>CM060626.1:17768417-19180917 GCA_030578275.1 Meda fulgida
TTTTACGTTTGTAAATTTCCTAAAACATTTGTACTATTTATACATATAGGCCTACAACTATTTTTAATGCTGTGCCCCTACGGTCACAGTCATGGAGCTTTCACCACTAGCATGTATCTACATGACTTAAGATCTGCTTGATCTGTTCTTCTTTTTGTGCAGTCTGTCTCTGTTGAGAGGGCTTTAGTCTGGTTGACTCTCATTCATGACTCACTGTATAAACAAACAGATCTCCACCCCACCTCTCTCTGCTGAATGAGCTGTCCTCAAAGAGCTCATGGGAGAGTTGATAACTGTTATTACTCATAAAAATGAATGAAATTGGCTGTTCTGTCCAGGCGAGCCCCAGCTTTGACTCAGTGCTGCCTGCTGCCACAAGGGAGAGACAATTATTGTAACCTTGACTATTTTTTTATTATTATTATTTGTTTATTTTATTTACCTGTAATAGTTTACAACATAATGTGAATTAGGGTGAATTAGGGTGCTTATTCTGGACACATTTTGAATGTACTGTAATGTCATCAAAGGGCTTTTTTAATATTATCCTTGAATTTACAAAAAAAGAAGAAAAAGGAAATACACACAAAAGTCATGTAGCACAAGTTTACTAATACCTAAACAATAAAATGTAAATAAAAATGGATGCTCTGCATTGTAGAAATGGCCTGCAGTAAAACACTCTTAATGTCACTATTCTAGCTTCATCTAGTCTAGTTAGTCTAGTTAATTAATAGTTTATATCATGGTGATGTAAAATAAGTGCCAACAGATAGGTCATGAAATGGGTGTCAGATAGCGTTTTGTGTCTCTTTTACTAAATGTGAGTAACTTATGTGTGTGTGTGCAAACACGTAAAAACTACTAATATAAAGTTTTGCATTTTTAAGGCCTAGCTAGGTCTAACAGTAGTTAGCTATTCAGGTAAGAAATACTGAAATCAAATGTAGTATAAATTAATCCTTTTTAAAGCTTGAGACACGCATGGGTGAGTGACTTATGCGTAATTTCCCACAAAAACCATCCCGCCAGGTCTAAAATATAAACACTTATAATAGGCTTAGTCTATGAATCAGGGTAAGACAAAAACACGTTTAATGAATATAATTAGTTTTTCTGATGGCACTCCCTCGCCTCCTTGGGGGAATTAAATGCCCCTGTTTACATGGTAGGTAAGTTTTAAACAGAAAAGCCTTAAATCACTTTTAATAATAGTTTTATATTTACAGAAGTATGCTTTACAGTATGCTTATATGTGTTAGTTTTTTTCTGGTGGCCCATGAGAACATTGCATTCTTATTGTTATATGTTTGCTCAAACTCTGATTCATCTCTTATGCTGTTAGCTTGATATTTTTTGGTCTCCTGGATTGTTCTTTTTGAGTTCAAATCCATTTATTCTGTACAGTACTCAGCACCTTAGAAGAATTTAAAAAACATGCAGTAAGTTTTTATTTTTTATTTTATTCCAAACACAACCATATTCTTACCTCTATGGATATTTTTGGAAAAGGAAAAAAGATACAAAAGATCTATTACTAGCCTGAACAATCAACAACATAAGGCACCAATGAATGCCAGGAAATATGATGTGTTCCTCCCTCATTTCTGATACCTCAGCTTTTTAAGGCTGCTTCATCACTGGAACGTCTGTGGATAATGAAAAAAGAAAAAAAGGTTTCTCATTATCTGAAGACATTTTCACTAATAGTTTTCTTGAATAATAACGATTGTTATTGTTTTAACAGGATTACTGTGTTTGGAAAAGATGATTTTAAAAGTAATGTTGCAATATTGCATTACTCCCTAAAAAAATTGAGTTACTTTTTATTGAAAGTAATGCGTTATGCTACTATAGCATTTCTTTTTCTTATTTTTGCTGGGACATTTTAGGCAAATATAAAAGCCTTTTCGCACCAAAAGTGAACTGAAAAAGACTCACAGGCTGAAGGAAATGAAAATTCAAGCCTGTACAGTATGAGCGCAGCTCAAACAAAACTTTAAGATGTGCTATTTTGGATTGCAGAATGCAGGAGAAGAAAATTCAACACTCTTACTTATGCAATGAAAACAAAAAAATTAAACACAAATGTGATGTTTATCTAAAGTCATTCTTGCTTGTATGGTTGAATTGAATCATAGAAGGTAAGCAGCAAAGACATTGGTTAATAAAGCAAGATTAAATACACAAAGTTCTTTAAATATTTATTTTATTGCAGGTTTGCGTAATATTCTAAGATTGCATTTCACTGTTGTATTCATTTTGAGGAATACTGAATCTGTTGTTGTGCAATTGAGATGATTAATAATATTTTCATGTTTCAAAAATTGCTGAAGCTTTTATCACTTATCATACTGGATTTGTGCTGTTCCATGAGCGCCATCTGCTGTCAAAGAGTGAATGTGTCTTTTCATTCAGCGCATGTCCTTCACTCGTTCCGCCATGCACTGCTCATGCGCGTTGGGCTTGTTTACATCTGCGCAGGCTCAAACTGAGCTTTGACGACGTAGATGTGACGTGGCCAACCTGTCTGTATCATAGTAGCTGTGCCAAGAGAAATCTGAATCATTCCCTTCCGAATCTCGCAGAGACGGAGAACGTGAGTATTAGCTGTCCATGAGCTAGCAGCAGGATCAACTTTATGACTCACTATGGGCTTCTCCCTTGAAATTTTCGGACTTTATGCCTCCACGTTCCCCCGATTGCTTGCGAGCTTCTCCCCCTGTCTACACGGAAATTTCTCGACTGTGCGACAGAGAGTCGAGTGGTTATGACGCAATCGTTAGCTTATTTTTTACAAAAACGGCTTCTATGGTGCCATAACGTAAGATACAAAGTAATGGTGCCTTTCATACATTTTTGTGTTTCTTTAGAAATAAATAATGGACAAATGGAGTCTTTGGACGCCTCAGATGTAAAGTTATTTGCTGTCAAAGTGACGCCAAAATGAATGGGAGTCAGTTGGAATGCTAAAACAACAGCAGGTGAAGGTCTGCTACAATGGCGGCCCCCGGTAGGCTTCAGTTTCTGGCTGATGGATTACCCCCTTGAGCATACAGCGGTGTTGGCATTTTAACCTTTGATGGGAAAAGTATTCTTTAAATGCTTTCAAAAAACGTAACAATTCATTATAAATCATTATTCAGGGTATTTTGAGGTGCCCACAATAAAAATATGCATGGTCATATGTCGATGGCTGATATAGGCTATTGACTATCGTATTGGGCTACCGCATAACAAGATGTCTAGCCTGCTAATTTTTAGTCTAGAACTAGAGTAACTGTCATGTTCACATAGCGCACACAACTCTGCACTTGCTCACGATTTAAAATGAGAGAAAAAAAACATAGGCTAACTTGTGTTGCTTATCTGAAAAAGTAACTCAGATAGTCTGTTGTAAATTTAAAAGTAAGGTGTTACTTTATTAGTTTCTTGGAAAAAAAAGTAATCCGATTATGTAACTTGCGTGACTTGTAAGTTACTATTTTTTTTTAATTGTGTACATAATTTTGTGTCCAGATAAAGTTGAATTGACTTAAAGGGCAATTTATGCTATACTGAAAAATCACTTTGACATGCAAAATGATCTGGCACACAATATAGGAACATCGTCATGTAGGCCGCTTCCAATCACAGAAAGCCATATGATGGGAAATCTTTGAAAAGAAAAAGAAACTCCTGAGATATTTGGGGTGACTCAACTTACCCACTGGCTCATCTTACATTGCTTTACTACAGTGTAAATTTTAAGATACCTCCCTCCATCACCTCACTGTGTAACACCCTCAATACTTGCATCACCTGAATGAATAACATGAAGTGAATGTTAACACCCATGTTGTCCTCAGAAACCGTGGCTTGAACTTGTCCATGTAATCATCTCCCATTCACTAATGCCATGACAACAAGGTAAAGTGTAAACATTTGCTAGTGGATGTTTTTCTTGGTGTGTACCTCCTGATGTCCCTCTATCTATCTCTGTCCTATATGCACCCTCCTATTGTTTTGTTCAGGATTTATCAGATTCCTGGCTTTACAGGTTTCTATCATAGGCCAGATTTCATCAGGGATGTCTGGCATGCAGACTGATACTATGTACCTTTCTCACGATGTCAAACATCTGATGACTTTTTTCTACAACCATGATTTCACCTGTTGTTAAAGGTGTGACTAATGATGAGAGTGTTACATGAAAAGACAAAGGAAGGTCTTGTTCTCTAGCTTGCAGCTCTAGAATGCATGTGCTTAGAGTAAATCTGCAGGGTTTTTTTTGTTTTTGTTTTTTTGAGAAAGACTTTTTATGTACTATTGGCTGACCAACTAGGATGTCCATGGGGGACAGACAGTTGCCTTTGTGTCTATCTGTTTTGGCTGCAGTTATTAAAAGGATATCCAAAAATTGACATTTATGTACCTTAAAGTTGTTCCAAACCTGTATGAGTTTCTTTCTTCTGTTGAATACAAAATAAATTTTTTAATGGAATGTTGGTAACCAGACGGTTGACATTTTCGCATGTTTTTCCCTAATATGGTAGTCAACAACTACCATCAACTGTCTGGTTACTAACATTCTTTAAACGATTAACATTTTCATTTTTGGTTGAACTATGCCTTTATGTGTGATTTATAATTTTTCTGTTGCAAAATTTAGAAACTAACACACACACACACACACACACACACACACACACATATATATATATATATATATAGGTGATGGTATATAACATTACATTTACCATTCTTAACATTTACTACCAAGTACCACTAACCAAATGCACCAGATTTGCCTGTTTTTTTCTGTGAGATGTTTCTCAAATCTTCCACCAAGGCATTTGTAAGTTCTCGAACACATCTGGGGGACACACATACAGTTACACTTGGTTTGGCACTGCAAGGGCGATCAGCTGCCCTTCCTGTCTCCCTTTCACACTGTCTTAGGCGTTTTGCATACATTTCAGTTTATCATTATCTTTAGTGTCCTAAGTTATTGTAACTGTGACCTTATTCCTGTAAATGGGTGTTTACAGTTTTTTCCAATTGCTAACACACTAAAATGACATGCACAGCACAATTATTTAAACTGACACACAGAGAGCAAAACCTCTTCTCAAGTCTCCAAAAATCTAAACACATTTTCTGCTTTACACACATTTTGCAATTCAAAATGGCACTTTTAAATGCACTGAACACGGTTCTCTGCATACGGCACAACAATCTGACAAAGTCACATGTTTGCCATTTCAAAACACTGCCATTCAAAATGACACTACATGAGCTAATTGGTCAATACATGTGCCACCTGGCCAGACACCATAATGGTTAATTGTTACAGTTACACTTCAATCAGGATGTAAGCACTATGAAAAGATCACAGGTGAGCACCTTTTTTTTTTTTACAACAACAATGGAATTATTATTATAATTATTTTTCTTGCCTCATTTTTTTCTATATATTTTTTTCTGCCATTTTCTATTTCAGTTTACTTTTTTTGTGAGCATATTTTTGTTCAGTCCAATGTAAATATATCTGCTGTGCATATGTTGCACTGACTTGTTTGGTGAATTTTTTATGTATCTGCAAATATTTCTGTGCATGTGAACAATCTGAAGAATTTTCTACAATTTGAACTATTAACTAAACTATTTTAGTATTATGGCAAAGCATACTAAAGATGAGAGTGCTTTTCATTATGCCCAACAGTGTGTAGTTGGTTAAATAAAAATATGGTAATATGAATGAAGTGTGTGCCATTTTGTGCAAAAGTTTGATTTTGATAATGTTATTTTGGTTGCAGTGCTTCATTTTGCAGGATATCTGAGATATTTTGCAGTTTGGGTGTGTGGTTTTGTGAATTGGGTTAAGTATTTTAATCAAATCAGCCTAGTTTGCAAATTTGTGTTTGCAATTGGGGAAAAAAACTGTAAGGGCATGCACTTGAAGTACAACATGTTCCTGAATCAACATCTTTGTTGATCCTGGAACAAAATTCCAATTAACCAATGATTTAAAAGACAAGTTCACAGTTTATGTCAAGTTTAGGCTTATAACTGAGTTAGGTGTTTCTACATCAGTGTTATTCACCCCTGATTTCATTAATATTTCCCACTGATCTTAGAGAGAATTTATGGGTAGGATTAGGTTTAGGAATGTAAAAAAAAAAAAAAAAAAAAATGTTTTTCCAGGATCAACAAAATATGTTGACCCAGGAACGCGTCTAACTCAGCAAAGTCAAGACATGCGTCTTAAGGACTGTTCCATGTGCATGTGCAGTAATTGAATGAGAATCAGAAAGAGCTTTATTGCCCAGTATGTTGAAACAAACAAGTAATTTGTCTGGGTGACAGGAGCTTCCAGTGCAGAAGAAAATACAGACATAGTGCAGACACACATAGGAATAAGGCAAAACAAATGAAATATAACACAATAATATTATAAAATAAATAAATAATGCTGCATAATAGAAATATATATATATATATAAAAAAACGTTTACACTTTACAATAAGGTTCATTAGTTAACTTTGGTTAATGCATTAACTAACATGAACTAACAATGAGCAATACATTTGTTACTGTATTTATTAATCTTTGTTAATGTTAGTAAATAAAAATAAAGTTTTTAACTGTTAATAATGAATCTTAAAGTGTTACAGAAAATATGTTCATATATTTATGAATGTACTGATGTTATTTACAGGTGTACAGTATCTACAGATGTACAGTTCTGAGATGGTATGTACAAATTATTAGAGACAATGTACTGTGACAAGACTTTAAAAGCTGCTCTGGTGCTCCGTGATCTGTAGTGCTGGCCAGTCTGTTGTCGTCTCCTGATGTCTGATTTGCTGGCTTTAGATGAACACAGGACAGATTCAGTGACGGCCGAGTAGAACTGTGTCAGCATCTCCTGTGGCAGGTTGAACTTCCTCTGCTGCCGATGGAAGTACATCTTCTGCTGTGCCTTTTACACTATATGAGTCTACAGTATGTGAGTGTCCCACTTCAGGTCCTGAGAGATGCTGGTGTCCAAGAACCTGAATGACTCGCCTGCTGCCACAGTGCTACTCATAATGATGACGGTGGGAGTGCTGAGGGGTTTCTCCTGAAGTTCACTATCGTCTCCACTGTTTTGAGCGTTTTCATTTAAGGTTGTTACAACTGCACCAGACAGCCAACTGTTCACCGCATTGGATGAGGCCAATGACTGCAATCTCATCTGAAAATGTCAGGAACTTAACAGAGGGGTCTTTTGCAGTGCAGTCGTTCATGTACATGGAGAAGAGAAGTGGAGAGAGAACGCAACCCTGGAGCACCAGAGCTGATAGTGAGGGTCCTGGGTGTGAGTTTCCCCAGTCTCACTAGCTGCTGCTGCCTGTCTATGCGGGAAACTGTCCGACAGATTGGGGCTGGCATGGAGAGCTGGGTCAGTTTGGCTGAGAGAACAAAAATATTTTTTTATCTAACATGAAAAACGTCTCTGTTACGTATGTAACCCTCTTTCCCTGAGTAGGGAACGAAGACGTTACGTCGAAGGACGACGAAATGGGATTTTGATTAGAAAGCCTATCAACTTTGAGTTTTACAAAATGAGCCAATGGCAAAGAAATTCCATGGATCTGCGGAATTTGCATAGCGTAACTCCGCACCACCACGTGGGTATAAAAGGAGGATGCCGGCAACATGTAGATATGTTTCTTCACTGAGGAGAAGAGACTGAACTCAGGCTATTCCCGCGGTACAGCGGAGGTGGTAGGGAGGTTGCCGTTCCCTACTCAGGGAACAAGGATTACATACGTAACCGAGACGTTCCCTTTCGTAGTCACTTCGAGTTATGTCGAATGACGATGAAATGGGGTTCCCAGTCTAATCACACCACTCAGCTTTCTTCCAGTGCCCTTCCAGTAAGTCTGAGATCCCTGTCGTGAGACTGGCACGGACGAAGGACTCCTACTTAACACAGGAATACCAAGGTACACTGGGAAGTATATCTCAGTGGAAATATGCAAACAGTGCCAGCCCGAAGGGGGTGGACTTAAGAATACACATATGACCTGGAGGGATGCATATGGAAAAACACTGGGGTGTCCATCCCGCAGGGTGGAATGTTTCAACCCTAGGGGTGGCAAGGTGGCTTGCCAAGGGAAAGACACATACACAGAGAGACTTACAGGGGAAATACACATGTGGGGGTCACCGGAGAGGAACCATGCAAACGGAGGCACCTAGACGATGCGAAAGCTGCCGCAGGCATAGACTGGCGTTGACTTCAACAGTGCTGGAGGAACTCAGGGCTTGCGGGAAAGCTCACCTGAGGAGTATATCGCACGTATCCAGTCCGTGGAGTGGAATGGCGAGCAAGCGAAGACACCTGAGCGGGTCCAGTTACCGGCTAGTTGAAGCGAGTACACGAGAGGACACTGGCTCTACTCAGAGATTATAGAATCTTGCGTTAAACCAGCTGATGTAAATGTTTTTTTGATCCATCAAGATACTATAGCAATTTGGACCCAATGGGTCAATGTTTTACTGCTTAGAGTAACATGTTAGAGTAACATGTTACAGTTAGCCCTGTCTGGTAGACACGTAACCACCGTACCATCTGAACCTAAAAAACATCTTTCTTCATTGATGGCAATGTACACTGACAACAATGGAAAATGGATTTTCAATGGTTCAATTAAACCTGCTTCAAAAGACAAAATGAATGACTGTCACATAGCATCACCTGGTGGCTAAACACCTCATGGCATCAGGCACACCCATATACACGGCCACTGCAACACAGCGCCTCTGATTCACAAACATTTGACACATTCTGAATTTATATTACAAGCACCTTTTTCTGTCCTCAGACTTGAGATTAATTTTCAGTTCCAGTCACTTGTTTGTTTCTCATTATTCATGTCTAGTTGTTTGATCGTAGTTTACAGAGGAAGCGTTTTTTAAATCCAAAGCACTCCCATTGAGTTGCACCCACCTTAAATTCAACAATGAATCACTGTGACACCTCAAGTTCACACTGGTCTATGATCAATGATCAATGTCTATGACCTGTTCACATTGAAATGTGTCATTTTTTTCTGTTGACACCAATTTAACGGAATAGTTCACCTAAAAATTTTGAAATGCTGATGAAGGAAACCCCCCTTTCACTTAAACATATCATGTTGTAAGCACATCACAATATTCCTCATTTAAATAATTCCAACCCAAGACATACACAAAAAAAAGGTGAGGCCTGGTTGAGTTGCCGTAGTAGTGTTGTCGCCATGTCCCAGATACTCTGAAACAGGGTAAATGGTAAGGGGCGTGACACAGTCTGAAACATTAAACTAAACAGAGTGTTACTGACAGACTGTGTTTTTGAACATTCAAGCATGAAAACTTGTTTGACCCCAAAACACATAAGACACATAATATGGCCTCTTTAATAAGATCTTACCAGAAAAAGTTGTGGAATTTTATTTTTACATTTAAAATACCGTGTGTAGTTTTAAATATATATATATATATATATATATATATATATATATATATATATATAATATAAATATATATATATATATATATATATATATATATATATATAAAAGTTTTTTTTTCTGAAGTAATAGTTTTGTATGATGAACTCCTGTCCACATCCATTAAAATATATGCATTTTCAGGGCTGACATGCATGAAATCTGGTGGCCCAACATTTCTCCTTGTTTTTCCACAGAAGAGAAACAGTCATTCAAGTTTGGAATTACATGAGGGTGACAATTTTTCTTTTTAATTCTTTATAATAGCCAACAATGTCATTACAAAATCATTTATCGCATTTCTGAGCAAAACCCTGAAGCTGAGGTGTTGCTTGAAAAATGTAAAGGTTCTTCAAAGCATGTCAAAATCACAGTGTCTAGTACACCTCTTTTAAATGTAGATATGAGGGCCCTATGACAGCATAAAGAGATAAGATTTAGATGACTGTAAAGATGAGTAGATGACTGTATCACTTTATGCTGTCACAGGGCCCTCGTAACGTAAGATACGTGAGAAGATATATATCTGTTTTTATGGGGGTGTGATTAAAAACAGTACATTTTTACTGGTACATAAATAAAAATATTTACTTTTGTCTTATAAAGAAAGAAAATAAGATAAAAAGATGACCATTTAGTGATTTGGTAACACTTTATTTTGATAGCCCCTTTTGAACATTCTGGTGACTATAAGTAACTTTGCAACTACATCTCAACTAACTCTCATTAGAGTATTAGTAGACTGCCTGCTTAATATCTGATAACTCTTTATTGTGATGGTCCTCCAACAGACAGTCTACTGACTATAAGTTACTATGCAACTACATGTCAACTTATTCTAACCCTAACCCTACCAGTCTACTAATACTCTACTAACACTCTAATGAGAGTTAGTAGACATGTATGTGCCACGTTACTTATAGTCAACAGAATGTGTTAAAGGGACCATCCAAATGAAGTGAAACCAGTGATTTTAGTTTTTTTACTTTAATAGTACAGAAGTAGATTAGAGTAAACCAACAGGTTCAGTTACATGAGAAGTTGTTATCAGTTTGAACTTCGTGAACTTCTGGTGTGAAACCACACATTCCACACACCCTCCCCATAAAAAGAAACACACATGCTTATTTACCTTTTGAGCATACTAGTGTTGGCACACACAATCAGATGTTCAGATGTTTATGTCGTGAGAGACTGGTGTTGGCCCAGTATTAAGGTTGAGTGGATTATTGGTGCCCCCTGTCCAACCACCAAGATCTTTACACCTCCAGAGTGAGAAAAAAGGACTAAGAAAATCGATACTCGGTTACTAACGTAACCTCGGTTCTCTCTAGAGAGGGAACGAGTATTGCGTAAGTTTCGCTTACGCTATGGGAAAGATTCATATTCTCGAGATATTGAAGCCAAAAAATTATCCTTAATTTTGTATTCATTGTCAACGCAGTGCAGCAGCTAGCAGACCTAGAGCAGGCCATCTCGCGTGCTCATTGGCTGCCCTGCGGCAACTGCTGCAGCCTACCAGTGAGCCCAGCGTGACGTCACGCCCAATGAAGGGCGCCCGCGCCTCCATAGCGTCACAGCCCGCCAGAATGGCCGTGGCTCCGTGTATAAAAGTAGGGGCTGTAGGCTGACTTCCCTGGTTTTTCGTTGACTGAAGCGAAGTCGCTCGTGGCGCGAGCACGGCCGGTTACGCAATACTCGTTCCCTCTCTAGAGAGAACCGAGGTTACGTTAGTAACCGAGTATCGTTCTCTTGCGAGAGGTTCTCTCGTATTGCGTAAGTTTAGCTTACGCTACGGGAACACTTTGTCAACGCCGTGCGCGCCAAGCATCCACCATGAGACCCCGAACTTTCAGGGGAACCCCATAAGTGGAAAAAATAAGGTGGCCAGCCACGCGGGATATCACTTGTACATAAGCACACATAGGGAATACAGAGCAGCGCGCCGGTCTGCATAGGCACATGGCGCATACCCTACTAGTGCAGCTCAACCAGGAGAGCTGAGCCACGTGAGAGTGATCTGAGCAGGAAGATCTGGGCAGAATACACCTCTCCTTCAAACTGACAAAAGTTTAGCCTGCAAGGCAGGAACTTCTAGGTTATAAAACCTGACAAAGGTAGACGGGGAGCCCCAGCCCGCCGCTACACATATGTCATGGATAGAAATCCCACTGGACCACGCCCACGACGAGGCCACGCCTCTCGTGGAATGAGCCCTGACGCCCAGAGGGCATTGCAGACCTTTTGACGCGTAAGCAGCTGCTATAGCGTCTACTATCCATCTGGACAGGCTCTGTTTCGAGGAGGCGAGACCCTTGGTGCGCCCACCAAACAAAACAAAAAGCTGCTCTGAACGCCTGAAGGAGGCGGAGCGCGAAACGTAAAATCTCAGCGCCCTGACAGGGCAGAGGAGATTCACATCACTTTCGCTGTCAGATGCTGGCAGAGCTGACAGCGAAATAACTTGTGCTCTGAATGGAGTGCCCATCACTTTAGGAACATAGCCATGTCTAGGTCTGAGGATGACTTTAGAGTCATTCGGCCCGAACTCAAGACACGACGCGCTGACAGACAGCGCATGCAGGTCCCCCACACGTTTTACTGAAGACAGTGCAGTCAGAAATACGGTTTTTAGTGATAGATATTTCAACCCCACGGAGTCTAGTGGTTCAAATGGAAAAGCTTTCAGGGCCTCGAGGACCAGTGGTTCAAATGGAAAAGCTTTCAGGGCCTCGAGGACCAACGAAAGATCCCACATAGGAATCGACGGGGGACGCGGCAGGTTCAACCTTCTAGCTCCTCTAAGGAAGCGGATGACCAACTCATGTCTTCCTAGTGACTGGCCGTGCGTCGATTCTGCGAACGCTGCCACGGCCGCCACGTATACTTTGAGCGTGGATGGGGACCTTCCCTTATCCAACAGCTCTTGTAGGAAAGTGAGCAGATGCGCCACCCCACATGTCCGTGGGTCCAGACCCCTGTCGGTGCACCATCCGGAGAACACCAACCATTTAGACGCGTAGAGCCTTATCGTGGAAGGAGCTCTAGACTGCGTGATCGTGTTCATCACTCCTTCCGACAGGGCAACGAGTACCTGTTGATCAACCATGCGTGCAGAGACCAGCGCTCTGGATGGGGATGCCAGATCGCGCCGCGAGCCTGAGAGAGGAGATCTGCCCTCACCGGAATCGGCCACGGAGCTGTATGTGACAGCCGTGCTAGTTCCGGGAACCAAATCTGATTCTCCCAATGCGGGGCTATGAGGAGCACCGAGTGGCGTGTTTCCCTGATTCTCTTGATCACCTGTGGTAACAGAGAGACCGGAGACCGGACCATATAACGGGAGGCTGGGCCAAACTTGGGCCAGCGCGTCCTCGTCCTTCGAGAAGAACGTCGGGCATTGACCGTTGTCTTTTGACGCAAATAGGTCGACTTCCGCTCTGCCGAATAGGCGCCACAGCTTCTGGACCGTTTGGGGGTGCAGGGACCATTCCCCTGGAAGAACATTGTCCCTGGACAGTTTGTCTGGGCCGTCGTTCAAATGGCCAGGCACATGCTCCGCCCTCAGCGAGCAGAGGTGCATCTGAGACCAAATAAGGAGGCGTTCCGTCAGATTGCAGAGATTTCTGGATCTGACACCGCCCTGACGGTTTACATAGGATACCACAGACATGTTGTCCGAGCGGACAAGAACATGTTGGTCCTGTATGAACGGGAGGAAGCACTTCAGCGCATTCTCGACTGCTATCATCTCCAGACAGTTTATGTGAAAACACTTCTCTTGGTCTGACCACTGGCCGAAGACCGGTCTGCCCTCGAACAGCGCACCCCAACCCGAATTGGAAGCGTCTGTCGAAATGACTTTCCGATAAGATATGGTTCCCATCATCACTCCCTGCTGGTACCAGTTGGCTACTAACCAGGGCTGCAGAGCCGCTATGCAGGTCTGAGTCACTCTGATTTTTTGGCCGCCAGAAGCCCAGGCTCGGCGGGACGCGCGAGCATTCAACCAGCGTTGGAGTGGGCGCATGCGCAGTAGGCCCAGCTGAAGCACCGCTGCAGCAGATGCCATACAGCCCAACATCCTTTGAAATGTTTTCAAAGGGAGAAAGCTGCCCTTCTGGAAAAATGCGGCTGGGCGGCGAACACGGCGCGCGCGCTGTGTCGAGAAGCGAGCCGTCATGGTCACCGAGTCCAGTTCTGTTCCTAAAAAGGAAATTGACTGGCTGGGCAGTAATTAGCTCTTGGTCCAGTTGACCGTGAGACCCAAGCTTTCCAGGTGACTGAGAAGCACTGTTCTGTGAGATAGCAGCTCTGTCTCTGACTGTGCCAATATCAGCCAGTCGTCCAGATAGCTCATTATTCGCAGCCCCTGACTTCTCAGGGGGGCGAGCGCCGCGTCCATGCACTTCGTAAATGCACGGTGTGCTAGGGACAGGCCGAACGGTAGGACGGTGTATTGATATACCTGACCGTCGAAGGCGAATCTCAAAAATTGCCTGTGACGGGGTATTATCTGAATATGAAAATAGGCATCCTTCAGATCTAGAGGAATAAACCAGTCCCTCGGGCGAACGTGTGCGAGGATTTTCCTGGTCGTAAGCATTTTGAATGGTCTTTGAACGCGCGCTCTCAATTCTGGGCAATGGCTGCTCGCTGAAAACCGGAACCGGCTGATTTATGTGAGATGTCCCAATCATAAGGGATGGGGAACATTCTTTTTTCACTTTTTGACGCGCGAGCAGCGCTCCGGGCGGAAAAGCTTCCTGCAAGCGTGAGCGCGTGTGCGCGGGCACGAGACTTACAAGTGTATTTGACGCCCCGATCATAATGGATGGGGAGCGTCTTATTAATGCCCTGAGTTTTGTGATAACACTTAAACGCGCGGGTGGAGCCCGGGGGGAGGTTTGTGTTAGCAAGCGTCAACGCTCTCTGGCGGGCACGAGACTTACATTCATAACCTGCTTTCTTGATCGTGTAACAGAGCGGGCAGATAGTGGGTACAGACCTGTGGACACATTTCTTACATTCAACACTCGAGCGGCTTTTCTGCGCTTTATGAGAGTGTGCTCTGTGAGTGACACGAGATTCGGAGTGCTTGTGTGTAGGGGTGAACACTGGGGGGTGGGCACTTTCACTACACTTAAAACATCGACGGCGTGAGCCGGACCAGACATTATACTCTTTTTGAGATTTCTTTGGGTCGCCTTGAGAACGGCGTTTGTGTGCAGGCGAGAGGGTGAATAAACCGGCTCGTTGGCTGCTAAATGAACCACTGCAGTAGCCTGTTTGAAGGGGACTGACAGGGGAATAAACTTCGACGGCGGTCCGGCCGCAGCAGGACATGCACGTCTTTTCTCTCTCTTTGTTAGGAGGGCTTCGCTCCTTCTTCGCTCAGACTTCAGCGTGATCTTCTGCCGAGGCCCTCAGGGGGGCGGCGGTCTGCGACGGCTATCTGAGCGCGATCTAGGGCGGCCGCCCTGACGTCGCTGCGAAGGCTGAGACTGTGCTGGACGCTGGGAGCTGGCTCGCACAGGAAGCTGGCTTTGTCTCTCGCGAGAGAGGTCTGTAGCGGAGCTTGAGCGTCGCGGCAGGAAGAGGTTCATGGCCTGCGTGGTCTTCTGCACCTCAGAAAAACGGTCAACGATCTCATTCACCGCTGGGCCGAAGAGACCAGTGGGGGAGAGCGACGCGTTCAGGAAGGTGGCTCGCTCCTCTTCCCTCATATCCGCAAGTGCCTCTCTGTTACAGTCAACGCGGCCATGGCTCGACCGATAGCTTGAGCTGCGGTTTTGGTGGCGCGGAGAGAGAGATCCGTCGCACTCCTCAGATCTGTAACAGCAGCTGGATCCTGGCCCTTCTCGTCCCATTCGCGGAGGAGGTCGACTTGCAGGATCTGTAGCACAGCCATGGAGTGGAGAGCAGCCGTGGCCTGGCCGGAGGCGGCATATGCGCGGCCGACCAAGGCGGACGTGGCTCTGCAGGCTTTTGACGGGAGGGCTGACTGTGACCGCCGAGGGCGGGCAAAGGTGCGCTGCGACCGCCTCTTCCACAGGGGGAATAGCCGTGTACCCTTTCTCGGCGGCGCCGTCCACTCGGGAGAGCGACGCGGAGGCCTGGGACTGAAGTCTCGAGGAGAATGGTGCATTCCATGACTTCGTCAGCTCCAAATGAAGTTCCGGTAGGAATGGAGCGGGCCTGCTTGCTGAAGCTGCGCGGCGGCGACTTTGAAGGAAACAGCCGTCGAGCCTGTTCGGCGCGGGTTCCTTCGGCAGCGACCACTCGAGCCCGAAACGGTCAACAGCCTCAGGTCAACAGGCGCATCAGTTCCGCATCAGCTCCAGCGCGGTTACGGGTGGATTCCTGGATCGACGAGGAGGCGGAGTGAAGCCACCATTCCTCGCTGTCTGATGCCAGGATGGAGCAGCAGTCTCTCGTGGCGTGTCCCTCGGCCTCATCCTCAGAAGTTATGGCAGTGAGGCTCATGAGCGGCAGCTGCGGTGAGGAGGGGCGGGGAAGGCGAAAGCGAGGCCCGAGGGAGGTCCTCCGGCGAGCGCGTCGCTGTGGCCACAGGTTCCGGCTGTCTCAGGGAACGGCGCTTTTTCTTCCTGCGCGGTCCCACGGAGGGCAGAGTGACTGCTGCGGTGTTGAAGGGTTCGAGTCGAGCCCGCAGGGACGACAGCGGGAGCGCTTCACAGAGCTCGCAGCCCCCAGACGCGAGGGCGAGCTCTGCATGTTCCAGGCCCAGGGAGAGAGTGCAGATCAAGTGGCGGTCTCCGGCGCTGAGCGGGGCTCTACACGAGCCGCAGGAAGTGCGAGTCATCTTTAAAAAGACACTCGCTGCTCTTTAAAGAATAGTTCAGCAAGGCAAAAAGGATACGTCACCGGATAGCGTAGCTCGCACGGATGGCTGGAGGCGGCGAAGACGGCCGGCTTCCTCAGCGCTGTCCTAAGCTGGCTTTTTGCTGTTCGACGGCGGCGGTGGCTTCTCTCAAATCCAGCGATGCGAAGAGCTCACTGAAGAGACGAAAAATCAGGGAAATCAGCCTACAGCCCCTACTTCTATACGCTGAGCCATGCCCATTCTGGCGGGCTGTGACGCTATGGAGGCGCGGGCGCCCTTCATTGGGCGAGACGTCACGCCGGGCTCACTGGTAGGCTGCAGCAGTTGCCGCAGGGCAGCCAATGAGCACGCGAGATGGCCTGCTCTAGGTCTGCTAGCTGCTGCACTGTGTTGACAATGAATACAAAATTAAGGATAATTTTTTGTCTTCAATATCTCGAGAAGATGAATCTTTCCCGTATCGTAAGCTAAACTTACGCAATACGAGAGAACCTCTCGTAAGAGAACCCTTTGGTCCCCACATTTTTTTTGGCCCACATCTTTAAACTGTTATCCTCTGGTTGGCGCTACAGAGCACTGAGCACCAGAACAGCTTCTTCCCTATATTCAGTCGGAACAATTAATAGGCTACTCTCATAACTGGTCCTTATCTCTCATAACTGGCCCTTTTTTTGTATAAAACATATGTCAGAATTGTACATCTGTAAAATAACTTCTCAAACTTTACACTTGTAAACAACAGTCTGTACATTTTTAAACCAATTATATATATTTTCTTTATTTCTATTACTATATTGTATTATATTTAAATTAAAATAATAATTTAATTAGTTTAATTTAATAATTTAATTAATTTGTATGCCTGCTCTATGTCTGTACTTTCTTCTGCACTGGAAGCTCCAAGATAAAATCCTTGTGGGTGTAACATACTTTCTGATTTTACATAAAGTTTGTCATTTTATAAAGATAATAAAATCTTGATTGTATAAAATCTGGCATTGGTAACCAAAAACATGCTTTTAGTTTATACATCCACACCACTAAGAATGCCATATCTGCCAGTGTAAAAAAAAAAAAAAAAAAAACTTTTTAGTTTATAGTCATGATATGATCTGAGGATGGTAAAATAGTAAACTTGTGCCTAAATATGGCCTGCCTAAATAAAGTTGTTTATGTTTTTTAGTGTCCAGAGGTAAGGTGTTTAGTCAACTCGACAATGAGCACAATTAGTAATAAATATTATACATTATTCTTATTATTCTTGTCATTTCAAAGTGCTCATAAAGATTTAAATACAGTGTCGTGCTTTCCTCCAGTTCTATAATTTAATTCCCTACAACTGGGTGTGTTTTTTTTTAGATACGCATTTGGTTTTCGGTTTAATGGAAACTTTATGATAAGAATCCCTGATCATTCGATCCAGGACAGGAAATGTCACATTTTGACTTTAAACAGCAGAAAAAAATGTTGATGCTCAGGTTCTAGAGGGCAATGTACATACTCACCTGTTCATTGGAAATTAATGTCCTCTCCCCTCCCCCGTCCTGGGCGAGTATTTAAAAGATTTCTTTGAATCTGACAAAGTCCCAGCCAAGCATTTGCTTTTGTGTCTTGTCCTCCACTTCTACATTTGAGACTTTGTCTAGGACAGAACTATGTCTTTCTCCTCTAATTCCAGAACTGGCAGTGTTTATGGAGGTGCCGGTGGTCGAGGAACCCGGATATCCTTGTCCCCCGCTGGGTTTCTTAACTCTTCCCCAAGGAGCTTAAACCTGGGTGATGCTTTAGACTCGTCCGCTGACGAGAAGGCCACCATGCAGAATTTGAATAACCGCCTGGCCTCTTACCTAGAGAAGGTGCACTCACTGGAGAAGGCCAACGCTGATCTGGAATGCAACATTAGGGAATGGTATGACAGTCGCACTGATGTCACATTCGACCACTCCGTTTTCCAGGAGACCATCAATGACCTGAAAAACGAGGTGAGTTCAGAGTGGAGTGGGGATCTCAGGGTCTTCAGACAGAGTGGATTACCTGACATGCTATTTGAGACATGATAATGTATGCAGACATGGCATTAGTGATATAATATACAATAGTAAATATTAAGAACTCAAACTTAAAAAATCTTGAAATTTCAGTTGAAAATTTTGAATTTCAAGTTGAAGTAGGCCTATTCAAATGACTAACCCAAATTACTTAAAAGAAAAAAAAACATGTTAGATTAAACTGGGCAGGGTCATATCACTTGCACATTGTTGTCCTATTGTTAGTTTAACTGTTTCTATTGTTCTCATTTGTAGATGGATTAAAGCGTCTGCTAAATGAATAAATGTAAACCTAAAACTGAAATAAAAATAAATCAAAGCTAAATAGGAACCTAAAACATACATATAACAAAATATAGATAACATAATTAACAATTACTAAAACATTCATTATTAACACTAATTGACAAGTTAGGGTTAGGGTCAGGGTTAGGGTTGTGGGTGTGATGGGATCTAGACCAGTGTTTCTCAACTGGTAGGTCGCACAGAAGTTTTAAGTGGTCGCGGAGTGAGTAGTCAAAGAAACAACAACAACAAACTTAATTCGATGTTTACTGATGCAAAACTTTTATTTTGAAAGAACAGCAAAATCATGGAATGCAACGTCATGTTGTCAATTAGTGAATCATGAGATTACCAAAAATTAGGGTAACATGGGGTAAGATCCACAGTATGATGACGACTCTTTATTTTTTTCTCCTGGCCATAATGGATCGCACAAAATCTTATCTCAGCACTGAATGATGAATGGCTACGCTATTTATAATTTGTAGGGGATTTGTGGAGTTATACTTTTTATTTTTTAAGTCTAAAAATAAAATTAGACCCTTGGGGTAAGATGATCTAGGCCTACTGTATGAATAATATACGAAGAATATATAAACGTTTTTATTTAAGGAATTTTAAAGAATTTAAATGTGGGTCCCGTGGCCAAACCAGTTGAGAACTATTGATCTAAAGAAATGTGCTTAGACATCAAGCATCATGTTAGTTTTGGCAGGCCACGTCAGCCAGCTGATAGCCAGCTTTTCCTGACGTGTACCAATCCAGTGTTGACATCCATCACAGTGGCAAATACTCATAACTTCAGCACTTCCAACATAGCATCGCTGCTCACATTCAAACTCCCTCCTCCAACCCCAACCTTTAATCAATCTGACTTGTTATTTTGTTTTTCCGTACAGGTCACTACATTGCAAGCATTTTCTATCATGTATTTGTATTTCCACAACTCATGTAATTGAGAATTGTAATTATGCATATACTTGTTCTGTTCTATTCCCCAGGGGGGTTTGACTTGCTGATTTGTATAATACCTTTTTTTTTTTTTAAATGGCAGATTCAATCAATTTCCCAAGACAATGCCTCAATCATCCTGACTGTGGACAATACCAAACTGGCTGCTGAAGACTTCAAAATAAAGTGAGAAACTAAATTGACTTCTTGCGAATTATTGATTTAATTGGTAATTTATTGGCTATTAATTTTGTGAACCATCACCTCAGGTATGAGAATGAGCTCTCTATGAGAAGGGTCGTTGATGGTGACATCGCCAATCTGAGGAAAATTCTGGATGATTTTAGCTTGAGTCGGTCGGAACTGGAGATTCAGATTGAGGCTCTGAACGAGGAGCTCATCGTGCTGAGGAGAAACCATGAGGAGGTACAATAGATGACACCCATTTCCCATCTTAACCTCCTTCTCATTGAAGAATCTTCAGTTGGGTTATGCCTGTTCTGCCTCTTATTTTTGTAAAAACTCTTATTTCATTTCATTAAAATGGACAGAACACAGTCGAGTGGTGTTCCGTTCTATAGTGTATTATTATATTCTAAAACAGCAAATTCTAGCTTGTAAACTGCAATGCCATATCCATGACAGAATTTCTATTCAGGGCTTTGCCCATGAGACTGGCCATTCAGATCTTCCACCCACAAATTGATTGTTGTTTTACACAAAGCTGTCATATAAGCCCAAGTGAGTTGGAAACATTTCCACTGAACTATACAGTAAATGTCACCATGGTGGTGATGTGGTATGGGGGTGTGATTAAGACCAAATAAAGCATAGCTTGCAAGCTAACCGGTTAGCCTGCATACGGTTAGCTGATTAGCCTGCTTGCTTAGCATATATAAGTTAGACTACTTAACCACCATGGTTTATCCTTATTACTACTATAGCCTAGCTACCACTGCTACAAATTAATATACTATTTTTGTACCTCGAAGAAGATATTGCATAAATAAGGTGATGCGTTTTGAACTGCTACCAACACTGCACAGCATCTGTCTTTGGAAATGAATGATTTTCAGTGGCATTGTTGCTGCAAATCGCAGGGGGGCTGTCCCTAAGACCATTGTGCTGCTCTGTGCCAAGATTTGTAAGTCATTATGGAAAAATATAAGGATTCTGTTTCATATTCGGGTTCATTCCTGAAAGGCCCATTTAATTCAAAAGTAAAGACATGGATCTTCTCTCAGTGTGAAATTCCACCGCTCCTCACATTCCAACCGTCCCACAAACAGACGGGCACACACCCTGGTACACACTGAAGACAGGAAAGCTAAAACCTGTGGAAAATACAGGCCTGGAACTGATATCCAAATATAAGATTACCTCATATTTAAAAGTGACACACACACTTCAAAGACCATATACCGTAAATATAGGTGATACGTTTGCAGGACGTTTCTCATGTTCAGCCATGCTGCTTTTTTATAACTTTTTATAACTAATGTAGATGGAAAGAAAGTCTGTTTAAAGTATTTCATTTTTATATATTTTGCTTAAAAAACAATTGAAAGGCACATTCTGAAAATGAGAGGTTAGGTCACTGTAGCGTTCATTTTAGAGATAGCAGTTTCCACACCAAAACACACAGGGTCATTAAGACTGTTCCTTCCTTCCTTCAATTTTTCTTTTTTCCTCTAGTTCTTCTGCTGCCAGCTCTGCTGGGGATTTTCCATCCCATTACATCATTTTAAACTAAACAGTAATATCAGGCCTCTTCTTGGTTCTACGAAAGGTCATCATTCATGTATAAACACAACTATGTGCTCACATAAACCTAAAAAACTCTTTTAAAACATCCCAACTGGTACAATTATTTTTTAATAAACAGAATCATCAAGGGAAAACTACACTTTCTCCTGAAATTGTTCCGACATGTTTGGGATTAAAAGACTATTATCCCACCACTCCCACTTTTTTTCTATTCCCATTAAATCTACAGATAGAAAATTAATACCATGTCTGTCTGCATCATAATACAATCCATCTCTGTCTCTGTGCCAAATCACATACTTTTTGATATGTGTTTTCACAGGAGATGTCCCTGGCTGGTGTTGAGGTTGGAGTTCAGGTGAACGTTTGTGTGGATGCAGCGCCCTCTATGGACCTGAACCAGGCCATCGACAAGATCAGACTACACTATGAGACTATGATTGAGAAAAACCATCAGGAGCTGGAGTCCTGGTATGAAAGCAAGGTGAAGTTAAAACCACAAATGCATTTGTTCTTGAGTAAATTCAATATTATGATTAATTATTGTTTTTGTGAATTTTACCATGCTTGACTAAAAACTGAATACTTGCACTTTTACTCAACTACAATTGAAAGGAAATAATCGTAGATTTTATGCATTCAAATTACAATGTAGAGTACATATTTAGCAGTCCATAATGACTTTAAATTACTTCTTATTAGAAAAAAGGTATAATTTTAATACTTTAAATACTAATAAATATATTTTGACACAAGACCCATGTCTGAAAATAACTGATTTCAATTTTAATCACATAGCTCATCTGTGATTAAAGGGATAGTTCACCCAAAAAAGAAAACACAAAACACTTCTGAATACAAAAGAAGATATTTTGAATAATGTTGGTATACAAACAGTTGATGGGCCCTATTAACTTCCATAGTATTTGTTTCCATACTAAGGAAGTCATTGGGGCCCATCAACTTTTTGGTTACCAATATTCTTCAAAATATCTTATTTTGGGTTCAGCAGAAGAAAGAAATTCATATAGGTTTGAAACAACTTGATGATGAGTAAATGGTGACAGAATTTTCATTTTTGGGTGAACTATACCATTAAAAGAATAAAATATTATTTTTTAGTGGGATGTTAGGATGTGTGTTATGTCATAACTGTTGATTTTGTTGGTGTTGGTGTTAACTGCAGATCACCACAGTGCAACAGGAGGTGGTCACACATAATGAAGAGCTTCAGAACAGCAGAACAGAGCGAAAGGAGTTGGCAAGCTCCCTCCAAAGACTACAGATTGAACTGCAGACCCATCAGAGCATGGTAAACCTACACACCCTTTCAAACACATTCATTTTTATAGTAAAAAATAGAGTTGTAGTTTAAAGTGAAGAAGCAATGGAGAACGTGTACCAGGGTGGGGTTTTTTTTTTCTGTCCATGAGCTCCAGCCTCTCCCCCTCTAGTTCACCAACCAGCACTCTGCCAGCTTTTAGACTTTAAGAGCAGTCAGGGGAAATGTCCTGTAATTTCCCATGCTTACACATTTAGAAGAACAAGAAATAGACTGTTTAAATAGAAGATAGCGTCTCAAAAGTGTGGGTTATTAGCACTGTTTATATATAATTCTGCACTAATGCACCCAATAACATCAAACAATCACTGTGTGTGCAAAGCAAAATAAATCTAATTAAATAATTTATACATATATGTAAATATATTATGCATAATAGTATACAAAATACCAAAAAATATATAATATAATATAATATAATAATAAAATATGATAATATAATATGTATTTAATGGTTTTATATATTTAATTATTTATATGTTTATATATGACTATCCACAGAGGTCAGCTCTTGTCGGGGAACTGGAGGGCACACAGGCCCGTTACGGGGACCAGTTGGCTAGGCTTCAGGCCACTGTCACAAGCCTGGAGGACCAGCTTAGTCAATTTCATGCTAATATTGCCAACAACAGACAAGACTACGAAACGCTGCTGGACATAAAGACCAGACTGGTGCATGAGATCGCTGAGTACAGGAGACTGCTGGATGGAGATGAAAGGTGCTGCTTGTGGAATTCATTTCTTAATTTTGATATCTTGTGATTTAGTGCATAGACTGATTTAGAAGTTAGAAAGCTTTACTGACACCAGCTCTCTTTCTCTCTCTCTCTCTCTCTCTCTCTCTCTCTCTCTCTCTCTCTCTCTCTCTCTCTCTCTCTCTCCCTCTCTCTCTCTCTCTCTCTCTCTCTCTCTCTCTCTCTCTCTCTCTCGTTTTAACAGAGAGTCCCATAGTAAGTGACTATTTTACAATACATTTTTTTTTTAATAAATGTATTGCATCACTATGAAACTTTGTAGTGCACTGCTAATTGACTATCTCTCATTTTCTATTTTTAGAAGTTATCACCAAAATGATCACAGAGGTGAAAACTGTTGTGAATGGGAGGCTTGTGGAGAGCAGCGAGACCGTGGATGTTAATGAGAAAAATGAGTAATTTGCTTAAAACCCCATTGACTTCAACTGATGACGTCACATGTTTTATAATGCCTTCCTGTAATGCACATTTACACAATTAATGAAGAATTTGCAAGTTTACCAGATTGTGAACATGATTCTATGAATGTAATTTTTTTTGCTGTGCAAACTCTTTCAGCTCTTTGTTTCCCAGTGTTAAATGACAATCTAATATGCCTGATGTACTGTAAGCATCCACAAATCTCAAAATGTATCACATTATCTTTTCAGAAACAAAATAGGGATCAAGAAACAATAATTTCATATTGACTTAAAACAGTAAAAAGATTTAACATGAGACAAATCACAGTCGTGTGTCTGCTCCATCAATGATTTTATTCTTAACAATAGTGCAGCGCAAGGCCTGAAGTCTGGTGGGACAGCTGTAGATGGGCAGTCTTTGATGTTGTTTGGTGATTATTTTGTACTAGATGACACCACTTTCCCATCAACAATGTCTTCAACAATAGTCTTCACCATAACGGTTTTGGTAGAGCTGCTGCTTCCTCCTCCTCCTCCTCCTCCTCCACTGAAACTGGTAATGGTGACAAAGAGAGACTATGTTGATGCATGTTCCTCATAAATAATAAAAACCCAATGTCAAACACACACTCATTTTACAGTATCACTATCAATCTGCCACCACCTCCTACCTGCTTGCTTCTCCATCCATCAGTCTCCTATACTCAGCGATTTCCATCTCCAGCCGGGTCTTGATGTCCAACAGCATTATGTAATCCTGAGACTGTCTGTCTATGTCAGCTCTGAGATGAACAATCTGCTCCTCCAAACTTGTTACGTGAGCCTGCAGTTGAGTCAGCTGCATGGAGTACCGAGATTGTGTGTCCCTAAGAGTTCCCTCAAGAGACCCTTTCTGTAAAATAAGAGTGGAGGTGCTGAGTATTTATTAGTGCAGAGTGGAATAAGTATGTTTGGTAAAAAATGGTAGACATTCAACCAGGCTGCTGAAAAACTGTTTCAACCAGCAAAAGATGGAGTTGCCATTATTTTCAGGTCTCCCTGAATGGTCAGGATTATCTGATTTGTGGGTTTCAGAGGGGTTTTGAGCACTTGTTGACCTGGCTGCCTACTAAACAAACAGAACACTTTCTTAGCCAGGCTGGGAGACCAGTTCACCCAATGTAGCTTAAACCAGCTAAAACCTGCTTAGAATGGTTTAAAAATGTTTATTTCAGCAGCCATTACCATATTGCTATAGAAATAACCCAACACACTCTCACACACTTACTTTACTGAGTTCAGATTGTAACTCGATCTCCAGGCCCTGAAGGGTGCGTCGAAGCTCTGTGATTTCAGACTTGGACATTTGCAGAGTCTCTGTATTGGCCTCTACCTCCTTAATCACCGTCTCTGACTGCAGATAAATAACATTCAGAGTTTAGTCAAGCACCTCTAAAGAATAAAACTGGGTTGTTCTAGTTTTGGCTAGTTCAGGAAACACAGATTTATTTGCCCTCTTCTACCTTGGTTTTGAACCAGGACTCTAGTTCACGTCGGTTTTTGGCAGCGACACCCTCATACTGCTCACGGATCTCAGCCATCACACGGCTCAGATCTTCCTGAGGAGCCGCATCCACCTCCACGTTCACTGAACCAGTCATTTGAGTGCGCATGGCAGCCAGTTCCTACAAAGAGAAGAAGAATTCAAGATAATTTATATATATGGCCCCTGAGGCACATTCCTCAGATTTATAGGGCTTTTCAGCCCCACATTTAACTGCATTGTTAGTTCATCTCATGGCAAGGTCAAAGGAACATGTCTGTTTTGGATCAAGAAATCAAAGATCAAAAGATTGATTTGGACAGGTTTTTCAGTGGTTTACCTCCTCATGGTTCTTCTTGAGGAAGATAATCTCTTCCTTTAAGCCCTCAATCTGCATCTCTAGGTCAGATCTTGACAATGTCAGCTCATCCAGGAGTCTCTTCAGCCCAGCAATATCTGCTTCCACAGACTGACGCATGCCCAACTCATTCTCATACCTAAATGGGTCAAACCAGAGAAGCTTGTTAGTAACTTTTTACCAAAGTAAGAGCAGAAGAAGTTTCATAAACTGTAGGCTTGGATTTACTTGTTCTTGAAGTCGTCAGCGGCTAATTTTGCGTTATCAATGCCCAGGTATACTCCTCCATTAACACGGGTGGCATCTTGGATCTGTCAGAGAAAAGAGAGGATTCAAATATTTCAATATAAATTCAAATAAAAAAGAGTTTTTTGCAAATGCACAGCACATTTAGCTTCCAAATAGACAAAAAATGCAAATACTGTCTGATACACCCATGTAATTTTGGGAAGCAACGGTGACATACACATCTGTACAATGCACTCGAATGGCTTTGTTTCATTTTGACATGCAGAAAACATGCAGAGGACATGACCACACCCATCATCCTGGAGCTATGAAATAATGCATTTCTTGTGCAAGAGATGTTGTAAAGTTTTACAGTATCAGTACCTTATCCTGCAGGTCGCTGATTGTGGCGTAGTAGGCGGAGTAATCTCTTGCAGAAGGTGAGGTTTTGCTCTCCAGAAACTGTCTGATCTTCAGTTCGAGATCAGCATTGGCCTTCTCCAAAGAGCGCACCTTCTCCAGGTAAGATCCCAGACGGTCATTCAGGTTCTGCATGGTTGCTTTCTCATTGATGGTCACGTTGAGGTCCATATCGCCCCCTCCAGCGCCGCCACCAAAGCCAAAGCCTCCTCCACCACCAGCGCCACCACCAAAGCCATAACCTGCTCCACCACCAGATGAAAAGGTGCTTGACGCAGACGAGATACGGACACCTTGGCCTCCTGAACCCCCATACATGCTCCCAGCACGCATGGCACCTAAGCGGCCACCGCCTCCGATACCCATCGATGAAGACTGAGACATGCGTCCTGCAGAAGCACTCCGAATGGAGCCTCCACCGAAGCCCCCTCCAGAAGACACAAAACTACGGCTGCTGAAGGACGTCATTGCTGGGAGCGAAGGAGAGAGTCTTTTTGCTGGAAGGAGAGGGAATGTGGTTCACAGGCGAGGCTGATTGATTTTTATATGTTTGTGGGATGAGGTAAGGGGTGGGTGGAGGTAGAGATGGAGGAGGGGGTTAGGGGACAATATGAACTTAAAACTTCACTCTCCGCCCAGCACATGCCCGGAGGCAGAGGATCTGGCAGGTGAAATGACATGAATTGTTGGAATGATCTCTGAGAGCCCAGGGATATGTACAAAAGACAAGACATATACACATCTTATCTCAAAATATGCATGCCTATATAACTTGACAGTGTTTTCACAGGACGTGATTGTTGCGATGTGAGGGACGAGATTTTCCCATGCATGTCTGCATAGTATCTCATGTTACTGCCATACGGTCTGTGTTACAGGCTTCATAACATATTTGCTGACAGGATGACCTGCGCCTGCCAGCGGGGTTTCCAGGACAACAGAGTGCTGGATGTGATAAACACTTATAAACAGCAAGCTAAAAGCACACAGTGAAATGGTCTCTTGCACGTGGAATGCTGCCAGCTTCCCCAGAACAGACCTCCCTTTGTCTTTCAAACATGAACAGAACAAAAAAAAAATATAGCGAGAGAGAGAGAGAGAAAAACATTTTCCAAAGTGAACTTTTAAATTACTCAATAGGCATCTGGAGACGTGCAAGCATGGTACCGCTTGTCTTGCATAACAGTATTTTTCTGAGAGCTTTAAAAATGAGTCAGATATACGCCACTCCAGAAGACCGTACTTTTATCTCAGGAAAATTCTTGTATGCATAAGAAACTTTCAATTGAGGGCTGAAGCTTTGCTTTGGAAAGCATGACCATGAAATTCAACTAATTCAGATCTATCTTCAGTTAATGAAGCATCATTAAAAAAGGCTGCCGCATGAAGTAGTAGTACATTAGTAGAGTAATTGCTAGTTTGAATGCATTTATAAAGGTTACATTGTACTTGTCTATAGCTGTCATTACACAATCAAGTTGAAAACAATGCGACACGGATAACTGAACACGGATCTAGTGTATGTATCAAGTCATCAATCTTAAGTGAATGTGCCTGCGGTTATAGGGTGATGAATGATGTGAATTCCATTTGATACTGAATGACAAGATAATTCTGATCTATTAGTTGGTTCCAAACAAGCTCTTACCTGCTTTCCTTCAAGCTCTGCTTCATTCAGATCACAAATTTAAAAACCAAATCGGATTAAACATCTTGTTACTGCAAGACCGCTAGCTTTTTGATTTAAAGGACATATTTTTGTGCACGCTTTTGTGAGCATGTCATGCGGGAGTTAATATATTAATGGCTCACAGTAGTCAGCCTTATACTTACAAAAGCAGCAACCCTTACAAAAAAAGACGTTCATTCAAGTATGCTATACTTTTTTAAAACAACAACAAAAAAGAAAGTATCCTTTCAGTCTACTTTTTACGTATACTTCTCAGAAATAAATCACACTTAAGCATTTGACTTATACTGACAGAAAAGTCTAAGTATATTTGGCCTATATATATCTTTTAATCGAGATAAAGGCTACTTAAAAAGTATAATTAAGTATTGTAAGTATACTTGGCTTGTAGTTGTGTTGAAGCTTTTTTCACATATAGTTTTACATAATGTCTTGTAAACAAACTTTGGGGTGGAATAGCTTTAAAACATGTGTGGAACTGAACATGATCTTCTTTGTACACTGTGATAATAACCCACAGTAATAACCCACAGAGAAACAGATACAAATTTGGCTGATTTTTCTGACAGTTCTTCCCAGGTGTAAGAGTATTGAAACAGACTTGATTCATACTGGCTTCTATAATAAGCCATTACCATAAGATACCATTTTAAATCTCATTAAAACATCAAGCCAAATAGGAAAAGGAGTATGTGAGTTTGTGTGTAGTCCACTGGTAGAGTGGTGGAACTTTTGTAAAACTTTTGGGTTCCTCAGAGAAACTTTGCGTTCATGCAAAACTTCTATGTTCTCTCGCAAAAGTATTGCATTTCCCCAATTGTGAGAAAAATATGAAATGTGAGGTATTATTAAACTTAAAAGAGTTCTTTGTGAGCAAATGCAAAGTATCTTGGGGCAACACAAAGGTGGATGCACTGTTTTTTTCGGGGAACATAAACATTTGCAATACAATGCAAAAACACTGAAATATTTTTTCATAAATAACATGTTTTTACATCTCCATGTCACTTTAGAGTAAATTTAAAGTTTCTCAGTACTTTTTTTTATAAATAAATGCAAAAACGTTTAAATATAATAACCATCTCATTTACTCACTTCTGTTCTCCACACACATTACAGATTCAGACTTCCTTTTCAAAATAGTAGCCACAATGAGAAGGGAAGCATTCCATGTCTTTCCATCCCTAAGAACGTATACTTTTGACAACTGTGAGAGGATAAGTAAACTTTCTGTGTCCCAGGAACATGCTAGGGGTTCTGTAGTCTACTCTCAGTGTATCCCCCTCCTGGAAACAAGGAGTGCGAGCACCCCGCTTATAGACCTTATGCACCAGAGAAACGAGGGCGCCGCCATCTTTAGAATATTGTCTTTGAACTTCCGTTTTTGCGGTCGCTCTGTATATTTCTATGGTATCGCTCTCGAGGAGTAATTAGCTGGTGAAGTGGATTTACTTATTGTAGAGTTAACAAAAGTTATCATGAGCATTGAAATGTTTCTCATAAGTATTGTAAAGCAGATGTCTTAACAAATGTCGACCGGGAATTTTTTTAAACGAGCCGTTCATTCATCTACGCAAGATTGCTGTCAAAATACAGACCGGAAGTCAAAAGACAACGAGCGCAGCGCTGAAAAGGGGCAGGGCTACATAAGGTCTCTAGCATCCATGTACTTTTTTATTTTGTGTTGCAGCCGCGTAACCCTTCGGCAAACAGTCATGTCAGTTGGTGGGCGCACAGGAAGAGAGCCTTGTACAGCACCATTAGCTGCCGGGTAGTAAAGAGAGGAACGAGGGTGATGAATATTCCTTCCTTCCAGAAAAGCAGCGAAAGCAGCAGACAGCGTTATCAGTAACAATACTCAATGGATTTGAGTTGTACGAGTGAGTAAAATGTGACTGATTTGTATGAATTCGTACGATTTGTCTAAACCCCAGTGACGGTTAGGTTAAGGGGCGGGGTCAGGGGTAGGTCATTCGTACAAATTCATACGAATTGGGCAACTCGTAAAATATGTACAATTTAGCAAAAATTGTACAAATTCGTACGAGTGTGGTCATATGAATTCGTACGAATTAGCCACCTCGTAAAATTCGTAATAATTTCCGTGAGATCAAGTTGGTATAGGAGACCTCATGCTAAATGAGGCCCGATTATATCCACCGCCACTTTCTGCCATGGATCATCTGGCAGAAGCACTGGCTGGAGAGGAGCGGTATGTGACAGTTCTGTCATTGAGCTGACACATGTGGCAGGAATGGACAGCATCCATCCCTGGCCACCAATAGATATCACAAAGGTTCTTACCTCTCCCTCATGTCCTTCGTGTGCTATGGAGACCAGCACAGATCTTATCACAGATCTTGTCCTTGATTGATTCTAAGAAAACGGTATTTTAAATAATTATTTTAAATAAAAATAATTCTTTCTTAGCATGCACAGTGCTTAGAGTGTGTCACAAGATAAGAAATCGTTAATTGACTTTGTTGCAAGCAGAGAATCAGAAACAAATACGTATTGTGCACAAGTTTTATTAACTAAATCACAAACACAACTAATCTAAACACACATACACACAATCATACATACGTGACAGAATGAAACCGGAAATGGAACAGGGAATTAAACTATGGAAAATATTAATTTAGCTATGAAAAGAACCATCAGCTTTCTTCTTTCAAAGCACCCTTATTAAGAGGTGTCTGCCGCTTATTGTTATATTATACAAAAATCGTATGAGTGAGGTCGTATGAATTCATACGAATTAGCCACCTCGTAAAATTCATACGAATTGCCATTAGATCGGGTTGTAAAAATATACACACATTACCTGGGATGGGTAACACTTTATAATAACTGCACGCTATTAATCATTAGTTAAGCATGAGAAAACAGTTCATTCATAATTTAAAAATCATTAATAGATATTAATAAGCAGTTTATAAATACAGCTATAAATGCTTTATTCTTGATTTAAAAGTATATCTATAATGTGTTTAATAATTGTATTTTCATACTTTATTAATGATAAATTGATCATTTCTAAATGAAGTATTGCATTATTTACAAACCAGTTATTTAAGAGTTGTCAGAGGTTCATAAGATCACTTAGAAAGTGTAAGTAAATGATTAATAAACTGTTTAAATGTTCATTCATAAATCTTATTTTTCAGACACATAGTAATAGTTACTTAGTGTGTTAATAAATGCTTTATTAACATGTATTTATACTGTAATTTAGGGTTAATTCAGGTAGTTATAAAGTATTTAGTAGTGGTCAGTTAACTATTTTTGTGAGTTCATCTAAAGTGAGGACTAGTTATGCCTTGTAAAGCATTTATAAAGGAGATTAAAAGGCTCTTAAATATTTATATGTTCTGTATCACGTGTTGTATTTGTTTAATTTTTCTGTTAAGCCTTTAAATCTCCTTTATAAATGCTTTACGAGGCATGAATAGTCGTCACTTTAGATGAGCTCACAAAAGAAGTTAACTGACCACTACTAAATGCTTTATAACTACCTGAATTAACTCCATGTACTTACACTTTCTAAATGATCTTATGACTCACTGACAACTCTTAAATAACTGGTTTGTAAATAATGCTATACTTCATTTAGAAATTATTAATTAATCATTAACAAAGTATGAAAATACAATTATTAAACATGCTTATAAATCAAGAAAAAAAGCATTTATAGCTGTATTTATAAACTGCTTATTAATGTCTATTAATGATTTTTAACTTATGAATTAACTATTTACTCATGCTTAACTAATGATTAATAGCGTGCAGTTATTATAAAGTGTTACCCTGGGATGCACGTTCATTTGTAGAGTTCATTTATAGAGTATATCAGTTTGTCTATAAATGAATGCAGGAAAGTCTGTTTTAGGGCTATGAGTCTTTCCTATGAACTTCAAATGAGCTGTGCATTCTTTTCATAAAGTCATAAAACCATGGCAACCAGAGGCCTGGTTTTATTACTCTTGGGGGGATGTCACAGACATCTTGTTATGGGGTTGTGAGGGGTTTAAAAGATTATTTGTGAAATATAACAAATACTTGTGATTTGTCTCAGTCGTTAAATCCTTAACAGACAGTTCCAGTCGCAGTTTATATTACAGCAAACAACTCAACATCTAGTCCCTTGTGTGAAGGAGGCCAACATTAAGAAATCTGTGTACAAAGTTTGGTTAGAGCAGGGTGAAAAGCACATGTAGCATCAACATCAACAGCAGACAGAGAATTACAGGCAGCAGATAGAAAAGCAACAAACTCCTCATCAAGCCAAGTCAAGTCAACAACATAACATCAACAACATAAACAGGAGCTGGAGCAACAGCATTATCTGCAGGAGAAGCAGGTAATGGCAAATGTGACATATTAAGCAGGTGTGAAGACCCTCCGCTGAAACAGTATGACCTAAGAACAGCAGGCTGGTTTGCCGGAAGCAACACTTGTCTTCATTGGGCAGCAAGCCAGCAGCTTAGTTGTAAGACAGCTTGAAGTGCTTTGTCATGCATAGACATGTCACGTTCAGATGGTAATGTCATCCAGCAAATTTTCAACCCCTGATAAGCCAGTCAAGGATGATGGTCATCCTCTTCTGAACTGCCATGGCTGCTGAAACCAATCCAAAGTTGTATTACCAAAAGTAATAAAGGCTGTGAGGTCACGACTGTCCTCATGCAGCAGCACTTGGTAGTAAGCATTAGTCAGGTCGATCGTTGAGAAAACAGTAGAACCTTTTAGAGCAGAGAGTAGTTCATCCATGTGTGGCAATTGAAAGAGTCCACGATCATTGCTCTATTTGGCTCTCTGAGGTCAACGCACATCCTAATTTTACCTTTTAGGTTACTTTTAACTTTTCTGCGTAACAACAGTTGGTGGTGACACCCATGCTGAGGCGACAATGCGTTCTATCACCCCAGCTCTGACTGGCAAAGTTTTGGCAAAGATGCTGCTGAATGAGAACATTGTACCTGTATTAGGCAATGAGCAAATCTGTTGTCCCTCTGTACTAAGGCAGTGAAGGCCAGGCATCCCCTGTAGCATCAGTAAAGATCCACTCCCATAGCAGTCTCAACAGGGCAAGGCAGGAAAAAACTCGGGCAAGGCATGTTAGCAACAACCATCTTTGTGAGCATCGACAGTGCAAAAAATGACTAATCCTCAATACACATTTGTGGTGTCTGTCAGGAGTTATAAAACAATGAAGCACATATGACAAGAGTTATCAAGCTTCATCCATCTTGTTTACTCATTCACTTCCGTTCTCACATACGTTACATCATTACACAACAGTTCATACTGCCTTTTCAAAATAGTATTCACAATATACACAATATACAATTCACGCATGAACACAACTGTCTGATTTAGGCCCTGTTTACACCTGGTATTAAGATCCGTTTTGGTCGATCGAATCACAAGTAGATGAGGGAGACACATTCCCGTTTACAGCTGGTGTTTTAATCCGTCTCTTTTGTCCACTTTCAACCTCTTCTGTCCTGACTTCTTCAAGGGGAGGATCTGTGGGTGGGTAAATGTATGTTGTTTTTTTTTTTTTAAATATCTTTCAATCTAATGGACAAAATAAGCTTGCATAAATTACACATGAAATGAGATGACGGAAAAACATCAAGCAGCAGCTTTCATTTCTGTGTTTACATTTTTCGTCTTCAAACCAAACTTGGGTCTTGCTCCAAATAAGTTTAAATCCCATCTGGCTAGTTCACTTCCCATAATGTTTACACGTTAGGTCAGTAGGCGGAGAGTATAGGTGGTATTTTGTAGCCTTCTAATACCAGACTCTGCTCCTTCACTTTGCTTAGTACACATGAGTCTAGAATGGCAAAATAGAGAAGTGTTTTCTCTCTCGCTAGGGGGCGCTTGTCTGAAGTTTAAAATCATTGGTTACCCGTAAGCCAATCAGATAAGTTTATTTATGACGTATGTCATGCACCGACACAGCCGCATCGAACCACAGACATCATGCATCGAACTCAAATCTATGATTGAACTTCCACTGTAAACCTGATGTAAACACTTGATCATGCGAGCGAAATACCGGAGTGAACATTGCTGTAAACGATTTTTGCAGATTATGCTAAGTTAATCTACGCATCCACGGTACAATCGCGGCCTCTAAACTTATTTTTGACAGAGTGAAACAAGAAAATATTTGTAGCCAACTCTCAAATTTAGGATTAGATCTTTTAAACATAGGTCTTTGTTCCTCACGAGTCTGTCGGAAATGCTGCAACTTAATTTCAAGATTACAGAAATTAATTTAATTTCCCAAAACCAGGAGGGAGTAGGGCCACAACATCACCTCCATTTAAAAAGTTTATCAAAAACTCTTCTTGTTCTGGCTTCAGATTGAAAACCCCCGGAATGTTCTCCATAACAGAGCGAATTGCATCCCGTGTCTCGTTTCCCATTTCCGCGGTCGTTTCGGTTTTCGATTTCTCTAACCTACAATGTAAAACTCTGCGCTTAGCGTCTACGTCACGGCTCTCAGCCCGCCCTCTGTTCGTTGATTGGCCGGCTGTTTTCAGGCCGGAGGAAAACTGAAAGAGTCAGGCTAGGTATTTTGTGGTTGTTAGAACACATTTGACCACATGACCACACATCTGCACTACGAAAGCAATCCGGTCGAATGTGTTTTCAACAACCTCTTGAAGTGGTTGAAAGTGGACAAGCTCAAAACTTTTAAACTCCGTTTTACACCTGTATTTAGCGTCGTCCACATGTGATCCGATCAACCAAATCGCATCTTAATACCAGGTAAACAGGAGCTCTAACAGTGTTCTTCTATTTTTCTCTGATCCTTAGTGAATGTGTTTCAGAAGCTCAGTGTGTTTCTTTTTGCAGGATGTGGCGCAATCATAAATCTGCTCTATATTTTAGATAGTGGTATCAATTATATCAGACACTTCATATACTTTTTCTTATTAATTTTAACCTTTTTTCTTGCATAATCACGAAAAATTGACTTTATTTATCTAATTTAAAACCATTTTAGGATTTAAACTAAAACAATAGTGTCAGTCAAAACCAATGTTACATCAGGAGTTTTGATATCTAAATTGAGAAAAGCAATTACATCCTCTTTGGTTCATATACTGTACAGCATAGGATGCTAAAACTTACATAAACAGTCTCAAAGCAGACAATGAAAACACTGTCATTACACAAAGAGGGATTCATCCGAAACTCAAACTTTAGAGAATCAAACTGGTTTTTCTTGCCTGGTAGTAGAAAAAAAAAAGAAGAAGAATGAGTACACACTCCATAAAAGAACAATATATTTTTATATGCTCCTTTTACATGCTCACCCCTTGGCCCTCTTCTTTGCAATCTTTTACAGTCCATCCTGCAGCATGCTGGAAAAATAGCATTTGTGTGTAAATAGCAAACAGTTGGGGTTACCATGCTAGACAAATCTAATACTGTAAAAAGAATGTGTTTGGTTAGTAAATATTAGGTTTAGTAAGAAAGTATGTGATGATTGTAGTTTGTATTAAGCCAGTTTGAAATATGCTTAAAAAATTAATTAAAACGTTTCTTTCTGATAACTTGTTGGTTGATTAGTATAAGATAATAAGAATAATAAGAAGGCATACTTTGCAATACTCTGCTTTGAGCATTAGTTCTATACTTTAGGTCAGAAAACAGGTTTAAATGTATTAGAACAGTTCAAATGTCTCTTCTAAGAGTGCAGTAAGGGATATGACTCTATCTGCCCTGCCCTGAATGAAGCATTGGTGCCTAGAATTACACATATCTAGAATTCTGTTGTTTGAATGACAGCTATTGTTGAGGTATCCACCCTATTATCGCCTGCAGGATGCAAATGTCCATGACTCACCGCAGACTGAGCTTCCTGTTTTGTTCACCCAACAAAGTTCATGTCAATACTCGATGTTCTCTGCAGCACTGGCAAAACTTCATTTCAAATCGAAATCCACTGTAACAGTCAATGTTCTTGTAGACGCGGAAGGAAGAGGACAGGGTCGGCTTTAGGAAAAAAGGGGATTTTTATTCGTCCCAAAACAAAATAAAACAAGCAAACAATCTCAAACAAAGGATGCGCCACACGCGCTGGTTTACATAAACACAAATGACAGATCTCACTCTCGCTCCCACGCTCGCACTCTCTCTCGCTCTCCACGCACACACTCGTCCGGTTTTCATCTCCCTTCTTTCTCCTTCCTCGTGGCTTTTATCCGTCTCCCCACGCCAGTTACTGAAACAAGACACAGGTGTTTGTCATTCACACTTAACCCACTCACGCCGCACCTGTCTCCCGATCCTCTCCCGCGTCACGGACTTCGCGGAACCACGCCCCCGCTGCCACATACCCCCACCGCCCGTCTCAGGCCGGGGAGCCGTCCGGCCTGCAGCCTCCCCCCCCCCCCCTCCTGGAGAGGAAGTCAGCGACAGCCATCTGTGCACCCGGCCTGTGGACCACCTGGAACTTAAACGGTTGTAAGGCTAGATACCAACGGGTGATCCGCGCGTTGGTATCCTTCATGCGGTGGAGCCATTGGAGGGGCGCGTGGTCCGAACAGAGGGTGAATTCCCGTCCCAAGAGGTAATATCGGAGGGTGAGGACAGCCCACCTGATGGCCAAGCATTCCTTCTCGATGGTGCTGTACTTAGTCTCTCTCTTTGAGAGCTTGCGACTAATGTACAGCACCGGCCGTTCCTCGCCCTCCACCTCCTGGGACAGGACTGCACCCAGCCCCCTGTCCGACGCGTCGGTCTGTAATAAAAAAGGGAGAGAAAAATCAGGAGCCTGTAGTAGCGGCCCTCCACATAGAGCAGCTTTTACCTGGGTGAAAGCCTGCTGACACTGCTCCGTCCACTGAACCGGATCTGGCGACTCCTTTTTAGTGAGATCAGTCAGCGGGCTGGCAAGGTCCGAATAATTAGGCACAAACCTTCTATAGTATCCCGCCAGCCCCAGGAACTGTCTCACCTCCTTTTTGGTCTTGGGTCTCGGGCACGTTGCAACAGCTGCTGTCTTATCAATTTGGGGACGCACCTGCCCGTGACCCAAGTGGAATCCCAGATACCTGACCTCTACGCGCCCAACCGCGCACTTCTTTGGGTTGGCCGTTAGGCCGGCCCGTCTCAGCGCTCTCAGGACCGCGCGCACATGCTCCATATGGCGCTGCCAGTCATTACTATAAATAATGATATCATCTAGATAAGCAGCGGCATAAGCAGCATGTGGCCGGAGAACCCGGTCCATGAGACGCTGGAAGGTGGCCGGAGCCCCGAACAACCCAAACGGAAGCGTAACGAATTGGTGTAATCCGAACGGCGTCGTGAAGGCTGTTTTTTCTTTAGACATAGGAGATAAGGGGATCTGCCAATATCCTTTAGTTAAATCCAGTGTCGAAAAAAAACGAGCAGTGCCGAGCCGATCAAGCAGTTCGTCAATCCGGGGCATTGGATAAGCATCGAATTTCGATACAGCATTCACCCTGCGGTAATCCACACAAAAACGAACCGAGCCGTCGGGTTTAGGTACTAAAACTATCGGGCTCGCCCAGTTACTGTGGGATTCTTCTATTACCCCCATTTCAAGCATCGCCTCTAATTCCGACTGAACGACTTTTTTCTTGTGTTCAGGTAAACGATATGGCCGGCTGCGCACAACCACGCCCGGCTCGGTCTCAATGTGGTGCCGAATGAGATTGGTTCGACCGGGTAGGAACGAGAACACGTCGGTAAACTCCGCTTGCAACTTGGCAACGTCAGTGAGCTGGCACGGTGAAAGATGATCTCCGCCCGGAGCCAGAGCGAGCGATGGTGATTTGACATTCGCCTCTGGCCCGAGATCCTCTTCCACTCCGATTACCGTTGCCAGCATCCCTGACTCCGCCTCGCTCCACTTTTTCAGGAGATTGAGATGGTAAATCTGACGCGCCCCGTTCCTATCCGTTCGAAGAACCTCATAATTGAGATCCCCGACTCGCTGGGTGACCTCAAAGGGTCCTTGCCACTTAGCGAGTAATTTGGAACTTGACGTGGGAAGCAATAGAAGGACTTTATCTCCCGGTGAAAATTTTCTCAGTTTTGTTCCCCTATTGTACAACTGGGTCTGTTTGTCCTGAGCCTGTAACAAATTTTCCATTGAGAGCCGCCCCAAAGTGTGGAGTTTTGTTCTCAGGTCCAGGACATACTGAATTTCATTTCGACTCTCCGAGGGTCCCTCCTCCCAAGTCTCCTTTAGCACGTCCAGCACCCCGCGGGGTTGACGACCATAAAGGAGCTCGAAGGGGGAAAACCCCGTGGAGGCTTGCGGGACCTCGCGCACAGCGAACAACAAGGGTTCTAACCATTTATCCCAATTTTTGGCGTCTTCGTGAACGAACTTACGGATCATTGTCTTTAATGTGCGATTAAATCGTTCCACCAAGCCGTCCGTTTGTGGGTGAAAGACGCTGGTGCGAATCGATTTAATGCCCAATAACTCGTAAAGTTCGCGTAACGTACGTGACATAAACGCCGTGCCTTGGTCAGTGAGGATCTCTTTCGGGATCCCCACTCGGGAGATTAGACGAAACAGGGCATCCGCCACACTTTTCGCGGAGATGTTGCGGAGTGCCACTGCCTCAGGATATCGCGTTGCATAGTCCACTATGACTAGGGCAAAGCGATGTCCCCGTGCTGACCGTTCTAATGGCCCGACGAGGTCCATCGCAATTCGCTGGAAGGGGACCTCGATTAGAGGAAGGGGGCGCAAAGGCGCTTTTGGGGCGGCCGGCGGATTTACCAGCTGACATTCACGACAAGCCGCGCACCACCTGCGCACGTTCTCGTGAATGCCCGGCCAAAAAAAACGGGCCATGAGACGGTTAAGTGTCGTTATTTGTCCTAAATGTCCCGCCATGGGATTTGAATGAGCCGCCTGGAAAAGCATTTCCCGACGGCTTTTCGGTACTAACAACTGGGTTGTAGTCTCTTTTGTCTGAGTGTCTTGTATCACCCTATACAACCGGTCTTTTAAAATTGCAAAATATGGATAAGTGAGCGGTCGAGCAGGCTGGAGAGGCTGACCGTCGATGGTACGGACCTGTTCAAACGCATGTTTTAACGACTCATCCTGAGACTGTTCCAGGGGAAAATCATCACGCTCTGGGAGAATCTGTCTCCCAATTACGTTCAGATCCCCTGGATCCAGTCCCGGAGGTCCCAGTTCAGCCTCACCCAACCGCACGACCGCCCCGCTCTCCTGCTTTTTATTCCCACAAGAGACATCCGCGCACAATAACCCCAATAATTCTGTAAAGGCTGGCCAATTAGTTCCCAAAATCAGCGGATGCCTGAGGTGCGGGTTAACTGCCACCTCCACCCTATGCTTTTGCCCCCTGAATTTAATCAAAGCCGACATGAGCGGATACTTCACCACATCCCCGTGCACACACCTTACCCGAACCATGCGGCTCGTATCCAATGTCTCAGGTTGAATCAGGCTTTGGTGGATCGAGGTTTGGTTACATCCTGAGTCCACCAGAGCCTGATAGGTACCCCCCTTTATACTCACGGGTATCTGGTACCGGCCAGCCTGATCGTGGGCAGCCTGCGGGGCATCCGGGACCCGGATCATTGTCCCCACCTCCATCAACGGACACCTGTCTATAAAATGGTCCGGGTCCCCGCAACGCCAGCAGGCCGGCCCAGGCCTCCCCCCCGCTCTAGAGGCAGGAAGTGGGGTAGGTGACTGGCGTGAGGAGAGGGAGGGAAAGGAAGCCGGGTCCGCCCCCCCGGTAGTGAACCCCGAGCCTCTGGGCTGGGGTCTCCGGCCTTCCGCCGGATCCAGTGAAGATCCCCCCCCCCCCCCGGGGAGGGGCGCGGAACGGTCCGGGAGGACGGGACCTGGGAAGAGGAGACGAGGTAGAAGAGGGGGAGGGAGAAACAAAGGGGGAAGAGAGCGACATATTGGGGAGGCTCTCGCCGACCCTGGAGCACGCCACCAGCTGGTCCTCCGCCAACTGAATGGCCAAGTCCAGCGACGCCGGTCGGTGGCACTGGACCCACTCGGCCGTTTTCCTCGGCAGACGGCCGATGAACTGCTCCAGCACCACCCGATCGATGATCTCGTGGACGTCGCTTCCCTCAGCCAAGAGCCACTTGCGGCAGGAGTCCCGTCCTATTGAGAGGCAGGTGGGGGTGCTCGGCCGGCGGCGGCGTTGGACCCGGCCGAACCTCCCGGTCCATCCAGCTCCGGAACCTCTCGCGGTCCTCCTGTTGGCCTTGGACGAGGAACTGGAACCGGCCTTCCAGATCGGTCCTCATCTCGACCAGGGCCCGATGTTGATCTTGGTGGAGGGCCGCGAGGGAAGCAACCACATCCGCAAGCGGCGATGGTGGCGGTGTCTGCATGCTGGCGGCGGCTTCCGTCTTCCTTCCCGGGTTTCGGCACCAGTGTAACAGTCAATGTTCTTGTAGACGCGGAAGGAAGAGGACAGGGTCGGCTTTAGGAAAAAAGGGGATTTTTATTCGTCCCAAAACAAAATAAAACAAGCAAACAATCTCAAACAAAGGATGCGCCACACGCGCTGGTTTACATAAACACAAATGACAGATCTCACTCTCGCTCCCACGCTCGCACTCTCTCTCGCTCTCCACGCACACACTCGTCCGGTTTTCATCTCCCTTCTTTCTCCTTCCTCGTGGCTTTTATCCGTCTCCCCACGCCAGTTACTGAAACAAGACACAGGTGTTTGTCATTCACACTTAACCCACTCACGCCGCACCTGTCTCCCGATCCTCTCCCGCGTCACGGACTTCGCGGAACCACGCCCCCGCTGCCACATCCACACTCAAAGACTTTAAGGTATTGAGGGTTGAATCACACATATGATGGTTATTGGCTATAGCATGAAAAGTATAATCATCTTATACTGTAAAAATTGGCAGAGTACTTTAATGTCACAGTGCATTTTGGTGGCACATTACTGAGGGCATCAAATTATTACAGTTAATCTGTAAATATAAGACATTACTAATGCAGACACAGATGATGATTGAAGAACATGGGTATCGTATCATCATAATGAGGACCTACGATGGAAAAAAAATATGAGATGGGAGGACAAATTATATGTTTGAGTGCCAAGAAAGGCGCTATAAATGCCCACATACATTGTGACGTCCCAGATCCGGTCGACATCTGGCACACGTGGAAAGATGATCTGGCCCACATGCAGCGTGGAAGGACTGCCCTTGGATGGCTCACTCCTGTTTGCCAGATCTATCTAGGCCACAAGTAGACCATAGCAATGCACATGTCAGTCAAGAGCAAAGAAACAAACCAGAACTGGACCTTATCTGAGCCACAAAACCTGTGTATATTAAATATGGAGTCATCTCAGCCTTAACAAGCCTGTTAACACGCAGAATCACGGAAGAAAACACAAGAACTACAACTAACTTCAGCCACAGTCTTATGAAATCAACTGAAGATAAAAGAAGACATTAAATCTCTCAATATCTCAGTAGAGGAGGATTAGACAATTCCACAAACAGCATTACAAGCCTCACCTATTATTAACCAGACTGACTTTATTTCTGTCAGACGTATTCAAAAGTTTTTATTGAGAATTAACAAGGGTTTAACTCTAATGTGTTTCATTAGAAGTTACCATAACAGTGATCAGTGTTTCCATTAGTTGGGCTCTTAACTCTTATTATAGCTTTCATCTTTTTTGGCTGCTGTGACAGTGTGTTTGTCAAACATGTTCGCAGCAGCGAAGAAAGCTAAAGTGAAAGGGGATCAGGTGACGGTGGTTATGTTGATGGTTATATATTCATCATGAAATAGCCTGATTCACTGATGTTATTTTAATCTAACAATGATGTTGTTCCATTAATACATTCATATTACAAACCCTGTGTTAATGCAGTATTATAACAATTATGCATGGCAACACGACACAGCATCATACATACGTGACGTTCCCTTTCGAGGGAATTCAATCCTGCGTCAGACAGTTGCTGACGCTATAGGTTCACTTTCTGACGTCATCGAACTGATTTCACACGTGCTTCAAGTTGTGTCCCAAATGACGCACTATACTATGTACTCATGCACTTTACTTAACTGTGTAGTATGTACTGTAAATACAGTACTGTGTATGAATTTTATAATGTTATTTTGTCATTCAACATCGGAGTCTGATAGCCCCTCCCCCTCCATACCTCCATAATGTAGTGCATCAACCGTGTACTTAAAGTGTAATTTTTCTTTTTGTAAATTTCAGTGAACACACTACTCACACTATTTATGCTACAAAACGGCACAGAATAGTCAAGAATAGTGCATAAGTAAGTGAATTGGGACACACCCTCAGACACCGTGTTCTGCGTCACCATTGCGTTTCCATGAGAAAATTTGCATTCTCTCGCAAAAGGTTTGCAAGTGAATGCAAAAGTTGTGAGTGAATGCAAAAGCGCTGTTTACCATCTCTCTCTCTCTCTCTTTTTTAATTTTTTTTTTTTTTTACCATCATGGGCTCCGTATAAGGACCCAACACAAGAAGCTGTTCTAATACAATAGACTTAGAATCAAAAATCCACTTAGAGATATGACCAAAGGTAAGTGGATACCTGATCACCACACCGTCCACACCCTTATCTGCTTTCTAAACATTTGATTTGAAAACATGGGCATTAGGGAGCTCCTCTCTAACTGATTTTTATTTCCTGGGAAGGCTTTTACATAGATGTTGGAACATGGATGCAGGGATTTGCTCCCATTAAGGCAAAAAAGCATATAGATCAGGCATTGTTTCTTTTTGTGACAGCTCGCAGTCAGTGTTTCATTTCATCCCAAAGGTGATCAATAGGGTTTAGGTGTGGGATTTATGCAGACCTGACAAGTTCTTCTTGACTTTAGGGACATTGCTTTGTAAAACAAAACATTGACAGTTGGAAGCCCATGGATGACATTGTATTTACTAGCATTAAGATTTGTCTATACTGGAATTATGAGCCTAACCAAACCATTAATTAGAAGGGGGTGTTCACATAATCTCATATAAAATTTAATATAAACATGATATTTTGTATAAAGCGCTATATAAATAAAGATACAAATAATTATAAATATACAAATAAAAATTACACAACTTCTGTGATAACTGGTCTCAGCATTTTTCATTTCTCATGATCTGAACATGTTTTGTCAAGGATTTGACCTGTCATGCACAGAAAGCACAATTCATGAAAGAATCATGGGTGGATTTTTCAATCTGTTGTTGAGAGGATTAACTGTTCAGGTGCATGATTACAGACTAGATCATTTGAAGCAAGTGTATTCAAATTTTTACTTTTCCCATGTTCTGGGCACCAAATGGCTAAGACAAATAAATGAAATTAAATGAAATATTCAGCATGTGTAAATTAAAATAAATTAATGATAAAGAAAAGGCTCAGAAAGAAAGGAGAAAATGACAACGTAGGTCTTAGGGCAACATCATATTCAAAACCAATAGTTGCAAAAGAAAAAAAAAACTTAAAAGAAGCAATAAAAAATACGTCAGCTGAATTAGATTAACAAACACAGTGGCCAAAAATGATGTCTGGGAGGTATTTGTTTTTAATGGTTTAAAGACTGCAAGTTCAATTAAACTTGCAGTCCACCCATGAAAATGCACACTCTGAACTTAAATGGTTACAATTCAAGAATGCTTTGGAATATAGATGTAAGATTGGTCTTGTTTTAAAGAAGACATTTAGCCTACTAAACGTAAGTATTTATTTTTGCAAGAATAGGCCCAGTCGCATACACAGCAGTTACCCTGTGGAGTGAGTAAGACACAGACAGGAAGAAATTGGCAGCCTTTATACCATTTCCAAGGTCTTTCTTCAGCAGGCTTCTGTCTGCCTTCACAGATAAGAGACCCACAGTCACGTAGGCTCCTGTTTATCTTAAGACCATTAAAGGTCTAAGGTCAAAGGTCCTGTCCCATATGTTCCACCCAGCCACCTCCCCAGATACCTATTTTCAAAACATGTTGTAGCCTACTCTAAAACTGCAAGAAAATCAAAGCCAAAAATCGTATCAAGTTTTTCAAATTTTAGGTTATTGATATCGCAAAAAAAATTAGCTTTTAAGGTAGAATCTGACTAAATTAATCTAATTTTGAAAATTGTGGCCTTTAACTGATTTCGGAGAACCATGAACACGCAAATGTATTGTTAGATTATTGACTTAACTATTAACTTATTACGTTAAAATCTCAGAGGATATACTTCAAGTTAAATATATTATGTCAAAAAGTTTCGGGTGACAAAACAAAGTTTGCGAATCCCTGTACATGGAAATAAGAAATTATTTAAATTTCTTCATTTTAATCCATTTGAAAGACAAAAGACATTCATAGTTCCATATGGTTAAATGACCCACTGTGTGATAATTCAAACATTTGGTGATAAATGTGTGTTGTTTATGACCTAAACAAGCAAAGGATTTGTAATCTGAACCTAAATGACTGATTTCCGTTGTAAACTGAATGATCTTTGAGGACTATGAGAAAATTCCATGGCTTCATAGATCATTTTGGTTTGCCTGTGAGGCAGAGCAGCTGTGTTGATAGTGAATCTGTCATGGGTGTGGCATCTTACCTCTTACTAATCTGAGAGCTTGAATGAGCTTGACAAAACTAGTTTTCACTGGTGACTCATTTATAATCTGATGCCATCTCAGAGCTTTTTAGCCAAGGGCCTGAAGATAAGTCACTTTCTGTTGATAATGTTCATTAAGTCATTTAAAATGGACAACTTTTTTAAAAAGATGAGTTCTTTTCAAGATGTCAACCACAAGGCTTTATACTTTTGACAACCATTCAGCTCATTGTGAAAGAAAAAACAGAAGACAGTGGAACATCTGACCTCTAATATCTCTACACCCAGATTATATACGAAAATTAAGAAGGCCAGGGCCAAAACATACCTAAAATATGCTTTGAGAGAAACTCAATAATGTTTGTAAAGGCCTAAATCATAAATAAGATCAATGTCTCAACGTCTTCATGAATTATGAAAACTGCAGGTTAGGAGACTTGTTTGTCATTATGCAAAAGGATTCCTGCCTCATTTATCAAAAAACAGTTAACCAGTGCACAGGATATATATAGAATAGAATTAATTATACTTCATTCCACTTCTTCAGTCTTTGCAAGAATGTTATTTTCATTTTTTTACCTTTAATGATTTACTTGAATTCAAGCAGGTTGTGAATGCAAAATGAAACCTGGTCCCACTCTATCACATTCAGAAATGTTATCTAAAGTGTATTATTTTAACACCACATTTAGAATTGATTTAACCACCATCCAAACCCTTTATCTTTGTGTAATCCTTTGGATTTATTCCCTTAATATGTAGAGCATTAAAAGATTAAAATTAGCCAATTTATATTACAGCCTTTAATACTATAAAAGAATATTCTTCATAATGTTTGACAGCATGTTAAAATTACACAACATTCAAACTTTTTTCATTTTTAACATGTGTAATTTAAAAAGGTTTTATACAAATGTTTAGCAGAAATTCAGACTTTACTCGGGTACTTAGCAGCGATTGCCCAGCGATATTTTTACAGTTATAGCTTACACAAGGGTGTCAACTTAATGTTGATGTTTTTTATCCATCTTTGGAGATTTTGGTAAATATTCTTTAACTGAAACTGAAGGAATGTTTTAAGGTGTAAAATAACCCTTATTACCACAAAACATCACATTGTAATTCTCCAACCGAAGTTACTGGAGGATGATGTCATTAAGGTTTTTGTTTGTTAAATTAATATTACTTACAGGATAAGACTGTAAGAAGATGGAATGTGAAATTAAGGACTAGGGCTGCACGTTTTCAAGTTTTTCATTAACCGTTAACCGAGGCCCTTAGCCGTTAATACTCGGTTAACCATAGTGTGCGTCCTTTTAACTCCAAAATCCGTGCATCTTGAACTTTCGTTACAGTGCGATCTGACTGCGCTTTTGTTGCCAGTGAGCTCTGGTTGAAATGGCTCACAAGCTTTGCAGCAGTGGAGATGACGCGGTTCAAAAAAAGAGAAAATCCATCATTTATAGCGAGCTGAAACGTATGCGCAAAGCATGACACAGAATGCCAATCAACACCTCTGTTAGCAGCCACAATGTTTTTTGCGTTGTCGTGCACACAGGCAATCACTCGTCCCGTAAGAGCCCACTTTTCCACGGACTCCCTTAACTTCTCTGCTAGGTTATCAGCTGTATGGCGAACGGGCAGGGCTTCAGTTAAAAGGACGAATGATTTTAAAACCCAATCTTCGTCAAGGTAATGGCTCGTAATAGTTATGTAACTTTCTGTGTTTAGAGCAGTCCAGCAATCCGTAGTAATGGCGACTACATAAGGTGATTGTAGATCTTCTTTGAGCGAATCTCTTTTTGCCTCATTTCGTTTTTCAATGCAGCGTGTGATTGCTGAACGCGAGGGAATGCTGTAGCGGGGTTGAACAATATTCATCAGTTCTTTAAAGCCTGCGCCCTCCACCATTCTAATTGGCATCATGTCCTTTTCAATCCCCTATGTTATGGATTCGGCTTTAGCACCACTGCACATGTTTTGCGCTTGTATCGTGGGCATGGTAGGCTGGGCGAAGGTACTCCACAGGCTCCGCGGCCGCATCTCTAATGATGCCCGGGTGTTGACTATTGAGATGGAACAACAACGAGGTTGTACTTGAAGTATATCTAAGCACTGCATTGCAATACTTGCATTTTGCCCCGTCATTCTCGATTTTAAAGTGCTCCCACGCTGTGCCTTTCTTTGCCCGCTTCATATTAGAAAACTGGTCATGACTACTTCTTGTGGACATTACAAATGTCTGGGAGCGCTCTGGCGGTCTCTGGTGGTGCAAAAATGTATTACAACTAAATTCAATGCACGCCATTGACGCCACTTAACCGAGCAAAATGTTTGACTCAGTTACGCAATTTTTAACAGTTAATCGGTTAATCGGTTAACCATGGACACCCCTATCAAGGACACACACACATACACGTTTCCATGTTTTATGGGGACTTTCCTTAGACATGATTTTTATACTGTACAAACCATATTCTAATCTATCCCCTGCCCCCAAACATTCTGTGATTTTACACTTTCAAAACACATCATTAATTTGATTACTATGATAAGTTTTCCTCATGGGGACCAAAAAAAAAAATCCCCACTAAGTCAAAGATTATATCCTCTACCCTAACCCTAAACCTACCCATTACAGAAAAATGTGTGCATTTTTACATCACAGTATGATTGTTAAGCAGTTTTCCTCATGGGGACCAAAAAATGTCTTTACAAGGACAAGGATATTGCCATCTTTATCTTTACATTTTCTCCCCATAACCTATATTATAACATATGTCCCCTACCTGAACCACACACACATACACACAATTAATCACAAATGTTGTGTTTGAAACAGTTTGATTACAGTTTTTTCCAACTGTTAACACACAATTTTGCAAACTAGACTGGTTTTAGCAAAATACTTAACACAATTCACAAAACCACACACCCAAACTGCAAAATACCTCTTATATCCTGCAAAATGAAGCACTGCAACCAAAACTACATTTTGAATTATCAAAATCAAACTTTTGAATGAAATGGTACTCACATTCATATTTCCAGATTTTTGTCTAACCAACAAAAAAACAACACTGTTGGGCATAATGAAAAGCACTCTCATCTTTAGTATACTTTTCTACAATTTTTGGCAAATTCTTCAGATTGTTCACATGTACAGAAATATTTGCAGATACACACACAGTCTAGACAATCCCTCCTCGGGGAACGAGGGTTACCATACGTAACCGAGACGTTCCCCTTCATCAATCACTACGAGTAAGTCTGGTCTGACGAATGGGGATATCTACCAAAACGGCATGACTGCTGGCCCTTCCAGCGCTCCGTTTGAGCCTCCTGGCCTGACCGCAGTGTTGGCCAGAAGTAGGAGCTCTAAGCAGAGAAGGTCAGACACTGCTCTTCCACAAGACCCACTCAGTGTGACTTATTGGATAATACTGGGAAAGCGTGGCCTTGGGGAAGGGAACGCTGCAGGAGGCCACATCGTACCCCAGAGGGAGGGACTGTGACGGATACACATATGGACTAGCCAATCTGGGTAGTACAACATATGGCAGTCTCTGGGGTGGTTCCAGTCTAGTTATAGGGGGGAAAGAACACCAGTAGAGATGACAGAGCTGGCTCTGTCGAGGGAAAGACATGGCCCCGTCCGCAGAGGAGCTGATCGTGGAGGAATACACATATACCTGCATATACATATACCCGCCACACGGACCACTACATATGGACACCCAGCCAAACACAGGTTCCACAGTGCATACGAGTGAGTTCCCACAATGGAACTCACAGGGTTAGCCATTTCTGGGGAACACTACTGGAGCAAATAGACACATGTATCCGGTTCATTGGGGCGGGAGTGGCGTTGCAAGTCAACACTAAGAACGGGTCCCTTGCACTACTGGCCACTGGGGGCGAGTATACGGGAAGATACCGCCTCTACACGGAGGCTATAGAATCTAGCAAACGTGTTAGGTGTCGCCCAGCCCGCAGCTCTACATATATCTGTCAGCGAGGCACCTTGAGCCAGCACCCAGGAGGAAGCAACACTTTGAGTTGAGTGTGCTCGCAACCCGAACGGGCAAAGCACGCCTTGGGCTTCGTAAGCCAAGGTGATGGGATCCACTATCCAGTGGGACATCCTCTGCTTGGAGACAGCCTTTCCCTTTTGCTGGCCTCCGTATCAGACAAAGAGCTGATCTGAGGTCCTGAAGCTTTGTGTTCTGTCCACGTATAACCCCAAAGAGTGGACGGGAAAAGCTAGGGCTGGGTCTGCCTCCTCCGAAGGCAGCACTTGCAGGTTCACTACCTGGTCCCTGCAGGGAGTGGTAGGAACCTTGGGCCCGTAGCCGAGCCGGGTCTCAGGACAACGTGAGAGTTGGCCGGCCCGAATTCTAAGCACGATTTGTCGACCGAAAATACTTGCAGGTCCCCTGCCCTCTTGATGGAAGCCAGAGCAGTCAGGAGCACTGTCTTTAGTGACATGATGTTTAACTCCGCTAACTGCAGTGGTTCAAAGGGAGGTCTCTGCAGTGCGCTGAGCACCAGAGACAGGTCCCAAAAGGGCAAAGAGAGGAGGCGATGTGGATTTAGTCTCCTCACTCCCCTCAGGAACCTAACGATCAGGTCATGCTTTCCCAATGACTTACCTTCAACTGCATCGTGATGTACAGCGATAGCGGCACTATATACTAAGGGTGGAGGGAGACAGCCTTCGCTTCAACCCATCTTGCAGGAAAGAAAGCACGACTCTGATCAGACATCTTCAGGGGTCTTCCAGGTGGGAAGAACACGGTTCAACGAACAGGTTCCACTTCAGAGCATAGAGGCGCCTCATTGATGGCGCTCTAGCAGAAGTGATGGTGTCTACCACCGCCTGGGGTAGGTCACCTAGAACCTCCGCGTCCCGTCCAGGGACCAGACATGGAGTTTCCAGAGGTCTGGATGTGGGTGCCATAGAGTGGGTAGGCTGTCGTGAGAGCTCATCGGCTGCAAGATTGAGCACGCCAGGGATGTGAATGGCACGAAGCGACCTCAGATGCTTCTGACTCCATAGGAGATGGTGGACGAGTTGCGACATGCGGCGAGAGTGTAGACCATCTAAACGGTTGATGTACACAACGGTCGAAGTGCTGTCCATACGGACCAGTACGTGCTTGCCATGTAGCGGCCCTTTGAGGCGGCCCAGCGCAAGGCGTCCTGTGAGCAACTCGAGGCAAATTATGTGCCAATACAGTTGAGGCCCCGTCCAAAGACCTGAAACTTCATGCCCATTGTACGTACCCCCCAGCCGGGGGCAGAGGAATCCGTGAAGACCACAGCATGCCTGGACACTTGTTCTAGGGTAACACCTGCCCGTAGAAACAAAGGGTCTGACAACGGGCTGTAGGTTGGAGGCAGTGCGGGGTGACGTGTACCCGGTACATGCCGCTATGCCACGCCCATCTCCAGACTCGGCCGTGAAGCCAGTGCTGAAGCGGTCTCATATGAAGCAATCTGAGCGCCGTTATTGAGGCTGCGGATGCAATATGCCCCAGGAGCCTCTGAAAAAGTTTCAGTGGGATCGCTATCCTGCTCTTGATTGTGCTCCAGCAGTTCAACACTGACCGGACGCACTCCTCTGTGAGTCACGCTGTCTGGTTGACCGAGTCCAACTCCATACCGAGATAAGTCAAGTCAAGTCATCCTCATTTACATAGCGCTTTTAACAATGTAGATTGTTCCAAAGCGGCTTTACAGTGATAATAGGAAATTAAAGTAACAGAGATTATTTTGGCTTTATGGCAGCTCTAGAATAAAGTTATTTTCCAGCTAAAGTTAGTTTTAATTGATTCACTTCCGTGCAACGATCATTAGTTATTAACTTAGGGGCCACTAACACGACACCGTTTTAACAGAAAACTCTTAAGTTCTCAATGCAAACTTTAAAAACGCGAACTTGTGGAAACGCTGATGGTGTGCATATGCGTATTAAGAGTTAATTCTATAGGTATCGCGTTTGAATATATGTGCGCAGGCATGTAATCCTTCCCTAAAAAAACAACCCTCAACAAACTACTTGTCTGGCCTTAAAATGTATAATACAGAATTGTATCGCTTCGTCATAGCCACGTGAACCGGAATTATCCCGACAACGATTATCTGTACAGAGGTAAAGGGAAGGAGGCCTTCACAGGGAAGGGACTAGTTGACACTTCAGAACTGCGTTGTCATCGCATGGTCCGTCGTCAGATCTGGATACGGCCTGGATCTGGCGGACTGCGGTAATATTAGCATAGAAGCCATTGTGTAACAAGTACATCAGGATTTATGGGAAGTGTTCCCGGTTCCGGCTGATCTAATCTATGCAGCCTAACATTGAATTATAGACGTCTATAGTGTGTTATGTGTATGTAAGGTCAAAGAGATGTGTTTTTAGTCTAGCTTTGAACTGACAGAATGTGTCTGCTTCCCGGACAATGTTAGGACGACTGTTCCAACGTTTTGGTAATAAATAGGAAAAGGATCTACCATCAGCAGTCGATTTTGATATTCTAGGTATTATCAACTGGCTGGAATTTTGAGATCTCAATAGACGTGAAGGACTATAATGCGTTAAGAGCTCGCTCAAGGACTGTGGAGCTAAACTATTTAGTGCTTTGTAAGTAATCAGCAATATTTTAAAATGTATACGATGTTTAATAGGGAGCCAATGCAGTGTTGACAGAACCGGGCTAATATGATGAACACATGAACTAATTGTTCCACATTTGTCAATGAGAGCATATGATGTAATTTAGATATATTTTTAAGATGGAATAATGCGGTTTTACAGATACTACGTATTCACGTGACTTTCAAATGAAAGATTGCAATCAACTAGCACACCCAGGTTCTTAACCAACGACGAAGACTTGACAGAGCAGCCATTAAGTGTTAGACAGTATTCTAGGTTATTACATCAGGAAGTTTTTTGTCCAATAATTAGAATCTCTGTTTTTTTTTTCAGAATTAAGTAGTAGGAAATTGCTAGTGATCCATTTTTTTTATATCAGCTATGCATTCCGTTAATTTTGTGAATTGATAGATAAGGTCAGATAAGTATGATCTAAACCATGCTAATGCAAATCCACTAATGCCAACATTATTTTAAAGTCTATTTAAAAGAAGGTTGTGGTCAATAGTATCAAATGCAGCAAAAAGATCGAGTAACACCAATAGCGAGATACAACCACGTTTGTATGATAAGAGCAAATCATTTGTGACTCTGACGAGAGCTGTCTCAGTACGATGGCAGGATCTAAATATTGACTGGAAATCCTCGCAGATATCATTTCTTTCTAAAAGGAACATAGTTGTGAGGATACTGCCTTTTCTAGTATCTTTGACAGAAAAGGTAGATTCGAGATCGGCCTGTAATTGACTAATTCTGTACGATCAAGTTGTGTTTTTTTAACAAGTGGTTTAATCATAGCCAGCTTAAAAGTTTTGGTACGTATCCTAGTGACAAAGATGAATTAATGATATTGAGAAGAGGATCTATGACCTCTGGAAGCATCTCTTTCAATAGCTTAGTCGGTAAAGGGTCTAACATACATGTTGTCGATTTCGATGATTTAATGAGTTTAGAAAATTCTTCCTCTCCTATAGCAATGAATGAATAAAATTTTCCTTAGGGAGACTACAATGCACTCCCTGATGCGATGCTGTAGTAGACGGTTACATAGTTATAATTTTCTCCCTGATATTATCAATCTTATAAGTGAAGGTCATATGTCATTTCTGCTGTGCTGCTTGGAAACTTCTAGGCTTGAAGCTTTATTTTTCGTTAGTTTAGCAACTGTTTCAAATAAATACCTATTTTCTTCTAATAGGGTTGAAAAATAAGCAGATCTAGCAGCGTTTAAGGCCTCTCTGTATGCAATCGAGCTCTCCTTCCATGAAATGCGAAATACCTCTAGTTTAGATTTCTTCCAGTTTTGCTCCATTTTTCTGGCTGCTCTCTTAAAGGCCTGAGTGTGCTCGTACCACGGCGTTGAACAATTTTCTTTGATCGTCTTTAAGCGCAACGGAGCAAAAGTGCTGGAAAAGAGAGAGTTAAAAGTTTCTGTCGCAATATCGAGTTCTTCTAAGCTATCTAGGATGCTGAGATGATGAAAAAGCAATCTTTAGTGGCCAATCAGCCAGTCATCAAGATAGTTGAGAATACAAACTGCGCATTCTCAGAGTGGAACAATGGCTGCCTCTGCGACCTTAGTAAAGACACGGGGTGACAGGGACGAGTGACTCTGGTACCACATCGGGACAAGCTCTTGGTTACCTCAGCCTGTTTCTGAACTGTGGAGAACCGCTGGGCACAGTATCCAAAAGTGTCGTCAAAAAAGGCTACCTCGTGAGATGGGAGCATCGAGAAAGCTGGACCACCATCGTCTAGTGGTCCCCAGAGTAGCCCGGGAAAGTGTGGCTGTCAAGTCTGAATCTGATTCAGCATGAGCACACACACGATTACTATCATTATTATTATTAGACGTGCTTTTTTTCAATACAATTTCAACAGCAGTTTTAGGTCCATAGACAACTAAAAACAAACAAATATTCAGCAAACAATAAAGTTTCAATATGTATTAATTGTGAGGCTTTCACTGTGAGGTTGAGTTACCAACTGATGAGCATAAATGCTCTCTGTCTGCGCGTGAGAGAGAGGGAGAGAGAGAGAGAGAGAGAGAGAGAGAGAGAGAGAGAGAGAGAGAGAGAGAGAGAGAGAGAGAGAGAGAGAGAAAGAGAATGCACATCTATTGTATTTACGTGAATTCTCGTCTTGGCATTTTGATATACAGTATTTCAGTTTATTTGGCCGTTTAGGTGCGCAACCAAAGGCAAAGGCTTTTTCCTGCCAGTAGAATTCCGCTCTCTTTCCCGACTTATCGCGCTTTTAATATTTCTTTTCAATATAGCCTAAATCATCCAGCACTTTTTTTTCTCATTCCTTCATGTTTTGTTATTAATAACTTTAAACAGAATCATCAACTGAAATCTTTGTGGATTATCAAAAATACGACACATTTATCATGTGTCATAAAGGGTCTCTGCGGCAAAAGTGAAAGTACCAGCGGGTGAAATGTTTCGAAATGTCTCTGCACAGCAAAGCACCGGTTTCAATAAAAGGATATATTAAAGTTTGTATAGCCTTCTTTTACATTTTTGCTGCTTTTCGCCATTAGGCCTACCTTAAAGGTAGGTTTTTTACCTTAAATGCAGTTTTTTTACCTTAACACTTTGAGTCTATTTTGTAGTGGTGGTGGACACAGAAATTTTGACAATGGTTCCTGTCTCGACTTTTTGACTATTTTAGAATTGCCTTTGACCACTTCAGAGTGGCAGTCTAACGGCATGCACAAACATGTCCTTAAAACAACTCTTAACGTTCGTTTTCAAAACTGTGCAACTCACAGAGTGGTTAGTGGTGTTCGTTGATGATTAAAAACAAATATATCGGCACAATGTATGATTCCAATCCGTTTATTTTGCTCAGATTTTGCTCAGATTTTTTCAGATACCTTACAACCGCGTATAAACTTCCGCTCCATATTTGAGTCTTCAGACCACTTGACGGCGACCACCACTTTGCCGTTCAAGGACGGAGAAAAGATGAAAAGAAGAAGAAAAGATGGAGAACCGAGCGAAAAGACTACAACCAAATGTAAACAGCCCCCCCCCCCCCCCCCCCCCCCCCCCCCCCCCGGTAGTGCAGTAATAACAACGAGCAATGAGTCCTCCAACAGAAATCAATGGGATTTTACAAAATGCCAAATAAAACACGACTGAAACTGTATTTCACTACACTACTTGTTTTGGAACATCAACAAGCACCACTAACCACTCGGTGAGTTGTACAGTTTTGAAAATGAATGTTTAGGGTTGTTTTAAGGACATGTTTGTGCATGCCCATATCCATTCTGAAGCTGTCAAAGGCGATTCTAAAACAGTCAAAAAGTCAAGACAGGAACCATTGTCAAAATGTTTGTGTTCACCACTCTAGATCATCCAAAACAAACTACAAAATAGACTCAAAGTGTTAAATACCGGGATTATCCTTTAACCGAACAGCTTTGGAGTCATTGGAATGGTTATATTACTTTTCCAGGTTGAATGGTGGTCGTTTCGCACCCTCTATCGCATGTGAGCGCAAAAAACACACTTGCAACTTTGAGCCGGCGAGCCGGCAGCCGCAGCATCAGGAAGTATCGCGGGATATCAGATCTTGCGATGTAAAGAATTGCTTTACGGCAAAAAGAAATCTGCTAAAATTCTATCATTATTGCGCTCCCTCATGCTGTTTGAACCCGAATGAAGACGACGTTTTAAAGAATGTCTTTTAAAGAATCTGCTTTGATGTCATTGATCTACTAGCCTCTGGTATCTGAGAGTCGTCAACAAGTTTTTCGACAGTGTTGTCAAATATCTATTCCGCAGCTGTAGGGGGAGCTCTATAGAGAAACCGCGAGAATAAAGCAAAGAAATTCCCGAAACCATAGACAGTAAAAGAAATGGACACAGCATTTGATTTCAACAGAGATAATTGAAGCCCTTCTGAAGCACTCACTTCCTGATGGCTGAGCGTACTGCGCAGGCTCAAACTGAGCTTGACGACGTAGATGTGACGTGAGCAACCTGTATGTCTTCTAGTAGCTGTGCCAAGAGAAATCTGAATCATTCCCTTCCGAATCTCGCAGAGACGGAGAGCGTGAGTATTAGCTGTCCATGAGCAAGCAGCAGCAGGATCAACTTTATGACTCTCTATGGGCTTCTCCCTTTACTTTATCGGACTTTATGCCTCCACGTCCCCCCGATTGCAGAGAGCTGATCTCTATTGATGTGTCTTAATTTTTTTTATCGCTCATTTGTTGGTAAAGGGTGAGAGACCTTGCAAGCCACATGATTCTTGCCAAAGAGCCAGGTGTGGCTAGCGAACCATTGGTTCCCAACCACTGGGCTATATGCTCGCGCTGCGATGCACAGCAGCTGGTGCAATTGTCGCATGCAATGTGCATTGGCTCGTTTAGTTACACTCCAATTAGGTAGGCTTTCGCAAGCGAACCCCATTCGTCAGTAGACTTACTCGTAGTGACTGACGAAGGGGAATCGTGTGTTTAGTGCATTTAAAAAGTGCCATTTTGAATTGCAAAATGTATGTAAAGCAGAAAATGTGTTTAGACTTCTGGAGACTTGAGAAGAGGTTTTGCTCTCTGTGTGTCAGTTTAAATAATTGTGCTGTGCATGTCATTTTAGTGTGTTAGCAATTGGAAAAAAACTGTAAAAAGGGTGCAAAAACTGAAATATTTATTAGTAAATTGTCGGGTTTTCCTGTCATAGGCATAGCACCCGGGCATGACATGGCAACATTCACCCAAATTAAAATAGTGATTTTCTTTAAACTCATGTACACTTAATTATGATACTGTGTTTTCCATCTTTACAAACTGTGAACTTCATATTTTATCTAATATACGATAAGGATATGGAAATGTAGGCTACTGCATGACAGAAATTACAAATTATATCACAGTACATATAATGGATGTATTATGACACCTAGTGCGTTTGTAGAGTACACTGTAATCAAATTCTTTTACTGATATTTACTTAAAAAACATTATGGCAACAATGTTACACATAATATTTTTGAGTAATTAAGGCTCGATTTCTTTCATGGAATCTACCTAAATACATAATGCAAAATCCCCTAAATTTTTTAGCCCATGATTCAATGAATTTAATATTTTTAGTGAAATATGCTTTTTTAGTTTAAGTTTACACTCTGAAGTGTGTGAATTAGAGTGAATGGAAATGACCTATTTATATTTGACTTTGAGTTATATTGTATTATTGAAAGAACATTATTAAAATAATATCATACTGCTAACGTAACACAAAATCAAACCTGTTACTGCAGGAGCATTACACAATACATTTTTTGTTCCATGATCAAAGGCATATTTTCAGTGTTATTACATGCTGTTATTCACAACCTAACATGAGCCCTACTCTTCTGCACAATGGTAACGATCAAAACTTAAAGAAAATAGAAACTATTTCAAATGTTAAACAACTGAACATTAAACAACAGATGCTTCCCTTTACTCAAATAAAATAACAACACTTAATTTAAATATTTCCTCTCCATTTCCAGCCATGTGCAAAGCATGCTGGGAACTAACAGTGTCTCTAAATAAAACCTTATAATTGAGCTAATTCTCTTAAAATAAATAGGTAGCCATTTTTCCTTAATTTTATCAGCTTAATCGGTTCCTCAATTCAAGCCTCAAAATTGTTTTTCCTTAAAAAAAATGTATCTCTTGATTTTATTAGTGTAATGTTCTCAGTATTTTCTATACAATACTGAACCACACTTTTCTTAATGAAATATACACAATATTTTTAATTATCACCAAGACCCATGATTCATTTTTTTTACCTATGTCTGACATTTAGACATGCTGCTCAAGTGAATCTCTGACCCATGTTCTGATGCCATAAACAATCTTTATTTTATTATATATATATAAAATAAAGAGTATAAGTTTAAAATATATTTAAAAAAAAGATTGATATATATATATAACAAATGCAAAGAATACTTTCCTTGAAACCTTAGTGTGTGCGTTTGCAATATAAGCAATAGCACAATTTGGATACAGAGTCATTGTCTCAAATGAAAAAAAAACAGGTATTATATAGAAGTCCATTAATAAAACATGTTTTGCACTGACTCTAAGCCTTGGTACGTTCAAACAGGGTAGGCCTATGTCTTTTTTAATAAACATTATTTTCACTGGCACAAATAAAACCATTTCCTGAGTGTCAATGTTCACATTTGATTTTTGTTTAATAAAAAAACCTTCTTTGCATCACACTGACCATGTTGCTATCTAAATCTCTTACTCATGTTAGTTTCAACCCTCACCTTGAGTTAATTTAGACTATAGCTGATCGTTTAGTGGGGGAACAGCGACACCTAGTGGTTAGTATCCAAAATACAACAACTCAAACACCATTCATTTTTAGTCTACATAGTATACGATTATTTTTGTAAATCTTCTCAGCTAATTTCATGGATTTTCTCCTCAAAAGAAGAAGATACGACTTTCCCATCCACAATCTCCTCCACAGTGACCTTCACTCTGCGCTGGATGTGAGGGTTATGCTCTATAAGGGTTCAAAAGACAATTATTATTACTAGTTCCATTTATTTCTGCTCCATGTTGACTGAATGAAGGGACCAACATAAAACATTTAATTTCACTCACCTTCCTCTTCCTTTATCTCCATTGTTTTGGTCACTGTTTCTGTCTCTGTCATGGAGGTTTCAGTCATGGAAGATTCAGATGTGCTTATGACAGTCCTACAGAACACAACGATACACTCTTGGTCTCATAGCTGATACAGTACATAAGCTCAACAACTGAACTGACATTCACAACAAGTCACGTACACCTGAACAGAGCAAATTTAAATAAATCTGTTCTACATACATTTGAGCGTCTCCTTTCAGCAGCCTCCTGTATTCAGCGATCTCCATGTTCAGCCCCATCTTGATGTCCAGCAGCAGATTGTACTCGGAAGCCTTTTGTTGGATGTTGGCATTGAGTCTCTGTAGCTCCTCCTGCAGGTGGTCTATTTGCAATTGTAGGTGAGTCAGCTGGACAGCATAGCGTATGCCCACATCAGCCAAACTCTGCTCCAGGTTTTGTTTCTGGAGAAAATTATTGAACAGCGCATGGGGAGATTAAATACTCAAGGGGAAATGGCATATTATAAACCACGTTAAGCGATTGAAATGTTTTTTAAAGCTACTTTTATTGATTAGGATATTGAGAGAGAGAGAGAGAGGGGGGACAGGAAATGATTCAGATTAACAGCACAATTGTGATTGTCATAATGCTTTTATGTCGTTCAACAAACAAGAAATGAACACTGAGCAACTCACATTTTAGACAAAATATTGCCACAGCAGAATGAAAAATGTTGCATCTCCGGGCAACACACAACAATGAATTTACCTACTGTTTTTGAACAGATCGATGGAATGAATAATTCAATAACTCACTCATAAAGACAGTGGCTGTGTTTGAAATTGCATATTGTCTAGTAGTAGATACTACTTTTGGTTTGAAACTTACTTCGCAATTTAAAAGGTATGTTCTTCTATATAATATGAAAATGGGCATTATGAATGAAACGCTGTCACTGTCACTTGATCTATACTGTCCCAGCATCAGTAATGTCACCTCTTGAGAAAGTAAAGTATTCATCAGAAGCACACTTCGTTTTTGGGTAGACGTTTAAGCCCATTATTAGCTAGAAAGGAACAACATGCGAGCAGAAGATTTACATTTAAAATCGATTCTATTAAAAAGATAATTTTAATAGATATAAAATATATTTTCAACACATAAACAAACATTGTCATCCAGTATAAATCGACACGTGGATATGTTTTAGTTTTTTTTTACGCTATTAGAAAACAGAGAAAAGTTTATGGCTGATTCTTACTGTGTTCTTGGAGTTGCTTTACCTCCAAAGAAATGATGTCACTTCCAGCCAGTCGTGGGATTTGGGGTATATGCTCAAGATTTTAAAGGGCGAATAGCACCAATGTAACAGGGTGGACTGGAGTTTGAGGGGCAAAAATTAATTTTATGGATTTACAGATTTAAAAATGATTCAATGACTCATTCATAAAATGGTCAATGAAATGTCTGGATTTCGCTCACAAAATTAGGTGCAGTCACATGAGTAAAATTTGGGCAAAATTTGATGACTAGAAAAAGTCAATTGTCTATGTAGCAATGCATAAAGCACAGCTCACACAGAAGTTGCTTTCTACGCTATCCAGACAGAAATGCAGAAAAAAAAATTTCGGTCACATTTAAAGTGCTGTCACATAGGCCTACTATTTTTTGGTGACAACATCCTTTCATTTAAACAGAAATCTACGCGATCGGGAATTTTGTGTTATGGCGAAAGGCATGCAGATTTTGCATCTGGTTCACTTAGTCAGGCGAATTCGCTGCGTTGACCATCAGAAAGCTGTTTGGTTTGACACGGACAAGTGGAGTGATACAAATAGTGAGAAGTCACAGCAGCTGGACTGTCATAGACCTATATCAGGGCTTGTGGAACTCTGCTCAGCCAATCACATTTGAAGACCAGAACTAACTGCTTCATCATGAAAAATAAGCAGAGATCTTCATTTATCTCCTGCCAGAGAAAGGTACAGCTTCAGAAAGAAGCACGATCAAGATAATACCATTGTGAGAAACCCCCGTAGTTCTATCTCCAGGCTCTGGAAGGTTCTCTTCACATCAGTGAGCTCAGTCTGAGATGTCTTGACTTCAGTATAGCTGGTGGTCACCGGAGTCTGCAACACCTCCGCCTAAAATATTGAAACCCAGAAAGTAATTGTAACGAATCAGAAGGCTGAGGCAGATCCATTTGCAACAACTTTAATAACTCAAAGACAGTCAGAAATAAACTCATGAAGTCTCGGATGAGCTTGCGCAGGCAGTAGGGAGAAACCAGGCTGGGAGTCGTAGGCAGGCGGCGTGCATGCAGTAATCAGAAACAGTCATAAAGGTCAGGGCTGGCGGCGAGCGTACGTAAACCAGGGACAGGCAGAAAGGTCTAGGCAGGCGGCGTGAATCGGTGTCTGGATCAGGCAGAGGGTCGAGAGGATGGCTGCAGGCAATCAGAGAAGGTTAGTATAGCGAGGATCAGAAATGTAGGTAATCTTGATACTCAGTAGAGGCTTGGACATGCACACGTAGAGAGGCAATACTTCGCACTGAACATTGAGTTACTGAGGCAGATAAAGACTGAGCAATGATTAAAACAGAACAGGTGATGGTAGTCGCTGAGCAATGATTAACACAGAACAGGTGATAGTAGTCACAGGGCAAATGATGTATACTAATAAGAGAGTATGCGATATACTAGAACTCAGGAGAGGGCGCTCGTGGTTGAGAAATGATGGACTCAGGGAGACTGGACGCCGTAACAGTAATAAGGAATACATGACAAAAAAAAGAATAAAAAAAATAGGTAGTTCTGGTCAGTTGGAATCTGAATATTGCCTGCTGTGTGTGGCTGCATTTCAGTTCATCACTGTTGTATTACTGCAGGCCTGAACTGATGACCCAAGGTGAACTCATGAGAAAATGTAACTAATTTATATTAGAATTGGAGGCGAATTTGTATGAATTTATACAATTCGAGTCATACTAAAATGTATGATTTTTTGAAAATATTAGCATAAAGGTCCACCCGTAACCCCACTCCTAACCCTCAGACGGGTGTAAGATTGTACGAAAACATTTGAATGCAAACGTATGAATTCATAAATATTTTGATAGATTTTAATTTTCCAATAATTTTCCAATAGGTTTGAATTGCTATGAGATTGTGTTGGATAGTCTTAGAACATCTAATAGACCGAATTTTGCTTCAGCAGTTCCTGCCCCTACAATTGACTAAGCCAGACAAAAACAAAATATGTCAACAGTTTAGCAGCTGAAAGACTTGAACGATTACTTGTATATCACAATCACATTCCTACTGACAATACAATCAATTGTTTTAAAGCATGCCATCAGACAGCTGCATCACAACCATAATAGGGAATTGTTCTTTTGTTTAAGGCAACGAGACAATGAATTACATTCCACTCTAGTTAAAATCCTTTAAGAAAGTTCACCCGCCTCTGCTAGGTCTAGCATATTGTATTCTTGCAGAGGAAGACTTGTCTTACTGGCTCACCTTGCTCTGGAACCATATTTCAGCGCTCCTGCGATTTTTCTCAATAAGCATCTCATACTGAGCTCTCATCTCCTGCAGCTCCTTATCAAGACCTGACTGATCTGCACAGTCCATCTCCACTTTCACAGAGCCGCCATGCCTCTCTCGCAACAAATGAAGATCCTGTGGAGAAAGAGGAGGAGGGGAAAGAGCAGTTAGTCTTCCAAAAATTACATTTGATCCTTCTTGTGAAATAATTCAAGACCAAACAATTGCAGTGAAATGGTAAGGTGACCTCCTCATGGCCCTTCTTCATGTACAGCAGCTCCTCTTTCAGTCCAGTTATCTGGTTCTCCAGGTCTCCAATGGACATCTTCATCTCTCCCAGAACACCTCGCAGTCGAGACGAATCTGCTTCCACAACTGAACGCAAGTTCAGTTCAGTCTCATACCTGCCACAGCCAAAAAGCAGGCAAAGGATCATACCGGTATGCTATTTTAAGATCATATCCCAGACCGCAACATAGTGTCGGCCCAGATCCGGCCCACATCTGGTACGCGTGGATTCGGTTTCACTTTATTTTGTTAGTCTTTAACTCAATCTGTTGACTATAAGTAATGTTGCAAGTACTTGTCTACTAACTCTAATTAGAGTGTTAGTAGAGTATTAGTAAACTGGCAGGGTTAGCGTTACAATAAGTTGAAGTGTACTTGTAAAGTTACTTATAGTCAGTAGAATGTCTGTCAATAAACTGTTAGCAGATATTAAACAGACAGTACACTAATACTCTAATGAGAGTTAGTTGACATAGTTTCAAAGTTACAAATAGTAAACAGAATGTTCAAAAGGGACCATCAAAATAAAGTAATACTGTGGATTCCACACGTTCCAGATGTGGGCCGGATCTGGACCGATTCTATGTTCTGGGATGGTATTTCAACCAACAGTGAAAATTCAACACTAAATAATATTAGTATTGAATAATATTAATAATACTATTAATAATAATATTAGTAAAGCAATATTGCTTTACACATCACATACTTCAAGTGGTAATCTTCAGTGTTAAGCTTGGTGTTGTCCAGCTTCAGACGGAGCTTTACGTTCTCCACAAAACGACTCTGAATCTTTCAAGGACAAATGAGAATGTGTGGTTGACCTAGGGGTGTTAATCTTTCAATGAGTAACTAACTATCTGGATGAATCAAAAAAGAGAAAAAAATGACTTTAGCTGAAATGAAACTAGATTTAAGGTTTTGTTAACAGCTAGACACTGATATTAAACAGCTCTAAACAGGACTGCCCTGTTGTATTTGTGATATTTTGAAACACAAAACATGGCATAATGGCATAAGGTGAGGCAGGGTTCATCTCATGTTATTTCGGTTATTTCAGGGGTGTGATCTTTCTGATGAATGACAGCAGCGCTACTGTACCTGTATGCTGAGCTCAGAAATGGTTTTCAAATTTGCTCTGCATCGGTCTCTTGTTGTCATAAAACTCCTTAATTTGCAGCTCGAGTTTCTTGTTGGCCTGCTCCAAAGAGTGCACCTAAAACATAAAAAATGTGCACAATAATTAAAGACAAAGATAATTAGACAAAGTCCAAATCACAAAACTTTCTCTCAAGGTTGAATTTTACAGCTTGTAATGTCCAATCGTGCATCTTTTAAATCGAGGAATTATTTAGAATTGATTTAGAGAAATAAAGTTTTATCTTATTTACAATTTTACTTATATGTAATATAAGGCCTAAATATGTAGAGTAAAACCATTATAACTGATTATATCCTCCTGGGACCCAGGAATAGACTATAGTGGACATTATATTTTATTGAATTTCTCTGACAGCATACATGTCACAGTCTGAATGTCCTGTTGAGGGCACATTCAGGGCTATTCAGGGATACCAAATGTTTGGAGGTTTCACAACATTAATTTAGTGATCGAATTCAGCACCCTTATATGATAATATTTTGTAATTATCATTTAAATTTGACTAATGTCCACCTTAGAGGACACCTGGACTTAAAGCATGTTTATCAGGCATTTTGGGAGACACCGAAATATAAGATATTATTATGAGAATGTTGCCTATTATTACTCCCATTATTACACTTTTTTTTCATTAGATGTTGCCCCAAGAATGCATTATTATGCAAATTAGATACAGTGTGTATACATTGTATTGAATGGGACTACATTTTACCCACAAATTGCATAAAGTAAAATAAAGTATATCAATCCATTCCCTTATATCTTTCATAACATAGCTGAAAATGATCTTTATACAGAGTTTGGTTTTAAAAAATCCTGAAACCTAAAAATTGATTGGTGAATGAAAAAAAATTGTTTTTGCCTATGTCATTTAATGTCATTTTATTTTTTAAAACCACTGAGTCCTGGTGTCCAGTGGACATAGCATAACATATGAATTACATATCACATGAATAAAATATAATTTTTAAAAAAAGTTTTTTTTCCATTAATGCTCTATACAATGTACTTTTTTTTCTGGATCTCAGGTGGATATGAAAATAAAACAATAACTCCACATACAGTTACCCAAATGCATTCCCGTGTTACCAAATAGTAAAATTAACAGCTAAATTAACTGTTAAACACTAAATTAACTGTTAAAAAAATTCTAATAAATTGTTTGATAAAAACACAGCGAAGAATGCAATGAAATGACAAAAAAATAAGAATTTGTTTAATAATAGTTACTTTTAATTAATGCATATTCGGATAATGTGCATACTATAGTAATGTGAATATTTACTGTTATATAATTAAAAAAAAATAATTTATGATTTTTGGGATTCTGGCCAAAATTTAACAAGATAACATTTAATAAATAAAACAGTTATGAATTAATATATAAACAACCTTAGACAATGTCTAGTATTTTAATATATTATATTCAAATATATATTAAACTTAATACATATAATATATAATATTATTATTATATTATTTTTATTATTTTATAAATTATGTTTTATAAAGCATTCATCAGGATATATTAGAAAAAGATAAGATTCAGTTGTCTTCATGTAATTTCAGTTACATTTTCAAGTTAACCAATAGAAGGTGTTACCTGCTCCAGGTAAGATGCCAGTCAGTCATTGAGGTTCTGCATGGTCTGCTTCTCGTTGGAATACAGCTTGAACTCATTAACAGCCGTCGTCAAGGATGAAGTGGACAAAGATCTGGAGAGGCGGGCACCGTAGCCCCTAGCGCTGCCATAGTTTTGTGCACCAAAAGATAAAGAGACCCCTGAACTCCCCAATCCGTTCATGACCAGTCCACAAGAGGAAACATGGCCAACTGACCCATGCACGCTCAGAGTGGTGAACGTCTTACTGGGATGGACCGACATGGCTAAGTCAGAAGATCTGTGAAAGGATGTCTTTCAATGTGGAAATTAAACATCCAAACTAATTTCCACTAAAGACTGACTTATATAGCCCTGCTGCAACCCACATGGTGTCAGGTTTCCAGTTCCAGTGAATAGATGGAATGTGAGCGGAGACTCGCCTGTGCCCAGACACTTATTAAAACCATTGACTTCAAAAACCTGCTATCACACCCTTGACCTTCAAAACTATGTAAAATGATTTGTGGCTTAAAGAGATTAGATCTTTCTTCAGCTGTTGTACTATTGTATAAACTGATTGTTCATATTGGTCATGTGCCAGTTATAAGTATTAACAGTGTTTTTTTTTTTTATAAAAGCTGTAACTTTTTATTCTTTTAAATTAAACTATTAATTATACACATATATGTGACAGTCTTAAAGAATAACTCTTAAAGCAATTTTCTCATGTTTGTTTACTTTGTGTATTCGCCAACATTTATCAGGTTTGCTTTTCCGTTTAGTTATGAAAAACATTGTTCTTGCACTCAAATGTCATGTACCCGAATTATTACCTTCAATCATGATGAATGGATTTATGTGTCAGAATGTAGTAAAAACACATCTCTTCAGTACATTTTTCTCGATCAGTAGCCTAATACCAGATCACCAACCATCTCTAAAAAAGTAGTTGTTACTTATAATGAAACAGTTTTGCTGGTGCGTTTGACAGCAAACGGGGTATATGCATGTTGATATTTATATGCATGTCAGGGTGAATAGGAACATTCTTAAGAAATCAATCATGATGTCAGGCTATTCTGACTTGAACTGTCAGAACATGCAAATTCATGGCCCGACCCATTCTGATGAAAATATTTCACTGTAATTGCATGTACATGTAGTCCCTTTTGGCATATTTCGCATATTTCTTTTGAGAAAGAAAATCATTTTGTCTAATGTAACGTTAACAATTTCCAAGGTAAAATGTATTGTTAATATTAATTATTAATCATATAGATACTCGCTCTTTGATGTTGTTTTTTTTCCTTTTCATGTTGCTTGGACCACATGAATTTGCAGTTTTGCAGATAAAAGATTTTAATCTGTATATATATATATATATATATATATATATATATATATATATATATATATATATATATATACATATTGTCACGGTTCATGAATGCACTGACTCTTTCTCGCCTTGTGTTGTTGTTTGTTTGTGTGGGCGTGATCACTGATCACAACCACTGATCAGCGGCGCCAGCTGTATCTGATCAGCGGCTCCTATTTATGCTCACAGTTTTCATCTTGTCTTTGTCAGATAGTTGTGGATGTGTTCCCGGTGTGTTCTTGTCTCCTGGTTGTCTCCGAGTTTCCCCGTGTCTTCTGTGGATATTGTGGACCAGTTCCGGTCGTCTCGTCTTCTTCCAGGGAGTATTACTCTTCTAGTTCCTGAGCCGGTATCGGTGATCGTGTTGGACATCCTTCTATCCTTCGCTCACGCGGAAGATCGGGTTGTTCCTCGGCGTCCCTGCGCTACCGAGTGCTGCTGTTTCTGGGCACTTGCACCACCTGACCACCCATACTTCTCTACCAAACTATTTGCCAATAAACTCATTTTTACTTGCTATTGAATCCACTGTTAACTTTCGCTACAGAACGATCTGACCAATCATGGATTCAGCAAGTACACCTGATCTGAGGGAGTTCCTGTCCTGTAGCATGGTTCATATGGATCAACGAGAGGAGAACTTGGCCATTACTGAATGCGCAGTGCAGGCCTTGGTAGCTCAGATCCACTAAAAGACTTAACTCCTGGCAAGTTTGGTGGGCACTTTTTTTCGGTCGTTTTGATTTTTTTCTTTCGTACCGTCCTGGTTCCAAGAACATCAAACCCGATGCTTTGTCTCGCATTTTTGATCGCTCCGAATGCCCGTCCACTCCCGAGTGCATTTTACCTGAGAGACTCATTGTCTCCACACTCATATGGGAGGTTGAATCGAGGGTCAAAAAGGCCTTAGAAGGGGTAACGCCTCCGCCCGGTTGCCCACCACCTCGTTTGTTTGTGCCGGAGGAACTACGGTCCAACGTTATTCGGCGGGGTCATTGCTCCAACGTAACCTGTCAGGAGTTAACCGTACCAGTTTTTTGGTCAAGCAATGATTCTGGTGGCCATTGATGGCTCGTGACATTCTGAGTTTTTTCTTGGCTTGCTCGGTTTGTGCCACTGGTAGGACTTCTAATCGACCCCCAGATGGGTTACTCCAACCGCTGTTTCTCCCTTCGAGACCCTGGTCCCACATCGCACTAGATTTTATTACCATGTTCCCAAGGTAAGACGGTCATTTGACCGTAGTGGACCGGTTCTCGAAGGTGGCGCATTTTATTCCCTTGCCCAAATTACTCTCTGCCAAGGAGCGTCGGTGACTGTCGTAGAATCACGTCTTTGGTTTACATGGCCTCCTGATGGACGTGGTTTCCGACAGGGGGCCCCAATTTGTGTCCAAGTTTTGGCAGGAGTTTTGTAGATTACTAGGAGTGACAGTCAGTCTGTCTTCGGGTTATCACCCCCAGAGCACTGGCCAAACCGAGAGAGCCAACCAGGACTTGTAGAGAGTGTTGCGATGTTTGGTGTCTAAAGGGGGTCGCACCCCCAACGAGAAGCACAGCAGCGGCTCAGGACCTAGTCACGCCACAGAGTGCCATTTACATAGTTCTATATTAAATGTACATTATATTTGTCTCAAATCATCATTAATGTATATACTGACTTTGCCCTGTGCTTCCCAATATACATTTATTTTTACATTTCATTCACAGAAATCAGCTGCTTGAATGAAAATTGCTGATGTTATCGGATTTCCAGGTTATATTCTCAATTCGTTCAGTTAACGGACGCTCTGAGGTAAAGTGTTCAGACTGTAGACTTAGCAACGATTGTATGTAATTGTACAGTAAAATCATAACATAGTACAGACATTATCTTAATTCCATAATTTCCTTAAACATAGCAATATTGCTGGCCATAAACTGAGAAAGTGCGTGTCTGGTGTGCGATACCTCGAGTTGCGGCGCTGTGCTTCTCGTCCGGTGTGCGACCCCCTTAAGAATCCTTCCTCCTGGAGTCAGCAGCTTTCTGTGGTGGAGTACGCACATAACTCGTTACCCCTCCACTCACGCCTTTGATCAGAGGTGTCATCGCACATGGAGTTCACCCCCACCTGAGACTCTGCTCCAGGTGGGGGCGCTCACCAAGGTTAAGGCCGATCGCCACCGGTCAAGGCCTCCCGTATACGTTGTTGGTCAAAAAGTGTGGCTTTCAACCAAGAACATTCCTCTCTGTTCCGTTTCTAACAAACTAGCTCCCAAATTCATCGGCCCGTCCACTGTCACCAAAATCCTCAGTCCAACTCAAACTTCCTCCGGTGTACAAGAGAATTCATTCCGTTTTTCATGTCTCTAAATTAAAACCCGTGTTTCATTCTCACCTTTATCCGCCGGTCCCGGTTCCCCCACCGCTGCGACTCGTAGATGGGCAACCAACGTATTCTGGACTCGAGACGGAGGGGACGCGGATTTCAGTACCTGGTGGACTGGGAGGGTAACGGTCCAGAGGAGTTGGGTTCCTGCTAGGGACATTTTGGATCACTCCCTTATTGATGATTACAATCAAAGGGTTGGTTCTTCTGGGATCGCAAGGAGACGCTCCTAGGGGGAGGGGTACTGTCATGGTTCATGAATTCACTGACTCTTTCTCGCCTTGTGTCGTTGTGTGGGCCTGGTCACTGATCACTACCACTGATCAGCTGTGCCAGCTGCACCTGATTAGTGGCTTCTATTTCTGCTCACAGTTTTCATCTTGTCTTTGTCAGATAGTTGTGGATGTGTTCTCGGAGTGTTCTTGTCTCCTGCTTGTCTCCGAGTTTCCCCGTGTCTTCTGTGGATATTGTGGACCAGTTCCGGTCGTCTCGTCTTCTTCCAGGGAGGATTATTCTTCTAGTTCCTGAGCTGATATCGGTGATCGTGTTGGACAACCTTCTATCCTTCGTTCACGCGGAGATCGGGTTGTTCCTCACTGTCCCTGTGCGACCGAGTGCTGCTGTTCCCGGGCACTTGCACCACCTGTCCACTCATACTACTCTACCGAACTATTTGCCAATAAACACCTTCTTACTTGCTATTGAATCCGCTGTTTACTTGCGCTACATATATTAGTCATACAATGAAAGTTTGTGTAAACCAAAACGTTTTGGTTACTAACATTCTTCAAAATATCTTTTGTGTTCCACAGTAGGAAGAAAGTCATACAAGTTTAGAATGACATGAAGGTGAGTAAATGATGACAGATTCGTCATTTTAATATTCCTTTTATAGTTTTTTTTTAAAAGAGTTTCATCCTTGTTATGAGACTGTTTTCTTTATTATGATATAGGGATACTTCAGCCTGAAATTCTTACCTTATATCCCCCTAAAAATATCAAAATAACATATCAAAATTCAATGCTCAATGTAATATCAAATAAAATATGCTTATCATAGAATGGGTGCATTTAAGTCATTCTATGTATGTACTGAATGTAAGTTTAAAGATCACATCATTGTCCCATTATGTCATCACTAATACTGAAGATATGGAAAAGTGGAATACTGGTAATAAAGAAGGATACAACAAATCATCTGATGTCATATACCTCAATATAGGCTAGGCTTTCAAAGGTGGATTGGCAATTATTTGTTCACCTCAGACACATGATAGCAGAGGATTGTGATCTTGGGTAAAATCTTTAGGTACATACATCTAATGGTCCTGAGAGGAAGCAACAGATTCCTCTCCAGCAATAAAATCAAAAGCACTGCATCACAGCCTTTCACCATCAGTTCATTTTAATCAATACGATAGTTTAAAAAAAATATCACTTATTGAAGGCACATAATATAATATTACATAAGAACAAATGATTAGATGAGAACTTGGGTGCTGACATGAATAAAAAAAATCCAGAGCTAATTCTTTTTCACGGCCACGTGTATGTTAATGTTGTTTCCCATTAGTTAAGTGTCGTGACTTTAATGTTAGCTATGTTAAATTCTCATAAAAAAAACTATTGAATTTACCATGCCATGTTCTGTTTACTGTCATGTCTGATGTATTCGGCTTAAGCATGCTCCTCCTCCTGATCAATTATTATCCAGATCCATTGATTAACACTTTTGTTTTTTACCTGAAAATTAAATATAAGGGGCCTGACCAGATATTTTGTATTACAAGGTTTTATTCTTACACTCTGTTAAAACGTTTCTGGCTCAGCACTATTCAGGTACTGTAAATCAGTTTTTACTTTTAATATCTTCTGTATTTCCTTGCTAAAAAAAAAACATCTTAAGATAGTAGCCTATCTGTGTTTTCTAGCTGGTTGTTAGCTGGATTAATTTTGTAGTTTGCTGATCTAGTTGGTCATTCTGGATTAGCAACAAACAAGCTACCAGTCTGTCACTTCATTTGGTTTTTGGAACATGGTGACTGGTTGACCAGCTAATAACTAGTCTGAACCAGCTATAAACCATCTACCATGTTCCAAATTGGTTTTATACTAGCATGGATTTCCAGCAGGAATGGGTCGTTTTTATTTTATTTTTGTTTGACACAGATACTGCTTTTAAATACTTGCAATAATTCTTCACAGAAATGATGGCCAAGTGCATTGTATTGACCGCTATAGCGATGCTGGCAGTGGCGTGTGTGGCTTCTCCTCTGTCCAAAGACAAACCTGCAAACACAAAGGCAATGGCAGGGCTTCCAGAGAGACCACCTGAGACACCTGAGAGACTGCAGGCCCTTGTGAGGCGTTCATTGCAGCTATCGGAGGATCAGCGCGAACTCATGTCCCGGCAGCTCTTACAGGCACTATCAGGTGCGTGTCTCTGAAGATAAAAAACATGAGAAGAAACAAAGCCTCACTCTTACTTGCTGTTCTTCGTGTTTTGGGCAGAAATCATCCAACGAGAGGACTGTGTTACAGATTACCAAGGCTGGGTAGATTTTGGGCGCCGGAGTGCAAACTGAGACTGCATGTAAAGTAGTAAAAACTCTGTACTGTGATCTGTCAATAAATATATTTGCAACTATATGTGTTTGTGTCACCAAATTGCAAATTAATTTGAAAAATGATGTATACTCACGTGAGATCCAGATGAAGACACGGCCTTCAAGACAGTCAAAATAGTAGCCATATAAAAGCTGTTTTATACATGGAGTGGGTGGTCATACTTTATCTCAGTAATCCTCCTGTTATTGCTAAATTAATTATATGCTAAATTAATTATAAATGGCTGGCTGCAAATAACATACAGTATAACGACTACAAGCATCAACCAATTTGTCTTTAAAAAAATAGATACAATTCCTTTAAAAAGTCTGCCCTCTTGATGGTCAGTGAATATGTGGATTATTGCAGATAATAAGCTCTGTGACCAACAAAGGTTTATGATTCTTTTACATTTTGTTCATGATAGTCTTCACAAATGAACAAAACTTTTATGTATTTAAAAGCCTAAACACAATCACCAGAAGTATAAAGTTCAAAGTAGGCTATAAACAAACTAGACCACAGTCATGTGACTATTATTTATTTATTTTATGTCGTAGAATTAAACAGTGGTTTAAATGCACCACTCTGGACATTTTTTTATATCTCTCCTATACCTAACATAGGAAACACTGACTTGTTTCCCAGCTGTCTTATTAGGCAATGACCTCACAAGATTTTTACCGGTGGACCCCCTCGGAAAGCGTTTCGGCTAGATTTGGCTGTGAGTGGGCTAGTTTTGATTACCATTTTGGCAGGTAAAATGTACCAAAGGTGTTCTGGGAAGACCAACCTCCCACCAAACAAATGTCTTCAATCGCCATCCTTTATCTGAAAGCCCATGAAGAAGTCTTACTCCTAGTTGAGTGAGCATAAACTCCAATAGGACAAGTCTCATTTTTAGAAGCATATGCTAACGCTGTAGCTTCCACAATCCAGTGAGACAAGCGCTGTTTAGAAATTGGCAGATCGAAAGTGCTACCTCCAAAACAGACAAACAACTGATTTAACAGTCTTTCACAAGTTCACACTTACAAATAAGAGTATGCATGTTAGGCGTCCCCGAACTGGTCCCAAATCAGCTGAACCGACTGGGGATGGATTCGCCATTCTCCAGGGAGGGGCTGAAGCCGTGAGAGCTCGTCGGCTGCACAGTTCAGGGCTCCGGGAATATAAATGGCCCGAAGCGACCTCAGATGCTTCTGACTCCATAAGAGGAGGGGGCGAGCGAGTTGCGATATACGGCGGGAGTGTAGACCACGTTGATGGTTGATGTACGCCACAGTGGCGGTATTGTCTGATCGGACTAGTACGTGTTGACCCTTGAGCAACGCCCGAAAGCGGTGCAGGGCAAGGCGTACTGTCAGCAACTCGAGGCCATTGACATGCCATAGGCGCTGGGGTCCTGTCCAGGAGGGGTCCTGTCCAGGAGCCCGCGGCAGCATGTCCATTGCAGATGGCGCCCCAGCCCGTAGTGGAGGAATCTGTTGAGACAAGAACATGCCGGGTAACTCGTTCCAGGGGGACACCTGCCCCGAGAAAACTGAGGTTCGACCACGGGGTGAAGGTCTGACAGCAGGTCGGAGTAACTGATACTCGGAGCGTGCCTTGTTGCCATGCCCACCTCGGGACTCGGTCGCATAGCCAAAGCTGAAGCGGTCTCAAATGAAGCAATCCGAGCGGCGTTACCGCGGCTGCAGATGCCATATGCCCCAGGAGCCTCTGAAAATATTTCAGTGGAACCGCACTCTTGCCCTGAAATTGTCTCAGACAAGTCAGCAGTGACTGTGCGCGCTCGCTCGTAAGCTGCGCAGACATGGCGACCGAGTAGATGTCCATGCCGAGAAAAGAGATCCACTGCACGGGGCAAAGTTTGCTCTTCTCCCAGTTGACCCGAAGGCCCAGACGAGCTAGGTGCCGGAGCACAAGGTCCCTGTGTTCGCAAACCTGGTCTCGAGAGTGAGCTAGGATAAGCCAGTCGTCGAGATAGTTCAGGATGCGAACCCCGTGAACCCGAAGGGGAACAAGGGCTGCCTCGACGACCTTCGTGAAGACGCGAGGAGACAGGGCTAGCCCGAAAGGGAGAACCGCGTACTGGTATGCCTGCCCCTCAAAAGCAAACCGGATGAATGGTCTGTGTCGAGGAAGAATGGAGACATGAAAGTAGGCGTCCTTCAGGTCGATCGCTGCAAACCAACCCTCGGGCCGTACACATTCGAAAATGTGTTTGGCGGTGAGCATCTTGAACGGCATCCTGTGAAGGGAGCGGTTCAGCACGCGCAAGTCCAGGATCGGTCGTAACCCACCGGTTTTCTTGGGGACAATGAAGTAAGGGCTGTAGAAGCCGGACCTCATCTCGGCTGGAGGGACAGTCTCGATTGCACCCTTCGCCAGCAGGGTGGCAATCTCTGCTCTCATGATGGGGGCATTGCCACTGACCAGAGTGGAGCGGACTCCCCTGTAGGGGGGAGGAGACCGTGCGAACTGAATCGCATAGCCGAGCCTAATGGTTCAGGCGACCCAGCGGGAGAGACGGGGAAGCTCTAGCCAGGCTCCCAGGAACTGAACCAGCGGGGTCATGCGAACCACAGGCGCCCCCCCGGAGGGGCAGCGAAGCGGAGTAACTGGCCCAGACGTGGACGGCATAGCGGCCCGGTGTGGGGGAACAGTTAACAACCGCGCCCTGGCAGAGGGGGCCAGGGAAGGACCAGGAAGGGCGAAGTGGTCCATGGACGGCACGCCGTGTCAACCGACTCTGGGACAGACGGGGGACGAGGAGAGCACGGCTTGGGGGCGGCGCTCTGTGTCGCCCGAGAACTCTGTGAGCTCAGGGAAGAGAGGATTGTTTCTTTCTTTAACCACATTAGGGTGCTGCCCACCCGTGGGTGAGCAGCGGGCAGTGGAGAACAAAAGATTCTCCCCCGGCCCTCCACCAGGGGAAGGAGTGGTCCTGCTACTATCTCCTGAGAAACAATCGTCATCCCTGAGAAGCCCGTCTCAGGAGCGCCGCTTAACCCGGCGCTTGGCTGGGGGGCGGGGCTGGAGAGGGCTGTGGCGCCTTCCTACGGCTTCCTCCACGACTGGGCCTGGGTGAAGGCTGCTGCTTTGGCCGAGCGGGAGGGGCGGGAGCCTTAGGAGGGCGCCCTCGGCGGGAAACAGGCTGAGACGTCTGCCCGGCCGAAGTGGAGGCAGCAGCGGGTCGGCGGGGCAGAATGTGTTTAATGGCCTCAGTCTGTTTCTGTGCAGTCGAGAACTGTTAGGCAAAGTCCTCGACTGCTTCACCGAAGAGGCTGGCCTGGGACAGGGGTGCATCGAGCAGACGAGTCCGCTCGGTATCCCGCATGTCGGCCAGGTTCAGCCAGAGATGTCTCTCCTGGACCACCGAAGTGGACATCACCAGGCCCAGGGAGCGCGCGGCTACCTTCGTCGCCCGGAGGGCAAGGCCGGTTGTGGTGCGCAGCTCATCGAAGAGCCCTGGGTCTGTCCTGCCCTCGTGCATGTCTCTGAGCATCTGGGCCTGGTAGACCTGCAGAGTGGCCATCGCATGCAGAGAAGCAGCTGCCTGTCCCGCCGCTCTGTAAGACTTCACCACCAAAGTAGACGAAAATCTACAGGCTTTGGATGGGTGCTTAGGCTCACCACGAGAAGAAGCACTCTGAGGACACAGTTGCATCGCAACAGAGCGTTCAACCGGGGGAAGCCCAGTGTACCCACGGACAGCTGCCCCATCGAGGGGAGGAAAGGCGGATGAGACCAACGAGCGGTCCCGAGAAGACAGGGGGGTCTTCCAGGACTTCGAGATCTCATCATGCGCGTCCGGGAAGAAAGGTATTGGGGTTTGCCGTGGACGCGGGTCGGCGGCCTTACCCAAAAACCAATCGTCCAGCCGCGAGCGCTCAGGAGAGGGTGGAGGCCTCCACTCTAGACCGATGCTCGCGGCTGCCCGGGAAAGCATGACCGTCATCTCCGGATCAGACTCAGGCACAGCCATATGCACACCGGAAGGTGGCAGCTGTGCTGAGTCCTCACTTCCAGAAGATTCGGACCCACCTTGTGATGCTGCTACAGACATAGCATCATCCTCTGTAGCTTCAACCAAAACTCGCGGGCCACCCGAAGGTCGACCCGCGGGAATCGGCTGTTCACTAGCGGGCACCGTCACTGAAGAGGGGGGCTGGGGTCGCGGACACATAGTCGGCACCTTGTTCCAGACCATAACCCTCAGGTCACCCTGGCCACCAGCCGAAGTAGCACCCCGCAAAGGAGCACTAGATCAGGGTGTGGATGAGGGGACCCTCGCACCCTCTTGCGAGTTCATTGAGTCTCGACCTTAGTGACGCGATGGTCATGTTCCCACAGAGAGAACATGAGTCATCCACGAGCGCTTCTCTAGCATGATCCATGCCCAAACATACTAGACAGCGCTTGTGCCCATCAGAGTCAGATACTAATCTGCCGCAACCAGAAGTGCACGGGCGAGGCATCTTTAAAAAGACGTGCCGCGTGCAAGCCCTTTTGTGAGAGAAACACTCTGAGTGTTGAAGCGCTCGGGGAGACACGCACTCACTGGCAAACCACTGCACAGATAAGCAGGAAGCGCGCGCTCGCTGGAGATCACCATCACACCGACACCAGAGGAACTCGTTTGTGAAGCTGACAATTCAGAGATGGCTTGTGGAGTGAAGAGATACTCTTGGCTCCGAAGCGAAAACATAACTGCATGTTGCCGGCGTCCTCCTTTTATACCCAGGAGGTAGGGTGGAGTTACGTCATGCAAATTCCGCAGACCCATGGCATTTCCTTGTTTTATATTGCTGAAAGGTCAATAACACAGCAATAACACAAATATGAGAAATGTGTCAATTCAAAATGGCGAAGTAGCAAAATAAAAAAGTATGGACATCTGCAACGCTATCTCACGACCAATTCGTAGGAATTTGTACAAGTGATTAAAAGGTGGCTAATTCGTACAAATTCATACGACCTCACTCGTACAGATTCGTATGATTTGTCTAAACCCACGTGATGGAGTGAGGTCGTATGAATTGTTACGAATTATCCACCTCGTAAAATTCGTATGAATTTCCCTCTACAGGGCCTGAAATAGCTCTCTCTGACGTAAATGGGATGTATAGCTAAGTTCACATCAATGGTGTGGTAGGCTGCCCTTAATAGCAAAACTTTGATGTTGGCTACGTAGCCATATTATCACCATTACTCTACTCGTGCCTTAAGGCTTGAATAAGTGTAGAGAGACATTTCCTCACCACTGGCTAAGGGAGGGGAAACAGCCATAAATCTATATGTTATGTGCACTAACAGCTTTAATGAGGAATTTTATTGAAAGGTCCATAACAAAAATAGTTACAATAACACAACTATGCTACAAAAGAGAAAACTAAATCATTGTCATTTGGGCTAGTTGTTTTTAAGAACAACCAACTTGGCAAAATCATTTACTATGGTGATTTTTCTTAAGTATTTAAGTATTTGAAATACTCTAAATACACTCCCTCAACATATTTTGTTACAAACTACATTTTATTTTTTCCACACCTGCAAAATACAAATGACAAAATACACTAAAGTAATTAAATACGTATTTAAAATACATTTAATTGAAATACTGCCCATGTCTGAATAGGAGAGACATACAAAATGTGCAGAGCAGTGGGTCGAACTTGAGTTTGTTTTAACCACAAACCTTATTTTAGGCATTTAACCCAAAAAAAAACAAAAAAAAAACAACAACATTGGCTTTGGGACTATGGAACCAGCAAGGCTAATTTGCTTCCAGGTTTTGGCCTACAAAAGTATGTCATGCCTGCAGCAATTTAGGACACTTTTTATACTCTCTTTACTATATTAAAATTTTGGTTATTTCAATTTATGAATTTGAAATGAGCATAAAGAAAAACAGGTCAGTTCACACACACATATTACAAACATGCAGACATGTTTCAAAATACAATGAAATCTTTATTGCCATGTAACACAATATCATATCAATGCCCAAAAAGTTACTTTACATCCAGTGAACTCAGTGGCTTCAAATCATTGTGAGACTAAACAGTGTTCTAATGTAAAAATACAACCATTACTCAACCTTTTGTCCTTGTTTAAATTAATATTTCTTTAATTTGTTTTTTTTACATTATCCTTTTTTTTTAAAACAACTCTTTACATATTCTACAAAATTATGACCAGGCATTGTGTTTTGTACAGAGTGGTATGTAAGGTAGATATTTTGATATATATATTACTTTTTAAATAACCGTTTTGTCTGAGACACTAGACCACTAAATACTACACTGCATTATGTCCCTCTGAAAATTTCAAATGCATAGAAGACTTTCCGCATACAGATATATTACCATGTTCCTTTTCATTTGGCAGACAGACTCTAGTGGACACAATGAAAGATGATGGAAAGGCAGGTTGTTGAGGGGAAAATAAAAGCTGTGTTAAATGGACAATGCACCCAAGTGATCTTGTATCCAGTGATATAAATTCCCAAGACGACTCTATATTATAAATTACACAATTGTGTATTTACTATTTATGGCTCTGGAGCACTTAATCCAAGCAAAACTGCACGATTGACTTTATTACTGCATCCCTGATTCTGAAAAAACACAATCATATGCATTACCAACTTTACAATTGGGTGAAAACGTGTCTGTGACATTAAAGTTACATTACATACAGTACACACATGTGTGTGTATGGTGTACCATCACAAGAGGTGTTCTTGCATTAAAGCACAATGAAAATAAAGCACAAGATCACTTCTATTCGCTCAAGTCTGTAAAATGTTCCCTAAATTGACCACCAACAGAAATACAGCTTCTCATTTTTACAGTGTTTAGACTGCAGGTACAGTACATAAGTACAGTACCCTGCATTCCCTAGAAAAAGGGGTTTCAATGCCCTGAAAATTGCTAGTATGAACAAATGTATTTCTCAGGAAACAGAATGCACTACTGACATTGATGCTTGGTTGGCATCTCCGCAAGCAAAAAATGAGGCCACATTTTTCTGTAGTGCTGCTACAATTTCAATTTCAATAAAACGGTGATTTCAAGACTGATGACAACGTCTCAACAAAAGACGAAGTTAAAAAGTCAACAAATGTGCAGCTATTCTCTTCTGAAGAGTGTTCAAAACACCCTATGACAATGATAAAAAAAAATATATTTGACTTCATGAAATATATAGAGGTGCAGTTCATAATTAAAATTCCTAGTGACACAAACATTAAAAAGGAAGTCGTCACATATATGCAAAGTTGATATGTCATTCAACTGGTATGGCTTCTGGAATCTCCAATAACAAGTGGGGGAAGTTTAGCTGCATGCCAAAATGAGCGTGATGCATGAAATGGCACCTTTCATAATGAACAGTGTGACCAGCTCTGTGCGTTTCATGGGGGACTATTAAAAACGGGGACTATTATACATGTCTGGTTTTTCTGTTCGACAATAATCCACCAATCCTCTGGCAACCACTTTGTACAGGCCCAGGCTTCTGAGCTTTTCCACAAGGTTGACGCTGAAAATGTTTCTCTGCCGTTCCTTTTCTCTTTTTACTTCACTTGTATCAAAAGCTCGTTGTCTTTCCTCTGAGGATGCGGCGAGGGAGTGAACGAGAGGAGAGCTAGGATAGGCTGCGGCTGAGATGCCATGCTCGGATACAAGTTGCAGCAGACCGAGGGAGGAGGTGGGGTGGAGGTGTGATATGGACACAGAGACGCACTGAAGGCCTGATGGCATCCTCACATGCTCACAGCTCCCACAAGCGGACACACTGCGGGGTCGAAGGCTGGGGAGAGAACAAGGAAGAACAATGTCAGACGCTCCATGGGAAACTTTAGAAATTAATAGGGCAGAACATAAGTGTTAGTGAAAGCCTTTCCGGATAGAAACGCATACGATTTATGATCATGCTTATGAATAAATGGATGTGAAGATGAGACTTGAACAAGTTGGTTAAAAGGATCAACAGCATTTAGAAGACTTGACATGCACAGTCTAGTATTAGTAAGTCATTCTCAAAAAATATTTCAGTCATGATAAGGATTTTAAATATTCTAGAAACCCCATATAAAAAAAGAGGTGTTTCTATCTATAACCTATGAGGTTTTAATGATAAGTTAAAATGGGTATTTGCCAGGTGCCTGAAAAAAAATCCCTTGCCCTCTTCATCTGGAATATCAATTAAATGAAATGTACAGCTACCTACAAATTTATTTTAATGAATAAATATTGTTTGTCCCAGGTGAAGCATTAGTGAAAGTTTACAGAACAGCAAAACAAAGTACAAAGAGTTAAAATAATTCAAACAAGAGCAAACAATTATAATGCAAACAATTAAGAAAAGAATGTCCATAGTTTTATGTCAATGTTAAAAGCTAGTATTTTGAAGGTACAAACATGTTTAAAAAATTTCTTTCAAAGTCAGAAAGTTTGGAGAAAGAACATATATTTCTACGGAGCCCCTAAAGGGACATAGTGAAGGAACAAAAATATGAGATGGGAGGAGAAATACTTGTCAATGCTTTTGGGTTGCCCCGAGAAACTTTGCATTCACTCACAAAAGAAAATTTTTGCGAGCGAACGCAAAATTTCTCAGGGCAAAGCAAAACTTTTGCAAGTGAACGCAAACACACACACACACACACACACACACACACACACACACACACACACACACACACACACACACACACATACATATACAGTCATGCTCAGAATTAATGGTACCCTTGGTAAATATGATGAAAAATGGCTGTAAAAAATAATTCTGCATCGTTTATCCTTTTGATATTTCATTCAAAAAATTGGCAAAAATCGAACCTTTCATTGAAGTAAAATAATTGACAGTGGAGGGGAAATCACATTATGAAATAAATGTTTTTCTCCAAAACAAGTTGGCCACAATTATTGGTACCCCTAGAATTGTTTACGAGTAAAATATCTCTTAAGTATATTCCCATTCATATTTACCTTTTTTTTGCACACCAGGGTGACTAGGAACATGAAATTGTCCAGCCATGACTTCTTGTTTTACAAGAGTTTAAATATGAGGAAACACAAAGGCCAAATTCCCTTAATCATCCATTACAATGAGTAAAACCAAAGAATATATTTCTGATGTGCATCAAAAGATTGTTGAGCATCACAAAGTAGAAAGTGGCTGTAAGAAAACAGCTAAAGCATTGAAAATCCCCATTTTGACCATCAGGGCAATAATTAAGCACTTCCAATCAACTAAAGATGTTACAAATCTGCCAGGAAGTGGACGTGTGTCTATATGGTCTTAATGCATGGTGAGGATGAAAGTTTGAGTGGCCAAAGACTCTCCAAAGATCACAGATGGAGAATTGCAGAGATTAGTTGAGTCTTGGGTTCAGAAAGCCTATTAAAAAAAAAATAAACAACCCCTACATCACCACATGTTGTTTGGGAGGTTTTCAAGAAAAATCCTCCTTGCTCATCCAAAAACAAACCCCAGCAAATTCAGTTGTCAGACATGACTGGACCTTCAAACAGCACAGGGTTCTGTGGTCAGATGAAACTAAAAAATAGCTTTTTGGCAGCAAACATGCAAGATGGGTTTGGTGCACACAAGGATAAAAAGTACCCCATGTGTACAATTTAATATACCATCTTTAATGTTGTGGTCATATTTTTCTGCTGGAGGTCCTGGACTTCTTGTTCAGATACATGTATGGCATCGTGGATTCTATCAAATACCAACAGATAAAAAATCTAAACCTGACAGCCTCTGCTAGAAATCGTATAATGGGCCGTGGTTGGATCTTCCATCAAGACAACGATCCAAAACAAACATCAAAATCAACACAAAAATGTGTTAAGTAGCACAAAATGAAGCTTCTGCCATGACCGTCCCAGACCTGATGAGTGGAGTGAACTGAAGAGAAGAAGCACCAACATGGATCTGGGAATCTGAAGGATCTGGAGAGATTCTGTAAGAATGGTCTCTGAACTCTTGTCAGGTGTTCTCCGAACTCATCAGGCATTATAGGATAAAACTCAGAGCTGTTATCTTGGCAAAAGGAGATTGCAAAAAGTATTTAATAAAAGGGTACCAATAATTGTGGCCAACGTGTTTTGGAGATAAACATTTATTTCATAATGTGATTTCCCCCCCACTTTCTATTCTTTTACTTCAATGAAAGTTTAGATTTTTGCCAATATTTTGAATGAAAGATCAAAAGGATAAATGATGCAGATTTATATTTTCCAGCCATTTTTTATCATATTTACCAGGGGTACCATTAATTCTGAGCACGACTGTATATATATATATATATTTTTTTTTTTTTTTTCTTTCTCCCATCTCATATTTTTCCCATTAAAATGGCTCCATACTGCATTTCCCCATGATGTTGACAATTATTAATATACCTTTAAATGTAATTTTCTTTTCCACTTTTGAACTTTTTATGCTTTATTTTTTTATTTATTATTATTTATATTTATGCTTTATTTATCTATTTTTCTATGGGAATTTTTCAGTGGCGTTACAATCCTTGTTTAAAAAAAAAATACAAAATTACAAAAAAAGTGACACTTTACAAAAAGGTCTCATTTGTTAACATTAATTAATGCAGCCATTAACTAATATGAACTTACAGTGAGCAAAATATTTTTACAGCATTTATTAACCTTTGTTAATGTTAGTTAATAAAAATGTTCACCATGCAATAACTAATGTTAACAGATACACACATTCGATCTTAAAAATGTACTGGTAAATGTTAAGATTAATATTAACGAAGAATAATAAATGTTGTAGCACTCTTACTTATGTTAACAAATGAAAGCTTGAAATAAAATAGTCCAGATGTCAAAGTCATGTCAAAATGTTAATATCACCAACATTTATGAGAGAACTTCAGCGTTTTTTGAGAATGATATTAGTACATTAATTTTACTTAATAAAACATGATCTTAGCAGAAAAGTGTTTGTGTCAGAAAACAGATGTGCGTTGCATGAGACATAACAGCACTCATACCTAAACCTATCTCTGAACAGGAGAGAAGACGGAATCAATAACAAAACGTCATGATTCTGTTATGCTACAATGTTTTTTTTTTTTTTTAGCACATGAATGAAACCTAAGGTTAGAGAGAAAGAAAGTTAGTGAATTAATTTCACAATTGCACGGATGATCCTAGTAAAGGGATCGAAAAGATCATGCCTGACACGTCTTACTTTACGGAGGATGGTATTAAAACTGTACAAAGAGCCGGTTCCAGCGTTTCCTGTTACAGAGGGAAGGAGGGAAAATAAGCAGGAATACTAAAAGCAAGAACTAAAATCATTTTTGATTGTGAAATTTGACAGAAATTTCTACTATTCCGCAAATTGCCTCAATTGGTTAAATTCTTACATTTAAAAACAAAATGTTTAGTTTTATGGGAATATCCATTAAAAAGCAAGAGCAGGAGGATTTTGATGGATGAGTGACAGTTCTATAATAAGCACTGTGTGAATCATGTCTTACCTGGTGGAGAAGGAGGAGAGGAAGACAGAGGGATGGAGGATCTGACAGCTAGTGGTCGGGTGCGTGGGGGAGGTCTGAGGGATGCTAAGTCTGGATGAACTGACTGCAAGTTTATGTGAGAAAACACAAACACACGCTAAATCTCAGCTATGCAAGACAGCACTATAGTAAAAACAGAGTGGAACTGCTATGAACTGAAGCATGAGGAAAATTATATATATATATATATATTTTAAATGACCAAATTTATAATGAAATCTAAACCCTTTTTAAAAGAACGCGTGTTTCTGTAGGTGACGCGGTTCTTACCCCCAGTGCCGTGCAGGAGGTTGGGGAATTTGGACAGATCAGGCTCATCCTCCTCGAGGTCGTTGAGGCTGTAGACATGCTGAAAATCCCCGTCCAGCTCTCTGAAGTCTTTGGTGAGGACACCGGGCCGTGGGTGCAGGATACCCCCCAGATTGGGCTTGGCCAGCTGCTGCCACTGGTGCAGAGTCACTGAGCCTGTGGACAGTGGAAAGAAAATGGGTCAATTAATTTGTTTGTCAAAAAAAAAGTTCCTACACATTTCACATTTCAAAATTCCATACATTTCCAGACAAATTTACAAACCTCTCTGTAGACTGTGCAGAAGATATTTGACATAAATGGTTATAATGGCACTAAACGATCACTAAACATTTGCAATTAATTGACTCTGCTAGTATTATACATTTATTAGTAGAAATTCTTAATTTTAAATATTAGAAAACTGAATTGGGGAAATAGTCGCCTAATATATAATAGTCAGACAAATATTTTTCCATACTCGCTTTTCTTTTTTTCATACTTATCCAGATCTGGAAATTGCTCAAATCAAATTCCATACTTTTCAAAAACTGGGAAAGGACTCTGTATCTTAATAAAGATGCTTATAAGTTTCACTGCTTATTAATATTTGAAAATCTACCTAATCAAAATCATGTGGGGCAACCAACATGCAGAAACATGATGGGAAAAAAACCCATCAAACTGGAAATTATATCATACAGAGGATCCCTGCATCACTGTGTGTTAAGAGTCAATGAATCTTTTTAAGAATCCCATAATTTGATCATGGTAAGATTAATTTTGGTTGTATAATTGTGCAACTCCCCTAAAACGTAAAGATGTTTGTACATACAGTATATATATATATATATATATATATATATATATATATATATATATATATATATATATATATATATATATATATATATATATATATATGATTATATCTAATGTTAGTTTATTTGTATTTAGTCATAATAATAATAATAATTATTATTATTTATATATATATATATATATATACACACACACAGTATATTATATGTATATTTATTTATATATATATATATTATTATTTATTTTTTTTATATATATATATATATATATATATATATATATATATATATATATATATATATATATATATATATATATATTTAAAAATACAATGAACTGAAGAAATGCATAATACTGACCCTCCAGCGGCTTGACTATCTGCAGCCGTTCGGGCAGGTACGAGCGGGAGGAGCCTGTGCCTGACGAATGCGTGGAGGTGCCAGAGTAGTTAGTTCCTGTAGATGCAACGCTGCCATTGGGCGTCAGGAAGCCGCTGGAGCCACCGCCACTGCCGCTGTTTCCACTATGCAGGGCGCGCAGTTTCCTTTCTCGCTCCACCTCGAAGAACGGACGCTCTGATGTGTGGCTCTCCTGACGCTCTGAGAGAGACCGGAGCGCTTCCTCTAAATCCTGCCCACCGGGCGTACCTGGCTGGCCCAAACGCTTCAACTCCAGCAACCTATGTAGGAAATAAGTTAGAATTCATCATTAATTAATTATTTCTTAAAAGTAAATCTTTGTGAAAAATTTAAGAGAAACTAATTGTAGCAGATACTGACCCATGATCCTGTGTGTGTGTTGGAGTCGAGTGCTTATCCTCCAGGTTGACGCTAACATTGTCTGAATCATAATAACTGGTCCGTGGTGTACTGATTCGACTAGAGCGCAATGATGCAGGGCTCGAACCCGTAACCTGGGGAGAGAGATTCTGAGAACGTAGCCGAGCTGCATGATTGGCCACTTTCACCGTCTCAAACACCCTCAATGGATGATTCCTGCACAGTAAATTCAAGAGAATCACATCATTTTGTTGTAGTCCATGGTTATTTTACAACATTTATATACATTATGTACACAACACATGTTAGGCGTGAATAAACGAAATTTATTTTGTTTCCAAAAAATATATCTACACGTTAAAACAAAAATATGTATTATTTGAGATGCAAAATTATCTAAGATAATAAAGCATGTAGATAATAATAAAGCAACCTTTTATGCTTTATTTATTGATTTATTTTATGATTTATGCTAAAATTAGAAAATAATTTTCCAGTGGAATGAGAAAAATAAAATGTAAATATAGCTGCGAGCAGCGATTGCGGGCCCAAGCCGGTGGCACCGCCCCCCCGGTGCCTGTAGGGTTATTGTGCACGACGTGCAAAAACTTAACCGCGCTTTGACTGTTGAAAAGAAGTGTGCTATAGAGCTTGCATCAGTGTGGCCTCTGCAAAAGTGCACATCGAGGGCACATATCAACCACAAAGTATGCGTGAGCAACCTTCTGAAACCTAAAATGAAAAATGAGACAGCCTATGGTCTCATTGATTTAACAGACACATGAAATAAGTACACAAGACCGAAAATTCATATGAAGTGTGCCATTTGGGGACAGGGCCTATGATCGTGAACCACAATAGCCACATATATGAGATCATTTAAATTTAGAATAATTTTTAGGTCAATATGTTTTGCAGCACTTAAATGTGTAAATCCAGAAGCCCAGTATTTATCTGGAGGTCTTTGTCCTTTACCTGTCAACCTAGTTTGTCTCTGCCTTTTCTGTTCTGCCCTGTTTGCCATTGTTCACCCTGCCTGTCTTGACCATTCTTAATAAAAAGCTGCAAATGGATTCCCCTGGCCTGACCCTGCCTCGATACAACACACATGCTGCATCTGCTCGCTATCTGCCGAACGGCTCTAGTAGTTCCGCTTCAGCACTGATGATGTTGTAGGAATAGTGCGCTCTGGTTGGTCTGGATTATTTGGAAATTTTTATTTTATACAGAAATAAGTTATTTCTAATTCATATAGATAGATAGATAGATAGATAGATAGATAGATAGATAGATAGATAGATAGATAGATAGATAGATAGATAGATAGATAGATAGATAGATAGATAGATAGATATACATATATAAAGACACAGAGAATATTACTTGGCTTACCTTTTTAGTAAAATGAAAAAAAAAAAAAAAAAACTAGGGAAACCGAGATAATTATTCTGATTTGATGATACACTCAAAATATTACACAAGCAATTGTTTAAATTTAATGATATTCAGAACAGAACAAGAATTTTAAAAAACTATAAACAAGAAAGTAAGCGGTGTTAGGCTCATGTAACTCTCTCATTAGAATCAAACTGTTTCAACATTTGTGATGTATTTGGATGCTAAACTGTTCTTTATTATGGGCTTTGTACTTCACTCACGTTCCAATATATGTGTGTGTGTTTCCGTGTGTGTGTGTGTGTGTGTGTGTGTGTGTGTCTGTGCGTGTATGTGTGTGTGTGTGTGTGTGTGTGTGTGTGTGTGTGTATGTGTGTGTGTGGGTGAGGTGTGGGTGCGATTGAACTGTTACACAAAAACATACTCCGTCATTTTGTTCATCGAGGACGTGAATTCAAACTGCAAAGTGATTACTCATATTTATGTACACTCACAATAAAACACAAAGTGCTTTTGTCAAACTATAAACTCAAACTGTAACCTACAACTGTCCCCCAACCAAAATCTCACCCACACACACCAACACCCACACACACAGTTTAAAAGCAAAAAACATTTATCCAACCTCGTTTAAAAACAGTCTGTGACTGCCATCTTTTGGACATTCATCATATTGCATTGGTTTTAATTTCTTGCCCTCAAACAGAGCACTAATCTGTTTATTTTTAAGTTACACATTCTACATTGATTAAAATAGAAAATCAAATGTGTTTTTTTGAATGGTAGTATTATTTTATACAATAATTTATAAATCTGATGAGAATAAATGTAGTGTGCATAACATTTTTAAGGAAAACATTGATCTAATATAGCACACTAGAGAGAGAGAGACGGAGGCGCGGGCGCGATCGAACTGTGTGTTTGTGTGCGTGTGTGTGTGTGAAAGGGGCGCGATCGAACTGTGTGTGTGTGTGGGAGAGAGAATAAAATTTTTAAGGAAAACATATTGATCTAATATAGCACATTAGAGAGAGAGAGAGAGAGAGAGAGAGAGAGAGAGAGAGAGAGAGAGAGAGAGAGAGAGAGAGAGAGAGAGAGAGACAGAGAGAGAGAGAGGGAGAGAGACAGAGAGAGAGAGAGGGAGAGAGAGAGAGAGAGAGAGAGAGAGAGAGAGAGAGAGAGAGAGAGAGAGAGAGAGAGAGAGAGAGGCGCGGGCGCGATCGAACTGTGTGTGTGTGTGCGTGTGTGTGTGAGAGAGAGGCGCGGGCGCGATCGAACTTTGTGTGTGTGTGTGCGTGTGTGGGAGAGAGAGAGGCGCGGACTCGATCAAACTGTGTGTGTGCGTGAGACAGAGAGAGAGGCGCGGGAGCGATCGAACTGTGTGTGTGTGTGTGTGTGTGTGTGTGTGTGTGTGTGTGTGTGTGTGTGTGTGTGTGTGTGTGTGTGTGTGTGTGTGTGTGTGTGTGTGTGAGAGAGAGAGAGAGAGAGAGAGAGAGAGAGAGAGAGAGAGAGGCGCGGGTGCAATCGAACTGTGTGTGTGCGTAATACAGGTAATAAATGCATAAAAGTGCGTATAAATACAATTTTGGACACAAGAGGGCAGTATGGCCCCATGAATGACTTTGTGTTTAAACTATCATCCGAAGATACCCCCTCCCCCTCCCCCTCCTCACACAGACACACACACACATACAGAATGCCAGGGTGCATTCTCTCTGTCAGACAGAGGGAGAGAAAATTCTCAGAATCCACATTCAAACTACAATATCTGACTTTCTGTTTGTCTGAGCTAATGAAAATAAATTAGAAAGTTGTTCAGCTTGACGAGAACAATATACACGCAGAGTTTTGTAACTGTAGGTAAAATTAACTAAGTTATAACACACTTTATGTGTCCTTTTTTAGTCATAAATTCATTTCCTCGCCACGGCCAAACCGTTCGAGATATCAAAAATCCGTTCGCAATTTAGCATCCTCAATGTCTTGACTTCACGCTAACCGAGTTTTGTGGTGTTTGGATTAATTCTCTAGGAGAAGTATATCAAAAATAAAAGCATGCATTTTCCAAACAACCCATAATAGCTGACTTCCTGTTGAGCTGTCGTAAAACTTAGAGCACGAAAGTTGTTCGGCCCGATGAGATCTATAAGTGTACCGAGTTTCATATTATTACAAGCAAGCATGTTTGATATATGGACAAGTGTTCGAATCCCGTTCCAGGGGGCGCTGTCGAGCCCCCCTGCCACGCCCGGTTACCAGCTTCAGCCCGGCCCTGATGGCCGCGGGTTCTGACCCGTGTGCAAAGTTTCAAGAGTTTTCGAGCACGTTAAGGGCCCCAAAACCTTGAAAAACTAAAATAAAAGCATTCTCACTCAGCAGACAAACCCCCCTCCCCTCAAACACACGGAGAGACGTAGGGTCAGAGAGAGTGGAAGAGAAAATTCTCCAAAACATCCACATTCAAACCAAAATATCTGACTTCCTGTTGGTCTGATCTAATAAGTGTAAATTAGAAAGTTGTCCAGCTCGATATGAACATTATACATACTGAGTTTTAAGATTGTAGATAAAAGTATAGACCTAAATCCCCCTCTTTTGTCAAAAGGTGGCGCTACTGAGCCCCGGCACCACGCCCGTTTCTGAAACTTTGCACATGTCTACTGGCTAATAAATGTGATGTGTCTATCGAGTTTCATGCAATTTCAAGTATGCTAAGAGTCTCAAAAGCATCAAAAAAGAATCTTAAAGTTTGATGCGTTACCACGGTAACAGTATCTAAGATATCAATAATCCTTTCACAGGTCTAAATCTGCCGTGTGTTTACATTATACACATAAAGTTTGAAGCAAATCGGGTAAAAATAAGAGGGTGATTTCAAAGCATTTTGAAAGTGACACACTTCCTGCTGCCAGTTGGTGGCGCTATAACTTTGACTCACAATAGTCACATCCATGTGATCGGCCTCTTACAGCGAACACACTGCTGAAGTTTCATCAAGATCAGTCAATGTATGCAGAAGTTATAACACACTTCCTGTTTCCATTATTCGCCATAATTTCGTTTCCTCGCCACGGCCAAACCGTTCGAGATATCAAAAATCCCCTGGCAATTTTTCATCCTCAATGTCTTCACTTCATGCACACCGAGTTTGGTGACGATCGGGTGAATTCCCTAGGAGGAGTATATCAAATTCCTGAACATGAGTTTCCAAACAACCCATAATAGCCGACTTCCTGTTGGGCTGGCGTAAAAAGTAAGAGTGCAAAGGATATATGAAACGATGAGATCTATATGTGTACCGATTTTCAGATTAATTCATGCAAGCGTGTTTGATATACGGACATGTTTTCAAATCCCGTTCCAGGGGGCGCTGTCGAGCCCCCCTGCCACGCCCGGGTACCATCTTCAGCCCGGCCCTGATGGCCGCAGGTTCTGACCCGTGTGCAAAGTTTCAAGAGTTTTCGAGCACGTTAAGGGCCCCAAAAGTGCCCAAAAGGTAGTAAAATAATAATAATAATAATAATAATAATAATAATAATAATAATAATAATAAATAATCCTAAGGAAAACAATAGGGCCTTCGCCTTTTCAAGGCTTGGGCCCTAATAAAATAATTCAAAATGCACTTCTGGTCAAAAGTTTGGAGTAAGATTTTTTAAATGTTTTTGAAAAAAGACTCTTCTACTCACCAAGGCTGCATTATTTGACAAAAGATACAGTAAAACATTAATATTGTGAAATATTATTAAGCTTTAAAAGAACTGTTTTCTATTTTAATTTGATATAATAGCGAGTTGAAAAGAGCTTGAACAGCATTTATTTCTAATTAAAATCTTTTGTAACATTATAAATGTCTTTACTGTCCCTTTTGATCAATTTAATATGCCCTCGCAGAATAAAAACCTTACTGAATACAATTTCTACAAAATACAACACTGCATATTCTTTTGAAAATCTAACACACTTAATATTTATTCATATTTATAAAATGATGTGTTGTTTAACAGATATTTAGATTTGTTTTATTGTAAAATGAATCAAAACTGCTGATTTTGTGATATATGAACATATATGAACAGCTGTTTCTCAGGTGACTAACTTGTACTCAGTGGGCGCTGGGCTGTCTAGGCCCTTCCGGAAGGTTCCTTCAATCTCAGCAGCAAGTGAATCCATTGGGAAGACCGCTGCCAGGGTGCTATAACGCTGCACAGTGCTGTTGGGCAGACTCTTATTGCGCAGGTTTTTAATGTCCTCTCTGGCTTCATGGAGCATGTCCTCACTTTCTGAGTACCTCTCCTGAAGTTCCTTCAGCTGCCACCAGAGTGAGACAGAACATAATAAATCGACACAAAAGCCACTTCTTGAAAACAATTAATGACAGCAGCAGAATGCAGAGTGACTGAACACTGTGATATTGATACCGTACCTCTGTTTTAACCTGCGCCTGGGATTCCCGGGAAGCATTCAGATGTTGCGTTAACTCCTCGTTCTCAGCAGTGAGCTGAATTTGGAAGCAAATTTGATGTATTAATTTATATAAATGTATTCTCTAAATGGTATGAAGAATTAAATAGAGTGTGTGTGTGTGTGTGGGTTTGCGTGTCTGACCCCTTTGCAGCGCTGCTCCAGGTCAACAATCTGTCCCAGGAGGGCACTAATCTCCTCTTGTTGTCTTAGCGAATCTTCCACCTTCCGGGCCAACTCATCTGACAGAGATACGGCACGCTTATTCGCTGTCGCTGGTGAGAGAGGGAAGAAGAGGAAACTTTAGTCTGTTCATTTATTTGAGATCCCGAATGATGAGATGGTCATTGTGGGTAATTTACTCACTGAGTTCATCCACACACACCATCATAAGCCGTTGCTCTTGTTCCTCGTAACTGTTGGTCTCAAATGTTATCTCATTAGCCTAAAAAAAGAGTGACGGGTGTGAAAACATGTATCTAATTGTAGCACAACTTTGATATTTTTTTGTGAATGTATGTAATACGCGTTAGAACACACCTCTGTGCGCAATTTGAAGTTCTCCTCTTCCAAACCCTTGAGTTTCTGTTGCAGAAAGTCATAATTGATGTAGCTGCTGAGAGATGTGGACGAATCATTCCGTATAAGCCTGAAGGAGGAGGACACACTTATCAGAATAAAGTAATTGATCACTGATTTGATCATTGATATCTCTGTCTGTCTCTGTCTGTGTCTCTGTCTGTGTCTCTGTCTGTGTCTCTGTCTGTGTCTCTGTCTGTGTCTCTGTCTGTGTCTCTGTCTGTGTCTCTGTCTGTGTCTCTGTCTGTGTCTCTGTCTGTGTCTCTGTGAGTGTGACTCACAGTGTTTCTGAAGCATGCTCTATATCTTCAGTGCTGGCATAAAAGTGTAGGAGATCATCTCTCATGGAGAGCTCATGACGCAACTGAGAAATCTGTAAGAACAGACCCAGAATCAGCGTTAAATTCCATATACCACAAAACAATAAGTGCATATATATAAATTTAAATGCTGCTTTAGACAAAATAATACTAATACAACTGTTTAAAGGAACATTTTGTATTTTCATTCAAAAATACACCACAAAACAATAAGTGCATATATATAAATTTAAATGCTGCTTTAGACAAAATAATACAACTGTTTAAAGGAACATTTTGTATTTTCATTCAAAAATAAACATAATCAGTATTTGAGCACTCTCACTTCATTTAAAACCTGATTGTATTTATCCTTTCATTTGACCAAAAACTATTTTTTTTGAAGAATTTTTAACACAGCTCTTGCCAGACCTGTAAAACTAAAAAAAAGACCAAAAAAAACACACAAAAAAACACCATAAATGTGTCATAAAAAGATGATCAGCAAATCATATATATTAGTTACACTTGATTATGCTTGGCACACATATGTGTGGAAAGAGGTGCATACATTTTTTTTTTTAATTACACATTTGTTCCACAAATACCACAAGCCTACATATTTGGGGGCAAAGTAATAAAATATTAAAATTGTGTGCAATACTCCTTTTAAAACAAGTAATTATAACCTCTTCCTGGGCAATTTCCAACTGTTCGTCCAGTAGTTTGTTGCGTTCAGTCAGGGCTTTATTCTGCTTGAGCAGCGATTGGCCAATCCGGGCTGCCAATTCCAGATCCCGCTCTTTCTGCGGAGGAAGACAAGCATTTACGGGACTTTTATTATGTCATCATGGAAGTGCTAGAGGCGTATAATTTACACCAGCTATTATGTCTGTGACTTTGAAACAAACCATGTTGTGTCTCTCACCTCCTCAAGCAGATGTGTAACTGCCTCAATGTCATGATACGTCTTTGTGATTTGACCAACTCTTTCTGAACACAGCACTGCAGAGGAAAAAAGATATTGAGAGAGTATGAATGTGAGAAAGAGACATAGGGTTGGCTGATGGGCTCATGATAGATTTCAGAATAATGTCAATACAGTATGTGTGTCAGAAAACACTCAAAACACTCAATCAAACACTGCTTCTAAATGTGTGATCTATGCCGAACTTCATTATACAGCACTGTAGTCAATGTGACCCAACCTCGACGGGACAGGTAACAGAGACGTCGAGGCAGTCAAGAACAAGAGCCTCTTAGCCTGATCCTCATTAAGGATTCATTCTCGTTTTCATCTACTTATAAATATACTGATCGGGCCTGCGTTTACAAACATCTTTCCAGACAAGTGGTTCCCCACTAGGCATACTTTTTCAAGGGATATACATTTTTCTTTTATGACATTAAAATATAATAGAATTAATCAAATATAAATGAAAAACAAATATTAAAATATCTTACAGACTTAAAATATTACAGAATTTGTTTTATTGCAAAACACAATGACATTTCAAATATAATATAATTAATACATATTTATATTTAAATATAATATTATAATATTTGTTATATTTATATATTATATATTTATTTTAGTGCTGTCAAACGATTAAAATATTTAATCGCGATTAATCGCATTAATGTCATAGTAAACTCGCGATTAATCGCAAATAATCGCACATTTTTATTTATTCTAAATATCTCTTGATTTCCTTTTGTCCCATTATTTTTTTTCTCATTTTAATGCTCTTATCAACATGGAAAAGTGGATCGGCTTACTTTGTGCAAATGTTTTTTTTTTTATTGAAAACAACTTTGGCATATACTGTGTTCAATTTCACACTAACATTCTCACTTGGAGCAAATAATCTCTCACACGATGTAACGCTGTCCATCAATAAAAGGGTTAAAGAAATACTGACGAGGTCCTGATATTGACAAGGGGGCGGAGAATTCGCGTCAGCTGTGTGTGTGTGTGTGTGTGTGTGTGTGTGTGTGTGTGTGTGTGTGTGTGTGTGTGTGTGTGTGTGTGTGTGTGTGTGTGTGTGTGTGTGTGTGTGTGTGTGTGTGTGTGGCCATCAAGTGATATTTCAGACTGGACGTGCTGCGATGATAGCTCAGTTCACAACGACAAAACACACAGATCACTTTGGTCTTGTCAATGGAACCATTTGGCAACTTTTTAAAAGTAAACTTTCCATTCAGAATCTTATTGCCATCCATTTCGGCGTCTCGCGCTCGTCATCCACTCAAAACGTAACGTTAACCCAGCCTAATTCTCCTTGGCCGGATCGCATGCCCAAACAAGCGTGTGCGCGTGCCTGTTGTTTTCGGTCTAGCTAGATCCGGTGTGGTGTTGTAGTTCAACTTTCAGACAGGACGAAGAATGCGCATCGTCAAAAGTTGAACTATTTCGAACTTTGACCGTGGCGTGCGCGCCACCGCGCTTGCGCTTTGGTTGACAAAGCAACAAAACGTCCTCGCGCGGCGCAACTTAAGCCATTGAAATCATGATTGAAATGAATGGGTTTCATAGCGCAGCGCCGCGCATGCCGCATCCTGTTGCAAAAGCATGTAAAAAACTACAAAGTTTGCTAGGCCAAAAAGAACGTTAATCTCGCGATAAAAAATTGACGCCGTTAAAATGGGTTTGCGTTAACGCCGTTAATAACGCGTTTAACTGACAGCCCTAATTTATTTAATATTAAAATCTTATCTTCTTTTTTAAGGAAAGTAAACCAGCCAGATTTATATATTTGCTAAAAGATATTTAGTATAAAATGAGTTAAAAGGACCACAACAGCTGTTTCCATACAAAATTGCGAATTTAACTTATGCTCAAAATTGGAATATCGCATAAAACATTTGCAAATGGTTTTAATCCCATGTGTTCAAGAGAACAAAATCGTCATTTCCTCTGACATTGGCGCAACATATCTGAAATAAAAATGGAAGTGGCTGCAATCATGAAGCCACTGTAGCTTTTTTTTCTACATCATAAATGACTTGTGTTTCAGAGCCCACAGATGAAATGCCATAAACGCTGTCATGTTATCTTAAATTCAGATGGTGTTTGGGAACACAAACATGTGAGACGCTTCATTTCAGAATGATCAAACCAATATTTGAGATGCTGTGCAATGAAATTCGTACACTGGTTAGTCCAGTTACCCAATAACATCACACAGTTTTTTGTTGCGCATCAAGAGATTTATTCGGTAAATTAATTCCATCACAGTTTATGCGTTATTGAATAAAAAGAAAAATGCATCCACCTCAATTAAGCACACAAGCTTTTATGTGCATTTTTTTTTTTTTTTTGCATTTTGCGCATCTTGGCAGATCCATGCATCGTTTTTTCTATGTGATGTCACAAAATGCACATATAAATAGGTGGATGGAAACATAGCTAATGGTACTTGATGGAACTGTCAGGATACATGTCAAAAAAGGTTGGGAAACAATTCCCCACATGAGTCACATTCCCTGGATACAGATCCAAGCCAGGATTTTTGGGTGCTGCTCTTAAATATGGACACTTCTTTTGTTTATTTTCTAAGTAATAAATCTGTGCAAAGCACTACCATAAGTGCAAAATATTTTGCTGCTTTCTTTCAAGACAGGTATTTTCAAATGGTTGGTTCTTGTTTTTCCTTGAGGCGTAATCCAATTTCAACTGGAATGAGACGTGTTTGACTTTGCTAAAATAGGAGCTTGGCAGCGGTTCCCAGCTCTTCAAACTACGACTTGGCTCAGAAGAGTCCACAATAACAAAGCTTTAACTTCTACACCAGGGACAGTGAAAAGCACTGCAGAAATTGTGTGACAGCAAGTCAAATAACAAAGATCTGCTCTGGCTAGTGTACCAGTGTACAGAGTTTAGAGAGCAAATCAAATAGACCTAATAACCTAAAGAATCTTTTGTTTTTGACTATGCATCCAATGAAAGTCTATAGTGTTTTGACTTACAATAATCATGATTTGTGCAAATCACAATGTGTTTTGGATGGCAATAGCATGAAACCACTGGAAGTCAAGACATTTAGAAACTTAAACTAACAATTATTCTTTATACGATTAACAATTTTGGTACTGTTTGGTCATCACTTGATGTCCGACTTAAAATCTGCAGAAAAAGCAGTTGTAATGGTGGCATATGTAATGATTAGTGTCAGCATGTCCTTTCATTCAGTCCTCCACAAGCTCTGGCTAGTGACGGAGCCACTGCTAAATCTGCTCACCTGGCACGAGAAGGGGTTCAGGTCTGTTGTGATTTACGTCACTGACAGAATTAAGAACATTAAGGACAGTAAGACAGTAGTCTGTACTATGTGACACTGGACTGAGCTTCTGTGGGCAGCATAAAGTGACTGGACAGATTAAAGTGATTTAGCCCTCATGAAATGACAGCAATGGACCCTACATCCTTCCAACTATAAAGCAGGGAATTGTGATTAAATGTTTTGCTATGATTAAAACACAGACTTAGATACAGAAATCAGAGTTCTGCAAATGCTATATACATTTTTTAAAGGAATATATGACCTTGACCATAAAAAATATATATATATATTTTTCAAAGACCTCAAATGTCTTATGCAACTTGCAATTTAAATGTGTGTGTTTTAATGTAAAAAAAAGTTGGTTAATCTAGCACACATAAAACAATTTATCTGCAAGCCAATTTATCCATCTACATTCCATTTTTAGAGACAAATATCAACAAGGTCAAAATACCATTCCTTGTGTGTCCATCATTATGAAAAACAAAGACACTGTAACCACATATTTGAGGTGAAGCAACACTGACATCTTCAGAGAAAATCAAACAAATTCTTCTGCAGATGATAATGAGGATTTTTTTTGACATGCAGTGCATGTTGTTCAATACCATCTTCAGCAAATAAAGACCTTCACAATTCACAGTCTCTTTCCCTCCTCCTGCCTCACAGCATAAAAATGATTTCTTTCTGCTTTCCTGTACGAATAACTGCTCTCTCCCACTATGTCTCCTTATCTTTCTGTTACCTTGTACCAGCTCCCTGCACAGTCCCTCAGTGTCGGGTTCCTCTTCATCCTCTGGTTCTTCATCGTCTTCATCGTGGCTTGTGCTGCTGTCTCTCTCGCTCTCATCCATTCCCGAACTGCTCCACACCTCAATTTCTGCACTCATGCTTTGATGTGATCTCTGTCTCCTCTGCAATGCGGTCTGTCTCGAGTCTCTCTCTCTCTCTCCACAGTATGTGACAGGCTGATTTATGACACGTTAAGCAATCCGTCTGTGTTTCTTGCGAGTCACCGCGGCTGTCCCCTAGGCTTTCTGCTCACTAATGAACGTGTACACATGCTGATGTTGTTATTGAATCTGCTGAGTGTGTGTCACTGCAGCTCATGCCTGATGGCAGCTCAGACCCACCTGGCTGCTCTGAGCTCATGAGGACATCCACTCAGAGGAGGGGAGGACGGCTGAAGGAAACTTAGAGGACTACATTCAAGACCAGAGGATTTGCGCATGTTTTTGCAGGCATTTGGAGTCTTGGATTATTAGATCATGTTTATTTGTGAGAGATTTTTGCAGATTTGATTTGAAACAGCTTGTGTTATTGTACAGATGGAACACCCCACCTGTTCAAACACAATATGGTACCTTCCAGATTAATGTCATAATACTGCAGCACAACAGACGGACACTCCCACACTCACAGGACACATCAAAGCTGTTATTGTTAACTAAAACAAAAACTATTCAAAATATTACGATTTTGGTATTTTAAATAAAGCTGAAATAAAATAAAATATAAATATTAGATGAAAAACCTTAAACAAAAACTAAAAATGTTGCCTTCACAATAAAGTTGAAGAAAACTTGTTCCAAATCTGTATGAGTTTCTTTCTGCTGTTGAACACAAAAGAAGATATGTTGAAGAATGTTGGTAACCAGACAGTTGACGATAGCCATTGACTTCCATAGTAGGAAAAAAAAATACTATGGAAGTCAATGGGGTCCATCAACTGTCTGGTTACCAACATTCTTCAAAATATCTGTGGCGAACAGGACGGCCGAGGGACGTGAGAGAACGGCGCGAGGCCGGTGGTGCGATTGCTAATGAGCAACACATGTGAGGCACACCGGTCTCGCATCTCTCACGGAGGAGCGGAAGCATAAAGGAGGAGCGACGACGTTGATGATCGAGAGAGGAACAGGCCTGTATTTTAGTTGTGTTTTGTTTTTGTATTTTATTTTAGCCAGCAGTCGTCCGCGAGGGGCTGCTGGCAGTTATATTTATTTTCGGTAGCCAGCAGTCGTCCGCGAGGGGCTGCTGGCGGTATTTCGTTTGTTTGTTTTATTTAAATAAATTATATTTTGATTGTTCGCCGGTTCCCGCCTCCTTCTTCCCTGAACATTGCTACACTGGTGCCGAAACCCGGGAAGAGGGAGGAACGCGCTGTCAGAGAGTCCTCGCCGGTGTGGGGAATCCGCGGTGCCATCGAGCATGGTGCGCGAGTCGCCGCCGCTCGCCGTGGGCCGGAGCCTGCTGCCATCCGCCGAGCGAGGGGAGGAGCAGGGAGCGGGGGACTCGCGGCCACGGACGCTCGAGGCGGGGCGCTGGAGTGAGTTGCCGGTGGGACGGTCGAGCTCGCTGCCGGCCGCCTGGGTATTGGAGGGGCGGCTGCCATCCGGGAGGGAGAGGAGGAGTCGCCGCCGCTCGCCGTGGGCCGGAGCCTGCTGCCGTCCACCAGTGAAGGGGAGGAGCAGGGAGCGGGGGACTCCTACCGTCTGCCCAAGGCACCCGAGGAGCCGTCGCCGTCCACCGGGCGGCGGAGGAGCGTCGAGCCGTCCACCGAGGGCTACCCAGCGTCACCGCCAGGCACCGCGGAGGAGATCGCCTAGCTGGTGGGGGACCAGATGGCAGCGCGTTGTGGGAACCGGACCAATTTTTTTTTCCCTCTCTCCCCTCTCTCGATCTGTCGCTCCTCATGCTTCCGTCTCCGTTTCCCTCGGTTTGTCTGTCCATACTCCCCAGGGATCGCCGCCGCCGGGGGGGGAGTAGGCACAGGCTCGTGGGTACCCCCCGGCCTGTGAGGGGCGATGGGGGTATGTGGCGAACAGGACGGCCGAGGGACGTGAGAGAACGGCGCGAGGCCGGTGGGGCGATTGCTAATGAGCAACACATGTGAGGCACACCGGTCTCGCATCTCTCACGGAGGAGCGGAAGCATAAAGGAGGAGCGACGACGTTGATGATCGAGAAAGGAACAGGCCTGTATTTTAGTTGTGTTTTGGTTTTTGTATTTTACTTTAGCCAGCAGTCGTCCGCGAGGGGCTGCTGGCAGTTATATTTATTTTCGGTAGCCAGCAGTCGTCCGCGAGGGGCTGCTGGCGGTATTTTCGTTTGTTTGTTTTATTTAATTAAATTATATTTTGATTGTTCGCCGGTTCCCGCCTCCTTCTTCCCTGAACATTGCTACAATATCTTTTTCTGTATTCAGCAGAAGAAATACCCTCATGTGGTTCTAAATCTGTATGAGTTTGAGTAGATGACAGAATTTTAATTTTTGAGTGAACAATCCCTTTAAGCTCTGTAGAAATATTTTAAAATAATAATAATAAAAACAATGACAAAAGCACATAAAAAATAAAATTAAAAATACAAAAATAAAAGTTTTAAATATAAAAAAGTAAATATAAAAAATTTAAATATTAATAAACACTATAATAGTATATAAATAATATAAAAATAACACAGCATTTCCAGGAGGAGTGTGTGTGTACGCAGCTAAAACTACAGCCATCTGAATCGATGTGATAACATTTCAACACTGTATCATTCGCCTTTACTCTTTCTCCTTCAGACAAGCTTTCTAGACAAATTCTGAAGGGCTCTATCAAATATTAAACTACACCCGTGTCAATTTCTCATTGTGGTCAGTGGATTGCAGGTAACATCACCACATGGCATGATGCGCTTAAAATCTGACCTACAAAACACTGGGCCTATGAGGAATGAGGGCCAATGAGGAATGAGGAGACGTCACCAAGATCACCAATATAGGAAGAAATAACCATTTCCTATTTGTGCTATATACCACATTTATAATTAATCAACCTGGTGCAACTAAACGCGCAACAGTTTCCAGACTGGACAAAAGCAAACAGATTCTAATTTAAGTAATAGGCCTATAACCTAATCAATATCGGGCTAAAATCGTGTAATCTGAAGCATAGACACCTGTGTTGCATTCTGAGCTAGAAAGCCACCTAGCCTCAGACAAATGTCATGTAAAATTAGAAAATGTATATTTGTGTTATCAAGTGTGTTTCACTAACATCTGATAAGATGACAGTAGATTTGACATCGGAAGTAGTTATTTATTTTTCATATTTCATATTTCTGCTATCATTACCCTAAGGTTACTCATTTCCGCCAAGCAAATCATATACATTACCATAAATAGCCCTAATATGCCTAATATGCCCTCAGTGAAATGTTAACTATAGCAAAAAGGCAAATACAGTTAAAAAAGAAAGATTATAAATAACAACATCTAAATCTCTAATAGAATACAGGGTTGAAGTGAACGTGTTTAGATAATTAGGCTAGACATATCAGCTGTGTTTGGGCTACAGCCCACGTGAAGAGATCAGTGCACTGCAGGCAGGTATGAGAACACGTTTCCATGCCAAACCGATTAGAGCTAAATTAGCAGCAAGTCCATCCGGCAGTCTGTTTCCTTTTCCATCATTTTAAATCAGTAAAATGAACACTAACACTGATTGCAATTTAAGGCAGCAATTTTTTTTACAACTTAGATGTTTAAGTCATTTCAACTTAAATTACATTAAACTGACTTTGTAAACTTAGTTGAATCTTGTATAATTTATTTTTTTAAAGTTTAAAAAAAAATTGCTTAACTTATTTTGATGAGTTAAAGCAATGTAAAAACATTGTAAAAAATTATATGATCAATACGTTTTTACATGTGATATTGTTCAAAACTTTGGGGTCAGTAAGATTTAATCTCTTCTGCTCGTCAAGGCTGTATTTATTAGATCAAAAATACAGTAAAAACATCAATATTGTCAAGTATTATTACCATTTAAAATAACTTTTCTCTATTTTAATATATTTTAAAATGTAATTTATTCCTGAGATGCAAAACTGAATTTTCAGCATCATTACTCCAGTCACATGATCCTTCCCAAAATCCTCCTAATATGACGATTTGGTGCTCATTTCTTATTATTATTATTACACTTTTTTTAAGGATTCTTAGATGAATAGAAAGTTCAAAAGAACCAATTATTTGAAATAGCAATCGATTCAATTAAATGCAATTTTATTTGTCTAGCTCTTTTCACAATACATAAGGTTTATTTTGTAACACTATAACGTCTTTACTGTCACTTTTGATCAATTGAGTGTGTCCTTGCTAAATAAAAGTATTCATTTCTTTATAACGTATTCATTTCATAAATTAAAAAAAAAACTGAGTCCAGCAGGTATTTGTGGTCAATCACAGATAGTTTTATGATGCCACAAAATGAACATAATGAATGTACTGTATATCACAACCATGAAACAAACTAATGACTTATTTTCAATCCCGTTAAATCTCAAAGAACGCCTGTCTGAGCAGCAGTAACGCAGTGTAACATGCCAGGCCGTAGAGAGAGAAGCCACTGAGAACAGCAGAATGTCTCATTATCCTTAAGCAGTAAGGAGCTAATCCTCTTGATGGCATTTGCATCTGTGCTCCAAGAGGAAGGGATGGCTGGGATTACAGTATTGCTTTGTCAAGGTCAACAGTGGCACTAGAGCCTGTAATTGGTACAGTGAGCTGACGTTCTGGCATGAATTCTAATTGAATTCTAATGATTATGAAAACATGATGCCGCATTCCATTCCTTTAAAGCGTGACACTGACGCCCTTCCAAGTACATAACATCAAAATCAGTCAAATCATGTACTGTAATATGACTTTCGTAATATACAGTCTCCTGACAGACGTGCGCAATACTAAAAAAAGTCAAGTTAAAAGCATATTGAGCTGTGAAAGAAATTCTGTTACTTAGGTGGCGAGATGGAGCAAAACACAGAAAAGTATAGGCTTCTTTGGGCTTTGGGTGTTTGCTTAAATGACAAATACAAACAAAAAAAATATGTCAAAATGCTTGGAGAGCTTTCACTTAAAAAAAGCCATTTATGTCTTCTTAAAGGACGACTCCGGCGCAAAATGAACCTTTGGTCTAATTACACATTGGTACATAGTCAACCGTTCTCTGAGATTTGTTTTCATGATTATCGAATGTAAAGAGTTATCTCTAAAAACTGTTTAGCTTATAACACTAGTATATAGGGCATAGATTAATGAAAATAAAAATCGCTAGTTAATACCACTAACAAGGCTCAAAATATTTTATAAAGACAGTCCACTTCGCTTATACAGGCACGAGCCATCTTTGGAAAACAGTCTCGACTCCGCCGACTCACTTGGCTCGGCGTTCATGATTCGACTGGTCGAGACTGTTTTCCAAAGATGGCTCTTGCCTGTATAAGCGAAGTGGACTGTCTTTATAAAATATCTTCTTATTAAACTGTCTGTACACTTACAACGTTCTCAATGCTTCAGTTTGCAGGTAGGGACCCTCATTATGCTACCGTGTTAGTGTTGGGCTATTTTGAGCCTTGTTAGTGGTATTAACTAGCGATTTTTATTTTCATTACTCTATGCCCTATATACTAGCGTTATAAGCTAAACAGTTTTTAGAGATATACTCTTTACATTCGATAATCATGAAAATATATCTCAAAGACCGGTTGACTATGTACCAATGTGTTATTAGACCAAAGGTTCATTTTGCGGCAGAGTCGTCCTTTAAGTGAACATAAACAGTTGGGAAAGTAATCAAATGCTTGTCACTCAGTATATTAGATCTGTGCATTTGGTCATTAAGTGACATCAGCCTAATAAACCTGTTGTCTGTGTCATTTAATGTTAATCAAACAACAAAAGAAAATGAGAGAATCATTCACTGCTCTTCACTGAATAACTTTAATAAAAATAAATCTATATTTAATTTAGAACAGCCAATATGTACGTTTGTGGACAGTGAAACTGCTCTGAAAGAACAGATTAAGGGGTTGGAGGTCATTTTGGGTTTTTTATGAATGCATTGACAGTTCCAGAAGTCTAGAACCAGCACTGGTAGTTGGCTATATTTTGGGAGAAAGGTGTGGACTCACAGAAGTACTTGAGTGTCTCATCGATCTGCTCCTGTGTAAGTCCAAGAGCGGCCTCTGGTGGCAGCAGAGGTGTGTGCAACCAGTCGTCATGCTCGTACCCAAACACGTGGTCTGCCCGCAGAGTGTATTTGGGCAATTCTTCTGTAAGCAAGCTGACGATCTCCACCTCAGGCAGATCCACACTGGAGCACAGATCTGTGTGATGAACAGAAAGACAACCATTTACTTTCAAAACTCGAAATGTTCATTTAATAAGTTGCTCTGAAAATATCTAATTAGTTATTTAAGGTAAATGTATGTTACATCATTTAGAAGATTGTATTCATTCATGGAATGAAAAAATAGGTTACAGATTGAGAAATTAAATAAAAATTACAGTGTGGACATGAAAACATCTGAGCTGCAACAGAGGGCAAAACAACTCGGACAGCTGGCATGATGCGCTGTCTTTCCAAGTAAAACAAAATATTTATATATTAGTCAATCAAAAATATTAGGTCTACATTACTGATAGTGGCTTAAATATGACATGAAACATATGGCTGAGATGTTTCAATTAAGAAGATGATTTAAAAATCATATTTGAGTGTTATTATAAAGCTAAAGCAATACCATAATTAGAAAGTCACTATGGTTTGTACCACCTTTCCTGCCTTTGTCTGCATTTTACCTGCCTTTGTCTGACTTTATGCTCAAGATTTCTTATCATTATCAACATTGAAAAACGTTGTGCTGCTCAATTTTCTTTTTTTCCATGATTCTTTAATGTAAAGAAAATTCAAAAGAACAGCATTTGTAAGAAATAGAAATGTTTTGTAACATTATAAATAGCTTTACTATCACTTTTGATCAATTTCATGGGTCCTTGCTGAATAAAAGTATTGTTCCCCAAACATTTAAACGGTAGTGTATCTGCTAAACGTACGTTAGCATATAGTTGGCACTACAGCAAACAGATGCAACCTGGGAACAAAACCCCTTCCTGTACCTGTGAGAGTTGAGACATCATGGAAGCCTTGTGCTGGCAGTGGATCCTCCCTCAAGTTCCCAGGAGTGAGGCCGATCTCCTGGGTCCCGTATCCCTCTCCCTGCTCTCCATGGAGGGCGAGGGGCCCTGTGGGCTCCAGGGAGGGCTGAGGGGGGCGCGCAGGAGGAGAACAGTGAGACAGTGTGACAGGCCTGCTGGGGTTCAGGGTGATGGGTGCTTGAGGCCTTCAACAGACTGTTGTGCTGCCTCTCATGGATCAGAGAATGGGTGTGGAAGCACACGTCCTCATGTGACCTGGTGGAGACCGACAGAAAGAGAGAAATGTACACTGATATTAACAAACTGATTATAAGAAAAGAGCTTTTTGTGAATTAAAGACTCCCATATCAGTATCTAGTAAAATTAAAAAGGCGTATGAAAACAATGACGCTCTGGGCACAGACAATGTCCATTGAAAGCAGACCATTGATTGTATTGTTCTGATGTGAAACTTGATAGGCCCTCACGTAACGACAGCAGTGTAACTTTCAGCTTGATATCTTCCAGTGAAAATGTCTATCAGATCCAATATCAAATGACATGACACACTTATAAATAATTCAGCTGGTGGCATCTCTTTAAACTTTATTGTCCTTAAAGGCAATTCTTTGTGTAGACAGCAGTATACACATCACAACACAACACACAAATTACAATAAATCATTTAAAAACCTAAATGCAGCAGGTATAAAAGGAATTTCTATATCTTTTTGATTTACACAAGGGGAGTTTAAATCTCCGTCCTGAAGGAAGTAGTTGAAGTTCAGTACACAGTGGATGAGTGACATCAGAAAGGACTAACTGGCCCTTCCTAGTCGTCCTATGCTCATAAATTTGTGTGATAGTCCTTAAGTTGATCCCCACTATCGTGCTGCATATTGTAACTATGCTTGTCAACTTTCTCCTATTCTTGACATTAAGATTACCATACCAACAAATAATAGAAAAACTTAAAACGGCTTCGATAAAACGGGTATAAAACATTTTCTTAAAAGAAACACCCATATTAAAAGTTCAAAGTTTCCTTAGAAAATACATACGCTGAAGAGCCTTTCAACTAATAATATCAGTGTTTGCCTCAAATTGAAATTTATCATCAAAGTCATATAATCATTCGTGACTGAGTCATGACATTCTGAAACCAATACACTGTGGTGAGAATATATCACTTTTAATCAGTAATTTTAGTAAAGGATGTGTTATGACTGCTAAAATATGATTAATACAACACTCCTCCAACAGAGTTAAGCCCTGCCTTCTTTGTTACTGTAGTTTTATCAGACAAGCTTAACATAACATCCAATAGGAATGTAGGAATGAATTGTAAATATTTGTGAACAGATTTTCAGCAAAATGTACTCCTAAATGGTTAAATTGGATATTATCCTAACATACAATGATTTTTTTATTTAATTTTGCAATAAGCCAAGCATTTTTATCTACCACTTTTCAGCAAAGAAATTAGGTAACACAAAAACACACACACAAAAAAAATGAAACAGATCTATCATTTTCTGAATCAACTTAATGAAAACAGAGAAGCCTCATTTAAAAGTGCTTACAACTGAATCAGAACAGCATTCTAACATACTACTGTATGCTGTACACATGTATTTATTATATATTATGCATACTATACACAGTATGCAAATTTAAAAATTTGTAAAAAAAAAAAAAAATTAAAATTTTTTTTACCACAGTAAAATTGCAAAATTGTGCACATTGCACAAAATATGTATCCCACAAAGCAACCAGTGCAACAAATGTTGACTCCAGAAATTTAAGATATAACACAAAACTGAATATGCTTACCAAAGCAACATTATTTGATCTAAAATACAGTAAAAATCAGTTTTTACTCCATTACTCCAGTCTTCAGTCGCATGATCCTTCAGAAATAATTCAAATATGCTGAATTGATCCTAAAGAAACATTTCTTATTATCAATGTTGAAACCTGTTATCCATGAAAAAGCCATGATTCTTTAATATATATTAAGTTCAAATGAGCAGAATTAATCTGAAATAGAAATGTTTTGTAACATTATAAAATGGCTTTACTGTCTCTTGATAAAGTTAATGGCTCCCTTGCTGAATAAAAGTGTTCAATAAAATACAACAACAACAATAATACCACTTATAAGCTCTCAAGGTATCTTGTGTCAATATTATAAATGCCCCATTTTGCAGTGTTTTTGTATCAAAACACATAGACTTGCAATAAAAAGAGCAAAACTATATGGCTGCAGTTGCAATGGTAGGATTGGTCAGTACATGTTTTAGGTAGCGCTTCGTGTAAATTCAATAGAGTGCTGCATGATTGACGCATTTTTGTAGGCCAAACCATTTACCATTTTAGTATTTCTAGTTCTATCGTCCTGAAGTCAATGGGTTTTTTTTTAATGCGTTTTAGGTTAAATGCATGTAATAAGGTCTGTGGTTAACACAAACTCAAGATATTTTCACATTTTATTCTACGACACAAAATACATCATTCCCTGTAGCCTGTTGCTAATATGTGGCTAAATGGAGGCTACAGATTGTCTGGGACAATAAACTTCATCAAGTCAAGTCAAGTCAAGTCAAGTATATTTATATAGCGCTTTTCACAATATAAATTGTATCAAAGCAGCTTCACGGTATCAATCAAATAACATTACAATGTTTGTTTCTTAGTGGAAAAAACATCCTCAATGGTATTAATGCTTGGTTAATTCATTTGAATATCCCCAACTGAGCAAGCCAAAGGCAACAGTGGCAAGGAACCGAAAAACTCCATCAAGTGACCTACTGGAGAGAATTTTCATTTTTCTGGCTGCTCTTACCGATTCGACCTCAATATTCATAAAAGTTGTGTTAATCTGTGAAGCTCATCATCATGAACAAACACGTAAGAATGATAAACAGAGAAACTGAGCTTATTTTCTGCAATAACCCAAAATCCAATGGAAAATCCTATAGGATTTTTATCAAGGGAACCAGGGTAGGCCAACAAAAATCACTGCAGCGCTCTATACAAACTTTGCATTCCAAAACAAATTTGAACACTATATTTGTTGTTGATTTTTAAATATTGACCAAGGTTAAGTCACTCTCACTTTTAGCCAGAGATTGCGCACAACCTCAAGGTGACTGTAAAAAAAAACAGACTCACTGCCAACCAAACTCCTGCTGGAGGTGCCTACATGTGTCCTCTCACATAGTCTCTAGGGCTCTCCTCTTCTCAGAGAAAGAGGGAGGCCAAAAGAGAGAGAGCGTGATAAAACCAGAGAAAGCGGGAGAGGCTGAGAGAGGAGGAACAAAGAAAGTCTTTTTTCAGCCTATCAGAACGGACACACTTGAATTACGGCTTAAGTTAGGGGGAGGGGCAAGTTCAATGTTCAGAAAGCATGTGTTTGGCTGAAAGCAGTGTGCACTCTGAACCGACCGTTTCCTGGGAGACCTGAGGACTGTAAACGTGCGGCTTGGTCACATGATGCATCTGTCAGTGGGCTTTTATGGGCAATTAAGGGCTCATGCAAACACGTAGACACGGACGTATATGCAAGTATACAGTTCCTTTTCCACTGAACACCAATGATTAAGTTTACAACATTGCCTAAGTTTGTTTACATGTGTCCCTACAGTCTCACTCTTAATAATCTAGCATAAAGATTTACAAGATCACATTGAAAACAACACAAAGATCATATTATCATAATTCCCTAAGTCACAAAGAATTAGTCCTGAGATAAACAATTATTACAAGGATAATCGCCATTTAAATATTGAGCTCAATCCACTTTTCTTTGCTACAGGAGTCAGGACACATTTTAACTGTCACTTTCCATACAAAATTTCTTTCCATCAAAATAAGTGCTATGCAAAAACCAAACAACTTCCTACAAACTGCTCAGTGAGAATCAGCCATTTGAGGAATACACATGCAGTTCAAAGGGAAAATCATCATTTGAACAGTTTTCCCTGATAAACCCTGTCAAGGTTAATGCAATTGTCCTATTCTCTCACCTTGATCAATTATATTAGTTGATATCGTTTTTAAATGACCAATGCCAATATATCTTGAGGTGGCGGAAACTTAATATAATGCCAGTATTAAAAGAATGTAACTTAATGATAGAAAATGAGGCATAGACATTTAAAAATACTTTTAAAACAATAAACAAATCAAATTAAAATCAAGTAACATATACTGTATAATAACATTATTAGTACCTTGACAATAATGATTTGCTGTTTTATGGAATAATTTGTCAAATTCTCTTTAAAATTATTCAGCTGTACAACACTGAACACTTACAAGAGAAAAGAACAAAACTCATCTGGCAATATGGCAGATGGCAACAGCTGCTAAGGCAGATACAAATATTTGAAAACTGCATGCGTTTTATGAATTGAAAAGCCCATTGGTAGATTTTGAAAGCGACAAAGGAGAAGCACGCAAATTGTCCAATGCCAAACATCTCAAAATGGTCAAATATCCAAAAGTCTAGCAGCCTGGCTGATATAGTATCAGACTATCAGTGAACATAAAGATTCACATCTCTAGAACAAACAACCAGTGCAAAGAAAACATAAAAAAAACAAGGAAGCATATAGTCATTTTCTGTAAATTACTGTCAGTTACAAGAATCCTTTCCTTTAATTTGCCTCAGTCAGATCAGGTGCTTGATAGCCAGCAATAAACCATGACAGTTCAGACCAACAAAGGTGTGGTTGGATACAGATATAAATGAGTGCAATAATCAGATTAAATCATTTTGGAGGATATGTCCTTCAAAAACTACACTTTCATCATGCACAAAATTGAAAATGCATGAGGTATAATCCATTATCTTCTGCTTGATGATCCATAATCTTCAAATAAGAACTGTTAAATTCATTTTTCAAACACGTCTGTACAGTCTGAAATCATGATGTTGGCTCTCAACAGCAAGATCAGGTGTTTCTAAAATAAATCTAAGGAAGAACTCTGTCTCTACCCAACAGGTGATAGATAAGTTTCTCCTATCACTGCTATATTAGATTGTGCCAACTATACAAACAATCACCATTGCCTACGAGCAGTCCTGCACACACTCTCTCAGACTTAAAAGGACAAATAAATCATAAAAGCACAAAGTCAAGTCAAGTCACCTTCATTTATATAGCGCTTTTAACAATATGGACTGTTTCAAAGCAGCTTTACAGTGGTAATAGGAAATTAAAGTAATAAAGATTGTTTTGGCTTTACAGTAGCTCTAGAATAAAGTTATTGTCCAGCTAAAGTTAGTTTTGATCGATTCACTTCAGTTGCAAAAATCAGTAACTTTGGGGCCACTTACACGACACCGTTCTAACAAAAACATTCGCACAACAACAGTGCCTGGTGGGTCGAGAACGCAAACCTTACCAAGGTGCAAGCCTTGAAGAAATTTTTTTTTTTTTTTTATCTCTGCACAAGCTTTAAAAACGAAAACCTGTGAAAACGCTGATGGCGTTTGGTGTATAGGTATGCACGTTTGAATATATATGTGCGCAGGCGTGTAGACTTTCTTTACAAATTGACCTAAACAAATTACTTGTCTGGCCTTGAAACTTTATAATGCAGAATCATTTATTGTTTCCGAGTAGCCATATGAACCGGAACTATTTTGACAACCCTGTATCTTATTATCTTTATCTGAACAGAGGTAAAGGGAAGGAGAAGGAGGCTTTCACAGGGGAGAGACTAGTTGACACTTCAGGACTGCGTTGTCGTCGTCTCCAGGAGCAGGTCCTTCATCAGATATGAAAGCTTTAGCGCAAGTTCTGCCAGAAAGACTCAATTGTTACGCCACTTATTACCTTCTCATCGATCCAATCATGTTCTAATACGTGTAGTATAAAAGATCGGTTCTGACACATGTCTGAGTTCACAGATGCTGACGCTTTCCTTCCCCTCCATCCTTCCCATACCTCTCAGGGGGTCGGCTGCGCCCCTGCCTTCGTCTTCAGGCAGGAAATGCAGATTCCGTACCCTCGGATTATGAGCTACGCCAAAGAACTTCATATCATAATATTTGCTTGCTGGGCTGTTAATAAATGTATACTTGTTACGGTATTTTGCCTTACCAGTCTTTCTGGTAAAACTGGATACGGCTTGGATCCGGCGGACTGTGGTAAACCTCGGGATAAACAGAGAGACTAATATTAGCGTAGACGACATTCTTCTTATGATGTAACGAGTACATCAGGATTTATGGGGAGTGTTTCCGGTTCTATGCAGCCTAACATTGAATTATAGAAGTTTATAGTGTGTTGTATATGCTAGGTCAAAGAGATGTGTTTTTAGTCTAGATTTGAACTGACACAGTGTGTCTTCTCGGAAAATGGACTATAGTATGTTCAGAGCTTCCTCAAGTACGGCGGCGCTAAACCCTTTAGTGCTTTATAAGTAATCAGCAATATTTTAAAATGTATACAATGTTTAATAGGGAGCCAATGCAGTGTTGATAGAACCGGGCTAATATGGTCATACTTCCTGGTTCTGGTAAGAACTTTAGCTGCTGCATTTTGGGCCTGCTGTAATTTGTTAAGCGTGCAGGGCAACCACCCAGTAGAGCATTACAATAATCAAGCCTTGATGTCATGAATGCATGAACTAACTGTTCCGTCATTGCGAGCATATGACGTAATTTAGATATAAGATGGAAGAATGCGGTTTTACAGATACTAGAAACGTGACTTTCAAATGAAAGATGGGTCTCAATGTACTGTACAAACAATGTACAGCAAATAAAAACTTTGATGATACAATATGCAGTTGAAATAAGCACTGTTGTGGAAACTTGTTTTGCAATATTATTATGTTTTGGTAGTGTCAAAATTACACGATTTAGCTTAAAAATATGAGCATTCTGATATCTTCTGTTGTTTCAAACCAAATGCAAATTCGTGCCTGTAAAGTAGGAGGAGCAGCTCAAAATCTTTCTGCTGTGCTGCCATTCTGGATTGCAGAAGAATAGGACGCAGGAGAAGAAAGTTTAACACCCTTATTTTAGATAAATAATACATTTTTGCTTATGGATGAATTGGATCATCGAAGATCAGCAGCAAAGACATTTATTAATAAAGTGAGATAATACCATAAAGTATATTTGTGTAATTTAACATAGAATATTACGCAAACCTGCAATAATCAAATAAGTTAGCAATAGCATATCACTGTTTTTATTCATTTTAAGGGATATCTGAATCTGAATCGGTTTTCTGGCAAGTGAGATGAGTAAATGCATGCTCACCTTTAGTCTAGAACTACAATAGCCATCATATTTACATGCACTTACTCCCTTTTTCTCTCAACATGGGGACTGGAGAGGTGCCAGTCAATAAATGGGAATTATATATTTGAAATAAAGTAACTTTTTTGATTAGATTATTTGTTGTAAATATAAAACTAATGCATTACTTTCCTAACTTGTAATGCGTTAAAATTGTTGTAATATACAGTATATAAATATTAAATGGCCATATGAGACTTTAGGACAACAATAAAGTTAATTAAATATGTACAGGCACAATGTAAATCCAAAAATGAGAGGTGACGATCACAGTAAAGTTTATTTGCTTGAAACCGAACACTGACTCTCCACACAGCTCTGAATTCCGGCTAAAAACTAATTGGCTCAGTCATAAATATGACATCACCTCTATTTGTCCATCCCCTTCATCTCTCTCTGACAGGTGGTTTGTTCAGGTTTTCACCTCAATGTAAATCATAAAACAACGAGTGGACTGGGTGTGTGTTACACGTTAACCTGAGGACATGAATAATAAAAAACGTCCTAACTGTTGGACTGATGCACTTTTCTGAACTCTGCAAATGAAAAGTTACAAATTATGGGTCATTAAAGTTCTTCCTCGAAACATTTTTCCTCAAAGATGAAGTAGTTATATGAGACTTGGAATATGAGAGATGTCAACACAATCATACAGTAGCACAAAGAAGAAAACGTGATGTGTGCTGGTAAGCTGGGCAGGGATCGATTAAGAGGTCAAGTCAAGTTATGCTCATGTATCAAATGACATCAGTGCATATAGAGGTGATCATCTGATCTGCTACAATGTCCCTTACTGTTGCCTACAAGCAAAAACAAAAGAGAAACAAATATAATCTCCCAGATCATTTCGGTTTTTGGTGCACTTGGCCAAAAGAAGCAATACTGGATAAAGTAACTTCAGTAACTTCTACTGCAATGTCTCACTTCTTTATCAAATAATAAATCTTCTTTAACCTGACTAGAATAAATAATATACTACTCTTTAAATGATTAGGGTCGGTAAGATTTTTTTAATGTTTTTGAAAGACGTCTCTTATGCTCACAAAGGCTGCATATATTTGATCAAACATACAGTAAAAACAGTAATATTATATATTGTGAAATATTATTACAATTTAAAATAACTATTTTCTATTTTTATATATTTTAAAATGTAATTTATTCCTGTGACGGCAAAGCTGAATTTTCAGCATCATTGATCCAGTCTTCAGTCAAATGATCATTCAGAAACCTATGCTGATTTGGTGCTCATAAATTATTTCTTATTGTTATCAATGTTGAAAACATTTGTGCTGCTTAATATTTTGTTGAAACAATTTTTTACAGGTTCTTTGATGAAGAGACAGTTCTAAAGAACAGCATTTGTTTGAAATATTTTGTAACAATGCAAAAGTCTTTACAACCACTTTTTGATCAATTGAATGCATCCCTGCTGAAACAAAGTATTAATTTCAAAACTTACTGACTCCAAACCTTTGAGCAATAATGTATGTATGTTTTATATAATCACACTGAAATACCTCAATGCTCGATACTCACTGAAGTATTCAATGTTTTGTAAAGCATTTCCTATATGACACAAACAAAGTACAAAATTCTAGATAGAGCAAACTTACACAGTATATGCTGCATAATGCGGACTATATTGATAGAAATGTATGCACATTGCACATTTTGACACACTGCAGTAGGTTACTATCCTCTTTGATTCAGAATTTGTCCAAATATACAGTCATTTTAGTTAGGAAATAGGAAACATAGGAAAGCTGTCCTGGATTGTCAATCTCTCCTGCCCCTTCTATTCTTTGAGGAAACAAAATTACTGAAAAAAACATCAAGTTTGTGAAATAAGAATTTACATAACTAAGAATATTTATTCAGCTAAATCAAACTAGTTAAAGTGATAGTTCATTAAAGAAAATATCTCATATTTACTCACCCTCATGTCATTCTATATGACTTTCTTCTGTAGAACATAAAAGAAGATATTTTGAGATGTGTTTTTTCATTCATTCAATGGGCACCAATGCGGTTTTGTTATCAATAGCCTTCATACAGAGATTCATACAGTTAGAAACAACATGAAGTTATGCCAGATTTTGGGGGAAACTATACCTTAAAGAAAAACACAAACTTAAAGTACCTTTAGATCACAGTCCTCTGAATATTTGTTTTAAAAAAATTGTTATGCTAACCTCCTTCATTACACAATGAGCAATGTTGTGGCATAAGAACATGCAAATTCCTTATAAGCTAGGCCTATATTACATATTATGTGTTTTATGGTATTTAGAAGTCCTTAAACGGGCAATTAAATATTTGTAATGATGTGTATTTTATGTATTGTAATGTCTTTTTTGTAGTGTTATTAAGAACAGGCGTGATCTTGTATAATTGAAACACAAACACTCAACATTGCCTAAAAGGCCTGTAAACAAACTGTAGATATATCACATTTCACAGCAGGACTGATATCAGTTAAACACAAGTACAACTCACATCTTGTCTCTTTTCAATTTAGGGTTTCTATAGTCTCTTGAACAATGTAGGAAACCAAAACAGACTGCACCAAAGATGTCATATCCCATAAACATCTACAGTAACAGCAGCAGGTTGAAGCACAACTGATGGTCCCGTAATAGGGTGTACGGACAGCTGTAGCTAAAACTGCGAGTCAGACACATAAAAGAAGTCTACTTACAGCACCTGATAGATGATCTCTGCATTGGGTGAAAGCAGAGCCGGGGAGACACACGATAGGTCACACAGAGGAGCCTGTGTATTTCTTGAAATTGTCCTTTACACCTGCTCAAGGTTGCCCTGTCTTGTTCTGCTCACTCTATCGACTGGCCTGTGCACTGAGAAGAGTAGAACGGAGCGTAGGGAGGGTGGAGTAAGAGGAGTGGGTGGGAGCAAAAGAGAGAGAATAAAGAGAGGCAATCTGTGAGCCAGCGCTCTGCAGCTCATACAGCTAAAAGCAGTTTCACCACTGCCAGGTCAATTTAATCAAATGACTCAATTCATCAATTCATGGAACCAACAGATTTACTGATTCATTTAACCTAATCATTCATTTTACACTCATGAATGATTTGTGGACACATTTGATTATTAAATTGCAATGCTTTATTCATTTAATATTACTAACTGATGACTGAATCACTCATTTATATGTGTCAGTGATTTCCAGTCATGAGTGATAAGGATCATGATAAGGCTGTATGTGGCAGAGTGTGACACTTGTATAACAGTCTAGAATCTTCAGCTTTTGCCAGTTCTATGTTCCAGGGGTTGTTTTATTTAATTAAACTTAACAGGGTCATGACATTAGAAATCAAATTTGCCTTGATCTTTTGACATATACACGGTCTTTGTACCATTAAAACATCATGCAAGTTTCATAGCTTAAAACATTATAAACAAAGCATTTATTTAATCAAGCTCCAAAAACAACTCATTTGGATATTGTGGGATTTGTGACATCACACAGGCAAGTACATTTGCATATGACTGCCACCAGAACAAGACATTGACGAATTTGTTTTACATCATCAAACCACAGCCAACTCATTGTAATCACTGACACTGCTCTTACGTGCACCCTCATAATGCGATAATAGAATTTTGGCAATATTGCGGTTAAACTTTACCTCATATTAAACGCAATACTTTGTTCAAACTAATGTTAAGCTCATAATCATAGTAACCATACTCGCATTGAACTATGTGGTGTACGCCAATTCCATTTAAAATTATGAATAATCCACCCTAAAAAAAAAAAAAAGTATATTTTGGAATTGCTAAAAGAAGTTATTCACGGAATTATCAACTTCACGTTGAGTTGTGCCTCGGCACGGAACAGCGCGGATGAATTCAATGTTTTGAGGAGAATGTGTATAGCCACTCCGAAGTCTTTTGCATTTTACTTTGGGTGAATCTCCAGTTGTCACTGATGATTGTCGTTTGAAACTTTCTGGATCCGCCATCAAATTGATAAGTCTAATTATATCTAGTGCTGTGAGAAAAGGCTATAAATCTCCACCTCCAACATCCTCACACACAATATAGCCTACTAGCCGAGACACCTTCTTTACTACAGAAGTGACGTAATGACGCAAAGACATGCTAGAATTTCCCATGGAAATCCACCAGTACCACTGGAATTAAAAACATTATTACAAGCTTACTGTTTTGAATCGAGCTAATCATTATGCAAGCAGATAGTTTTGAACACTGGCTGGATATGTGCTTAATTTATTTTGGATAATTTTTAACCCAAAAAAGCTACGGACTGCAGTTTTAAGATATATATATATATATATATATATGTGTGTGTGTGTGAGTGTGTGTGTGTGATGACAGATCATTTCTCTAATGCATGTTGGACAAACTTCAAGTTTTGAATTTTAAAAATGTCTAAGAACCAGAAATGCCAATGCCAATACATAAATCTACCACACTACCATAATGTTAAAGAAATTTATTACAAATTGCATTCATAAATTGTTTAATTCAGAACCAAAATATTGGATTCAAACTAAAGTGTTCGCAACAACAGGTGACTGGAAAACAGACAGAAGCAAGAAAAAAAGTTCAAGGCCATTGTTAACCACTGATAAAATAAGTTAATAAATATTTTGAGTAATTTTGTATTGTTCACATGATATACTGACAGCACAGGATATTGTGTTTCAAAATAACAACTGCAATTCAAAACAGGAACACGTTTCATATTTCGCCTCAATATAATGTTTTCCATGAGTCCAGAATCAGACACAACCCTCTGAGTCACCACTTATTTTAACATCATCGTGGAAACGCTCTTTATGTCCCTGTTCCTTCTCTTCCACAACAATAGGAGCATGAACTACAGAGTTCTCTGTTTTGCATTTGATGGCAAAAGCTTTATTTGGCTGAGCAGGACTGACCACACTCAGCAAATCAGAGAACAGGTGTGGACAGACTTGGAGAGCTGATGATAAATCTCATGCTGTATTTAAATGAATCAATTCAGAGGCCATTCAGAGAACAATGGTCATGTTTGCAAGCACATTTTCCAATTAAAGTCCATATTCTAGTTAAAACTATATTCCAGTTAAAGCTGCAGTCCGTAACTTTTTTGGGGTTAAAAATTATCCAAAGTATTTTTTGAGCAAGTACATAATCAGCCAGTGTTCAAAACGTTCTGCTTGCCTTAGCGCGATTCTAAACAGTAAGCTTGTAATAATGTTTTTAAATCCAGTGGTACTGGTGGATTTCTGCTGGAAATTCTAGCATGTCTTTGGGTCCTTACGTCACATCTGTACACAAAGAAGGTGTCTCAGCTATAGGCTATATTGTGTGTGAGGATGTTGGAGGTGGAGATTTATAGCCTTTTCTCACAGCACTAGATATAATTAGACTTATCAATTTATTGGCGGATCCAGAACTTTCAAACGACAATCACCAGTGACAACTGGAGATTCACCCGAAGTAAAATGCAAAAGACTTCGGAGTGGCTACAGAAAAAAAAAAGAAAAAAAGTAGACTGCAACCGGGCCCATGTGAAAACAAGGATAAACATCAGAAGGGCATTAAATAGTCACGCAAAGCTGATGTTGTTAACATTAACAATTTGAGAATAAAGTATAGTTTGCATGATTTGAAGTGATATGATAAGTGATCGTTAGATTTAATCAGTGCCATTTACTGCAATGCTTTTTTTTCCCTTAGTTGGTCAGAACAAAAGTGGATGTTACTTACTTGTTCAGATGAAATTTTCTGGTGAAAATTCTTATGTTGGTCATACTTCCAAAAAGTAGAATCTATAATTCTGGATGACAGCATCCACACCGGCGCGGTGACTGACCACCGCACATTCTCTTCAAAACATTGGATTCATCCGCACTGTGCCATGCTGAGACACAACCCACGTAAACTTGATAATTCCACGAATAACTGCAATTGCAGATTTCTAACAGAGATGGCGACAGAGGAAAAACTACGCACTGCAGCTTTAAGTTGCAATAACTAACAAGTTACACACAGGGATTTAATCAACTTAATTCTCATTCAAAATGTATGTTGTGAGACTTTTTTATATTTATACTACTTTCATGTGTGCACATTTTCATAGATAAAAGAGTTGATATTTTGAATAAAGTGTTTACATGGGGGGGGAATTTTGATTTTGATTATGACAGGCATTTGCCAGGTGTCAGATTTCTAGAAACTGGAATTTTGGCTGTTGACAATAAGGCGTTTTACTGTATGCAAACATATTATTATGACCCAAATTCTCATTAATATTCTTGTGCATGTAAACCCAGTCAATTAATCTGTTCGGGTGTGTCTACATCTATCGGTTGCTGTGTGTCTTTTTCAGTGGGAAAATCCACAGAAGTCGATCCAAAACTCGGGGCAAAGTCCATTTCAAACAAAGCATGCTGTGTGAAGGGATAAAAAACCCATTAGCCAAGAAATATCAGGTGAAAATTCTCCACCCACATTTATGTTCATAATTTCCACTTATTATTTTATTCCAGTTGATGAGTAAGGAGCTACACAGTGCAAATACACTGTCCTTTAATGTCTTCCAGCAAACAGTAAACGTTCTGGCCACAAATTTTCTTCCAGAAACGGTCTTTCAAAGTTATCTGGTCTTTATTAAACATTATTTATAGCTTACATCATTCATGGAACATTTTTTTCTGAAACTGTATAGTTGGATCTCCATCAATCATAGGCTACTTAAATGTTACTATTCGTTTCAAAATTTTCATAAAACACAAAGGTAACGCTTCAATAATGTTTGCAAAATGATCAAATTGAACGTTCCCTTAACCTTCGCATATTGCCAATAAACACACTTAATGGGAACGTCTATGTTTGCTCGTTTAACAATAGGCTACAATACTCTGAGCAGGCTACAATAGTTTATTATTTTTGTAAAATGGCGTCACTGTAAGCAACAGTTTTACCTAATGTGTATTATTTTTGAAAGGACTCAGCACCGTAGGGAACGTGGAGCCTGGACACCGGCACATTTGCAAGTCGCAATTGCGGATGGCACCGGTAAGAAATGCCCTATGCGTCCATTCAGTAGGCTACAAGTTTACTCCATTAAAAAGCGCAGCGTGGACACAGAAAATACTGCAACTTTTCCTTGTCCATAACTTATAACCTTTGGAAATGAGGAAGTGCAGAATACGGATAAAGGAGTTTAAAAAAACAACAAAAAAAAACATAGACTGCATTAAACAGCAAAGACGCGTTGAATCCTCCGAACCGTTACAACAACATCACATTCAAGTGAACTGAGTGTTAGATGTTTGTAATCAAATGCATGAGTATAGATGAAAAGTCCCACCCTGCCAAACAACGTGAACAGTCTCTTCTCTGTCTGACTTATTCGTTTCACGAATCAGCTGCCAAGTAGTTCATTATGTTGACAGCTTATTTATAAATATGTGAAACTTACTTTATCTTCTTTGTCCTCCTTTGTCCATGTATCGCTCATGTCTTTGGCCCGGAGTGAAGTTTGTCGGAAGCGCCTCGGGCTGTCAGGAGCCTGTGGGCAGGTCTGTGAACGCGCACTGTGCTCGTGCTCCGTCAGAGGTCGCTCCATCACTGAGGAATGCTCAGCTGTTCATCTAAAAACATGTGCTGTCAAGTGATTCATTTAAGTGGATTGAATTTTTTTTGTGGGTTTCTGTGTTAAAGGGTAAAAAAAATCCGGCAAGAAGACATAAAGATGAAAACACATAGGCTACCGAATAAATCCCTCAATGCGTAACATCAAAAACTAATGTGACTTCAAAAGAGGATGTGACTGATGGACTCATCAGAATCACCATAAGGGGTTGGTTGTAATATTTTTAATGAACTGTTACACAACTATCCCCACCCCAAACAGCCATAACATCTAACTGTTTTAGCATGTGGGTTTGGAGTTAGCATGCAATGTATCAAATTAAACGAAACGGCTACTTTTGGCTATGTAAGTCAAATAATTGTATCTACAATACAATGATTGCTTGGTTAAAAAAAATATATCTTCATACAAAAATTACTTTCCTTAAAAATGTTGCTTAAAGTCACATCACATGCCACTTCGTGACCTCAAAAGGAGATGTAAGTGTATGATATTGATGACATCACCACAGCTCTTTTCTGACTTGTCAAACCGACAGTGTTTGTTTAATTTATATTATCCCGGAGGCGGAGCAGGCTGTGCAGGACACCAGGGCGGAGCAGGCTGTGCAGGACACCAGGGCGGAGCAGGCTGTGCAGGACACCAGGGCGGAGCAGAGCAGGCTGTGCAGGACACCAGGGCGGAGCAGAGCAGGCTGTGCAGGACACCAGGCCGGAGCAGAGCAGGCTGTGCAGGACACAAGGGCGGAGCAGAGCAGGCTGTGCAGGACACAAGGGCGGAGCAGAGCAGGCTGTGCAGGACACAAGGGCGGAGCAGAGCAGGCTGTGCAGGACACAAGGGCGGAGCAGAGCAGGCTGTGCAGGACACAAGGGCGGAGCAGAGCAGGCTGTGCAGGACACAAGGGCGGAGCAGAGCAGGCTGTGCAGGACACAAGGGCGGAGCAGAGCAGGCTGTGCGGGACACAAGGGCGGAGCAGAGCTGGCTGTGCAGGACACAAGGGCGGAGCAGAGCAGGCTGTGCAGGATACAAGGGCGGAGCAGGCTGTGCAGGACACCAGGGCGGAGCAGGCTGTGCAGGACACCAGGGCAGAGCAGGCTGTGCAGACCCTTCGGGCTGCCACGGTGGGGACCGCCCTTCAGGCGGCCACGGCGGAGACGACCATCCATTGGGCGACAACGGCGGAGACGGCCCCTCGGGTCACCACTGGCGGTGCAATAAGGAGAGTGGGCGGCTCTGGGACAATCGAAGTCGAGTCTTCCTGGACCACCGGACTTGAGACCCCCGAAGTCGAGGCCACTGAACTTGAGACCCCCGAAGTCGGGTCCTCCCGGACCACCGGACTTGAGACCCCCGAAGTCTGGTTCTCCCGGCGCACAGAATCATGGGAAGCAACAGTAGCCTTCCTCCCTCTGCGCTTTCGGGGTTGAGGTGGTGAGAGACTAACCTACTCTGGAACTACTGCCACTTCTGGAGGAACTCACCTCCTTCGTTGGAGGATTCTCGGGACGATCGAAGAGTTCTACAAATTTCTCAAAGGTCAACCTCTCAAGTCCTCTCATTATACCGAAAGGCATGGAGTCATCAAGGGCATTATTAAATATATCCTTCAAAGCATTTTCACTAAGTTTCAGTCCCTCTGCCGCCGCCCTGAAATTCTGGGCAAACTCCTTCACGTTAGTCTCTCGTTGACGAAGAGAGGCCAATTCTTTGAATTTCAATATCCGTTCGTAAAAAGGGCATGACACAGGAGAGACCAGTGGTCTGTGCGATTCCTTCCTCCGCCGAGTCCTCATGTTGGCTGGTTCGTTCTGTCACGGTTGGGTTGCCGGAAAGGATCGAGGACTCAAGTGCAGGGAAGTGAAATCTATTAAAGTAAAAATAAATCCACAAAACAAACAAAACAAAAGCAGGCTGTAAGATAATCAGGTCTTAGCAGGAAACACGAGGAAACATAATAAACGAACCAGCAAAGGACTACAAACACAGGGAGACTAAAATAGGGAAACAAACAAAGGAGGGTAAAGAGAAAGGCAGGTGGGACAAATTAAACAATGATCAGATAACAAGATGGGGCTAGACAATAGACAGGAGAGCACATGGCCAGAGACTATTTATATAGAGACATGCCACTTACTCAATCCTCAATACAACTATATAGGGAAAATCCGTAACGCCAAAGATGGTGGTTGTATGTACATGTCCCGCCCCTCCCACTGGAAAGCCAATCATCTGCTTTTAACAGTCAAGCCGGGAAACATTTAAGCCTATCGTCTGGTTCCACTGACGCATGCGCACAGTTGAGGTTTGCGACAATGGAAAATACGTTACTGTTTGAAAAGGCGGCAGATTTGATATGCAGTGTATGTGTGCGTTGTGTAAATATCAGACATCCCAAGTGTCTACCGCATAATGATAGCGGCTCCCTGATGCCCGCAAATTAGTTCAAATCTCCCAGAATCTAGAGCGAGTGAGCGAGAGCTCACACATACTGTGTTTCAAACCGTGCCGCGCGCGCACGTCAGAGAGGGAGAGAACCCTTGCGCATGCGTAGTAAAGTATAACCTGTGGGGAAAAAGGCGTTTTAAACCTTATTTTGGGGCAAAGTCATCAAACTTTTTCAGCGATTTTTATCATATTTTACTGCTGTTTCTATACATGCAGTTTTTATGACCAGTGAAAGTGCAGTTCTGACTCTCTGCCCGTTCATTTAGATAGGAGCCTGGTCTTGTTAGTCCGAAATAGTTGCCCGGAGGCATTGCCAAGATGGCGGCAGAGTGGCATGACTTGCCTAAAAGGACTTTGACATGGCAAAAGGAAACACATGACAAGCCATATGCTCACAACAAACAGGACTAGAACCAAAGTCCTTTTAGGCAAGTCATGCCACTAGGCCGCCATCTTGGCAGCGCCTCCGGGCAGCTATTTAAACGCCTTTTTCCCCACAGGTTATACTTTACTATGCATGTGCAAGGGTTCTCTCCCTCTCTGATCTGCGCGCGCGGCACGGTTTGAAACACAGTATGTGTGAGCTCTCGCTCGCTCGCTCTAGATTCTGGGAGAGTTGAACTAATTTGCGGGCATCAGGGAGCCGCTATCATTATGCGGTAGACACTTGGGATGTCTGATATTTACACAACGCACACATACACTGCATATCAAATCTGCCGCCTTTTCAAACAGTAACGTATTTTCCACTGTTGCAAACCTCAACTGTGCGCATGCGTCAGTGGAACCAGACGATAGGCTTAAATGTTTCCCGGCTTGACTGTTAAAAGCAGACGATTGGCTTTCCAGTGGGAGGGGCGGGACATGTGCATACAACCGCCATCTTTGACGTTACGGGTTTTCCCTATATAGTTGTATTGAGGATTGAGTAAGTGGCATGTCTCTATATAAATAGTCTCTGCTAGAATAAGAACATGACAAACCGGGAATGTCAGAGCTCTATCACCAAACTAAGAATTAAATCAGACAGACGTGACAGAACCCTGACATTAGGATACATTAAATTGATCAACAGTGAAAGTAAAGACTTTTACACTTTTACAAAATAAAATTATATTCAAAATTCTTTAAATAAGTTCTGTTCAAATTTTCTATTTAATGTAGAATCCTGAAAACATGTACCACAGTTTTTAAATTAATTTACATGCATGTCACACTAAAGACTACAGTAAAATATATATTAATAATACAAATATTTAATTATATTTCACAATATTATTAATTTTTTTTGTACTTTCTTTTAAAAAGTCTTACTGACTTACTGTATGTTGTCTTGATATCATGAAAGCATGAACTAATTGTTCCGCATTTGTTAATGAGAGCATATGTCGTAATTTAGAAAAAAAATTTAAGATGGAAAAATGCTTTTATAAAAAAAGTTTTACAGATACTAAAAGTCTTTACCAGACTTTCAGATGAAAGATCGCTATTCCTTGTATAGTCACAATTTAATGGTAATTTGAAATTTAGTAATAAAACATTCTTAACAAAAATATAGTCATAAAACATTAGAAATTGTGGTAGCATCTACATTAACTTATCTATTAAATTCACAAAAATGTATTTAATATGAATAAATCAAACTGACTTCTTTAGAATAAAGAACAAAATTCATCAGATTTGGTTGTGTTTCCTTAACGTTTGTCAATCCGCCACCACTTTTCCCAGTTAAGAGGCTCAACTATTCCCTCTCAAGTCAGCAGAGGAGAGACATATAGCTAAAGTTAGTCTGGATTGCACTGCATTTCTATGCTGGTTGAAGACAAAACGATACTCTTTCTAACATCGTAATTCACATTTGAATGAAAGTGAAGAGGGAATTTATGATATTGTTTGAATTCTTTTTGCCACCATTTTAAATCCTCTGCATCTGGCTCTACAACTTTAAAAGTCCCCTGCAAAACAAACCTCCAGTGCTTAATCATTTAACAAACATGGCCTTTACAATACTGCTTCCTTTCATTTGTGTTAAATACACTGGTTTGGATGAACATGTTCCTCCAAGCATCATCCATATGTCTTCTTTCTCTTTAAAACAATGAGGCTGTTTATTATACAATGTCTTTCTCAGTGATCCTCTCTAAAGAGTATCGAGCTGAATTCAGTGGAGCAGTGGATGCGGAAACGTGTGTGTCTGCTGCACATGTTGAGCTATTTTGGCTTCCTGAGCTAAGCATGAAAGGCAGCTTGGGAATGCTGACCTCTGACCTCCATTCAGACTATAAGGCTTTTCTGAAATATTGACCACAATCCAGGAATATTATAATTCAATCAAACTAAAACGGTAACTAAAACCATTACATTTTTTTTAAACTTGATTAACTAAAATAACAAAAATAAAATAAAAATGTATAAAACTATATGCTTTTTTTAAAACAATGAAATGAAAATGGAAAACACAAATATAAAAACTTTCAAAAAGATTCAAAATATAAAAACTATAATAGTATCTTAATGATACTAAAATAACACTGCCAGCCACAAACCAGAGATTTTATAAGTGTGTGTGTGTGTGTGTGTGTGTGTGTGTGTGTGTGTGTGTGTGTGTGTGTGTGTGTGTGTGTGTGTGTGTGTGTGTGTGTTTCATATTTGACGATGTTTGTTATTGAACGGAACTGATTTAACACTGAACTGACCTCAGCTGGACAATGACAAATAGTATTTTTAGTGCTGCTTTATTGCAGAATCGGACTCTGTTTGAATCTTTAGCGCCCGAGCACCAATTTGTGTTTATTGAATCATTATTTTCCCTGTTTATCCCTGTAAAGCTGCTTTGAAACAATCTGTATTAAGGGGACTTGACTTCTTTACTCTGTTCTAAGATCCTTGCTTTTAAATATCCATCTGGCACTGTCCAGTTCAGAATCATCATGAATAGATCCCAAGCATCAGTAGTATTGATCAGTAGTAATGAAAGCAGCCCTTTGAGCTCTGTGTTTGCATGTCGTTGTTCCTGGTTATGTGTCAAAAAGCAGTAGTAGTTTTCAAATCCAAAGCAGTTTACATTAATCCAACATGTACTTTTATTCTTTGCTAAACTTCCTAATTTTTTTACTTCTTGTATTATTTTTACAGCTGTCATGATTTTAGCACAGAGGAGTGTCCCAGCCACACCCCCCCCCCCCTCCACCCCTTTCTTGCATTTCACTCCCCCTCCTTTTCTTCTAAACTATGTTTTGTACATTGGTAAACAGTCATTTGAATCTGTCACTCCACAGCAAATAAATCATTGCCAATGCATCAGTCTTCAAAGCCAACACAAGAATTTGTTTTTGAAGCGTGACAGATTTGTTGAGTTAGTTATTTAGAACTGCACGAGCGGTCATTGTCTCTATATATTCCAAAAATACAAATACTATGTCAAATCTGTTCATTCAAGACTGCTTGGTCTTAGGAGATCTTTAATGGATCTTTAATCTTTTTTATTATAAATAATTATAATATTAATAAAAAGTGTAGATTTCACTTTTGGGGACTGAGTGTAACCTATGAAATTGGTTGAAGCCTGAGAAGTGTAGAACAAAAGCTCTTTAAATTAGCTGGACAAGTGTATTTTAAAGAGGTGATTAGACAGACAGGTCATTGTATTGCATTGTATGAGAATAACATGAGTCATGACGCAGCACCCTGTATGTCTTAATGTCAAGGAGTGGCCTCTGTCGCTGCTGTGCATGGGAATATGCCCTACAGGTAGAAGATCTCACTGCTTTTGAGAAGCACAGGCGTTTATGACAGATTATGAAAGCAGATACAAATACTTATCAATGATCACAGACCAGAAACGACAGACAAATAGACCTACGCCTTCCAGCCATCGCTTCAAGCACTATATATATTTATATACTGTTAAATTGTATTACAATTAATAATTTTTATTAAACATTCTTTCCCATGCTTTTACTGAGTAGCCTATATGATGCTTTGAAAATACTTTGAAAAAAATGGTACCGAAACCAATCAAATAGCCTACTCTGAAGTTGATATATTATGCATGTTTTAATCCTCTTATGTCATGCATTTTAATTATATTCCAATGACGAGCGACTAAAACAAGCAGATATCCAGTCAAAGTGTCCCGTGAGTGTTGGTAAGAGTGCGGAGGTGTGGGTTTGGGTGTGGTGCGGGACTCGTATAGTATCGGGGGCGGAGCTCTGGAGGAGACTTTGCCCTCTCTCCCTAAAGCACATTGTTCAGCCTCATCTGAATGCAAGAGAAAGTGTCGCACTCCCCGGAACTCTGTGCAGTCAGTGGGGAAAACTAAAAGACTCTTGGATCGTTGTCAGCAGCAGTGTTGTTCGGAGACGAGCATTTAAAGGTAAACTAAATCGGATTTTATAATCGTACATTTAGTAAGAAAAAGCTTGATTTTGTGCCGTTGTTGTTATAGTTCAACTTTATCTGTTTTTAATCCAGTCTATAACATTGATACTATAAAGCAGCCATTGATTAATTCGTGGATAGCTCTTGGGAAAGTGGCTTATTGTGGCGATCTGGGTTGTCGGTGTTGGTTTACCCAGCAGCTACCTGTGCGATATTCGCTTCTACTTCCGTGTGTTTGGTTACAGCTGATGCAAACTTTCAATGCATGTCGCTAAACACTCGCTATTTAATCGAACAAAGCATTTAAACATTCAGCTGAATAGCCTTTAACTTAGGCGGGTGTGTTTGTCCCCAACAAAGAAACACAAGCAACCCCCCAATACTTTTGTAATGTCAACTGTTGACATTAAACATACGTAATAGCCAAATGATAGGCCTACTCAGTCTTACAAAACACAAAAAATCCAAAATTAAAGTGCTGTACGATAGATTTTAAGGAATAGTTCATCTAATGGTGAAAATTCTGTCATTTCACCCCCACCCCCCGTTCCAAACCTGCAGGAGTTTTGTTCTTCTTAGGATACAAAGGGAGATCTGTTACTTTTCATTTTATGGAGAAAAAAAAGTGCAATAAAAAGTATTTAGCGACTGAGGCTGTCAGCAGTGAAAGGTCAACTTTTTAAACTAATTTCCCCCCAAGTAATTTCTGTTCTCGCTTCTTGCGCAACACAACTTGTCTTTTGGCGCCTCTAGCGCAAGTTAGCTAAGCGTCAACTAGCCTATTCTGAAGACATTTAAAACATTTAAAGTCAACTAATAATACAATTAAAAAACGATTTTTGATGTGTAAATGTATGTTAACTTGATAAATAATGAGAATACTTACGTTTATTGATGTACTGTCCGATACAAACAGGAATAGAGCAGCTGTTGCTATGGTTTCCTTCACATGCAAAGACTATTTCTTTTCGAGAGCTTTTAGAGTTTAAACTTGTAGTAGGCCTATACGTTTTTTGTTTACTGAAACATTGTAGACAATGTTGTGTACAAAATAATGTTTTTCTTCGACTGTTTAACGGATATGTATTATGAGATGTTTTTGGGAGAACTATCCCTTTAAGACACTCAGCACTAGAGTATCTCTCTCTGGTTGGATTTATTATTTTGTGAAATTATACAATGTATAGCTTTAGTTTGGAAACAACTGATGTTGATGTGTACTGTTGACATAAAACCACTGGTTTTTGACAAAACCAGCATGGTTTGCATGCTGGTCTGTTGCCACACCTGTAACACCTTGCAGGTCATAGATTTAAACCAAACTGTGTTATAGACCCAGGTATGGTGAAATTTAAAGAAATAAAAGAAAAACAGTTAATATAACATGTCTGTTTCGTAAGTTATTTATGTTAGTTCATGTGTCTGGGTGGGGCTGTACCATGTTTTATTTACTCTCCAACTGTGACTGAGCACAGCTGAAAAGCTGACTTATCTTTAGTTCGTTCAATCTGAAGAAATACGATACAATCAAAGTTTTCTCATAATTAAGTTTCCACTTAGGTTGTTATGCGTGTTTACTACGTGTAAAAGAAATAAATTGTGTTTAATCTGCCTCAGAGGAAATAACATTCCTTATGATACACCCTTTCCTGTTTGTCTGGTTAGCAAGAAGCCATGTCCTCTGCGAGTGGTAATCTCTTAAAGAAGCAACTAAATTCTGCTAAACTTAATGACATGGATTCAGCCAGCATTACAGAGTCCAGTTTGGGGCCAAATTGAAATCCAGTTGTATTTTGGATGGCATCAACATGCCCTACTGGCATACAGAAGGAGGATGATTGCGAGACAAGAATATGATTTTTTTTTCTCACAAAATGTGAAATAAATATGGACAGATGAAAGACCATATGACAGTCTATTTATATATTTATATGGGTCAGTTGTAGAAGATATTAACACGGACAGGATATGGCATTTGCTCTTTGAGGGAGTTCCTGAGTTGTGCACATTAGTAGTGCAGTCAGGGGCCAGCTGGTTGCTTTACCGTCTGACTGGCATTGGTTTTAGGATGAGATTTACAGCATTTGGGCTCATACTTAGGCGTTAATACCCCTACAGGCACAAATCCCTGATATTGTCCTACATTAGGACAGCAAGGGGCAGCGTGATCCCCTCTTCATAAATACACTTTCAGAGGGGGCAAAGGAGATTACCCATAAGCACCATTCGCTTAGGAAATCAGTTTGCTTGTATTTTACAGTTTTGTTAGATCAATTAGCATATTTATCTTTACTTCTCTCTTTCTACCTCTCTATCGTTCTGTATAATTAATGTCTGCTGCATTTTATGGCTTTAGTCCCAGCATATGCGTCACAGAGTGTTCCTTTACACACTCTCTCCATATCTACTGTATAATCCCTAATGTGCCATGTATCTTTAATGAACGTGGAGTGAGATCCTAGCTATATGAAATCTTTAGTGAATGGCCAGCTGGCTGGGATGGATAAGATTGTCTGATAGCTTCATAATCTGTACATGGCCAAGCCAATTGCTCTTTAGGACTTTTCTAGGTTAATTATTTTATAAACATGAAACTCTTTGTAAAGGCCCATTTACACCAAGGATGTTAACGATAACTATATGGTTCTGATTCTAGGTAGTCCACACCACAACTATAATGATAACAACATGGAGGAACATCATTGGAATCAATTTTTAAATTATTTTTTTCTTGCTGATAAATGAACAAAAATTTCACAGCCAATCAGAATCCACCTGAATTTGAAGAGCTTGGGAATTTAAAACAGCAGGCAACCTAATTGCAGCCCACACTTAAACGTTATCGTCCACTGGTGTGGATGTCAGTCAATCATGAACTACAGAACTGTCAGAATAATTTTAGCATGTTAATGGATGTGACAATGTTAATGTATTTGGTCTTGGCCAACTAGATCTGTTATGCACACTGCGGCTGCTGCAAATCAAGTATAGATTTGCTACTGCCAATAGATTCACAGACACGCTGCTGTGAGTGTGTAAGATATGCTGCTGAATGAATAGGCATGCATAAATCCCGTAGCAGATCTAGACAGGTGGAGCTGGTGGAGGTAGAAGGTTCAGATGAACTCTGAATTTCACTTTTTAAATGTTGAGCAAGCATTTAAATAGTGGCATTTCCAATAGAGGCCAATCAGCTTGTGCCATACAAGTAAATGATGTGATTGAATATTGAATGTAAAGGACCTATCAGACATCTACAGTATTTAATTTTATAGTTTTTTTTTATAGTTATAATTCTTGTTGTGAACTGAAACAGTGTAGTAGCATCGGTACAACTTGATTCACATTTAATTACCTGTCTAGGACCTTTTTTGCACACTGATATCTTTTCCGTACTATGTGCGGTCAGCTCAGCTCTCATGAAATATTAACAAAGCTCTCCTCAGATGTCAGTAAACACTCTCAACACCAGCATAGACCTACTGAATTAACACTGAGCAGTCACAAAGGAACATAGTAGGCCCTCTGCCCCCTCCCCCTTGTTTTTTTTCATTGATTGGAATTTGGGGAGTCAAATTCCACTCTATAAAACTAACCACAGACCGTCATATCCTGACAGACAGAGTGAAAAAATTGAGTTTAACACTGCATAACATGAATAATTGTTTCTGTGATAGTAGCGGGTAGAGGAAGTTGCAAACCCCAAATTAAGTTCTCAATCTCAACTTGAAAATTGGGTGTGATTTGATCAGTTTAACAAGCATTTGTGTGATATTCTGGGTGTGAAGTCAAAAAATAATGACGTCTTGAATCTTTCTGTATCAAAACCACTTTTCCTGTGAAGAAACAGCTTCGCTTAACATGAGTCAAAAGTTATAGGAGGTTCCGGGCATGTATCATCAAGACAGAACTGCACTCCTTAATTCAGGGATAGAGAGGTGTAGAGTAACCAGGGAGAGGTGGAGAAAGGGGCTGTTCAGGGAATTTTCACACACTAGAGACACAATCTCAGGGTAATAAATAATCATTTTAAAGAGGCTACCATTTTATTCTGCTCCTTAGCGAAGAACAGTCCCATTGTCCTTTGTAATCGGGTATTGGTTCTCAGTTGACCCCTATGAGTTGAAACAGCCTGTATGAAAGCTACTACCACGTTTTCAAGGCCAAAACCACATGTTTGTTCTCTCTACAGTTAAGAACATAACATCACTGTACTGTACGTTTTAGTTTCGTTTATGTCAGTAAATAAATGGCTAACATGAACATTTATTTTTATAGTCTTTTGTCTAAATAAATTGCAGATAAAATGCTTCAAACTATAATCAATCAAATGCTACAGGTTAATTTGCATCTTATAATGTACAGTATGAAAAATAGATACTCATTTTGAGATTTATTAAAGATAACATTTTCAGTGTTATTAAATTGGGTAACAATTTATTTTAAGGTGACGTAGTTACACATTACTACATGTACTGACTATAGTAATAACAGTAAACTATGAATAATTACAAGTAACTAAACCCAACCCCTAACCATTATTCTTTAGTAAGTATTACACGTAGTTAATTTATATTACTCAGTACTTATTTGAGTAAGTACAATGTAACTGTCACCTTATAAAAGTGTTTTTGTAAAATAAAAAACTATTTGTTGCTATAAAGAAGCCAACATTTGATATTTAATTGTGAAATTTTTGCATTTGGATAATTTAGAGATCAATTTAAAAAAAAAAAATTAGCTATTTCAGCATGTAACAAAAGTGGTACCAATCTATACAGCTCTATACATCTAGTTTGTTTCTTGTCAAGTGCAAGTCTAGTTATACTCCGACTCAGCCTAATTCAGTCTCTACTGTCAAACATTAACCAGGTTGTCATCCTGAGTTAGTGCTCTAGAATAGTGTAGTATTCTTTCAAATCTTTTCAGATCTATCCAGTACCAGCAAGGTTTCCCTCAGGACATCTCAGACCGATGAAATATTAAACAACTGTCACATTGGCTCAGTTGTGCTCTACAAACTCAAGCATGATGAAGCAGCTTGCCTCCTTTCTGTGGAAGTAATGGCTCAATGTGCTTTATGAGAACCACAGACAACATGATGAACTTGCTTCCTTCTTTTGGAAATTATGCGTTTCAAAAACCAGGAGGGGCAAATGTTGAAACTTAGTCCTTAGAATGCTGGTAAAATGTCAGAAACTCTGACTCTGTCTCAGATAACGCGCCACTTACCGTTAAGTGCCTTAGCTAATGTCTCAGATGAGAAACGTCTGACAATAACATGAATTGTTAGTGATAGTCCATCAAGCCACATGCAGTCACACAGCTGCCCACATTCAGTCAAGTGCTCCATTCATATGGAATGACCTCTTTCATCTCAACTGGCCTAAAACAGAAGAGTGATTATGGGGTAGTTGACGACGTCTGAATATTTACACGATACTGGAAACTGGACTTGCCCACTGTTCAGAGTCTCTCCTATCGCATATCGCTCAATCTATCGCATCGGACTGAATGGAGACAAGGACGTAGTGAGCAGACAGACAGGGTTTGCTAATGCCCTGTCTCATCCTGTCTGTGTTAATCTAAGCACTTACTGCAAGTAACACCCGTGACCAAATGCCCATCATTTAGCTTTTAAAGCATGTAAGTGGAATAGTATGGATCATGTGCAGCATTGTGTCAGTAACACTGATTCACAGATTATTTTAGCTAAAACTGGACTTTTTAAGTGCTCAAAACATTTATGCATTACAGATGGATTACATTTATCGCATACACGTTTATCTAGTAGTTCTTTAATACATTTTTAGCTTTGAAAACTTGAGCCACAATGCTTTGATTAGCATGCTAACCGTGTGCTTTACCTGCTAGACTGTTTGTATGGAAAAATTAAGTCTTCATTTTTAATTTGACAAGTCATCTTAAAATATTGTCTTTTACAAACAACATTTATAGCCCATTCACAACACAGACTATAGCTATAATGATATAACTATAAAGTTTTAATAATTATCTATGAAAAATGAAAATAGGGAAGTCCACAGCTATTATAACAACGACATTGATTCCAACTAAAATTGTTCCTCTCTTAGGTATAGCTATAGACTTGAAAGAGCTTAAGCATTTAAAGGGGCAGCTGACAAAAAGATGCAGCACACTTATAATAATCAGAACATTATTTTGCATTGGTGTGGATGCTGAAATAGTTGTTGTTATAAGTTATCGTACTTTGTGTGAACACCTTTTAAAAACTGTCTCAAGATCATTTCATTTAGTTTTTATTCCTTTACACTCTGTGTACATTTTCATTGCAAGAATGTTAATGTAACACACTAAAATCTGTTTGGTCCTTAAGACCAATTCATTGACAAGTCACTTTGAAAATGTGCTGTTTTGAACATTTCTCATTTCTGTATGTTGTTATCAATCGTGAACAATCTTTTTTTTCTAGACATGCATGTCATTTAATAGTAATAATGGATTAGCTTGAGGCTAAAATAACGCAGCCTGTTTGTACACGCCTGGATACCTCACTGTGGTGCTACAGATCAACTGCTTCCAGAGGAGTTTACCTACTGCTGCGTATTAATCGTGATGATGCATTTATCTCATAATTACTTTCCAAAATGGGCATTCTACTTTGCAGTAACAATGCTGTGCAACATGAGCAGAATATGCATCGTTTTTTTTGTTTGGCCACAAGAAGAACAAGTTCATTAGAGCAAGTGATTGTACCATACTAGTGAACTTTGGCATATTGAATATTTAACCCTTTTCCCGTGTTTTCTTAAAAAGTTGCCAGCCAGCTCCAGCATTTTTTTTTTTTAGAATTTACCCAAAACTTTCTAACCCCCAGAATATTTAGTTTTATGATTATGTAAAAATTCAATATATCAAAAGAAAAATTCATTCTTTTCTTATCAACACTTTAAAAACAATTTTGAACAAAAAGCTGAGAAAATAGTGTTTTTGTCAAAGACATCATCTGGATTGGATTCAGAATGATGATCAAAACCTAGACTGAGTTCATCAACACCCCCGAAGCTTGCACAGTCGTATACCAATTTGTGGGTTCGACATTTCATTTCATTTTGTGACATTAGTTAGTTTTGATTTATATGCTGTTTAATGTTTGAAGATCATATAGCTTAATTGTTTATAAGCAATCTTTTATCCTCTCCTGGAATACGCAGATATTTTTCTTCACTTGTTTTTAGATCCAAAGATGCTGTACTCTTTCAAAAGATGAGTAGCAGCGCCCTCTACCATATAAAAGTCAATTGCAGGGAAGCGTTGTGTCACAAATGATGGAACATATTGTCAATGGTCATGTAAATAAATGAAAGATATAAAGTTGGGTGCAGAGGCAATTTTAATAAAGTTTTAAGGAAGAAAAAAATTCTGCAGGGGTCCTTTCACACTGTAGACATCCAAAGGTCTAGAGTGAAACAAAATCGCCAAATGCAATATTATTCACACTGAGAGCAAAATTAATATTTGTTTGGTTGAACGAAAATAATTTACTGTGGTAGGCTACTATAGATCGCACAACACACATTTCTGGTTAAAGGGATAGTTCACCTTTTCATGTTACAAATCTGTATGAGTTTCTTTCCTCTGTTTAACACAAAAAAAAATCTATTTTAAAGAATGTTGGTAACCAGACAGTTGACGTAGCCTTTGCCTTCCATAGTTTTTTTCAACAAGTCAATTGCTTACCAACATTCTTTAAAATATGTTCCTTTGTGTTCAACAGAAGAAAGAAACTCATACAGATTTGTAACATGAAAAGGTGAACTATCCCTTTAACCAGAAATGTGTGTTGTCTTATTTTCGGGAAAAAAAACATTTTGATTTCAAAGTCTTTTTCATAGAATGATATTCTTCTCTATCTAGTATTCTGGGGGTAGGCAGCGGTAGTCAGAAATGTACATTTATTATTTGCTGTGTTCATTTGGATTTCATGCTATTGAATTAAAGCTATGAGGCATAGCAGTAGTATAATCTCTGGAGACTCTGAATCCAAAATGGCTGCTTTTTGGTAGTAATTCAGATGTAAATATGGTAATGGCTCATTATGGTCACTGTAAAAATAAAGACTGGCCGCAGCCTGAGTATACTGTAATATGATGATGAATGTAATATTCGTAGAAGATGTAAAAAATAAGAAACTTTTTCATTTTCCAAAAAGTAAACTAAAATAAAACCTGATCGTTATCAATCAGGAACATAACTATTAGAGAGTTTTTGTATTCGTGTTGGTTTCATATGATTTTTGCAAACTTTTACACCATTTTTAAGAAAAGTTTTTATGTAATGACTCTAAAATTGTCATGTGGTGTAACCATCAAGTAAAAAGTAATGTTTTCTTTACCCATTAATATCATGAGTTATTAATTAATAAATATTTGTTTTTGAGGAGTCTTTATTGACCTATAGTCTTTTCTATTCCTGTTTTTTTTTTTCCATATGTTGGTTGCACCACATGAATTTTGTTATTTTGATATGGTGCATAAAACCCTGTACACTTTGTCAAACTACTTGGTAAGATTTTCTTTTCAAGAATTTCATTATTTTGTATCAAGATGTTTTTCTTCATGTTTATATTAGGACAGTTATATCACCCTGACATTTTTGACTTGCTAAAAAATATCAAAAATGAATAATAATATTAAACCTACGAGGAAGTATTTCACATGAAAAAAGTAAAAAATACCATTATTAGTATAACATAAGATTAATTATGAAAGCCACTTTAAAATAAAAATAAAAGGTAAAATGAATATGCATAAAATGTGAGTATATTAATTATATAAATATCAATTCATTTGAATTCAGACTAAATCATGTAAATCAGACTAAATGTATTTAAATCATCGCACCAATGAATTGGATTTGAATGTACTTCAAATTCAATACAAAATTATAAAAAGCTTTATTGTCTTTAGACAACAAACAATACAAGAGACAACTACACAACAACAGTTTAAGATTAAAAAAAATAAACCAAAGGTACTTTATAACGTCTACCAGACGGGAGTACGTGAAATGAACCATACAGGCGATGGGAAGAATCTGTCACAATAACGGAGGCTTTCCTTTTTACTGCCACAGTGTAAAGATCAGTCAGCTACTTGTTTCTCACCAATAATTTTACCTGCCATGTTTATAATCCTTAAAAGTCTGTTTTTGCATTTAACAGAGAATTGTAAAAGGATACAATGTTGAAAGTGAGCACAGATTCAGTGAGTGATTTATACACAACTATCAGAATGTCCTTTTAAATATTAAAACTCCTCAATTTCCTCAGTAAGCCTAGATGTTGATAAGCCTTTTTAAAAACACTTTCTGAATGCTTATCAAATCTAAACTGGGAGTCAATCTCTGTACCCAGGTATTTAAAAGATCCCAGCTGCTCAACTTCCCCTCCATTAAGTAACACAGGCTTAAAAGGTTAGCATTATTAGCCCCTCGACACACTTCTTGGGTTTTGTTAATATTAAGCTGCAAAGAACTCTCCTCCGTCTAGGCTGTGAGAGAATTAACAAAAATATACTTGTGAATCAATTAATACATTAATAGATACATCTTCAAATATCATGAAAGTTGTTAAAAGGGGTTGACTCAGAGAAGACCATACAAACCTTATCAGTCTTATCAGTGGCACTCCCTGTCTGTCCTGAGGGCAGGGCAGTAAGAAAGAGATTATGGTGACTGGCTGCACTGTCAGTACTCAGTATTGTTGTGTGAATGAGCAACATCAGCACATCTGATTCTGACATTCTTTAGCCGTCAGGTCATGTGAGAGCGAGGCACGGGGAAATGGGAGTGATTGAGACAGACAAAAAAACAGTTTGTGCACATGACCTAAAAAAGGATAGAGTAGGGTTCTGCAAACAAAAAGTTAATAACGAGTTTAAAAAATTGAAATTTAGCCATTTACTGTGATAGGAACCCGAATGGTCTCTAGGAGAATCGCACCAAGATGTAAACACAGGAGCGATGCTGCGAAGCAGATGTGCAAATAAATATGGTTAAGAGGAGAAATAAAACAGATAATCAATAGTCTAAAAACTGTTACTAATACACCAGCTCTCCTCTTCAACCATTGAGGCCAGTTTTAGTGCACTTAACCATAATCAGTCATCCAATTCTCCTTTCTTCTACAGTGACGGCTTCCTTAAATACACACATTTTCCCTTTACTAATTGGAGCATCACTTCTTTTTTTTAAATGAACTCTTTCCTTACCATGATTAATTAATAAATAAATACACAAGATTATTTAGAACAATTAAACCAATCAAAAAATAAATAAATAGGACAGATAAAACCAGCACATTCATTTGCACAAACATTTCTGTGAATATCTAAAATTAGCACTTTCCTACAGTTTGTGCTTTCTTTAAGACCATGCCCTAAAAATAGTATACATAAATATTATAAAATGCAGAGGAACAGTAAGAACACAGTAAAAACCGTGTTGAAGACAACTTTCCAAGGTCTGTTCATCGCATTTACTTTATATATTTTTTTATTTTAAAAGAAGCCAATGCAACAAGATTTGCATGTCACCAAGCAACAGACCGACTGGAATAGTTAATTTGGCCAGTTAAAATAAGAGAGTGGAAGTAACAGTGTATAACCTGATTATAAGTTGCCAGTATTGGTCGATATTGCATATGTGCATACTCTTTTTCCACATGTTTACATTAAGATACATTTGTCATCATCTAATGCTAACTTAAAGGTGCAGTAAGCGATTTCTGAGAAACACTGTTTTAAAGTGGATCGGACCAAGCCATTTGCTGAGAGCGCTGTTCATTCACTCCCCCCACCTATATTTTTTTGGACGGTATTGAGAATCGAACCCACAACCTTAAGGTTACCAGTCTGACCACGACTGGCCACACAAATTGTGAGTTTATATCACATAATTGTGAGGGGGGAAAAGTCAGAATTGCGAGAGAGAAAAAAATCAGAATTGCGTTATATTATATATAAAATATTATATATTATATATAAATATATTATATATAAAAATCAAGTCAGGAATCTGGGTGTGTCTCTAGAGTCAGACCTTAGTTTCAGTAGTCATGTCAAAGCAATAACTAAATCAGCATACTATCTAAATATTAAATATTGCAAGAATTAGATGCTTTGTTTCCAGTCAGGACTTAGAGAAACTTGTGCATGCTTTCATCACCGGCAGGGTGGATTATTGTAATGGACTCCTCACTGGCCTTCCTAAAAAGACCATTAGACAGTTGCAGCTCATACAGAACGCTGCTGCCAGGATTCTGAGCAGAACCAGAAAATATGAACACATCACACCAGTCCTCAGGTCTTTACACTGGCTCACTGAATATAAACCCAACAGATCACTCAGATCACTAGGATCACATCAGCTAGAAATACCAAGGGTTCACTCTAAGCATGGTGAGTGTGCTTTTAGCTACTATGCCAGCCGTAGCTGGAATCAGCTTCCAGAAGAGATCAGATGTGCTCCTACAGTAGTCACATTCAAATCCAGACTCAAAACACATCTGTTTACCTATGCATTTACTGAATGAGCACTGTGCCACTGCTCGTCCGACTGTTTGTACTGTATTTTATTTAATGTTTTAATTATTCTGATTTTATTTGATTATTTCTGTATTTTATCTTTTATTCTAAACTGTTTTAATTTTTCTGATTTCTTTTGTTTTAATTTCTTCTATGTAAAGCACTTTGAATTACCATTGTGTATGAAATGTGCTATATAAATAAACTTGCCTTGCCTTGCCTATATTAACTTGTAATTTCTATTCCGTGGCGTAAACAAGCTTCTATACCATTTGGTTATCACCCATCATTTTAATATCACTGCATTCCTAGCTTTTGATATAATTGTAATTTTCAATTTTACAAGAAGTGAGTTGAAAATTCATAAAACTAAAAACTAACTAAGTCTTTGTATTTGTTTTCAATCTAATTTTGTAATTCATTTTAGAGCTGGTTGGTTTGGTTCACTGAATTTTATTGAATTAAAAAAATGCTTATAGAGTGTTCATATGGTCCGTGTTGTGCACTACTATTGTGTGTAAGGCAGGCACGATTTTGTAACTATATGCCAGTACATGACAGAAAGTCATTGACAGGGTGTGAATAAGAGAAAGTGGGTGGGAGAGGTTGCACACCATGAATTGGTGTGGAATGTCACACCAAGATTAGAGTTTTGGGAATCAGCTCTGCTGTGTCATATCCACAGCTCATTCTGACTCAAGCACATTTCAGAAACAGCTAAGTCGACCGAGGCCCTGTGTCCGTTAAGCGAAAGGTAGGTGGAGCAGGTCAGGTGGGGGTGGGTAATGATTCTGAAGGGCGTGTGATTTGTAGCTCGGTTTTCTCAGTGCGAAATTGAATGTACAGTAATAAACCTTTACTCATTATCTAATCATCATCCCAACTGTGTGTAAAGTCCAAAGTAGAGACAACACTACATGCCTCATATGAGCTCAGAAACAGCGGTGAAACAATGGTTCATAAATCATTCCGCCCTCAGCAGACAGCACACTAGATGAAGATAATATTGTGGGTGGCTGCTTACTACCCCAAGTCAAAAGAGCACTTGATGTCCAGATGCCTCAGGTTGTTCCTTTTGTATAAATCTGTAGATTTTTCAAAATTATTTTTTGGGTGTGTCACTGTAGTTGTGTGATTGGGGGGGGGGAATTACAGTACGGTGTATGGACATACCAAAGTGGGTGTGTAAATATGATTCTTGAGAAAGCACCAACACCCAGTTTTCACACAGGCAATTGCTATCGTTCACCTGCAGGCTTGGCAGAAGTTGCTGCTTGTTGTGTTTTACGTGTTTTGACAAGTTTTTAACTTGGCTACACCCAGCTAGGTGTGTGCTGATGCCATTGCAATAGTGAAGAGAGTTACCACTCAGTGGACCTTTATATGCTAAACCTCTTTACAGTTATGACCCTGAATGAAAACTAGTCGAATAAATATTTTAGTGTAGTGTAGTAACACACGGGAGACTATTTTTGTCAGCGTGAGGTATATTTTGGCACGAGTAAATGCTCACAGCATTTGCACAAACAACAAACGACTGCTTAGCAATGTTGTTTGTGCCCGTTTTGAAAAAAAAACGAATACTCTTTAGGGGCACCACTGTCTTCGAGTGTGGACATGCAAGGCATCCAAAATATGTGTTCAATCTGTTCTCATGATGTTATGTAGAGTATGGAACATGAACATGAAACAGGCTATGTGATCTTTTTACAGTCTAAAATGTTACTAGCTTTCATTTGCTTTTTGTTTAAAGGGCTGTGGCCAGGCGTTCCTGCTGGTTGGGGAATGTCAACCCTCTGAATTTGCATTTTGAACACTTCATTTTGAAAAGTTTATTGGATTAAATCCATCAAACCACTTCACTGTGCATTTAGGTGTTTAGTTATAGTAATGTTTTATATAGAATTCTGTTGTACTATCATTATTGTGATTTTTAAGAATTGAGATTCTAAGTATTGTGATTCGATATTGCTATGTATTACGATTTTTTTGTTTTTTTTGTTTGTATCGTTCAACTTTTCACCCATGGTCTAGAGTTAAAAAAGCACATACATGATGGTGCTTTTCTTATATATGAAGATGTCTCTGTCCGCCATTTTTCACTTTCTCGTGTCCATTGGTAAGAGATATGATGTCATGTAATACTCACTGACACAACACATATAACCTCGTCTGAGCTCAATACCAAGGTTTTGTTCTACTACTTTCTAAAGTGGTTAATTTTTATTTGCCCTGCAAAAAATTTCATTGGTCCCACCACACAAAAGTTATAAATAAGATAAATAAAACAGTCCTATTAATTGTGTACATTGTTTTTGACGCATAACCTTAATAAATAAGGTTGTGACACCAACAAATAGTGGCCTAACTCATGTAAATTTCAAATATAAGGCATGTCATTGTCGATAATAAAGTAAGAACAAATTATGAGCAATAGGACAAATACAAAAGAGCAAACATAAAAAATAAAACAAACACTTATTTTCACGTTAAGGTAAGCCTAACAGTAATTTTCAGGTAGAGAAAATGAGTAATCAAATATAAAATAGCACTTCATAGTCATCACTGTATAAATTAAATACAGATTAATCCTTATTAAAGATACGAAAGTTCTTCAGTCAAGAGCAGTGAGTGATTTTTTTTTTCTTTGTCCTTTGTTGTTTGATTAACATTAAAATAAAGACAGCAGCAGGTTTATTCACACATATACTGATGATACACATGCTTTTTATTTCTCAATTGATTATTTTCACTTAAGACCTAATAGACTGTTTACTAGGATGCTTGCAGAGACCAGAATTTTTTTACGTAATTTAGTGTGAATATGTCCGTTCAAGCGCAAGACGTGAAATAGAGCTCAAGTCAGCATTCGCACGCTGTCTGAGAAGCGGCTCTCTGGGCGCGCGCTTCGGATGTATGCGCACACACACCTTCTCACACTATTGAATTGAGCTCTCTTCCGCGGCTTCTTGCACTTGCACTTAAATTGACAAGGCTTAAAAACGTGCAAATCTGGCCATCGGGCAGTCCTTATTGTCGTGCTCTGATTAAAATATTTAACTTTGTCTGTCTTATTGCTAATAATTTATGTGTGATTAACAGATTTGTAAAATAATTGGTAGTTATGATCTGTCAGTGTTTTCATCTGTCTTCTCTGGGTATATTTACACTTTGTCTTTTTATGCGTTCATAGCTATCCATTCCAGTCATGAAATAAGATATGTAAATTTCTTTGAAGTTGGATGGCAATCCAGTCAGACTACCTCATAAATTGTTGGTTTGAGGTGCATACAAGACGTGACTTGAAGTGGAAATTCAAGTGCTTTTTTTTTTTTAACTCCTAAACAGATATTTGCATATAATACAGACGTAGTAGATCGTAGTAGCAAAAGATATTTGTGTTTATGGAGACACATTATGTGACCAAGTGTAAATGGAATGTTTATACCCAATTGGATAGCAATCAGATAATTAAAAATGCATTACGTCTAAATAGGCTGTCTGATTAATGCTCTTCTTCTCCTCTGGAGTTCAACGGTTTTGGTTAGACAGTCATAATGTGCTATAATAGAGAGCAAGAGAAATTGAGGATGTACTGTGGAGTACCTGAAGAAGGGTAGGAGAGAAATAATTGATAATATAGGAGGAGTTTAAATAAAGCCAGGAGAGAGAAAGTAAAATGGCTGTACAAGGTGTAGATAAAACTAAAAGGAAAAAAGTTATGGCAGGCAAATCCATTTTGTCTGCTCCTGGCTATTTTGAGAACAAGGTTTTATTGTTGCCTTGTTTAAAGTTAAAAATGGATTTTAAGAAACAATACTGTTCCCATATTGTGCTTTTACCTGAAATGGATGTTGTAGGTGTGTGTTTAAATGTGTGAGAGTTGGAGGAAGGGCAGGGCTTTGGTGTGTAAATGTCGAAACACGCAGAGCCGGTTTTGTGAGGCTGTTGTGCTTGCAGTCAAGCATTAGCTCACACGCCTTGTTGGAGAAGCCAAGGGTCAAAATCTCCCGCTGGCATTCCCACGTCATTACCGCCCCCCTCCCTCCCTCTCTGCTTCTCCCTCCCTCCCTGCTTCTCCACTTTTCCCCTTCTCCCATGATTCTTTGCACCAGTTTCGATTGCTTGTTTTTGTTTGAACTTCTGTTTCTGATGGTGTTTTGTTCTGCTGATCAAGAACAGATTGCAGGATGACTTAATTACATTTTTAATGTAATCAGCAGCTTCGGCTGCTTTTTTACATATATTTGTTTAATCCATGATTGTTTTTTTGTTTTACAGGTTTTACTTTAGAGCTGTTTGGTTTGAGTCCGGGAGGCCAAAATGGAAATTCGCTGTAAGTACATGTAACTATTACAATATTAAAACTCCACGTAATCCAATTATTATTTTAAAATGATGACTGATAACATGACTGGGGTTTAAAGACACTTAATATTCAGTAATATTATCGATTTGTCTGCAGGGTTTGCACTCACACTATTGGATGCAAATGAAACTTTTGCAACAATTAAAATGTTTAACTGAACTGATTTCAGCTGAATAATGACACTATTGTCTTCTGTAGAGCTGCTTTAGCAGAATTTAAATGTCTCATATTTTAGTTTGTATCATTCATTATTATTTTCCTGTTTTTTACTGTGAAGCTGCTTTGAAACAATATACATTGTATAAAGTTCTATAGAAAGAAAGGTGACTTTATTTGACTTGACTTGATAACCACTAAAGCCAGTATTAAAATCTGCTTTTATTTACTATTTTATGTTAATAAAAGATAAATAAATAAATAAATATAAGCTTAAAGGTAGGGTATGCAATTTTCTAGCAGCTATATAGGTTTGAAAGCATGAGATCCCTCCCTTCAGAGTGTCTCCAAAGCCATGCCTTCTTCTAAACACATGAATGCACGCTCACAGCAGAGTTTGCAAAGCACCATGAGATGAGAGACGGCGTTAAACTATCTCATGTCTCAAAGCGTTACAAGAATAATGAACATAAACAACTTAAAGACCACTGACCTTTACAACCTGACTGCTGCAGATTCATTTCGCCGTTGATAGTGTTGCCGTTGAAATGCATAAATTCGAGTCACGAACAGCCCCGAGTATAACGTCACGGGTTTCCATCTCTTCAAAATTACAGTAGTCATGGCGTGAATTTCTCTCTCTTAAGTAGAATTTTTTTTAGAAAAAATGTTGTAATATGAAACCGCCAAAAGGAATTTTAATACAATTTCAGTGGAAAGCAATATCTGTCAATGGTTTTCACAGGATGAATACAGAGGGTATGTGTTTGACTGATACCCAATTTATGATGATTAATAAAATATGTGATAGGAAAAAAAGCTCATTAAAAAAAGAGCCCCAAGTGTCCCGATATGGGACAGTTAAGGGGTTAAAATGATATGAACATTGGAGTTTTGTGCCTTGTAATCCACATTTATTAGCTTTGGAGGTCCTCTATCCCCCTTTTTCCTATGTTCCATGATGCTTTGCATGATTATTGGAGTAACTTCATAGGGTGTTTTTTATGGTTTTGACGAAACAGAGGTAATAGATCAAATCACGTTGTGTTTGTGTGTGTATCAGTGGCAGAGGCCCCAGGCACGGTGAAGGTCACAGAGTGGCAGCAGTCGTATTACGGGACAGATTCAGGCATCCAATCAGGAGCCACTACGGTTCGCTCAGATGAAGATGGAACCGAGTACAGCAACAAGAAATTCACCTACACTACCACATTCACAGAGAACCCTGCAGGTGAGAAACATATACTGTATATCAAAATTACTTTATTAGGTAGTAACTTTCCTATATCAGTTTACCTATTGCCTTTGCCAGGATCCATATAATGCAGATTTATTTCAAATTACCCTCCAAAATAAGCATAGAAAATGCAAAAAAATAAGCTGTTTAGTGCAGTTTATAATTCTTTCTGTATAACGCTCTCCTATAGAGGTGGAGTCTCAATTAAATATGACCCGTGCCCAGCGCTTGAGGGCGGCCATGTTTCCTGAGACGTTGTTGGAGGGATCGGCCATCCTTTCCACACAGATCGATCCGTCCCAGCAGACCAATGTTCAGAAGCTAGCCGAACCATCTCAGCAACTCAAAGCCGCCATCGTTCACCTCATCAACTACCAGGATGATGCTGAACTCGCTACACGCGCCATTCCAGAGCTCACCAAACTCCTCAACGATGATGACCAGGTACCTCGCTGCTTGTATTAAACATCTGATGATGTCATACTCACTGCTCTTTATCTTTTTCTACGTCACAAAAACGTGTACAAAAAGGACATTATTTAAGCACTGTAGCTTCATGTCCTGACTGTTGACCCTCTCTCTTGCCTTCAGGTCGTGGTGAATAAGGCAGCTATGATCGTGAACCAGCTGACCCGCAAGGAGGCGTCCCGCCGGGCTCTGATGCAGTCCCCGCAGATGGTGGCCGCCGTAGTGAGAGCCATGCAGAACACATCCGACATGGAGACGACTCGCGCCACGGCCAGCATCCTGCACAACCTCTCACACCACCGCGAGGGCCTGCTCGCCATCTTCAAATCAGGGGGCATTCCAGCTCTGGTGCGCATGCTGAGGTGAGAGAGACTGGAATACTGAAGTAAAGTACTTGTTTGCCTAAAAACAAACCCATGTGACTATTTATTTTGTAAAACACAAAATGAGAGTTTAGGTAGAATGTCCAAGCCTCGGTTTTCCATACAATGAAAGTGCACGATTCGTACTTCAAAAAGTTAAAAAGTCTTTAAAAAATTTGTGTTTTAAATTCTGTAATACCAAGCTCAGATATTTTGATCTTATTAATGTAGTTTATTCATGCATTTATTGTCTTTTATTAATGAACATAATGGTAAGTAAATGATAACAAAATGTTCATTTTTGGAATCAACTATTGAAAATTGGATTTTTAAAGCTTTCATGTGTTATAGTTGTATCACCATAAACTAAAGCTATTCATTTATACATATATATTATATGTATTATATATTATAATTATAATATATAATTATATATTATATATTGTTTTATTGCTTGTTTACATTATTTGAAACTTAGAAATTCCTAATAATGAGGAAATTACACCAGTATTTTATTTAAACTTCAAAAAGCTGAAAAAGCTTTGTTCTAAGACAAATAGTGTTTGGTAAATTCTTTAATAAAACCAAGCATGAATATTTGCATAGTATCTCCTTAAATTTTTTCGTTGGTGAAATAAAAAAGGAGAGCTTAGTTGGGAAGACATTAATGACGATATGTTAATTTTGGGGGTAAACTGTTAATTTAAAAATAAAAAATGTGATGATTAATAATGCTTCCATAAGATATATATGTGACACCCTAAACATTTTACATTAGTCGGAACATGGATATCCCCAACTTTATGAAATTAATCCAGCACTTGATTTGAATCATCCAACCCATTTGTTTTTCAGTTCTCCGATGGATTCTGTTCTTTTCTATGCCATCACCACCCTGCATAACCTGCTTCTGCACCAAGAGGGAGCCAAGATGGCGGTGCGTCTGGCTGACGGTCTGCAGAGGATGGTTCCCCTGCTGAAGAAAAGCAACCCCAAGTTCCTGGCCATCACCACAGACTGCCTACAGCTGCTGTCCTATGGCAACCAGGAGAGCAAGGTGTTTATGTTATGCATGTTGATCAGATTATATATATATATATATATATATATATATATATATATATATATATATATATATATATATATATAAAATAAATAGCCTACTGTATGTAGATTATATAATTTCTTTGTGTATATAAAGGTTTGAAAATATATAAATAACTATTCGTATTATTTTAATTTATTAATAACATTACTATCTTAAAAAATAATACAAATACATGTATTAGTCGTTTCTTGAGTTCTTGTTCTTTAAGTTGAGTTTCTTTCAAATGTGATTGTTTGTCATGTTAACGTCTGATTGTCTCACAGCTGATTATTCTTGCAAACGGTGGCCCTGAGGGTCTAGTGAGCATCATGAGAAACTACAACTATGAGAAGCTGCTCTGGACCACTAGCCGTGTGCTCAAAGTGCTCTCTGTCTGCCCGAGTAACAAGCCTGCTATTGTAGATGCTGGTAAGTCAAACTTGAAAACTGAACCACTCTTCCAAATATAGTAATTAGTGTTTTTAATCAGTTGTGCTTGGTAAAACAACCGTCACACTTACTGTTAATTGTAGCAATCCACTATGGACATGAATGATAGTTGAAATTGTGGCTTTTTATCAACATTGTGGTTGCCTGGCGGACAATTAAAAGCACTACTCACAAGTATCATATTAGTATCATTGAGATACTATTACAGTTTATATATATATATATATGAATTAGCTTTTATATTTTTCATTTTCATTTCAATTCAACTAGCTGAAATGAAATTTTTTTTTTGTTCAATATTTTATTTGTTCATTTTTTTGTTTCAAGAAACAAAGATGGTTTTTTTTTTTTTTTTTTACAAATGAATCTTAACATTTTCTGTCAGGTGGAATGCAAGCTCTTGGTAAGCATCTGACCGGCTCTAGTCAACGTCTGATGCAAAACTGCCTGTGGACCTTGAGAAACTTGTCAGACGCTGCAACCAAACAGGTCAATTTACGCATCTAACACCATCTTAACTATCTTACACACACACAAACTAAGGTTTCCATAGTTTATGAGGACTTTCAATAGACAGAATTATTTTTATACTGTACAAACTGTTTATTCTATTCCCTTTTCTAACCCTATTCCTAAACCTTTTACATCATAGCAAAAACATCACTTAGTATGATTCATAAGCTGTTTTTCTCATGTGGACCAAAAAATTGTCCCCACAAAGACAAGGAATCTGGATATTGATTTGTGAGGACATTTTGTGCCATGATGGGTTTTAATTTTTTATGGGGACATACCTATCGACATAATGATTATTGTACTGGACAAACAAACAGTTCTTGAAACTTCTAGAATCATGAAGTTATCGAATTTTGGTTAATGAATTGTGGTTAATTAATTTAATATAATGTATCGATTTTCCTAGTTTCTGTTAATTAAAAAAAACTTTGAAAACTACCATTATAATTACAGCAGAAATGGAAATATGTGTATATATAGTCTATATGGTTGGGGGCTTTGAATATTATGTTGGACAGTGAGGGGCCTATGAGTCAAAAAGATTGAGAACCGCTGCTCTATACAAATTGTACTCCAAATAAAAGGGCAAAGCCTTGCTGCTTTAACTGAACTTGAACATTTTCATTGGTGCCAATGCCTACTCTCTGTCGACCCCTTCAGGACGGAATGGAAAATCTGCTCCAAGTGCTAGTTGGTCTGCTGTCAGCTGAAGACATCAATATGTTGACCTGTGCAACAGGCATCCTGTCCAACCTCACCTGCAACAACACACGCAACAAAACACAGGTGACCCAGAGTAACGGCGTGGAGGCACTGATTCACACCATCCTGAGGGCCGGTTCAAAACAGGACGTGATCGAGCCAGCTGTCTGTGCCCTTCGCCACCTCACCAGCCGTCACCCGGATGCTGAGACTGCACAGAATGCCGTACGAACCGATTACGGCATCCCTGCTATTGTCAAACTGCTCAATCAGCCCTACTACTGGCCAGTCGTTAAGGTAAGTGAGAGAAAAACAGAGAGAACTGTCAAATTAGCACCTCAGTGAGCAATCGATGGCTTTGCAAACTACCAAAGAAAAAAAATTTTTTTAAGAAACTTTATTTTTTATTCGTAAAAGTTTTCAGGAAAACATATTGATCAAATCAATTAAAGGTGCACTATTATATATATTTTTTATTAATTTGTTTCATCTTACTATATAGTTATTTTGGGCTATATACTGACACCTATTGGTGTGGATGAAGCATTAAACCAGTGCCACTGTAGAAAAACCCCATTCACTGGAGCTTTTGTCGCCCTTGATTCATTCATTTCACAATTGAAAGTGTCCAAAATAGTACGGTTAAGTTAAATGAAGTAAAATTGACATGATGTGAGGGGGACGTTTGTAGAGTAAAACAGGTTTTAATAAGCCACAGAATGTAAAAGCATTTAATCTCCTAGGTTTATTAGACAGGGCTGTTGCTTAAATTCACAGGCCCTGACAATATTTTATGGGTGTCTCCCTCTCAAAGAGTAGTTTATACCATAGAGGGCCTTATTGGGTCTCCTGTTGTGCAGTATATAACCATATCTTGCTTATCTCACGTTTGTCTTCATCACAGGCTGTGGTTGGTCTGATCCGTAACCTGGCACTTTGTCCAGCCAATCAGGGTCCTTTGAGAGACGCTGAAGCCATTCCCAAACTGGTCACTTTGCTTTCAAAAGCTCATCAGGATGCACAGAAACATGGTTCATCTGCTCAACAACAATACCAGGTATGCATTCCTCACCTGTCGCTGTAACATGGACACATAATTTGGATGGGGAACCAAGTGTTTAACCATTTAAAAAAAGGACTCTCCTAAATGAATGACTCGACTCTTATGTACCAGTTCTTTTTATTGATTCAAAAACATGTAGCACAATCAGAGGAGTCCAATTCCCAAACGAATGACTTAGTCAGTGCTTTTAAGTGTATCAAAAACATGTAACCCAGCTAGTATATATCAATGTCCAAATGAATGACCCTAATGACCCTTTTTGGTGAATAAAAAAAAAATGGAGTGCAACTAGTGTATTCCAATGATTCTAATTATTTTTAATTATCCAACACATCCAGCATTCAACTAACTCTTGAGACATGAATCAGTGTACATACACACTGTTTTTTCATATGACAATGTGTAGTTTAAAAGAATCACATTAAAATATTTTCAAATTATTATAATCTTTTCTTAAAAGTACTAAACAAATCGAAATAATTGAGAACAATTTAAAATAATTAAAATTGCCTTTTAACTATTTATTTAACTAAATTTAACTACTGTTTTACAGTGTCTTTCTGCACAGACACTTGTATCCAAAGGAATGTACAAATGAGGAGCGCAATAGAAGCAATAATAACTAACAATAAGGCAACAATATGCAAGTGCTCTGCCCAGTCCCCAGTCAGTCCAGCACAGTGCACGTAGCAAGTTTAAACAATTTTTTTATATAGATATAGAAAAGTAAGTGTTAGTAAAAAGATTTCTTGAAAATGGCAAAGAAGTCAGTAGCTCAGGTTGAGTTAGACAGGTCATTCCACCAGCAGGAAACAGTCCAGGTAAAGGTTTATGAAAGTGATTCTGTACCTTTTTGTGATGGCACCACCACATCACGCCATTCACTTACAGAACTCAAGCTTTTGGAGGGCACATAGGTCTGAAGTTGTGAGTTTAGGTATAGGGGTGCAGAGCCAGTGGTTGCTCTGTAGGCAAACATCAATTTCTTGAATTTGATGCGAGCGGAGATTGGCAACCAGTGCAAGTTTATGAGGAGAGGTGTGACGATTGCTCTCTTTGGCTTGTTAAAGACCACTCTAGCTGCAGCATTCTGAATCAGTTGCGGGGATTTGACCGTGCTTGCTGGAAGGCCTGTCAAGAGAGCATTACAATAGTCCAGTCTGCATAGAACTAGAGTTTGGACAAGGAGTTGTGTAGCATGTTCCGATCGGAAGGGCTTGAACCTCCTAATGTAGTATAAGGCAAATCTGCAGGACCGGGCAGTTCTAGCAATGTGGTCTGTGAAGTTCAACTTATCATCTATCACAAATCTGTCTGTGATTGGTGGAGGTTTCTGGCTGTCCTGGGTGGAGTTATGGATGACGAACCTAGCTGAATGAAGAAGTTGTGATGGAGTGTTGGGTTGGCTGGAACCACAAGCAGCTCTGACTTCTCATGGTTTAGTTGAAGGTGGTGGTCCTTCATCCAGCCAGAAATGACAGTCAGCCAGGCTGAGATGCGAGCAGCTACTGTCGGATCGCCTGGTTGGAAGACAAGGTAGAGTTGTGTGTCGTCAGCAGTGATAGGAAAAACCATGTCTCTGAATGACAGATCCTAGTACTGACATGTAGATGGGGAAGAGAAGTGGTCCAAGCACTGAGCCCTGAGGCACCCCCATAGCTAGACTAGATGTTGCGACTTAGACACCTCACTTGTCACTTAATTAATTAAATTACCATTTTTTTTCTCTCTCTCAGGATGGGGTGAGAATGGAAGAGATCGTAGAGGGCAGCACTGGTGCTCTGCATATCCTGGCCAGAGATCCTATTAACAAAGCCACCATTGCCAGCATGGACACCATTCCTCTGTTTGTTCAGGTAACTCTTACACCTTTCCACCAATATATTATATTGTGGCCATTTTTATGTGTGTGAATGAGAGCGCGTTTGTATGTAGCCTTTGCCCTCAGTCTAACATGCTCAGTGTATATAATAGACATCTGTTTTCTGTCCCTGCAGCTGTTGTATTCTCCATTGGATAATGTCAAGCGTGTGGCAGCTGGTGTTCTGTGTGAACTGGCTGTTGATAAACAGTCGGCTGAGATCATTGATGCGGAAGGAGCCTGTGCGCCTCTTATGGAGCTCCTCCATTCCAACAACGAAGGAATTGGTGAGTGAGAGAGAAACATCAGAGAAACAAGCAAAACCAGATTGATTTATGAGGTTAGCATAACCAAAGCATAGTAGATTTCATCTTTAGCATAGTGCTCGAGTACTGTACGCTCAGAACCAGATTTTTCTCTCGCACATGCTCCTAGAATTTTTTGGATCTAATTAGTTTGTCCACAAGCTGGCAACACTGGCCTGGGCCGTTGTTTCACAGTCGAAAAAGAAACTAAGGACCAAGGAGACAACAACAAACTACTCAAGATTTTAGATAGATTCCCTCGTTGACAAGCTCTTGTGTGAAGGGGTAAAGATAATCACGCATCTCTACTTTAAATGAGTACAAAGACATTTTTATCACTCATAACTTCTGGAGAGAAGTTATGAAACTTTGAATGAAAGTATGACACTTTCTAGTGTGGACATTTCAAGGGCCTATGTTTGTGCATGCTATCAAATAGAGCTATACTTCAAAAGTCTATGCGTTCGGCTGTATGTACACACTGAGAGTTTGCATCAAATCTGAAGTATACTTTGGGGTTAAGAGTGTAACAAAGCGTGTTTTTCTTTCAGCCACCTATGCCGCTGCTGTACTCTTCCGAATTTCTGAGGACAAAAACCCTGACTATAAGAAACGAGTATCAGTGGAGCTCACACACTCGCTCTTCAAACATGACCCTGGTGCTTGGGAGATGGTAAGTTTGTATGTATAGGAAATAAAATAAAACCGTATTTAACAAATATTTGTAACCATTGTATTTAACAATTGCTTTTAATGCTTACATTTCACATATTGTGAATATCCCCTATAAAGTAATTACAACTTTAAAAAAAAACAATGTTAATTTATGTTTGTGTTTTTGTAAGTAGATATTTACTATCCCTAATTAGGCTTATTATTTGGCATTTTTTATTTGATTACAGTATTTAGCATTTTAGCACAAAGTATGTGCTTTCTGCAAATGTATGTCAGATGTCTATAATACATTGGCCATAAAATAAGTCTTTTTTTTTCATGTTGACTTTAAAACTGACATCAAAGCCAAATGGTCCTTGTATGGAAATATGGTGATGCAAATCACAACAAAATAGATCATTTTTAGAAATATGTACATAAGGAGCAGGGTTTTTTTTTAACAACGTCCTTGTTACATCTTAGGCACACACCACCATGATGGATCCTGGCTTTCCAGAGGACGGTTAGTATATCATCTCACCATGATTTACTAGCTACTTATCTCTACGACTGTCAGCTATATCTATAAAGATTTGAAACCGATTTGTTGGTTTTGCAGAGACTATAACATTGTGCAGATGGCTAACCTTTTGCAGTCTTGTGCCTTGTCTCGTACAGAGCTCGATGGCTATGGCCCCCCCGCAGGATATCAAGGATACAGTGATGGCATGCATATGGATGGCATGCCTCTAGATACAGAAATGCAAGATGAATATGGGCATAACATCCCTTACAGCTCCATTACCAGACCCTACCATGACTAATAACTACTAACCGGTCAGTACTACTCAAATACACTAGTTGTCATTCAAATAATCAAATAAGATTGGACTTACCTGCTGAAGTCTGTAACTGCATTAAATTGAGTGTTGTCTTTTTATTTCACAGCCTGATGATGAATTGAGCTCCACTGAAAGAGGATTATAATAAATACACTAGACAGAAACTCCCAGCAGTTTTTTTATTTTATTTTTTATCGCTGGGTGCCTTTGATCCATTTCTCAGTAAACACACACTGACACTGCTGTAATATTTGCAATTCTCGCTGTGCTGGGAGAGGCAGAATCGAGCAACTTTACCCTGCCTTTATACAAGGATGACAGCATGTTGCATTTTACATGTCTTTTTGTAGAAAATGTTATATTTTAGTGTTTCTTATGGGTGCATTAATACTTTGTTGGTAAGAGGAATGGTTAACTATGCCAAAGAGATTTTATTCAAATATTTTATGATAATCACGTTGCTTTTTATAGTTTTAAGATTTTGGAAAATGCGATCAATGATTTAGCTTTGACCTAAGGTCAGCTTAATGGCTTTGTTCACAGTGGTTTTAGTCAGACGGGTGATCGGAGCTGATCAGAAATCAGCATTAGAGTTGAAATGCCTGGAATGTTGATTTTCTACAGCGCTTGGATCTCAGTGTAGTGCATTATATTTCCTCCCTTAACTGAGACTGTCAAATACTGGAGTTCTTGTGAACTTTTCCCACTTGTTTTTTTTTTTTTTCACTCCATTTATTTGTTCTGCTGAAACTGTCTTATTGTATTGACAAGGAAATACTGATTTTGTTTGTCTTGCAAAGCAATGTGTATGGAGATTTTTCTTATTATTTGCGTGATGAATAAATGCTGTGCTGATTAAAAGGGACTAATGTTTAACTAAACGATTAAACCGTATTGGAAAAACTAGCTCCACATTTGTTCACATCTTAACTGACAAAGGGATTCTTTGTAGCATTTTTACTTCATACTTTGTCCAAAAAAAGAAATAAAACCATGTTATCTAATGCTTTGTGACTGGGATGTTGAAATTGTTTAAGTGTGAACACTAGTGAGATCATTTCATAACACTAACAAAACTTTTTATTGGGATTCAGAGATGATTTTCCAGCTCAATGTCTATTACAGTATACAACATAAATGAAAGCATGCAGATACCAGAGATAGAAAAAATATGATGAAAAGCACTAAAGAAAGGTTCAAATACCAAAATGAACTCTGTATTCAACACAATACAGTATACTGTTACAGTAGAGTAAAAAAAATTCTTACTCTTACTAATAGATTGCGTCTCAACCTGTCCACTTCCATCCAAAACAGTAGACTATAGTTGCACACCTCTTGGTCATCTCTAATCACTTTCCTATATTCATGAATCTGCTGACCTTTACCTGGAAACTAACCATAACTATATAATTATCTCCTTCCAGGGATGGGAAGAGGAAATAACACTGATCAATATTAAACCTAGTTAAATACATGTATAGATTCGGGATTCTGCATTCTTTCACCCTGGATTTCTTGCCTTGGGCTGTTTCTGCATTGCATGTCTTGTTTTTAACGCACCACACATTAGTTGAGACAAATACACAAAACCTTAAGGTATTTAAAAAAAAACAGGGCAAGTGTGGCATGTGTGTGGTGGCCTGGGATGGATCTTGGGCCCCGTGCTCCGCTTAATCTCTCCCTAATGTCCCGTTGTGGCATGACATGGGACGGGGACCAACTTATGCCATGACCACTTCGGGATCAGAGGCTGCCTTAGATAACTGAAATCTCCATGTTTGGATAATGTGTGCTATTAAGAGTTTACATTGCGATGCTTGAGTTTGTTATATTGTTTCATGAATGAGAACATGGTTAAACTTGTGTAAAATTAGGGTATTTTTGCAGCAATCATTAAAAAAGTTGAAATGTGTGAAAACTGGTGTTAAACATTTTGTGAAATGTCGGTTTTGAGAACTGAATGAATGGTTTGGGAGTTGTTTAATATACACAAATTACACAAGCATGCAAAGGCTCCAAGTTTAACTACAGGGAGGAACAGTACAAAAAAGAAAAAAAACATTTTTAAAGTGTGCCATACTTCAAATGATTTATAAAAGTAAATGAATGACTGGATCAAACTCCTGTACATTCTGCTTTATTAAAAGTGTTTTTTTGTTTGGAAGCATCAAAGAAGAATGACACTTTCAAAAAGGCAGGTAAAACGTTTGACACAAACATAATAAAATGACATTAACCTTTTGGATGAAATCATCCTTCTTTAAAACAGCACATCTCATTTTAATGAAGACTTTCACAGCTCATCAATATAAAATATTTAAAAGGAATGAAGGAAAAAAGAAAATAAAAAGTGAAAACTCGTGTGTAGATTATGGCAGTCCAGCCGCTAATATGCTACCAAGGAGAGTTCGATCTTTCAAAGCATTTTCCACATCTCGCTCTTCAATCTTCAGGGAGATCTAAGAAAGAAAAAATTGAAATTTAGAACCGTCATTAAATTGTAACGAATTGAAGTATTGATTACTTTATGATTCGAAAGCCATTCTACTCATAAATGCTCTTACTTTAATCAACCGAGCCTCTTTGGCCTTTTTGAGAATGAGGATTCCTCTGCTCTCCAGCAGACTGCAGAGAGACAGACACTCCGTCTGTCCGACTCCTCCAGCCTGCCTCTGCTTACACAGCTTACTGTACACTTCACACAGCTGGAGACAGAAACAGGGTTACCAACACTTCTTCAATGTAGTCTGAACATTTACACTGAAAGCGTTAGTTCACCCAAAAAATACCCTGGCTCTTCCTAGCTTTATAATGGGAGTGAGTTTTTTTTTTAAAGCTCCAAAAAGTGCATTCATCCATCATAAAAGCAATCCATACGGCTCCAGGGGGTTAATAAAGGCCTTCTGAAGCGAAGCGCTTTTGTAAGAAAAATATCCATATTTAAAACTTTATAAACTAAGTGACTGGCTTCTGTACGCAAGTCTCGTTCCGGCTGAAGAGTGAATGCATGATGTACTGATGATGACAAAAGCAGCGCAGAGGATAGAGCAAAAACAAAACACCAGTTACGAATTAGAAGTTTAAAACAAGAATTTTAAAGAGAAATGTCAGAGGAGCTTGAGTTTGTTGCCCAGCCATATTTGATTGAACTGAGAGGTGTCTACTCTCACCTAAGCTTACGCTACTCCAACATCATACACCAGAACTTGACTCTCTCGTTAACACACGGACAGACGTTACCGGAAGCTAGTGATTACAGTTCATAAAGTTGTAATTATGGATATTTTTCTTACAAAAACGCACTGCTTCGCTTCAGATGGCCTTTATTAACCTCCTGGAGCTGTATGGATTACTTTTACGATCGATGTACTTTTTTGGGGATTAAAAAAAAAAAAAAGGTACCATTCACTCCCATTATAATGCTTGGAAGAGCCAGGATATTTTTAATATAACTCCCAATTGTATTTGGCTGAAAGAAGAAAAATCATATACGTACACCTAGGATGGCTTGGGGGTGAGAATATTATGGCATAATTTACATTTTTAGGTGAAATAACCCTTACAGTTATGGTGTTTGGAAACAATTGATCAAACTTTGACTCACCTTGCCCAACTGGACCTCTTTGCACTTGCCGTTGCGGATGATCAGAAGCAGACAGCAGACCAGAAGTTTCTGCTGCAAAGGGAAACTCTCACCGTCCCTGCTGCTGGATGCCATGCGGTCGCCATACACCTCAGACAAAACGCGTGCCACTTGTGGAACGCTCACCCGCGACACTGCAACAAGAGAGTCCAGTTAAATCCCTCGTCATTTCATTTGCTTTGCTTTCTAAATAATGCTGGACTGATTATCACTAGTGCTGTGAGAAACTAAGCTTGAACCAATCACCTAAACCAATTGCTTCACAAAATGATTCAATTTCAAAGGGCTTGAAAAAAGACATGCTGGTCAGAATGCTGTAAATGCAGCAAAACCTATTGCAAATGTTTTATTCAAAGTGTAAATCTATTAAATGCTAAAAACCAATGGTCTAAAACAAAAACCTGAAGTGTCTTTACGTGTTATTAAATTGAGGGGTTCACTGTTCATTTTATGGAGAACTTGGTTAATCAGGCCAATGAGAGACTTAACTACAATGGTTCTTTTTATGTATAATATATATATATATAATTAAAATGTCTACAAATGTATATAAAAAAATAAAATATAAAAATCAGGCTAAAACCATATAGACACCGGTTCTGCTGATTCACAGATATCATCGTCCTCTTGTTGTGAACCATAGGCTTTTTAAAACATTTATGACGTAAATAAGCCTTGTTTACTGAACTCATGTAATTTTGACAGTTTGATACCGAATCAGTGGTTCAAAACAAATAATTCGCAAAGGTTTCGAAGCTTCGTGAAGCAGTGTTTTGAAAACGCCCATCACTAATTACTACATTGTAACAATGCATCTGAACTAGCCACAATAGGACATTTTGCCTAATATGGTAATATTTGTATAATAGACAATCTACTGTATTTCCCAGAATATAAATCACTTCTATTATCTGAAAAATCCCATGATTTATGCCTTGTGCACTTGACGTTAATTGCATGAGTTGCTTTGGAATATATGCAAAGAGTGTATATTTGGCTTTTTTTTGTAAAGCACATTTCCTATAAAATTTCCTTATTTTTCCCCATTCTGTTCTGAATACAGTTCTGCTGTGAATTTAAGGATTTGTTTTGAAGTGAGGGGAACAAAAACTGTTTGTCTGTAAACATTTCATTTTATTTACCAGTTTTTGATATCATTTCTGAATATAACTACTTGCGACTAGATCTAGTTATTATAACTAGATCTAGTGTGTTTTTCACCAGACTTGTGTTTTTCTTCCTTTCAACAATGCTTATAGTCTGGTGCGACTTATTTTCCACTACATCTTGAACAGTAAGTCATACCTTTAGGGCTGACCGCCGGTTCGGATGTCGTTTTAGACCGGTCATCCGCTTCCACAATCTCCACAGCCCTCCTAAAGGATAGACACAGATGTGTGAGAACCTCACAAAACCAACCGTCACATTTGTGCTGGAGATTTAGCAGTAGAGCCTGTTCTCTTACCTGCAGATGTCGAGTGCTTTGCGGGCATCTCCTGACACTGCTGAGACTTTCCTGGCACAGAACTGAACTGCCGCGGCATCCAGAACACCTTCACCTGATACCTAAACGCACAAACACGCCAATGTATTATTACCTCAGAATATGAGACTGGATAAGAGCAAGTAACAAAATATGCAAGTAGGCATACTTGTGTGAGCCGGTCTTGGACGATTGCATTGAGCTCCTCACGACTGTAGGGAGGAAAGTTGAGCAGTTTGGGTCTGCAATGTGGTTTTGCCTGGAGTCTAGGCAGGATACGGTCCGTCAGGTCCAATGCATTAGCAATACCTAAGGGTTCAAAGTTCACATGTCAGCAGACATTCAGTACGATCCACGTTGTAAAGAAGAACATTAGCAGAAATCAAGTCAGTTATTAAAGATGCAGTAAGTGATTACCACGTATGTACACGGAGACATATCATAAATTATAGGACAGTTTCTGACTGCTAAAATTAGCTTCACATTCTTCTTGGCTCGGTCGGACTCGGCACTGAATAGTGAGGGATCACGCGCGCTCCACTGACGTCACTCCTATTGGTTGTCGCTCCCAAAAGTCGCTCTTCATTTGCATTAAGTTAAACAGATCTCAACTTTATCGCGTCGCTGGACACGTCCCATCCAGTCACCAACGGCCACTGTCGTTCGTGTAGCCGAAAATCGGCTGCTCTCCATTGAAATGAATGGTATCGTGTCGCTTGTGTGAACGCAGCTTAAGGACCTACGTTAATATTAGAAAAGCTTTTCATGGCTGGAGAGACTTAAGGCGAGACACTGCAGGGAAAAACATCGTTTTTTTTTCACTGGTCAATTTTGAGATTTTGGGCTATTTGTCTTCAATAACATGTCTTCTTTCAGACTTGTGCTGAAAAAAAAGTCCAAAATACACATTTAGGTCTTTATTTTACTACACTTTGTCTGTTTGCGTGTGTAGATTTTGCCTAAATTCATCAAAAGTTGGCGTTCTAAGTCATCCCGCTGCTCCGCGATCGCTGTCTGCAGCCTGTCATCACACATACCGTCCTTTTCAATGCTGTTGGATCCAAATATGGTAATTTCCTGTTTATCAGCATTTAACTCGAAATGCGCAATTTCATTGGCTGATGCCAATTTCTGACAACGTGATTCGTTCAGAATCGTCATTTGACATTAACAAATGTCCAAACAACTCTGACATTTCCGCAGTAGTTCAAAATGTCGAAAGATATGAGATATGATCATTTAGCCTACTATTTGTATTTATTAGAGTGATTCTTTCTTATACGACAGGTTTAAAGTTTGTTGTCATACCTTGACAGTTTCGACTGCTGACTCTGCAGTCATCGTCAGAAGTGTAACGTGATGTTTCTGTGACGTCTACTATAGGTGTGAGATTTCGTTTTTGTCATTCCACCTGTGTGATGGACTGTTGATGTGTTGTTTTGGATGTTATGATCGGTGATGGATGAAGGAGTAATGAGTCTTGGATGTTAAACAGTGTGATACATGGATTTTACTTGGACCTAAAGCATATTTTGTCTGTAATTCATGGCTTTCAATAGAAATTAGTGGAATTTTGCCATAAAAATCTTTAAAGGCCGTTTTCTCAAAATGAATCACTACTAGTGATGATTTTCCACCTCTGTAGCACCTACACCAAACTTCATAGTCGTATTCCTAACTATATTGTGAAGGTTTGTTCAGAGGGATTTGTTGATCTATCATTCTTGGCCTGATTTATATGACATTTTATGCCTAAAAATAGGGCCGAAATCTATTTAAGGCTATTGCCAGTATTTTCTGATTTACAGGGTAACAAAAGGAGATATTCATAATCCCCTCTGAAAATGTCTTTTCATTTAATATATAAATAAAATGCAAAAATAATTTTGAACCTTGTTTTTTTCCAATGGTCAGATCCGTCACTTCAAAATATATGCAAATTAGCGCATATTTAATTAGATATAGCCTGATTAGCATATTTGAACATAAAATTACAGAAAACTTGCAATACATTTTTTTCTCCTATTCCTGTGAGTAATCAACTGGTAAAGTTTTATGGTGATATCTGTAAGTTACATTTTTACCCTATTCACATGCAGTGTCTCGCCTTAAGTGGGAAGGCATGAAAACGGACGCAGAGCATGCATTGTTTCTGCTCCATATGCGAGTAACATTGGTTTTTCCATGTTCCACAGAACAGATATATACTGTGGTTCTAATATTAGCTAATCACAGGACAGTTTTGAGTGGCAGTGTGAGCTGGTGTGCTGCCGGCAACTAACAACCAACTTTTGCTTGTATGTACTCTGTGTACTGCATTTACATTTTTTGTTCTTCCATTCGTTCATCACCTTCTCTTTTTTTGAGAACTATTATTTTGCTTTGCTTCAGCCATGATAAAAAAAATAACATTTTGGGGATGGAGCAATGAATGGAGGGCTGTGTTTGTTTGGGTTGATTTCAAATATAAACAGTTTCTCAAAAATCACTTAGTGCACATTCAAATGTCCACAAATTTGTTATAGCAATCTTACCAATGAGACAAACACGAGATTTGGGCAGGTAAGGCCACTCAAAGATTGTGTAGAGAACCTCCTGAGACTTGCTGTCCAACTGGTCCATCTCATCGAGAACCAAAAGTCTGTTGCACACAACAACAAAAAAACACCACAATAAGATTTAAAATCACATGAACAAGGCCTACAAACTAGGCTAAAAACATTCATGCAAATTAGCATGAGCGATGCACTGTCTGAATGCGAGCTGACTTACACAGTGGGCCCAGAGCTGGTCAGGTGTTTCTCCAGCCGAGCCTCGCTGTTGCCCTTGGGAACCCCCAGTCTCTCTCCCAGCAATGGAAAAATGGCATGAGAGCTGCGCAAATTCATACAGTTGATAAGCACAGTCTTAACTCCTTTCAACAGAGCCTGGAAACAGAAGAGAGGTCAGATTACTTAATTTTTTTTAAAATAAACAAGCAGTTGTTTCTTGCTATAATTTCATGTTTCAAAATTTCACATAGCAGACAGACATTGCTCTGCTTTGTAAAATTAAAGCAGATGTATTCTGTCATTCAAACTTTTTTGTTTTGTTTTTAAAAACTTTAAAATTGTTCTTAATTTAGAATTACTGTTTTCTGTTTTAATTTTTAAAATGTAACTTATTATTTGGTGGTAAAGCTGAATTTTCAGCATCATTACTCTAGTCTTCAGTGTCACATGACCCTTCAGAAATCAATCTAATATGCTGTTTTGCTGCTCAAGAAACATTTATTATTCAATCAATAAACGTGTTTCCCCCCAATGCTCTTTAATGAGTAGAAAGTTCAAAAGAACAGCATTTAATAGAGATGTCGGTCTTTTGATCAATTTAATGCATCCTTGCTGAATATAAGTTAATTTCTTCCAAAGCATTCTTACTGACCCCAAACTTTTGAATCGTAGAGTATATAAAAATCTATGCTTTTTGACATGCATACGCTCATATTTTCTCTTGAGGTCACCTTTTGTTCCTGGAGGACACAGTTTAGACAGGCAGTCTTGCCTGTGCCCGGAGCTCCAGAGATATAGAGGCTGGAGGGTTTTTCTGCCACTACATGGTTCTCCAGGAAAGAGACAATGGCAGCTCTCTCTGCCTCACGAGAGAGAAGACGTTCGGGCACTGCAGTGTGAAGAGCCTGCTTTATGCTCTGATAACCCGATTCTACAGGGATAACGATATAGATCAATTATCAAGTGTCAAAAATATGTGACATCAATTTTAATATAAATATTAAAACTTACTTTTGACAGGAAACAGTCGAGTAACAGGGATCTTTCCCTCTGTACGGGAGATCGGGTTGGTACAGGGGGTCTCATGCAGCCGTTTTGGCGATGGACGAGAAACAGGAGACAGGGGAATTTTCGGTGAGGACGGGGTGGGACGTGGAGGTGAGGAGAAGACCGGTGTGTTCTCATTGAAGGACAGTTTACGAGGGGAGCACAGAGGAGTGCAGCGCTGCTTAGGCGGAGAGCCAAGCATAGAAGGTAAGAGGTTACATCCGTTTTCATCACCTGAAACACAAACAAGAACTTCATAAATAAAAGATAAAAGCACACCTCCAAATTACTGTAAGTACAGCAACCAAGATGGTCGTTTAAAGGTGATGATTTAAACACCTGTGCGTTTCCGGGGGCTCAGGGGCAGCCGCCCCGACAGAGAGGTGTTTTTCAACACACAGTTTCTGGGAGACTGACAGACGCCAGGCGAATCCCCCACATTTGTCTTTCTAGGGGACATAGGGGTGGCCTGGACATCCACCGTGTTCTCGGAGGAGCTTTTAGGTCGAGAACCCAACCTGGAAGACTTCCTTCTAGGGAACTGAAGGGTGGGCTGATTCTGTGAGCGAGTGCTGGGCATTTTTTAATTTAAAACCAGGAAGCAGATCTGTAAAGAAAAGCACAGTGATACCTTAGAATTTAATGAGCTGCAATGCACAAAGCTTTAATAGTTTGCAATTTATTCAGAGTCAGCTTTCCCATTTTGATTTTAGAACATCTGTTGCATCTAAACTGTAAGTTACTTCGAGGAGAAAACAGGGAAACCTTGAGGAATTTAGCAAGTAAGTGTTGTTTTTCCTGTAGACTCTGGGGTGTGAGTGGTTAAAGACATCCGAACATAAAACCTGTTGAGGGTGTTTAGTATAATAGTATCAAGTCTTACACAGATTTAATTTATTTTTGTTCCGGATCACACTGATCAAAGATCACAAATGTTCCTTCCATTTGGCGGTTTTGACCCTACAGGCGCTTTGTGGTTCCTTATTTTGCTTAACTTACACACACAATGCTTTCTATCAGATCTAATTCACTATTATGCAAAAATAAGTAACGTACAGTTTACAAATCAAAAAGGTTTGCTTGTTGCAGATCAAAACACGCGCAGATATCCTACCAATACTGTAACCTGAATGCAAATAGTTTCTGTCGTGGGTTATTTGGCGCCAAGCTGTTTGTTCAGGCGCTGAACATCACTGAATAAAAGTAGTTTATTTAAAGAAACTACAACAATCTCTTAAGGACTAAAGAATGAACATATCGAAAGTCTTACCTGATTAAAGTTGAAATTGTACTGACAATCGCTGTAATAATCTTCACTTGTAAGCCTCAATGATCCTCACCACACTGACCCGCCGTCAAACTAGCGCCAAATGTGTTGTTGTGAACTCCTCCTCTAAACAGCTGAGGCGCCGGCGTGTGACGTTAATCCATGACAACGCCTTTCATTGGCTGCCCAGGTCCTTCTTGGTTTAAAGAACCAATAGGATTCTTTTTAGTCCCTTCCCCCACTGATTTGACTGTACAGGCGAGTATATTGTATCTTTGTTGGTATTTTGGCGGAAAGAATTTCCCGGGAAATATTAAGAAGTTTTTAAACCACAGTTTTGAAATGCTGCATAAAGAGAAGGCAAGTATTCCGCCATCATATTTTTACACTCTTATAAATTTGTTTTGACTAATGCTGGTATTTTACCATTTTGTCTCGTATCGAATTTACACATCTCAAAAAAACGTACAAGTTGGACGTGTTTCGAATTAGAGTACTATACTGTTCAAAAGTAGGCTACCATTCTAATATGTATTGTGAAATATATCATATATATATTCTCTCTTTAGCATATTTTAGTTTCCAACCAGATAAATGGGGATAAATGTCCATAATTTTTTCCTGGGGAACTGCGGAAGACGCATGCGCTGCATCAAGGCATTATGGGAGTGACTGCCTCTTAATGCCACAGAGCAGGAAGCTAGCATTCTTCAGTGACGGCCCATCTGAAACAACCAACATTTTCTATTTTAATTATTTGTGGCTTAAGCCAACCTCCACGTGCTAACCAAACCATCTGGGTCGAGGATGGTCAGATTTGTATATAAATATGTATTTCAGTAAAAATAGAAAATATTTGTATATTAGAAATGTTTCAAATATGTATTTTATGTGTATTATAGGGGTTAAATCATTCTTTTTCTTGACCATAGAACACAATTTAAATGGTTAACTATTTATTAAGATTGACATTTTATCTGAAGTTATAGGCTACATTTCATTTCATGGTGACAATAACAACCCCTTTTCTTAAGAATATGGGCCGACTGTGATAGTGTATTTCAGCTGTATTTCTTTGACTGGGATTCTGTTTGATTTGACATTCTTTAATAAATTATTCAACTGAACTGTCAAGATATCTAATTTTGTGTTTAGCCTACATTAAGGGCAGTTTTTTAAGATGGCCTCTTTTCAAGATTTATAAATGTGTGCAATAAAAACTAAAAAATACAATGTTTTTATTTATTTCCCTGTATAATAGTCAAGTCACTTATATACCACTTTATACAAAACATTTTCAATGCAGCTTTACAGTGATATATATATATATATATATATATATATATTCTTTTTTACATTATAACCAGTGTAGCCAGAAAAGAGACTGGGTGTGCATCAGAAAAATTGGGTGTGCCACATTTATTGTCAGATTAATGTGCAAATAAACCTGTATCACTAACATTACAGAATAGACTAGTCTGATGTATGGTTTTATGGTTATGATGCCACATAACCATACAACTATATCAAATATAACTCAGTGCTCAACATTAAGCCTTTTCATGTGCTTGTCCTTTGGATAAGTTAATCGGTTATTTACTTGTCCAAGTAAAAAATGTGCTTGTCCAGAAAAACATAGGATTTTTTTTTTGGTGTTGTAAATATAATTTATTCTGAAGCAAAAATATCATTAGTGTTCAGTCAGCTTTGACATATTCAAATCTGCATGTTTATGTTTTAACCTTTATAAAGGGCCTTTTCCTTAATCGTTTTAAATATAGGCCTATATGCTTCATCTTTCACTTTAAATTCTTAAATTTGATCAATAAATTACATTAGAATAATAAGAAACTAGAGGGCTGTTACCAGTCAAATACTTTACACTGAAAATTACAAAAATAAAATTACAATTGCATTAACCCCTTAACTGTCACCCCGATATTTGGGCATATACATGAAAATGCACTATACAAACTTAAACAGCTGTAATTCGTGCATGCTTTGGAGTACAGACATAAGGTTGGTCTTTTTTGAAAGAAGACACTTGGAAGATTATTGTTGAAGTGGAATAATTAAAAACATTAATGTTTCTAAAAGTTATTAAAGTTTGAGTTTGTTATGAAAATTTGCTGTAATATTATTTTTATTCTATTAAATATATAAATATTAATAAATATATTTTTTTAGCCTAAAAATGCTAAAAAGTAAAAGCTGCAAGTCTAAATGAGTTGTTTAAATTTTCAGCTTGATATTTAAAAAAAATGGTTTCTGCGAGACTTTTAGTTGGCACACCACAAATGGCCACTAGGTGACACCCCTTTTTATTGGTGATTCCCAAAGGTCACTTAGTTGCTTGAACTGACATCTGACACCACAGCACAAACATAGAGAGAGATTTTTTTTAAAACTTTTATCCAAACTTTTCACAAATATTTTCACTTTACTATACAAATTGCAACTGAAACTTGAATAAGACTTAGTAAATAATAAAATAAGAGAATAATGAAATAAAAATAAACTACTTCCATTTTTTTTACTATTTACAAACTATTTACAACTTTATTCAAATTTTCACAACTTCTGAAAACTACAAACTATTTACATCATGCCAATAATTGAAGCAATCCCTGGTTGCTTGGAAACACAAGTATGATGCACATCCCTGACAGAACACAAGCGTTTTGCGATGGCACACTTGGCATCTTCTCCTGGGGTCACCACTTTTATTAGTGATGTACATTGGCCTGTGGCAGACATGGCCTGACGGTTCTCGTGTCAAGTGAGGTGCTGGAGGAGCAGGAGGAGCCAGAGGAGCAGGCTCACTTGGAGGCATCCAGTCTGCAAGCTCCATAACCAAATCCTCACGGAATTCCCGCTGTGTTTTTGCTCTTTGATTATGAGCAGCAGCCAACTGCTGGTGCAGGAGGAAGGCATTTACCACTGCAATGTCGATGAAGTGGTAAAAAAAAAAAAAAACCGAGCGGTACCACTTCCTGGTCTTTCTGAGGATTTTATAATACACAACTAGGGCATCAGAGAGATCAACTCCTCCCATGTACCTGTGTGGAAATAATAGAATATATTTCAAAATCTAAATGCAAATGTAACGAAGTAAATAAAATGAACTCATTTGTAAATTTTTTGTACACAACACCACTGAATAAATGTGACTCACTTGTTGTAGTCATGCACTGCAGTAGGTATAGGTACAGTGAGTTCTGTCCATCCTCCAGCTCTCGTCTTCACCCTCCTCCGTACGGTGTGATCTCCTCCTGCTGAATGGAAGGAGGAGCACATGAGCATCTCCCTGGAGAAAGAGGAGCCTGTCGTCACGAATCCACCGCATACTCCCACGGGGAGCATTTCTGGGCAATTTGTTTTCCAGAGTTTTTGGGAAGCCCACCCGGTTGCTTCGAATGGTCCCACAGGCCCTTCTGGAGGAGGTCTCTGAAAAGTGATGGGCTGGTGTAGAAATTGTCCACAAACAGCTTGTAGCCAGTTCCCAGCATCCTCTCATCCACTAGTGCCATCACTGATTCATAACCCAGCCCTTTACTTTGTCCATTTTGGCCTTCAGGGGATTTGCCTTCATAAATAAAAAAATCCCACGTGTATCCATTGGCTGAATCAGCTAAAACGAAAAGTTTGTACCCCCACTTTGTTGGCTTCTCTTTTTGGTACTGTTTCAGCCCAATCCTTGCTTTGGATGCCACCATCCTCTCATCTACTGCGATATGTTGATAAGGGTGAAAAGGGTCTTGCAGGCATCTCTTATCTCCTGGTATACTGGCTTCAATTTACCCAGGCGATCATAGGCCGGAGTCCCCTTCATTTTTGCATTCTCAGCATCCATCTTAGGATCGTTGAGATGCAGTGCTTCTGAAATGGCCTGGAATTTCCTGCCAGACATGACAGTGGCAGGAAAGCCAAATTTGTAAATCCTGGACCCACTCCAGTAATTTGAAATTTGTGGTACTTTTACCAGACCCATGTAGATGACCACTGACAGGTATGAGTATAGATCCTTCAGGGACATGTCCTGCCATGGCTTCCTGGTTGTGTCTTGGTGCTCAGCTGCGTAAGCATTTGAGTTGTGAATTATCGTTTGACTCACTGTTGAAGAAAAGAACTGCCGAAACAGTTCCAGAGCGCTATACGACTCTGTAGTCAGAAGCTGAGGGCCAGGAGTTCGAGCTGGTCGAAACACAACCTCAGGTCGTGGGATGTCGGGTTCATCTGAGCTGTGCCATCTTGCCTCTGTGGTACCCGAAGAAGCAGCCCCTCTTCCTCTGTTTCCTCTTCCTCTGCTTTGCCCTCTTCCTCTGCTTTGCCCTCTTCCTCTGCTTCCTCCTCTTCCTCTGCTTTGCCCTCTTCCTCTGCTTTGCCCTCTTCCTCTGCTTTGCCCTCTTCCTCTGCTTTGCCCTCTTCCTCTGCTTTGCCCTCTTCCTCTGCTTTGCCCTCTTCCTCTGCTTTGCCCTCTTCCTTCTTCACTAAACCCACTGAAAGTGGATGTAGTAGCTGATGCAGATGAGTCCTCACCATCATCATCTGAATACCTATTGCAACAATATACAAACTGAATATAGTACAAAACTTACAAAGAATTTGCAAAAATATGGTACAAACTGAATATAGTAAAAAAAACTAATATGGTACATGAAACAATATATTACAAATTGAATAAAGCATTCAACTAATATGGTATGCAACTGTTGTGTAAACCGAATAAAGCATAAAACTAACATGGTGCATCCATGCATAATTCAATTTATATATATATATATATATATATATATATATATAAATAAATAAATAAATAAATGTATACGTATACAATTATATGTTTACATCACATTTATACATAACCCAGTAAAATTAGTAAAGATTGTGTAATAGAATATAGAGAAAAAAATATCCCTCACCGTTCTAGGGTTCAATCGGACATTTCCTCTGGCAAAAGCACGTCTGGTTCATCATCACTCGAATGAAGATTAGGCTCATCATTGTTGGAAAGATGATTTTGCTCGTCATCACTCGACTTACAAAGCTCTTCAACTACTTCTAGCAGTGTAAAACACTTTTTAGGCCTCTGTGGATCCATTTTGTGAGTGTGGCAGTGGAGAATGAGAGTGCAGTTTGTGTGCTTCTGCTTTCTGCTCTGCACGTTTATAAACGTTCAGCAGCATTTACAAACAGGAGGTTGATTGTGATTGGCACGTGTTTGCAATTAGACCTAAACTAAGTTTCTATTGGATAACCTGTTGCTTTCAAAGTAAATGGGCCTTAGTAACAGCTATGACAGCTCTGTTTGGCTACTGAGACTGTCTTGGCTAGCTGTTATTGGACATAACATTGTGAAGGTGGGCTGTTGCTGGTCAGAAGACTACCAATATAGTAATTAGTATATTATAGCAAATCCACACACAAACAAATATTTTATTACAAAATGAACATTATAATTATACAAATTATTATAAATAAATAAATATATATGTACTAACATTAGTCTCATTCAAGATAATATACATGAACTATGAATATAGATGGATATTCTCTATTTTTATAATATAATTTTGTAAATTTTTACAGACAAATACTAGAATATATGTTTTATTATGAATTTTTAAGATAAAAACAGAAGTTGCAATGATTAAAAGTCGATCCATCGACTTTTTGTGACAAAGGTCAGAACTCCTGTTATGATGCAGATTTTTTTTTAGGTGCACTCTTGTCAAAAATTCATCGGTTACTCTTCCTACATAAATTGTAGCAAAAAACAGCAGTCAAATATCTATTTAGGAGTCTTAGACCTTTCCAACGATATATAGTTTGTCATAATTAGATTAGGATTTAATAGTTATATCGCGAAGTAAAGTTAGGCGTCCCGTACACGGGACGGTGACAGTTAAGGTTAAATAATGTTATGAGATTGTTTTAAATATATATTTTTAAAATATACAAATAAGTGTTGTGTTGGAAAGAATTATATTTTTAAACACGAAACTAAACCACCAGTAGGGGGCGGCAGGCGACCGTCTTAATGAGTGAGTCATTGAGTCATTTATTCAAACGATTTGTTCAAACGGCTGATTCGTTCAGGAATGAGCATAGGGAATGAGTCAGTTGTTTATGAATATGTCATTGAATCTTTGACTTTGATTCATTAAAAACACGGAAAAGTGTTGCTGTGAGATGCGCTATGGTTCTGCTGTGATCTTTGTTTGGAGCTATTTTCGCTGCTGACGAAATTAAGTGACTTAATATTAATTAGCCTACTTGTTTATTGAACATATGAAATACTGATCAAATGAAATGTGTCATATTTTCAGTCGTGATGATATTCTGCATTCTTAGTCGTGTGTTAATGTATCATGTTATAAATATAAAAACTCCACATTTTTACCTCAGTATGTTAACTGAGTTTCTTTGTGTGTGCTGCGCTCCTTGTTTCCATTTCTCCTCATGTGGCTGCGCGAGCCTCAACAGCACAACCTTGTGAACCACAATATTCACTATCAATCGCCACTTACACTACATTAATGCAGAATCATTCTCTTGTTTGGGCGATTCCCTGGTTATTTTTGTTATTGACGTTTTAATCAGGCTAATTGAGTTATCGCTTAAACATCAGCAACGAGAGGATATCTTGTGTCAAGCTGTCGAACATTCTTTCGAACGTCGACAGTTTTTTTTTTGAAAATATATATTTTTAACGAAAATAATTTAAATTTAAATTACATTTTAAATTAACCAATATTATAAGTGTACAACAATGGCCCAAGTTTAGAAAAACATTTTTTTTATTAAGACAAAAAAATAATTCTGCATCTATTTTTAGGTGGCTATACGCCATATGTTGAAAATAAACATTAAACAGTAAGATGCACAGTAAATGCATCTACAGTCACAACCTTATCTGGTGCAATATTATGTGCAATATTAGTGATTTTAAAAATATCATAAAAATGTGTGTGTGTGTGTGTGTGTGTGTGTTTGTAACAACAGGGGTGAAATGACAATAACTCTGATTAACAGTACATATTTCCATGCATAAAAAAAATCCCCTCGTGTGAATTTAATGAATGAATGTGCACAGAAACCCCCTTTTTCGTGTAATGTAAAGGGATATTTCAGCGAAAAAGTTCAGAATCCTTGCCTGGGTTGCGGATTGACATTGATGACGTCATAATGAAGCCCCGTCATGCGCGTGGAACTATGCAACAGTTAGAAAAGGCGCTTCACTGTGCTCAGTTTTCTCACTTATAATTCTGCAGTTTTCCAAGTGCAATGATCATGGCTCTTAAAAGAAAAATGAGTTCTGACAGCGCTCAGGTGTACGAGTCTCGTCAAATTACACCTCCAACACCCAGTACTAATGCGGCGGAGTACTACCAGTCAGTTACTGTTGGTGGGGGAAATGAGATGGCGAGGGGAAAACGGAGGACGAATGAGAGTTTTGACGAGGGGCCGGAGAGAAAGAGGAGGAGGAAGGAGAGTTTTGACGAGGGGCCGGAGAGAAAGAGGAGGAGGAAGGAGAGTTTTGACGAGGGGCCGGAGAGAAAGAGGAAGAGGAAGGAGAGTTTTGACGAGGGGCCGGAGAGGAAGAGGAGGAGGAAAGAGAGTTTTGACGAGGGGCCGAAGAGGAGGAGGAAGGAGAGTTTTGACGAAGGGCCGGAGAGAAAGAGGAAGAGGGAGGAGAGTTTTGACGAGGGGCCGGAGAGGAAGAGGAGGAGGAAAGAGAGTTTTGACGAGGGGCCGGAGAGGAAGAGGAGGAGGAAGGAGAGTTTTGACGAGGGGCCGGAGAGAAAGAGGAGGAGGAAGGAGAGTTTTGATGAGGGGCCGGAGAGAAAGAGGAGGAGGAAAGAGAGTTTTGACGAGGGGCCGGAGAGGAAGAGGAGGAGGAAGGAGAGTTTTGACGAGGGGCCGGAGAGAAAGAGGAGGAGGAAGGAGAGTTTTGATGAGGGGCCGGAGAGAAAGAGGAGGAGGAAAGAGAGTTTTGACGAGGGGCCGGAGAGGAAGAGGAGGAGGAAGGAGAGTTTTGACGAGGGGCCGGAGAGAAAGAGGAGGAGGAAGGAGAGTTTTGATGAGGGGCCGGAGAGAAAGAGGAGGAGGAAGGAGAGTTTTGACAAGGGGCCGGAGAGGAAGAGGAAGGAGAGTTTTAATGAGGAGCAGGAGAGTAAGAAGAGGAGGGAAGATAGATTTGATGAGGGGCAGGAAAGGAAGAGGAGGAGGAATGAGCACTTTGATGAGGAGCAGGAGAAAAAGAAGAGGAGGAATGAGAGATTTGATGAGGGGCAGGAGAGAAAAAGGAAGAGGGAGGATAGTTTTGAGAAGCTGCCATCTCTTAACTTCTCCAGGCCAGGTCAGGGTCAGCAAGTGGAGGACCAGTCTGAAGTCCTTACCTCTAAACATCTGCAAGTTGAAACCCCTCCAGTTCAAGTCCACCAGAGACCAGTCAGTCCAGCATCAGTTGGCAACAAAGTGGACTTGACAGTTGAGGGTGAGTTTAGTTCTATAATCTCAAAGATTACACATTTTTCAGTGCTAAAGTTTCATGTTAATTTACAGGGGTGGCAACTGCCACCCTAAAATAAAGCATTGCCACCTCAGAATCATCACAGTATAACACACACACACACACACACGCATACACGTCTATATTACTAACAGGGGACTATCGCTCTACACTGGCCAAGAGGGGACTAGTGTTTCTAGTCATTTTGAAGAAACAAAAATGACATACAAAATTTTCTTTTAAGGTCTTTTTTCATAATATAACTTTAAATATGCATTTTTTTATTTTTAAAAAAACATGCCAAGTGGGGACCTGAACGATGTCTACCTTACCAACAGGGGACTCCCATAGACTGCAATGGAACTGTGTGTGTGTGTGTGTGTGTGAAGAGTGAAGTCTGTCTTCATTATGTAACTTTATATATATATATATATTATATATATATAATGTTTATATATTAGATATGTAATCTGTAATTATATAATGTTTACACAGGCATCAAACACACACAAACACACACATTTCTATATTACTAAAAGAGCACTGTCGCTCTACACTGGCCAAGTGGGGACTTTCATAGCCTACAATGGAACCGTGTGTGTGTGTGAACAGTGAACTCTGTCTTCATTATGTAATATTGCATATTGTGATATGCATATTGTAATCTCTGATGACTGTGTGAACATACATATATATATATATGCCTGTATGTGTTAATACAGGCATCAGAGATCACAATATGCACAGATAAACATATTCAATATACAATTAAAAAAGAATGACCAAACCATCAGTTATCAAAAATTAAAAAAATTGCAATTTTTGAGGAAAGACCATTTGAATCTGTTTTTCATTCAACGGGGTAAAAAATACCGACGGCAACAGTTCAAAAGCAGAGGCGAGAAGATGCTTCTTATCATTCATAATATTATTTCTCTTATTTAATGCTCTCTCTTCATAGATACTTTATATTCTTGGTTATGCAGTCCCTAACAATTTTTTTGCCATTGTTATGTGCCATTGTACACACACACACATTTCTATATTACTAACAGAGCACTGTCGCTCTACACTGGCCAAGTGGGGACCTGAACGATGTTTACCTATCGAACAGGGGACTCCCATAGCCTACAATGGAACTGTGTGTGTGTGTGTGAACAGTGAAGTCTGTCTTCATTATGTAACTTGTATATATGCAACTTTTATATACATTATATATATAAATTATATATATATGTATATATGTGTGTGTGTGTGTTCACACAGGCATCAGAAATCACAATATGCATAGATAAAAATATACAGTATACAATTAAAGAAAAATGACCCCATCAGTTATCAAAAAAAAAATTGCTTGAGGAAAGACCATTTAAATCTACAACGGGGTTAAAAATACCGACGGCAACAGTTCAAAAGCAGAGGCGAGAAGATGCTTCTTATCATTCATACTATTATTTCTCTTATTTAATGCTCTCTCTTCATAGATACTTTATATTCTTGGTTATGCAGTCCCTAACAATTTTTTTGCCATTGTTATGTGCCATTGTACACACACACATTAATTTCTATATTACTAACAGAGCACTGTCGCTCTACACTGGCCAAGTGGGGACCTGAACGATGTTTACCTATCGAACAGGGGACTCCCATAGCCTACAATGGAACTGTGTGTGTGTGTGTGAACAGTGAAGTCTGTCTTCATTATGTAACTTTTATATATATATATAATATATATATAATGTTTATATATTATATGTGTAATATGTAATTATATAATGTTTACACAGGCATCAGACACACACAAACACACACATTTCTATATTACTAACAGAGCACTGTCGCTCTACACTGGCCAAGTGGGGACCTGAACGATGTTTACCTATCGAACAGGGGACTCCCATAGCCTACAATGGAACTATGTAACTTGTGTGTGTATATATATATATATATATATATATATATATATATGTATATGTATATATATATATATATATATATGTATATGTATATGTGTGTGTGTGTGTGTGTGTTCATACAGGCATCAGAGATCACAATATGCATAGATAAACATATACAATATACAATTAAAAAAGAATGACCAAACCATCAGTTATCAAAAATTAAAAAAAATTAGAATTTTTTGAGGAAAGACCATTTGAATCTGTTTTTTAACGGGGTAAAAAATACCGATGGCAACAGTTCAAAAGCAGAGGCTCTTATCATTCATATTATTATTTTTCTTCTTTAACGGTCTCTCTTCATAGATACTTTCTATGCTTGGTTATGCAGTCCGTTTAGGGTTCATGGGATAAATCAAACAGAAATAGCTCTTTAAGGTAACAATTTCAGGTCACTACTTTATACAGTCAATAATGATTATATTAATCAAAATGAACTTCGCGTCCCCAGTTGGATGGTAAAGAACGACACCAGTTCTTCTGCTTTGTACATTTCTTGCCATCACAAAAACACGGTAAAGATTTTGGAGGTCAATCTCAAAATGTTATGTTGACTTGCTGCACTGAACAATTTTACTTCATTCAGTTGAAATATATGAAGTAGAGATGTTCATTTAACATTTTGTTTTCTGACTGACAGCTGATGCTTGTTAACCAGTCATCAGCAGTAAACTGACATTATTTTAAGGTTAGATTAGAATTAAATGTAATTAGAAAAGATAAGTGTCTGTGACCCATTCAAATACCTCAAAAATGTAGATTTACATGTGCAAATAGCAGCATAAACAACAGAACATGAGGATTCACACACACCGTCACATCGAGCACCCGCAGTGCTTCTGTGAACACAGTAAACCAGAATAAAAGTGTTTATATAACTGTATATATATATATATTAGTGCTGTCAGTTTAACGCGTTATTAACGGCGTTACCGCAAACACATTTTAACGGCGTCAATTTTTTTAGCGCGAGATTAACGCTCTTTTTGGCCTAGCAAACATTGTAGTTTTTTCACATGCTGTTGCAACAACTGGTAACGTTAGAAAAACTACAACATCACACCGGATAGCTAGACCGGAAACAAAACAAAACGCGGGACTAGATTTGATGGCCGAGTGCGAGCGCGGGCGGTAATGCACTCACTCTGTGTGTGCGGGTACGGGAGAATAAAACGATTCGGGACTCCCACAAACTAGAACAATCTATGAATAAAACATAAAAACTAATACATTTTTATTCTTATGTTGCAGAAAAGCAACAAGAACAACTAAAACAAAATAGAAACGATTTACAGGCCAGAGTTACTTTTTATGACATGTTTGCAGCGTTGAGCGATGTAGCCAATCACAGACATGTGTTGATTTCTTAAACGCAATGGCCAATCAGATGCATTTAAAATAGACTCCCCTCACTGCTCAAAACTGACTTTTTGTTCAGTGCTGAATTCTGTATATTGGCAAATCCTCTAATTAAAACAAACAAAGTGTATATATTATGAAAGATTCATTGTGCAGTCAGCTTCATTGATAATAACAGAGATGTGTGAGATTGCGATGAACTGATGTCAGCTTTTTAGGAATTTTTAAAGGATTGCACTTTGTGCGCATTCAGTCATCCCAAACCATGCACTCAGTAGCCTGCTTGCTTTTATATTATAACAGTGGTTTGTGTGTTAATGCTTTAATCACAAATAATTGATCAGGAGCATTTATGCTGATGTGTATGGTGGCGACACGTAGGCGAAGTAGCCTACAAATAAAGTCTATTTGCGGGCGGGAGCGGGACAAAAATGTTGCGGGCGGGAGAAAGTAACATAGAAAGTAGTTGAGAACGTCAGTTATAACGCCCCACGTATTAAAAAGAAATGGACGGTTTTAAATCGGGCTCGGGACGGGCTCATAATTACAGTAAATGTGTCGGGCCGGGCTCGGACACAATGCGCACGGGCTCGGGTCGGCTTGATTTTTTGGGCCCGATCTAAGCTCTACAATGGATGACTTCAGACAGAAGCACATGGATACCACAGCTAAGAACAAACTTATTGCTGATCCACTTTTCCTTGTTCATAAGAGCATTCAAATTAGAAAAAATGATGGGACAAATAGAAATCAAGGGACATTTAGAATAGATAAAAATGTGCGATTAATCGCGAGTTAACTATGGCATTAATGCGATTAATCGCGATTAAATATTTGAATCGTTTGACAGCACTAATATATATATATTTACACAACATTATTTTCAACTGAAAATTGCAAGCTTTTCATGTGTTTTGGCCGCTCATTTACACGAAAATGCCATTTTGGAGGCCTGACAATGCAAACTTTCCAACCCGGTCACACTAAATGCGTCTCTGCTTAGAAATCTTGGCTTGCTCAAAACTTTTTGTCTTTAAATGAAGTCAAAACTGAGGAGCTTCTCTGCATTCAGATCTACGCATGACAAACAAATATCTTCGGTAATTGGATCTAGTTTCTATCAACTCCGTCTTTTGTATCAAATTAAACACTTCCTATCTGACAAAACTCTAGAGATGTGTTCGTGCTTTTATTACTTCCCGTTTAGACTACTGCAACTCATTGTATTGCGGTATTTCCAAGTCACAAATCGCTCGCCTTCAACTGGTCCAAAATGCTGCAGCAAGATTTATTCGCAAAAGTCCTAAATATTATCACATGATGATAATGATACATTTTATTTATATTGCGCTGTTCTCCAACCCAAAACGATACAAAAACAATACACAGTACCAATATATATATATTTATATAAAGAGATTAAAAATTGTAACATTACAAAATTTAATGACAGTACATTTCAAATACCTAAAAATGGTACATTAAGTGGTTTTGTTCAAGTCAAAATTTTACTTAACATTAATGAACCAACCTACATACAATAAAACTACATTTTTGGGGGGTTAAATCAAGCAGAAATATCACTTCAAGGTAACAATTGCAGGTCACTACACAAGTGAAACTGTACATGATCTCGACTCTAGATAAATGAAATGCAATCGCAGCAGTAAGTCAGGGGAATGCTTATATTTATTTCTTTGGTTTCAATTTTGAACATGTTGCAGTTCTTTTTAAAAAGGTTTACATTTTGACATAATTATAAAATGATATAACATGATTTGATACTGTATATTAGCAGAAATTACACATTTTTCACTTCAGCAACAAAGTGGAGACCCTCTTTTCTGTAATGAAAGACCAATCTTATGGGTTGTGGTCTCTCAGACATTGGCCAATATCAGTAAAAAAAAAAAAACATTGTTTCCCTTAGGGCTTAAATGAACCAGATTTTTTTTTTTACATCCTTACACTTTTAGACAGGTGATGCTTGCAACCCGACCATAATCCATTAGCCGACAAGATTAGAATGTTATATTCTAATTAAATTAGAATGTATGTATTTCTCAATACTTATCACTGTTTTAAAAGCTCTTCACTCCGTTGTCTTAACCAACTTTCATCTTCACTGCAGTAAATTTCACATTCAAAACGCATTAAAACTACCAAAACACATCATTCATGTCTCAAAATAAGTCATTCTTTCAGAACACTAGTAAAGGTTTCACCCAACAAACAAAATTAAAAATACAAATCAAAAAACACAAACAACAGGCAGTAATATGCACTATTTTCTGCTGTTCAGAATTCAAGGCAGTTTATTTTACATGGTTCATGTTTACATTAATGTACACAATTATTTCCTTTTGTATAGATGGCGATGAAAATGAAAGACTAAGACTAGTGTAGGTGTTTAGTTACATCTTAATTGTTCTGATAGGTTTTTTTTAGATTCAGAATATATTTCAATGTGGTATACGGTATAAAAATATTGCAAATTTCAGTCTTATTCATTTTTGTTTGAGTTGAAATGTTTTTAACTTAAATATAACAGTCTTGGAAATAATATGTAAGCATGTGCAAATTGGCCTGTACAGTAAATCAAGTTCTGCTGGTCTTTGTGTTTAAGTGAGAAATGAATTCATGTAAATTGAAAGATCTCAGTTTAGCCGGACACTGATCTTGTGATCACTGTGTGAAGAGTTTCATGGTATTAATTAATCTTGAGAAGGTATTAATCTTTCAGTTTAAACACAAATGTGTACTGTAATGTAAACATTGACCATGTAACATAAAATGCTGTGAATTCGGAACAACAGAAAACAGCAGAAATATTTTATAATGCTCCAGTTATTTGTGTTTTTTGTATTTTATGAGTGACAAAGTGTGTTTGTTGGGTGAGCTTTACTAGTGTTCTGGAAGAACTGTATTAGCAGCTGTAAATGGATATTCTGACATAGGTAGTTTCATGTGTATGTAGACTCTTGTGTGTGGATTGAGTTGCTGCACATCCCCCCACACGCAATTTACATCTCAATACTTGAAGGTGTGTGTGTGTGTGTGTCATGGAGAAACCGGCCTAAAGATCTCACAACTCTAACAATACAGTTACCAATGTCCAAGAATCTGTGGAACTTCTCAAATAAACTACAATAAACTAGAGAAAACGCTGGGATTTACTCTGACAAATTAAATTACAGGTTTTTACAGTCGCTAGGACACATTTCTCAATATTTAGGTACATTTTCAAAACTCTTCACTCAGTTCTTCATTTCACATTCAAAATGCACTGACACTTCCTTCATGTCTCAAATCCCAACTCAATCTTCCAGAACACTAGTAAAGGTTTCACCCAACAAACACACTTTGGCACTCATAAAACAGAAAAAACACAAACAACAGGAGCATTACACAATATTTTCTTTTGCAAATTGCTTTTACAAAACAAGAATGGCACTACTCTACTGTTTTTAATTCACTGCAGTTTAATATTAGATTTTAGAATCAGAATATTTATTTCAATATGATATTACTGTGGAAATGTTGCAAATCTCTGTCTTATCATTTTTTGTTGTTAGGTTTTGAAAATAAGTTTAACAGTTTTAAAAAGAGTATGTAAACGTGCAAATTATCCTGTATAGAACATAAAATTCTCTTTTTTTGTAAACTCTCTTCACACAGTGATCACACCATCCGTCTATATGAGCTAAACTGTGGATCAGTGCTTTGAACAATGTCATCGGATGGATTTTGTTCCATTTACTTGAATTATTTTCTCTCTTAAACACAAACACTTACAGAATTTAATGTGCTATACAGGCTAATTTGCACATTTACATACTCTTTTTAAAACTGTTAAACTTATTTTCAAAACCTAACAACAAAAAATGATAAGACCGAGATTTGCAACATTTCCACAGTAATATCATATTGAAATAAATATTCTGATTCTGAAATCTAATATTAAACTGCAGTGAATTAAAAACAGTAGAGTAGTGCCATTCTTGTTTTGTAAAAGCAATTTGCAAAAGAAAATATTGTGTAATGCTCCTGTTGTTTGTGTTTTTTCTGTTTTATGAGTGACAAAGTGTGTTTGTTGGGTGAAACCTTTACTAGTGTTCTGGAAGATTGAGTTGGGATTTGAGTCATGAAGGAAGTGTCAGTGCATTTTGAATGTGAAATGAAGAACTGAGTGAAGAGTTTTGAAAATGTACCTAAATATTGAGAAATGTGTCCTAGCGACTGTAAAAACCTGTAATTTAATTTGTCCGAGTAAATCCCAGCGTTTTCTCTAGTTTATTGTAGTTTATTTGAGAAGTTCCACAGATTCTTGGACATTGGTAACTGTATTGTTAGAGTTGTGAGATCTTTAGGCCGGTTTCTCCATGACACACACACACACACACCTTCAAGTATTGAGATGTAAATTGCGTGTGGGGGGATGTGCAGCAACTCAATCCACACACAAGAGTCTACATACACATGAAACTACCTATGTCAGAATATCCATTTACAGCTGCTAATACAGTTCTTCCAGAACACTAGTAAAGCTCACCCAACAAACACACTTTGTCACTCATAAAATACAAAAAACACAAATAACTGGAGCATTATAAAATATTTCTGCTGTTTTCTGTTGTTCCGAATTCACAGCATTTTATGTTACATGGTCAATGTTTACATTACAGTACACATTTGTGTTTAAACTGAAAGATTAATACCTTCTCAAGATTAATTAATACCATGAAACTCTTCACACAGTGATCACAAGATCAGTGTCCGGCTAAACTGAGATCTTTCAATTTACATGAATTCATTTCTCACTTAAACACAAAGACCAGCAGAACTTGATTTACTGTACAGGCCAATTTGCACATGCTTACATATTATTTCCAAGACTGTTATATTTAAGTTAAAAACATTTCAACTCAAACAAAAATGAATAAGACTGAAATTTGCAATATTTTTATACCGTATACCACATTGAAATATATTCTGAATCTAAAAAAAACCTATCAGAACAATTAAGATGTAACTAAACACCTACACTAGTCTTAGTCTTTCATTTTCATCGCCATCTATACAAAAGGAAATAATTGTGTACATTAATGTAAACATGAACCATGTAAAATAAACTGCCTTGAATTCTGAACAGCAGAAAATAGTGCATATTACTGCCTGTTGTTTGTGTTTTTTGATTTGTATTTTTAATTTTGTTTGTTGGGTGAAACCTTTACTAGTGTTCTGAAAGAATGACTTATTTTGAGACATGAATGATGTGTTTTGGTAGTTTTAATGCGTTTTGAATGTGAAATTTACTGCAGTGAAGATGAAAGTTGGTTAAGACAACGGAGTGAAGAGCTTTTAAAACAGTGATAAGTATTGAGAAATACATACATTCTAATTTAATTAGAATATAACATTCTAATCTTGTCGGCTAATGGATTATGGTCGGGTTGCAAGCATCACCTGTCTAAAAGTGTAAGGATGTAAAAAAAAAAATCTGGTTCATTTAAGCCCTAAGGGAAACAATGTTTTTTTTTTTTTACTGATATTGGCCAATGTCTGAGAGACCACACCCATAAGATTGGTCTTTCATTACAGAAAAGAGGGTCTCCACTTTGTTGCTGAAGTGAAAAATGTGTCATTTCTGCTAATATACAGTATCAAATCATGTTATATCATTTTATAATTATGTCAAAATGTATACCTTTTTAAAAAGAACTGCAACATGTTCAAAATTGAAACCAAAGAAATAAATATAAGTATTCCCCTGACTTACTGCTGCGATTGCATTTCATTTATCTCGAGTCTAGATCATGTACAGTTTAACTTGTGTAGTGACCTGCAATTGTTACCTTGAAGTGATATTTCTGCTTGATTTAACCCCCCAAAAATGTAGTTTTATTGTATGTAGGTTGGTTCATTAATGTTAAGTAATATTTTGACTTGAACAAAACCACTTAATGTACCATTTTTAGGTATTTGAAATGTACTGTCATTAAATTTTGTAATGTTACAATTTTTAATCTCTGACAATCATTACACCAATGGTCATTACACCAATATATATATATATATATATATATATATATATATATATTGGTACTGTGTATTGTTTTTGTATCGTTTTGGGTTGGAGAACAGCGCAATATAAATAAAATGTATCATTATCATCATGTGATAATATTTAGGACTTTTGCGAATAAATCTTGCTGCAGCATTTTGGACCAGTTGAAGGCGAGCGATTTGTGACTTGGAAATACCGCAATACAATGAGTTGCAGTAGTCTAAACGGGAAGTAATAAAAGCACGAACACATCTCTAGAGTTTTGTCAGATAGGAAGTGTTTAATTTGATACAAAAGACGGAGTTGATAGAAACTAGATCCAATTACCGAAGATATTTGTTTGTCATGCGTAGATCTGAATGCAGAGAAGCTCCTCAAATCGATGCTGGTGGTATTAAAATTATCAGTGGGGCCGAAAACTATCACCTCAGTTTTGACTTCATTTAAAGACAAAAAGTTTTGAGCAAGCCAAGATTTCTAAGCAGAGACGCATTTAGTGTGATCGGGTTGGAAAGTTTGCATTGTCAGGCCTCCAAAATGGCATTTTCGTGTAAATGAGCGGCCAAAACACATGAAAAGCTTGCAATTTTCAGTTGAAAATAATGTTGTGTAAATATATATATATTAGTGCTGTCAAACGATTCAAATATTTAATCGCGATTAATCGCATTAATGCCATAGTTAACTCGCGATTAATCGCACATTTTTATCTATTCTAAATGTCCCTTGATTTCTATTTGTCCCATCATTTTTTCTAATTTGAATGCTCTTATGAACAAGGAAAAGTGGATCAGCAATAAGTTTGTTCTTAGCTGTGGTATCCATGTGCTTCTGTCTGAAGTCATCCATTGTAGAGCTTAGATCGGGCCCAAAAAATCAAGCCGACCCGAGCCCGTGCGCATTGTGTCCGAGCCCGGCCCGACACATTTACTGTAATTATGAGCCCGTCCCGAGCCCGATTTAAAACCGTCCATTTCTTTTTAATACGTGGGGCGTTATAACTGACGTTCTCAACTACTTTCTATGTTACTTTCTCCCGCCCGCAACATTTTTGTCCCGCTCCCGCCCGCAAATAGACTTTATTTGTAGGCTACTTCGCCTACGTGTCGCCACCATACACATCAGCATAAATGCTCCTGATCAATTATTTGTGATTAAAGCATTAACACACAAACCACTGTTATAATATAAAAGCAAGCAGGCTACTGAGTGCATGGTTTGGGATGACTGAATGCGCACAAAGTGCAATCCTTTAAAAATTCCTAAAAAGCTGACATCAGTTCATCGCAATCTCACACATCTCTGTTATTATCAATGAAGCTGACTGCACAATGAATCTTTCATAATATATACACTTTGTTTGTTTTAATTAGAGGATTTGCCAATATACAGAATTCAGCACTGAACAAAAAGTCAGTTTTGAGCAGTGAGGGGAGTCTATTTTAAATGCATCTGATTGGCCATTGCGTTTAAGAAATCAACACATGTCTGTGATTGGCTACATCGCTCAACGCTGCAAACATGTCATAAAAAGTAACTCTGGCCTGTAAATCGTTTCTATTTTGTTTTAGTTGTTCTTGTTGCTTTTCTGCAACATAAGAATAAAAATGTATTAGTTTTTATGTTTTATTCATAGATTGTTCTAGTTTGTGGGAGTCCCGAATCGTTTTATTCTCCCGTACCCGCACACACAGAGTGAGTGCATTACCGCCCGCGCTCGCACTCGGCCATCAAATCTAGTCCCGCGTTTTGTTTTGTTTCCGGTCTAGCTATCCGGTGTGATGTTGTAGTTTTTCTAACGTTACCAGTTGTTGCAACAGCATGTGAAAAAACTACAATGTTTGCTAGGCCAAAAAGAGCGTTAATCTCGCGCTAAAAAAATTGACGCCGTTAAAATGTGTTTGCGGTAACGCCGTTAATAACGCGTTAAACTGACAGCACTAATATATATATATATATATATATATACAGTTATATAAACACTTTTATTCTGGTTTACTGTGTTCACAGAAGCACTGCGGGTGCTCGATGTGACGGTGTGTGTGAATCCTCATGTTCTGTTGTTTATGCTGCTATTTGCACATGTAAATCTACATTTTTGAGTTATTTGAATGGGTCACAGACACTTATCTTTTCTAATTACATTTAATTCTAATCTAACCTTAAAATAATGTCAGTTAACTGCTGATGACTGGTTAACAAGCATCAGCTGTCAGTCAGAAAACAAAATGTTAAATGAACATCTCTACTTCATATATTTCAACTGAATGAAGTAAAATTGTTCAGTGCAGCAAGTCAACATAACATTTTGAGATTGACCTCCAAAATCTTTACCGTGTTTTTGTGATGGCAAGAAATGTACAAAGCAGAAGAACTGGTGTCGTTCTTTACCATCCAACTGGGGACGCGAAGTTCATTTTGATTAATATAATCATTATTGACTGTATAAAGTAGTGACCTGAAATTGTTACCTTAAAGAGCTATTTCTGTTTGATTTATCCCATGAACCCTAAACGGACTGCATAACCAAGCATAGAAAGTATCTATGAAGAGAGACCGTTAAAGAAGAAAAATAATAATATGAATGATAAGAGCCTCTGCTTTTGAACTGTTGCCATCGGTATTTTTTACCCCGTTAAAAAACAGATTCAAATGGTCTTTCCTCAAAAAATTCTAATTTTTTTAATTTTTGATAACTGATGGTTTGGTCATTCTTTTTTAATTGTATATTGTATATGTTTATCTATGCATATTGTGATCTCTGATGCCTGTATGAACACACACACACACACATATACATATACATATACATATATATATACATATACATATATATATATATATACACACAAGTTACATAGTTCCATTGTAGGCTATGGGAGTCCCCTGTTCGATAGGTAAACATCGTTCAGGTCCCCACTTGGCCAGTGTAGAGCGACAGTGCTCTGTTAGTAATATAGAAATGTGTGTGTTTGTGTGTGTCTGATGCCTGTGTAAACATTATATAATTACATATTACATATATAATATATAAACATTATATATATTATATATATGTATAAAAGTTACATAATGAAGACAGACTTCACTGTTCACACACACACACACACAGTTCCATTGTAGGCTATGGGAGTCCCCTGTTCGATAGGTAAACATCGTTCAGGTCCCCACTTGGCCAGTGTAGAGCGACAGTGCTCTGTTAGTAATATAGAAATTAATGTGTGTGTGTACAATGGCACATAACAATGGCAAAAAAATTGTTAGGGACTGCATAACCAAGAATATAAAGTATCTATGAAGAGAGAGCATTAAATAAGAGAAATAATAGTATGAATGATAAGAAGCATCTTCTCGCCTCTGCTTTTGAACTGTTGCCGTCGGTATTTTTTACCCCGTTGTAGATTTAAATGGTCTTTCCTCAAGCAATTTTTTTTTTGATAACTGATGGGGTCATTTTTCTTTAATTGTATACTGTATATTTTTATCTATGCATATTGTGATTTCTGATGCCTGTGTGAACACACACACACACACACACATATATACATATATATATAATTTATATATATAATGTATATAAAAGTTACATATATACAAGTTACATAATGAAGACAGACTTCACTCTTCACACACACACACACAGTTCCATTGTAGGCTATGGGAGTCCCCTGTTTTATAGGTAAACATCGTTCAGGTCCCCACTTGGCCAGTGTAGAGCGACAGTGCTCTGTTAGTAATATAGAAATGTGTGTGTGTACAATGGCACATAACAATGGCAAAAAAATTGTTAGGGACTGCATAACCAAGAACAGAAAGTATCTATGAAGAGAGAGCATTAAAGAAGAAAAATAATATTATGATTGATATGAATATCTTAAGGCCTCTGCTTTTGAACTGTTGCCACCGATATTTTTTACCCTGTTGAAATACAGATTCAAATGGTCTTTCCTGAAATTTTTTTTTTTACATTTTTGATAACTGATGGTTTGGTCATTATTTTTTAATTGTATATTGTATATGTTTATCTATGCATATTGTGATCTCTGATGCCAGTGTGAAAATACACACACACACACACATATATATATACATATATATATATATATATATATATATATAAATAATGTTTATATGTGTTACATAATGATGACAGACTTCATTGTTCACACACACACACAGTTTCATTGCAGGCTATGAGAGTCCCCACTTGGATGGTTAGAGATCGTTCAGAGATGGAGGTCAGGTCCCCTCTTGGCCAGTGTAGAGCGACACTGCTCTGTTAATATATATTACATGCATGTGTGTGTGTACAATGGCACATAATAATTGCAAATAAAGTGTTAGGGACTGCATAACTAAGAATAGAAAGTATCTATGAAGAAAGAGAGTTAAATAAGAAAAATAATATTAATATGAATGATAAGAGGCATCTTCTCGCCTCTGCTTTTGAACTGCTGCCGTCGGTATTTTTTACCCCGTTGTAGATTTAAATGGTCTTTCCTCAAGCAATTCAAATTTGTTCATTATTGATAACTGATGGTTTGGTCATTCTTTTTTTAGTTGTTTATGTTTATCTATGCATATTGTGATCTCTGATGCCTGTGTGAACATTATATAATTACATATATATGTATGTTTGGGCATTTTTGAAAATACTTGAAAGTTCGGTAACACTTTATAATAACTGCACACTATTAATAATTAGTTAAGCATTAGTAAAGAGTTACTTCATAATTTGTAAAGCATTAATATGCATTAATGAGCAGTTTATAATTACAGCTATACATGCTTTGTTCTTGTATAAATGCTTTATTCTTTATTTAGAAGCATATCTATATTTTGTTTAATAATTGTATTTTCATACTTTATTAATGATCAATTTATAATTTCTAAATGAAATAAAGCATTATTTACAAACAAGTTATTTGGGATTTGTCAGTGATTCATAAGATCACTTAAGTGTAAGTAAATGCAGTAAATTCAGGTAGTTATAAAGCATTTAGTAGTGGTCAGTTAACTATTTTTGTGAGCTCATCACAAAATATAAAGCATTTATAAAGGAGATTTAAAGACTCAGTTATCTTCTAAACAGAAAAATGAAACAAACACAACACTGTGATACAGAATATAGAAATATATAACTGAACCTTTAAATCTCCTTTATAAAAGCTTTACAAGGCATAACTAGTCCTCACTTTATAAAATACTTATACTCACCACTACCAAATGCTTTATAACTACCTGAATTACAGTAGAAATACATGTTAATAAAGCATTTATTAACACACTAAGTACCTATTACAAAATGTCGGTATAATGTATGAATGTACATTTGAAATAGTTTATTAATCATTTTACTCACACTTTCTAAGTGATCTTATGAACCACTGACAACTCCTAAATAACTGGTTTGTATATAATGTTATACTTCATTTAAAAATTATAAATTGATCATTAATAAAGTATGAAAATACAACAATTAAACACATTATAGATATGCTTTTAAAGCAAGAATAAAGCTTTTATAGCTGTATTTATATACTGCTTATTAATGTCTATTAATGCTTTATAAATATTGAATTAACTGTTTACTAATGCTTAACTAATGATACATAGCGTGGAGTTATTATAAAGTTACCGTAAGTTCTTTAACTAAGCAGCAGTTAAACAGCAGCTCTACAGTTTCAGAGCCTCTCTGAGACAGCAAGCCATTCCAACAATAGAGAAGTGTGAACGACGTGTGTTAATGGGCCACTGCAGTTCCTGCTCCAGCCTACAGGAGCGCTGCTGAGTATGGGCTTAAACACACACACACTTGCAGGTCCCCACTTGGTCAAAAATGTAAAAATTCACCAGAGCGTATTTTAGATGATTTTAACATGTTTTAAGGCATGACCAACAGGGGACTTGAAAAATGTCCCCACTTGGCTCGGCGGTCCCCTGTTGGTGAGTGTGTAACGACACCAAGGTCCCCTCTTAGATAGGTAGACAAGTACACGCACACACACACACACACACACACACACACACACACATATATAATAAGCAGTGTTTCCTGTGCTGTTTTTAAGCAGTGTCACTTCAATGTGAAAAAATGTCACTTAAACTTGTGATTTATATATCATTCAGATAGCCTACGTAAAATAATAAAACAACTTGTCTTCTCTATGTATGTAGTAAAGATATACATACTTTTACTAGCTCAGATAATTTTTTTAACCTTTTGATGTGTTTAATATACAGTGTAATGATTTGGTGCCCTGGATATTGACATTTTGTTTTTCATTTTTTATTATATTTTTAGTATAGATTATTTTCTGTGTTAATGCTGCTGTTTTGCGTATTCATTAATCCAAATGTGTATGACAGTCAGCCCATAAATCCATAAGAATTATGCATGGATGCTTACTTTGGTGTCGCCACCGCTCATAGTCCTTATGCCACCCTATAAATAATTTTCTAACTATTAATTATGTATCTTTTAATAGAGGACATTTTGAGCCAATATGAAATCCGCAGAATGCTTGGCCAGGGAAGATTGGCCACTGTCTACGAAGGGAGGCGCTTGGAGGACGGCCTTGAGGTGGCGGTGAAAATTTCCAGAAAGCCGAGGAACATGGAATACATCACCATTGTACGTAGACTACACTTGCTATGGTTTTTTCACATTGTTAAACTTAAAACACGTAAACAATATAGATATGGACTAAAGGCACCTTCATTTAACAATCATAAAAATTATCTTTCTTCTAGCCTGGTCATCCCGTGCCCGTTCCAGTAGAGGTAGGTCTGTTAATACTTGTGAGCCCCAACACTCCAGAGATCATTCAGCTGCTGGACTGGCAGGACCAGCTTGACCGCTACATCATGGTCTTGGAACGCCTCTCACCTTGCGAAGATCTGATAGATTTTTTGGATCGTCACAAAGACACCTTTAGTGAGGACATAGCAAAGTTTATAATGCTACAGGCACTGTGCGCTACTTACACATGCTGTGTCCGCGGAGTGCTTCACTGCGACATTAAGATGGAGAACCTGCGGATCAATCCAGAAACATTCGAGGTCAAACTGATTGACATTGGATTTGGGGATCTCCTGAAGGAATCTGCTTATGATCGATTCTGTGGTATGTATTAAGACTCAAACCTGTAGTTTAGGACTTCTATTCTAGTGACAAGCTAAAGTGTATTCTAACCAGACAAGACTAAATGGGACTTGTAGTTTTCCCTTTAAAGAGATTAGTCATCCAAAAATGAAAATTCGGTCATAATTTACTCACCCTTTTGTTGTTCCAAACCTGTAAAAAAGACACAAAATAAGATATGTTGAAGAATGTTGGTAACCAGACAGCTGACGTTAGCCATTGACATGACATCCATAATATCTTTTTCCCTACTATTGAAGTGAAAGGCTACCGTCAGCTGTCTGGTTACCAACATTCTTCAACATAATCTTCTTTTGTGTTCAACAGAAGAAAGAAACTCATACAGGATTAACATAAGGGTGAGTAATGACAGTGATGACAGAATTTTCATTTTTGGGTGAACTAACCCATTGTCAGTGGAAACTTCTCATTCTCGCACCTGGTTTGGAAATTTCAACATTGATTTTGATATTTTCAACATCCTAAATTGATGCACCAATGTTTTTTAATGAAATAAAACCATTTTTTTGCATGCTAATGGATACATTGAAAACATTCATTAGTATTGCAAACTTACTCAAGTCATCAGGCAAAATGTCTTTTCTTCCGGCACAGATGATTATTGCCCACCTGAGTTCAAAATTGAGGGCAGGTACCATGGGAAACCTGCAACTGTGTGGTCTCTGGGAATTCTTCTATTCACATTGGTGTGTAGACGATTCCCAGAAAATAATGATCTGGAGATGATTGATGATGACATCTGGTTTGAGCCTGGCTGGTCAGAAGGTAAGATTGCAAGAAGACCAATTGTTATTCTGAATCATACTAAACAGACAAAAGAAAAAAGGCACAAAAAGTAACACCTGAGCCAAATGGCTATAAAGATGGGCTTGTTGATAATGCAGGAATGTTTTCGGAATTTCTGACCATACAGATTAGCACGGTCAAACTTTATAGCTTATTATTACAAAGACTGCAGGTGTAAAGTTTAAGGTTATGATCTGACTCTCTCTCTCTCTCTCTCTCTCTCTCTCTCTCTCTCTCTCTCTCTCTCTCTCTCTCTCTCTCTCTTTATCTCTCTCCCTCTCTCTCTCTCTCTCTCTCCCATTGTTCTTAACAGAATGCTGCCATCTGATTCGATCGCTCCTTCAGCAGGACCCAAGCTGGCGGATTAGTTTGGGGGAAATTATTTTCCACAGTTGGTTTAAGGTACTGAGCCTAATATCAGCTACAAATTACTTTGAATGTTGAGTCTTTTTTTTATTTTTATTTTTTTTATATGTTGTTTATCTGTTGTGGCAAAAAAAAAAAATCTGAAGTCAAATCTCTTAAGTTTGTTTATGTTGACAATAACCATGTATTTCTTTCTTCTTCTTTTTGTACCATCAGTATGACAGTGTTAGTGAGGGAAATACTTGTCAGGAGAGAAAGAATAGTTTTGAGAAGCTGCTACCTTTTCATTCCTCTGACACATTAGCCAGCCCAGGTCAGCTTCAGCAAGTGCAGGACCAGACTACTTTGAGAAGCACTGATGATAAATCAAATGAACATGTTATGAGACATGTAACTGGTAACTGGTTTTGTTAACTACAGCTCTGTGCTTCAAAAACACTTAAATATTAGCATCCATTATTGAAGAATAGGGGGATTATCTGTTCCTAGAATCATGTGTCATTAATTATCATAAGAAAAAATCCACACCTTCAAACGTTACTTCAAAACACAATTGATTGAAGTTTAATTAAGGGCAGGATCAGATTTGTATTCCATGACTTCTGTTCAATCTTTAAACACAGATGAAAATACATGGACAACTGTTGGCACCAGCAAGAAGAGAAAATGGAGTTCTCACAGCTCTCAAATGTATGACTGCCATCAAAGTACATCACCAATGGATGAGTGGCCTGAGAGAAAGAGAAGGAGGACGAATAGTGTTGAGATGGTGTCCGCGCCCTCTTTCTGTGACCCGAAAGGCAGCTCAGATCAGGGTCAGGCTCAGCATAAAGAGGATGAGGGTGCTGTGCCTATATACGGAAGACATGATGAAGGTAAATCAGATAACCTTGCCATTAGAATCTGTTTTTTTGCTCCGTACATCAAAATCTTGACATAATCTTTCAGCTAGATATTAGTTTCCATTAATGGAAGCTTAATTAACCCTAAGCATAATCGTTAATGCCCCTAACTGAAGAATCATCATAATGTGTGAGTATGAAGGATTTCATTATTATTTAATTGAATCATGTTTTTGGTTCACATTTCCTGCATTATATCAAAATGTAGTGGAAGATAGTTTTCAGGAGCCTCATTTCAGTGGCTTTGAAGTCCAGCCACCTGCAAATCCGCAAAACATTTTGAGTCGGTATCAGTTTGGCAGAATACTTGGTCAGGGAGGATTTGGCACAGTCTATGAAGGGAGACACCTGGAGGATGGCCTTAAGGTATCATTAATTTACATACAATATTAGTGTATATTATGTCCACTTTTAGTGCACTTGTTTTGACAAATGTTTTGTTTTGTTGAACAGGTGGCAGTAAAAATTGCCAGAAAGCCGAGTAATATGCCGTACATTGCCATTGTAAGTAGACTACTCTTTCCATGTTTTTTCACATTTTTAATTTTAAACATGTAAACAATTTGTTCAAGACTGGGCTAAATCTTTATTTGGGAAGCACCCCCCTCTAACAATCATAAAAATGATCTTTCTTCTAGCCTGGTCATCCCACACCCGTTCCATTAGAGGTCGGCCTGTTAATCCTGGTTAATTGGGAACCTAAAATTCCACAGATCGTTCAGCTGCTGGACTGGCAGGACCAGCCTGACTACTACATCATGGTTTTGGAGCGCCCCTCACCCTGCGCAGATCTGTGTTACTACATTAGCCTTTTTAGAGGAACTCTCAATGAATTTGTAGCGCGACTTGTCATGTGGCAGGTAACGCACGCCGCTAACATGTGCAGTGCACGTGGAGTTTTCCACCGTGACATTAAGATGGAGAACCTGCTGATCAATCCAGAAACATTCGAGGTCAAACTGATTGACTTCGGATGTGGGGATCTCCTGAAGGAATCTGCATATTATCAATTCTGTGGTATGTATTAAAACTTAAACCTGTAGTTTAGGACTCAAACTGTAGCATATCCTATAAATATATTTCAAGCTTACTCATCAGACTCAATGTCTTTCCTTCAGGCACAGAGGATTATTGCCCCCCTGAGTTTAGAACAGAGGGCAGATACCATGGGAAACCTGCAACTGTGTGGTCACTGGGTGTCCTCTTATTCAGAATGGTGTGTGGACACTTTCCAGAACCCATCGAACTGCTGGCGATTTATACAGGCATTTGGAATCAGCCTGGCTTGTCACACGGTAAGATGGCAATCATCACAAAAAGATAAAACCTGAGCCAGAAATTCTGGATGTTCTGAACTTAAAGTTTAGAATCTTAAATCTTACATCTTATTACAAAGATTGCAGATGTAATGTTCAAGGTTGTAATCTCACTCTCTCATCTCTCTTTCTCTTTCATCGTTCTGCACAGAATGCTGCCATCTGATTCAGTGTCTCCTGCAGCAGGACCCAAGCCGGCGGATTGGTTTGGAGGAAATCCTGCCCCATTCATGGTTTCATCAGTTAAATGATTGTTAGGCTGCATAGGTTAGGTCAGCCGGAACCGGGAACTAGGGTTGCCAACTTCAGAAAAGAAAAATGCGGGACAATCGTGGTTCTTTACAGGAAAATAAGGGACACTCAAAATATTTGTACTGCATCACACAGTATATGTCATTTCAGGTTCGTATGTGTTTAAAAGGTTCTAACGGACATAAACGCATTTGTTTTGCTTAACCTGTTTATGTAGCCTACAATTTAATTTTAAAACAAATTTTAAGGTCACACAAAAAAGTCACATTAATTACACACAAAATATAGTTCAAAATAATAGCATTTATCTGAAATAGAAAGCTTTTGTAACATTATACACTACATTTTAAAGAAATGAAAGAATAATAGCCTACTTTTATTCAGCAAGGACGCATTAAATGAATCAAAAGTGACAAAGACATTTATAATGATGCAAAAGCTTTTTTATTTCGGATAAATCTGCTTTGAAACTTCTATTCATCAAATAATCCTGACTTCTATTTAAAAAAATCATTAATAGTGATCAGACATGCAGCAAATCAAATCAGCATTATTCCCTCAAGTAGATTGCATCTTTTCTTGCGTGTCTGGATGCTGGACTCATTTACAATAATCACGTTGTTTAAATTCACCAAAACTGATTTGCCGAAATCAAAACCCGGCTGGACAGTGAAACGGATTAGCCGTTATCGCGAGACCGGATCGAACAGGGAGCGGTAGTGGCCACTCGTGTGAGAGGGGTAGTGGCCACTCAGTGTGCAGTGAGACAGCAGAGGATTCTGTTCGCAAATCAAATTATTTGTCAAAATTAATTCTCAATTTATAGTTTATTGGTATGGTCTGATAGGCGTGATTGGATGATGACCGGTGTTGTGGTCATTCTCAAGTGTCGTGTGTTGCTGTTGTATCATTTAGATCAGCGTAGCACTCAATAAACGGGACAAGAGAGGTCCCGTACGGGACACATAAATTAGGCCCAATAATCGGGACGTCCCGGCTAATTCGGGATAGTTGGCAACCCTACCTGAAACACTTCCTATAACACCCGATGTACTCGTTACATCATAATAAGAATGGCATCTACGCTAATGTTAGTCTTTCCGTTTATTCCGAGGTTTACTGAAGTCAGCCGTATCCGAGCCGTATCCAGATCAGATGGTGAACCTGATACGACCACAACGCATCCCTGAAGTGCCAGCCTCATCAGCCCTGTGAAGGCCTCATGGACATCTCAACAAACTCGTCTCCATACCAGCGTGATGACTCCGACCTCCAACTAGATGGATCTGGATAAATATTGTGAATGTTATGATCCAATCTGACTTCTGACCTGTAATGCTGCCTGAATCATAATCATACACTGTTCGTTCGTTAACCAGAGTAGGACTGGCCCCCGACTGAGCCTGGTTTCTCCCGAGGTGTTTTTCTCCATTCTGTCATCTGATGGAGTTTTGGTTCCTTGCCACTGTTGCCTTGGCTTTTGGCTTGCTTAGTTGGGGACATTTAATATTCAACAATATTATTGATCTGCCTTACTTCAGGTGGACGATGATGCAATTTTCTTCTTAAAACAAACTTTGTTGTATTATTTTTATGTTATCACTGTGAACCTGCTTTGATAAAAATCTGTATTGTAAAAAGCGCTATATAAACAGATGACTTAACTTGACTTCAGGTACTGAGCCTAAGATTAGCTACTAATGGCTTTGAAGAAATATTCACATTTTGACTACCTATTGTTTGTGCATTTGTTTTTATGTTGTTTATTTATTGGGACACAATTATGAAATCTAATCTCTTATAAGTGTAATGTATGTAGACAATAACCCTCATTTCTGTATTTTGTTTCAGGTCACCCTATAAGAATCAGGAAAAATGTAATTAGTGCAAATGTAATGGGCATTTTATTTGCACTATTTACCACCAAAGTTCCAGTGTTCCCTCCAGGCCGTAGCATCTTTATGGCTGAGCTCCATGTCATGGTCATCATGATCCCAGAAGTTCCTTTCATAAGCCTAGAGGTTCCTAGGAAAGCCGTTCTTGTCACAAACGCACAGAGGACCGCTTTTCAGACCGCGTTGTGTTTTCTTTTTGCGTCTTATTACGCTTGAATGTATAAAAACACAAAATTATCTCAAAATGCCTGTTTGGCAAGTATCCTCGTAAAGACAGTTTTAAATTAGTTCTAATGTCTTAAATAAAAAAATTACAATTTTGGCAGGGCCAGTAAAAATCTAAAACTAAAATCATGTGGTGAGCCGTGCTATATATAGTGAAGGCACAGTAAAATGTGACATTTATTATAACTAGTTTAAAATGCCCGTGCAAAATCATTTTTTTGTGTGTGTTTTTAGTAATAGTTGGTTTGGTGCGTTTGAGTGCTCATTGTTACAATTACACTGCAAAAATTCAGTGACATTTTTATTTGTGCATGGTAGAAAGCAAATACTGATACTGACATAATGACATACAGAAATATGGAAAATTGAACTACACGATTGAGGGAGCAGCCTACAAAGTGACCTTCGAGAAAACGCTACGCTTGAGCAAACAGTTTGTGAATAGGCTACTACAAATGATGGCCGCGAAAGAGACTGTGAACGCATTGAATAGGATATGTTTAGTTGGTGAATAGCATAGGATACTATTACACAGCAGCAATAACATTAAGCGCAACTGAATAAAATATAATATTCAGAAATAAACAGTGTAGCTGACTTACAGATCGAGTTAACACCCACAAATGAATAAGCGCAACGATTCAGGGAGCAGGCTACACAGTGAACTCAGAGAAAACTACTTAAGCTCCGCTGCTTTCTTCGACCCTCTCTTTCTCTGGTCATGCGCTGTGCTCACTCAGTGTGCAGTGTGAGAGGGGTAGTGGCCACTCAGTGTGCAGTGTGAGAGAGGGAGTGGCCACTCAGTGTGCAGTGTGAGAGAGGGAGTGGCCACTCAGTGTGAGAGGGGGAGTGGCCACGCAGTGTGAGAGGGGTAATGGCCACTCAGTATGCAGTGTGAGAGGGGGGGTGAACACGCAATGTGAGAGGGGGAGTGGCCACGCAGTGTGAGAGGGGGAGTGGCCACGCAGTGTGAGAGGGGGAGTGGCCACGCAGTGTGAGAGTGGGAGTGGCCACGCAGTGTGAGAGGGGTAATAGCCACGCAGTGTGCGAGGGGTAGTGGCCACTCAGTGGCAGTGTGAGAGGGGGAGTGGCTACGCAGTGTGAGAGGGGTAGTGGCCACTCAGTATGCAGTGTGAGAGGGGGAGTGGCCAGTCAGTGTGCAGTGTGAGAGAGGGAGTGGCCACTCAGTGTGCAGTGTGAGAGGGCTAGTGGCCACTCGTGTGAGAGGGGTAGTGGCCACTCAGTGTGCAGAGTGAGAGGAAGAGTGCCCACCCAGTGTGCAGTGTGAGAGGGGGAGTGCCCACCCAGTGTGCAGTGTGAGAGGGGGAGTGGCCACTCAGTGTGCAGTGTGAGAGGGGTAGTGGCCACTCAGTGTGCACTGTGAGAGGGGGAGTGGCCACCCAGTGTGAGAGAGGGAGTGGCCACTCAGTGTGCAGTGTGAGAGGGGTAGTGGCCACTCGTGTGAGAGGGGTAGGGCCCACTCAGTGTGCAGTGTGAGAGGGGGAGTGGCCACTTAGTATGCAGTGTGAGAGGGGGAGTGGCCAGTCAGTGTGCAGTGTGAGAGAGGAAATGGCCACTCAGTGTGCAGTGTGAGAGGGGTAGTGGCCACTCAGTGTGCAGTGTGAGAGAACGAGTGGCCACTCAGTGTGCAGTGTGAGAGGGGTAGTGGCCACTCAGTGTGCTGTGTGAGAGGGGGAGTGGCCACCCAGTGTGCAGTGTGAGAGGGGGAGTGGCCACTCAGTGTGCAGTGTGAGAGGGGTAGTGGCCACTCAGTGTGCACTGTGAGAGGGGGAGTGGCCACTCAGTGTGCAGTGTGAGAGAGGGAGTGGCCACTCAGTTTGAAAGGGGTAGCGGCCACTCAGTGTGCAGTGTGAGAGGGGGTGTGGCCACTCAGTTTGCAGTGTGAGAGGGGGAGTGGCCACTAGGGCTGTCACTTTTTATTCGATATTCGAATATGCATTCGAACATGACTTGAAATATCCGTAATCTAACTATAAATAAACTATCCGGTTTTTAAAGTGCCATGTTTAGCGCATTTTTTAAAGTCTATGATAAGACCGTTTGTTTTTTTTATTTTATTGTTTGCCATCTCATCCAGGAGCGGGCGCTCTCGTATTGTAGCGTCTGCCCATGACCAAATCAAGCGAATAATAGCCAATAGCCACCCTGTTTTGAAAATGGAAGATAACGTACAGAACGGCCAGCCTGAGCGGACAATTACGACCCCAACTCATCTAAAAAGTAGTGTCTGGAAATATTTTGGGTTCTACACCGAAGATACCACTTCTCTCAACATTGACACGCAAATACTTGTGTGTGCCAGGCACGTCTGTGCGCTCCGAGCGCGTATTCTCCACCAGGGGGTACATCGTCAATAAAAAGAGAGCCGCACTTGATCCAGATCAAGTTGATTAATTGGTGTTTCTAGCAAGGGAGTGGCCACTCAGTGTGCAGTGTGAGAGAGATAGTGGCCACTCAGTGTGAGAAGGGGTAGTGGCCACTTAATGTGCCGTGTTAGAGGGGGAGTGGCCACTCAGTGTGCAGTGTGAGAGGGGTAGTGGCCACTCACTGTGCAGTGTAAGAGGGGGTGTGGCGACTCAGTGTGCCTTGTGAGAGAGGGAGTGGCCACTCAGTGTGCAGTGTGAGAAAGGGAGTGGCCACTCAGTGTGCAGTGTGAGAGGGGGAGTGGTCACTCAGTGTGAGAGGGGGAGTGGCCACTCAGTGTGCAGTGTGAGAGAGGGAGTGGCCACTCAGTGTGCAGTGTGAGAAAGGGAGTGGCCACTCAGTGTGCAGTGTGAGAGGGGGAGTGGCCACTCAGTGTGCAGTGTGAGAGGGGGAGTGGCCACTCAGTGTGCAGTGTGAGAGAGGGAGTGGCCACTCAGTGTGCCTTGTGAAAGAGGGAGTGGCCACTCAGTGTGCAGTGTGAGAAAGGGATTGGCCACTCAGTGTGCAGTGTGAGAGGGGGAGTGGTCACTCAGTGTGCAGTGTGAGAGGGGGAGTGGCCACTCAGTGTGCAGTGTGAGAGGGGGAGTGGCCAGCTGCCAGAGCAGCAAAAGCCAATGTGTGCTTCTTTTACCGAGATATTTAACGATATCTTTTGCATTTCTAATCCAAACAAAGTCTGCACTGCACTTACTCGTGCCCGTTGCAAGACACCTGTCAAGTTTAATGTCAATGGTTCACTTACGGTATGCGAATAACAGTAGCGATAACGTTAAGCACACCAGAATGAAATATAATTTTCAGAAGTAAACAGCGCAGCTGACTTACAGATTCAGTTAACATCCACAAATGAATAAGCCACGATTCAGGGAGCAGGCTACACAGTGAACTTCGAAAAAACGCTACGCTTGAGCAAACAATTTGTGAATAGGCTACAATACAATACTACAAATGATGGCCGTTAATAAAACATAATATTCAGAAGTAAACAGTGTAGCTGACTTAATGTTTTTTAAAGCCTATTAAAATTCTAAAATTATGGCTTTTATTTATACTGTAATGTTGAATGGCTATAATTAATGGCAAAAAAATCCATTAGATTCAATAGGAGACATCAGTATCAGTACTGGTATCAGTGATACTGGCCTTCATTCATAGTGCTTAGTAAATAGATGCCATTAAACATTTAAAATAAATTGTTTTTACATTGTATCTTTATTAGTTTGAAGATTTAATTTGCAATTATTATAATATAAGAGCACACTAAAAAACATTAATGTTAAAAATGATTACAGAAACCTTAGTTTAACTCTTTTTATTGATGATTTTCGATTTGAGCTACTAACAGAAAGACAATACAGTGTTTGTTTTGACATATTGACCAAGAATTCCAGATGATATTCAACAAAATCATTTCTTACTCTCTGATTTAGCACTAAAGTATTAAAGGCCTATAGGTATTTAAATATATATATATATTCAGAATAAAACCAGTAGCATGCAGTGTTATTTAAAATAATGTGCATTACATAATCAGATTACTTTTTTTAATTAAATGTAAATGCATAAATGATGTAACGAGTAAAGAAAAAAAAGAAATGAAATAGTATGAGCATGTTTGTGACCGTGAGATTGGCGTTAACGGCCAGTGTGAGACTCTTAAGTGACACTGAAATCTGAATGAACGAGCGCAATTAAAGGTATAGAATTAAATAGGAAATAAAGTTTCAGAATAAATTATTAGACGTTGACCAATAATCACTTAGCATTTCACCCTAAATTCGAGGTAATAATAAAATGGAGTCAGGTAAGAGTTAAATTGAAATTACTTTGCGCATCGAAAAGACAGACCGTGTAAGAAACCTTCATCCACACCAATGGACACTGTCGTTGGACCAATTGGGTGACAGCTTGAACATCTATGTATAAATTACAGGAACGTCTGTCTGTGTGTCTGTTATACGCATATCTCTCGAATTGTTAGTCTGATGGATTTCAAACTTGACAGGTGTCTTGCTACGGGCACAAATAAGTGCAGTGCCAAGTTTGACATTGTTTGGATTTGAAATGCAAAAGATATCGGTAAATATATCGGTAAAAGAAGCACTTAGAATGTTGTGGATTAAAAATAATCTTTCTGACATTATAGGATTGTATTGGTAAAAGAAGTGCATAGAAAGGTTGTGGTTTAAAAATAAACATTCTGACATAAACACTCTGTCAGCTAAACATGAAGTCAGCTACACTGTTTACTTCTGATTATTATATTTTTTCACGGCCATCATTTGTAATAGCCTATTCACAAACTGTTTGCTCAAGTGTAGCATTTTTTCGAAGTTCACTGTTTAGCCTGCTCCCTGAATCGAGCTATGCTGTTTACTTCTGAATGTTATATTTCATTCTGGTGCACTTAACGTTATCGCTACTGTTAGTGTACTGTTAGAAATGCAGAATCTCTTGGTAAAAGAAGCACACATTGGCTTTTGGTGCTCTAGCCCCTGGCCACTACCCTCTCACACTGCACACTGACTGGCCACTCCCCCCTCACACTGCACACTGAGTGGCCACTCCCCCCTCACACTGCACACTGAGTGGCCACTCCCCCCTCACACTGCAAACTGAGTGGCCACTCCCCCTCTCACACTGCACACTTGAGTGACCACTCCCCCCTCACACTGAGTGGCCACTCCCCCTCTCACACTGCACACTTGAGTGACCACTCCCCCTCTCACAATGCACATTCACTGGCCACTCCCCCTCTCACACTGCAAACTTGAGTGACCACTCCCCCTCTCACACTGCACACTGACTGGCCACTCCCCCTCTCACACTGCACACTGAGTGGCCACTCCCCCTCTCACTGCACACTGAGTGGCCACTCACACTGCACACTTAGTGACCACTCCCCCTTCACACTGCACACTGAGTGGCCACTCCCCCTCTCACACTGCACACTTGAGTGACCACTCCCCCTCTCAAACTGCACACTGAGTGGCCACTCCCCCACTCACACTGCACACTTGAGTGACCACTCCCCCTCTCACACTGCACACTTGAGTGACCACTCCCCCCTCACACAGAGTGGCCACTCCCCCTCTCACACTGCACACTTGAGTGACCACTCCCCCTCTCACACTGCACACTCAGTGGCCACTCCCCCTCTCACACTGCCCACTTGAGTGACCACTCCCCCTCTCACAATGCACACTTAGTGGCCACTCCCCCTCTCACACTGCACACTTGAGTGACCACTCCCCTCTCACACTGCACACTGAGTGACCACACCCCCTCTCACACTGCACACTCAGTGGCCACTCCCCCTCTCACACTGCACACTTGAGTGACCACTCCCACTCTCACACTGCACACTGAATGGCCACTACCCCTCTCACACTGCACACTGAGTGGCCACTCCCTCTCTCACACTGCCACTGAGTGGCCACTCGCTCTGTCACATTGCACACTGATTGGCCACTCCCCCTCTCACACTGCCACTGAGTGGCCACTCCCCCTCTTACACTGCCACTGAGTGGCCACTCGCTCTGTCACACTGCACACTGAGTGGCCACTCCCCCTCTCACACTGCCACTGAGTGGCCACTCGCTCTGTCACACTGCCACAGAGTGGCCACTCGCTCTGTCACACTGCACACTGAGTGGCCACTCCCTCTCTCACACTGCACACTGAGTGGCCACTCCCTCTCTCACACTGCACACTGATTGGCCACTCCCCCTCTCACACTGCCACTGAGTGGCCACTCGCTCTGTCACACTGCACACTGAGTGGCCACTCCCTCTCTCACACTGCACACTGAGTGGCCACTACCCCTCTCACACTGCACACTGAGTGAGCACAGCGCATGACCAGAGAAAGAGAGGGGTCGAAGAAAGCAGCGGAGCTTAAGTAGTTTTCTCTGAGTTCACTGTGTAGCCTGCTCCCTGAATCGTTGCGCTTATTCATTTGTGGGTGTTAACTCAATCTGTAAGTCAGCTACACTGTTTATTTCTGAATATTATATTTTATTCAGGTGCGCTTAATGTTATTGCTGCTGTGTAATAGTATCCTATGCTATTCACCAACTAAACATATCCTATTCAATGCGTTCACAGTCTCTTTCGCGGCCATCATTTGTAGTAGCCTATTCAAAAACTGGTTGCTCAAGCGTAGCGTTTTCTCGAAGGTCACTTTGTAGGCTGCTCCCTCAATCGTGTAGTTCAATTTTCCATATTTATTGTATGTCATTATGTCAGTATCAGTATTTGCTTTCTACCATGCACAATCAATGTAGAAGGTGCATTGTCTAGGCAGCACAGGAATATTGCACAGTGTTTTCAGGTCTAGAGGTACAGCATTCTGGAGTGGTTTGGATCAGAGATCATGTAGCTATTAATAGTGTTTCCCTAAGAAAGATTTCACATTATTAGTGTATTTTTATGTGTAATTAACGTGACAAACAGCATGTACGTATTTGTGTGTTTGTGTCATTTTTTTAGGTCCTTCTCTTCCCTGAATGGCGTTCATCTTCCTCCAACAGGAGGCAGTGGAGGAGCACCTCTCCCTAAAGCGGGAGAAAGACAAAGAGGACATGTGGAAATGTGTAGAACAAAATCTGTAAAAGTTTGTCTTTATGGAAAAACTGTGGGTCAAAGACAGTATCATCAGGTATTTACCCAGGTTGTTTTTGCTGGGATAGGTCTTCTGGATGTGTCTATATTCTTCAGGTGGAGGCAGGTCCTCTATAGGGTGGAAGTTGTACTTGGACTCAAAATCATCTGAGAAGAGACAGCAAACATATGAAACGTATAAAAACCCTTAGCAATCGATGACTAAGCCATTTTGTGCGCACTGATTAAGCGCACCTGAATAAAATATAATATTCAGAAATAAACAGTGTAGCTGACTTACAGATTGAGTTAACACCCACAAATGAATAAGCGCAACGATTCAGGGAGCAGGCTACACAGTGAACTCAGAGAAAACTACTTAAGCTCCGCTGCTTTCTTCGACCCTCTCTTTCTCTGGTCATGCGCTGTGCTCACTCAGTGTGCAGTGTGAGAGGGGTAGTGGCCACTCAGTGTGCAGTTTGAGAGAGGGAGTGGCCACTCAGTGTGAGAGGGGGAGTGGCCACGCAGTGGGAGAGGGGGAGTGGCCACGCAGTGTGAGAGGGGTAATGGCCACTCAGTATGCAGTGTGAGAGGGGGAGTGGCCACGCAATGTGAGAGGGGGAGTGGCCAGGGTGAGAGGGGGAGTGGCCACGCAGTGTGAGAGTGGGAGTGGCCACGCAGTGTGAGAGGGGTAATGGCCACTCAGTCTGCAGTGTGAGAGGGGTAGTGGCGACTCAGTGTGCAGTGTTAGAGGGGGAGTGGCGACGCAGTGTGAGAGGGGTAGTGGCCACTCAGTATGCAGTGTGAGAGGGGGAGTGGCCAGTCAGTGTGCAGTGTGAGAGAGGGAGTGGCCACTCAGTGTGCAGTGTGAGAGGGGTAGTGGCCACTCGTGTGAGAGGGGTAGTGGCCACTCAGTGTGCAGTGTGAGAGGGGGAGTGCCCACCCAGTGTGCAGTGTGAGAGGGGGAGTGGCCACTCAGTGTGCAGTGTGAGAGGGGGAGTGGCCAGTCAGTGTGCACTGTGAGAGGGGGAGTGGCCACTCAGTGTGCAGTGTGAGAGAGGGAGTGGCCACTCAGTTTGAAAGGGGTAGCGGCCACTCAGTGTGCAGTGTGAGAGGGGGTGTGGCCACTCAGTTTGCAGTGTGAGAGGGGGAGTGGCCACTAGGGCTGTCACTTTTTATTCGATATTCGAATATACATTCGAACATGACTTGAAATATCCGTAATCGAACTATAAATAAACTATCCGGTTTTTAAAGTGCCATGTTTAGCGCATTTTTTAAAGTCTATGATAAGACCGTTTGTTTTTTTTATTTTATTGTTTGCCATCTCATCCAGGAGCGGGCGCTCTCGTATTGTAGTGTCTGCCCATGACCAAATCAAGCGAATAATAGCCAATAGCCACCCTGTTTTGAAAATGGAAGATAACGTACAGAACGGCCAGCCTGAGCGGACAATTACGACCCCAACTCATCTAAAAAGTAGTGTCTGGAAATATTTTGGGTTCTACACCGTAGATACCACTTCTCTCAACATTGACACGCAAATACTTGTGTGTGCCAGGCACGTCTGTGCGCTCCGAGCGCGTATTCTCCACCGGGGGGTACATCGTCAATAAAAAGAGAGCCGCACTTGATCCAGATCAAGTGGATAAATTGGTGTTTCTAGCAAGGGAGTGGCCACTCAGTGTGCAGTGTGAGAGAGATAGTGGCCACTCAGTGTGAGAGGGGTAGTGGCCACTTAGTGTGCCGTGTTAGAGGGGGAGTGGCCACTCAGTGTGCAGTGTGAGAGGGGTAGTGGCCACTCACTGTGCAGTGTAAGAGGGGGAGTGGCGACTCAGTGTGCCTTGTTAGAGAGGGAGTGGCCACTCAGTGTGCAGTGTGAGAGGGGGAGTGGCCACTCAGTGTGCAGTGTGAGAGGGGGAGTGGCCACTCAGTGTGCAGTGTGAGAGAGGGAGTGGCCACTCAGTGTGAGAGGGGGAGTGGCGACTCAGTGTGCAGTGTGAGAGGGGGAGTGGCCACTCAGTGTGCAGTGTGAGAGGGGGAGTGGCCACTCAGTGTGCAGTGTGAGAGAGGGAGTGGCCACTCAGTGTGCCTTGTGAGAGAGGGATTGGCCACTCAGTGTGCAGTGTGAGAAAGGGATTGGCCACTCAGTGTGCAGTGTGAGAGGGGGAGTGGCCACTCAGTGTGCAGTGTGAGAGGGGGAGTGGCCAGCGGCCAGAGCAGCAAAAGCCAATGTGTGCTTCTTTTACCGAGATATTTAACGATATCTTTTGCATTTCTAATCCAAACAAAGTCTGCACTGCACTTACTCGTGCCCGTTGCAAGACACCTTTCAAGTTTAATGTCAATGGTTCACTTACGGTATGCGAATAACAGTAGCGATAACGTTAAGCACACCAGAATGAAATATAATTTTCAGAAGTAAACAGCGTAGCTGACTTACAGATTCAGTTAACATCCACAAATGAATAAGCCACGATTCAGGGAGCAGGCTACACAGTGAACTTCGAAAAAACGCTACGCTTGAGCAAACAATTTGTGAATAGGCTACAATACAATACTACAAATGATGGCCTTGAATAAAACATAATATTCAGAAGCAAACAGTGTAGCTGACTTAATGTTTTTTAAAGCCTATTAAAATTCTAAAATTATGGCTTTTATTTATACTGTAATGTTGAATGGCTATAATTATTGGCAAAAAAATCCATTAGATTCAATAGGAGACATCAGTATCAGTACTGGTATCAGTGATACTGGCCTTCATTCATAGTGCTTAGTAAATAGATGCCATTAAACATTTAAAATAAATTGTTTTTACATTGTATCTTTATTAGTTTGAAGATTTAATTTGCAATTATTATAATATAAGAGCACACTAAAAAACATTAATGTTAAACATGATTACAGAAACCTTAGTTTAACTCTTTTTATTGATGATTTTCGATTTGAGCAACAGAAAGACAATACAGTGTTTGTTTTGACATATTGACCAAGAATTCCAGATGATATTCAACAAAATCATTTCTTACTCTCTGATTTAGCACTAAAGTATTAAAGGCCTATAGGTATTTAAATATATATATATATATATATATATATATATATATATATATATATATATATATATATATATATTCAGAATAAAACCAGTAGCATGCAGTGTTATTTAAAATAATGTGCATTACATAATCAGATTACTTTTTTTAATTAAATGTAAATGCATAAATGATGTAACGAGTAAAGAAAAAAAGAAATGAAATAGTATGAGCATGTTTGTGACCGGGAGATTGGCGTTAACGGCCAGTGTGAGACTCTTAAGTGACACTGAAATCTGAATGAACGAGCGCAATTAAAGGTATAGAATTAAATAGGAAATAAAGTTTCAGAATAAATTATTAGACGTTGACCAATAATCACTTAGCATTTCACCCTAAATTCGAGGTAATAATAAAATGGAGTCAGGTAAGAGTTAAATTGAAATTACTTTGCGCATCGAAAAGACAGACCGTGTAAGAAACCTTCATCCACACCAATGGACACTGTCGTTGGACCAATTGGGTTACAGCTTGAACATCTATGTATAAATTACAGGAACGTCTGTCTGTGTGTCTGTTATACGCATATCTCTCGAATCGTTAGTCTGATGGATTTCAAACTTGACAGGTGTCTTGCTACGGGCACAAATAAGTGCAGTGCCAAGTTTGACATTGTTTGGATTTGAAATGCAAAAGATATCGGTAAATATATCGGTAAAAGAAGCACTTAGAATGTTGTGGATTAAAAATAATCTTTCTGACATTATAGGATTGTATTGGTAAAAGAAGTGCATAGAAAGGTTGTGGTTTAAAAATAAACATTCTGACATAAACACTCTGTCAGCTAAACATGAAGTCAGCTACACTGTTTACTTCTGAATATTATATTTTATTCACGGCCATCATTTGTAATAGCCTATTCACAAACTGTTTGCTCAAGTGTAGCATTTTTTCGAAGTTCACTGTTTAGCCTGCTCCCTGAATCGAGCTATGCTGTTTACTTCTGAATGTTATATTTCATTCTGGTGCACTTAACGTTATCGCTACTGTTAGTGTACTGTTAGAAATGCAGAATCTCTTGGTAAAAGAAGCACACATTGGCTTTTGGTGCTCTAGCCCCTGGCCACTACCCCTCTCACTCTGCACACTGAGTGGCCACTCCCTCTCTCACACTGCACACTGACTGGCCACTCCCCCCTCACACTGCACACTGAGTGGCCACTCCCCCCTCACACTGCACACTGAGTGACCACTCCCCCTCTCACACTGCACACTGAGTGGCCACTCCCCCTCTCACACTGCAAACTTGAGTGACCACTCCCCCCTCACACTGAGTGGCCACTCCCCCTCTCACACTGCACACTTGAGTGACCACTCCCCCTCTCACAATGCACATTCACTGGCCACTCCCCCTCTCACACTGCACACTTGAGTGACCACTCCCCCTCTCACACTGCACACTGACTGGCCACTCCCCCTCTCACACTGCACACTGAGTGGCCACTCCCCCTCTCACTGCACACTGAGTGGCCACTCACACTGCACACTTAGTGACCACTCCCCCTTCACAATGCACACTGAGTGGCCACTCCCCCTCTCACACTGCACACGTGAGTGACCACTCCCCCTCTCAAACTGCACACTGAGTGGCCACTCCCCCTCTCACACTGCACACTTGAGTGACCACTCCCCCTCTCACACTGCACACTTGAGTGACCACTCCCCCCTCACACAGAGTGGCCACTCCCCCTCTCACACTGCACACTTGAGTGACCACTCCCCCTCTCACACTGCACACTTAGTGGCCAGTCCCCCTCTCACACTGCCCACTTGAGTGACCACTCCCCCTCTCACAATGCACACTTAGTGGCCACTCCCCCTCTCACACTGCACACTTGAGTGACCACTCCCCTCTCACACTGCACACTGAGTGAACACACCCCCTCTCACACTGCACACTCAGTGGCCACTCCCCCTCTCACACTGCACACTTGAGTGACCACTCCCACTCTCACACTGCACACTGAATGGCCACTACCCCTCTCACACTGCACACTGAGTGGCCACTCCCTCTCTCACACTGCCACTGAGTGGCCACTCGCTCTGTCACACTGCACACTGATTGGCCACCCCCCCTCTCACACTGCCACTGAGTGGCCACTCCCCCTCTCACACTGCCACTGAGTGGCCACTCGCTCTGTCACACTGCACACTGAGTGGCCACTCCCCCTCTCACACTGCCACTGAGTGGCCACTCGCTCTGTCACACTGCCACTGAGTGGCCACTCGCTCTGTCACACTGCACACTGAGTGGCCACTCCCTCTCTCACACTGCACACTGAGTGGCCACTCCCTCTCTCACACTGCACACTGATTGGCCACTCCCCCTCTCACACTGCCACTGAGTGGCCACTCGCTCTCTCACACTGCACACTGAGTGGCCACTCCCTCTCTCACACTGCACACTGAGTGGCCACTACCCCTCTCACACTGCACACTGAGTGAGCACAGCGCATGACCAGAGAAAGAGAGGGTCGAAGAAAGCAGCGGAGCTTAAGTAGTTTTCTCTGAGTTCACTGTGTAGCCTGCTCCCTGAATCGTTGCGCTTATTCATTTGTGGGTGTTAACTCAATCTGTAAGTCAGCTACATTGTTTTTGAATATTATATTTTATTCAGGTGCGCTTAATGTTATTGCTGCTGTGTAATAGTATCCTATGCTATTCACCAACTAAACATATCCTATTCAATGAGTTCACAGTCTCTTTCGCGGCCATCATTTGTAGTAGCCTATTCACAAACTGGTTGCTCAAGCGTAGCGTTTTCTCGAAGGTCACTTTGTAGGCTGCTCCCTCAATCGTGTAGTTCAATTTTCCCTATTTATTGTATGTCATTATGTCAGTATCAGTATTTGCTTTCTACCATGCACAATCAATGTAGAAGGTGCATTATCTAGGCAGCACAGGAATATTGCACAGTGTTTTCAGGTCTAGAGGTACAGCATTCTGGAGTGGTTTGGATCAGAGATCATGTAGCTATTAATAGTGTTTCCCTAAGAAAGATGTCACATTATTAGTGTATTTTTATGTGTAATTAACGTGACAAACAGCATGTACGTATTTGTGTGTTTGTGTCATTTTTTTGGGTCCTTCTCTTCCCTGAATGGCGTTCATCTTCCTCCAACAGGAGGCAGTGGAGGAGCACCTCTCCCTAAAGCGGGAGAAAGACAAAGAGGACATGTGGAAATGTGTAGAACAAAATCTGTAAAAGTTTGTCTTTATGGAAAAACTGTGGGTCAAAGACAGTATCATCAGGTCTTTACCCAGGTTGTTTTTGCTGGGATAGGTCTTCTGGATGTGTCTATATTCTTCAGGTGGAGGCAGGTCCTCTATAGGGTGGAAGTTGTACTTGGACTCAAAATCATCTGAGAAGAGACAGCAAACATATGAAACGTATAAAAACCCTTAGCAATCGATGACTAAGCCATTTTGTGCGCACTGATTAAGCGCACCTGAATAAAATATAATATTCAGAAATAAACAGTGTAGCTGACTTACAGATTGAGTTAACACCCACAAATGAATAAGCGCAACGATTCAGGGAGCAGGCTACACAGTGAACTCAGAGAAAACTACTTAAGCTCCGCTGCTTTCTTCGACCCTCTCTTTCTCTGGTCATGCGCTGTGCTCACTCAGTGTGCAGTGTGAGAGGGGTAGTGGCCACTCAGTGTGCAGTGTGAGAGAGGGAGTGGCCACTCAGTGTGAGAGGGGGAGTGGCCACGCAGTGTGAGAGGGGGAGTGGCCACGCAGTGTGAGAGGGGTAATGGCCACTCAGTATGCAGTGTGAGAGGGGGAGTGGCCACGCAATGTGAGAGGGGGAGTGGCCACGCAGTGTGAGAGGGGGAGTGGCCACGCAGTGTGAGAGTGGGAGTGGCCATGCAGTGTGAGAGGGGTAATGGCCACTCAGTGTGCAGTGTGAGAGGGGTAGTGGCCACTCAGTGTGCAGTGTGAGAGGGGGAGTGGCCACGCAGTGTGAGAGGGGTAATGGCCACTCAGTATGCAGTGTGAGAGGGGGAGTTGCCAGTCAGTGTGCAGTGTGAGAGAGGGAGTGGCCACTCAGTGTGCAGTGTGAGAGGGGTAGTGGCCACTCGTGTGAGAGGGGTAGTGGCCACTCAGTGTGCAGTGTGAGAGGGGGAGTGCCCACCCAGTGTGCAGTGTGAGAGGGGGAGTGGCCACTCAGTGTGCAGTGTGAGAGGGGTAGTGGCCACTCAGTGTGCACTGTGAGAGGGGGAGTGGCCACGCAGTGTGAGAGAGGGAGTGGCCACTCAGTGTGCAGTGTGAGAGGGGTAGTGGCCACTCGTGTGAGAGGGGTAGGGCCCACTCAGTGTGCAGTGTGAGAGGGGGAGTGGCCACTCAGTATGCAGTGTGAGAGGGGGAGTGGCCAGTCAGTGTGCACTGTGAGAGAGGGAGTGGCCACTCAGTTTGAAAGGGGTAGCGGCCACTCAGTATGCAGTGTGAGAGGGGGTGTGGCCACTCAGTTTGCAGTGTGAGAGGGGGAGTGGCCACTAGGGCTGTCACTTTTTATTCGATATTCGAATATGCATTCGAACATGACTTGAAATATCCGTAATCAAACTATAAATAAACTATCCGGTTTTTAAAGTGCCATGTTTAGCGCATTTTTTAAAGTCTATGATAAGACCGTTTTTTTTTTTTTTTTTATTGTTTGCCATCTCATCCAGGAGCGGGCGCTCTCGTATTGTAGCGTCTGCCCATGACCAAATCAAGCGAATAATAGCCAATAGCCACCCTGTTTTGAAAATGGAAGATAACGTACAGAACGGCCAGCCTGAGCGGACAATTACGACCCCAACTCATCTAAAAAGTAGTGTCTGGAAATATTTGGGGTTCTACACCGTAGATACCACTTCTCTCAACATTGACACGCAAATACTTGTGTGTGCCAGGCACGTCTGTGCGCTCCGAGCGCGTATTCTCCACCAGGGGGTACATCGTCAATAAAAAGAGAGCCGCACTTGATCCAGATCAAGTTGATAAATTGGTGTTTCTAGCAAGGGAGTGGCCACTCAGTGTGCAGTGTGAGAGAGATAGTGGCCACTCAGTGTGAGAGGGGTAGTGGCTACTTAGTGTGCCGTGTTAGAGGGGGAGTGGCCACTCAGTGTGCAGTGTGAGAGGGGTAGTGGCCACTCACTGTGCAGTGTAAGAGGGGGAGTGGCGACTCAGTGTGCCTTGTGAGAGAGGGAGTGGCCACTCAGTGTGCAGTGTGAGAGAGGGAGTGGCCACTCAGTGTGCAGTGTGAGAGGGGGAGTGGCCACTCAGTGTGCAGTGTGAGAGGGGGAGTGGCCACTCAGTGTGCAGTGTGAGAGAGGGAGTGGCCACTCAGTGTGCAGTGTGAGAGAGGGAGTGGCCACTCAGTGTGCCTTGTGAAAGAGGGAGTGGCCACTCAGTGTGCAGTGTGAGAAAGGGATTGGCCACTCAGTGTGCAGTGTGAGAGGGGGAGTGGTCACTCAGTGTGCAGTGTGAGAGGGGGGAGTGGCCACTCAGTGTGCAGTGTGAGAGGGGGAGTGGCCAGCGGCCAGAGCAGCAAAAGCCAATGTGTGCTTCTTTTACCGAGATATTTAACGATATCTTTTGCATTTCTAATCCAAACAAAGTCTGCACTGCACTTACTCGTGCCCGTTGCAAGACACCTGTCAAGTTTAATGTCAATGGTTCACTTACGGTATGCGAATAACAGTAGCGATAACGTTAAGCACACCAGAATGAAATATAATTTTCAGAAGTAAACAGCGTAGCTGACTTACAGATTCAGTTAACATCCACAAATGAATAAGCCACGATTCAGGGAGCAGGCTACACAGTGAACTTCGAAAAAACGCTACGCTTGAGCAAACAATTTGTGACTAGGCTACAATACAATACAATACAATACTACAAATGATGGCCATGAATAAAACATAATATTCAGAAGTAAACAGTGTAGCTGACTTAATGTTTTTTAAAGCCTATTAAAATTCTAAAATTATGGCTTTTATTTATACTGTAATGTTGAATGGCTATAATTAATGGCAAAAAATCCATTAGATTCAATAGGAGACATCAGTATCAGTACTGGTATCAGTGATACTGGCCTTCATTCATAGTGCTTAGTAAATAGATGCCATTAAACATTTAAAATAAATTGTTTTTACATTGTATCTTTATTAGTTTGAAGATTTAATTTGCAATTATTATAATATAAGAGCACGCTAAAAAACATTAATGTTAAACATGATTACAGAAACCTTAGTTTAACTCTTTTTATTGATGATTTTCGATTTGAGCTACTAACAGAAAGACAATACAGTGTTTGTTTTGACATATTGACCAAGAATTCCAGATGATATTCAACAAAATCATTTCTTACTCTCTGATTTAGCACTAAAGTATTAAAGGCCTATAGGTATTTAAAAATATATATATATTCAGAATAAAACCAGTAGCATGCAGTGTTATTTAAAATAATGTGCATTACATAATCAGATTACTTTTTTTAATTAAATGTAAATGCATAAATGATGTAACGAGTAAAGAAAAAAAGAAATGAAATAGTATGAGCATGTTTGTGACCGGGAGATTGGCGTTAACGGCCAGTGTGAGACTCTTAAGTGACACTGAAATCTGAATGAACGAGCGCAATTAAAGGTATAGAATTAAATAGGAAATAAAGTTTCAGAATAAATTATTAGAGGTTGACCAATAATCACTTAGCATTTCACCCTAAATTCGAGGTAATAATAAAATGGAGACAGGTAAGAGTTAAATTGAAATTACTTTGCGCATCGAAAAGACAGACCGTGTAAGAAACCTTCATCCACACCAATGGACACTGTCGTTGGACCAATTGGGTGACAGCTTGAACATCTATGTATAAATTACAGGAACGTCTGTCTGTGTGTCTGTTATACGCATATCTCTCGAATCGTTAGTCTGATGGATTTCAAACTTGACAGGTGTCTTGCTACGGGCACAAATAAGTGCAGTGCCAAGTTTGACATTGTTTGGATTTGAAATGCAAAAGATATCGGTAAATATATCGGTAAAAGAAGCACTTAGAATGTTGTGGATTAAAAATAATCTTTCTGACATTATAGGATTGTATTGGTAAAAGAAGTGCATAGAAAGGTTGTGGTTTAAAAATAAACATTCTGACATAAACACTCTGTCAGCTAAACATGAAGTCAGCTACACTGTTTACTTCTGATTATTATATTTTATTCACGGCCATCATTTGTAATAGCCTATTCACAAACTGTTTGCTCAAGTGTAGCATTTTTTCGAAGTTCACTGTTTAGCCTGCTCCCTGAATCGAGCTATGCTGTTTACTTCTGAATGTTATATTTCATTCTGGTGCACTTAACGTTATCGCTACTGTTAGTGTACTGTTAGAAATGCAGAATCTCTTGGTAAAAGAAGCACACATTGGCTTTTGGTGCTCTAGCCCCTGGCCACTACCCCTCTCACACTGCACACTGACTGGCCACTCCCCCCTCACACTGCACACTGAGTGGCCACTCCCCCCTCACACTGCACACTGAGTGGCCACTCCCCCCTCACACTGCACACTGAGGGACCACTCCCCCTCTCACACTGCACACTGAGTGGCCACTCCCCCTCTCACACTGCACACTTGAGTGACCACTCCCCCCTGACACTGAGTGGCCACTACCCCTCTCACACTGCACACTGAGTGGCCACCCCCTCTATCACACTGCACACTGACTGGCCACTCCCCCCTCACACTGCACACTGAGTGACCACTCCCCCTCTCACACTGCACACTGAGTGGCCACTCCCCCTCTCACACTGCACACTTGAGTGACCACTCCCCCCTCACACTGAGTGGCCAGTCCCCCTCTCACACTGCACACTTGAGTGACCACTCCCCCTCTCACAATGCACATTCACTGGCCACTCCCCCTCTCACACTTCACACTTGAGTGACCACTCACACTGCACACTGACTGGCCACTCCCCCTCTCACACTGCACACTGAGTGGCCAGTCCCCCTCTCACTGCACACTGAGTGGCCACTCACACTGCACACTTAGTGACCACTCCCCCTTCACACTGCACACTGAGTGGCCACTCCCCCTCTCACACTGCACACTTGAGTGACCACTCCCCCTCTCAAACTGCACACTGAGTGGCCACTCCCCCTCTCACACTGCACACTTGAGTGACCACTCCCCGTCTCACACTGCACACTTGAGTGACCACTCCCCCCTCACACAGAGTGGCCACTCCCCCTCTCACACTGCACACTTGAGTGACCACTCCCCCTCTCACACTGCACACTCAGTGGCCACTCCCCCTCTCACACTGCCCACTTGAGTGACCACTCCCCCTCTCACAATGCACACTGAGTGGCCACTCCCCCTCTCACACTGCACACTTGAGTGACCACTCCCCTCTCACACTGCACACTGAGTGACCACACCCCCTTTCACACTGCACACTCAGTGGCCACTCCCCCTCTCACACTGCACACTTGAGTGACCACTCCCACTCTCACACTGCACACTGAGTGGCCACTACCGCTCTCACGATGCACACTGAGTGGCCACTCCCCCTCTCACACTGCACACTGAGTGGCCATTACCCCTCTCACACTGAGTGGCCACTCCCCCTCTCACACTGCATATTGAGTGGCCATTACACCTCTCACACTGAGTGGCCACTCCCTCTCTCACACTGCACACTGAGTGGCCACTACCCCTCTCACACTGCACACTGAGTGAGCACAGCACATGACCAGAGAAAGAGAGGGTCGAAGAAAGCAGCGGAGCTTAAGTAGTTTTCTCTGAGTTCACTGTGTAGCCTGCTCCCTGAATCGTTGCGCTTATTCATTTGTGGGTGTTAACTCAATCTGTAAGTCAGCTACACTGTTTATTTCTGAATATTATATTTTATTCAGGTGCGCTTAATGTTATTGCTGCTGTGTAATAGTATCCTATGCTATTCACCAACTAAACATATCCTATTCAATGCGTTCACAGTCTCTTTCGCGGCCATCATTTGTAGTAGCCTATTCACAAACTGTTTGCTCAAGCGTAGCGTTTTCTCGAAGGTCACTTTGTAGGCTGCTCCCTCAATCGTGTAGTTCAATTTTCCATGTTTATAGTATGTCATTATGTCAGTATCAGTATTTGCTTTCTACCATGCACAATCAATGTAGAAGGTGCATTGTCTAGGCAGCACAGGAATATTGCACAGTGTTTTCAGGTCTAGAGGTACAGCATTCTGGAGTGGTTTGGATCAGAGATCATGTAGCTATTAATAGTGTTTCCCTAAGAAAGATGTCACATTATTAGTGTATTTTTATGTGTAATTAACGTGACAAACAGCATGTACGTGTTTGTGTCATTTTTTTAGGTCCTTCTCTTCCCTGAATGGTGTTCATCTTCCTCCAACAGGAGGCAGTGGAGGAGCACCTCTCCCTAAAGCGGGAGAAAGACAAAGAGGACATGTGGAAAGGTGTAGAACAAAATCTGTAAAAGTTTGTCTTTATGGAAAAACTGTGGGTCAAAGACAGTATCATTAGGTCTTTACCCAGGTTGTTTTTGCTGGGATAGGTCTTCTGGATGTGTCTATATTCTTCAGGTGGAGGCAGGTCCTCTATAGGGTGGAAGTTGTACTTGGACTCAAAATCATCTGAGAAGAGACAGCAAACATATGAAACGTATAAAAACCCTTAGCAATCGATGACTAAGCCATTTTGTGCGCACTGATTAAGCGCACCTGAATAAAATATAATATTCAGAAATAAACAGTGTAGCTGACTTACAGATTGAGTTAACACCCACAAATGAATAAGCGCAACGATTCAGGGAGCAGGCTACACAGTGAACTCAGAGAAAACTACTTAAGCTCCGCTGCTTTCTTCGACCCTCTCTTTCTCTGGTCATGCGCTGTGCTCACTCAGTGTGCAGTGTGAGAGGGGTAGTGGCCACTCAGTGTGCAGTGTGAGAGAGGGAGTGGGCACGCAGTGTGAGAGGGGTAGTGGCCACTCAGTATGCTTTGTGAGAGGGGGAGTGGCCAGTCAGTGTGCAGTGTGAGAGGGGTAGTGGCCACCCAGTGTGCAGTGTGAGAGGGGGAGTGGCCACTCAGTGTGCATTGTGAGAGGGGGAGTGCCCACCCAGTGTGCAGTGTGAGAGGGGGAGTGGCCACTCAGTGTGCAGTGTGAGAGGGGTAGTGGCCACTCAGTGTGCACTGTGAGAGGGGGAGTGGCCACTCAGTGTGCAGTGTGAGAGGGGTAGTGGCCACTCGTGTGAGAGGGGTAGGGCCCACTCAGTGTGCAGTGTGAGAGGGGTAGTGGCCACTCAGTGTGCAGTGTGAGAGAACGAGCGGCCAATCAGTGTGCATTGTGAGAGGGGGAGTGCCCACCCAGTGTGCAGTGTGAGAGGGGGAGTGGCCACTCAGTGTGCAGTGTGAGAGGGGTAGTGGCCACTCAGTGTGAGAGGGGGAGTGGCCACGCAGTGTGAGAGGGGTAATGGCCACTCAGTATGCAGTGTGAGAGGGGGAGTGGCCACGCAATGAGAGGGGGAGTGGCCACGCAGTGTGAGAGGGGGAGTGGCCACGCAGTGTGAGAGTGGGAGTGGCCACGCAGTGTGAGAGGGGTAATGACCACTCAGTGTGCAGTGTGAGAGGGGTAGTGGCCACTCAGTGTGCAGTGTGAGAGGGGGAGTGGGCACGCAGTGTGAGAGGGGTAGTGGCCACTCAGTATGCTTTGTGAGAGGGGGAGTGGCCAGTCAGTGTGCAGTGTGAGAGGGGTAGTGGCCACTCAGTGTGCATTGTGAGAGGGGGAGTGCCCACCCAGTGTGCAGTGTGAGAGGGGGAGTGGCCACTCAGTGTGCACTGTGAGAGGGGGAGTGGCCAGCGGCCAGAGCAGCAAAAGCCAATGTGTGCTTCTTTTACCGAGATATTTAACGATATCTTTTGCATTTCTAATCCAAACAAAGTCTGCACTGCACTTACTCGTGCCCGTTGCAAGACACCTGTCAAGTTTAATGTCAATGGTTCACTTACGGTATGCGAATAACAGTAGCGATAACATTAAGCACACCAGAATGAAATATAATTTTCAGAAGTAAACAGCGTAGCTGACTTACAGATTCAGTTAACATCCACAAATGAATAAGCCACGATTCAGGGAGCAGGCTACACAGTGAACTTCGAAAAAACGCTACGCTTGAGCAAACAATTTGTGACTAGGCTACAATACAATACAATACAATACTACAAATGATGGCCATGAATAAAACATAATATTCAGAAGTAAACAGTGTAGCTGACTTAATGTTTTTTAAAGCCTATTAAAATTCTAAAATTATGGCTTTTATTTATACTGTAATGTTGAATGGCTATAATTAATGGCAAAAAATCCATTAGATTCAATAGGAGACATCAGTATCAGTACTGGTATCAGTGATACTGGCCTTCATTCATAGTGCTTAGTAAATAGATGCCATTAAACATTTAAAATAAATTGTTTTTACATTGTATCTTTATTAGTTTGAAGATTTAATTTGCAATTATTATAATATAAGAGCACGCTAAAAAACATTAATGTTAAACATGATTACAGAAACCTTAGTTTAACTCTTTTTATTGATGATTTTCGATTTGAGCTACTAACAGAAAGACAATACAGTGTTTGTTTTGACATATTGACCAAGAATTCCAGATGATATTCAACAAAATCATTTCTTACTCTCTGATTTAGCACTAAAGTATTAAAGGCCTATAGGTATTTAAAAATATATATATATTCAGAATAAAACCAGTAGCATGCAGTGTTATTTAAAATAATGTGCATTACATAATCAGATTACTTTTTTTAATTAAATGTAAATGCATAAATGATGTAACGAGTAAAGAAAAAAAGAAATGAAATAGTATGAGCATGTTTGTGACCGGGAGATTGGCGTTAACGGCCAGTGTGAGACTCTTAAGTGACACTGAAATCTGAATGAACGAGCGCAATTAAAGGTATAGAATTAAATAGGAAATAAAGTTTCAGAATAAATTATTAGACGTTGACCAATAATCACTTAGCATTTCACCCTAAATTCGAGGTAATAATAAAATGGAGACAGGTAAGAGTTAAATTGAAATTACTTTGCGCATCGAAAAGACAGACCGTGTAAGAAACCTTCATCCACACCAATGGACACTGTCGTTGGACCAATTGGGTGACAGCTTGAACATCTATGTATAAATTACAGGAACGTCTGTCTGTGTGTCTGTTATACGCATATCTCTCGAATCGTTAGTCTGATGGATTTCAAACTTGACAGGTGTCTTGCTACGGGCACAAATAAGTGCAGTGCCAAGTTTGACATTGTTTGGATTTGAAATGCAAAAGATATCGGTAAATATATCGGTAAAAGAAGCACTTAGAATGTTGTGGATTAAAAATAATCTTTCTGACATTATAGGATTGTATTGGTAAAAGAAGTGCATAGAAAGGTTGTGGTTTAAAAATAAACATTCTGACATAAACACTCTGTCAGCTAAACATGAAGTCAGCTACACTGTTTACTTCTGATTATTATATTTTATTCACGGCCATCATTTGTAATAGCCTATTCACAAACTGTTTGCTCAAGTGTAGCATTTTTTCGAAGTTCACTGTTTAGCCTGCTCCCTGAATCGAGCTATGCTGTTTACTTCTGAATGTTATATTTCATTCTGGTGCACTTAACGTTATCGCTACTGTTAGTGTACTGTTAGAAATGCAGAATCTCTTGGTAAAAGAAGCACACATTGGCTTTTGGTGCTCTAGCCCCTGGCCACTACCCCTCTCACACTGCACACTGACTGGCCACTCCCCCCTCACACTGCACACTGAGTGGCCACTCCCCCCTCACACTGCACACTGAGTGGCCACTCCCCCCCTCACACTGCACACTGAGGGACCACTCCCCCTCTCACACTGCACACTGAGTGGCCACTCCCCCTCTCACACTGCACACTTGAGTGACCACTCCCCCCTGACACTGAGTGGCCACTACCCCTCTCACACTGCACACTGAGTGGCCACCCCCTCTATCACACTGCACACTGACTGGCCACTCCCCCCTCACACTGCACACTGAGTGACCACTCCCCCTCTCACACTGCACACTGAGTGGCCACTCCCCCTCTCACACTGCACACTTGAGTGACCACTCCCCCCTCACACTGAGTGGCCAGTCCCCCTCTCACACTGCACACTTGAGTGACCACTCCCCCTCTCACAATGCACATTCACTGGCCACTCCCCCTCTCACACTTCACACTTGAGTGACCACTCACACTGCACACTGACTGGCCACTCCCCCTCTCACACTGCACACTGAGTGGCCAGTCCCCCTCTCACTGCACACTGAGTGGCCACTCACACTGCACACTTAGTGACCACTCCCCCTTCACACTGCACACTGAGTGGCCACTCCCCCTCTCACACTGCACACTTGAGTGACCACTCCCCCTCTCAAACTGCACACTGAGTGGCCACTCCCCCTCTCACACTGCACACTTGAGTGACCACTCCCCGTCTCACACTGCACACTTGAGTGACCACTCCCCCCTCACACAGAGTGGCCACTCCCCCTCTCACACTGCACACTTGAGTGACCACTCCCCCTCTCACACTGCACACTCAGTGGCCACTCCCCCTCTCACACTGCCCACTTGAGTGACCACTCCCCCTCTCACAATGCACACTGAGTGGCCACTCCCCCTCTCACACTGCACACTTGAGTGACCACTCCCCTCTCACACTGCACACTGAGTGACCACACCCCCTTTCACACTGCACACTCAGTGGCCACTCCCCCTCTCACACTGCACACTTGAGTGACCACTCCCACTCTCACACTGCACACTGAATGGCCACTACCCCTCTCACACTGCACACTGAGTGGCCACTCCCTCTCTCACACTGCCAATGAGTGGCCATTCGCTCTGTCACACTGCACACTGATTGGCCACTCCCCCTCTCACACTGCCACTGAGTGGCCACTCCCTCTCTCACACTGCCACTGAGTGGCCACTCGCTCTGTCACACTGCACACTGAGTGGCCACTCCCCCTCTCACACTGCCACTGAGTGGCCACTCGCTCTGTCACACTGCCACTGAGTGGCCACTCGCTCTGTCACACTGCACACTGAGTGACCACTCCCCCTCTTACACTGCATGGCCACTCCCCCTCTCACACTGCACACTGAGTGGCCACTCGCTCTGTCACATTGCACACTGAGTGGCCACTACCCCTCTCGCACTGCACACTGAGTGGCCACTACCCCTCTCGCACTGCACACTGAGTGGCCACTCGCTCTGTCACACTGCACACTGAGTGGCCACTCCCTCTCTCACACTGCGTGGCCACTCCCCCTCTCACACTGCACACTGAGTGGCCAATCCCCCTCTCACACTGCACACTGAGTGGCCACTACCCCTCTCACACTGCCCACTGAGTGGCCACTTGCTCTGTCACACTGCACACTGAGTGGCCACTACCCCTCTCACACTGCACACTGAGTGGCCACTACCCCTCTCACACTGCACACTAAGTGGCAACTCCCTCTCTCACACTGCACACTGAGTGGCCACTCCCCCTCTTACACTACATGGCCACTCCCCCTCTCACACTCTACACTGAGTGGCCACTCGCTCTGTCACACTGCACACTGAGTGGCCACTACCCCTCTCACACTGCACACTGAGTGGCCACTCGCTCTGTCACACTGCACACTGAGTGGCCACTCCCTCTCTCACACTGTGTGACCACTCCCCCTCTCACACTGCGTGGCTACTCCCCCTCTCACACTCTACACTGAGTGGCCACTTGCTCTGTCACACTGCACACTGAGTGGCCACTACCCCTCTCACACTGCACACTGAGTGGCCACTACCGCTCTCACGATGCACACTGAGTGGCCACTCCCCCTCTCACACTGCACACTGAGTGGCCATTACCCCTCTCACACTGAGTGGCCACTCCCCCTCTCACACTGCATATTGAGTGGCCATTACACCTCTCACACTGAGTGGCCACTCCCTCTCTCACACTGCACACTGAGTGGCCACTACCCCTCTCACACTGCACACTGAGTGAGCACAGCACATGACCAGAGAAAGAGAGGGTCGAAGAAAGCAGCGGAGCTTAAGTAGTTTTCTCTGAGTTCACTGTGTAGCCTGCTCCCTGAATCGTTGCGCTTATTCATTTGTGGGTGTTAACTCAATCTGTAAGTCAGCTACACTGTTTATTTCTGAATATTATATTTTATTCAGGTGCGCTTAATGTTATTGCTGCTGTGTAATAGTATCCTATGCTATTCACCAACTAAACATATCCTATTCAATGCGTTCACAGTCTCTTTCGCGGCCATCATTTGTAGTAGCCTATTCACAAACTGTTTGCTCAAGCGTAGCGTTTTCTCGAAGGTCACTTTGTAGGCTGCTCCCTCAATCGTGTAGTTCAATTTTCCATGTTTATAGTATGTCATTATGTCAGTATCAGTATTTGCTTTCTACCATGCACAATCAATGTAGAAGGTGCATTGTCTAGGCAGCACAGGAATATTGCACAGTGTTTTCAGGTCTAGAGGTACAGCATTCTGGAGTGGTTTGGATCAGAGATCATGTAGCTATTAATAGTGTTTCCCTAAGAAAGATGTCACATTATTAGTGTATTTTTATGTGTAATTAACGTGACAAACAGCATGTACGTGTTTGTGTCATTTTTTTAGGTCCTTCTCTTCCCTGAATGGTGTTCATCTTCCTCCAACAGGAGGCAGTGGAGGAGCACCTCTCCCTAAAGCGGGAGAAAGACAAAGAGGACATGTGGAAAGGTGTAGAACAAAATCTGTAAAAGTTTGTCTTTATGGAAAAACTGTGGGTCAAAGACAGTATCATTAGGTCTTTACCCAGGTTGTTTTTGCTGGGATAGGTCTTCTGGATGTGTCTATATTCTTCAGGTGGAGGCAGGTCCTCTATAGGGTGGAAGTTGTACTTGGACTCAAAATCATCTGAGAAGAGACAGCAAACATATGAAACGTATAAAAACCCTTAGCAATCGATGACTAAGCCATTTTGTGCGCACTGATTAAGCGCACCTGAATAAAATATAATATTCAGAAATAAACAGTGTAGCTGACTTACAGATTGAGTTAACACCCACAAATGAATAAGCGCAACGATTCAGGGAGCAGGCTACACAGTGAACTCAGAGAAAACTACTTAAGCTCCGCTGCTTTCTTCGACCCTCTCTTTCTCTGGTCATGCGCTGTGCTCACTCAGTGTGCAGTGTGAGAGGGGTAGTGGCCACTCAGTGTGCAGTGTGAGAGAGGGAGTGGGCACGCAGTGTGAGAGGGGTAGTGGCCACTCAGTATGCTTTGTGAGAGGGGGAGTGGCCAGTCAGTGTGCAGTGTGAGAGGGGTAGTGGCCACTCAGTGTGCATTGTGAGAGGGGGAGTGCCCACCCAGTGTGCAGTGTGAGAGGGGGAGTGGCCACTCAGTGTGCAGTGTGAGAGGGGTAGTGGCCACTCAGTGTGCACTGTGAGAGGGGGAGTGGCCACTCAGTGTGCAGTGTGAGAGGGGTAGTGGCCACTCGTGTGAGAGGGGTAGGGCCCACTCAGTGTGCAGTGTGAGAGGGGTAGTGGCCACTCAGTGTGCAGTGTGAGAGAACGAGTGGCCAATCAGTGTGCATTGTGAGAGGGGGAGTGCCCACCCAGTGTGCAGTGTGAGAGGGGGAGTGGCCACTCAGTGTGCAGTGTGAGAGGGGTAGTGGCCACTCAGTGTGAGAGGGGGAGTGGCCACGCAGTGTGAGAGGGGTAATGGCCACTCAGTATGCAGTGTGAGAGGGGGAGTGGCCACGCAATGAGAGGGGGAGTGGCCACGCAGTGTGAGAGGGGGAGTGGCCACGCAGTGTGAGAGTGGGAGTGGCCACGCAGTGTGAGAGGGGTAATGACCACTCAGTGTGCAGTGTGAGAGGGGTAGTGGCCACTCAGTGTGCAGTGTGAGAGGGGGAGTGGGCACGCAGTGTGAGAGGGGTAGTGGCCACTCAGTATGCTTTGTGAGAGGGGGAGTGGCCAGTCAGTGTGCAGTGTGAGAGGGGTAGTGGCCACTCAGTGTGCATTGTGAGAGGGGGAGTGCCCACCCAGTGTGCAGTGTGAGAGGGGGAGTGGCCACTCAGTGTGCACTGTGAGAGGGGGAGTGGCCAGCGGCCAGAGCAGCAAAAGCCAATGTGTGCTTCTTTTACCGAGATATTTAACGATATCTTTTGCATTTCTAATCCAAACAAAGTCTGCACTGCACTTACTCGTGCCCGTTGCAAGACACCTGTCAAGTTTAATGTCAATGGTTCACTTACGGTATGCGAATAACAGTAGCGATAACATTAAGCACACCAGAATGAAATATAATTTTCAGAAGTAAACAGCGTAGCTGACTTACAGATTCAGTTAACATCCACAAATGAATAAGCCACGATTCAGGGAGCAGGCTACACAGTGAACTTCGAAAAAACGCTACGCTTGAGCAAACAATTTGTGACTAGGCTACAATACAATACAATACAATACTACAAATGATGGCCATGAATAAAACATAATATTCAGAAGTAAACAGTGTAGCTGACTTAATGTTTTTTAAAGCCTATTAAAATTCTAAAATTATGGCTTTTATTTATACTGTAATGTTGAATGGCTATAATTAATGGCAAAAAATCCATTAGATTCAATAGGAGACATCAGTATCAGTACTGGTATCAGTGATACTGGCCTTCATTCATAGTGCTTAGTAAATAGATGCCATTAAACATTTAAAATAAATTGTTTTTACATTGTATCTTTATTAGTTTGAAGATTTAATTTGCAATTATTATAATATAAGAGCACGCTAAAAAACATTAATGTTAAACATGATTACAGAAACCTTAGTTTAACTCTTTTTATTGATGATTTTCGATTTGAGCTACTAACAGAAAGACAATACAGTGTTTGTTTTGACATATTGACCAAGAATTCCAGATGATATTCAACAAAATCATTTCTTACTCTCTGATTTAGCACTAAAGTATTAAAGGCCTATAGGTATTTAAAAATATATATATATTCAGAATAAAACCAGTAGCATGCAGTGTTATTTAAAATAATGTGCATTACATAATCAGATTACTTTTTTTAATTAAATGTAAATGCATAAATGATGTAACGAGTAAAGAAAAAAAGAAATGAAATAGTATGAGCATGTTTGTGACCGGGAGATTGGCGTTAACGGCCAGTGTGAGACTCTTAAGTGACACTGAAATCTGAATGAACGAGCGCAATTAAAGGTATAGAATTAAATAGGAAATAAAGTTTCAGAATAAATTATTAGACGTTGACCAATAATCACTTAGCATTTCACCCTAAATTCGAGGTAATAATAAAATGGAGACAGGTAAGAGTTAAATTGAAATTACTTTGCGCATCGAAAAGACAGACCGTGTAAGAAACCTTCATCCACACCAATGGACACTGTCGTTGGACCAATTGGGTGACAGCTTGAACATCTATGTATAAATTACAGGAACGTCTGTCTGTGTGTCTGTTATACGCATATCTCTCGAATCGTTAGTCTGATGGATTTCAAACTTGACAGGTGTCTTGCTACGGGCACAAATAAGTGCAGTGCCAAGTTTGACATTGTTTGGATTTGAAATGCAAAAGATATCGGTAAATATATCGGTAAAAGAAGCACTTAGAATGTTGTGGATTAAAAATAATCTTTCTGACATTATAGGATTGTATTGGTAAAAGAAGTGCATAGAAAGGTTGTGGTTTAAAAATAAACATTCTGACATAAACACTCTGTCAGCTAAACATGAAGTCAGCTACACTGTTTACTTCTGAATATTATATTTTATTCACGGCCATCATTTGTAATAGCCTATTCACAAACTGTTTGCTCAAGTGTAGCATTTTTTCGAAGTTCACTGTTTAGCCTGCTCCCTGAATCGAGCTATGCTGTTTACTTCTGAATGTTATATTTCATTCTGGTGCACTTAACGTTATCGCTACTGTTAGTGTACTGTTAGAAATGCAGAATCTCTTGGTAAAAGAAGCACACATTGGCTTTTGGTGCTCTAGCCCCTGGCCACTACCCCTCTCACACTGCACACTGACTGGCCCCTCCCCCCTCACACAGCACACTGAGTGGCCACTCCCCCCTCACACTGCACACTGAGTGGCCACTCCCCCCTCACACTGCACACTGAGGGACCACTCCCCCTCTCACACTGCACACTGAGTGGCCACTCCCCCTCTCACACTGCACACTTGAGTGACCACTCCCCCCTCACACTGAGTGGCCACTCCCCCTCTCACACTGCACACTTGAGTGACCACTCCCCCTCTCACAATGCACATTCACTGGCCACTCCCCCTCTCACACTGCAAACTTGAGTGACCACTCCCCCTCTCACACTGCACACTGACTGGCCACTCCCCCTCTCACACTGCACACTGAGTGGCCACTCCCCCTCTCACTGCACACTGAGTGGCCACTCACACTGCACACTTAGTGACCACTCCCCCTTCACACTGCACACTGAGTGGCCACTCCCCCTCTCACACTGCACACTTGAGTGACCACTCCCCCTCTCAAACTGCACACTGAGTGGCCACTCCCCTACTCACACTGCACACTTGAGTGACCACTCCCCCTCTCACACTGCACACTTGAGTGACCACTCCCCCCTTACACAGAGTGGCCACTCCCCCTCTCACACTGCACACTTGAGTGACCACTCCCCCTCTCACACTGCACACTCAGTGGCCACTCCCCCTCTCACACTGCCCACTTGAGTGACCACTCCCCCTCTCACAATGCACACTTAGTGGCCACTCCCCCTCTCACACTGCACACTTGAGTGACCACTCCCCTCTCACACTGCACACTGAGTGACCACTCCCCCTCTCACACTGCACACTCAGTGGCCACTCCCCCTCTCACACTGCACACTTGAGTGACCACTCCCACTCTCACACTGCACACTGAATGGCCACTACCCCTCTCACACTGCACACTGAGTGGCCACTCCCTCTCTCACACTGCCACTGAGTGGCCACTCGCTCTGTCACATTGCACACTGATTGGCCACTCCCCCTCTCACACTGCCACTGAGTGGCCACTCCCCCTCTCACACTGCCACTGAGTGGCCACTCGCTCTGTCACACTGCACACTGAGTGGCCACTCCCCCTCTCACACTGCCACTGAGTGGCCACTCGCTCTGTCACACTGCCACTGAGTGGCCACTCGCTCTGTCACACTGCACACTGAGTGGCCACTCCCTCTCTCACACTGCACACTGAGTGGCCACTACCCCTCTCACACTGCACACTGAGTGAGCACAGCGCATGACCAGAGAAAGAGAGGGTCGAAGAAAGCAGCGGAGCTTAAGTAGTTTTCTCTGAGTTCACTGTGTAGCCTGCTCCCTGAATCGTTGCGCTTATTCATTTGTGGGTGTTAACTCAATCTGTAAGTCAGCTACACTGTTTATTTCTGAATATTATATTTTATTCAGGTGCGCTTAATGTTATTGCTGCTGTGTAATAGTATCCTATGCTATTCACCAACTAAACATATCCTATTCAATGCGTTCACAGTCTCTTTCGCGGCCATCATTTGTAGTAGCCTATTCAAAAACTGGTTGCTCAAGCGTAGCGTTTTCTCGAAGGTCACTTTGTAGGCTGCTCCCTCAATCGTGTAGTTCAATTTTCCATATTTATTGTATGTCATTATGTCAGTATCAGTATTTGCTTTCTACCATGCACAATCAATGTAGAAGGTGCATTGTCTAGGCAGCACAGGAATATTGCACAGTGTTTTCAGGTCTAGAGGTACAGCATTCTGGAGTGGTTTGGATCAGAGATCATGTAGCTATTAATAGTGTTTCCCTAAGAAAGATTTCACATTATTAGTGTATTTTTATGTGTAATTAACGTGACAAACAGCATGTACGTATTTGTGTGTTTGTGTCATTTTTTTAGGTCCTTCTCTTCCCTGAATGGCGTTCATCTTCCTCCAACAGGAGGCAGTGGAGGAGCACCTCTCCCTAAAGCGGGAGAAAGACAAAGAGGACATGTGGAAATGTGTAGAACAAAATCTGTAAAAGTTTGTCTTTATGGAAAAACTGTGGGTCAAAGACAGTATCATCAGGTATTTACCCAGGTTGTTTTTGCTGGGATAGGTCTTCTGGATGTGTCTATATTCTTCAGGTGGAGGCAGGTCCTCTATAGGGTGGAAGTTGTACTTGGACTCAAAATCATCTGAGAAGAGACAGCAAACATATGAAACGTATAAAAACCCTTAGCAATCGATGACTAAGCCATTTTGTGCGCACTGATTAAGCGCACCTGAATAAAATATAATATTCAGAAATAAACAGTGTAGCTGACTTACAGATTGAGTTAACACCCACAAATGAATAAGCGCAACGATTCAGGGAGCAGGCTACACAGTGAACTCAGAGAAAACTACTTAAGCTCCGCTGCTTTCTTCGACCCTCTCTTTCTCTGGTCATGCGCTGTGCTCACTCAGTGTGCAGTGTGAGAGGGGTAGTGGCCACTCAGTGTGCAGTTTGAGAGAGGGAGTGGCCACTCAGTGTGAGAGGAGGAGTGGCCACGCAGTGGGAGAGGGGGAGTGGCCACGCAGTGTGAGAGGGGTAATGGCCACTCAGTATGCAGTGTGAGAGGGGGAGTGGCCACGCAATGTGAGAGGGGGAGTGGCCACGCAGTGTGAGAGGGGGAGTGGCCACGCAGTGTGAGAGTGGGAGTGGCCACGCAGTGTGAGAGGGGTAATGGCCACTCAGTGTGCAGTGTGAGAGGGGTAGTGGCGACTCAGTGTGCAGTGTTAGAGGGGGAGTGGCGACTCAGTGTGCAGTGTTAGAGGGGGAGTGGCCACTCAGTATGCAGTGTGAGAGGGGGAGTGGCCAGTCAGTGTGCAGTGTGAGAGGGGGAGTGCCCACCCAGTGTGCAGTGTGAGAGGGGGAGTGGCCACTCAGTGTGCAGTGTGAGAGGGGGAGTGGCCAGTCAGTGTGCAGTGTGAGAGGGGTAGTGGCCACTCGTGTGAGAGGGGTAGTGGCCACTCAGTGTGCAGTGTGAGAGGGGGAGTGCCCACCCAGTGTGCAGTGTGAGAGGGGGAGTGGCCACTCAGTGTGCAGTGTGAGAGGGGGAGTGGCCAGTCAGTGTGCACTGTGAGAGGGGGAGTGGCCACTCAGTGTGCAGTGTGAGAGAGGGAGTGGCCACTCAGTTTGAAAGGGGTAGCGGCCACTCAGTGTGCAGTGTGAGAGGGGGTGTGGCCACTCAGTTTGCAGTGTGAGAGGGGGAGTGGCCACTAGGGCTGTCACTTTTTATTCGATATTCAAATATACATTCGAACATGACTTGAAATATCCGTAATCGAACTATAAATAAACTATCCGGTTTTTAAAGTGCCATGTTTAGCGCATTTTTTAAAGTCTATGATAAGACCGTTTTTTTTTTAATTTTATTGTTTGCCATCTCATCCAGGAGCGGGCGCTCTCGTATTGTAGTGTCTGCCCATGACCAAATCAAGCGAATAATAGCCAATAGCCACCCTGTTTTGAAAATGGAAGATAACGTACAGAACGGCCAGCCTGAGCGGACAATTACGACCCCAACTCATCTAAAAAGTAGTGTCTGGAAATATTTTGGGTTCTACACCGTAGATACCACTTCTCTCAACATTGACACGCAAATACTTGTGTGTGCCAGGCACGTCTGTGCGCTCCGAGCGCGTATTCTCCACCGGGGGGTACATCGTCAATAAAAAGAGAGCCGCACTTGATCCAGATCAAGTGGATAAATTGGTGTTTCTAGCAAGGGAGTGGCCACTCAGTGTGCAGTGTGAGAGAGATAGTGGCCACTCAGTGTGAGAGGGGTAGTGGCCACTTAGTGTGCCGTGTTAGAGGGGGAGTGGCCACTCAGTGTGCAGTGTGAGAGGGGTAGTGGCCACTCACTGTGCAGTGTAAGAGGGGGAGTGGCGACTCAGTGTGCCTTGTTAGAGAGACTGTGGCCACTCAGTGTGCAGTGTGAGAGGGGGAGTGGCCACTCAGTGTGCAGTGTGAGAGGGGGAGTGGCCACTCAGTGTGCAGTGTGAGAGAGGGAGTGGCCACTCAGTGTGAGAGGGGGAGTGGCGACTCAGTGTGCAGTGTGAGAGGGGGAGTGGCCACTCAGTGTGCAGTGTGAGAGGGGGAGTGGCCACTCAGTGTGCAGTGTGAGAGAGGGAGTGGCCACTCAGTGTGCCTTGTGAGAGAGGGATTGGCCACTCAGTGTGCAGTGTGAGAAAGGGATTGGCCACTCAGTGTGCAGTGTGAGAGGGGGAGTGGCCACTCAGTGTGCAGTGTGAGAGGGGGAGTGGCCAGCGGCCAGAGCAGCAAAAGCCAATGTGTGCTTCTTTTACCGAGATATTTAACGATATCTTTTGCATTTCTAATCCAAACAAAGTCTGCACTGCACTTACTCGTGCCCGTTGCAAGACACCTGTCAAGTTTAATGCCAATGGTTCACTTACGGTATGCGAATAACAGTAGCGATAACGTTAAGCACACCAGAATGAAATATAATTTTCAGAAGTAAACAGCGTAGCTGACTTACAGATTCAGTTAACATCCACAAATGAATAAGCCACGATTCAGGGAGCAGGCTACACAGTGAACTTCGAAAAAACGCTACGCTTGAGCAAACAATTTGTGAATAGGCTACAATACAATACTACAAATGATGGCCTTGAATAAAACATAATATTCAGAAGCAAACAGTGTAGCTGACTTAATGTTTTTTAAAGCCTATTAAAATTCTAAAATTATGGCTTTTATTTATACTGTAATGTTGAATGGCTATAATTATTGGCAAAAAAATCCATTAGATTCAATAGGAGACATCAGTATCAGTACTGGTATCAGTGATACTGGCCTTCATTCATAGTGCTTAGTAAATAGATGCCATTAAACATTTAAAATAAATTGTTTTTACATTGTATCTTTATTAGTTTGAAGATTTAATTTGCAATTATTATAATATAAGAGCACACTAAAAAACATTAATGTTAAACATGATTACAGAAACCTTAGTTTAACTCTTTTTATTGATGATTTTCGATTTGAGCAACAGAAAGACAATACAGTGTTTGTTTTGACATATTGACCAAGAATTCCAGATGATATTCAACAAAATCATTTCTTACTCTCTGATTTAGCACTAAAGTATTAAAGGCCTATAGGTATTTAAATATATATATATATATATATATATATATATATATATATAAATATATATATATATATATATATATATATATATATATATATATATATATATATATATATATATATATTCAGAATAAAACCAGTAGCATGCAGTGTTATTTAAAATAATGTGCATTACATAATCAGATTACTTTTTTTAATTAAATGTAAATGCATAAATGATGTAACGAGTAAAGAAAAAAAGAAATGAAATAGTATGAGCATGTTTGTGACCGGGAGATTGGCGTTAACGGCCAGTGTGAGACTCTTAAGTGACACTGAAATCTGAATGAACGAGCGCAATTAAAGGTATAGAATTAAATAGGAAATAAAGTTTCAGAATAAATTATTAGACGTTGACCAATAATCACTTAGCATTTCACCCTAAATTCGAGGTAATAATAAAATGGAGTCAGGTAAGAGTTAAATTGAAATTACTTTGCGCATCGAAAAGACAGACCGTGTAAGAAACCTTCATCCACACCAATGGACACTGTCGTTGGACCAATTGGGTTACAGCTTGAACATCTATGTATAAATTACAGGAACGTCTATCTGTGTGTCTGTTATACGCATATCTCTCGAATCGTTAGTCTGATGGATTTCAAACTTGACAGGTGTCTTGCTACGGGCACAAATAAGTGCAGTGCCAAGTTTGACATTGTTTGGATTTGAAATGCAAAAGATATCGGTAAATATATCGGTAAAAGAAGCACTTAGAATGTTGTGGATTAAAAATAATCTTTCTGACATTATAGGATTGTATTGGTAAAAGAAGTGCATAGAAAGGTTGTGGTTTAAAAATAAACATTCTGACATAAACACTCTGTCAGCTAAACATGAAATCAGCTACACTGTTTACTTCTGAATATTATATTTTATTCACGGCCATCATTTGTAATAGCCTATTCACAAACTGTTTGCTCAAGTGTAGCATTTTTTCGAAGTTCACTGTTTAGCCTGCTCCCTGAATCGAGCTATGATGTTTACTTCTGAATGTTATATTTCATTCTGGTGCACTTAACGTTATCGCTACTGTTAGTGTACTGTTAGAAATGCAGAATCTCTTGGTAAAAGAAGCACACATTGGCTTTTGGTGCTCTAGCCCCTGGCCACTACCCCTCTCACACTGCACACTGAGTGGCCACTCCCTCTCTCACACTGCACACTGACTGGCCACTCCCCCCTCACACTGCACACTGAGTGGCCACTCCCCCCTCACACTGCACACTGAGTGACCACTCCCCCTCTCACACTGCACACTGAGTGGCCACTCCCCCTCTCACACTGCAAACTTGAGTGACCACTCCCCCCTCACACTGAGTGGCCACTCCCCCTCTCACACTGCACACTTGAGTGACCACTCCCCCTCTCACAATGCACATTCACTGGCCACTCCCCCTCTCACACTGCACACTTGAGTGACCACTCCCCCTCTCACACTGCACACTGACTGGCCACTCCCCCTCTCACACTGCACACTGAGTGGCCACTCCCCCTCTCACTGCACACTGAGTGGCCACTCACACTGCACACTTAGTGACCACTCCCCCTTCACACTGCACACTGAGTGGCCACTCCCCCTCTCACACTGCACACTTGAGTGACCACTCCCCCTCTCAAACTGCACACTGAGTGGCCACTCCCCCTCTCACACTGCACACTTGAGTGACCACTCCCCCTCTCACACTGCACACTTGAGTGACCACTCCCCCCTCACACAGAGTGGCCACTCTCCCTCTCACACTGCACACTTGAGTGACCACTCCCCCTCTCACACTGCACACTTAGTGGCCACTCCCCCTCTCACACTGCCCACTTGAGTGACCACTCCCCCTCTCACAATGCACACTTAGTGGCCACTCCCCCTCTCACACTGCACACTTGAGTGACCACTCCCCTCTCACACTGCACACTGAGTGACCACACCCCCTCTCACACTGCACACTCAGTGGCCACTCCCCCTCTCACACTGCACACTTGAGTGACCACTCCCACTCTCACACTGCACACGGAATGGCCACTACCCCTCTCACACTGCACACTGAGTGGCCACTCCCTCTCTCACACTGCCACTGAGTGGCCACTCGCTCTGTCACACTCCACACTGATTGGCCACTCCCCCTCTCACACTGCCACTGAGTGGCCACTCCCCCTCTCACACTGCCACTGAGTGGCCACTCGCTCTGTCACACTGCCCACTGAGTGGCCACTCCCCCTCTCACACTGCCACTGAGTGGCCACTCGCTCTGTCACACTGCCACTGAGTGGCCACTCGCTCTGTCACACTGCACACTGAGTGGCCACTCCCTCTCTCACACTGCACACTGAGTGGCCACTCCCTCTCTCACACTGCACACTGAGTGGCCACTCCCTCTCTCACACTGCACACTGATTGGCCACTCCCCCTCTCACACTGCCACTGAGTGGCCACTCCCCCTCTCACACTGCCACTGAGTGGCCACTCCCTCTGTCACACTGCACACTGAGTGGCCACTACCCCTCTCACACTGCACACTGAGTGAGCACAGCGCATGACCAGAGAAAGAGAGGGTCGAAGAAAGCAGCGGAGCTTAAGTAGTTTTCTCTGAGTTCACTGTGTAGCCTGCTCCCTGAATCGTTGCGCTTATTCATTTGTGGGTGTTAACTCAATCTGTAAGTCAGCTACATTGTTTTTGAATATTATATTTTATTCAGGTGCGCTTAATGTTATTGCTGCTGTGTAATAGTATCCTATGCTATTCACCAACTAAACATATCCTATTCAATGAGTTCACAGTCTCTTTCGCGGCCATCATTTGTAGTAGCCTATTCACAAACTGGTTGCTCAAGCGTAGCGTTTTCTCGAAGGTCACTTTGTAGGCTGCTCCCTCAATCGTGTAGTTCAATTTTCCCTATTTATTGTATGTCATTATGTCAGTATCAGTATTTGCTTTCTACCATGCACAATCAATGTAGAAGGTGCATTGTCTAGGCAGCACAGGAATATTGCACAGTGTTTTCAGGTCTAGAGGTACAGCATTCTGGAGTGGTTTGGATCAGAGATCATGTAGCTATTAATAGTGTTTCCCTAAGAAAGATGTCACATTATTAGTGTATTTTTATGTGTAATTAACGTGACAAACAGCATGTACGTATTTGTGTGTTTGTGTCATTTTTTTGGGTCCTTCTCTTCCCTGAATGGCGTTCATCTTCCTCCAACAGGAGGCAGTGGAGGAGCACCTCTCCCTAAAGCGGGAGAAAGACAAAGAGGACATGTGGAAATGTGTAGAACAAAATCTGTAAAAGTTTGTCTTTATGGAAAAACTGTGGGTCAAAGACAGTATCATCAGGTCTTTACCCAGGTTGTTTTTGCTGGGATAGGTCTTTTGGATGTGTCTATATTCTTCAGGTGGAGGCAGGTCCTCTATAGGGTGGAAGTTGTACTTGGACTCAAAATCATCTGAGAAGAGACAGCAAACATATGAAACGTATAAAAACCCTTAGCAATCGATGACTAAGCCATTTTGTGCGCACTGATTAAGCGCACCTGAATAAAATATAATATTCAGAAATAAACAGTGTAGCTGACTTACAGATTGAGTTAACACCCACAAATGAATAAGCGCAACGATTCAGGGAGCAGGCTACACAGTGAACTCAGAGAAAACTACTTAAGCTCCGCTGCTTTCTTCGACCCTCTCTTTCTCTGGTCATGCGCTGTGCTCACTCAGTGTGCAGTGTGAGAGGGGTAGTGGCCACTCAGTGTGCAGTGTGAGAGAGGGAGTGGCCACTCAGTGTGAGAGGGGGAGTGGCCACGCAGTGTGAGAGGGGGAGTGGCCACGCAGTGTGAGAGGGGTAATGGCCACTCAGTATGCAGTGTGAGAGGGGGAGTGGCCACGCAATGTGAGAGGGGGAGTGGCCACGCAGTGTGAGAGGGGGAGTGGCCACGCAGTGTGAGAGTGGGAGTGGCCATGCAGTGTGAGAGGGGTAATGGCCACTCAGTGTGCAGTGTGAGAGGGGTAGTGGCCACTCAGTGTGCAGTGTGAGAGGGGGAGTGGCCACGCAGTGTGAGAGGGGTAATGGCCACTCAGTATGCAGTGTGAGAGGGGGAATTGCCAGTCAGTGTGCAGTGTGAGAGAGGGAGTGGCCACTCAGTGTGCAGTGTGAGAGGGGTAGTGGCCACTCGTGTGAGAGGGGTAGTGGCCACTCAGTGTGCAGTGTGAGAGGGGGAGTGCCCACCCAGTGTGCAGTGTGAGAGGGGGAGTGACCACTCAGTGTGCAGTGTGAGAGGGGTAGTGGCCACTCAGTGTGCACTGTGAGAGGGGGAGTGGCCACGCAGTGTGAGAGAGGGAGTGGCCACTCAGTGTGCAGTGTGAGAGGGGTAGTGGCCACTCGTGTGAGAGGGGTAGGGCCCACTCAGTGTGCAGTGTGAGAGGGGGAGTGGCCACTCAGTATGCAGTGTGAGAGGGGGAGTGGCCAGTCAGTGTGCACTGTGAGAGAGGGAGTGGCCACTCAGTTTGAAAGGGGTAGCGGCCACTCAGTATGCAGTGTGAGAGGGGGTGTGGCCACTCAGTTTGCAGTGTGAGAGGGGGAGTGGCCACTAGGGCTGTCACTTTTTATTCGATATTCGAATATGCATTCGAACATGACTTGAAATATCCGTAATCAAACTATAAATAAACTATCCGGTTTTTAAAGTGCCATGTTTAGCGCATTTTTTAAAGTCTATGATAAGACCGTTTTTTTTTTTTTTTTTTATTTTTTGCCATCTCATCCAGGAGCGGGCCGCTCTCGTATTGTAGCGTCTGCCCATGACCAAATCAAGCGAATAATAGCCAATAGCCACCCTGTTTTGAAAATGGAAGATAACGTACAGAACGGCCAGCCTGAGCGGACAATTACGACCCCAACTCATCTAAAAAGTAGTGTCTGGAAATATTTGGGGTTCTACACCGTAGATACCACTTCTCTCAACATTGACACGCAAATACTTGTGTGTGCCAGGCACGTCTGTGCGCTCCGAGCGCGTATTCTCCACCAGGGGGTACATCGTCAATAAAAAGAGAGCCGCACTTGATCCAGATCAAGTTGATAAATTGGTGTTTCTAGCAAGGGAGTGGCCACTCAGTGTGCAGTGTGAGAGAGATAGTGGCCACTCAGTGTGAGAGGGGTAGTGGCTACTTAGTGTGCCGTGTTAGAGGGGGAGTGGCCACTCAGTGTGCAGTGTGAGAGGGGTAGTGGCCACTCACTGTGCAGTGTAAGAGGGGGAGTGGCGACTCAGTGTGCCTTGTGAGAGAGGGAGTGGCCACTCAGTGTGCAGTGTGAGAGAGGGAGTGGCCACTCAGTGTGCAGTGTGAGAGGGGGAGTGGCCACTCAGTGTGCAGTGTGAGAGGGGGAGTGGCCACTCAGTGTGCAGTGTGAGAGAGGGAGTGGCCACTCAGTGTGCAGTGTGAGAGAGGGAGTGGCCACTCAGTGTGCCTTGTGAAAGAGGGAGTGGCCACTCAGTGTGCAGTGTGAGAAAGGGATTGGCCACTCAGTGTGCAGTGTGAGAGGGGGAGTGGTCACTCAGTGTGCAGTGTGAGAGGGGGAGTGGCCACTCAGTGTGCAGTGTGAGAGGGGGAGTGGCCAGCGGCCAGAGCAGCAAAAGCCAATGTGTGCTTCTTTTACCGAGATATTTAACGATATCTTTTGCATTTCTAATCCAAACAAAGTCTGCACTGCACTTACTCGTGCCCGTTGCAAGACACCTGTCAAGTTTAATGTCAATGGTTCACTTACGGTATGCGAATAACAGTAGCGATAACGTTAAGCACACCAGAATGAAATATAATTTTCAGAAGTAAACAGCGTAGCTGACTTACAGATTCAGTTAACATCCACAAATGAATAAGCCACGATTCAGGGAGCAGGCTACACAGTGAACTTCGAAAAAACGCTACGCTTGAGCAAACAATTTGTGACTAGGCTACAATACAATACAATACAATACTACAAATGATGGCCATGAATAAAACATAATATTCAGAAGTAAACAGTGTAGCTGACTTAATGTTTTTTAAAGCCTATTAAAATTCTAAAATTATGGCTTTTATTTATACTGTAATGTTGAATGGCTATAATTAATGGCAAAAAAATCCATTAGATTCAATAGGAGACATCAGTATCAGTACTGGTATCAGTGATACTGGCCTTCATTCATAGTGCTTAGTAAATAGATGCCATTAAACATTTAAAATAAATTGTTTTTACATTGTATCTTTATTAGTTTGAAGATTTAATTTGCAATTATTATAATATAAGAGCACGCTAAAAAACATTAATGTTAAACATGATTACAGAAACCTTAGTTTAACTCTTTTTATTGATGATTTTCGATTTGAGCTACTAACAGAAAGACAATACAGTGTTTGTTTTGACATATTGACCAAGAATTCCAGATGATATTCAACAAAATCATTTCTTACTCTCTGATTTAGCACTAAAGTATTAAAGGCCTATAGGTATTTAAAAATATATATATATTCAGAATAAAACCAGTAGCATGCAGTGTTATTTAAAATAATGTGCATTACATAATCAGATTACTTTTTTTAATTAAATGTAAATGCATAAATGATGTAACGAGTAAAGAAAAAAAGAAATGAAATAGTATGAGCATGTTTGTGACCGGGAGATTGGCGTTAACGGCCAGTGTGAGACTCTTAAGTGACACTGAAATCTGAATGAACGAGCGCAATTAAAGGTATAGAATTAAATAGGAAATAAAGTTTCAGAATAAATTATTAGACGTTGACCAATAATCACTTAGCATTTCACCCTAAATTCGAGGTAATAATAAAATGGAGACAGGTAAGAGTTAAATTGAAATTACTTTGCGCATCGAAAAGACAGACCGTGTAAGAAACCTTCATCCACACCAATGGACACTGTCGTTGGACCAATTGGGTGACAGCTTGAACATCTATGTATAAATTACAGGAACGTCTGTCTGTGTGTCTGTTATACGCATATCTCTCGAATCGTTAGTCTGATGGATTTCAAACTTGACAGGTGTCTTGCTACGGGCACAAATAAGTGCAGTGCCAAGTTTGACATTGTTTGGATTTGAAATGCAAAAGATATCGGTAAATATATCGGTAAAAGAAGCACTTAGAATGTTGTGGATTAAAAATAATCTTTCTGACATTATAGGATTGTACTGGTAAAAGAAGTGCATAGAAAGGTTGTGGTTTAAAAATAAACATTCTGACATAAACACTCTGTCAGCTAAACATGAAGTCAGCTACACTGTTTACTTCTGATTATTATATTTTATTCACGGCCATCATTTGTAATAGCCTATTCACAAACTGTTTGCTCAAGTGTAGCATTTTTTCGAAGTTCACTGTTTAGCCTGCTCCCTGAATCGAGCTATGCTGTTTACTTCTGAATGTTATATTTCATTCTGGTGCACTTAACGTTATCGCTACTGTTAGTGTACTGTTAGAAATGCAGAATTTCTTGGTAAAAGAAGCACACATTGGCTTTTGGTGCTCTAGCCCCTGGCCACTACCCCTCTCACACTGCACACTGACTGGCCACTCCCCCCTCACACTGCACACTGAGTGGCCACTCCCCCCTCACACTGCACACTGAGGGACCACTCCCCCTCTCACACTGCACACTGAGTGGCCACTCCCCCTCTCACACTGCACACTTGAGTGACCACTCCCCCCTGACACTGAGTGGCCACTACCCCTCTCACACTGCACACTGAGTGGCCACCCCCTCTATCACACTGCACACTGACTGGCCACTCCCCCCTCACACTGCACACTGAGTGACCACTCCCCCTCTCACACTGCACACTGAGTGGCCACTCCCCCTCTCACACTGCACACTTGAGTGACCACTCCCCCCGCACACTGAGTCGCCAGTCCCCCTCTCACACTGCACACTTGAGTGACCACTCCCCCTCTCACAATGCACATTCACTGGCCACTCCCCCTCTCACACTTCACACTTGAGTGACCACTCACACTGCACAATGACTGGCCACTCCCCCTCTCACACTGCACACTGAGTGGCCAGTCCCCCTCTCACTGCACACTGAGTGGCCACTCACACTGCACACTTAGTGACCACTCCCCCTTCACACTGCACACTGAGTGGCCACTCCCCCTCTCACACTGCACACTTGAGTAACCACTCCCCCTCTCAAACTGCACACTGAGTGGCCACTCCCCCTCTCACACTGCACACTTGAGTGACCACTCCCCGTCTCACACTGCACACTTGAGTGACCACTCCCCCCTCACACAGAGTGGCCACTCCCCCTCTCACACTGCACACTTGAGTGACCACTCCCCCTCTCACACTGCACACTCAGTGGCCACTCCCCCTCTCACACTGCCCACTTGAGTGACCACTCCCCCTCTCACAATGCACACTGAGTGGCCACTCCCCCTCTCACACTGCACACTTGAGTGACCACTCCCCTCTCACACTGCACACTGAGTGACCACACCCCCTTTCACACTGCACACTCAGTGGCCACTCCCCCTCTCACACTGCACACTTGAGTGACCACTCCCACTCTCACACTGCACACTGAATGGCCACTACCCCTCTCACACTGCACACTGAGTGGCCACTCCCTCTCTCACACTGCCAATGAGTGGCCATTCGCTCTGTCACACTGCACACTGATTGGCCACTCCCCCTCTCACACTGCCACTGAGTGGCCACTCCCTCTCTCACACTGCCACTGAGTGGCCACTCGCTCTGTCACACTGCACACTGAGTGGCCACTCCCCCTCTCACACTGCCACTGAGTGGCCACTCGCTCTGTCACACTGCCACTGAGTGGCCACTCGCTCTGTCACACTGCACACTGAGTGGCCACTCCCCCTCTTACACTGCATGGCCACTCCCCCTCTCACACTGCACACTGAGTGGCCACTCGCTCTGTCACATTGCACACTGAGTGGCCACTACCCCTCTCGCACTGCACACTGAGTGGCCACTACCCCTCTCGCACTGCACACTGAGTGGCCACTCGCTCTGTCACACTGCACACTGAGTGGCCACTCCCTCTCTCACACTGCGTGGCCACTCCCCCTCTCACACTGCACACTGAGTGGCCACTTGCTCTGTCACACTGCACACTGAGTGGCCAATCCCCCTCTCACACTGCACACTGAGTGGCCACTACCCCTCTCACACTGCCCACTGAGTGGCCACTTGCTCTGTCACACTGCACACTGAGTGGCCACTACCCCTCTCACACTGCACACTGAGTGGCCACTACCCCTCTCACACTGCACACTAAGTGGCAACTCCCTCTCTCACACTGCACACTGAGTGGCCACTCCCCCTCTTACACTACATGGCCACTCCCCCTCTCACACTGCACACTGAGTGGCCACTCGCTCTGTCACACTGCACACTGAGTGGCCACTACCCCTCTCACACTGCACACTGAGTGGCCACTCGCTCTGTCACACTGCACACTGAGTGGCCACTCCCTCTCTCACACTGTGTGACCACTCCCCCTCTCACACTGCGTGGCTACTCCCCCTCTCACACTCTACACTGAGTGGCCACTTGCTCTGTCACACTGCACACTGAGTGGCCACTACCCCTCTCACACTGCACACTGAGTGGCCACTACCCCTCTCACGATGCACACTGAGTGGCCACTCCCCCTCTCACACTGCACACTGAGTGGCCATTACCCCTCTCACACTGAGTGGCCACTCCCCCTCTCACACTGCATATTGAGTGGCCATTACACCTCTCACACTGAGTGGCCACTCCCTCTCTCACACTGCACACTGAGTGGCCACTACCCCTCTCACACTGCACACTGAGTGAGCACAGCGCATGACCAGAGAAAGAGAGGGTCGAAGAAAGCAGCGGAGCTTAAGTAGTTTTCTCTGAGTTCACTGTGTAGCCTGCTCCCTGAATCGTTGCGCTTATTCATTTGTGGGTGTTAACTCAATCTGTAAGTCAGCTACACTGTTTATTTCTGAATATTATATTTTATTCAGGTGCGCTTAATGTTATTGCTGCTGTGTAATAGTATCCTACGCTATTCACCAACTAAACATATCCTATTCAATGCGTTCACAGTCTCTTTCGCGGCCATCATTTGTAGTAGCCTATTCACAAACTGTTTGCTCAAGCGTAGCGTTTTCTCGAAGGTCACTTTGTAGGCTGCTCCCTCAATCGTGTAGTTCAATTTTCCATGTTTATAGTATGTCATTATGTCAGTATCAGTATTTGCTTTCTACCATGCACAATCAATGTAGAAGGTGCATTGTCTAGGCAGCACAGGAATATTGCACAGTGTTTTCAGGTCTAGAGGTACAGCATTCTGGAGTGGTTTGGATCAGAGATCATGTAGCTATTAATAGTGTTTCCCTAAGAAAGATGTCACATTATTAGTGTATTTTTATGTGTAATTAACGTGACAAACAGCATGTACGTGTTTGTGTCATTTTTTTAGGTCCTTCTCTTCCCTGAATGGTGTTCATCTTCCTCCAACAGGAGGCAGTGGAGGAGCACCTCTCCCTAAAGCGGGAGAAAGACAAAGAGGACATGTGGAAAGGTGTAGAACAAAATCTGTAAAAGTTTGTCTTTATGGAAAAACTGTGGGTCAAAGACAGTATCATTAGGTCTTTACCCAGGTTGTTTTTGCTGGGATAGGTCTTCTGGATGTGTCTATATTCTTCAGGTGGAGGCAGGTCCTCTATAGGGTGGAAGTTGTACTTGGACTCAAAATCATCTGAGAAGAGACAGCAAACATATGAAACGTATAAAAACCCTTAGCAATCGATGACTAAGCCATTTTGTGCGCACTGATTAAGCGCACCTGAATAAAATATAATATTCAGAAATAAACAGTGTAGCTGACTTACAGATTGAGTTAACACCCACAAATGAATAAGCGCAACGATTCAGGGAGCAGGCTACACAGTGAACTCAGAGAAAACTACTTAAGCTCCGCTGCTTTCTTCGACCCTCTCTTTCTCTGGTCATGCGCTGTGCTCACTCAGTGTGCAGTGTGAGAGGGGTAGTGGCCACTCAGTGTGCAGTGTGAGAGAGGGAGTGGGCACGCAGTGTGAGAGGGGTAGTGGCCACTCAGTATGCTTTGTGAGAGGGGGAGTGGCCAGTCAGTGTGCAGTGTGAGAGGGGTAGTGGCCACTCAGTGTGCATTGTGAGAGGGGGAGTGCCCACCCAGTGTGCAGTGTGAGAGGGGGAGTGGCCACTCAGTGTGCAGTGTGAGAGGGGTAGTGGCCACTCAGTGTGCACTGTGAGAGGGGGAGTGGCCACTCAGTGTGCAGTGTGAGAGGGGTAGTGGCCACTCGTGTGAGAGGGGTAGGGCCCACTCAGTGTGCAGTGTGAGAGGGGTAGTGGCCACTCAGTGTGCAGTGTGAGAGAACGAGTGGCCAATCAGTGTGCATTGTGAGAGGGGGAGTGCCCACCCAGTGTGCAGTGTGAGAGGGGGAGTGGCCACTCAGTGTGCAGTGTGAGAGGGGTAGTGGCCACTCAGTGTGAGAGGGGGAGTGGCCACGCAGTGTGAGAGGGGTAATGGCCACTCAGTATGCAGTGTGAGAGGGGGAGTGGCCACGCAATGAGAGGGGGAGTGGCCACGCAGTGTGAGAGGGGGAGTGGCCACGCAGTGTGAGAGTGGGAGTGGCCACGCAGTGTGAGAGGGGTAATGACCACTCAGTGTGCAGTGTGAGAGGGGTAGTGGCCACTCAGTGTGCAGTGTGAGAGGGGGAGTGGGCACGCAGTGTGAGAGGGGTAGTGGCCACTCAGTATGCTTTGTGAGAGGGGGAGTGGCCAGTCAGTGTGCAGTGTGAGAGGGGTAGTGGCCACTCAGTGTGCATTGTGAGAGGGGGAGTGCCCACCCAGTGTGCAGTGTGAGAGGGGGAGTGGCCACTCAGTGTGCAGTGTGAGAGGGGGAGTGGCCAGCGGCCAGAGCAGCAAAAGCCAATGTGTGCTTCTTTTACCGAGATATTTAACGATATCTTTTGCATTTCTAATCCAAACAAAGTCTGCACTGCACTTACTCGTGCCCGTTGCAAGACACCTGTCAAGTTTAATGTCAATGGTTCACTTACGGTATGCGAATAACAGTAGCGATAACATTAAGCACACCAGAATGAAATATAATATTCAGAAGTAAACAGCGTAGCTGACTTACAGATTCAGTTAACATCCACAAATGAATAAGCCACGATTCAGGGAGCAGGCTACACAGTGAACTTCGAAAAAACGCTACGCTTGAGCAAACAATTTGTGACTAGGCTACAATACAATACAATACAATACTACAAATGATGGCCATGAATAAAACATAATATTCAGAAGTAAACAGTGTAGCTGACTTAATGTTTTTTAAAGCCTATTAAAATTCTAAAATTATGGCTTTTATTTATACTGTAATGTTGAATGGCTATAATTAATGGCAAAAAATCCATTAGATTCAATAGGAGACATCAGTATCAGTACTGGTATCAGTGATACTGGCCTTCATTCATAGTGCTTAGTAAATAGATGCCATTAAACATTTAAAATAAATTGTTTTTACATTGTATCTTTATTAGTTTGAAGATTTAATTTGCAATTATTATAATATAAGAGCACGCTAAAAAACATTAATGTTAAACATGATTACAGAAACCTTAGTTTAACTCTTTTTATTGATGATTTTCGATTTGAGCTACTAACAGAAAGACAATACAGTGTTTGTTTTGACATATTGACCAAGAATTCCAGATGATATTCAACAAAATCATTTCTTACTCTCTGATTTAGCACTAAAGTATTAAAGGCCTATAGGTATTTAAAAATATATATATATTCAGAATAAAACCAGTAGCATGCAGTGTTATTTAAAATAATGTGCATTACATAATCAGATTACTTTTTTTAATTAAATGTAAATGCATAAATGATGTAACGAGTAAAGAAAAAAAGAAATGAAATAGTATGAGCATGTTTGTGACCGGGAGATTGGCGTTAACGGCCAGTGTGAGACTCTTAAGTGACACTGAAATCTGAATGAACGAGCGCAATTAAAGGTATAGAATTAAATAGGAAATAAAGTTTCAGAATAAATTATTAGACGTTGACCAATAATCACTTAGCATTTCACCCTAAATTCGAGGTAATAATAAAATGGAGACAGGTAAGAGTTAAATTGAAATTACTTTGCGCATCGAAAAGACAGACCGTGTAAGAAACCTTCATCCACACCAATGGACACTGTCGTTGGACCAATTGGGTGACAGCTTGAACATCTATGTATAATTTACAGGAACGTCTGTCTGTGTGTCTGTTATACGCATATCTCTCGAATCGTTAGTCTGATGGATTTCAAACTTGACAGGTGTCTTGCTACGGGCACAAATAAGTGCAGTGCCAAGTTTGACATTGTTTGGATTTGAAATGCAAAAGATATCGGTAAATATATCGGTAAAAGAAGCACTTAGAATGTTGTGGATTAAAAATAATCTTTCTGACATTATAGGATTGTATTGGTAAAAGAAGTGCATAGAAAGGTTGTGGTTTAAAAATAAACATTCTGACATAAACACTCTGTCAGCTAAACATGAAGTCAGCTACACTGTTTACTTCTGATTATTATATTTTATTCACGGCCATCATTTGTAATAGCCTATTCACAAACTGTTTGCTCAAGTGTAGCATTTTTTCGAAGTTCACTGTTTAGCCTGCTCCCTGAATCGAGCTATGCTGTTTACTTCTGAATGTTATATTTCATTCTGGTGCACTTAACGTTATCGCTACTGTTAGTGTACTGTTAGAAATGCAGAATCTCTTGGTAAAAGAAGCACACATTGGCTTTTGGTGCTCTAGCCCCTGGCCACTACCCCCCTCACACTGCACACTGAGTGGCCACTCCCCCCTCACACTGCACACTGAGGGACCACTCCCCCTCTCACACTGCACACTGAGTGGCCACTCCCCCTCTCACACTGCACACTTGAGTGACCACTCCCCCCTCACACTGAGTGGCCACTCCCCCTCTCACACTGCACACTTGAGTGACCACTCCCCCTCTCACAATGCACATTCACTGGCCACTCCCCCTCTCACACTGCAAACTTGAGTGACCACTCCCCCTCTCACACTGCACACTGACTGGCCACTCCCCCTCTCACACTGCACACTGAGTGGCCACTCCCCCTCTCACTGCACACTGAGTGGCCACTCACACTTAGTGACCACTCCCCCTTCACACTGCACACTGAGTGGCCACTCCCCCTCTCACACTGCACACTTGAGTGACCACTCCCCCTCTCAAACTGCACACTGAGTGGCCACTCCCCCACTCACACTGCACACTTGAGTGACCACTCCCCCTCTCACACTGCACACTTGAGTGAACACTCCCCCCTCACACAGAGTGGCCACTCCCCCTCTCACACTGCACACTTGAGTGACCACTCCCCCTCTCACACTGCACACTCAGTGGCCACTCCCCCTCTCACACTGCCCACTTGAGTGACCACTCCCCCTCTCACAATGCACACTTAGTGGCCACTCCCCCTCTCACACTGCACACTTGAGTGACCACTCCCCTCTCACACTGCACACTGAGTGACCACACCCCCTCTCACACTGCACACTCAGTGGCCACTCCCCCTCTCACACTGCACACTTGAGTGACCACTCCCACTCTCACACTGCACACTGAATGGCCACTACCCCTCTCACACTGCACACTGAGTGGCCACTCCCTCTCTCACACTGCCACTGAGTGGCCACTCGCTCTGTCACATTGCACACTGATTGGCCACTCCCCCTCTCACACTGCCACTGAGTGGCCACTCGCTCTGTCACACTGCACACTGAGTGGCCACTCCCCCTCTCACACTGCCACTGAGTGGCCACTCGCTCTGTCACACTGCCACTGAGTGGCCACTCGCTCTGTCACACTGCACACTGAGTGGCCACTCCCTCTCTCACACTGCACACTGAGTGGCCACTCCCTCTCTCACACTGCACACTGATTGGCCACTCCCCCTCTCACACTGCCACTGAGTGGCCACTCGCTCTGTCACACTGCACACTGAGTGGCCACTCCCTCTCTCACACTGCACACTGAGTGGCCACTACCCCTCTCACACTGCACACTGAGTGAGCACAGCGCGTGACCAGAGAAAGAGAGGGTCGAAGAAAGCAGCGGAGCTTAAGTAGTTTTCTCTGAGTTCACTGTGTAGCCTTCTCCCTGAATCGTTGCGCTTATTCATTTGTGGGTGTTAACTCAATCTGTCAGCTACACTGTTTATTTCTGAATATTATATTTTATTCAGGTGCGCTTAATGTTATTGCTGCTGTGTAATAGTATCCTATGCTATTCACCAACTAAACATATCCTATTCAATGCGTTCACAGTCTCTTTCGCGGCCATCATTTGTAGTAGCCTATTCAAAAACTGGTTGCTCAAGCGTAGCGTTTTCTCGAAGGTCACTTTGTAGGCTGCTCCCTCAATCGTGTAGTTCAATTTTCCATATTTATTGTATGTCATTATGTCAGTATCAGTATTTGCTTTCTACCATGCACAATCAATGTAGAAGGTGCATTGTCTAGGCAGCACAGGAATATTGCACAGTGTTTTCAGGTCTAGAGGTACAGCATTCTGGAGTGGTTTGGATCAGAGATCATGTAGCTATTAATAGTGTTTCCCTAAGAAAGATTTCACATTATTAGTGTATTTTTATGTGTAATTAACGTGACAAACAGCATGTACGTATTTGTGTGTTTGTGTCATTTTTTTGGGTCCTTCTCTTCCCTGAATGGCGTTCATCTTCCTCCAACAGGAGGCAGTGGAGGAGCACCTCTCCCTAAAGCGGGAGAAAGACAAAGAGGACATGTGGAAATGTGTAGAACAAAATCTGTAAAAGTTTGTCTTTATGGAAAAACTGTGGGTCAAAGACAGTTTCATCAGGTCTTTACCCAGGTTGTTTTTGCTGGGATAGGTCTTCTGGATGTGTCTATATTCTTCAGGTGGAGGCAGGTCCTCTATAGGGTGGAAGTTGTACTTGGACTCAAAATCATCTGAGAAGAGACAGCAAACATATGAAACGTATAAAAACCCTTAGCAATCGATGACTAAGCCATTTTGTGCGCACTGATTAAGCGCACCTGAATAAAATATAATATTCAGAAATAAACAGTGTAGCTGACTTACAGATTGAGTTAACACCCACAAATGAATAAGCGCAACGATTCAGGGAGCAGGCTACACAGTGAACTCAGAGAAAACTACTTAAGCTCCGCTGCTTTCTTCGACCCTCTCTTTCTCTGGTCATGCGCTGTGCTCACTCAGTGTGCAGTGTGAGAGGGGTAGTGGCCACTCAGTGTGCAGTGTGAGAGAGGGAGTGGCCACTCAGTGTGAGAGGGGGAGTGGCCACTCAGTGTGAGAGGGGGAGTGGCCACGCAGTGTGAGAGGGGGAGTGGCCACTCAGTATGCAGTGTGAGAGGGGGAGTGGCCACGCAATGTGAGAGGGGGAGTGGCCACGCAGTGTGAGAGGGGGAGTGGCCACGCAGTGTGAGAGTGGGAGTGGCCACGCAGTGTGAGAGGGGTAATGGCCACTCAGTGTGCAGTGTGAGAGGGGTAGTGGCGACTCAGTGTGCAGTGTTAGAGGGGGAGTGGCGACGCAGTGTGAGAGGGGTAGTGGCCACTCAGTATGCAGTGTGAGAGGGGGAGTGGCCAGTCAGTGTGCAGTGTGAGAGAGGGACTGGCCACTCAGTGTGCAGTGTGAGAGGGGTAGTGGCCACTCGTGTGAGAGGGGTAGTGGCCACTCAGTGTGCAGTGTGAGAGGGGGAGTGCCCACCCAGTGTGCAGTGTGAGAGGGGGAGTGGCCACTCAGTGTGCAGTGTGAGAGGGGGAGTGGCCAGTCAGTGTGCACTCTGAGAGGGGGAGTGGCCACTCAGTGTGCAGTGTGAGAGAGGGAGTGGCCACTCAGTTTGAAAGGAGTAGCGGCCACTCAGTGTGCAGTGTGAGAGGGGGTGTGGCCACTCAGTTTGCAGTGTGAGAGGGGGAGTGGCCACTAGGGCTGTCACTTTTTATTCGATATTCGAATATACATTCGAACATGACTTGAAATATCCGTAATCGAACTATAAATAAACTATCCGGTTTTTAAAGTGCCATGTTTAGCGCATTTTTTAAAGTCTATGATAAGACCGTTTGTTTTTTTTATTTTATTGTTTGCCATCTCATCCAGGAGCGGGCGCTCTCGTATTGTAGTGTCTGCCCATGACCAAATCAAGCGAATAATAGCCAATAGCCACCCTGTTTTGAAAATGGAAGATAACGTACAGAACGGCCAGCCTGAGCGGACAATTACGACCCCAACTCATCTAAAAAGTAGTGTCTGGAAATATTTTGGGTTCTACACCGTAGATACCACTTCTCTCAACATTGACACGCAAATACTTGTGCGTGCCAGGCACGTCTGTGCGCTCCGAGCGCGTATTCTCCACCGGGGGGTACATCGTCAATAAAAAGAGAGCCGCACTTGATCCAGATCAAGTGGATAAATTGGTGTTTCTAGCAAGGGAGTGGCCACTCAGTGTGCAGTGTGAGAGAGATAGTGGCCACTCAGTGTGAGAGGGGTAGTGGCCACTTAGTGTGCCGTGTTAGAGGGGGAGTGGCCACTCAGTGTGCAGTGTGAGAGGGGTAGTGGCCACTCACTGTGCAGTGTAAGAGGGGGAGTGGCGACTCAGTGTGCCTTGTTAGAGAGGGAGTGGCCACTCAGTGTGCAGTGTGAGAGGGGGAGTGGCCACTCAGTGTGCAGTGTGAGAGAGGGAGTGGCCACTCAGTGTGAGAGGGGGAGTGGCGACTCAGTGTGCAGTGTGAGAGGGGGAGTGGCCACTCAGTGTGCAGTGTGAGAGGGGGAGTGGCCACTCAGTGTGCAGTGTGAGAGAGGGAGTGGCCACTCAGTGTGCCTTGTGAGAGAGGGATTGGCCACTCAGTGTGCAGTGTGAGAAAGGGATTGGCCACTCAGTGTGCAGTGTGAGAGGGGGAGTGGCCACTCAGTGTGCAGTGTGAGAGGGGGAGTGGCCAGCGGCCAGAGCAGCAAAAGCCAATGTGTGCTTCTTTTACCGAGATATTTAACGATATCTTTTGCATTTCTAATCCAAACAAAGTCTGCACTGCACTTACTCGTGCCGGTTGCAAGACACCTGTCAAGTTTAATGTCAATGGTTCACTTACGGTATGCGAATAACAGTAGCGATAACGTTAAGCACACCAGAATGAAATATAATTTTCAGAAGTAAACAGCGTAGCTGACTTACAGATTCAGTTAACATCCACAAATGAATAAGCCACGATTCAGGGAGCAGGCTACACAGTGAACTTCGAAAAAATGCTACGCTTGAGCAAACAATTTGTGAATAGGCTACAATACAATACTACAAATGATGGCCTTGAATAAAACATAATATTCAGAAGCAAACAGTGTAGCTGACTTAATGTTTTTTAAAGCCTATTAAAATTCTAAAATTATGGCTTTTATTTATACTGTAATGTTGAATGGCTATAATTATTGGCAAAAAAATCCATTAGATTCAATAGGAGACATCAGTATCAGTACTGGTATCAGTGATACTGGCCTTCATTCATAGTGCTTAGTAAATAGATGCCATTAAACATTTAAAATAAATTGTTTTTACATTGTATCTTTATTAGTTTGAAGATTTAATTTGCAATTATTATAATATAAGAGCACACTAAAAAACATTAATGTTAAACATGATTACAGAAACCTTAGTTTAACTCTTTTTATTGATGATTTTCGATTTGAGCAACAGAAAGACAATACAGTGTTTGTTTTGACATATTGACCAAGAATTCCAGATGATATTCAACAAAATCATTTCTTACTCTCTGATTTAGCACTAAAGTATTAAAGGCCTATAGGTATTTAAATATATATATATATATATATATATATATATATATATATATATATATATATATATATTCAGAATAAAAACCAGTAGCATGCAGTGTTATTTAAAATAATGTGCATTACATAATCAGATTACTTTTTTTAATTAAATGTAAATGCATAAATGATGTAACGAGTAAAGAAAAAAAGAAATGAAATAGTATGAGCATGTTTGTGACCCGGAGATTGGCGTTAACGGCCAGTGTGAGACTCTTAAGTGACACTGAAATCTGAATGAACGAGCGCAATTAAAGGTATAGAATTAAATAGGAAATAAAGTTTCAGAATAAATTATTAGACGTTGACCAATAATCACTTAGCATTTCACCCTAAATTCGAGGTAATAATAAAATGGAGTCAGGTAAGAGTTAAATTGAAATTACTTTGCGCATCGAAAAGACAGACCGTGTAAGAAACCTTCATCCACACCAATGGACACTGTCGTTGGACCAATTGGGTTACAGCTTGAACATCTATGTATAAATTACAGGAACGTCTGTCTGTGTGTCTGTTATACGCATATCTCTCGAATCGTTAGTCTGATGGATTTCAAACTTGACAGGTGTCTTGCTACGGGCACAAATAAGTGCAGTGCCAAGTTTGACATTGTTTGGATTTGAAATGCAAAAGATATCGGTAAATATATCGGTAAAAGAAGCACTTAGAATGTTGTGGATTAAAAATAATCTTTCTGACATTATAGGATTGTATTGGTAAAAGAAGTGCATAGAAAGGTTGTGGTTTAAAAATAAACATTCTGACATAAACACTCTGTCAGCTAAACATGAAATCAGCTACACTGTTTACTTCTGAATATTATATTTTATTCACGGCCATCGTTTGTAATAGCCTATTCACAAACTGTTTGCTCAAGTGTAGCATTTTTTCGAAGTTCACTGTTTAGCCTGCTCCCTGAATCGAGCTATGATGTTTACTTCTGAATGTTATATTTCATTCTGGTGCACTTAACGTTATCGCTACTGTTAGTGTACTGTTAGAAATGCAGAATCTCTTGGTAAAAGAAGCACACATTGGCTTTTGGTGCTCTAGCCCCTGGCCACTACCCCTCTCACACTGCACACTGAGTGGCCACTCCCTCTCTCACACTGCACACTGACTGGCCACTCCCCCCTCACACTGCACACTGAGTGGCCACTCCCCCCTCACACTGCACACTGAGTGACCACTCCCCCTCTCACACTGCACACTGAGTGGCCACTCCCCCTCTCACACTGCAAACTTGAGTGACCACTCCCCCCTCACACTGAGTGGCCACTCCCCCTCTCACACTGCACACTTGAGTGACCACTCCCCCTCTCACAATGCACATTCACTGGCCACTCCCCCTCTCACACTGCACACTTGAGTGACCACTCCCCCTCTCACACTGCACACTGACTGGCCACTCCCCCTCTCACACTGCACACTGAGTGGCCACTCCCCCTCTCACTGCACACTGAGTGGCCACTCACACTGCACACTTAGTGACCACTCCCCCTTCACACTGCACACTGAGTGGCCACTCCCCCTCTCACACTGCACACTTGAGTGACCACTCCCCCTCTCAAACTGCACACTGAGTGGCCACTCCCCCTCTCACACTGCACACTTGAGTGACCACTCCCCCTCTCACACTGCACACTTGAGTGACCACTCCCCCCTCACACAGAGTGGCCACTCCCCCTCTCACACTGCACACTTGAGTGACCACTCCCCCTCTCACACTGCACACTTAGTGGCCACTCCCCCTCTCACACTGCCCACTTGAGTGACCACTCCCCCTCTCACAATGCACACTTAGTGGCCACTCCCCCTCTCACACTGCACACTTGAGTGACCACTCCCCTCTCACACTGCACACTGAGTGACCACACCCCCTCTCACACTGCACACTCAGTGGCCACTCCCCCTCTCACACTGCACACTTGAGTGACCACTCCCACTCTCACACTGCACACTGAATGGCCACTACCCCTCTCACACTGCACACTGAGTGGCCACTCCCTCTCTCACACTGCCACTGAGTGGCCACTCGCTCTGTCACACTCCACACTGATTGGCCACTCCCCCTCTCACACTGCCACTGAGTTGCCACTCCCCCTCTCACACTGCCACTGAGTGGCCACTCGCTCTGTCACACTGCACACTGAGTGGCCACTCCCCCTCTCACACTGCCACTGAGTGGCCACTCGCTCTGTCACACTGCCACTGAGTGGCCACTCGCGCTGTCACACTGCACACTGAGTGGCCACTCCCCCTCTCACACTGCACACTTGAGTGACCACTCCCCTCTCACACTGCACACTGAGTGACCACACCCCCTTTCACACTGCACACTCAGTGGCCACTCCCCCTCTCACACTGCACACTTGAGTGACCACTCCCACTCTCACACTGCACACTGAATGGCCACTACCCCTCTCACACTGCACACTGAGTGGCCACTCCCTCTCTCACACTGCCACTGAGTGGCCATTCGCTCTGTCACACTGCACACTGATTGGCCACTCCCCCTCTCACACTGCCACTGAGTGGCCACTCCCTCTCTCACACTGCCACTGAGTGGCCACTCGCTCTGTCACACTGCACACTGAGTGGCCACTCCCCCTCTCACACTGCCACTGAGTGGCCACTCGCTCTGTCACACTGCCACTGAGTGGCCACTCGCTCTGTCACACTGCACACTGAGTGGCCACTCCCCCTCTTACACTGCATGGCCACTCCCCCTCTCACACTGCACACTGAGTGGCCACTCGCTCTGTCACATTGCACACTGAGTGGCCACTACCCCTCTCGCACTGCACACTGAGTGGCCACTACCCCTCTCGCACTGCACACTGAGTGGCCACTCGCTCTGTCACACTGCACACTGAGTGGCCACTCCCTCTCTCACACTGCGTGGCCACTCCCCCTCTCACACTGCACACTGAGTGGCCACTTGCTCTGTCACACTGCACACTGAGTGGCCAATCCCCCTCTCACACTGCACACTGAGTGGCCACTACCCCTCTCACACTGCCCACTGAGTGGCCACTTGCTCTGTCACACTGCACACTGAGTGGCCACTACCCCTCTCACACTGCACACTGAGTGGCCACTACCCCTCTCACACTGCACACTAAGTGGCAACTCCCTCTCTCACACTGCACACTGAGTGGCCACTCCCCCTCTTACACTACATGGCCACTCCCCCTCTCACACTGCACACTGAGTGGCCACTCGCTCTGTCACACTGCACACTGAGTGGCCACTACCCCTCTCACACTGCACACTGAGTGGCCACTCGCTCTGTCACACTGCACACTGAGTGGCCACTCCCTCTCTCACACTGTGTGACCACTCCCCCTCTCACACTGCGTGGCTACTCCCCCTCTCACACTCTACACTGAGTGGCCACTTGCTCTGTCACACTGCACACTGAGTGGCCACTACCCCTCTCACACTGCACACTGAGTGGCCACTACCCCTCTCACGATGCACACTGAGTGGCCACTCCCCCTCTCACACTGCACACTGAGTGGCCATTACCCCTCTCACACTGAGTGGCCACTCCCCCTCTCACACTGCATATTGAGTGGCCATTACACCTCTCACACTGAGTGGCCACTCCCTCTCTCACACTGCACACTGAGTGGCCACTACCCCTCTCACACTGCACACTGAGTGAGCACAGCGCATGACCAGAGAAAGAGAGGGTCGAAGAAAGCAGCGGAGCTTAAGTAGTTTTCTCTGAGTTCACTGTGTAGCCTGCTCCCTGAATCGTTGCGCTTATTCATTTGTGGGTGTTAACTCAATCTGTAAGTCAGCTACACTGTTTATTTCTGAATATTATATTTTATTCAGGTGCGCTTAATGTTATTGCTGCTGTGTAATAGTATCCTACGCTATTCACCAACTAAACATATCCTATTCAATGCGTTCACAGTCTCTTTCGCGGCCATCATTTGTAGTAGCCTATTCACAAACTGTTTGCTCAAGCGTAGCGTTTTCTCGAAGGTCACTTTGTAGGCTGCTCCCTCAATCGTGTAGTTCAATTTTCCATGTTTATAGTATGTCATTATGTCAGTATCAGTATTTGCTTTCTACCATGCACAATCAATGTAGAAGGTGCATTGTCTAGGCAGCACAGGAATATTGCACAGTGTTTTCAGGTCTAGAGGTACAGCATTCTGGAGTGGTTTGGATCAGAGATCATGTAGCTATTAATAGTGTTTCCCTAAGAAAGATGTCACATTATTAGTGTATTTTTATGTGTAATTAACGTGACAAACAGCATGTACGTGTTTGTGTCATTTTTTTAGGTCCTTCTCTTCCCTGAATGGTGTTCATCTTCCTCCAACAGGAGGCAGTGGAGGAGCACCTCTCCCTAAAGCGGGAGAAAGACAAAGAGGACATGTGGAAAGGTGTAGAACAAAATCTGTAAAAGTTTGTCTTTATGGAAAAACTGTGGGTCAAAGACAGTATCATTAGGTCTTTACCCAGGTTGTTTTTGCTGGGATAGGTCTTCTGGATGTGTCTATATTCTTCAGGTGGAGGCAGGTCCTCTATAGGGTGGAAGTTGTACTTGGACTCAAAATCATCTGAGAAGAGACAGCAAACATATGAAACGTATAAAAACCCTTAGCAATCGATGACTAAGCCATTTTGTGCGCACTGATTAAGCGCACCTGAATAAAATATAATATTCAGAAATAAACAGTGTAGCTGACTTACAGATTGAGTTAACACCCACAAATGAATAAGCGCAACGATTCAGGGAGCAGGCTACACAGTGAACTCAGAGAAAACTACTTAAGCTCCGCTGCTTTCTTCGACCCTCTCTTTCTCTGGTCATGCGCTGTGCTCACTCAGTGTGCAGTGTGAGAGGGGTAGTGGCCACTCAGTGTGCAGTGTGAGAGAGGGAGTGGGCACGCAGTGTGAGAGGGGTAGTGGCCACTCAGTATGCTTTGTGAGAGGGGGAGTGGCCAGTCAGTGTGCAGTGTGAGAGGGGTAGTGGCCACTCAGTGTGCATTGTGAGAGGGGGAGTGCCCACCCAGTGTGCAGTGTGAGAGGGGGAGTGGCCACTCAGTGTGCAGTGTGAGAGGGGTAGTGGCCACTCAGTGTGCACTGTGAGAGGGGGAGTGGCCACTCAGTGTGCAGTGTGAGAGGGGTAGTGGCCACTCGTGTGAGAGGGGTAGGGCCCACTCAGTGTGCAGTGTGAGAGGGGTAGTGGCCACTCAGTGTGCAGTGTGAGAGAACGAGTGGCCAATCAGTGTGCATTGTGAGAGGGGGAGTGCCCACCCAGTGTGCAGTGTGAGAGGGGGAGTGGCCACTCAGTGTGCAGTGTGAGAGGGGTAGTGGCCACTCAGTGTGAGAGGGGGAGTGGCCACGCAGTGTGAGAGGGGTAATGGCCACTCAGTATGCAGTGTGAGAGGGGGAGTGGCCACGCAATGAGAGGGGGAGTGGCCACGCAGTGTGAGAGGGGGAGTGGCCACGCAGTGTGAGAGTGGGAGTGGCCACGCAGTGTGAGAGGGGTAATGACCACTCAGTGTGCAGTGTGAGAGGGGTAGTGGCCACTCAGTGTGCAGTGTGAGAGGGGGAGTGGGCACGCAGTGTGAGAGGGGTAGTGGCCACTCAGTATGCTTTGTGAGAGGGGGAGTGGCCAGTCAGTGTGCAGTGTGAGAGGGGTAGTGGCCACTCAGTGTGCATTGTGAGAGGGGGAGTGCCCACCCAGTGTGCAGTGTGAGAGGGGGAGTGGCCACTCAGTGTGCAGTGTGAGAGGGGGAGTGGCCAGCGGCCAGAGCAGCAAAAGCCAATGTGTGCTTCTTTTACCGAGATATTTAACGATATCTTTTGCATTTCTAATCCAAACAAAGTCTGCACTGCACTTACTCGTGCCCGTTGCAAGACACCTGTCAAGTTTAATGTCAATGGTTCACTTACGGTATGCGAATAACAGTAGCGATAACATTAAGCACACCAGAATGAAATATAATATTCAGAAGTAAACAGCGTAGCTGACTTACAGATTCAGTTAACATCCACAAATGAATAAGCCACGATTCAGGGAGCAGGCTACACAGTGAACTTCGAAAAAACGCTACGCTTGAGCAAACAATTTGTGACTAGGCTACAATACAATACAATACAATACTACAAATGATGGCCATGAATAAAACATAATATTCAGAAGTAAACAGTGTAGCTGACTTAATGTTTTTTAAAGCCTATTAAAATTCTAAAATTATGGCTTTTATTTATACTGTAATGTTGAATGGCTATAATTAATGGCAAAAAATCCATTAGATTCAATAGGAGACATCAGTATCAGTACTGGTATCAGTGATACTGGCCTTCATTCATAGTGCTTAGTAAATAGATGCCATTAAACATTTAAAATAAATTGTTTTTACATTGTATCTTTATTAGTTTGAAGATTTAATTTGCAATTATTATAATATAAGAGCACGCTAAAAAACATTAATGTTAAACATGATTACAGAAACCTTAGTTTAACTCTTTTTATTGATGATTTTCGATTTGAGCTACTAACAGAAAGACAATACAGTGTTTGTTTTGACATATTGACCAAGAATTCCAGATGATATTCAACAAAATCATTTCTTACTCTCTGATTTAGCACTAAAGTATTAAAGGCCTATAGGTATTTAAAAATATATATATATTCAGAATAAAACCAGTAGCATGCAGTGTTATTTAAAATAATGTGCATTACATAATCAGATTACTTTTTTTAATTAAATGTAAATGCATAAATGATGTAACGAGTAAAGAAAAAAAGAAATGAAATAGTATGAGCATGTTTGTGACCGGGAGATTGGCGTTAACGGCCAGTGTGAGACTCTTAAGTGACACTGAAATCTGAATGAACGAGCGCAATTAAAGGTATAGAATTAAATAGGAAATAAAGTTTCAGAATAAATTATTAGACGTTGACCAATAATCACTTAGCATTTCACCCTAAATTCGAGGTAATAATAAAATGGAGACAGGTAAGAGTTAAATTGAAATTACTTTGCGCATCGAAAAGACAGACCGTGTAAGAAACCTTCATCCACACCAATGGACACTGTCGTTGGACCAATTGGGTGACAGCTTGAACATCTATGTATAATTTACAGGAACGTCTGTCTGTGTGTCTGTTATACGCATATCTCTCGAATCGTTAGTCTGATGGATTTCAAACTTGACAGGTGTCTTGCTACGGGCACAAATAAGTGCAGTGCCAAGTTTGACATTGTTTGGATTTGAAATGCAAAAGATATCGGTAAATATATCGGTAAAAGAAGCACTTAGAATGTTGTGGATTAAAAATAATCTTTCTGACATTATAGGATTGTATTGGTAAAAGAAGTGCATAGAAAGGTTGTGGTTTAAAAATAAACATTCTGACATAAACACTCTGTCAGCTAAACATGAAGTCAGCTACACTGTTTACTTCTGATTATTATATTTTATTCACGGCCATCATTTGTAATAGCCTATTCACAAACTGTTTGCTCAAGTGTAGCATTTTTTCGAAGTTCACTGTTTAGCCTGCTCCCTGAATCGAGCTATGCTGTTTACTTCTGAATGTTATATTTCATTCTGGTGCACTTAACGTTATCGCTACTGTTAGTGTACTGTTAGAAATGCAGAATCTCTTGGTAAAAGAAGCACACATTGGCTTTTGGTGCTCTAGCCCCTGGCCACTACCCCCCTCACACTGCACACTGAGTGGCCACTCCCCCCTCACACTGCACACTGAGGGACCACTCCCCCTCTCACACTGCACACTGAGTGGCCACTCCCCCTCTCACACTGCACACTTGAGTGACCACTCCCCCCTCACACTGAGTGGCCACTCCCCCTCTCACACTGCACACTTGAGTGACCACTCCCCCTCTCACAATGCACATTCACTGGCCACTCCCCCTCTCACACTGCAAACTTGAGTGACCACTCCCCCTCTCACACTGCACACTGACTGGCCACTCCCCCTCTCACACTGCACACTGAGTGGCCACTCCCCCTCTCACTGCACACTGAGTGGCCACTCACACTTAGTGACCACTCCCCCTTCACACTGCACACTGAGTGGCCACTCCCCCTCTCACACTGCACACTTGAGTGACCACTCCCCCTCTCAAACTGCACACTGAGTGGCCACTCCCCCACTCACACTGCACACTTGAGTGACCACTCCCCCTCTCACACTGCACACTTGAGTGAACACTCCCCCCTCACACAGAGTGGCCACTCCCCCTCTCACACTGCACACTTGAGTGACCACTCCCCCTCTCACACTGCACACTCAGTGGCCACTCCCCCTCTCACACTGCCCACTTGAGTGACCACTCCCCCTCTCACAATGCACACTTAGTGGCCACTCCCCCTCTCACACTGCACACTTGAGTGACCACTCCCCTCTCACACTGCACACTGAGTGACCACACCCCCTCTCACACTGCACACTCAGTGGCCACTCCCCCTCTCACACTGCACACTTGAGTGACCACTCCCACTCTCACACTGCACACTGAATGGCCACTACCCCTCTCACACTGCACACTGAGTGGCCACTCCCTCTCTCACACTGCCACTGAGTGGCCACTCGCTCTGTCACATTGCACACTGATTGGCCACTCCCCCTCTCACACTGCCACTGAGTGGCCACTCGCTCTGTCACACTGCACACTGAGTGGCCACTCCCCCTCTCACACTGCCACTGAGTGGCCACTCGCTCTGTCACACTGCCACTGAGTGGCCACTCGCTCTGTCACACTGCACACTGAGTGGCCACTCCCTCTCTCACACTGCACACTGAGTGGCCACTCCCTCTCTCACACTGCACACTGATTGGCCACTCCCCCTCTCACACTGCCACTGAGTGGCCACTCGCTCTGTCACACTGCACACTGAGTGGCCACTCCCTCTCTCACACTGCACACTGAGTGGCCACTACCCCTCTCACACTGCACACTGAGTGAGCACAGCGCGTGACCAGAGAAAGAGAGGGTCGAAGAAAGCAGCGGAGCTTAAGTAGTTTTCTCTGAGTTCACTGTGTAGCCTTCTCCCTGAATCGTTGCGCTTATTCATTTGTGGGTGTTAACTCAATCTGTCAGCTACACTGTTTATTTCTGAATATTATATTTTATTCAGGTGCGCTTAATGTTATTGCTGCTGTGTAATAGTATCCTATGCTATTCACCAACTAAACATATCCTATTCAATGCGTTCACAGTCTCTTTCGCGGCCATCATTTGTAGTAGCCTATTCAAAAACTGGTTGCTCAAGCGTAGCGTTTTCTCGAAGGTCACTTTGTAGGCTGCTCCCTCAATCGTGTAGTTCAATTTTCCATATTTATTGTATGTCATTATGTCAGTATCAGTATTTGCTTTCTACCATGCACAATCAATGTAGAAGGTGCATTGTCTAGGCAGCACAGGAATATTGCACAGTGTTTTCAGGTCTAGAGGTACAGCATTCTGGAGTGGTTTGGATCAGAGATCATGTAGCTATTAATAGTGTTTCCCTAAGAAAGATTTCACATTATTAGTGTATTTTTATGTGTAATTAACGTGACAAACAGCATGTACGTATTTGTGTGTTTGTGTCATTTTTTTGGGTCCTTCTCTTCCCTGAATGGCGTTCATCTTCCTCCAACAGGAGGCAGTGGAGGAGCACCTCTCCCTAAAGCGGGAGAAAGACAAAGAGGACATGTGGAAATGTGTAGAACAAAATCTGTAAAAGTTTGTCTTTATGGAAAAACTGTGGGTCAAAGACAGTTTCATCAGGTCTTTACCCAGGTTGTTTTTGCTGGGATAGGTCTTCTGGATGTGTCTATATTCTTCAGGTGGAGGCAGGTCCTCTATAGGGTGGAAGTTGTACTTGGACTCAAAATCATCTGAGAAGAGACAGCAAACATATGAAACGTATAAAAACCCTTAGCAATCGATGACTAAGCCATTTTGTGCGCACTGATTAAGCGCACCTGAATAAAATATAATATTCAGAAATAAACAGTGTAGCTGACTTACAGATTGAGTTAACACCCACAAATGAATAAGCGCAACGATTCAGGGAGCAGGCTACACAGTGAACTCAGAGAAAACTACTTAAGCTCCGCTGCTTTCTTCGACCCTCTCTTTCTCTGGTCATGCGCTGTGCTCACTCAGTGTGCAGTGTGAGAGGGGTAGTGGCCACTCAGTGTGCAGTGTGAGAGAGGGAGTGGCCACTCAGTGTGAGAGGGGGAGTGGCCACTCAGTGTGAGAGGGGGAGTGGCCACGCAGTGTGAGAGGGGGAGTGGCCACTCAGTATGCAGTGTGAGAGGGGGAGTGGCCACGCAATGTGAGAGGGGGAGTGGCCACGCAGTGTGAGAGGGGGAGTGGCCACGCAGTGTGAGAGTGGGAGTGGCCACGCAGTGTGAGAGGGGTAATGGCCACTCAGTGTGCAGTGTGAGAGGGGTAGTGGCGACTCAGTGTGCAGTGTTAGAGGGGGAGTGGCGACGCAGTGTGAGAGGGGTAGTGGCCACTCAGTATGCAGTGTGAGAGGGGGAGTGGCCAGTCAGTGTGCAGTGTGAGAGAGGGACTGGCCACTCAGTGTGCAGTGTGAGAGGGGTAGTGGCCACTCGTGTGAGAGGGGTAGTGGCCACTCAGTGTGCAGTGTGAGAGGGGGAGTGCCCACCCAGTGTGCAGTGTGAGAGGGGGAGTGGCCACTCAGTGTGCAGTGTGAGAGGGGGAGTGGCCAGTCAGTGTGCACTCTGAGAGGGGGAGTGGCCACTCAGTGTGCAGTGTGAGAGAGGGAGTGGCCACTCAGTTTGAAAGGAGTAGCGGCCACTCAGTGTGCAGTGTGAGAGGGGGTGTGGCCACTCAGTTTGCAGTGTGAGAGGGGGAGTGGCCACTAGGGCTGTCACTTTTTATTCGATATTCGAATATACATTCGAACATGACTTGAAATATCCGTAATCGAACTATAAATAAACTATCCGGTTTTTAAAGTGCCATGTTTAGCGCATTTTTTAAAGTCTATGATAAGACCGTTTGTTTTTTTTATTTTATTGTTTGCCATCTCATCCAGGAGCGGGCGCTCTCGTATTGTAGTGTCTGCCCATGACCAAATCAAGCGAATAATAGCCAATAGCCACCCTGTTTTGAAAATGGAAGATAACGTACAGAACGGCCAGCCTGAGCGGACAATTACGACCCCAACTCATCTAAAAAGTAGTGTCTGGAAATATTTTGGGTTCTACACCGTAGATACCACTTCTCTCAACATTGACACGCAAATACTTGTGCGTGCCAGGCACGTCTGTGCGCTCCGAGCGCGTATTCTCCACCGGGGGGTACATCGTCAATAAAAAGAGAGCCGCACTTGATCCAGATCAAGTGGATAAATTGGTGTTTCTAGCAAGGGAGTGGCCACTCAGTGTGCAGTGTGAGAGAGATAGTGGCCACTCAGTGTGAGAGGGGTAGTGGCCACTTAGTGTGCCGTGTTAGAGGGGGAGTGGCCACTCAGTGTGCAGTGTGAGAGGGGTAGTGGCCACTCACTGTGCAGTGTAAGAGGGGGAGTGGCGACTCAGTGTGCCTTGTTAGAGAGGGAGTGGCCACTCAGTGTGCAGTGTGAGAGGGGGAGTGGCCACTCAGTGTGCAGTGTGAGAGAGGGAGTGGCCACTCAGTGTGAGAGGGGGAGTGGCGACTCAGTGTGCAGTGTGAGAGGGGGAGTGGCCACTCAGTGTGCAGTGTGAGAGGGGGAGTGGCCACTCAGTGTGCAGTGTGAGAGAGGGAGTGGCCACTCAGTGTGCCTTGTGAGAGAGGGATTGGCCACTCAGTGTGCAGTGTGAGAAAGGGATTGGCCACTCAGTGTGCAGTGTGAGAGGGGGAGTGGCCACTCAGTGTGCAGTGTGAGAGGGGGAGTGGCCAGCGGCCAGAGCAGCAAAAGCCAATGTGTGCTTCTTTTACCGAGATATTTAACGATATCTTTTGCATTTCTAATCCAAACAAAGTCTGCACTGCACTTACTCGTGCCGGTTGCAAGACACCTGTCAAGTTTAATGTCAATGGTTCACTTACGGTATGCGAATAACAGTAGCGATAACGTTAAGCACACCAGAATGAAATATAATTTTCAGAAGTAAACAGCGTAGCTGACTTACAGATTCAGTTAACATCCACAAATGAATAAGCCACGATTCAGGGAGCAGGCTACACAGTGAACTTCGAAAAAATGCTACGCTTGAGCAAACAATTTGTGAATAGGCTACAATACAATACTACAAATGATGGCCTTGAATAAAACATAATATTCAGAAGCAAACAGTGTAGCTGACTTAATGTTTTTTAAAGCCTATTAAAATTCTAAAATTATGGCTTTTATTTATACTGTAATGTTGAATGGCTATAATTATTGGCAAAAAAATCCATTAGATTCAATAGGAGACATCAGTATCAGTACTGGTATCAGTGATACTGGCCTTCATTCATAGTGCTTAGTAAATAGATGCCATTAAACATTTAAAATAAATTGTTTTTACATTGTATCTTTATTAGTTTGAAGATTTAATTTGCAATTATTATAATATAAGAGCACACTAAAAAACATTAATGTTAAACATGATTACAGAAACCTTAGTTTAACTCTTTTTATTGATGATTTTCGATTTGAGCAACAGAAAGACAATACAGTGTTTGTTTTGACATATTGACCAAGAATTCCAGATGATATTCAACAAAATCATTTCTTACTCTCTGATTTAGCACTAAAGTATTAAAGGCCTATAGGTATTTAAATATATATATATATATATATATATATATATATATATATATATATATATATTCAGAATAAAAACCAGTAGCATGCAGTGTTATTTAAAATAATGTGCATTACATAATCAGATTACTTTTTTTAATTAAATGTAAATGCATAAATGATGTAACGAGTAAAGAAAAAAAGAAATGAAATAGTATGAGCATGTTTGTGACCCGGAGATTGGCGTTAACGGCCAGTGTGAGACTCTTAAGTGACACTGAAATCTGAATGAACGAGCGCAATTAAAGGTATAGAATTAAATAGGAAATAAAGTTTCAGAATAAATTATTAGACGTTGACCAATAATCACTTAGCATTTCACCCTAAATTCGAGGTAATAATAAAATGGAGTCAGGTAAGAGTTAAATTGAAATTACTTTGCGCATCGAAAAGACAGACCGTGTAAGAAACCTTCATCCACACCAATGGACACTGTCGTTGGACCAATTGGGTTACAGCTTGAACATCTATGTATAAATTACAGGAACGTCTGTCTGTGTGTCTGTTATACGCATATCTCTCGAATCGTTAGTCTGATGGATTTCAAACTTGACAGGTGTCTTGCTACGGGCACAAATAAGTGCAGTGCCAAGTTTGACATTGTTTGGATTTGAAATGCAAAAGATATCGGTAAATATATCGGTAAAAGAAGCACTTAGAATGTTGTGGATTAAAAATAATCTTTCTGACATTATAGGATTGTATTGGTAAAAGAAGTGCATAGAAAGGTTGTGGTTTAAAAATAAACATTCTGACATAAACACTCTGTCAGCTAAACATGAAATCAGCTACACTGTTTACTTCTGAATATTATATTTTATTCACGGCCATCGTTTGTAATAGCCTATTCACAAACTGTTTGCTCAAGTGTAGCATTTTTTCGAAGTTCACTGTTTAGCCTGCTCCCTGAATCGAGCTATGATGTTTACTTCTGAATGTTATATTTCATTCTGGTGCACTTAACGTTATCGCTACTGTTAGTGTACTGTTAGAAATGCAGAATCTCTTGGTAAAAGAAGCACACATTGGCTTTTGGTGCTCTAGCCCCTGGCCACTACCCCTCTCACACTGCACACTGAGTGGCCACTCCCTCTCTCACACTGCACACTGACTGGCCACTCCCCCCTCACACTGCACACTGAGTGGCCACTCCCCCCTCACACTGCACACTGAGTGACCACTCCCCCTCTCACACTGCACACTGAGTGGCCACTCCCCCTCTCACACTGCAAACTTGAGTGACCACTCCCCCCTCACACTGAGTGGCCACTCCCCCTCTCACACTGCACACTTGAGTGACCACTCCCCCTCTCACAATGCACATTCACTGGCCACTCCCCCTCTCACACTGCACACTTGAGTGACCACTCCCCCTCTCACACTGCACACTGACTGGCCACTCCCCCTCTCACACTGCACACTGAGTGGCCACTCCCCCTCTCACTGCACACTGAGTGGCCACTCACACTGCACACTTAGTGACCACTCCCCCTTCACACTGCACACTGAGTGGCCACTCCCCCTCTCACACTGCACACTTGAGTGACCACTCCCCCTCTCAAACTGCACACTGAGTGGCCACTCCCCCTCTCACACTGCACACTTGAGTGACCACTCCCCCTCTCACACTGCACACTTGAGTGACCACTCCCCCCTCACACAGAGTGGCCACTCCCCCTCTCACACTGCACACTTGAGTGACCACTCCCCCTCTCACACTGCACACTTAGTGGCCACTCCCCCTCTCACACTGCCCACTTGAGTGACCACTCCCCCTCTCACAATGCACACTTAGTGGCCACTCCCCCTCTCACACTGCACACTTGAGTGACCACTCCCCTCTCACACTGCACACTGAGTGACCACACCCCCTCTCACACTGCACACTCAGTGGCCACTCCCCCTCTCACACTGCACACTTGAGTGACCACTCCCACTCTCACACTGCACACTGAATGGCCACTACCCCTCTCACACTGCACACTGAGTGGCCACTCCCTCTCTCACACTGCCACTGAGTGGCCACTCGCTCTGTCACACTCCACACTGATTGGCCACTCCCCCTCTCACACTGCCACTGAGTTGCCACTCCCCCTCTCACACTGCCACTGAGTGGCCACTCGCTCTGTCACACTGCACACTGAGTGGCCACTCCCCCTCTCACACTGCCACTGAGTGGCCACTCGCTCTGTCACACTGCCACTGAGTGGCCACTCGCTCTGTCACACTGCACACTGAGTGGCCACTCCCTCTCTCACACTGCACACTGAGTGGCCACTCCCTCTCTCACACTGCACACTGATTGGCCACTCCCCCTCTCACACTGCCACTGAGTGGCCACTCCCCCTCTCACACTGCCACTGAGTGGCCACTCCCTCTGTCACACTGCACACTGAGTGGCCACTACCCCTCTCACACTGCACACTGAGTGAGCACAGCGCATGACCAGAGAAAGAGAGGGTCGAAGAAAGCAGCGGAGCTTAAGTAGTTTTCTCTGAGTTCACTGTGTAGCCTGCTCCCTGAATCGTTGCGCTTATTCATTTGTGGGTGTTAACTCAATCTGTAAGTCAGCTACATTGTTTTTGAATATTATATTTTATTCAGGTGCGCTTAATGTTATTGCTGCTGTGTAATAGTATCCTATGCTATTCACCAACTAAACATATCCTATTCAATGAGTTCACAGTCTCTTTCGCGGCCATCATTTGTAGTAGCCTATTCACAAACTGGTTGCTCAAGCGTAGCGTTTTCTCGAAGGTCACTTTGTAGGCTGCTCCCTCAATCGTGTAGTTCAATTTTCCCTATTTATTGTATGTCATTATGTCAGTATCAGTATTTGCTTTCTACCATGCACAATCAATGTAGAAGGTGCATTGTCTAGGCAGCACAGGAATATTGCACAGTGTTTTCAGGTCTAGAGGTACAGCATTCTGGAGTGGTTTGGATCAGAGATCATGTAGCTATTAATAGTGTTTCCCTAAGAAAGATGTCACATTATTAGTGTATTTTTATGTGTAATTAACGTGACAAACAGCATGTACGTATTTGTGTGTTTGTGTCATTTTTTTGGGTCCTTCTCTTCCCTGAATGGCGTTCATCTTCCTCCAACAGGAGGCAGTGGAGGAGCACCTCTCCCTAAAGCGGGAGAAAGACAAAGAGGACATGTGGAAATGTGTAGAACAAAATCTGTAAAAGTTTGTCTTTATGGAAAAACTGTGGGTCAAAGACAGTATCATCAGGTCTTTACCCAGGTTGTTTTTGCTGGGATAGGTCTTCTGGATGTGTCTATATTCTTCAGGTGGAGGCAGGTCCTCTATAGGGTGGAAGTTGTACTTGGACTCAAAATCATCTGAGAAGAGACAGCAAACATATGAAACGTATAAAAACCCTTAGCAATCGATGACTAAGCCATTTTGTGCGCACTGATTAAGCGCACCTGAATAAAATATAATATTCAGAAATAAACAGTGTAGCTGACTTACAGATTGAGTTAACACCCACAAATGAATAAGCGCAACGATTCAGGGAGCAGGCTACACAGTGAACTCAGAGAAAACTACTTAAGCTCCGCTGCTTTCTTCGACCCTCTCTTTCTCTGGTCATGCGCTGTGCTCACTCAGTGTGCAGTGTGAGAGGGGTAGTGGCCACTCAGTGTGCAGTGTGAGAGAGGGAGTGGCCACTCAGTGTGAGAGGTGTAATGGCCACTCAATATGCAGTGTGAGAGGGGGAGTGGCCACGCAGTGTGAGAGGGGTAATGGCCACTCAGTATGCAGTGTGAGAGGGGGAGTTGCCAGTCAGTGTGCAGTGTGAGAGAGGGAGTGGCCACTCAGTGTGCAGTGTGAGAGGGGTGGTGGCCACTCGTGTGAGAGGGGTAGTGGCCACTCAGTGGGCAGTGTGAGAGGGGGAGTGCCCACCCAGTGTGCAGTGTGAGAGGGGGAGTGGCCACTCAGTGTGCAGTGTGAGAGGGGTAGTGGCCACTCAGTGTGCACTGTGAGAGGGGGAGTGGCCACGCAGTGTGAGAGAGGGAGTGGCCACTCAGTGTGCAGTGTGAGAGGGGTAGTGGCCACTCGTGTGAGAGGGGTAGGGCCCACTCAGTGTGCAGTGTGAGAGTGGGAGTGGCCACTCAGTATGCAGTGTGAGAGGGGGAGTGGCCAGTCAGTGTGCACTGTGAGAGAGGGAGTGGCCACTCAGTTTGAAAGGGGTAGCGGCCACTCAGTATGCAGTGTGAGGGGGGGTGTGGCCACTCAGTTTGCAGTGTGAGAGGGGGAGTGGCCACTAGGGCTGTCACTTTTTATTCGATATTCGAATATGCATTTGAACATGACTTGAAATATCCGTAATCAAACTATAAATAAACTATCCGGTTTTTAAAGTGCCATGTTTAGCGCATTTTTTAAAGTCTATGATAAGACCGTTTTTTTTTTTTTTTTTATTGTTTGCCATCTCATCCAGGAGCGGGCGCTCTCGTATTGTAGCGTCTGCCCATGACCAAATCAAGCGAAGAATAGCCAATAGCCACCCTGTTTTGAAAATGGAAGATAACGTACAGAACGGCCAGCCTGAGCGGACAATTACGACCCCAACTCATCTAAAAAGTAGTGTCTGGAAATATTTTGGGTTCTACACCGTAGATACCACTTCTCTCAACATTGACACGCAAATACTTGTGTGTGCCAGGCACGTCTGTGCGCTCCGAGCGCGTATTCTCCACCAGGGGGTACATCGTCAATAAAAAGAGAGCCGCACTTGATCCAGATCAAGTTGATAAATTGGTGTTTCTAGCAAGGGAGTGGCCACTCAGTGTGCAGTGTGAGAGAGATAGTGGCCACTCAGTGTGAGAGGGGTAGTGGCTACTTAGTGTGCCGTGTTAGAGGGGGAGTGGCCACTCAGTGTGCAGTGTGAGAGGGGTAGTGGCCACTCACTGTGCAGTGTAAGAGGGGGAGTGGCGACTCAGTGTGCCTTGTGAGAGAGGGAGTGGCCACTCAGTGTGCAGTGTGAGAGAGGGAGTGGCCACTCAGTGTGCAGTGTGAGAGGGGGAGTGGCCACTCAGTGTGCAGTGTGAGAGGGGGAGTGGCCACTCAGTGTGCAGTGTGAGAGAGGGAGTGGCCACTCAGTGTGCAGTGTGAGAGGGGGAGTGGCCACTCAGTGTGCAGTGTGAGAGAGGGAGTGGCCACTCAGTGTGCAGTGTGAGAGGGGGAGTGGCCACTCAGTGTGCAGTGTGAGAAAGGGATTGGCCACTCAGTGTGCAGTTTGAGAGGGGGAGTGGCCACTCAGTGTGCAGTGTGAGAGGGGGAGTGGCCAGCGGCCAGAGCAGCAAAAGCCAATGTGTGCTTCTTTTACCGAGATATTTAACGATATCTTTTGCATTTCTAATCCAAACAAAGTCTGCACTGCACTTACTCGTGCCCGTTGCAAGACACCTGTCAAGTTTAATGTCAATGGTTCACTTATGGTATGCGAATAACAGTAGCGATAACGTTAAGCACAACAGAATGAAATATAATTTTCAGAAGTTAACAGCGTAGCTGACTTACAGATTCAGTTAACATCCACAAATGAATAAGCCACGATTCAGGGAGCAGGCTACACAGTGAACTTCGAAAAAACGCTAAGCTTAAACAAACAATTTGTGAATAGGCTACAATACAATACAATACTACAAATGATGGCCGTGAATAAAACATAATATTCAGAAGCAAACAGTGTAGCTGACTTAATGTTTTTTAAAGCCTATTAAAATTCTAAAATTATGGCTTTTATTTATACTGTAATGTTGAATGGCTATAATTAATGGCAAAAAAATCCATTAGATTCAATAGGAGACATCAGTATCAGTACTGGTATCAGTGATACTGGCCTTCATTCATAGTGCTTAGTAAATAGATGCCATTAAACATTTAAAATAAATTGTTTTTACATTGTATCTTTATTAGTTTAAGGATTTAATTTGCAATTATTATAATATAAGAGCACACTAAAAAACATTAATGTTAAACATGATTACAGAAACCTTAGTTTAACTCTTTTTATTGATGATTTTCGATTTGAGCTACTAACAGAAAGACAATACAGTGTTTGTTTTGACATATTGACCAAGAATTCCAAATGATATTCAACAAAATCATTTCTTACTCTCTGATTTAGCACTAAAGTATTAAAGGCTTATAGGTATTTAAAAAAAATATATATATATTCAGAATAAAACCAGTAGCATGCAGTGTTATTTAAAATAATGTGCATTACATAATCAGATTACTTTTTTTAATTAAATGTAAATGCATAAATGATGTAACGAGTAAAGAAAAAAAGAAATGAAATAGTATGAGCATGTTTGTGACCGGGAGATTGGCGTTAACGGCCAGTGTGAGACTCTTAAGTGACACTGAAATCTGAATGAACGAGCGCAATTAAAGGTATAGAATTAAATAGGAAATAAAGTTTCAGAATAAATTATTAGACGTTGACCAATAATCACTTAGCATTTCACCCTAAATTCGAGGTAATAATAAAATGGAGTCAGGTAAGAGTTAAATTGAAATTACTTTGCACATCGAAAAGACAGACCGTGTAAGAAACCTTCATCCACACCAATGGACACTGTCGTTGGACCAATTGGGTGACAGCTTGAACATCTATGTATAAATTACAGGAACGTCTGTCTGTGTGTCTGTTATACGCATATCTCTCGAATCGTTAGTCTGATGGATTTCAAATTTGACAGGTGTCTTGCTACGGGCACAAATAAGTGCAGTGCCAAGTTTGACATTGTTTGGATTTGAAATGCAAAAGATATCGGTAAATATATCGGTAAAAGAAGCACTTAGAATGTTGTGGATTAAAAATAATCTTTCTGACATTATAGGATTGTATTGGTAAAAGAAGTGCATAGAAAGGTTGTGGTTTAAAAATAAACATTCTGACATAAACACTCTGTCAGCTAAACATGAAGTCAGCTACACTGTTTACTTCTGATTATTATATTTTTTCACGGCCATCATTTGTAATAGCCTATTCACAAACTGTTTGCTCAAGTGTAGCATTTTTTCGAAGTTCACTGTTTAGCCTGCTCCCTGAATCGAGCTATGCTGTTTACTTCTGAATGTTATATTTCATTCTGGTGCACTTAACGTTATCGCTACTGTTAGTGTACTGTTAGAAATGCAGAATCTCTTGGTAAAAGAAGCACACATTGGCTTTTGGTGCTCTAGCCCCTGGCCACTACCCCTCTCACACTGCACACTGAGTGGCCACTCCCTCTCTCACACTGCACACTGACTGGCCACTCCCCCCTCACACTGCACACTGAGTGGCCACTCCCCACTCACACTGCACACTGAGTGACCACTCCCCCTCTCACACTGCACACTGAGTGGCCACTCCCCCTCTCACACTGCACACTTGAGTGACCACTCCCCCCTCACACTGAGTGGCCACTCCCCCTCTCACACTGCACACTTGAGTGACCACTCCCCCTCTCACAATGCACATTCACTGGCCACTCCCCCTCTCACACTGCACACTTGAGTGACCACTCCCCCTCTCACACTGCACACTGACTGGCCACTCCCCCTCTCACACTGCACACTGAGTGGCCACTCCCCCTCTCACTGCACACTGAGTGGCCACTCACACTGCACACTTAGTGACCAATCCCCTTCACACTGCACACTGAGTGGCCACTCCCCCTCTCACACTGCACACTTGAGTGACCACTCCCCCTCTCAAACTGCACACTGAGTGGCCACTCCCCCTCTCACACTGCACACTTGAGTGACCACTCCCCCTCTCACACTGCACACTTGAGTGACCACACTCCCCTCACACAGAGTGGCCACTCCCCCTCTCACACTGCACACTTGAGTGACCACTCCCCCTCTCACACTGCACACTCATTGGCCACTCCCCGTCTCACACTGCCCACTTGAGTGACCACTCCCCCTCTCACAATGCACACTTAGTGGCCACTCCCCCTCTCACACTGCACACTTGAGTGACCACTCCCCTCTCACACTGCACACTGAGTGACCACAACCCCTCTCACACTGCACACTCAGTGGCCACTCCCCCTCTCACACTGCACACTTGAGTAACCACTCCCACTCTAACACTGCACACTGAATGGCCACTACCCCTCTCACACTGCACACTGAGTGGCCACTCCCTCTCTCACACTGCCACTGAGTGGCCACTCGCTCTGTCACACTGCACACTGATTGGCCACTCCCCCTCTCACACTGCCACTGAGTGGCCAATCCCCCTCTCACACTGCCACTGAGTGGCCACTCGCTCTGTCACACTGCACACTGAGTGGCCACTCCCCCTCTCACACTGCCACTGAGTGGCCACTCGCTCTGTCACACTGCCACTGAGTGGCCACTCGCTCCGTCACACTGCACACTGAGTGGCCACTCCCTCTCTCACACTGCACACTGAGTGGCCACTCCCTCTGTCACACTGCACACTTATTGGCCACTCCCCCTCTCACACTGCCACTGAGTGGCCACTCGCTCTGTCACACTGCACACTGAGTGGCCACTCCCTCTCTCACACTGCACACTGAGTGGCCACTACCCCTCTCACACTGCCCACTTGAGTGACCACTCCCCCTCTCACAATGCACACTTAGTGGCCACTCCCCCTCTCACACTGCACACTTGAGTGACCACGCCCCTCTCACACTGCACACTGAGTGACCACACCCCCTCTCACACTGCACACTCAGTGGCCACTCCCCCTCTCACACTGCACACTTGAGTAACCACTCCCACTCTAACACTGCACACTGAATGGCCACTACCCCTCTCACACTGCACACTGAGTGGCCACTCCCTCTCTCACACTGCCACTGAGTGGCCACTCGCTCTGTCACACTGCACACTGATTGGCCACTCCCCCTCTCACACTGCCACTGAGTGGCCAATCCCCCTCTCACACTGCCACTGAGTGGCCACTCGCTCTGTCACACTGCACACTGAGTGGCCACTCCCCCTCTCACACTGCCACTGAGTGGCCACTCGCTCTGTCACACTGCACACTGAGTGGCCACTCCCTCTCTCACACTGCACACTGAGTGGCCACTCCCTCTGTCACACTGCACACTTATTGGCCACTCCCCCTCTCACACTGCCACTGAGTGGCCACTCGCTCTGTCACACTGCACACTGAGTGGCCACTCCCTCTCTCACACTGCAAACTGAGTGGCCACTACCCCTCTCACACTGCACACTGAGTGAGCACAGCGCATGACCAGAGAAAGAGAGGGTCGAAGAAAGCAGCGGAGCTTAAGTAGTTTTCTCTGAGTTCACTGTTTAGCCTGCTCCCTGAATCGTTGCGCTTATTCATTTGTGGGTGTTAACTCAATCTGTAAGTCAGCTACACTGTTTATTTCTGAATATTATATTTTATTCAGGTGCGCTTAATGTTATTGCTGCTGTGTAATAGTATCCTATGCTATTCACCAACTAAACATATCCTATTCAATGCGTTCACAGTCTCTTTCGCGGCCATCATTTGTAGTAGCCTATTCACAAACTGGTTGCTCAAGCGTAGCGTTTTCTCGAAGGTCACTTTATAGGCTGCTCCCTCAATCGTGTAGTTCAATTTTCCATATTTATTGTATGTCATTATGTCAGTATCAGTATTTGCTTTCTACCATGCACAATCAATGTAGAAGGTGCATTGTCTAGGCAGCACAGGAATATTGCACAGTGTTTTCAGGTCTAGAGGTACAGCATTCTGGAGTGGTTTGGATCAGAGATCATGAAGCTATTAATAGTGTTTCCCTAAGAAAGATGTCACATTATTAGTGTATTTTTATGTGTAATTAACGTGACAAACAACATGTACGTATTTGTGTGTTTGTGTCATTTTTTTTAGGTCCTTCTCTTCCCTGAATGGCGTTCATCTTCCTCCAACAGGAGGCAGTGGAGGAGCACCTCTCCCTAAAGCAGGAGAAAGACAAAGAGGACATGTGGAAATGTGTAGAACAAAATCTGTAAAAGTTTGTCTTTATGGAAAAACTGTGGGTCAAAGACAGTATCATCAGGTCTTTACCCAGGTTGTTTTTGCTGGGATAGGTCTTCTGGATGTGTCTATATTCTTCAGGTGGAGGCAGGTCCTCTATAGGGTGGAAGTTGTACTTGGACTCAAAATCATCTGAGAAGAGACAGCAAACATATGAAACGTATAAAAACCCTTAGCAATCGATGACTAAGCCATTTTGTGCGCACTGATTAAGCGCACCTGAATAAAATTTAATATTCAGAAATAAACAGTGTAGCTGACTTACAGATTGAGTTAACACCCACAAATGAATAAGCGCAACGATTCAGGGAGCAGGCTACACAGTGAACTCAGAGAAAACTACTTAAGCTCCGCTGCTTTCTTCGACCCTCTCTTTCTCTGGTCATGCGCTGTGCTCACTCAGTGTGCAGTGTGAGAGGGGTAGTGGCCACTCAGTGTGCAGTGTGAGAGAGGGAGTGGCCACTCAGTGTGAGAGGGGGAGTGGCCACGCAGTGTGAGAGGGGGAGTGGCCACGCAATGTGAGAGGGGGAGTGGCCACGCAGTGTGAGAGTGGGAGTGGCCACGCAGTGTGAGAGGGGTAATGGCCACTCAGTGTGCAGTGTGAGAGGGGTAGTGGCCACTCAGTGTGCAGTGTGAGAGGGGGAGTGGCCACGCAGTGTGAGAGGGGTAGTGGCCACTCAGTATGCAGTGTGAGAGGGGGAGTGGCCAGTCAGTGTGCAGTGTGAGAGAGGGAGTGGCCACTCAGTGTGCAGTGTGAGAGGGGTAGTGGCCACTCGTGTGAGAGGGGTAGTGCCCACTCAGTGTGCAGTATGAGAGGGGCAGTGCCCACCCAGTGTGCAGGGTGAGAGGGGGAGTGGCCACTCAGTGTGCAGTGTGAGAGGGGTAGTGGCCACTCAGTGTGCACTGTGAGAGGGGGAGTGGCCACGCAGTGTGAGAGAGGGAGTGGCCACTCAGTGTGCAGTGTGAGAGGGGTAGTGGCCACTCGTGTGAGAGGGGTAGGGCCCACTCAGTGTGCAGTGTGAGAGGGGGAGTGGCCACTCAGTATGCAGTGTGAGAGGGGGAGTGGCCAGTCAGTGTGCACTGTGAGAGGGGGAGTGGCCACTCAGTGTGCAGTGTGAGAGATGGAGTGGCCACTCAGTTTGAAAGGGGTAGCGGCCACTCAGTGTGCAGTGTGAGAGGGGGTGTGGCCACTCAGTTTGCAGTATGAGAGGGGGAGTGGCCACTAGGGCTGTCACTTTTTATTCGATATTCGAATATGCATTCGAACCTGACTTGAAATATCCGTAATCGAACTATAAATAAACTATCCGGTTTTTAAAGTGCCATATTTAGCTCATTTTTTAAAGTCTATGATAAGACCGTTTGTTTTTTTTATTTTATTGTTTGCCATCTCATCCAGGAGCGGGCGCTCTCGTATTGTAGCGTCTGCCCATGACCAAATCAAGCGAATAATAGCCAATAGCCACCCTGTTTTGAAAATGGAAGATAACGTACAGAACGGCCAGCCTGAGCGGACAGTTACGACCCCAACTCATCTAAAAAGTAGTGTCTGGAAATATTTTGGGTTCTACACCGTAGATACCACTTCTCTCAACATTGACACGCAAATACTTGTGTGTGCCAGGCACGTCTGTGCGCTCCGAGCGCGTATTCTCCACCGGGGGGTACATCGTCAATAAAAAGAGAGCCGCACTTGATCCAGATCAAGTTGATAAATTGGTGTTTCTAGCAAGGGAGTGGCCACTCAGTGTGCAGTGTGACAGAGATAGTGGCCACTCACTGTGAGAGGGGTAGTGGCCACTTAGTGTGCCGTGTTAGAGGGGGAGTGGCCACTCAGTGTGCAGTGTGAGAGGGGGAGTGGCCACTCACTCTGCAGTGTAAGAGGGGGAGTGGCGACTCAGTGTGCCTTGTGAGAGAGGGAGTGGCCACTCAGTGTGCAGTGTGAGAAAGGGAGTGGCCACTCAGTGTGCAGTGTGAGAGGGGGAGTGGCCACTCAGTGTGCAGTGTGAGAGGGGGAGTGGCCACTCAGTGTGCAGTGTGAGAGGGGGAGTGGCCACTCAGTTTGCAGTGTGAGAGGGGGAGTGGCCACTCAGTGTGCAGTGTGAGAGGGGGAGTGGCCACTCAGTGTGCAGTGTGAGAGAGGGAGTGGCCACTCAGTGTGCCTTGTGAGAGAGGGAGTGGCCACTCAATGTGCAGTGTGAGAAAGGGAGTGGCCACTCAGTGTGCAGTGTGAGAGGGGGAGTGGCCAGCGGCCAAAGCAGCAAAAGCCAATGTGTGCTTCTTTTACCGAGATATTTAACGATATCTTTTGCATTTCTAATCCAAACAAAGTCTGCACTGCACTTACTCGTGCCCGTTGCAAGACACCTGTCAAGTTTAATGTCAATGGTTCACTTACGGTATGCGAATAACAGTAGCGATAACGTTAAGCACACCAGAATGAAATATAATTTTCAGAAGTAAACAGCGTAGCTGACTTACAGATTCAGTTAACATCCACAAATGAATAAGCCACGATTCAGGGAGCAGGCTACACAGTGAACTTCGAAAAAACGCTACGCTTGAGCAAACAATTTGTGAATAGGCTACGATACAATACAATACTACAAATGATGGCCGTGAATAAAACATAATATTCAGAAGTAAACAGTGTAGCTGACTTAATGTTTTTTAAAGCCTATTAAAATTCTAAAATTATGGCTTTTATTTATACTGTAATGTTGAATGGCTATAATTAATGGCAAAAAAATCCATTAGATTCAATAGGAGACATCAGTATCAGTACTGGTATCAGTGATACTGGCCTTCATTCATAGTGCTTAGTAAATAGATGCCATTAAACATTTAAAATAAATTGTTTTTACATTGTATCTTTATTAGTTTGAAGATTTAATTTGCAATTATTATAATATAAGAGCACACTAAAAAACATTAATGTTAAACATGATTACAGAAACCTTAGTTTAACTCTTTTTATTGATGATTTTCGATTTGAGCTACTAACAGAAAGACAATACAGTGTTTGTTTTGACATATTGACCAAGAATTCCAGATGATATTCAACAAAATCATTTCTTACTCTCTGATTTAGCACTAAAGTATTAAAGGCCTATAGGTATTTTAATTTATATATATATATATTCAGAATAAAACCAGTAGCATGCAGTGTTATTTAAAATAATGTGCATTACATAATCAGATTACTCTTTTTAATTAAATGTAAATGCATAAATGATGTAACGAGTAAAGAAAAAAAGAAATGAAATAGTATGAGCATGTTTGTGACCGGGAGATTGGTGTTAACGGCCAGTGTGAGACTCTTAAGTGACACTGAAATCTGAATGAACGAGCGCAATTAAAGGTATAGAATTAAATAGGAAATAAAGTTTCAGAATAAATTATTAGACGTTGACCAATAATCACTTAGCATTTCACCCTAAATTCGAGGTAATAATAAAATGGAGTCAGGTAAGAGTTAAATTGAAATTACTTTGCGCATCGAAAAGACAGACCGTGTAAGAAACCTTCATCCACACCAATGGACACTGTCGTTGGACCAATTGGGTGACAGCTTGAACATCTATGTATAAATTACAGGAACGTCTGTCTGTGTGTCTGTTATACGCATATCTCTCGAATCGTTAGTCTGATGGATTTCAAACTTGACAGGTGTCTTGCTACGGGCACAAATAAGTGCAGTGCCAAGTTTGACATTGTTTGGATTTGAAATGCAAAAGATATCGGTAAATATATCGGTAAAAGAAGCACTTAGAATGTTGTGGATTAAAAATAATCTTTCTGACATTATAGGATTGTATTGGTAAAAGAAGTGCATAGAAAGGTTGTGGTTTAAAAATAAACATTCTGACATAAACACTCTGTCAGCTAAACATGAAGTCAGCTACACTGTTTACTTCTGATTATTATATTTTATTCACGGCCATCATTTGTAATAGCCTATTCACAAACTGTTTGCTCAAGTGCAGCATTTTTTCGAAGTTCACTGTTTAGCCTGCTCCCTGAATCGTGTAAGTCAGCTATGCTGTTTACTTCTGAATGTTATATTTCATTCTGGTGCACTTAACGTTATCGCTACTGTTAGTGTACTGTTAGAAATGCAGAATCTCTTGGTAAAAGAAGCACACATTGGCTTTTGGTGCTTTAGCCCCTGGCCACTCCCTCTCTCACACTGCACACTGACTGGCCACTCCCCCCTCACACAGCACACTGAGTGGCCACTCCCCCCTCACACTGCACACTGAGTGACCACTCCCCCTCTCACACTGCACACTGAGTGGCCACTCCCCCTCTCACACTGCACACTTGAGTGACCACTCCCCCCTCACACTGAGTGGCCACTCCCCCTCTCACACTGCACACTTGAGTGACCACTCCCCCTCTCACAATGCACATTCACCGGCCACTCCCCCTCTCACACTGCACACTTGAGTGACCACTCCCCCTCTCACACTGCACACTGACTGGCCACTCCCCCTCTCACACTGCACACTGAGTGGCCACTCCCCCTCTCACTGCACACTGAGTGGCCACTCACACTGCACACTTAGTGACCACTCCCCCTTCACACTGCACACTGAGTGGACACTCCCCCTCTCACACTGCACACTTGAGTGACCACTCCCCCTCTCACACTGCACACTTGAGTGACCACTCCCCCCTCACACAGAGTGGCCACTCCCCCTCTCACACTGCACCATTGAGTGACCACTCCCCCTCTCACACTGCACACTCAGTGGCCACTCCCCCTCTCACACTGCCCACTTGAGTGACCACTCCCCCTCTAACAATGCACACTGAGTGGCCACTCCCCCTCTCACACTGCACACTTGAGTGACCACTCCCCCCTCACACAGCACACTGAGTGGCCACTCCCCCCTCACACTGCACACTGAGTGACCACTCCCCCTCTCACACTGCACACTGAGTGGCCACTCCCCCTCTCACACTGCACACTTGAGTGACCACTCCCCCCTCACACTGAGTGGCCACTCCCCCTCTCACACTGCACACTTGAGTGACCACTCCCCCTCTCACAATGCACATTCACCGGCCACTCCCCCTCTCACACTGCACACTTGAGTGACCACTCCCCCTCTCACACTGCACACTGACTGGCCACTCCCCCTCTCACACTGCACACTGAGTGGCCACTCCCCCTCTCACTGCACACTGAGTGGCCACTCACACTGCACACTTAGTGACCACTCCCCCTTCACACTGCACACTGAGTGGCCACTCCCCCTCTCACACTGCACACTTGAGTGACCACTCCCCCTCTCACACTGCACACTTGAGTGACCACTCCCCCCTCACACAGAGTGGCCACTCCCCCTCTCACACTGCACCATTGAGTGACCACTCCCCCTCTCACATTGCACACTCAGTGGCCACTCCCCCTATCACACTGACCACTTGAGTGACCACTCCCCCTCTCACAATGCACACTGAGTGGCCACTCCCCCTCTCACACTGCACACTTGAGTGACCACTCCCCTCTCACACTGCACACTGAGTGACCACACCCCCTCTCACACTGCACACTCAGTGGCCACTCCCCCTCTCACACTGCACACTTGAGTGACCACTCCCACTCTCACACTGCACACTGAGTGGCCACTACCCCTCTCACACTGCACACTGAGTGGCCACTCCCTCTCTCACACTGCCACTGAGTGGCCACTCGCTCTGTCACACTGCACACTGATTGGCCACTCCCCCTCTCACACTGCCACTGAGTGGCCACTCCCCCTCTCACACTGCCACTGAGTGGCCACTCCCCCTCTCACACTACACACTTGAGTGATCACTCCCCCCTCACACAGAGTGGCCACTCCCCCTCTCACACTGCACACTTGAGTGACCACTCCCCCTCTCACACTGCACACTCAGTGGCCACTCCCCCTCTCACACTGCCCACTTGAGTGACCACACCCCCTCTCACACTGCACACTGAGTGGCCACTCCCCCTCTCACACTGCACACTTGAGTGACCACTCCCACTCTCACACTGCACACTGAATGGCCACTACCCCTCTCACACTGCACATTGAGTGGCCACTCCCTCTCTCACACTGCCACTGAGTGGCCACTCGCTCTGTCACACTGCACACTGATTGGCCACTCCCCCTCTCACACTGCCACTGAGTGGCCACTCCCCCTCTCACACTGCCACTGAGTGGCCACTCGCTCTGTCACACTGCCACTGAGTGGCCACTCGCTCTGTCACACTGCACACTTAGTGGCCACTCCCTCTCTCACAGTGCACACTGATTGGCCACTCCCCCTCTTACACTGCCACTGAGTGGCCACTCGCTCTGTCACACTGCACACTGAGTGGCCACTCCCTCTCTCACACTGCACACTGAGTGGCCACTACCCCTCTCACACTGCACACTGAGTGAGCACAGCGCATGACCAGAGAAAGAGAGGGTCGATGAAAGCAGCGGAGCTTAAGTAGTTTTCTCTGAGTTCACTGTGTAGCCTGCTCCCTGAATCGTTGCGCTTATTCATTTGTGGGTGTTAACTCAATCTGTAAGTCAGCTACACTGTTTATTTCTGAATATTATATTTTATTCAGGTGCGCTTAATGTTATTGCTGCTGTGTAATAGTATCCTATGCTATTCACCAACTAAACATATCCTATTCAATGCGTTCACAGTCTCTTTCGCGGTCATCATTTGTAGTAGCCTATTCACAAACTGTTTGCTCAAGCGTAGCGTTTTCTCGAAGGTCACTTTGTAGGCTGCTCTCTCAATCGTGTAGTTCAATTTTCCATATTTATTGTATGTCATGTCAGTATCAGTATTTGCTTTCTACCATGCACAATCAATGTAGAAGGTGCATTGTCTAGGCAGCACAGGAATATTGTACAGTGTTTTCAGGTCTAGAGGTACAGCATTCTGGAGTGGTTTGGATCAGAGATCATGTAGCTATTAATAGTGTTTCCCTAAGAAAGATGTCACATTATTAGTGTATTTTTATGTGTAATTAACGTGACAAACAGCATGTACGTATTTGTGTGTTTGTGTCATTTTTTTGGGTCCTTCTCTTCCCTGAATGGCGTTCATCTTCCTCCAACAGGAGGCAGTGGAGGAGCACCTCTCCCTAAAGCGGGAGAAAGACAAAGAGGACATGTGGAAATGTGTAGAACAAAATCTGTAAAAGTTTGTCTTTATGGAAAAACTGTGGGTCAAAGACAGTATCATCAGGTCTTTACCCAGGTTGTTTTTGCTGGGATAGGTCTTCTGGATGTGTCTATATTCTTCAGGTGGAGGCAGGTCCTCTATAGGGTGGAAGTTGTACTTGGACTCAAAATCATCTGAGAAGAGACAGCAAACATATGAAACGTATAAAAACCCTTAGCAATCGATGACTAAGCCATTTTGTGCGCACTGATTAAGCGCGCCTGAATAAAATATAATATTCAGAAATAAACAGTGTAGCTGACTTACAGATTGAGTTAACACCCACAAATGAATAAGCGCAACGATTCAGGGAGCAGGCTACACAGTGAACTGCAGTGTGAGAGGGGTAGTGGCCACTCAGTGTGCAGTGTGAGAGAGGGAGTGGCCACTCAGTGTGAGAGGGGGAGTGGCCACGCAGTGTGAGAGGGGGAGTGGCCACGCAGTGTGAGAGGGGTAATGGCCACTCAGTATGCAGTGTGAGAGGGGGAGTGGCCACGCAGTGTGAGAGGGGGAGTGGCCACGCAGTGTGAGAGTGGGAGTGGCCACGCAGTGTGAGAGGGGTAATGGCCACTCAGTGTGCAGTGTGAGAGGGGTAGTGGCCACTCAGTGTGCAGTGTGAGAGGGGGAGTGGCCACGCAGTGTGAGAGGGGTAGTGGCCACTCAGTATGCAGTGTGAGAGGGGGAGTGGCCAGTCAGTGTGCAGTGTGAGAGAGGGAGTGGCCACTCAGTGTGCAGTGTGAGAGGGGTAGTGGCCACTCGTGTGAGAGGGGTAGTGGCCACTCAGTGTGCAGTGTGAGAGGGGGAGTGCCCACCCAGTGTGCAGTGTGAGAGGGGGAGTGGCCACTCAGTGTGCAGTGTGAGAGGGGTAGTGGCCACTCAGTGTGCACTGTGAGAGGGGGAGTGGCCACGCAGTGTGAGAGAGGGAGTGGCCACTCAGTGTGCAGTGTGAGAGGGGTAGTGGCCACTCGTGTGAGAGGGGTAGGGCCCACTCAGTGTGCAGTGTGAGAGGGGGAGTGGCCACTCACTATGCAGTGTGAGAGGGGGAGTGGCCAGTCAGTGTGCACTGTGAGAGGGGGAGTGGACACCCAGTGTGCAGTGTGAGAGAGGGAGTGGCCACTCAGTTTGAAAGGGGTAGCGGCCACTCAGTGTGCAGTGTGAGAGGGGGTGTGGCCACTCAGTTTGCAGTGTGAGAGGGGGAGTGGCCACTAGGGCTGTCACTTTTTATTCGATATTCGAATATGCATTCGAACATGACTTGAAATATCCGTAATCGGACTATAAATAAACTATCCGGTTTTTAAAGTGCCATGTTTAGCGCATTTTTTAAAGTCTATGATAAGACCGTTTGTTTTTTTTTATTTTATTGTTTGCCATCTCATCCAGGAGCGGGCGCTCTTGTATTGTAGCGTCTGCCCATGACCAAATCAAGCGAATAATAGCCAATAGCCACCCTGTTTTGAAAATGGAAGATAACGTACAGAACGGCCAGCCTGAGCGGACAATTACGACCCCAACTCATCTAAAAAGTAGTGTCTGGAAATATTTTGGGTTCTACACCGTAGATACCACTTCTCTCAACATTGACACGCAAATACTTGTGTGTGCCAGGCACGTCTGTGCGCTCCGAGCGCGTATTCTCCACCGGGGGGTACATCGTCAATAAAAAGAGAGCCGCACTTGATCCAGATCAAGTTGATAAATTGGTGTTCCTAGCAAGGGAGTGGCCACTCAGTGTGCAGTGTGAGAGAGATAGTGGCCACTCAGTGTGAGAGGGGTAGTGGCCACTTAGTGTGCCGTGTTAGAGGGGGAGTGGCCACTCAGTGTGCAGTGTGAGAGGGGTAGTGGCCACTCCCTTAGCAGTGTAAGAGGGGGAGTGGCGACTCAGTGTGCCTTGTGAGAGAGGGAGTGGCCACTCAGTGTGCAGTGTGAGAAAGGGAGTGGCCACTCAGTGTGCAGTGTGAGAGGGGGAGTGGCCACTCAGTGTGCAGTGTGAGAGGGGGAGTGGCCACTCAGTGTTCAGTGTGAGAGAGGGAGTGGCCACTCAGTGTGCAGTGTGAGAGGGGGAGTGGCCACTCAGTGTGCAGTGTGAGAGGGGGAGTGGCCACTCAGTGTGCAGTGTGAGAAGGGGAGTGGCCACTCAGTGTGCAGTGTGAGAGAGGGAGTGGCCACTCAGTGTGCCTTGTGAGAGAGGGAGTGGCCACTCAGTGTGCAGTGTGAGAAAGGGAGTGGCCACTCAGTGTGCAGTGTGAGAGGGGGAGTGGCCACTCAGTGTACAGTGTGAGAGGGGGAGTGGCCAGCGGCCAGAGCAGCAAAAGCCAATGTGTGCTTCTTTTACCGAGATATTTAACGATATCTTTTGCATTTCTAATCCAAACAAAGTCTGCACTGCACTTACTCGTGCCCGTTGCAAGACACCTGTCAAGTTAAATGTCAATGGTTCACTTACGGTATGCGAATAACAGTAGCGATAACGTTAAGCACACCAGAATGAAATATAATTTTCAGAAGTAAACAGCGTAGCTGACTTACAGATTCAGTTAACATCCACAAATGAATAAGCCACGATTCAGGGAGCAGGCTACACAGTGAACTTCGAAAAAACGCTACGCTTGAGCAAACAATTTGTGAATAGGCTACAATACAATACAATACAATACTACAAATGATGGCCATGAATAAAACATAATATTCAGAAGTAAACAGTGAAGCTGACTTAATGTTTTTTAAAGCCTATTAAAATTCTAAAATTATGGCTTTTATTTATACTGTAATGTTGAATGGCTATAATTAATGGCAAAAAAATCCATTAGATTCAATAGGAGACATCAGTATCAGTACTGGCATCAGTGATACTGGCCTTCATTCATAGTGCTTAGTAAATAGATGCCATTAAACATTTAAAATAAATTGTTTTTACATTGTATCTTTATTAGTTTGAAGATTTAATTTGCAATTATTATAATATAAGAGCACACTAAAAAACATTAATGTTAAACATGATTACAGAAACCTTAGTTTAACTCTTTTTATTGATGATTTTCGATTTGAGCTACTAACAGAAAGACAATACAGTGTTTGTTTTGACATATTGACCAAGAATTCCAGATGATATTCAACAAAATCATTTCTTACTCTCTGATTTAGCACTAAAGTATTAAAGGCCTATAGGTATTTAAAAATATATATATATTCAGAATAAAACCAGTAGCATGCAGTGTTATTTAAAATAATGTGCATTACATAATCAGATTACTTTTTTTAATTAAATGTAAATGCATAAATGATGTAACGAGTAAAGAAAAAAAGAAATGAAATAGTATGAGCATGTTTGTGACCGGGAGATTGGCGTTAACGGCCACTGTGAGACTCTTAAGTGACACTGAAATCTGAATGAACGAGCGCAATTAAAGGTATAGAATTAAATAGGAAATAAAGTTTAAAATTTTTAGACGTTGACCAATAATCACTTAGCATTTCACCCTAAATTCGAGGTAATAATAAAATGGAGTCAGGTAAGAGTTAAATTGAAATTACTTTGCGCATCGAAAAGACAGACCGTGTAAGAAACCTTCATCCACACCAATGGACACTGTCGTTGGACCAATTGGGTGACAGCTTGAACATCTATGTATAAATTACAGGAACGTCTGTCTGTGTGTCTGTTATACGCATATCTCTCGAATCGTTAGTCTGATGGATTTCAAACTTGACAGGTGTCTTGCTACGGGCACAAATAAGTGCAGTGCCAAGTTTGACATTGTTTGGATTTGAAATGCAAAAGATATCGGTAAATATATCGGTAAAAGAAGCACTTAGAATGTTGTGGATTAAAAATAATCTTTCTGACATTATAGGATTGTATTGGTAAAAGAAGTGCATAGAAAGGTTGTGGTTTAAAAATAAACATTCTGACATAAACACTCTGTCAGCTAAACATGAAGTCAGCTACACTGTTTACTTCTGATTATTATATTTTATTCACGGCCATCATTTGTAATAGCCTATTCACAAACTGTTTGCTCAAGTGTAGCATTTTTTCGAAGTTCACTGTTTAGCCTGCTCCCTGAATCGTGTAAGTCAGCTATGCTGTTTACTTCTGAATGTTATATTTCATTCTGGTGCACTTAACGTTATCGCTACTGTTAGTGTACTGTTAGAAATGCAGAATCTCTTGGTAAAAGAAGCACACATTGGCTTTTGGTGCTCTAGCCCCTGGCCACTACCCCTCTCACACTGCACACTGAGTGGCCACTCCCTCTCTCACACTGCACACTGACTGGCCACTCCCCCCTCACACTGCACACTGAGTGGCCACTCCCCCCTCACACTGCACACTGAGTGACCACTCCCCCTCTCACACTGCACACTGAGTGGCCACTCCCCCTCTCACACTGCACACTTGAGTGACCGCTCCCCCTCTCACACTGCACACTGACTGGCCACTCCCCCTCTCACACTGCACACTGAGTGGCCACTCCCCCTCTCACTGCACACTGAGTGGCCACTCACACTGCACACTTAGTGACCACTCCCCCCTTCACACTGCACACTGAGTGGCCACTCCCCCTCTCACACTGCACACTTGAGTGACCACTCCCCCTCTCAAACTGCACACTGAGTGGCCACTCCCCCTCTCACACTGCACACTTGAGTGACCACTCCCCCTCTCACACTGCACACTTGAGTGACCACTTCCCCCTCACACAGAGTGGCCACTCCTCCTCTCACACTGCATACTTGAGTGACCACTCCCCCTCTCACACTGCACACTCAGTGGCCACTCCCCCTCTCACACTGCCCACTTGAGTGACCACTCCCCCTCTCACAATGCACACTGAGTGGCCACTCCCCCTCTCACACTGCACACTTGAGTGACCACTCCCCTCTCACACTGCACACTGAGTGACCACACCCCCTCTCACACTGCACACTCAGTGGCCACTCCCCCTCTCACACGGCACACTTGAGTGACCACTCCCACTCTCACACTGCACACTGAATGGCCACTACCCCTCTCACACTGCACACTGAGTGGCCACTCCCTCTCTCACACTGCCACTGAGTGGCCACTCGCTCTGTCACACTGCACACTGAGTGGCCACTCCCCCTCTCACACTGCCACTGAGTGGCCACTCGCTCTGTCACACTGCACACTGAGTGGCCACTCCCTCTCTCACACTGCACACTGATTGGCCACTCCCCCTCTCACACTGCCACTGAGTGGCCACTCGCTCTGTCACACTGCACACTGAGTGGCCACTCCCTCTCTCACACTGCACACTCAGTGGCCACTCCCCCTCTTACACTGCATGGCCACTCCCTCTCTCACACTGCACACTCAGTGGCCACTCCCCCTCTTACACTGCATGGCCACTCCCCCTCTCACAATGCACACTGAGTGGCCACTACCCCTCTCGCACTGCACACTGAGTGGCCACTCGCTCTGTCACACTGCACACTGAGTGGTCACTCCCTCTCTCACACTGCGTGGCCACTCCCCCTCTCACACTGCGTGGCCATTCCCCCTCTCACACTGCACACTGAGTGGCCACTTGCTCTGTCACACTGCAAACTGAGTGGCCAATCCCCCTCTCACACTGCACACTGAGTGGCCACTACCCCTCTCACACTGCACACTGAGTGGCCACTACCCCTCTCACACTGCACACTGAGTGGCCACTCCCTCTCTCACACTGCACACTGAGTGGCCACTCCCCCTCTTACACTACATGGCCACTCCCCCTCTCACACTGCACACGGAGTGGCCACTCGCGCTGTCACACTGCACACTGAGTGGCCACTCGCTCTGTCACACTGCACACTGAGTGGCCACTCCCTCTCTCACACTGCACACTGAGTGGCTACTACCCCTCTCACACTGCACACTGAGTGGCCAATCGCTCTGTCACACTGCACACTGAGTGGCCACTCCCTCTCTCACACTGTGTTGCCACTCCCCCTCTCACACTGCGTGGCCACTCCCCCTCTCACACTGCACACTGAGTGGCCACTTGCTCTGTCACACTGCACACTGAGTGGCCACTACCCCTCTCACACTGCACACTGAGTGGCCACTACCCCTCTCACACTGCACACTCAGTGGCCACTCCCCCTCTCACACTGCACACTGAGTGGCCACTCCCCCTCTCACACTGCACACTGAGTGGCCACTCCCCCTCTCACACTGCACACTGAGTGGCCATTACCCCTCTCACACTGAGTGGCCACTCCCCCTCTCACACTGAGTGGCCACTCCCCCTCTCACACTGCATACTGAGTGGCCATTACCCCTCTCACACTGCGTGGCCAGTCCCCCTCTCACACTGCGTGGCGACTCCCCCTCTCACACTGAGTGGCCACTCCCTCTCTCACACTGCACACTGAGTGGCCACTACCCCTCTCACACTGCACACTGAGTGAGCACAGTGCATGACCAGAGAAAGAGAGGGTCGAAGAAAGCAGCGGAGCTTAAGTAGTTTTCTCTGAGTTCACTGTGTAGCCTGCTCCCTGAATCGTTGCGCTTATTCATTGTGGGTGTTAACTCAATCTGTAAGTCAGCTACACTGTTTATTTCTGAATATTATATTTTATTCAGGTGCGCTTAATGTTATTGCTGCTGTGTAATAGTATCCTATGCTATTCACCAACTAAACATATCCTATTCAATGCGTTCACAGTCTCTTTCGCGGCCATCATTTGTAGTAGCCTAATCACAAACTGTTTGCTCAAGCGTAGCGTTTTCTCGAAGGTCACTTTGTAGGCTGCTCCCTCAATCGTGTAGTTCAATTTTCCATATTTATTGTATGTCATTATGTTAGTATCAGTATTTGCTTTCTACCATGCACAAATAAAAATGTCACTGAACTTTTGCTGTGTAATTGTAACAATGAGCACTCAAACGCACCAAACTAACTATTGCATTAATTGCAATTTTAAATTACTGAATAAAAATGTTCTCTCTTCACCATAATGTAGTAACTCATCAGTGCGAAGGAACTAACACAAAGTAAGAAAGTAACAAAACATTACTTTCAATAAAAAGTATTGTATTTTTATGCATTATGTATCTTTATTATCCTGGTTCATAGATCAGTGGTTATCAAACTTTTTTAATCAAAGGCATTCCATTGTCCAGCACAATTTTCAAGCTTTCATATTTCTTAATGTTTGTACAAGACCCATTTACACAAAGAATGATAACTATATTAGCATAGACACCAAACACGATAACGTTTTTATTTTTAATGCTTCCTTCACTTAGGAAGGATTTTGATTGGCTATCAGTGTTTTATCGTTCATCTGCTAGGAAAAAAAAAAAGATGCAAATGTGATTCCAAAAGTATGTTTTCTCTAGTAAACCGCAGAATACGTGTAACACAATACATGTAGAAACAATATATGCATTAAGAAATATCTTATAAAATATGAAATACTGTGAATATATGCAAAAGACCACTTATAAAACAGTTTATTAAACCGATCATTTTAATATAGACATTTCTATCATGTCATTATCGTAAAGAAGTATACAATCAAATTATAGTTCCTTTTCCCACCTTTTATTTCACAATCTTTTATTTTAACACATTCAGAAACAGATAAAATGGCATTTAAAAGTCAGAATGATTAGTCACCAAATCCCAACAGTAGCTTCTATACTTAACGGCCAGAAGTGCCTGAACATTAACACACTTGGTCACTTTATAACATTTTATACAATGCAACACAATTAAAAAAAATGCCAATCAGAAAAACCTGTAGTGTTTCATACAAAATCTACTGAAATTTATTTCCTGAAATTCAGCTTAGGGTTTAAAACAAAAAGACAATCTATAAATGACCGAAAAACATTGGTACCCAGTCGGAAAAAGGGTACAGATGATCCAGAAGATGGCACTATTTCAAAAACACAGTCTTCCGCAGATCCGCTGGCACTTAGTGTGTATTTGTTCAGTTATAAAGTAGTTTAGATTCAACATAGAGCCAATAAAAATAAACAATATATTTTTTTTTAAATCTCCTCTTAAAACTTATATGACAATATTGGCTCTGATTCTGTAGCGTGACCAGGAAAACACAACCGCGGACCGAACAATAAACAAGGTTGTTTCATAGCCTTTGTAGTGTAAGCAAACACGTTTACAATTTTAACAACCTCCTTCCTGATAGATTTGGAAAGCAAAAAATATATAATTAAAGTAAGGATAAAAAGTGACAGTAAAATGATTGTCCAGAGAAATACAGACTTGGCGTCTGATATGCATAGATATCAATAATCTACAAGTGCTACACATTTTCTCGTTGAATAAAAAAACTTTGGTTGCTGTAAGAAACAAGCGGAATGTACACATCTAGCTTGACGGTAACTGGAGTTGTCTACTCTGCCTTGGTTGCTTTGCTGTGCCGCTGTCATCAGACACAATAACAGAAGGTGCATTGTCTAGGCAGCACAGGAATATTGCACAGTGTTTTCAGGTCTAGAGGTACAGCTTTCTGGAGTGGTTTGGATCAGAGATCATGTAGCTATTAATAGTGTTTCCCTAAGAAAGATGTCACATTATTAGTGTATTTTTATGTGTAATTAACGTGACAAACAGCATGTACGTATTTGTGTGTTGGTGTCATTTTTTTGGGTCCTTCTCTTCCCTGAATGGCGTTCATCTTCCTCCAACAGGAGGCAGTGGAGGAGCACCTCTCCCTAAAGCGGGAGAAAGACAAAGAGGACATGTGGAAATGTGTAGAACAAAATCTGTAAAAGTTTGTCTTTATGGAAAAACTGTGGGTCAAAGACAGTATCATCAGGTCTTTACCCAGGTTGTTTTTGCTGGGATAGGTCTTCTGGATGTGTCTATATTCTTCAGGTGGAGGCAGGTCCTCTATAGGGTGGAAGTTGTACTTGGACTCAAAATCATCTGAGAAGAGACAGCAAACATATGAAACGTATAAAAACCCTTAGCAATCGATGACTAAGCCATTTTGTGCTCCACCTGGGAAAGCCAAAAAATTAGACTACTTTTTTTTGGTCTAGAAATCTTATATCAGTCTTTATGATAAAATATTATTTTCAAATTTATGCCGTTTTTTTTTTATTATTGAAAATAAGTATTTTAATCGAAGCTTGTTTCCACCACAGAATAAAAAAGGTAATTGTGACTATATCTCACAATTCTGACTTTATGTCTCACAATTCTGACTTAATGTCTCACAATTCAGACTTTATGTCTCACAATTCAGACTTTATATCACGCAATTCTGATTTTATATCACGCAATTCTGACTTTATAACACGCAATTCCGACTTTAGAACACACAATTGCGCAAGAAAATGTCGCATTAATCTTTTGAAATGTTTTATTCTGTGGCGGAAACAAGCTTCCATATGTTTTTGTACATTATTCCACAAAAAAAGAAAGGAAAAAAAAAAAAGACCAGTCCAATTCTAGTGAGCACGTTGATAATAATTCATGGCATTCAGTCATTAAGCATCTCTGCTGACCTCTAGTAGGGGAAAAAAAAAGACATTAATCTGCATTTTATGATTTTTGCCACTAGAAGGGCCTATAGTTTATCTATGGTAGTTCTACATAAAGCAAATAAACTAAAATATAGGAACAAAACTCCAATTTAAAACTAAAATTAGCTTTATTAGAAAATATATCTTTTGTAAAAATAAAATGTACAAATATATATTAAAATCAATTTAATGTTTATTATGTGTCTATGTATGTGAATGGGTTCTGGATTGGGGATATCTTATAGTCCCATCCCTTAATTTGTGCATATGTGTGTTGGGGATTGTGCCAGATTTGTTTGTTTTTTGACAACAAAAAAAAAATCCCTTTTCCCCCATTCATTCCTTATGGGGGCCAAACTGACCCGTGAGGAAAGGTTTCATTACCATTTTTATTACAACCACAAGAATTATAATCATACTAAGCAACATAGTGATTTAAATTCACGAATCCCCAACAATTTGAAAACCCCTGTTCGGGAAACCCTGCATTTGCACTATGGCTGTCTACTGGAAGCCTGTATGAAAAACATGAAAAGCGTGTTTCTTTTGTAAATTACTGATAAGTATCTGACTGTAAGGTAAAATGACGACTTTTTTTCAGGGCGACTTATCTGACATTACATCTCTGTGTTCTGAGAAGGCTTTGTTGATGGAAATAAGAGGGCTGCATTTGAATTACCGAGAGGACATTTGACCGCAGGTTTTTTTTTTCCATGTGCTGATGCACAGTAGACTTCAGATACAGTACAGCAGACTAGCTGGAAATCAAAGTTCTGATCTACAGATACTTCCTTACAAATAAACAAATTAGCAGACAATGATATGAACTGATGTTCCAAAAAAAGATGACATCAATGGTTAGATGGAACTCACCAGAAAAGGACTTGGAGGCAGATGACGTATGTCCATTCCGGACAGGTGGAGGAGGAGGAGGAGGAAAAGATGTGTTTCCTGAAGACTGACGTCCTGTAGAGGAGAGAGGAGGGGGCTTTCCTCTACTAGGGGGTTCAGAAGACGTTTGTGGCCCGCCACGGTAAGGGGGTGGAGGGGGTGCCGATTCCCGAGCCCCATTACGAGATGCAGGAGGAGGAACCTGAGGAGCTGCATGAACAAGTCCTTTTAAATGATGTTCACATTTCACAGGACTTTATTGTAGTAAATCCTTGATTTAAAGGTATAAGTTTTGTCATTTGTAATCATTACCAAAGGAGATATATTTGTTACACTGCTCTTTTACCACACAATAAAAGAAAAATGGGATGAAAACAGACGGTAGTGATGCACCGAAGTTTTCAGTTTCAGTCATTAAATTTGTCAGTGTAGTTTTCTCAGGTTATGAATTAAACCAGTTGTAGTAAAGTTCAAGCTCTCGATATTTCAGCAGAACACATTTTCTTTTGCAATATTCAGTTAAAGTCCCTATAAAGTCAAAATTAAGTATGTGTTCTGAGTTTGTCACACCACAGACAAATGTGTTATTAGCCACCCAGGCAAATTTGAATGATAAAAAAAAAGCCAGCGAGTACATAAAATAAGCTTTTAAAATCTTGAAAAAATGCTCTCAAACGCTGGGGGCGTGTCCGCTGGCTGCGATGAAACCACGCCCACACACGGAAGAGCTGCCGTTGCCACACTCAACTGTCACCGCTACAGCCGGAATGAATGCTTTAGTAGAGTTACTGTGTGGACTACCTACTATAATTATAACATAATCACACATGGCAACTTACTGTGTGAACGTAGGGTTACTGTAGGCTGTAGTAACTATAGTACTGATGCGATTGAGCACCAAACTGATGTGAATGTGCTCTAGTTATATTGTTGGTGGAGGGGCCAACCTCAGGGGCTCCTATGCGTCATCAAGTAGGGGCGTGTCCAGGAGCTCAGGGGCTTCAGTGCGTCAGCGAGGCCCCGTTTTAGCCCCGCCCAAAAAATCCGGAACACAGCAATGGTGAAAAACTGTTTAACGGTCTAATGGCGCTTTTCCACTGGATGATACGGCTCAGTACGGTTCGGCTCGGTGCGGCACGGCTCTGCTCGCTTCTCCACTGCGTGGTACGACTCGGCTCGGCGCGGCACACCTCCGTTCGCTTTAGCTCGGTGGCTTTTCCACTGCACTTAGTACCGCTTCAAAGTGGGTGGGATTATGACTGATCGTTATAGTTTATCCGTTCCTCGTCAACCAACAAGAGGAACGTCTGCGCTTCTCGTCCACTGACCACGATTCAGCCATTTTTTTTTTTTTCTTCAAGCAAGTCAAGCAAGTAGTTTTAAAACAGGTGCTACAGCGGTGGCTGTTACTGGCTATTTAAATCTAGTGGGTTTGATGTCTCGCAAATACAATGACGCTGGTAGTGACGATTCTGTCTGTCTGACCAATCAGTGATCTACAGTGCTTCCATGTCACATTTTAGTATCGGTACGGTACACTTGGAACCTCAACAGAGGTGGTACCATTTAAAGCGAGCTGTACTGTACTGTACCATGCAGTGGAAGAGCGCCACAAGTGAGCCGTGCGAGCCGAGCCGAGCCGTACCGTACCATGCAGTGGAAAAGCGCCATAACTCCACAATTCAGTACTTCACAGGTCACAGTCTTTGTAATATGTTTTAGCACTACATTTCTAACATTTATAATGCGTTTAGATTTTCTTTTTAGAACTGCCTTTACAGGGACTTTAAAATCAGTTCAAATGTGCTAATTAAACATCAGTGTTTCTGGTAGTGATCTAGCCACTCTTTAAAACGAAACCAAAAAAATATATATATATATATATGTCTATTTATTATGCTATTCCCCAAATTCCACATTTGTGTTTATAGGATTATAGAACTATATAGATTATGAAAGTAAAAATTCTCCATAGAGGAATAGGTTTTTAACAGTAACTTATAAACCTTATAAACAGACCTATTATAAGCTACAAGGTTGTTAATTGATGGTATAAGTTTCAACAGCTGAATTATTTGTGTTTATATTGTGTATATATCATGTTTAACAGACAAATTCCTGGTGAAAAACTACATTACCCATCTGCAGAGAAACAAACAAATCGCACCAAATGAAACAATTTAGTGTCCGTCCACTCCCATGAAGCACTGCAAATGACTTTATCGAGGTAATCTCTCTACGTTCTTTAAACTTCTAAATGTATTGTTTACATAATCAACATCTTTAAATCAATAGTTTTATATTTATCTAGTTTTTTTTTCAATTGTGTCGTTGAAAATGCTTCATGGGATTGTAGTTCTTTTCCTCATTAAAGTTGTTAACCATATCTTCTTGTCAGATTTTCAAATACTTTGTTGCTTTAAATATAAGTTTGTATTGTTGTGATTCATCTCGTTGCAAGTTGGTTTGGTTCATGGCTTATAACTGTTTAGCGATTTTTTTTTTTAATCCCTAGGAAAAAAAAAAAAGATAAATGGGAAAAATCCTTCAGGAACCGACTGGGAAGGCACTCAATAGTGAGACTACATGTTGAGGGGACCTTAACCACTACAAACTTTTTTTTTACCTGTGTTGCGGCCCACTGGATCGCGTACTGGTGGTGGGGGTCGTCTGCTCTGCTGGGCAGCCGGTGGAGGAGGAGGAGCCTGGCTACGGACGTTAGCATTGGCATGGCTTCTCTTGTTCAGCGAGTTTCGCCTCTGCGGCAACTCCGGGGCAGGGTCTCCATTTGCAGACGGTGAATGGCGATAAGGAGGAGGGGGTGGGGGTGCGTTTGAAGAAGAGGAGGAGGATGAGGAGGAGCGAGATGAAATGGGGTGCTGTCTAGGGGGCCCATCGCGAGCAGAAGATGGAGGGGGTGGGGGCCCATCCCGAACAGAAGATGGAGGTGGTGGAGGCCCCTTGCTTGCAAGTGGTGGTGGTGGAAGGGGTTTCTCACGACTATGTGCCCCAGAACTCTGTTGGGCTGAGGGTACGCGGTTGCCACTGCGATTGAATGGCGGGGGTGGAGGTGGAGCAAAATTGGCGGGTTTTGCGGAGCTGCTGGCAGCAGACTGTTTTGAGACATCTGGCAGGGTGGGACGTTGGTTCCGTGGATGTTCAGGAGGTGAGGAGCGACCTCCATCACCACGACTGGAGCTGTCCGTCTCAGAATGACTCGGAACACGAGGTACTGCAGGGCGAGAGCCAGGCGGCCGCAGCGCTGACCGTCCTACAGAGCTGTCTGTGAAGACATTAAAAAAATAGTATAATAATAATAACCTATCATTGAAGTACTTGGTGTAAAAGGGGAACTTACCTCCGACTGGTCGTAGTTTAGGCACTCCTCCACTAAATAACCCTCCCATAGCCTTCGGCCCAGAACCACCTCCAAATCCTCCACCACCTCCACCTCCGCCACCACCACCACCTCCACCTCGACCTCCAGGCTCTGCCCAAAAAAAAAAATTGTTAGGCAGGTCATGTCAAACATTAACTGTATTTTTAGCATAAAATCACAAAGCTGATTTACTTTCAATGATGGGTGCACTTCTGTCATTGACCGGACCGGTCTTCTTCAGTTTGGCGCCTTTGCAGATGTCTGACAGCAGAGCTCCTCTTCCTTTCCCTTCATTTTGATTGAGTTTCGGAGCTGCGGTGTTCGCCTGAACGTTAACACATTTGTATGTTGCAAAATAGATCTAATAATATATTAAATGTTATATATTAAAACTGACCTGAATTCATTGACTTAAATTTCTATGCTGAAATTTGTTGGTAATTTCTGAATTAAAATGAATTAATTTACAATATTTTTTGTGGGACATAAAATAAAACAATTTAAGGGTTATAATGAAAAAAATACATTCTTCTTTATTACATTTATTTTTTGTTTTAAAGTAACAAAACAATGCTTCACTGCTTAATAAAAAAAAAATATATATATATATATATATATATATATATATAAATATAATAAAAAAAAACTTTTGTCCACCAAATGAAAGTCATGTGGTTGACCAACATGCAGAAACATACATTTAAATCATAAAACTGGAAATAATTTAATAGAGAGGACCTCCGCAGACCCTAATGACCGTGAATCAAAGAAAGTCTCTAAAAAGAAAAGTCCACCAGATCCTCCTGTCAATCCTAAAGATGAAGGGCATCTCGGGAACCGCACTCCAATGGTTCAAAGGTAGGTCCTTCAAGATATCGTGGAGGAGTGAGGTGTCGAAGTCACAACATCTAGCTACTGGAGTGCCTCAGGGCTCAGTGCTTGGACCACTTCTCTTCTCCATCTACATGACATCACTAGGAACTGTGATTCAGAAACAACTCTACCTCTCATTCCAGCCTGATGATCTGACGGTAGCTGCTCACATCTCAGCCTGCCTGACAGGCATCTCTGGCTGGATGAAGGAACACCACCTTCAACATAACCTTGCAAAGACAAAGCTACTTGTGGTCCCGGCCAATCCAACACTTCATCACAACTTCACTATTCAGCTAGATCCGTCATCCATAACTCCCTCAAGGTCAGCCAGGAACCTTGGAGTTGTTATTGATGATCAATTGAACTTCACAGACCACATTGCTAGAACTGCCCGGTCCTGCAGATTTGTCTTGTACAACATTAGGAGGATCAGGCGCTTCCTATCAGAGCATGCTACACAACTCCTTGTTCAAGCACTTGTTCTATCCAGACTGGACTATTGTAATGCTTTTCAGGCTGGTCTTCCAGCTTGCTCGGTCAAACCTCTGCAGCTAATCCAAAATGCTGCAGCTAGAGTGGTTTTTAACGAGCGAAGAGAGCACACGTAACTCCTCTCCTCACAAAATTGCACTGGTTGCCAGTTACAGCTCGCATCAAATTCAAGTCACTGACGTTTGCCTATAGAATAACCACTGGCTCTGCACCCTTTTACCTTCACTCATTACTTCAGACTTATGTGCCATCCAGAAACTTGCGCTCTGCAAGCGAATGTCATCTTGTGGTGCCATGTCAAAGAGGCACAAAATCTCTTTCTCAGACCTTTACCATGACTGTTCCCCGATGGTGGAATGACCTACCCAACTCAACCAGAGTTGCGGAGTCCGTAGCCATTTTCAAAGGAACGGTTGAAGACGCATCTCTTTCGGCAGCACTTGTTCCAGTAATACTGACACTTTTCTCTTCCTTTCTATTAATAATAAAAAAATATATATTTTTTTTTAAAAATTAAAAAAACCTTTACGGGTTCTGCGTTAGATTAGACTGAGAAAGGTTATAGCACTTACATTTCGTGGTCCTACTGTTAGTTTAACTGCTTCTATTGTTCTCATTTGTAAGTCGCTTTGAATAAAAGCATCTGCTAAATGAATAAATGTAAATGTAAATGTAAAAATACCAGATTTTTATGACAAGGTTAGTTCAGCCTTGTATGGCGTTACTCTCCAAACTCCAAAAACAATGTAAATTATTTTTTTGTAAAATAGTGGCCTTGAAAAATATATAAATATATAAAACATAATGACATTTCTGAATTAAACCTAATGATATTTATGAATTACTAATGTACATTTTTACTCTCACAGGTAGGGCTTGACATTTACTTTTTTGCTCGCCAGCCACTGTGGCTAGTGGTTTTCCAAAATTACTAGCCACAATATTGACATGGATACCATGGGTAAAAACTGCCATACAGATATTTTTAATATTTTCTCATTATTTGGCAGCCGGTATGTCCTGACACCTGGATCTATTATACTGTAACACATGCGTTTAATTTCTCAACTGTTTACGTTCACTTAAAATATAACTGACTGTGTTTACCTGAATACTCAGCAATTATTTGATATACATGTATTTGACTGTTTAAGTGCAATGAGCAGCAAAAAAATAACTCAATTAAGGAGAGGCGGCTTAAAAATCTGCAGGAAAAATAAAATAAATAAAAAAAACTGCTGCATTCGTCTCAGCGAGAACTGACACATGTGCTACCAGCTCTTTGCTTTACACTGACCTGGTTAAAGGTGGGGGGTGGTGGAGGTCCAGGCGGAGGGGGAGGAGGAGGAATCGGCATCCTGGTGAATTTTGGGAGACGTCAAGTCACCTCAATCTTCTGCACTCGGTATCCTCACAAAAACTCTGCAAGGTGAAAGAATTACACCCATCAGACTTCAGATATAAATAGAAATAAAAAGAAGGTTGTCGCTAAAATAATGCTTTAAAAGTTAAAAACATGACTCATCACAGTGACATTCATGGGTGGTTAACATCATCAACGTAGTGTCACAGTACCTCTCAAACCACCTGTAACATCCAGGATCTAGGCTACTCAGCAAACTAGCTATAGAAAATTAATAATATAGAATAAAACAAAAAAAAATCATCTTCTCCCCCACTAATCTTCCTTCCAGTATGGAACTCCAGAAACGTTCCCAGTTCAGTCAGAAGTGCTACACACGTCCACAGATGAAGTGGAGTGATACAAAACTGCAGCAGGACTAACCGGAATGTCGCTAAGCAGGATCTGCAGTCACACAACGACTAATAGAAGCGAGAGAGTGTGAAAATGGGTGAAGCATCAAGCATGGGGATTGTGGCAAACAGTGAATAAAACCTGTATGCTTATGACCTGAATGGCTCATCTTATTTACATTCAAACTATTGCTCTATTTTATCATGGCCTTGTTTATGAATGAATAAAACTACAAAGGTAGGCTAGCACACAAACCTAATAACATGTGATCGACAACACATGGATACTACAATACAGAAATAAACCAGCCTCTATTAAGCAAACCTGGTGACCTGTTGAGGCAAACAAATACACAGTATCAACAAAGAGAAGAAGGCAAACTGCCCAAAAAGTGGTAAATACAACCTGTGAGTTTCATCTTACAAGAAACAACCTATTGAACTTTTAAAAGCATTAAATACACCACAAAACAGTCAATCCAGAAAAATAAGCTAAGCATTCTTCACATAACAGGCAGGCGAGTTTCTCTCTCTAATAAGCCATACCAAATCTGTCAGAGGCCTTGTTTATTACACCAAGCTGTCGCAAGAAAATGTTTGTGATTAATGATACGCATAAAAGTAGTAGAGTTTAATCTTTAAAGTTTCTGCGCTCAAACTGACAGCTGACTAAATTTGATCGGATCTGCAAGATCGACATCAATACCACAAAAACAATGCCTGGTGTCACATAAGCCTGTCATTTATTCCCACCCGTAACATTTTGTGAGAAAAATTACCTTTGACTTAGAACCGTGTAAAATACATCCACAACGATTTTTACTAGACTCATAATAAACTATATAAAAAAGTGCAGACTTGATTTCAATGGTACATTTTTACTTGGCAGCTGGAAATAATCTCATGACCCAAGGTATTTAACCTTATCAAACCTACAGTATCACTTTTGATAAACGCATTTCTAAAGCCTCTAAATTATCAACATGGTCAAAATTGATGAAAAACATAATCTACATGCCTTCTGTCCTCTGATCGATACTTTTTTTAAGGCAAGTAAAAGGCCTTCAAGTATAATTCCTCCTTCAGATCGTGGATGTCTTTTTCCTGTGACATCTTTAATGTTTTTTATTTACATGAGAATATATTTCAAAATGAACATTTTCTGGACTGAAGTAACTTAGATTTACTTGATTATCCATACATAATTTTGCAGAAAAAAATTCAAATACAATACATCAGGCTTTTGAGGAATGTTTACAGTACATCTCTCAATAGTTATTGTATTACATTGCATTATATGTTTTGCCCCCCAATAATTAAAAACTACAGAGCTTTGATCATAAAGCATTTAAATACAATCTTAACCATATTGGGGGATATAGAGTGACAACTGATATGTATATGCATTTTATGTAAGTGGTCTGTAATACTGTAATAAAGATTTACATTACAAGTTATAATATAGGCTATAACAAGCTATCAAAATTTCAAATTACTTTTTGGCCATATAATTAACAGCAAATGTTTAGGCCTCTGACTAAATTGAGGTGTTTTTTCATTCTCGAGTATTTTCACCATATATAGGTCATAAAAACCCGATGAAGCCTATCAAATATTATACAAAACACTCTAAAAAGCTTAATCAATTTTATTTTTATTTGTTTTTGATGTTGTCTAAAGGTTCGTTCAAAAGATTATTAGACTGATATTTCATATGTTAGGCTAGGCTTTAACGTTACATGGTTAATTTAGTTTGGCACTCTAAAAGACGATGTCTCTAAAAGCATGTAATACAGATAAAGATACCATATTTGAAGCATTTAGCTTACTATTTAAGATCAGTATCATAAACTGCTGTCATGTCAGCAATGTGTTTATAGATTTAAAATAATTTCAGAGCAAAAAGAAGGAAAATAATAATGGAGGAGGTCAAACCATATAGTGAAATTGACGTGTTGTGTTTAATGTTGCTTTTAAGTTGTTAAACATGATCATCTGAGTCAAATATTTAAACTGTGCGTGTGCGCGCACAGACCGAAGTGACCATACCTGTCATCCCATCCCATACAGGATCCTTAACAGTCGATTCAGGTTTAACCACTCAACTTGTATTATTGGGCAAAACCACAAAATTTGAGCGACTGCGATGTTGTGAACAACACAAATGATGGAGATTTGTAAACAAAAGTTTCTTTTGAAACGAATCATTTCAATGAATCGTTTGAAACTGTTTAAAACCTGTCTGAACTGATTAATAATTGATTAATAAAAACAAAACCAGTAAAATCGTATACATGCAAAAACTTAGCGCTAAATAACTTGTGTCCATTAAAACATGTCATAACAATAACAAATAGGTTAACTCGATATGTTCACAGCTCTTCCGGCTATAAAGACGTTGGCAGGGCTTACCTGCCGTTTGCGGTGTGAGATCTTTTCCCAAACAACATTAATGTTAAACAGTAACTGGGTGCTCTTTCACCGATGATCCGTTGTCTGATCGGCCACCAAATAAAAACTGTTAGCAACTAACTAACTGTTAAATAACTAACGTTAGTCGAGCGAGAGTTTACTGTTGTCCGCTGTCATTCTGAAAGCTGGTTAATGGCCAACCCTGCAAACTTATTCCAAACAGTTCACAGTGTGAAATGAAAGCCCGAAAGTCAAAGATTCACGAAACCGGGTCGCTTGTTGCTATTAACATTGTTGCCCAATGATCGAGGGCGATATTGTTCAACGGCGGACCTCTGGACTTCAGTGAACCCGTTCTATGAAATCCCGGAAATCCCGGAGTCAGTCGGTACAAAATGGAGGCATGAGGCCGAAAAAATCCGATTGCATCCGGAAAGCAAGACCTGTTTTTTTATTTTATTTTATTTTTTTTATTGCTTAAAGAAACATACAAAATACCAAACAAACCTCAAGATACATATCTTATATGATTACAAAAAAGTCTAAATAGCAGCACAAAATATAAATGAACACCATAATTCTAACAAAAAAACAAAACAAAAACAAAAAACATGTAAAGAACAAAAGTAAAATAAATAAATAAAATAAAATATTACACAAGGGGGTAATCCGAAAGCAAGACCTGTATAACCTCTTTCCCTTGCGTAACCCTGAAATGGAAAGCATCTGCCAAAACGCAAAGGTAGTTTATTACTGATTTAAAACCATAATAAACGTCGTTAAATCACTTTGTCATTTTGTTTTATTTATTATGGTAACTACTAGGAACTAGATATTGTATGGTATTTCTAATAACTTTGAATAACTTTAACTAGAGATTTTAATTTTGAAGTAGTCGCTTTTTCATGCATTCATCTGCTAATAAGAAATTGTATAATATTCTATCCTTTGTTGCCAGAAAAAAAAAATTACTTAATTGGATCAGTGATAAATCTCCATCTCTTAAAGGTTGGCATAAGGTAATTTTGAGTTGATTCCCTTGGAGCGTCTTACCTATGTATTTCATAAAAAAATAAAAAATAAAAAAAAATAAAAAAAACATGCCCGTTTTATAAAGTCTGGACCCCATATCTGGACTATTTGGAAACTCATCTTCACCCTATTATATTACAAAGAATTTTGCAATTGTTTAACTCTGGACATTGAACCTTTGTCCTCTTCTGCATCTTTTTGAAATATGTTATTTTGTTTTTATTCTCTCTGTTTTATCATGGTGTAGTCCTGTTTTATATACAAATCTGAGCTATTGGTGTTCCTTTATTTTATTTTATTGTATTTTTTTGTGATGTCCTGTTATATTTGTATTATAATGAAAATTCAATAAACATAGCCTAATTATAAAAAAATTACAAAGTCGCTTTTTCTTTCGATTTCGTTCATTTAGACCCAGTAATATAATAGGCTATATGATAGATTTTCATATTTGTTTGTCTCTACAGGTCACCAATAATATTGCATAATAGGCTACGTGATAGTTTTCAGCCTTTTATTCAAATGAATTTCCATAAATTTCTAAATATTTTAACATCTCTTTCTAGAAGTTGCTAGGTAACAAAGAGAGAAGAGGACTGGGATATAACCCGGGCTGGATTCGAACACGTATGCACAAAAGCACAACAGTACCTCTCATTCCAGGAGAAAAGCACATCATAGCTCTGACTAAAGTCGTCATCAAGATATAACAGTCAGCTGCAGCAACAGTTTGACAGTACAGTGTATAGTAAAATGTGTTCAACAAAATTCCAATTCAGTATGCAAATAAATGACTGATAGAAGAAAGATCACAATTTAGTGTAAATAAGTCAACAATTAAGCTCTAACTTGCTAGCTCTAAAATGTGAATCTTTTGTGATTTGTTTGGGTCAGTTCTTTAATAAATGGGCTAGAAGAATGTTAATAACAGCTTACCAGGTTTGATATTTTTAATGTAGCATTTAAGCAAACTTTTTCAAAATAACCACTTGAGCAAAGGGTATATATTTTATGTTTATTTCAATCACATAACATCTTAAGTATTCTAAAATAACATCTACTTTTGTATATCAACAAAAGAGGTAGCAACAATCTTAGAAGGAATATTTTACACATTATTTATGTACATTCTTCACCCCCCCCCCCCCCCCCACTGAGCATAACAATGATAAAAAAAGAGATAATAGATGAGCATCTAAAAAAGATGGCAAGAAACAAAACATTCACCAGACAGACAAACTATTTTCGAGACAAAACCTTTTGACATATAACTCATCCACATTGTATTTATACATCACTTTAGCATTTTATATTACAAAATATATTGCTTATGATTTATAATATTTAATCAGGCAAGCTCCACATAATATTGTCATTATACAAAATAAAATAAAAAGATTGAGAAACTGTATTTGGAATGTTTTTATAAAGAGGCTAATAATCTATAAGTGCAAGTTTATGTTTTCCAATATAACATTGCTCAACCCAACTTCCAGTATCTACTTGAAGTTTAGTATACAAACAGGCTACTTTAATCAGCCCACTAATAGATCTGTAAACATGATTACCAAGGACAAGCTCCTTCTTATCTCTCACATACCTTCCTTTTAATTTTCCTACTATGTTAGTTAAAGAATCCTAAATTTCGAACCTTTCAAAGTGCTTTCTGGAACCTCCAGATCCATTGCATGCATTTGCAGACGTCTCATTGTCTGTCTGCGACTTGGTTCAGTTTGCCCATTTCCCCATCCGTCTCTTCTAGGCATCCCTTTATAAGTGTAGCATATGTCATCAGTAGTGTAATTACGCCCAGGAACCATATGAGTTTTCCTATAACCTGCATTACCTCCCATATGGGGTGATCTTTGCATGGTACTCATTCCCATATTTGAATTTCTCACAGCCAAATTCTCTCTACTTCTTGTAACTTGAAGTTTAGGCACTGATATATTGTTCCAGTTGTCATCAATACCAAAGTTGTTTGCTTTTGTTTTATGATCTCTTGACCTGAGTGCCCCATTCATATCACTGTAGTAAACATCTGATGATGTTGGACGTACACCAGCGATTCTGGTCTTGGAGGTGGGTAAAGCCATTGTAAAATCAGGTGAGCCAGAGTGATGTTTTTGCATTGCAGGCCACTGGGCTTTATCTGAAAATCCCATGTCTCTGTTCAAGTCGAAATAGGGGTCCTGCACGTTATATTCTGGAGCATCATATTTCTGATGAGACGGTATTCTGATATCAAGATCATTTGTTCTGCCTGACTCTATTTTACCTCTTGGAGGGGCAAAGTTGTAAGTTTGTACTTGCGTATAGGCACCAAAACCAACATCAGGCCCCAGGCCTTGAAAGTCAGGGCTATCAGTTCCTCCTTTAATTCGGGGGGTTTTGAGATTCATCTTTGGAGTGCTGAATTGAAGATTCCCAGGAGGAGCGTAAATGTCAAAGTCCGGTGCATTCACATCAAGATGGGGTTTCTTGACATTTGGTCCTTTAATTTTACCTTTAGGGAAATCAACACTCATATCTGGGGCTGTGATATCTGGCTTATGACCTCTGATATTGAAGTCTGGGAAATCTAAATCAGTTTTAATCTTTGGCGCTGGGAGATCCATTTTAGGGGTCTTTAGATTATAGTCAGGTGTCTTTATTTTGGGTCCTGAGAAACCAATATCAGGCATCTTTAAAGTTGGCATTTTCATTTTACCAGATGGCAGATTTGTTCTTGAAACTTTAAGATCAGTATTAGGTTCATAAATGTCAATATCAGGATGATTAATCCCACCCTTTAGTGTGGGAGCTGATGTGCTCAGATTAAGGTCGGCCGGATCAATGTCAGCATCGATATCCATATGTGGCCCTTTCAAACCTGACAGACCAAAACTAGGCATCTTTAACTTTGGCATACTCAATTTACCCGAAGGACCATTAAAAGCAATATCAGGTGATTTGAGATCTAGGTTTGAGCCTTTTAAATCAGCTTGAGGTAAAGTCAGATCCATGTCTTGGGTATCAATTCCTCCCTTAATATTGGGGCTTTTAATATGCAGGTCTGGAGATTTTGTGTTAAAATTTGGCCCTTTTGGTTTGCTACCTGAGAAACCAATATTTGGCAGCTTCAGATTTCCTGAAGGGGCATTTATGTCAAGGTCAGGTGCATTCATGTCAAAATTGGGTTTGTTAAAATTTGGTCCTTTAAATATACCTTTAGGAACATTGACATCCATGTCTTGGGCTGTGAAATCTGGCTTATGACCTCTGATGTTGATGTCTGGTGAATTAAAGTCCATTTCAGGGGTCTTCAAATCATAGTCAGGTGTCTTTATTTTTGGTCCTGAGACACCAAACTTTGGCATCTTTAAAGTGGGCATTTTCATTTTTCCAGAAGGCTTGTCAATGTCTGGAAGTGTAAGATCTGTATTTGGACCTCTAAGATCTACATTAGGTCCATGTACATCAATATCAGGACCATTTATTCCTGCTTTTAGTTTGGGAGTTGATGCACTCAGATTAAGGTCAGGCTGATCAATGTCAGCATCCGCATTCATGTGTGGCCCTTTCAAACCTGACAGGCCAAAACTGGGCATATTTAAGTTTGGCATTTTAAATTTACCTGATGGGCCATTAACATCAAAATCAGGTGATTTGACATTTAAGTTCGGGCCTTTAAAATCAGTTTGAGGCAGAGTCAGATCCATGTCTGGTGTATCGATTCCTCCCTTAATTTTGGGGCTTTTGAGATTCAGGTCTGGAGATTTGATTTTAAGATCTGGGCCTTTTGGTTTGCCACTTGAGAAGCCAAATTTGGGAAACTTCAGTTTACCTGAAGGGGAATTTATGTTGAGATCAGGTGCATTTATGTCAAGATTGGGTTTCTTGAAATTTGGTCCATTAATTTTACCTTTTGGAAAATCAACATTCAAATCAGGTGCTGTGATATCTGGCTTATGACCTCCAATGTTGATGTCTGGGGAATCAAAGTCTGCCTTAAACGTTGGAGCTGACAAATCCATTTCAGGGGTTTTCAAATCATAGTCAGGTGTCTTTATTTTTGGTCCTGAGGGACCAAACTTTGGCATCTTTAAAGTGGGCATTTTCATTTTGCCAGAAGGCTTGTCAATGTCTGGAAGTGAAAGATCTGTATTTGGACCTCTGAGATCTACATTAGGTCCATGTACATCAATATCAGGACCATTTATTCCTGCTTTTAGTTTGGGAGTTGATGCACTCAGATTAAGGTCAGGCTGATCAAGGTCAGCATCGACATTCATGTGTGGCCCTTTCAAACCTGACAGGCCAAAACTGGGCATATTTAAGTTTGGCATTTTAAATTTACCTGATGGGCCATTAACATCAAAATCAGGTGATTTGACATTTAAGTTCGGGCCTTTAAAATCAGTTTGAGGCAGAGTCAGATCCATGTCTGGTGTTTCGATTCCTCCCTTAATTTTGGGGCTTTTGAGATTCAGGTCTGGAGATTTGATTTTAAGATCTGGGCCTTTTGGTTTGCCACTTGAGAAGCCAAATTTGGGAAACTTCAGTTTACCTGAAGGGGAATTTATGTTGAGATCAGGTGCATTCATGTCAAGATTGGGTTTCTTGAAATTTGGTCCTTTAATTTTACCTTTTGGGAAATCAACATTCAGATCAGGTGTTGTGATATCTGGCTTATGACCACCAATGTTGATGTCTGGGGAATCAAAGTCTGCCTTAAACGTTGGAGCTGACAAATCCATTTCAGGGGTTTTCAAATCATAGTCAGGTGTCTTTATTTTTGGTCCTGAGACACCAAACTTTGGCATCTTTAAAGTGGGCATTTTCATTTTTCCAGAAGGCTTGTCAATGTCTGGAAGTGTAAGATCTGTATTTGGACCTCTGAGATCTACATTAGGTCCATGTACATCAATATCAGGACCATTTATTCCTGCTTTTAGTTTGGGAGTTGATGCACTCAGATTAAGGTCAGGCTGATCAATGTCAGCATCCACATTCATGTGTGGCCCTTTCAAACCTGACAGGCCAAAACTAGGCATATTAAAGTTTGGCATTTTAAATTTACCTGATGGGCCATTAACATCAAAATCAGGTGATTTGACATTTAAGTTCGGGCCTTTAAAATCAGTTTGAGGCAGAGTCAGATCCATGCCTGGTGTATCGATTCCTCCCTTAATTTTGGGGCTTTTGAGATTCAGGTCTGGAGATTTGATTTTAAGATCTGGGCCTTTTGGTTTGCCACCTGAGAAGCCAAATTTGGGAAACTTCAGTTTACCTGAAGGGGAATTTATGTCGAGATCAGGTGCATTCATGTCAAGATTGGGTTTCTTGAAATTGGGTCCTTTCATTTTACCTTTTGGGAAATCAACATTCAGATCAGGTGTTGTGATATCTGGCTTATGACCTCCAATGTTGATGTCTGGGGAATCAAAGTCTGCCTTAAACTTTGGAGTTGACAAATCCATTTCAGGGGTCTTCAAATCATAGTCAGATGTCTTTATTTTTGGTCCTGAGGCACCAAACTTAGGCATCTTTAAAGTGGGCATTTTGATTTTTCCAGAAGGCTTGTCAATGCGAGGTGCATTCATGTCAAGATTGGGTTTCTTGAAATTTGGTCCTTTAATTTTACCTTTAGGCAAATCAACATTCAGATCAGGTGCTGTGATATCTGGCTTATGACCACCAATGTTGATGTCTGGGGAATCAAAGTCTGCCTTAAACGTTGGAGCTGACAAATCCATTTCAGGGGTTTTCAAATCATAGTCAGGTGTCTTTATTTTTGGTCCTGAGGCACCAAACTTAGGCATCTTTAAAGTGGGCATTTTGATTTTTCCAGAAGGCTTGTCAATGTGAGGTGCATTCATGTCAAGTTTGGGTTTCTTGAAATTTGGTCCATTAATTTTACCTTTAGGGAAATCAACATTCAGATCAGGTGCTGTGATATCTGGCTTATGACCACCAATGTTGATGTCTGGGGAATCAAAGTCTGCCTTAAACGTTGGAGATGAAAAATCCATTTCAGGGGTTTTCAAATCATAGTCAGGTGTCTTTATGTTTGGTCCTGATCCACCAAACTTTGGCATCTTTAAAGTGGGCATTTTCATTTTTCCAGAAGGCTTGTCAATGTCTGGAAGTGTAAGATCTGTATTTGGACCTCTGAGATCTACATTAGGTCCATGTACATCAATATCAGGACCATTTATTCCTGCTTTTAGTTTGGGAGTTGATGCACTCAGATTAAGGTCAGGCTGATCAAGGTCAGCATCCACATTCATGTGTGGCCCTTTCAAACCTGACAGGCCAAAACTGGGCATATTAAAGTTTGGCATTTTAAATTTACCTGATGGGCCATTAACATCAAAATCAGGTGATTTGACATTTAAGTTCGGGCCTTTAAAATCAGTTTGAGGCAGAGTCAGATCCATGTCTGGTGTATCAATTCCTCCCTTAATTTTGGGGCTTTTGAGATTCAGGTCTGGAGATTTGATTTTAAGATCTGGGCCTTTTGGTTTGCCACTTGAGAAGCCAAATTTGGGAAACTTCAGTTTACCTGAAGGGGAATTTATGTCGAGATCAGGTGCATTCATGTCAAGATTGGGTTTCTTGAAATTTGGTCCTTTCATTTTACCTTTTGGGAAATCAACATTCAGATCAGGTGCTGTGATATCTGGCTTATGACCTCCAATGTTGATGTCTGGGGAATCAAAGTCTGCCTTAAACTTTGGAGTTGACAAATCCATTTCAGGGGTCTTCAAATCATAGTCAGGTGTCTTTATTTTTGGTCCTGAGGCACCAAACTTAGGCATCTTTAAAGTGGGCATTTTGATTTTTCCAGAAGGCTTGTCAATGCGAGGTGCATTCATGTCAAGATTGGGTTTCTTGAAATTTGGTCCTTTAATTTTACCTTTAGGGAAATCAACATTTAGATCAGGTGCTGTGATATTTGGCTTATGATCACCAATGTTGATGCCTGGGGAATCAAAGTCTGCTTTAAACTTTGGAGCTAACAAATCTATTTCAGGGGTCTTTAGATCATAGTCAGGCATCTTCATATTGGGTCCTGAGAGACCAAAATCAGGCATCTTAAAAGTGGGCACTTTAATTTTTTCAGATGGAATGTCAGGAAGTTTAAGGTCTGTTGTTGAACTTTTGAGATCAGCATTAGGTCCATGGATGTCAATATCAGGACTATTTATCCCTGCATTTATTTTGGGAGTTGATGCCTTCAGATTAAGGTCAGGCTGATCAATGTCAGCATCCACATTCATATGTGGCCCTTTCAAACCTGACAGGTTAAAATGGGGAATCTTTAACTTAGGCATATTCAGTTTTCCTGAAGGACCATTAACATCAATATCAGGGGATTTGATATCTAGGTTTGGGCCTTTCAAACCAGATTGAGGCAGATTCAGGTCCATGTCTGGGGTATTGATTCCTCCCTTAATTTGGGGGCTTTTGAGATTCAGGTCAGGAGATTTAATTTTAAGATCAGGTCCTACTGTCTTGCTTCCAGAGATGCCAAATTTTGGCAGCTTTAGTTTACCTGAAGGGCCATCTATGTCAAGGTCATGTGCATTCATGTCAAGACTGGGTGTCTTTAAATTAGGTCCTTTAATTTTACCTGTAGGGAAATCAACATTCAGATCAGGTGCTGTGATATCTGGCTCATGACCACCAATGTTGATGTCTGGGGAATCAAAGTCTGCCTTAAACCTTGGAGCTGACAAATCCATTTCAGGGGTTTTCAAGTCATAGTCAGGTGTCTTTATTTTGGGTCCTGAGAGTCCAAAATCAGGCATCTTGAAAGTTGGCATTTTCATTTTTCCAGATGGCATGTCCATGTCAGGTAGTGTAAGGTCCGTTTTCGGACCTTTGAAATCAGAATTAGGTCCATAAATGTCACTGTCAGGACCATTTATTCCTGCATTTAGTGTAGGAATTGATTCACTCAGATTAAGGTCAGGCTGATCAATTTCAGCATCCACATTCATACGTGGCCCTTTCAAACCTGAAAGGCCAAAACTGGGCATCTTTAACTTTGGCATTTTCAATTTTCCTGAAGGGCCATTAACATCAATATCGGGTGATTTGATATCTAGGTTTCGGCCTTTAAAATCAGATTGAGGCAGATTCAGGTCCATGTCTGGGGTATTGATTCCTCCCTTAATTTGGGGGCTTTTGAGATTCAGGTCAGGAGATTTAATTTTAAGATCAGGTCCTACTGTCTTGCTTCCAGAGATGCCAAATTTTGGCAGCTTTAGTTTACCTGAAGGGCCATCTATGTCAAGGTCATGTGCATTCATGTCAAGACTGGGTGTCTTTAAATTAGGTCCTTTAATTTTATCTATAGGGAAATCAACATTCAGATCAGGTGCTGTGATATCTGGCTCATGACCACCAATGTTGATGTCTGGGGAATCAAAGTCTGCCTTAAACTTTGGAGCTGACAAATCCATTTCAGGGGTTTTCAAGTCATAGTCAGGTGTCTTTATTTTGGGTCCTGAGAGTCCAAAATCAGGCATCTTGAAAGTTGGCATTTTCATTTTTCCAGATGGCATGTCCATGTCAGGTAGTGTAAGGTCCGTTTTCGGACCTTTGAAATCAGAATTAGGTCCATAAATGTCACTGTCAGGACCATTTATTCTTGCATTTAGTGTAGGAATTGATTCACTCAGATTAAGGTCAGGCTGATCAATGTCAGCATCCACATTCATACGTGGCCCTTTCAAACCTGAAAGGCCAAAACTGGGCATCTTTAACTTTGGCATTTTCAATTTTCCTGAAGGGCCATTAACATCAATATCGGGTGATTTGATATCTAGGTTTCGGCCTTTAAAATCAGATTGAGGCAGATTCAGGTCCATGTCTGGGGTATTGATTCCTCCCTTAATTTGGGGGCTTTTGAGATTCAGGTCTTGAGATTTGATTTTAAGATCAGGTCCTACTGTCTTGCTTCCAGAGATGCCAAATTTTGGCAGCTTTAGTTTATCTGAAGGGACATTTATGTTGAGATCAGGTGCATTCATGTCAAGATTGGGTTTCTTGAAATTTGGTCCTTTAAATGTGCCTTTAGGAATATCAAAATCCAAGTCTGAGGCTGTGATATCTGGCTTATGACCCCTGATGTTAATGTCTCGTGAATCAAAGTCTGCCTTAAACTTTGAAGCTGACAGATCCATTTCAGGGTTCTTCAGATCATAGTCAGCTGTCTTCATTTTGTGTCCTGACAGATCAAAATCTGGCATGCTGAAAGTTGGTGTTTTCAGTTGTCCAGAATGCATGTCTATGTCTGGAAGGTCTGTTTTCAGACTTTTGAAATCAGCTTTTGGTCCGTCAATTTGTATATCAGAAGAACCATTAAGACCTGCAGCTACTTCAGGGGATGATAATGCTAATTTTGACCCCTTCATACTTGTATCATAATTGATGTCTGTTTTCTTGTTACCAGAGAAGCTAAACTTTGCCATTTTAAATTTTGACTTCTTCACATTAATTGATGGTACATCCATATCCATATCAGGAGAATTAAGCAATGCATTTGGGCTTTTGAAATGACCTTTTGTGAGGTGCATTACTGGAGATCCTTGGGTACTTGGCAGTGTAAGATTTGAATCTGGCGTACTAATACCAACATTTATGTTTGAATCTGTATATGTTCGACCCTGTAGGTTGATTTCACTTCCAACATCGGGTAAGTTCATTTTGGACTGATGTGATGAAACATCACTTGCAATTTTGCTGTTGATTTTTGCACGTCTCATTAGGTCAGATCCTTGTAGTAACATGGCTGAGTTGTATTCACCTGTAGAATCATTGGTACCATAATGGATCATAGGCCATTCATGATCCACTTTCTCGTCAGGTTCTATTTCATATGGAGTGAGACACTTCCGATCTGCATTCTCAAGTAAAGCTGCAACGTTTATCCTGCCTTTGCGGTCAAGTGTTTGGGCTGTCGCTGGACCATTGTGTGTGCCATGTCTGTATTCCTTAGCAGCTTTGTTTCCTTTCATGTATTTCCTGACTTTAGTATTGAAGAGCTTGTCATATGAATCTTTCCACACCTGTTGAAACATTGTAATCAGAACAAATCATGATGATTTATGATTGCAAAAAATTGTGAATGCAATGTCCACAGACCTCATGTGGAGCTTTGACATCCAGACTTTCCAAGCTCTTGCTGGATCTCAAACCATAATTCGTCACCTCCTTGTCCTTATCAATCAACTTCAAAATGTCCAGAACTTCATTTTTCTTTTGTTTATTCATCTTTAGATCAAACTGACCACTGGCACCCACAATTTCATTATCTGAAATGGAAATTCAATTTTATCCTTATTTTTTCAACATATTAAGGTTCATATGACAAAAGCAGATTTATTCACAGTACAAGTTTTTTTTTGTAAAAGAATGATGCTTAAAAAATATGCATTGATGTACAAAATTCATATTCAAACAGTGCTGTACCTTCTAGAAAGTCCAGGTCTGAGTTCTCCATTCTCTCTCCAGAGACGACATCATCTTCAGGCAGCAGGCTGTCAGAAAGGCTTCTTCGATGAAGAGCCTGCAAATTACAATATACTATTATGGTGTATTGTCCCCCTCAAAATTTTATGAAATGAAATGCATGTAAAATAAAAAACAGAATAACATGAGTTTTTGATGAGAAACATGTAGCACGTCTACCAAATGCACTACTAGGATTTTTATCAATAAATCCCTCATCATTTATTCTTTATAACAAATTACACAAGGATTTAAAATATATTTGAGAGATCACACAAAATGCATAAAATATAGTTTAAAAAATGTGATAACATACCATTTCACTTGTAAACTTTCACAGAGAACAAAAGCCTCAAACTCAAACCTGTAAATGCAAAAGAAATGATTCAGCAGCAACAAGACACCCAAGTTCCAGCGCTAATTATTATTGGCACACATGTAATTGTTAATGGCTGGTCATAATGCAATGACAGAATAGAACGTACTGTATGAATTATGAACAGATGGGTAATCAGTAAATGAAAAGAATATTTCACATATCACCTTCTCAGAATGAAACAAGACTGAGCAAACATAATTAAAATTTACATTAGAGTTTGCCAATTGGCACAAGGACATTTATCTTGGTGCACAATTAATCCTAAACATGTTAATGCTTAATACAATTGTCTGCGTTTTTTCCTACTGGCAGATAAACAGATAGACGAAACTGTGAGGTATTTAACTAATTGTTCAGGGATAGTATAACAAGAGGACCTTAAGAACAGGTTAGGCCAGGAAAATGTGAACAGACTTCACCTTTTTAACCACACCCTTGGTTTTAAACATGTGTAATCAAAGAGGTAGGTGTTCCCATGATCATCTGTAAGGATACATATTTTGATTACCTGTTCAACTATCAAGATTTCATTCTTATTTCAATGAAAGCGGCTACAAAAACAATCCAACTACTAACTACTATCTACAGTATATGATCTAGTTAATATGCACATTTATAGTAATCACAAATTAAATATACAGGATCTGAAAATGTGCTTCAGAAGCATTATTTTCAATATAAGGTACTAGTCAGTAGCAATTTGATGATAAAGTGGTCCCCAAAGAAATAATGGTAAAGTACTTTCACTCAGTCACAACATAATATAACTGCCTTGTAACCATCCCTGTGCAATACTTCTCGTTTTAATATGCAAGGTAAATGCAATTTGCAATATAAATACATCAACCCATTTGTAAATTACAGTAAAAACAAGATTAAATCAGCATAACTTGTGCAAGTGCTGCATAGTCATTCATGACAGAAACGGCTCCACTTGCTAAACAGTCTGTATAGTACTGAAAATAAAGTTTGAATGTATAGGAAGTGGAGCCGTTTCTGTCATGAATGACTATGCAGCACTTGTAAACACTGTAAAGTACTGTTGTAAACTTTAACAGCAAAGAAAAGCCTTACCGTTGTATCCCATGAGCTTTTAAATGCTTGTTCAATATCTGCAGTGATAATGTTCCACGCTGAAGAGTTTCCACAGGACGAGACCGTATTTACCTCTGTTCTCTTCCAACTGTTTACGGAATTCTCATTGCAGCAAGTAATACACTTCAACAGTGGAAAAACTGGTTTATCCTCAATCTGGTCAAACACATACCTCATAAAGCTTCAGCATCACTGCCTGTTCTGCATTGGAGGCAGGGTGACATAACAATAACAAACCTCTCCCTAATTCTAGATTGCTAGGAGGAACTTAAAAGAAATGGTTGAAAAAGACTAAACTATGCACACATGTACTCCCATATGACTCATGTGTTGGGAAACACACACCTAAACAAGGTGTACTCACTTTCACCCAGGTTGTCTGGGTGGAGATGTGGTTAAACGTTCACACCTCACTATGCATTGTCTTTCTCCATCGAGATATTGCGTTCAAACTACAGAAATAAATATTAGAATACAGTGATACTCTCACACGTTTTATCTGTTCGAAAAGGGAACAAATACTTAGATCCTCTTGTAAAAAATACAAACCTGAAACAGACAAATAACTTTAAAAAAACATTTACTTCTAAAACAGACTTACATTTTAATCCTTAAAAATTTGACCATTTTTGAAACAAGCATTTTTCCCTGAGTTTTACACTGTTCTACATGGCACAACATGATATAAACTGCAGGTATTTGCACATTTGCTTTGTCCATTCATCAGACTCCAACAACATTCTGTTCTGAAATACAGGATTTTAAACTAGCTCTTCCCCTCCACGTAAGAGTTTCTGGAAAAAAGAGTCCTCTCTTTGGAACAGAGCAGCAGGACTGTCAAACTCCACCACCTTCCCAGCATGCATCACCAGTACTCTGTCGGAGTCCATGATTGTATTCAGTCTGTGGGATAAGAAAGACTAGGTTGGGTTGTATGGCAAGATAAATGTTCTTGACAGATATTTTACATAAACATGATAATTAAGAGAGTTGATAGAAAAGGTAGAAGAAAAAAGGGTCTCTACTAGGTTTTGATTCTTTGAGTCCTATCAATCAGACAACAAGACACCCTAAAAACTAAATTAACTTCAATCTGACTTTAACAACAGCAGTAAACTAGTAATTTTCTGTAGCAGCTTCACTTAAACTTAATCATGTGCTAATTAGCATGTTAACATTACCTAAAAATACCTGTTAGTATGTTATAAATGTGGCTGTTCGGTACAAAGGTTAACAGAGAGAATTCTGGTAACTTCAGGGTATTAACGAGTAGCAAATATACTTTTACAATGTGAACATGACAAATTTGTTGTCCGTTTCATTTAATAAATGGCTCACAAAAACTGTGCACTTGGGTGTGACTGCGTTTAGACATTTTCAACTGAAAATCAGTTCCGCATTACTAAAGATGGATAAAGGGATCTTTTCCCCTTCTTTTTTATTAAATAAAACAACAGAATCAAGTTTATTAAAAAAACAACAACAAAAAAAACACTCAAGTATAAATCATATGCAACTATAAAAGCAGTTTGTGACCTGTGGGCGATGGTTAGAACGGTTTTATCCTTGAATTTTTCTCTGATGGTTTTTTGTAGAAGCATATCAGTCATTTGGTCGACACTTGCTGTGGCCTCATCAATGCATAAAATCTATTGGACCATAAATGAACAATAAAAGTACATCATTAATATAAGAGGGGAAAACAGATATTTGTTTGAAGTTCTTTATACATTAGTTTAATACATAAGCTTCTGTGAGTAGAGCACGAGCAAGACACAGCAGCTGCCTTTGGCCCACAGACAGAGACTTTCCCCTCTCGCCAACCCTCGAATCCAGGCCACCTGTAATGGGACAGACAGACAAAAAAAAAAAAAAAAGATGAATTAATATGACAACTAAAAAGCATTTTCTCATGTCCTGGATAAATTCTTTCAGAGAAGATGGATTTGAATTGAACAAGCTGAACACAAAAATCAAAGATGATCAACTCTCACCAATCCTCTGTACTACATCTCCCAGGTGGCATTGCTCAAGAGCATCTAGCAACCGGAAGTCTGGATGATGGCCATGGGGATCAAGATTCTCTCGCACTGAGCTGGAGAAGAGGAAGGGATCTTGAGGGATGATGGCCAGCTTTGATCTATAAAGGGCGAAACAAACAAAACAAATACTTACTTGAACACAGACTTAAAGTCTGAGACCACACTGAGATCTCTTTGAAACAACACTGAAAATCTGAGGTTCAAAATCGACTTTTAATCTGGAACTTTTTTCTAGAAGACGGTTTAGGATTTTGAAAAAAATTAAAACTAAGACAAGAGTTATGGCAGACTTGTGAAGTAAAATGCATAAGAAATATTTACAGTTCTGGGCTATTCTTAGATCATTTGTCAAATAAACACATTTTTGACATTTCTTCAAAGGGTTGGGGTTGGTAATATTTGTTGTCTGACGTTTTTTAAAATAAGTCTCTTATGCTTACCAAAGCTGCATTTATTTGATCAAAAACACAGTAAAACAGTAATATTGTGAAAAAAAATTTTTCAATTTAAAATAACAGTTTTCTATTTTAATTTACTTTAAATTACAATTTATTCTGGTAATTGCAAAACTAAAACTAAAAATGTAGCAGCCATTACCATTTTTGTCACAACCATGAGTTCTTTGATGAATAGAAAGTAAAAAAAAAAAACGGAATTATTTTAAATCAAATCTTTTGTAACATTATAAATGTCTTCACTGTCACTCTTAATCAATTGAATGCGTTGCTGAATCTATATAAAAAAAAAAATCTTTCAAAGAAAAAAAAATTAATCATACCCCAAATTTTTGAATGTTAGTTTTGCTGGCTAACAAAATAAAAATGTGTCAAACAAACAGTGACTGCAACACTTACCGCAAGTTACCAAGCCTGACCGAGCTGATGTCAACTCCATCCAGCAGTATTTGACCCTGGTTCAGCTCCACCATACGGAATAGGGCAAGGAACAACGAGGATTTCCCCGAGCCTGTGCGCCCCACTATGCCGACTCTCTCCCCTGGTAAAACCTCCAAGCTGACCCCATCAAGAGCATTGGGCAAACCTGGCCTGTACGCCAACACAGCACCCACAAACTCAACACTGCCTTTTTCAGGCCACGAGTCTAGAACCTGCAGATGGTAGAGTTTTAGGCTAATGTTGTGCTATACACTTTAAGGACATTTTTAATGTTTTATACAGGCTCTACAGGGCTTGACATTAACTTATTTGATCACCAGTCACTGTGGGTAGTAGTTTTCATATATATATATATTTAAAATTATCTCATTATTTGGAAGCCGGTATATTAGGCTGCTGTCACTTTAAGACCAGACATCTGGATCAATTATACTGTAACACATGCATTTTCTTTTTCAACTGTTTACATTCACTTAAAACATAATTGACTGTTTATGTGTCGTGAATACTCGCCAAGTGTATGCATGAGTGTGTATATACACACACAGTTGTAATTGAAATAATTCTAACCCCATTGCAAATCAGGTTTATTGCCAATATTTACAGACTTTCAGCTGTTTCTAATGAACAAATCAAACAAAAGTAATTGAAATAGCTCAACACAACAAATGTTTCAAGTTGTTTCCCCAAATACAACTGAAAATGCAACTTTTATTGACTTCCGTAGTCTCAAAATTATTCAACCCCCTGAATAGAATCCCTTCAAACAGCACAAATATGCAAAACATGTGTAGTCTCAAGCACACCAGATGCAACAAATCAAAGTCAAAAGAATGGTCCAAAAAGTTAAAAGAAGATATCATCCCCCTTCACAAACAAGGAACAGGATAGAAAAATATAGTGACGGCACTAAATGTTCCAAGTTCAAAGTTAAAGGAACAGTGGTTACACTACCTGGACGGGGCAAAAAAGGAAGCCATCAGCAGCTGCAACCAGATTCCTGAGAGGGCAGGTTCAGAAAAAGCATCGAGTGACTGCAAAAGACCTGTAACAAGACGTGGTGGCCCCAGGCACTGAGGTTTCAGCTTGCACAGTAAGGGATGTACTAAACACATGCCAGAACTCCAAGACATACACCACTACTGACCCAAAAGCACTACAAAAGTCAGCTCCAATTTGCTCAAAATCATATAAATAAGCCCGAGAAGTTTTGGGATTCTGTTCTGTGGACCGACAAAACAAAACTGGAAACTTTTTGGCCCTATGGATCAGCGTTATCTCTGGAGGAAGAAGAATGAAGCATATGCTGAAAAAACACTCTGTTACAGTTCCGCATGGTGGCGCTCGGTGATGCTCTGCGGCTGCTTTACATCCTCTGGCACTGGAAACCTGCAGCGTGTGGAAGGCAAGATGGATTTTTTTGTGTGTCAGGAAAAACCAATGAGAAAACGTCATGCCGCCCGTCAGTGAGGAAGCTAAAGCTTGGGTGTCATTGGACCTTCAGGACAATGATCCCAAGCATACCTCAAATTTCACCAAGGCTTGGTTACAGAAGTAGTCCTGGAAGATCCAACCGTGGCCATCAGTCACCTGACTTGAACCCCATAGCACAGGGGTCGGCAACCTATGGCATGCGTGCCAACACGGACACGCTGAGGGTTAATCGCTGGCACTTGAGCAAAAGTGAGAGAGATGTATGTATTTCAATCAGATAAAGTACCTCCTACCTGCATACAGATCTGCATCTGCAGGTAATCATTCCTCATAGTAACACAGCTTGTTATATTAAGTTAGGAGTTATACATACTATTAAAGTGTGAGAATTAAACCGCACAAGTCAATAAAAGCGCACGGCTCTGACAAACCATTGGTGCGAACACTGCGCATCACTAGCACACAAGTGACTGACTGAAAGCTTATACAGCCTGTTCCGTTGCACAGCCGAGATCCGAGTCCGTATTAAACTTTCCACACACATCGAAATGAATGTGATGCTGGTAAAGTTCGTGGTAATGTTCGACTGTTCACGTGTACGTGTACCTGGTCACGTGGTACGTCATGTATTTTCATGCGTTTCATGTGTTTTTTCTAATCGGATAGCATCCATGAAAAGACGGAAAAATATTTGTTCCGGATGAAACTGAGAAAAAAAAATGCATCTGGTTGTTGAAGCCACAAATGTAAATTTTACTCCTCCTAAAATGGTAAAAACTAAAGATGAGAGAGCTATTTATAACGGCTCCCGGTACCCAGATATGACAGTGCTACTACAGCACACATCGCTGCAGAGAAGTAGCTGAGCATCTCTTCAGCAAGCCGAAGTGCAAACAATTGCGGCCTTTGATCTTGATCTTGCTTTCTTTTACGTGAACACAATAAATTTGCATAAAACAGGAATTCAATCAGTCAATCAAACTTTATTTATAAAGCACTTTACAACGACCAAGGTCTGTACACAAGAATAAACAGATATACAAAAACAACACAACTCATACAGCATAAAATACAAATATAACTTATAGGGCTGCACAATTAATCCAATTTGTAATCGCGATTACAATTATAGATGCCACAATTATGTAATCGTTCAAAGGCACAGTTAGTCCACTTTAGTCACACAAAAAGTCCACTTACATTATTCTGTTTGCTGAAGATTGTTTTTTTCTTTCTACACCTTATTTAAAAACAAATTCCCCCCATTGTTTTAATTTTAGTTAGTGTAACATTATAATATTATATTTTTACTTTGCTTTTCTATAGCATTTAGCCTCAAATGTCAAATTATTTAAAGAAACCAAACCAATTAACGTTTTTCAGGAGGAATTTACAGCTGGTTTATTTTGATATAACTATATGGCATAAAGATGTCAAAAAATCATTCAATGTAAATCGTGATAATCGTAATTAATAATTGCAATTACAATTTCAAGGCAATAATCGACAATTATGATTTTTGTCATAATTGTGCAGCCCTAATAACTTAAACAAAACGTATAAAACAAACCATACAACTGCTAAACCATAAAAGCAAAATGTCAACTCCTGGTGTTAAAGGCCAAAGAAAATAGATACGTTTTAAAAAGAGATTTAAAATGAGTGATTGAAGTGGCCTGTTTTACCGACTGAGGCAGGTCATTCCACAATTTTGGAGCTGCCACTGCAAAAGCACGGTCCCCTCTAAGTTTACGTTTTGTTTTAGGTACATGTAGGAGCAGTTTATCAGCTGACCTAAGAGAACGAGTGGGTGTGTGGAGATGTAATAACTCAGATATAAGACAGGGCAAGACAATTTAATGATTTAAAAACAAATAAAATAATTTTAAAATTAATCCTGTACTGTACAGGCAGCCAGTGAACCAGTGAAATGATGCTAAGACGGGTGTAATGTGTTCGTATTTACGTACTCCTGTCAAGAGACATGCTGCTGCGTTTTGCACCATTTGAAAACGAGCTAAAGAAGACCCACTAACCCCCACAAATAGTGCATTACAGTAATCCAGCCGACTAGTGATAAAGGCATGGATTACTGTCTCAAATTCACGTCTTTGAAAGGCTTTACTTTGGCCAAATTCCTCAGCTGAAAAAAGCCCGTTTTGACTACTGCTCTGATCTGGCTGTCGAAGTTAAGATCAGCATCGATTTTAACCCCTAGGTTAGTGATAACTGGTTTATTATATTGGGCCAAAGCACCTAACTCAACGGAGCGAGTCCCATTAGCACCACCAAACATCATCACTTTCGTTTTCTTAGCATTAAAACGTAAAAAATTAATAGCCATCCAGGCTTTAACATCATCGAGACACTCTATTAACGAACTGATAGCGCCATTCTCTTTTATCGGCATGTACATCTGATTATCATCAGCGTAACAATGAAAAGATATGCCATGTTTCCTAATTACTGAGCCCAGCGGTAGCAAATACAGTAAAAAAAGAAGGGGACCCAGAAATTGAAGATTAGATATTCGATTTGCAGAGACAGTTACGTTGCCCATTGTAAATGGAACAGATTTAACTAAACGGATAGCTATCTGATCATTTAAAATGCATGAATGACCAGGTGTAAACAGGCCCATTGGAAATCTGTTATTCTAATTTAAAACTGAAAACAAACTAAACAATTTTGACAAAAGTAACAACTAATTTTATGAAAAATTGCTTCAGAAATAGGCCTATTTAAGGTTCTGCATTATTTCTATGTTAGCCATTATGAATATTTAAAATATGTGTATGTGGATTTATGCATATTATTAGGCTGGGGTTATGGCACAGTGATAAACCCAGACACTTAAATATGGCACGTCATGACAAAATGGTTGCCAAACCCTGCCATAGAAAATCTCTGGTGGGATTTGAAGAAGGCAGTGGCAGCACGCAAACCCAAGAATAACTCAACTGGAGGCCATTTCTCATGAGGAATGGGCTAAGATTCCTTAGAAATGCTGCCAGAAGCTGCAGTCTGGCTATACATCTTGTTTGCAGCAGGTCATAACAGCTAAAGATGCTTGCCATGAAGGGGTGGAATAATTTTGAGACCGCAGAAGTCACTTTTGGGGGGAAGTTGACTTGGGGGGGGGGGGGGCCACATTTGTTGTGTTGAGCTATTTCAATTAATTGTGTTTGATTTGTTCATTTCAAACAGCTGAAAGTATGTCAATTTAGCCAATAAACCTGATTTGCAATGCGGGTTGAATAATTTTGATTACAACTGTATTTTTTTAATTTTTTATAAATTAAATATATTTATTGAAAGGTTAGACTATTACTAATAATCTTACAAAAAGTTTTGAAACTGTTTGAAAAACACAAATCACAGCTGGTCCTGATTCAGCTTTCAGGCTAACGATCACTCCTTACCTCAATGCTGGCTTGTTGAGGCTCCTGCGGAATGTTAGTGGAATACTCCTCCGTACGCTCAATGCTCACCAACTGCATCTCTGTTTGCGCAAAGCTGAAAATCAGCCCTGACAGCAGGTTGGTGATGGATAGTGCATAGGACAGTGACAGACCTACCAGACCTGACAGAACAGAGTACAGCAGAAGAGAAGATTTAAGTACTTCAAATTTCAAAATCTTTAAACCATTTTAAATGCGTTATGGTTGAAGTGGACAATGATCTTATGAAATTAATCAATACGTTTCCTAAATGGCCCATAAGAGACCAATGAAGTACATGTGAATCTGTCTGTGTCTGCACAAGACATAGACTGTCTGATTTCAGATTTGATGTTTTGAAAAATAATTAAAATACAGAAATAAAAATATTTTTTGTTTGTTTGTAAAGGTAGCACTTGTTTCCCAGTAGAGAATGCTCTATTGACATGAAGCTAAAGCCATTTTAATTCACTCTGTGCATCTGTTAAATGCCAAAAATGTCAATTTATACTCTTATCTCATAAAGAGGTTAACCTGGATCGATGGATTTGAGCTGATGCTGGATCACAGCGATCACGCTGATGCCGGTTACTACGGTAACACCAATCATCTGCAGCCGAATGTCCAGCCACTGCATGGCAGCATTACTGTTGAAGAGACATCGCTGATTCTGTTCTACACGCCTCTCATTCTCCTCCTCAAATCTGCTCTCAAACACATACAAATACAGTTTTATTCAGGATTACAATCACTATTAGTCAATTGTATTCAACGTTCATCTCAGTGTAATATTATCAAGTAGATCATTTAATTAGTTAGTAATTAGTATTGAGAGAACACATAACACAGAACCAGGTTTGTTTATTTGATTATTAGTAAAAAACAATGAATACAAATATTGTTCAGTTATTGTAAGGAGTGAATCTCCCTGTCAGTAAAAGTCCAGGTCATATTTCACCACAAATGAGAAAAAATACAGATTACAGAAGAAATTACTGTAATTCACGAGTGAAAATCACGTTTTAAAATTAAAATCAGCATGAATATGCAACATAAGATATTAACAAAATTACACATTATTTAAATGTAAAATGGTAGCATTTGCTGTACTGATTTTAATTTATGCTGATAAAAAAATATTTTTTATTGCATCAATTAATAATGTCACAATGCAAACAAATATTTAATAAAAAATTAAATAATTAATGGTCCGAAAAAAATATTTTCTTTATGAAATATATATATATATATATATATATATATACACACACACAATTCATAAAGAAAATATTTTTTTACTTTATATAAAATATTATATATATATATATATATATATATATATATATATATATATATATATATATATATATACACACACACATATATATACATATTTATACCATGGTCTGGGTGAATGCTCGATTCTTATTGGCTGCAGGGTGTCCGTTAAAAAGTGATAGAGGACACCTAGTAAAGGAGTTCTGGTGAAACTGACTGTTTACCGTTTCGCTGCGCTTCGGCCGGTTTACACCTCGCCGTCGTCCATTCAAACCTTACAACGGACACCTCGTCGGGCATTAACCCTTACATATACAGGTCCTTCTCAAAAAATTAGCATATTGTGATAAAGTTCATTATTTTCCATAATGTAATGATAAAAATTAAACTTTCATATATTTTAGATTCATTGCACATCAACTGAAATATTTCAAGTCTTTTATTGTTTTAATACTGATGATTTTGGCATACAGCACATGAAAACCCCACATTCCTGTCTCAAAAAATTTGCATATTTCATCCGACCAATAAAAGAAGTGTTTTTAATTAAAAAAAAAAAAAAAAAAGCCAACCTTCAAATAATTATGTTCAGTTATGCACTCAATACTTGGTCGGGAATCCTTTTGCAGAAATGACTGCTTCAATGCGGCGTGGCATGGAGGCAATCAGCCTGTGGCACTGCTGAGGTGTTAAGGAGGCCCAGGATCCTTCGATAGCGGCCTTAAGCTCATCCAGAGTGTTGGATCTTGCGTCTCTCAACTTTGTCTTCACAATATCCCACAGATTCTCTATGGGGTTCAGGTCAGGAGAGTTGGCAGGCCAATTGAATGTAGAAGTTGAGTAATACCATGGTCAATAAACCATTTACCAGTGGTTTTGGCACTGTGAGCAGGTGCCAGGTCGTGCTGAAAAATGAAATCTTCATCTCCATAAAGCTTTTCAGCAGGTGGAAGCATGAAGTGCTCCAAAATCTCCTGATAGCTAGCTGCATGGACCCTGCCCTTGATAAAACACAGTGGACCAACACCAGCAGCTGACATGGCACCCCAGACCATCACTGACTGTGGGTACTTGACACTGGACTTCAGGCATTTTGGCATTTCCTTTTCCCCAGTCTTCCTCCAGACTCTGGCAACTTGATTTCCGTATGACATGCAACCACTGAGCAACAGTCCAGTGCTGCTTCTCTGTAGCCCAGGTCAGGCGCTTCTGCCGCTGTTTCTGGTTCAAAAGTTGCTTGACCTGGGGAATGCGGCACCTATAGACCCTTTCCTGCACACGCCTGTGCACGGTGGCTCTGGATGTTTCTACTTTAGACTCAGTCCACTGCTTCCGCAGGTCCCCCAAGGTCTGGAATCGGTCCTTCTCCACTATCTTCCTCAGGGCCCGGTCACCTCTTCTCGTTGTGCAGCGTTTTTTGCCACACTTTTTCCTTCCCACAGACTTCCCACTGAGGTGCCTTGATACAGCACTCTGGGTACAGCCTATTTGTTCAGAAATTTCTTTCTGTGTCTTACCCTCTTGCTTGAGGGTGTCAATGATGGCCTTCTGGACCGCAGTCAGGTCGGCAGTCTTACCTATAATTGCAGTTTTGAGTAATAAAACAGGCTGGGAGTTTTTAAAAGCCTCAGGAATCTTTTGCAGGTGTTTAGAGTTAATTAGTTTATTCAGATGATTAGGTTAATAGCTCGTTTAGAGAACCTTTTCATGATATGCTAATTTTTTGAGACAGGAATTTTGGATTTTCATGAGCTGTATGCCAAAATTATCAGTATTAAAACAATAAAAGACCTGAAATATTTCAGTTGGTGTTCAATGAATCTAAAACATATGAAAGTTTAATTTGTATCATTACATTATGGAAAATAATGAACTTTATCACAATATGCTAATTTTTTTAGAAGAACCTGTATATACTCACCTAAAAGATTTTTAGGAACACCATACTAATACTGTGTTTGACCCCCTTTCGCCTTCAGAACTGCCTCTACGTGGCATTGATTCAACAAGGTGCTGAAAGCATTCTTTAGAAATGTTGACCCATATTGATAGGATTGCATCTTGCAGTTGATGGAGATTTGTGGGATGCACATCCAGGGCACGAAGCTCCCGTTCCACCATATCCCAAATATGCTCTATTGGGTTGAGATCTGGTGACTGTGGGGGCCATTTTAGTACAGTTAACTCATTTTCATGTTCAAGAAACCAAATTGGAAATGATTCAAGCTTTGTGACATGGTGCATTATCCTGCTGGAAGTAGCCATCAGAGGATGGGTACATGGTGGCCATAAAGGGATGGACATGGTCAGAAACAATGCTCAGGTAGGCCGTGGCATTTAAAGGATGCCCAATTGGCACTAAGGGGCCTAAAGTGTGCCAAGAAAACATCCCCCACACCCTTACACCACCAGCCTGCACAGTGGTAACAAGGCATGATGGATCCATGTTCTCATTCTGTTTACGCCAAATTCTGAATCTACCATCTGAAAGTCTCAACAGAAATCGAGACTCATCAGACTAGGCAACATTTTTCCAGTCTTCAACTGTCCAATTTTGGTGAGCTCTAGCTACCCGGTGGGGTCTTCTGCTGTTGTAGCCCATCCGCCTCAAGGTTGTGCGTGTTATGGCTTCACAAATGCTTTGCTGCATACCTCGGTTGTAACGAGTGGTTATTTCCTTCAAAGTTGCTCTTCTATCAGCTTGAATCAGTCGGCCCATTCTCCTCTGACTGTCATGACTTTAAGATGAACGACAGGAAGCAAATGGAAGTTGAAAGCTTTAATGGAATATCCAGGAAAACAGTGCAAGCAGATGTGACAAGGTGACGCAGGGACTTCGGTGGTCAGGATCCGTGATGAAGTGCAGTGAAGAGGTGCCGGTGAGACGACAGTTGAAACCCCTCGACGAAGACGAAGAACAGGAACACAAGGCTGGAACTGAACACCGGAACACCAACACGGATGACATCAAACAACGATCTGACAAGGATGATAGAACAGCGGTAAGTATAAATAGAGTGGTGGGATTGATTACAGCTGGTGATGTGGATGAGGATCAGCTGAAGTGGATCAGGTGATGTCATACACTCACGCCCACTACACATGTGCATTCACACCACAACATAAACACAAGACAAGAAGGAACAGAGAATACGTCTACCGTGACAGTACCCCTCCTCCTAAGAACGCCTCCTGGCGTTCCCAGACTCCTTACCCTGTCGATTGTAATCATCGATAAGGGAGTGATCCAGCATGTCTCTAGCAGGCACCCAACTTCTCTCCTCCGGACCGTAACCTTCCCAGTCCACCAAGTACTGAAATCCGCGTCCCCTCCGCCTAGAGTCCAGAATACGATTAACCGAATACGTGGTCTCCCCACCTACGAGTCGCGGTGGAAGAGGAACCGGGGCAGGCGGATTAATGTGAGAATGAAACACGGGCTTGATCTTTGATACATGAAAGGCGGAATGGACCCTCCTGTACGCGGGAGGTAACTTGAGGCGGACTGCCACTGGACTAATGATCTTGGTGACAGTAAACGGGCCAATACATTTGGGTGCAAGTTTATTAGAGACGGTGCGAAGAGGAATGTTCCTGGTTGAAAGCCACACTTTTTGACCAACCATGTATACGGGAGGCTTAGACCTGTGGCGATCGACCTTAGCCTTGGTGCGCGCCCCCACCTGGAGTAGAGTCTCACAGGCTCTAGTCCAAGTGCGGTGACACCTCTGAACAAAGGCGTGAGCGGAGGGAACCGCGACCTCGGATTCCAGACTGGGAAATATTGGTGGCTGGTAACCTACGCTACACTCAAACGGAGATAGGCCCATAGCAGACACTGGCAACGTGTTGTGAGCGTACTCCACCATGGACAGTTGTTGACTCCATGAGGAAGGATTCTTGGAAACCAAACATCGCAACACTCTCTCCAAATCCTGGTTGGCTCTCTAGGTTTGACCATTGCTCTGGGGATGAAACCCTGAGGACAAACTAACCGTCGCCCCCAGTAATTTGCAAAACTCTCGTCCCCTGTCGGGAACCACGTCAATCGGAAGGCCATGTAAACGAAAGACGTGATCTACGACCGTAACCGCTGTCTCCTTAGCTGAGGGCAATTTAGGTGAGGGAACAAAATGGGCTGCCTTCGAGAACCGGTCCACTACAGTCAAAACGACTCTGTTACCCTGGGAGGGCGGGAGGGCGGTAATGAAATCTAGAGCGATGTGGGACCAAGGTCTCGAAGGAACCGACAGCGGTTGAAGTAACCCGTCTGGAGGTCGATTGGAAGTATTACCAGTGGCACAAACCGAGCAAGCCAAAACAAAATCGTGATTGTCGCGAGCCATAAGTGGCCACCGAAATCGTTGCTTGACTAAGAAACTAGTACGATTAACTCCTGGATGGCAAGCCACGTTGGAGCTATGACCCCACTGAATAACGTCAGACCGTAATCCCTCCGGCACAAACAAGCGATTCGGTGGGCAGCCAGGCGGAGGCGTTACCCCTTCTAAGGCCTTCTTGACCCTCGATTCGACCTCCCATGTGAGTGTGGAAACGAATAGAGTTTCGGGCAAAATGCATTTGGGAGTAGATGGGCGTTCGGAAAAATCAAATATACGAGATAATGATTCGGGTTTGATGTTCTTGGAACCCGGACGGTATGAAAGAGAGAAATCGAAACGACTGAAAAATAATGCCCACCTAGCCTGCCTGGAGTTCAATCTCTTGGCGTTTCTAATGTATTCTAAGTTCTTGTGATCAGTCCAGACGATAAAAGGTACCCCCGACCCTTCTAACCAGTGGCGCCATTCCTTCAACGCTAACTTAACTGCCAACAACTCCCTGTTGCCAATGTCATAATTACGCTCGGCTGGGGATAAACGATGAGATAAAAACGCGCAGGGATGCATCCTATCGTCTATGACAACAGTGCGCCTACTCCCACCTCTGACGCGTCGACCTCCACCACGAACTGACGTGAAGAATCAGGGGCGACAAGGATGGGGGCAGAAACAAAGCGGCCTTTCAGTTTGGAGAACACAGCCTCAGCTGTGTCTGACCACCTGAACGTAGTTCTGGGGGAGGTCAAGGCAGTCAGAGGTGCGACTAGTTGGCTGAAATTGCGAATAAAACGCAGACAGAAATTGGCGAATCCCAGAAACCTCTGCAGGGCCTTGCGAGAATCTGGGCTTGGCCAATCTACCACAGCCTTGATCTTCTCAGGGTCCATCCGCACTCCCTCAGACGAAGCGATGTACCCTAGGAAAGGGACCGACTGTGCATGAAAATCGCATTTCTCCGCCTTGACAAAAAGCCCATTCTCTAGCAACCTCTGAAGCACTCGTCGGACGTGTTACACATGTCCCTGGAGAGAAGAAGAAAAAATCAATATGTCATCCAGGTAGACATATATGAACTGATCGATCATATCTCGCAACACGTCATTGACCAGTGCCTGGAAAATTGTCGGGGAGTTGGACAGCCCGAAAGGCATGACCAAATATTAAAAATGCCCCCTGGGGGTGTTAAAAGCAGTTTTCCATTCATCCCCCTCCCTAATGCGAACCAAATGATAAGCGTTACGCAAATCCAATTTTGTGAAGATGGATGCTCCCTGCAACCCCCTCGAAGGCTAAAGACATCAACTGCAAAGGATAAGCATTCTTTACCGTGATGTTATTCAGCCCTCGGTAATCAATACAAGGTCGCAGAGAACCGTCCTTCTTCCCCACAAAAAAGAACCCCGCCCCCGCTGGAGAAGAGGAAGGGCGAATGAACTTGGTTTCTAGAGAATCAGAAATATATTTCTCCATAGCCTCCCTCTCTGGAATAGAAAGTGAGTATAACTTGCCCTTAGGCGGAGACTTACCTGGAAGTAAATCTATAGCACAGTCATAGGGACGATGCAGAGGGAGAGAAGCAGCACGAGACTTACTGAACACCTCATTCAGGTCCAGATACTCCGCGGGCACGTTAGACAAATCCCCTGCTTCCTCCTGAAAAACAGATACAGGCACAGACGAACAGGCAGACACGAGACAGGACTTATGACATTCCTTGCTCCACTCCAGTACTGATCTATGATGCCAGTCCACTCGGGGGTTGTGACGGATGAGCCAGGGATGTCCAAGGACGACGGTTGCAAGAGGTGAATCACTGAATGATTGCCGGAAGTGATGAGGGTAATGTCTTCAGTAGAAAGGGAAATGGTGGGAAGTTCTTGTCCATTAAGTGCGTGAACCGCAATCCTGTGTGTGAGGGGCCTGAGGGGAATCTGAAATTTCTGTGCGAAAGTGTGGTCCATAAAATTACCTTCAGCCCCAGAGTCCAGAAGTGCTTGGCAGTCGTGCTGGTGGACTGACCACCTAAGTCTTACCGGGAGGAGCGTGGAGGTAGATGTAATCGATGATGAGGTCTTCCTGGCGGAGATCCCACCAGCCTCAAGTTTACTATCGGCTTGGCCTTTTACCGGGCAGTTGTATGCATAATGTCCCGCTCCTCCACAATACAGGCAAAGGCCCTGGGACCTCCGCCTCTCCCTCTCCTCCCGGGAAAGCCGAGCTCGACCCACCTGCATGGGCTCGGGATCGTAGGCGGGGCTGACCACGTCTTTGCAGCTGGATCGTGGAACGTCGATCCCTCCGGAGGTACGGGTGGACGGAACTCAGCGCTCGACCCTAGACAGCCGAGCGTCCACCCGCAGAGCTAAGTCGATCAACCCGTTCAGTGTGGTAGGTAGATCCAGGGCGTAGATCTCCTTCTGGACGTGGTCAGCCAGCCCATGCAGGAACATATCCCACTGCGCCTCCTCGTTCCAGCCGCACTCCGCCGCCAAGGTCCGAAACTCGATTGAAAAATCAGAGATTGATCTTTCTCTTTGACGCAGTTCCGCCAGCGTTCTGTCTGCCTCTCTTCCCGAGACAGCCCGGTCAAAAACCTTCCTCATCTCGGCAGCGAGGGTCTGGAACGAGGCGCAACATGGATTCTGATTCTCCCACACCGCCGTTCCCCAAAGCGCCACTTTCCCAGTCAAAAGGGTCAGAAAAAAAGCTACTTTAGCCTGTTCGGTGTCAAACGTACGGGGCTGCAGAGCGAAATGCATTGAGCAGTGTGTCAAAAATGCTCTGCAAAAGGCTGGCTCACCGGAATAGTGCTCAGGTACCGGAAGGCGGGGCTCTGACTGGGTGGGTCTCTCTGGAGGTGTGGGAGGAACGGCCGGTGTGGGCGACACAGTGGGACCCTGTAGGCGTTGGATCTGCTGGGTGAGCTCGGACACCTGCGTCACCAAAGCTTGCACTGCGCGACCCGTGTCGCCGATCTCTCTCTGCTGGGAATCCATTCTCCTGATGCTGTGATGGATAAACTCTTCCATGGATCTTGGCGCCGCACTCGCTGCTTCCATTTCCGGGTCAGATCGTTCTGTCATAACTTTAAGATGAACGACAGGAAGCAAATGCAAGTTGAAAGCTTTAATGGAATGTCCAGGAAAACAGTGCAAGCAGATGTGACAAGGAGACGCAGGTACTTCGGTGGTCAGGATCCGTGATGAAGTGCAGTGAAGAGGATGGTGAGACGACAGTTGAAACCACTCAGAAACAGTCTATGTAGTCAGAGGTCATGATCACTACTACAGATATAAGTCGACCAACGTTACTTCTCTGATAGTAGCTTAGGTTTGATCATGCCATGGTTTCCCACGTAAGATTACATTAAACACAGTGAGGTGAAGTGGTCGAGCACATGGTGCAGCGTCAAGCGGGTGCGTTCCTGTGAGACTGTTTCGGTCATGCTCGCCTCACGCACGCGCCCGCCCGTTGCCGAAGTTCAATTGTCTATTTTTGTACGCGACGCGCAGCACAAATCATTGGAAGAGAGACTGATCCTCGGCTCGCTGTTTGTGAGTTTCCAGAATCTAAATAGTTATCTATAGGTTTTATAGGTACTGTATAGAGGGCCTGTCATTCACTCGCGGAGCGCTGTCTCCCTTTCTGTTCACCTGAGAACCTGCCAAAGCCTCTCCACTGCTGGTTTGGGTGGGTTATATATCCCACCCCTCCTGTGATCATGGTTTGACTGTAGGCCTATGTGTATTCAGAGCCAGTAAGCAACAGACTTTCAAAATTAAAAAAAAAAAACTGCGTTAACGTGCGATAAAAAAATTGTCGGCATTAATTAATAAATGCGTTAACGCGATAACGCGTTAACTTGCCCAGCACTAATATATATATATAAAATACACACACATACATATATATGTAATATATATATATATATATATATATATATATATATATATAACATTTTATATTAAGTTACCCAGACATTTCTTTAAAAAAAAAAAAAAAAAAAAAACCTGATTCAAGGTAATTTAAATACAGCTAGTTTTCATACCTGGCAGTGTGTCCACTGGCCCGCACTGTGGACAGGCCGCTGAGGGTTTCAGAGAAGTGTGAATAAACTGGAGAGAGAGTGAGGCTACACAGGCGTTTCAGCTCACGGGATGAGTGACGATAAAAACATTGAGTTTGATAATAAAGAGCCCCCAGAGGAACCAAAGGAAGTAGCACCCAAGGCAGCCCGTAGGTCATGACGACAAGCATCCCAAGCAACCCAAACACATTGGCCAGGAGGATGTTTAAGACAAAGGGGAGAGAGTCATCCACACAGTAAATATCTGAGGAAAATCGATTCAGGATACGGCCCAAGGGTGTAGTGTCAAAAAACGTCATAGTGGCCTAGAATAGGAGAAGCATATGAATAATGTAAATACACACATTCAAAAAACATTATACATTATACATTATATATTATAATAATTGCAATGACTTAGATATAATAATATTACATTTAGATTATATATTAAAATTGTATTTAGATACAAAATATTAAACCAAGTAGTGACACCTGCAAACAAATGAGATTTTTTCAAATTAATTTTTTACACATTTTAGCAATTGCTTTTATTCAACTGGGCTTAGTAATAGCTCAGAGATGCAGAGACAACGATCATTACCTTCAGTACAGTAGACAGAAGTCTCTCATGAATGACAGTAGCAGCACGGATTGCTCCATACGCAAAGAGAAACGCACGAGCAGCTGTAAATACAGTGTTCCCTGCCGCCAGAGATCCATACACAGTAATGTAAAACTTCAGCTCAGAGCTCATACTTCCTGAAGTCTCTGAACCTCTGTCAGGTGCAGGAAATCTGAAAGTGATGGAGGAGACAGAGATAAACCAATCAAGTCAAGTTAAATGAGTTCCAACTGTGGCATAAGACAGAAACAAAACTTCTGTAAATGATCTATCAATCTATCTATCTATTCTGTAAATTGTGTTCCATTGTTTTCTATTGTTCCATTGTTTTACATGTTATTTTCATTTCAGATGCAACAAACATGACATTTTAGTATTAGAATGCAAGTCTTATTGCATTGGAAAATATGTACTTATAGAATGTTCTGCCTTTATGAAGGTAAAGTAATTTTACTTAATTTATTTCCATTTAAAATAAAATTTGTTCTTCTGAACTTTCTATTCAAAGAATATATCACAGTTTCCACAAAAATATTAAGCAGCACGTCTGTTTTAAATATTGTATAATTATAAGAAATGTTTTTTTTTAGCACCAAAGCATATTAGAATGATTAATGATGCTGAAAATTGTGGGAGTAAGGGAGTACAAAGGTTGGAATCGTTCGATAGAAAATGTTTTACATTTTTAGAAAAAAAAATACATTTGGACATTCTCATGCTAAAAAACTGCTGATAATGCGGGGGAATGGTTGCCTTCACCTACAAAAACTTGCTCAAGTTTAGGTAAAGGCCAAAACAATTATGGTTGTATTCTCCTGTTGTATCTTTCAAATGACATATGACACCTGACTATCTGAGTTGTATAATGTTTTTGACATTTTACAGTACATAGTACAAAAAGATATTTCAGAAATTATGTTTTTATTTTTTATTAATGAGTTAATCAGACTCTAAGCTTTCAAATGATACCTTTTTGTGTTGATCAAGGCAGTAGATATTATATATATATATATATATATATATATATATATATATATATATATATATATATTATAGGCAGTATATTTCAAAAATATGATTATTCATTTATTTCGTAGCTAGTTATAGTTTATTTCTGCCGGCAGTACACTACTGCGGTTTAGAGGGACGACTCAGCACTCTTTAAGAGTTTATCAAAATGGTTAAATTCACATGGTTATTAATACATTTCAGGTTTAAAGGGTTAAAATTACTTTCCATAGTCTCTTTCTGTTACATAAGCACAGCATATAAAATGTTTTGTTTCAGAAGACTCTGAGCTTCTTCACGGTGACAACTTATTTTAAGGTGATGTAGTTACATTGTAATTACTCAAATAAGTACTGAGTAATATTAATTAACTATATGTACTTATTATAGTTACGGTTTGGGTTTGGTTTAGGATTAGTTACTATAGTAATAACAGTAAATTGCATAATTACAAGTAAGTAGTGTAGTAACGTGTAACTTAAGTCACCTTAAAATAAAGTGTTACCCTCTTCTCTTTTTCCTCTCCTTACATTCTGCAAATATCTCACTTCTTTTGGGACTTTCTTTCTCTATACTCTCTGATCTTTACAAATTGCATCTACACTGCTTTGGATTTTATTTTAACCTATTGACTAAAAATTATTTTATCTTATTTATTTTTTATCTTATCTTGAAACTTATATCCTATTACAAATTTAATATTTACTAAATTCATTTGTTGCCTTTATATTTAATAAAATGTCTTATTCCTTATTCAAAATTTGATCTCTGACATAATCATTGCTCGTCTGCCTACATCACACTGCATCAATAATATTTCACAATATTACAGTTTTATTGTATTTTTGATTAAATAAATGCAGCCTTGGTGAGCAGAAGAGGCTTCTTTCAAAAACATAAAAAAATATTACTAACACCAAACTTTTGAATGGTAGTGTAAATAATAGGAAAAAAATATTTTACGAAATGTGTCACTCACATAAGTCTCTCAGGAGACAGGAAAGTCAGAGTCAAGAGTGGATCAGCTGACAGTGACACCAGCTCAGTCGTATTGTCCTTCATATGTGAAATCCAGTGAGAGAGCCACCAGTCGGACACATTTTTGGTGGCTGTATAAAGCAAATCAAAGCATTGATTGTGCAGTAGTGCAGTGACTATCTTACAGCGATGCTTTTATAATACATAAAGCTCATATTGATACAGTTGTTGGTACCTTGCATTAGGAAAAGGGAGAGCAGAACAGCCACAGCCAAGCATCCACCCACTGCTCTCCAAAAGGAGCAGTACACAGCCCAGGACAGCTTTCCCATTTGCTTCTGCTCCTCTCCAAACATCTTTAGCTCTGATTTTAGCTCCGGCTCATTGGCCTCCACTTCCTCTCTGACTATAGCATCTGAGAAAGAAGGTTTATTTGCATAATCACAGTTGAAGTGCACCAAGAAAAAAAAAAATGCAAATGGTTCGCTCACTCATTTGAAAAACACCAGTACCTTTCTCCTTAGCATTGCTGTTGTTCTTGCTGTCCTTAGGGGGTTTTACCAAAGAAAGGACTTCGTTTGGTGTCCCTTAAACACAAAAAAAGACAAAGCAGAGAGTTTTATTAGTAAATTCAAGTCAATTCATTTATAAACTCACAAAGTTCCTGTTTTTTTGACAGTAAATAGCAAAGAGGGCATGCCTGTGACGATTGGTACCTGTTTTTACAATCATCCCATTGTCCATCAGCACCACCACGTCTGCCTTATCCACAAACTCTATCCGATGAGTACAAAGAATTCTGGTCTTGTTTTTGAGAATTCCCAAGATGCATTTCTCCATGAGATGCTGGGCAACATCAGCATCCACAGCTGCTAAAGGATCATCCAGCAAATAGATTTCTTTATCCTGGAATATAAAATGCATTATAAATACACACATCATATTTCTGCCCAAATCTGTTAGAACTTTCTGTTTGGGCCTTTTAGAGCATCAATCAAACATCTTTTATGACGTTTAAAAAAAACTTGCACCATATAAACAGCCCGGGCAAAAGCGAGGCGGCTTTTCTGTCCTCCGCTCAGAGTCACACCATTCTCCCCCACTTCTGTCTGATCACCACCGGGCAAGACCTGAACAAAATAGCACAGCTCAGTGTCAGTTAGAACTTTCCATAGATTTCAAACAAGCAATTCATAAGAAAAACTGCATGTAAAATAAAGATAGCTAGATATACACCCACATTTAGGTCATCGGCAAGGGCACAGGCCTCAATCACAGCTTGGTAGAACGTGCTGTCAAAGTCTCTGCCAAAAAGAATATTGTCCTTCACTGTTGCATGCTGGATCCATGACTCCTGGGCAGCCAATCCAAATCCCTGTTCTCTTCCCGGAACAGATACTTCCCCTCCACACCTACAGGAGACAAAACCACATAATAATGAAGGATGTTAAGTGTGTAATATCTGTACCACTTAAAGCAACAAATGAAAATGCAAAAATAACAAGGGGATTTATAAATATTTAAATATTGGAAACAAATGCAAGGATGTAATAAAAATGACAGTAAAGACATTGTTACAAAAGATTACTATTTGAAAAAAGAATTATGGTCTTTTGAACTTCCTATTCATTAACTAATCCTGAAAAAAGTATCATGATTTCCACAAAAATATTAAGCAGCACAACTGTTTTCAACATTGTTAATAATAAGAAGTGTTTACTGAGCAACAAATCAGTATATTAGATTTCTTAAGGATCATGTGACACTGAAGACTGAAGTAAAAAGTTAGAAAATTCAGCTTTGCATCACAGGAATAAAGAACATTTAAAAAAATATTTAAATATAAAACAGTTATTTTAAATTGTAATAATATTTCACAATATTACTGTTTTTACTGTTATTTTGATTAAAAAAATGCTGCCTTGGTGAGCATTAGACACTTCTTTCAAAAACAAAATGATTGTATATATAAATTATTAATAAAGAATATTACAGACTCTAAAATTGTAAACTGAAGTGCATATACTTTACATTTAAATTGCCTTGAAGAGTTACTTCATCCATATATTGTTCTGGTATTTTATTTTGCACATTGCTAAACTGCCCTACAAAAGGCAAAATACCATAACTTGCTAGAGTGTGGAACTGAGAAAAATGCCTTAAAGATTTTTAGTTGTCCAGCCAAATTAATGATAGGTATGACACTGGAAAAGTGGCAATTAGATGTTTTAGAAATGAAAATATGAAATGAAAAAAATCTTGAGCTTTTGAAGATACTATTTTGTTACCACTATTTTGAGGTTACTGTACTCTGCCTTTGTATTGTCTGTAAAAAGCGAGAAGTCACACCAAGGCAAAAGGCAATAACTTCCACATAATAAATATTTGGTTTCTGATCACCATTTACAAAATCATAATAGTAACACCTGTATAAAATCTAGTGATCATGGCATTTATTTTGGATGATTTACAATTGCTTTGTTATATGGAGCGGTTTGGTAGCCTATTTATTGGACAGCTGACTAGCCTATTTTTGCTATCGGCTGCTAGCTAGCTAAATTAAGTAGATTGCGATTATCTAATTTGTTTGTCTGATGCATCTTTTGTGTTACTTGACCTTGATGTCTACGTTTCAAAGCAATCTCAACATGCCTATTTTACAAATTTGAATGGACAATAAAACAAAGCCAGAATACCGTAACTCCAGGCCGGCACAGTAACTTCTGAACAATAGCAGAGTACCCCCTTACTCAATTTGAGCGTTCAAAACAAAGGCAAAGAAAAGAAACTGGTGTTACGGTGTTCTGCCTTGGTTTCTTCTGTGCTTTCGGAAGTTACTGTTAAGACCCATTATTTTCTCGAAAATACAACGGAATTGACTCAAGATACTTACCCATACAATAAAGGAGGACTTGAATGTCCCCAAAATACCAATAACTATTTTTTTTAACAAAAATGAAGTTACTGCCTGTTGCCTTTGTAGGGCAGAAGATGTTTTATTAATTAGTACCTGGTAAGCTCTCCTGTTATGGCAGCCAACAAAGAACTTTTCCCACAACCAACTTTTCCCACCACAACCACCAGAGATCCCTGGAGCCAGAAAGCAAAGACATTTACAAACTAACATACTTTTGCATTATTCAAACCTGCGACAAAATATTTGAAGAAACAACCCAAAAACATTTTTTAAGGGAGATTCCTCTCTCTCTCTCTATTGATCAAGGTGAAACATTTGAGCTACTGATGGTCCAACTAAAGCACAATGCCTAGCTATTCCTCCTTCAGCACATACCCTTTTAACGCTGAGATTGAGTGCATGCAGATAAAAGCTGTGTGGTGGTGGTGACCCATCCTCGGTCTTGTCATCAGGCACACTGACAGAATCTGAATCCACTGGCTGCTTCCAGGAGAAACTCGCCTGGTCCATCTGAACAGCAGACAGAGGGTCCTCAGGACACACTGCAGAAAAATAAATGACAGATATGAAATACACTAATTAAATCTATTCATCAATGCTGTTGTTAATTATATGAATTTGCCTACATAAAGAGTTTAATTTAGGTGACTGTGTTTAAATGACAAGTAATAAGAAAACAAAACAACAACACTGATGAATCAGAATAGTGATTCCCAAATTTTTTTGCCATTCAAACCCCTTTACCTGTATTTACATTTCAAGTTATTTAATTTCAGGTATTTAATTCAGTTATTTTCAGTCATTTAAACATACATTTGCATGTTTATGGTTCTCCAACATCAGATAATGTTCACATGACAAGTAGACAAATATATATATATATATATATATATATATATATATATATATATATTTTTTTTTTTTTTTTTTTTTTTTTATTATATATTTAAATTTTAATTAACTATTTCAAATAATTGATGCTTTTTATCAAAAGAAATCCTGCATCAGAATAAAAAATTCTAGAGAGCCATGTTATAACCATACAATCAATGAGAAAAACATAAAATAACACCTGACCTTTGGGTTGTGCTATGGACTATTTTAACCTTAAAGAAACAGGTCAGGTACCTTGAGTGTAATAGACTGTGAGGTCCTGATCCTGTAGCGTGAGGAAGCGCTGAATACGGTCTAATGACACTTTAGCTTCCAGTGTTCCATTCAGCACCCAGGGAAAGGCATTGAGAGGAAGAATGAGCATCCCCACAAGAGCCAGAGTACTAAACACCTGCCAAGCAAAATATAAAATGCAGCCATTCAAAAATATTTAAACTATTTAAACACAGAGCAGACTCTGTTCCCCTGTAAAGAAACATTCTAAGCTGTGGTATATTACATAAGAAGACTATGCAACGGCTGTTGTATTGAAGCCAGTGTAATCCTTTAAATTGTGACCTACACACCTTTGCAGCAGTGAGATTGTTTCCCAGCAGGACGTATGTAATGAATGTGAGGATAGAGATGACCACGGGCAGAGCAGCCCAGATGTACACACATACAGCATCCAAGTACTTCAGAACTTTCAGGTGATGGAGCTCTTTTTTACGGGCCTCCCCAATCTTTTGAGAGAAGTGCTCCTCCCAATTATAGTACTTCAGAACCCGGATTCCAAAGAGTATCTCTGTCATTAGCTTTAGACAAAAGATATCAGATATTTGATTATCCATTGGAAGCTACAACACCAGCAATAGAAAACCTTTTTGAATTCAAGGCTCCTGTCGTCAACATTTAAAAGTCCCCATGACTTCTCCAGACGATTTACTGGATAAGGATTAAGGACAATGTTTAAAAAAAAAAAAAAATTCTATTTTATTTCTATTTAAATCTTTACTTTTTTATTCTATAAAAATGCCTAATTGAATTTTTAAAATGTATTCACAGCTCTAGTAGGTCTGATTTTTTGTCGCTTTAGCTCATTTTAATGCTTCTTTTGTCTTGCATTTCTGTAAATCATCTAAGTCATATTGAGGCCCCTTGCAAGTTTGCTGAGGCCCCCTGGTTGAGAACCACTGTATTACACTACTGTTAAAAGTTTGGGGTCAGCATGATTTTGAAATGTTTTTGAAAGAAATATATTATGCTCATCAAGGCTGCCGAAGCTTATTTAATTAAAAGAACAATTTAAATAAAATTTGAAATAACTTATTTTATTTTCATATATTTTTAAATCTACTGTATTCCTGTGATGGCAAAGCTGAATAGTCTTTAGTGTCACATAATCCTTCAGTTCATACTAATATGCTGATTTGATGCTCAAAAACATTTCTTATTATCATCATCATCCATGTTGCTTACTTGTGTAAATCCTAATACTTTTTTTCAGGATTTTTTGATGAATAGAAAGTTCAAAAGAACAGAATTTATTTGAAATAGAAATAGTTTGTAACATTATTAAAGTCTTTACTGTCACTTTTGATTAATTTAATGCATCCTTGCTGAATAAAAGTATTAATATCTCTCTCTCTCAGAAGAAAAAAAAAATCTTACTGACCCCAAACTTTTGAATGGTAGTGCATTTACTTAAAGCCAAATTCAAAGACATGTTAGCCCGGTTTCATAAACAGAGCTTAGATTAAGCTATGATTAAGCCTTAGTTCAATTAGGCCATTTAGGTGGCTTTCATAAACGTGCCATATATAAAACATTCTAGTGTGCATCTTGAGACGAAACAATGTAAAAGGCATATTTTAAGATAGTTGCTTTCAGCTAAAACAGCTCAAACATGCATCTTAGTCTGGGACTAGGCTTAAAGGGATAGTTCACCCAAAAATGAAAATTAGCCCATGATTTACTAACCTTGAAGCCATCCTAGGTGTATATGACATTCTTCTTTCAGACATATAAAATCGGAGTTATATTAAAAAATGTTCTGGCTAGCCTGATAATGGCAGATAATGGCAGTGAATGGCTGTATGTCTTTGGAAGTACATCAAAGTGAATTCTATCCATCATAAAAGTGCTCAACGCGTCTTCGGGGTTAATAAAGGCCTTCTGAAGTGAAGCGATGCGTTTAGGTAACAAAAATATCCACAACGTAATGTGGATTACAATTCACAATTCACGATCCACAATTCCAATTGACATCTCTCGTGGTTCAAATAAACAGGGCTCGGCAACCGCATTTGTCATTACATTGTGCGTCAAGTTCAAGGGTTACTCTTTTGGCGTAAATCGATGTGTACAGCCGTCCGCCAGAAGCTAGTTATTTTAGTCGATAAAGTTTTAAACTTGGATATTTTTCTTACACGAACGCATCGCTTCACATCAGAAGACCTTTATTAACCCTCTTCCACTGCCATTATAAAGCTTGGAAGAGTCAGGACATTTTTTTATATAACTCGTCTGAATTCGTCTGAAAGAAGAATGTCATATGCACCAAGGATGGCTTAAAGATGAGTAAATCATAGGCTAATTGTCATTTTTGGGTGAACTATCCCTTTAAGCCTTGTCTGTGAAACCAGGGGATTAAATTAAAAATATTCCAGATCATTACATTTACATTTACAAAACAGTCCCACCTTCACTCTCCCATCCTTGTGTAGCAGCATGTGTTTATTGTTTTCCAGAATTCGGGAAGCCAAGACTTTATTCAAAGGCACAAGCAGTATGGCCACGCCCACTCCTCCCAAGAAGGCCACGCCCACCTGTAGGTAAAGCAGGTAAAGTGCAAGGAAAAACTGGAAGGGAAGACTCCAAACTTCATGGAAGCTGTTGAAGAAATTCACCACACGGTCTGTGTCTGTGCTCATGAAGTTGACAATCTCGCCCATGTTGAAGTGAGCCAGAGCAGGCGCACTGACTTTTAGAGCTTTGCTGTATATGGTGGAAATCACAGCAGCCCGAGCCTCTAACGCAACCTTTGATACTTCATAAACAAAGACATTCCTCAGCAGGGCAGCAAGAAAGGTACTAGCAAACAGTCCCACGGTACACCACACACCCTTGCTCAGTGGTGCCCCCTCAGTCTCCATGAAACCCACCAATTGACCGAGAAGCAGGGGTCCAGCAAAAGCTAGCATACTAGCTAATAACTTCAAGACACCCAGCAGGTAGTAGCGTAGACCAAAGGCCTTGTGCAACACTTGCAGAAGTTTGACATCATGTTGTGTTTCTTCACATATCCCCTCTGGCTCTGCCTCACTCCGAGAGTTGTCCTGCAGGTTTCCTCTTGAAAGTCTATCCAGTCTCACAGGTTTTTCCTGACCAAGAGGATGGAGACATTTCTGCCAACATTGGTGGAATCGGAGATTGACTGCTTTGGTGCGTAGGCGATGTGGCAGCTGGAAGACGTCACATGGCCTCTCCAGCTCTCCACGTTTACCTCGCTTCAGCAAAGGGTTCAGCCACAGGTAGAGCAGCCTGGACAGCCAGTTGCAGCCATCCTCGGCTACTGTGGGTTCAAAGGAGACAATCAATGGAACTTCATCTTCTACATTACAAGACAGAAGGTCCCTTTGAGTTCTGTAACAGGGAAAGATATAACCAAATAGGTAGACCAGCACCAGAGCAGCCCTGGTTACTGTTAGAGCAAGACGGACAACCAGCAGAGGCTCTGAGACTCCAAGGTGTTCGATTTCTTGGGTGTAGGCAGTGAGGATATAAGCTAAATTGGGGATAGAGAGAATAAGCAGCAAAGGAAGCACAGCAGGACCCCGAGTCCTTCTGTACATTGTCCTTTGTAAGGCCAAAACGGCCCCAAAATGAACCATCCAGGCCATTATGCCACATCCATCGGCTAAGACATCCAGATAAATGTCTGGGGCCTGGAGTTCAAAAACCAGGACCAAGTCTCCAAAAAACAAGAGAGCCAACAGCACGGTCGATGCGGTCCTGAAGCTCCAGCCAATGGGAAGGGAGGATACAACATAGGTAAGTCTGTAGGTAATAAAACAATAATTATATACAGTATATATAAAAAGTATTTTGACATCAACATAATTAACACAATGAAAGTCAATATCAAATGCAACCCACTTTAAATGCATAATCTGATATATTTCCGAGAGGGATATTACACAAAATTTGGTCGGGACTTGATTTTAACAATCAGAATGGATTGGATCATGACTAAAGTTGCGGTCACATTTACACAATTTTGGCACATTTTAGGCTAAAAAGGCCTATTGCCAATAGGCAGCTCACTTTCAAAACAATCATTTTTCTGTTGGTCAGCACAGCAATTCTGAATGACCATCTTGAACCTGTAGCGAAACCTGTTGACCCTTTAGAATAAGATTGTGTTTTATGCAAGTAAACGGTCCATTCAGATTCAATGAAATGTTGACTTTCACTTTGAGATTTTTACATATACACTACCGTTCAAAAGTTTGGGGTTGGTAAGGTTTTTTTTATGTTTTGAAGTTAAAAAAGATCTCTTAGGCCCACAAAGGCAGTATTTATTTGATCAAAAATATAGAAAATAGTAATATTGTGAAGTTACTCTAATTTAAAATAACTGTTTTTATTCCTGTGATGGCAACACATTTTCAGCATCATTACTCCAGTCTTCATTGTCACATGATCTTTCAGACATTATTTGAATATGCTGATTTGATGCTCAAGAAACATTTCATATTATTATAAACGTTGAAACCGTCTATGGTTAACACTGGAAACTTTTTGAATGGTAGTATATTTCAGCATAAGGCTTATATATTAGCTTTAACTCACCTGGGCACACTAATGTAACAGGCACTGATGATGGCAATAATAGCATGTGCCAGTGATCCCAACAAAAGCTGGTTAACACAGGGACTGATGGTGCCATTCTGCCACACAGGAAATGGTCTGTCTACATTAGTGTGACAAAGCTCTGATATGAACTCAGCTGCTCCAAACACACTTGCATTCCCCCCCATGGCCCCTGAAGACCCCTGAGGGCTGAAATAAGGTCCTGGGGCGAAAAGAGATTTAAATGTGAAGGACAGGCAAAGTGCATTCACAGTACTTCACCTAACAAACAAACAATGTTTACCTAGTGAGCAGATACCAATGTACCTAGTGAGGAGCTTAAACAGCACTTTTGGGCAACAACATAGGTGCTGCCCAGGTAGGCAGCTCCCTAGGTTTTAAGACACAGCCAATGTCACGTCTAAATAATTTCATAATTACTCTGTCCAATACATCAGGAGAAAAATATGTTTCAGAAACGGGTCATTTAAATTTAAAGACATTTAAATGTCTTTGTTTATTGACAACCAACTATGTGACCTTATTCATAGTAAGACGCGCTTTAGTTTCTGCTCTTTCTGAAGTAAAGTATTATGAATTCTGCTTCCTACCTGTGAGAAACTGGCAATGTTTTTATCCTCCACCTCCGGGCATTTCGCACGTCAGTTAGAAGCGTGAAGCGAAACACTGCGAAGGCGTTTCAAAAGGCTGCGAGTGCGTGATTCAACTTCAAAATAAAGGTCCCAATCCCGAAGCAATTTAAGAATAACATTAAAAAAAAAAGTACTTATTCATGTAATTCCAAACCCGACTTTCTTAAGTAATTGTAGAAGAAAGTTAATTTTAGGCAGAAATCTGCTGTTTTAAATACAATAAAAGTAAATGAAAACTGGGGCTGCAAGATGTCAAAATAGTATGTAAAAGACTTGAGTACAAAAAAGAAAAAGAAAAGTAAAGGTTGTATAAAGGTTGAGTTGCACAAATCAAATGACTAAGAAATGAACTCAACTGTGGAAATTGATCTTATACACGGCTGTTATTTCATTTGTATCTTTGTTCTATATTGTATTTATTAGTGCTATTGCATGTAGTTGTTTATTTGTTCTTATTTTGATTACTGACTGTTTAGTTGTCTATACAAATGTCTGAACTTTTTTTATAAGTTAGGCTATTATAAATCTGAAGTGGTCAGGTACAGCGACCACTACAAGTCGTAGCTCTCAGAATGTTTACACGATGTAAGTTCTACAAGCACATGAAGGCTTTTTACAGTTCATAATCATTACAGTAATTACCAGGGCTGGGTAAAAATTATAGATTTCTCGATTTTAATCCATCCTGATCGATTCTTAAATCCCAATCTTTTAAGGCCCGTTCATACCAAGGACGAACTGCAAAGGTTACAATAAAGATATAGTTTTAAAAATCATTCTCAAAGAATAGCAGAATTCACACCACAGCTATAACTATAACGGCCCAGAAAAAGGACATTGTTGGAATCACTTTCAGAACGATTTTATCCAGCTGATGACTGATAAAAACATTGACAGCAAACCAGAATGATATACTGCAGCTGAAGACAAGCACTGTTGTGTTTTCTGTGGAGTTTTGTTATTTTTTATTATTATTTATTTTTTACATGTTTAATTCAAATGTGTACATTAAACTAAAGTTACAACTGTTTTGAGGTTAGTAGCCTAATGGTGTAGTGCCTCTTTAAGAGATGAGTGTGCTGTGGAACATGTAACCGGAGTTCACTGTGTGAAAAAGAAGCGCGATTCATTGAATCTATAATGACTTCAATCCGGTGAGCAGCCACTTGGTTTATTACCAGGTTATTTATTGGTGAGAAAAAATAAACAAACAAAAGTGAACCAAGAAAAACCTGAGTAATATCCTTTTGTACACTGGGTAGCCCTTTCCGTGGGAAGAACACGGAACAGTAATAAGCCAACTACGGCCCGAGAGCATTAAGCCAAGTTTGCCACTACCCTATCAGCATTGACCAGTGAAGGAGCACCAAGGGAAGAGGATCAGGCCGAATAGACCCCTCTGTCAAACAGCGCCTTGGTCAGTGCAGGGAAAGTAAGATGGATTCGGCAGAATTAGTGGCCTTAAAAGGAAAGCGCTCAACAGCACAGAGCTCTTTTAGCAAGAGAGCCAAAAAGTTGTCCCTCACTGTAGACCTCCAAGAAAAAAGGGTGCTTATTGACGAGATCAGAGCACTTGGTGTGGATTTTGGAAAGCTGCACGACACTGGACTCGAATATGTTGATGCTCTAGGGGAAGTGGATAACGAGGAAGAAGAAACAGAAAAAGAAGCTGCTCATGTAGAGGAGAAACTGGCGACGTGCTTTTCCACCTATACAGAAACGCTTCGGCTCGCTAAGGACACGTTATGGTCCAAATTTGCCTATGTCGACCTTAAACTGTACGGCGACAGTGCAGAGGAGAAATGTACTGAAGTGGAGCACACTGATGTGAAGGAGGACGTCGACTTTCAAGTCCTGAGAGAGAGCCTGGTGGAGAGGATCAAAATGCTTGAGCAGAAGGTGTTTGAATAGGAAGTTCTTGTTCCTGCAGCCAAGACAACAGTGTATAAACAGCAGCTATACAAGCTGGTCAACAGACTGCATGACTGGGTACGGAGCTGGCAAAAGTTGAAGCGGGTAGAAGGGGTCGATCCGGGAGAAGAGGTTGAAGAAGCAGGAACTAATGAAGAGCATAGCAAGTACGGTGAGGGGCCCACTAGAGTTAGCACGCAGCCCCAAATTCCCAGTGTAACACCTGTATCTAGTACTGGAGCAGTTGCGTTTCCATATGCTCCACAACAAAGCATCCCTGGCCTGCATCCCGGGGCGCATGGCTTCAGACCACAGATTAGTCTTGAAAGAACACGCCTGCCCAAGTTCTCGGGAGACATGACCGACTACTATCGGTGGAAGGCTGAGTGGGAAGAGCTGGAACAGCTGGGAAACCCACTGAGGATGGCTGGTGTTACAAGGTTCCACCTCCTGGCAAGTCTCGGTGACAGGGTGAAGAAAGACTTGGTTCTGTTTAGCTGTGCATCGGCGGATGAAATGTTCAGGCACCTCAATAACCGCTTCGGGAACAAGGCGAAAATTGTCCTGAAGATATCCGAGGGGGTTCAGGGTTTACCTTCCATAAAGGGAGATAACTCCAGGAAAGCAATTGAGCTTATTCAAGCAGTGGAGCGGGCCCTAAGTAACCTTGTGATCCTGGGAGAAGAGGAGGTAATAAAGAACCGTTGGGTAGCGCAGTCCCTTGAGTGCAAGCTACTAAGTGCTCTGAAGGAGAAATGGATTGCACAAGACTAAGCCTGTGAATGGTTTTACATAACCACTTTGACTGCTTACTGCGCTTCCTGAAGAGGCAGGAGGTGATCCTGGAGGAGCTAGATCAGCTGGAGGTAGGCCTTAGAGAGGGAAGCTCCTCAGTGAAAGGCTCGGTTGACAAGCCAGAAGGAGTCCAGAAAGCGTTCTCCAAAGCTACTTCTGGCCGAAGAGAGTCTCAGTCGAATCCACACTTAAGCTCGTGCACTGCCTGTGCTGATGAGACACACGCTGGCAGGCTGTTTGCCTGCAAGGCCTTCAGGGAGTTGGATATCCAGAAGAGAAAAGCCCATCTAAAGACCCATGGGATATGCAATCGGTGCCTGTACTTCCACCTAAAGGATGGCCGTTGCAACCCGAAGTTCCTCTGCAGTAAAATGGACTGCCGCAACGAAGAGCCTCACCACTATCTGCTCTGCTCCAAGTCCATCCCTCAAGAGAAAGACGTTGGGAACGAGGTGCAAGGTACCAAAAGGGTGGAGAGAAAAGGTCTCGGGCTGACCAGCAAGCAAGAAGAGCTCCTGGCGAAAGTCACTCCGGAATTAAGAGCAGAATTCAGGAAGGCATTTTCCAACAAAGCCTCAACTACGATCTGCACTGCTGGAGGTGGACTGAAAGAGTACTCAGTTATAATGATGTTATTGAAAGTGACAACTAACTCAGGCCACCTGATAGGCACTCTTATTGACCTTGCTTCTGACACCAACTATGTAACAAATAACGCTGCCCAGCGCCTTGGACTGATTGGTGAGTGCATCAAGTTAATTGTCCACGGAATAGGAGGGATGAAAAAGACAGTCATAACCAAGAGGTACTCCCTGCGACTAAGAGTGAAGACCACCAAGGAGACGGTAATGGAGCACAAACTGCTCTTCTACGGCCTGGAGAATATTGCGGAAATAACCAGGCCTGTCACTCCGCAACAACTGCAAAAAATCTTTCCTGACGTCACAGCAGAGGAGCTGGTTCGTCCTGAGAACATCGATCTCTTTATCAGCCATAGGGAAGGTCGTCTAGTTCCACAGCCGTTCAAATTGGAGGGAGATCTAGTACTCTGGGATGGCCCATTGGGCAAAACTGTTGGCGGTACTCACCCTGATCTTTTTGAGGTGGTTGACCTAATGCTGCACCTGTCTGAGACTCACTTTGCAAGGTCTATGAGAACATCATCAAGGGTGTACAAGGAGGTTCTTGTGGACACCAAAGACTTGAGTGAGGACCAAAACGGAAATGGAAGAAGTGACCCTCAGTAGCACCGCTGTCACTAATAAGGAGGAGTTTGAGTGGTTCAGGTGGGATAGTATTGGAGCAGCTTGTGACCCGAAATGCGGGGGCTGCAAGTGCAGCAAGTGCCCTTGGAGAAGAGAAGGAGGAGAAGAGAGGGAGGCAAAGAGATGACCCTTGGAGAAGAGAAGGACTTAGAAAAGATAAAGGACTGTCTCTCTTAAGTGCTAGCAGACAAACACAGCGATGCTCCACACTGGGATGCAGCCTACCCATAGAATGTAAGCCCAGCGATTCTGCCAGATAACCCCCGAGCAGTAGAAGCAACCTTCAGGAACACAGAGGCTCGGCTGGCGAGAGAACCTGTGTGGAAAGCGGCATATGGAGAGCAGATCCGTGAGATGGTATCAAAAGAAGCAGCCATCGAGCTCACGAAGGAAGTGATCAAAGGCTGCAATGGCCCAATCTGGTACATCAGTCATCTGGTTGCCCCGAATCCTCATTGTAGCTCAACTCCTGTGGGGATAGTCTAGAATAGTAGCCAGGAGTTCAGAGGGTTGAGCCTGAACAACCTCTTGCACAAAGGCCCTGATATCCTCAACCCGATCCGAGGTGTCCTGCTTAGATTCAGGAGCAGATTGTATGCTGCCCTTGGCGATGTTAAAAAAAATTATAATTCAGTGTGGCTGAAGGACGAGGAGGTCCACCTCCATCGATTCCTCTGGAGGGATAACCCCGAAGATGAAATCGGTGTGTTTGCCGTCGTCAGGGTTAACATCGGCGACAAGCCTGCTGGATGCATCGCTCAGGTTACCATGAGAGAGACCGCAAACCTGCCTCAGTTTACATCCATGGTTTAAGAGCGCCGGATCCTGACAGAGGACTGCTATGTGGACGACATTTTGACGTCGCATGATGATCTCCAAACTCTGAGTAGGATGACCGAAGGAGTGGAAGAGATCCTAATAGCAGGAGGCTTCTCCCTCAAGCCCTGGGTCATGACAGGCCAAAGTGGGAGGAGTGGAAAACCCACTGACCCCAGCAAAGTCAGTTCAACAGAGCCTAAGACTCTGATACTCCCCAACCAGATGCGGGACAAAGAGAACAGGGTATTGGGATTGGGATATGAACCCGAATCTGACAAACTCCGTGTGCTTACGTCAGTGAACTTTTCAAGGAGGCGAGGAAAGATGAGGACCGGTCTGGATCTACGAGAGGACGAGATCAGAGGCAGCACTCCCGACCCTCTCACCCGACGCATGCTGCTGAGTCAGATCGCAGGGTTCTATGACCCCATCGGTCTGGCCTCACCTGCCAAGCAACGAGGAGTGATGCTCATAAGAGAGTCCTTTCAGGAAGCAGGAAGAGACCATCCCTCCAAGGACACCTGGGACGATCCGCTTTCGCCACGTCTTCGAGAGGCTACAATAAAACTCTTTGAGAAATATGTGAGGCTTGGCCAACTTAGATTTGACTGGAATCTCACACCCCTTGGAGCCATAGGTTGCCCAATGGGGATCACGTTTTCCGATGGTAGTGAAGCTTCCTACGGAGCAGTTCTTTACCTACTGTGGGAGACAGAAAATGGAGTCGTAGTGAGGCTAGTTGAATCAAAGGCCAAGCTTACTCCTCTAGACCAGAAAGGTGATGTCATTAAAGCAGAGCTGTGCGGGGCTGTCTTTGCATCCCGCATAAAAACATACTTCGAGAAGCACTGCTACATCAAGGTCGATCGGTGGATCCATTTTGTCGATAGTCAGACAATCCTGGGAGCCATCCAGAAGGATAGTGAGGGCTATCAGACATTTTTTGCAAACCGGATTGGAGAAATCCAAAAGGCCGGATCAGTAGAGAGCTGGAGGTGGGTCGAAGGAAGACAGAACGTCGCCGACCTCATCACAAGAGAGGCATCCACTGAGGAGCTTGCTGAAGGATCAGTCTGGCAGGAAGGCCCAGAATTTTTGAAGTTGCCTGAATCAGATTGGCCTGTAAAAACTGCCAGAGAGATTAACCACTCTGTTGCTGAGGAGATTGGGGGACTTCGGAGGAAGGCGTTCTCGGCACTAGTTACAGCAGGAGCCCAGTCCAGGAAATGGTCAGGCCCAACCAGTGTAGCACTTGTGCACCTTGTGGACCCCCGAAGGTTCAGTTCACTGGCACGGTTATGTGGGACCATCGCTTGGGTGAGACAAGCAGTACAAATCTGGCTTGGTAACAGCCAGGCCCCAGTTCAGTCAAGTGGGAGGCAAGACCATATCTGTCTGTGGAAAAAAGAGCAACAGCTTTTAAAGATCTAGCTCTCGAAGCTCAAGATGGTGTCGAGTTCCAGGACACAACCCTAGATCGCCTGGTTGTTCAGAAGGAGGAAAAGACATGACTCTTGCTCTGCGGAGGGAGAATCCAACGCTGGAATGAGGATAGAGCGGCTGTACCGCTAATCCCATGCCAGTCGTGGCTAGCAACCCTACTGGCCAGGGAGGTACTTGAAGAAAATCCTGAAGGTGTTGCCTCTACCCTTCTACGGACAAGAAGAAAAGCCTGGATCATGCAGGGACGGAAAACAGTTAAGAAGGTGTTGAACAACTGTGTCATCTGCAGAAAGCAAAGAGCCAAGATGTGTCAGCAAGTAATGAGTGAGCTCCCTCAAGAGCGTACCGAAAGAGCAAGCCCATTCTAGTATACAACCCTCGACCTCTTTGGCCCCTTCGAGGTGAAAGACGCTGTTAAAAGAAGGACAAGTAAGAAGGTCTGGGGTATTGTTTTTTTGTTGTATGGCCTCGAGAGCCGTCCACGCGGACCTCACTGATGACCAGTCGGCAGAAAGCTTCCTCCAAGCATACTCCCGCTTTGTTGCTCTGAGGGGGCATCCAAGGAAACTATGGTCCGACAGGGGCACCAACTTCGTTGGCGCCAAGTCGGCTCTGAGTGAGCTGTATAAAAATCTGGCTTGCTTGCAGGCTACGTCCATAGAAGATGTAGCCGCTAAGGACGAGACTGAGTGGAAGTGGGATTTTCACCCTGCAGACGCACCCCACAGGAACGTAGCTGCGGAGGCTGCTGTGAAGCTTTTGAAGAGGGCACTCATGAGCCTCGGAGGAGTTACAGAGTCTCTCACATGGGGGGGAGCTCCAAACTCTGTTCTACCAGGCAGCCAACCTGACAAACAAACGCCCACTCGATGCCAGAGCTCAAGAACAGGAAGACTCAATCGAGTACTTAACACCCAACTCCCTCATACTGGGTCGAGCATCGCTTGGAGGAGACACCAGCGGGCTTGACCTAGAAACCCTATTTATAAACCCTATATAACCCAAGGGCTATTCAAATCGGAGTAGACCGTTTCTGGGCTAAGTGGAGGGAACTAGCTGGCCCAAATCTGTTCATTCGACATAAATGCCACCGGACGGAGAGGAACGTCAAAGTCGGTGATCTCGTCTGGATTGCTGACCCAAATGCTTTGAGAGGTCAGTTTCTTTTGGGTCGGATTCTCACAGCTTATCCTGACAGGAGAGGAATTGTCAGGGATGCTGACATCACAACATGTGGTGGCCTTCCTGTTGCCCTGGTGGGTAGTCGTAAGAAAAGTAGTTCTTCACTGCCTATGACAGTTATCAGAAGAGACGTGAGAAGACTGGTGGTCCTTCTCCCGGTGGAGGAAAAAACTCATTCACCCTAGCCACCATGACACCCGCATCTTCCTGAAACCGTCTTATTCTGCACATCGCCCTATTCCCTACCCCTGTCACCCTGTCACTGCCCTTACCCCTGTAGGCTGGTTGGTGTAAGCCTAGCGCTGCCACCATGCCCATCACATTGCACATACATGAAGAAGTAAGAGCATGCACATCCCATATTTCGCATACCCTGGCAGGACACCACACACCTGCCAAAGGGATGTGATTGACTTGAACTAAGCTGCTCTTCCATCGGTCGTGCCTTAATCAGACACTTACACATAGACATTGTGCAAAGAGAGAGAAAAAAAACTAAGTGGGAATAAAAACTTAAGTGGGAGGTGTTGTGTTTTCTGTGGAGTTTTGTTATTTTTTATTATTATTTATTTTTTACATGTTTAATTCAAATGTGTACATTAAACTAAAGTTACAACTGTTATAAGGAACGTTTTGAGGTTAGTAGCCTAATGGTGTAGTGCCTCTTTAAGAGATGAGTGTGCTGTGGAACATGTGACCGGAGTTCACTGTGTGAAAAGGAAGTGCGATTCATTGAATCTATAATGTCTTCAATCCGGTGTGCAGCCACTTGGTTTATTACCTGGTTATTTATTGGTGAGAAAAAATAAACAAACAAAAGTGAACCAAGAAAAATCTGAATAATATGCTTTTGTACACTGGGTTGCCCTTTCCGTGGGGAGAACACGGAACAAGCACACCCTTAGATTAAATAGAACAATATCATCCGCTGGTGTGGACGATAAGAGGCCTATAGTTATCTCATCTTATTGATGCCCATATTTAATGCCTTATTATCAATGTTCCCTACTCATCGGAATGTGATTGATGGGACAAGGGCATGTGTGTTGGCCTTTGCCCAGGTGTGAGCTGGCTTCCAGTTTTTCCAAAGATGAACCCTTGTCTCTTGCGGCTTCTGACTAATAAGGATTAGATAAGGACAATTATACACCCTTGTAGAGGTCTGCCAGGAGTGTTTTTTTTCCGTCAAAGGATGTCGTAAGTGGCCGGGCTATTGTCAGACAGTCAAACTACCAAGAGTTAACGACTGCTACCATCTTTGAAATTCAAAAGATGGTTAAAAAAAAAAACATTTTATCTGGTCGGGAAGTCAGAGACCTCAGAAGTCAGAGAAGTCAGAGACCAGAGACCAGGAAATGCAGACCTCTACAACCCTGGATGAAACGTTTTCACATTCCCAGTCTCAACATTCGAATAGTGATGACGGTTCGAGCCTTCAGGATACTAGCTGCTTCTTCAGTGGTATTCTCATTGCAGCCACTCTCTAAACTGAATTTGGACCCACTTCCTGTGTTGGGCCATTCAAACCTCTTGCATTGCCCAAGCTCTCAGCAAGAGGATTTCTTAACGCCAAGCTTTCCTGATTTTACAGAGTTCGTTTTTTCTGCGTTTCTGTCAGCTCCCTCATCCAGACCGGATCCTGTGGCCTGGCAATGGCTGAGGCCCAGGAAAAGGGCCTTGGTAACACTCCTCCAGTAGAGCCTTGCAGACACACTGTTGATCTATTGGTCAGAATTTATAACACTCAGGCTTGAGCTGTGTAGAATTTCCATATCTCATCTATTGTTAGCACTTTATTCTACTATGAACGTTACCCGACCGGACAATACTGCATCAGAGTTTCTGTCCCGTGCTCACTTCACAACCTCCTCCCACCCCCTCCAGGGATTATGAATCCACTCCCTGTTGTCGCTAATGATCCAGGGTCTGTGACGGGTCCCTTTTCAACCTCTCAACTACAGCTTTGGAGAGAGATTACGAACAACAAGTGGCTCACTGGCACACTAGAGACAGGCTACATTCTCCAGTTCCATCACAGACCACTATAATGATAATAATCTTTGGAGGTCTTGAAGCTACTAGAGAGGGTGCAATATATATAGTAAATCACCGAAACCATCCTGGGGGATTTCATTCAAAATACTTCCTTGTTTGAAAGAAGGATGGAAGTTTCAGGCCACTCCACAGGAGTCTCAAACACCTTCCTTTCTGCATGCTGCATGTCATCGGTGTCCTGCAAGCCATCGTACCACGATGCATTTGGTTTACTTCTGTGTATCTGAAGGATGCATACTAACACATCCCCATTGCACCTCATCACAGAAAGTTTCTTCGGTTAACGTCCCACCGAAGAAACTTTCTGTGATGAGGTGCAATGGGGATGTGGTAGTATGCATCCTTCAGATACACAGAAGTAAACCAAATGCATCGTGCATGCACGGGGCAGGACATACCAATATCAAGTCCTGCCATATTATGGCCTCTCCGTCTCTCCCTGTGTACAGTCTCCCTGTTAACTTGCGAGATGTATGATAATCCATCATGTAAGTAAACAGTGATTACAAGGTGTTTGGTTTCATTTCTTCACTCATTTCATTTCATTGTTATCTAATTAATGACTAGTCTATTCTTGGGCTATGGTTTAAACATATATCACATTTTCACTGACAGACCAAATTTTGCTTCGTTTTAGCCTAGAGGTCTGGCCTCTCTTTGGATGGCTATGTCTTTTAAATGCAAAATTGCTTGCTGGGAAGCTACCTTACCTCAGCGTCTTACAGCTAGCTGGCCTTCTCACGGCAGCTTCATCAGCCATTCAGTTAGGCCTTTTACACCTTCATAGGCTGATAGCCAAACAGTTGTTGGCAGTCCACAATTGGAATACCCTTTTTCAGATCACTCACAGCCAGTTGTTCTGTTCATCTGAGGCCTTGGAGACAAGAACAATTTCTGTGAAGGGGTATACCAATGGGACCACCTCTGGCACACAGGTAAGTAATGACAAGGAATACTTCCCTTGACGGATTGCGAGGACTGTGGCAACAACAGGTTTTCGCAAAAGAATGGGGGGTATAGATTGGTGTGAATAGATTAATGGCGGCTTTTCCTAAGGGAGCAGTAAGTCTTAATCCACCAGCACGTGTAGTGCATATTCAGTGGGGATATTCCGTGCTTAATGGTCTACGCTCAGCACCTTATAAGCCACTTGAACAAGATATGGATATTAATATGGGATATAGGGGATTTAAAGAGTCTTTGTATGAGGACTGCTTTTATCTTAGCTATAACATCAGCCAAAAGGGTAGGGGAGCTATATGTCCTCTCGGTGAGTCCCCAATGTCCCAGATGGGGACCTGAGAATAATCAGGTTATACTTTGACCAAATCTAGCTTTCCAACCTGAGGTATTGTCTGATCGGTTTGTGAACCAACCTATTCAGCTTTTGGTGCTCAATCATGAAGAGGCATTTATATTCATGTCCATAACATTATATTATTTTTTCCTTATAAATATTCCCTATTTATCAATTTTGTTTGTATACATGACTCAAAGCCCTCTAGTGAATGAAATCAGTACATTCCATGTGCTTTCTTTTGTTTGCTCCCAATTGGTTATTGCAGCAGCAAAAAAGTGCAAAATGGTGACTAATTAGAGACCCCTTATGTGAATTAAGAGTTACTCTGCACATGTAAAATGTACCAGCCATTTGTTGACAAATTTAACAGGGTTTAAAACATGCTACACCCATAGTTTAATTGGGGTAACGTGATCAGGTCACATATCTCTCAAGTCTAAAATGCAACACAAGCTTTGCCACCCCTGATGTTTGCACATAGTCATGATAAAAAGGCCTATGTGGGTTAAACATGAATGATATCAATGATGATGAAGAATGTTATTTTTGGCTGTACTATTGCATTCAAAAACAGGGAAACACAAGATGTTTTGTGTTATGCTTTATTAGGTGAGTGGGAGAGGTGGTCTGACTGTAGAAAAAGATAGCAAGTTCTCTGGTCTAAGCTCCTCAATACAAGTTATACAAACACAAGTTTACCTACCGATATTCAAAGCCAGGGCTCTTAAATGTGGGGTTTATCAAGGATAGATAAAGAACTTTTTATTCTTTCAAATCAAACGTAGGTACATAAACCAAATAATTAAATTATCCACTCAGTGAAAACCCTGAATTTGGTCAGTGCACATAAATTGGCATTTCATTACACTTTATAAGTTAGACACAAAAAAAAATAAAGCAGGTCTACAAATGCAGTTCCCTGGAAAAAGACAAATCTCTTTAAATATGGGGTGCTGCAGACTAAGGCAACTTTTAGTCAATAAAAAGGGTAATCTATTAGTCTTACATATTATAGGAATGAAACTATACAATGTTTTTTTTCCTTCTCATTTACACTGTACACAGTCCACATCTTTCATGTTTGGCAACAACAGCCAATACACATTTATGTAACAATTATCCTACATTTTACACCCAAATAGAGCAGTATGAACTCAGACACTATACAAACATACATGAGCACAGATTTAGTTTCCCTCTTAAGGGCTCCTTTAGAGAGCTTGGACAAAAACTTAGATTAACTTAAATGGAATGACTGAATTTACCGAACCATTAAATCCAGTTGCCGCTTTACTCGTACCTTGAATGAAATAAAAACATTTAAATTGGTATAACCACAATCACATTTTCATCACATTTGTGATAAATTTCTTCTTGCTTTACAACAGAACATGACTTCTTATCTACATTATTTTGAATGGACACATTAGCAATCTTTTAACAGACACAATCTGCATACATTCAATTCCATTTATGTTTTCTTTTAAATAAATTATTCCTTATTTCATATGATGTTCAACCTTTACACGTGTAGCAAATCCCAAGATATTTACTCTCCTATGTATCCCCTTTATACACATGACATGATTGTCTAACATTGGACAAGTATGTAAAAGCCAAAATATTTTTTCTCCAAACCTTCACTATTGTTAAAACCAATCAACTAAAGTTATTCAAAGTTTCAAGGTTCCGTTTAAAATTCTAAAGCAGACATTTAAAAAAATCATTTCATAACTGAAAATAATTTAACTGGGTCAAAGAGTTTTTTCAAACCGCTTTTGTATTCAAATTTGCCATAGTATGTACAAATGTATGTTTGTATGTATGAAAACAAACACAATAAAAGCCAGAAAACACTGTCCGTTAGCTGCTACACTTCATTGTGAGGGGCATGATATAGATAAAACAACCAAAACATACATGTGAAAAATTGTAAATGGGGGAATGGGGGAGGGGGGTGTTGGACTTCTTTTCTTGGCTGGAGTGTCTGTTGGTGCTGAGACAGACGTCCTTTTCGCACCAAGACACAATTGGCACCCATGTTCTTCGTAAATCTCAGGTGAGGGCCGCACTTTACGGCCTGCCAGCCTTCCTCTGACAATAAGAGCGAGTAAAAAAGTGGAAAGCGGGAGTGTAGTCTACCCTGAAACAGCTGGTATAAACAGGTAATTTTCCAGGGTCATGTCGTACACGTGAAGGGGGGTTGACCTCTCTGTTTCCTTCCATCCTTCAAGGCCCGGGAAGAGCGTTTTTCTTATTTATCCCCCCCAAAGTTCCTGAAACCCTGTGAAAGATGATGTTCACAGGCTCTTTGTGTTGATGTGTGTTTTGTAATGCTTTGTGAGGTGGTCGCTCCGCATGAAACGTTTCTGACACTTATTGCACTCAAAACGTTTGTCTCCTGAAAACAGACACAAAAAAATAAAAGTAAAGAGAATTTGCACAGCGAAGCAACACATTTGTATTTTGTACATGTGCATATTTGGAGGTTGCATACCTGTGTGTGTCCTGGCGTGTCGCTGGAGCTCGTCACTGCGTGTGAATCGTTTTCCACAGAAGACCCAGCTGCAGACAAAGGGTCTCTCTCCCGTGTGCAGTCGGACATGCGCCCGCAGCAGGGACGTCTTTCGAAAGGTCTTTTCACAGCCTGCTATGTGGCAGATGTGTTTTCTTTTCCCCACCTCTCCTGGCCTGTTGCAAATAAAACCCAAATATAAGCAGCCAAAATGAGTATTTCCTTTCATAAAAGCCATTCATTATAAAATGGTAATCAGAAGTGTGCCACTGAGAAGTTCGATCATTGTGAAATCTGATCTGAAATCTGCATCACAGTTATATCCAAAGTGTAATAAACCTACATGGAACAGAACCAAAAACAGTTTCCAGCTGAACCAGCTTCATTGTTTGAATTTAAGCAGATTTACCTTCTGGGTTCAGTTTTCATTAGGAAAGCAATCTAGGTTTGGGCGATAAATAAATATGGATATTTATCTGAAAAAATAAATCCATGACATTAAAAATAAACATTAATTTTCAATATTTAGCTTACATCTAGATTATCAGGTGTGCATCCCTATAAAGTCTGCATGTAAGTCTGAATATTCTGCTTGTCTTTGTGTGAATAAATGGCGCAGTTCTGTCTAATACAAACACGCAACAATATTTATTTTTACTATCTTAAGCAAGAGTTTTGTTGTGTAGAGCCTTATTTGACAAAAAATGGTTGTAAATTAATTGTTATATTTTAATTTGATTACATTTTAAAATAGATTATGAATTAATTCCATTTTTGATGATAAATAGAAGTCATAAAATAATAAATCCAGAAAACAAAACAGAAAACAAATTTAACAAAATTAACAAAACAAAATTAAAAGGAAGCTTACTCTGTGGAGTTTGTTAAGTTATGTTTGGATATTGATACAAATTTTTAACATGTTCATTCATGTTTATTTTGTGCTGTAACTAGTAGTAAAGTGAAAGAGACGATCTGTTTACGTGCACACCGCTTGTTCTGAGGCGGCAACAGCGATCTGTCTAAAGTTATTTATTATTTGAATTTGTAATAAAATGGGCAGAATTTGAAATCCGGGACTTTGTTTCAAATCAAAAGTAACAAAGCTTATTGCGATTGATTGGATTGCGGAATTTCATACAGATTTTTAAATGCCTTTGTAAATAAAAGTTTTGCTACCTCTTTTCTGCATCTTTGCAGTTTGGACAGGTGCAGGCCATTCGCCGTTTTTTCTCTCCTGGCTGACTCTGCAGTTCCAGTGCGAGTGTCTGAGTCTGCTCCATCTGCATGGTCTGTGTTTGTGTCTGCACACCGCCCAACTGCAGACCTCCGCCTGGAACCGTCTGCACTGTGAGATGCTGCTGGCCTGAAAGACACAAATGCATCAATAAAAATGCAGCTCATATTAACATCATTCACAATGTCTTTGCGAGAGTCAAGTAACGTAAATCAATAATAATTAAACACAGCCTTTTGCATCTGTTTGTCAAGACGCAGCACACACTCACCCCCAGCGTTGGTGATCGTTACAGGAACACCCTGCACCTGGACACCATTAATATTTATGGTCTGAACAGCCTGAGCAGCAGAAGCTAACTGGGCTGCATTCAGGGTTATCAGACCCCCCCCAGCTGGGGCAATTTTCGGCAGGGTCCTTTCTTTCCTTGTCCCTGTTTGAGCCTTTTTAGTGAGCATCGCAGATGTGAGGGTGCTGGTGGGTGATGTTGGTGTGGACACAGTGGTCTCCTGTAGCTGTACAGCCTGCCATTCACCTGAGGCTGTTTTAATCAGCACCTGGCACAGCAGAGCACATGCATTAGATCATTAATTATTTATTTAGATGTTTTGCAAATGGACATGTAATGAAAATATTAGATTCACTGCCCTTGTTTTTAATTTGATTATTAACTCTAAAGAGATTTGAGGTTGACCGAATGATCAGTTTTGCTGATTAATCATGCTACAAATAGATAGGCTGAGAAAAAGAGAAAAAACATCAATGATGCCTCAAGGTGTTTGTTTTGACACGTGAAACAGCGCTGCACAGAGCGGTACACTTCAGATGCGGATTAAAAACAGACAATAAACCAGTATGTATAAAGTACACTACACTAAATGTTTTCATATCATTAAAAATTAATTCATTTGTTGACTAGATGCTGCATTAGTGGAGAACAGTAGTATGTCGAGGCTGAGGACGCCGACATTACTAGTACCTAAAGCGGTTACAAAAATGCACAAAAAAAAAAAAAAAGAAGCCTGACCAAAATATTTAATGTCATGATTTTTACCATCTATTTGCATTAGTTTATATTCAGCTGGTTGCTTTTATGCCTTCGTTGTGCAGCGAAGTTGCATATTAAAGCTAGTGTCATGAAAAAGCAACACGTATTTTCATGCAGCCGACACAAACATATGAAAAAAAAATAGAAACACATTCGATTTCAGGTTTTTTTTTTTCATCATCACTGTTATACACATTTTGTTATTTTTAGTAGATAATCAATCTAAAATAAAACCAGATAAAAGGGGCTTTTCGCACCGGAGGAACCTTTTCATAGTTCCTAGGACTATTGGCGGAAGTACCCGGATGTCGGCGTGTTCGCACCGCAGGAACTAGGAACGATTTTAGTTCTAGGAACTCCTTTTGGAGAAACTGATTTAGCTCCTAGTTTAGAGTATGATCTAAACCAGCACTATAGGAACTACCAGTGACGATTGGCTGAAAGTAAGTGATCGCAGATTGGCGAAACACCAGCACCCGCCATTTTTAAAAACTATGTAAACAGATTATAGCCTATATTTTTTACTCCAGAAACTAACTCTATGAACGTTGAAAACTGTGATAGATGGGCCTCTTAACCTTTACGCCAGTGGTTCTCAAACTTTTTTCGTGGCCCTTTTTACAGTATCCTTGAGAACCCCTTTCTTCACACACTTTGAGAACCACTGCTTTACGCTGAGGAGAAAATACAACGCAACTTTTAGGGGATCAAGCTAAACTTGATTATGTATTTCTTCTCAGCTAAAAACACTGGACATCAACCACACGGCATACGCTTATAACTTTTCATATACTGTCTACTTTTTATGTATAACAGTTCTATCTAATAAAGTATTAGACAGGACTGTTAGACAGATGGTAAAATAATGAACACGGAGAATGCGAGCACTGTTTGTTTGCTCAGGCAAACTAAAGGACAAAATAGAGGTCTGCCGCGCCGTCAAAATAAGTCACAACAACGAGCGCGGCTTACGTCACTTCAGAGTTCCTACTGGCAGTGCCAAAGCAACAGGAAAATGTTCCTATGGGAACCATTAGTTCTCGGTGAACCACCCTGGTGGCTAGTTCCTAAAACTAAGTTCCTAGAACTATCCGGTGCGAAAGGCCCTGAAGTGTGTGAGTAAATATATGCGTCTAATTTCAATGCTATGGTATTTGTGTAGATATTTAAAGATGGCCATATTTAAGCATGACTGCTTGGATTTATATGAAATAGTAACACTTTACAATAAGAGTCCTTTTGTGACATTAACTAAGGTTAGTACAAGTATTGTTCATTGTTTTACTGACTAAATCATTATTTTTATATTTAAAAAGTACAGTACATTTTTATGGTTCGGGACTGTTTTGAAATGTTTGTAATAAGGTTGAGCACTATTGTGTGTGTTATGTTTGTTTTCATTCAGTATCCAATTATAAAACAATCAGTTGATTAATCGGTTAACGTCCAGCGTGAGCACACCCAGTTGTCGTTATCGGTAAAATCCACTATCGGTCGACCTCTAAAAGAGATAATAAAAGAAGGTGTTTTGACGTACCTGTGTGGGTTCTGGGGGGGACACCTGCACACTGGGCGTGACTGTCTGTCTCTGTGGTACAGGAGGAAGTGTGGCAGAGGCGGCCTGTACCACTTTTAGAGCCTGCGAGGGGATCTGGACGACCTGCTGATCGGATTTCTGCTGAACCAACTGCACCATGGCAGGTTGACTCCCCCCTGGACTCTGCACGATCAGGAGATTATTTCCTGCCTGTTACAGGAAGACATTATTAGAAAAAACAGACGCAATCAACAAAAACAGTTACCTAGCTAATTGAAGGGAGAATTTTATAAAATCTTCAGTCATATTTCACTCAACGTTTCTTGCATTGTGACATTATTGAATAATATTTTCTGCCGACTTCTGGACTACCATTTTAATACCTTTATTCACATTACATTTTCATGATTGTAATAAGGGTTATTAAACTATTAACAATATTTTTCATAAAGCTGAAGTAAAATAAAATATAAATATTGGATGAAAATGTTGCCTTGGCATCTACCTGAAAATTTTTTAAGCTGAAGCACTCAAATAATTAGCTAAAAAGAAATACCAACTTAAACTGAAATAAAAATGAATTATCTCCCAATAGTAATATTTAAAAAAAATGGGAAAACATCAAAATTACTAACAAAAATGAAAACGAATCAAAATATTAATAAAAATGTAGTAGTAGATAAATAACATAACATATCAGCTTTTTAAATGTAATTATTGTTAAATGTTAAATAATGAATAATTATTCAAGATTAATATAAACTATTTTATTTAAAATTAGTATAAAAACATTAAAACAAATATGGTGTAAATATACTTTACAACTTCAAATATTCTTTTTTGCATTTACGATAGTGATAATTGCATGGGTCCTTCTTAACTGTCAAGTACAATGTTAAAATCTTATTAATAGCATATTTATTTTACCATAATTTCTCAATAGGTTTTTAATTGTGAAATAGGACAGGTTGTGCAACAACAACAACAAAACATCTGGTTTTTGATAGGAATGGCCGAAACGGACAGATAAGTTCATAATTTTCCCTTAACACACATGCCAACAGAGAACAGCGTAAACAAACAAGGTCATTTTAATGTCTGAATCTGTCAGACGACATCCAGAAAACTAGCAATTCACAAAATTACACAATCATGAGCTAAAAGCACTCAAGGATTTTAAAAAGCCAAAGCAGAATGATAGAAACATGCATACTTGTATAATGTTGTCGGCTGTGGTCTCTATTAGCAGCGCTTCAACCTGCTCGGCTACAGGTGGAGGTGAGGGCGGTTGAGGGGCAGGGGGGGGCGGGGCTATAGCCACCTGTCTCTTCCTTCCCCTCTTGCCCTTCACTGGAGCAGCAGCAGTCTCTGTTACAATATGCGCTCCTCCTACATCACTAGTAGTAACGTTAAGAGGGAGCGTGAGTCCACTAGGGAGTCGTACAACGTTAGAATTTACATTGGCATTATTCTGCCGCCGTTTTTGGGAGGACGGCTTGATCGCCACCGTCTTATGCTGGGATACCGGTGCTGGGGCCAGAGGCGGCGGGGCCGATGTGGCAGCCTGAACTGTGACAGGTGAGGTGAAAATGGCCTGGTTGGTTCCGGGGATGATCTGGATCTGTCCTCCCTGAGGCATCATTTGAATGGTCTGAGACCCCTGGAATTGAGGGATCACTTGGTACTGGATGTTGGCATTGGATGTGCCTGCTGGACGTGAAGGGCTCTGAATAGTGAATACAATGGGATTGGCCCCTGACGAACCAAGTCCCGCAGGAAGCTGGATGACATTCCCTTTCGCTGAGAGGAAGCCAAGGTTTTTGGGTGGAGCCGGAGCAATAGGGGCGGGCTTGATGGGGTGCAGACGGCGCGTGGTTGGCTGAGATTGTGGTGTGCTGACTGGGGCCTGGGCGGCAGGAGGCCCGATCTTACTGCAGGTAGCCGCCAGAAGTGCCAGTGGGGAAGGCTGTGAATCCTACACGTGAGCGTGTCAATACACAATTACCAGAAGCAAATGATTAGTATATAAGCATGAAAAAAAAAAAAAAAAAAGAACAATATTTCATTATGTGCGGAGAAAGAGACAAAAAGACATTAAACTGTCACAGATAATACAGTTTAACAGTAATTATACCAAAAAACTTGACTGTGGAATGCAGCACCAACCAATCAGAATGAAGTATTCCAGAGTACTACTAATAATAATAGAGTCGGGTTTAAAAATAGATTTTTAAAGATAACTTATAAAGCTTTAAAGACAGCATACTATGAGCTAAGAGGTTGTTAATCATCGTCAGCCTGGTTTATTTAAACTTATTCTTAAAATAATCATGTTTAACAGCGTACTTTGTGGCGAAAAACAACATAACCCATGAGAAAATGACACCAATCAGAGTCACCACAATGAAAACGTGCCAAATAATCTCTTTAGCTCCGCCTACTGTCATGAAGCACCGCAAATTACACAATCGAGTCGGTCTCCCTACACTCTGAAAATACTTTAATATTTGTAATAACTATAAATATATTTAAAACAGACATCTGTTTTTCATTTGGTACATTACAAATGTCATGTGCTACTAATATGCACTTATAACTTTCCTAAAGCAGTTTAAAAAATTGCCGACACCATTTGCACCTTTCTTAGGTCCAGGGAGAGCAAGAAAATTAAACAATCATAACTTCATATTAAACTAAAACTGCATTTTATCTAATGAATAACCTCCAATTCATGAGTAACTACACAAAAAAGTAAAAGTTTTGACATACTGACATTATATACTGAAGATGACTTGAGAGCCGAAACATTTGTGTCTCCCCATGAGATCAATAAAAATGGTAAATTCTTTTGTTTTTGTTGTTTTGGAGTGTGAATCAATATTCAGGTTGATGAAAACTTGACTATAACCATGTTATTGCTACATTTACCCCCTCCTTATTAATAATTTAAAAAAAATCAAATTAAACATTAACTGCAGCAAAAAAACAATATGATGCCAGAAAAAAAAATCCTCCATATTTATGAGACATTTTATTTGAATATGTAATATTGTGAAATATATAATAACATATAATCTGAGAATTACCAGTATTGGTAATTTAATTTAAGCATTTCTAATGACTGAAGATAATTATTGTCCTCTCTGTTTAAAAAAATTAAAATTAACATCATGCATCTCTAAAAAAAAAAAAAAAAAAAATGGTGTAAAAATATTGCCTCAAGGGACCTTACTTGAGAAGCGGTGGTGGAGGGCTGAAGATATTCACTGGGGCTGACTGCGACAGTGGTGGCCATACTGTCCTTTTGATCTGTAAGAAGGAAGTGACTATTTATGCAAGGGGGAAAAAAAACAACTCTACAAATGTGACTTCCATTTGAGAATGAAATAAGATAGCAGGACTTATTTGAACTCATTTAATATAATTCTGTGCTTAGACTTTGCACGTCCTTATTTTCTAAAGCACCACAGTTTGTGATCAATGTTTCCATAGAGAACTGGAAATGCTGAAATCGAATAAACGGATTTATCAAAATAAACAAAACTTGAATGGCATGCACTTTCAGTTATGAATTATGGCTGTCAAAGGAGGCGTTCGTTACCTGCTGTAATCTAAACCCTAGAGAGGAGCGATTCAGCGGGTTAGGGTTTAAAAACCCAATCCACTAATAGCACTCAGTGGTACATTACACCATAAGATGTTCTCAATCCTGGTCCTGAAGTGCTGGCTCCTCCAGAACCACAACTGAGATCCACTGCTCTACTATATATACATCTTTGGTAAACAACCAGTCGTACAAAGAACTCAGATCGCAACCTAAATAAACACTTGATGTTATGATGGTTGCTAACTAGCTGTCAGAGCTAGCAAAATGAACTACTTATACACTTTATTTGAAGTCATTACATTTCATAGTAAGTCGAACGGAATTACACCACAGTGATCTTTATGCTATCAAATTCAACGATTTTGCAACTTTACTACATTAAAAACTTGCGCTCACAACAAGATAATCAGGCTGAAAATCATGACACACACGCTGATAACCAAAGCGAGTGTTTTAACAGTAAAATTCGTGGTTGGGAGTAAGAACATTAATTTTTTACGCCCATATAAATTATTAAAGCTTCAGGCTGAAGCCAGCGGCTAACCCTAACAGGCTAAACGTCTGATGTCTGCAAGTGCTTGAGCTATTATGAGTGCTTTAAAGTATTTCTTTATATCATGTTTTAATCAGCCGTCCACACGTTTACGTCTTTCTACGACCATGCAGCGCGCCATGAAAGAGTTATTCTATCTGCGGGCAGACAGACTCAAGAGTGCGCTGATGGAGGAGGAAACTGCTTGCTTAGCATGCTAATGTGCTAGCTAGCCAGATAAACTCTTCGCTGCGGAAAAGAACCGTGTTTCCGGAAGTGTGCATTTGGCAGAATCGCCGTGCTACGTGTGATTTTTAAAACTCGTGTGTGCAAGCTACGACATAAAATATACATCGGTTCATTCGCTCAATAGAATGTTTATGAAAGTAACATAGTAATATAAACACCAACGTTATAATTCCTACCCACCGCTCATGACGACATTCACTCTCCGTGAAGCCTTGAAGAGCCCACACGAGATACCGCCCCACCAGTGCCCTCTGGCCAATCTGGTTACATGTCAATCAGCGAGAGCTAGCGGTTCTGGCCACTCAGAGCACAGCATTTGTATGATTGACGTTTGATCTGGCCAATGGGATATGGTAGTATTTCTATGACAGTTGAAGGATATATATCTGGCCAATAGGTTGTCGAGTTTTCAGGAAAAAGGCGGGAGTTGTGAAGGCGTCAAAATAATAAGCCGAACCAATAATACACCGGTTTGAATTTCACTGACGTTTAGCTCGCCCAGTTAGAAATCGAAACAGCATATCAATCAAAAGTAATTGACAACAATTTCGATCGATCAACCTGCGTGGACTGTGGGTGCTCCATCAGAATATATGATTGTTTCCTTCTGAAACGAGTTAGGCAACCTAAGTTACAGGTGATGGACGGTGCATCTCAATAATGCAACAACCAGCTGCTTTGTCAACAACAAAATGCTTTCGTTCTCCAACATGACATTTTGCTTTTTGTAAAAGCTATTTGTTTTGTTACCCAAATATTAGTTAAATTTTGATTTTATGCAGTCCTAGCTGAGTATAAAAACTGAAGTAGGCCTATGGGAAATATTTGGGTCTGTACCTAATTTTACATGTGTTGGGGACACATTTGCGCCCAAAATTTAGCTAAATCTGACAAAGCTCCTTTTGGGGGAAGTCCTCATTTATAAAAATGATATGTTATAGTATTTATAACCAGCTGCATATAAAAACAATAGATATCTATGCAATGTCCTCATTTAGATAGCTAAGAAAACGTGTGTTTGGGCTGGTAAACCCTACATTATGGGGACAAAATGTCCCTACAAAGTTGACAAAATAATTTCTTTGGTCGCCATAAGGAAAACAGCTTATAAACCATACTAAGCGATATTTTTTGAAAATTTAAAAATGCTGAAAGTTTTCTGTGATGGGTAGGGTTAATGTGGGGATATAATATACAGTTGTTAATGTACAGTATGAATATCATTATGTCTATGGAAAGTCCTAATAAAACATGCAAATACAACGTGTATATCCCCAGCTAAAAGTTTAGGATAACATCCCTCAGAAAAAGCCAACTGTGGTGTTACCATAACATAATGATGGTAGCAAATTGGTAATACCATGGTACTGAAAGATTATCATAGTCATTTACAATGCTGTTAATAGAGAACACTATGCTAATTCACCATGGAATGAATTGAAATTGGAATCACCATGATAGTATGTGCCCAACTCAAACAAACAAACAAACAAGCACATGGTAACCCATAAAGATCTGCAAGGAAAAACAGATGCATCCAATGGAAAGACCAACTTAAATTCAAGCAATTAAAATCCTTAATCATGAATAATGTGAAAAAGTCAACCACCTTATTTTCAAGTTTACTTTGTCTTTACTCAAAATACAGTTCATGTGGCCTGATCAGACTGAAGGAGTTACAATCAGGGAAAGGACAAATAAAGGGGTCACACACTCCACCCAGGGGCAGGGGGCCTGATGAGGAAAGCAAGAAGAACCAAACAGAGACGGATTCACAAACAGGCCAGTTTAAAAACTCCAGTGTAATATAACCTACAGATGAAGGCTTTTGCTAGTACCCCAAGTCAAATGTTCTTGTTCAGTTTTTTGTTTAACTTATTATTTTTTTTAAGTCCACTGTTTGCTGTCCAGTGTCCTTTCAAGTCCTTTGTCTATCATGTCAGTCTCTGGATTTATTTGCCTGCTCAACATAGACAGTATTCCAGCACTCCTCTGTACTCCCTCTGTCCGCGTATTGGTCAAGAGGAGGGGCCAGTCGGCTGATGTTCATTGGCTTCTGCTGGAAGACTGGCAGGGAGTTAGAGCAGAGCTGTGCACCAGGAAGTGTCCATGTGCTGTTCCATCTATTACCCACACACAGAAATCCTGAAAAAGAACCCATATGTTTTGTTAAATTAATACGTTGGCTACAGGGCATTGAGTGCAACATTCTATATGTAGAACAATCATTGCTGCAAGTACTTACAGTGAAAAGGAGCGTTCTGGCTATGTTTCAGACTCGGCTTCCTGTTCCACACCTGCTGCCTGGCGCATGCCTTTGATTGACAGGTACATTTCTTCCTCTGGATCATAGTAATAGAACTTCCTCAAGTAGACAATGAGTGGTCTAAGATAGGAAAAACAGTAAAGTTAGTATTTATAGACACTTTGAATGTATATGTTTTTGCCTTTAAATTGCTAAGCAATTTTATTTCAATAATACATAGTAACAGTGGGTAGACATATGTGATACACCCATAACCATTATAGCTCAAATAAATGCTGTTCTTTTAAACTTTCTATTCATCAAAGAGTCCTGAAGAAAATGTGTTATGGTTTCCACAAAATATTTAACAGTTTTTAACATCAGTGATTTGGAATGATTTCCGAAGGATCATGTGACACTAAAGACGGGAGTAATGATGCTGGAAATTCAGCTTTGACATCACAGGTATACATATATTTTTTTAAATAAATTAAAATAGAAAACTGTTATTTTAACAATATTACAGTATTTACTGTATTTTAATTTAAAAAATGTGCAGCCTTGTTGAGCACACAGGACTTCTTTCAAAAATATGTTACAGACCTGAAATGTTTGAATTATAGTCTATCAGAAATCTAAATGGGCAAAATAATGTGAAGTGTGAGTGAGTCATACTTGGGGAGGGGCAGCTCCTGGATGTGGTCTATGCGGACGAGTTGTCGGATACAGAAACGGCATAGATGCTGGAGTGATTTCACATTGCTGAAGCGTGAGACTGGGTAGAGCAGCTGCACGGGGGTCGGGGGCAACCCTGAGACAGACACCAGACATTTCATTACACTGACCTTTCATCTCTCACACCCTCAAACCAGTTTTTGGTCTTTACGAACAAAATAAACCCTGCCTCTTACTTCTGTGCACATTGTTACCACAAACACTTCAGACAAAAACCATTGTTGGTTGTTAACTAAATCTATTAAAAATATTAAAATCTTTTTTTCGAGAGCCTACTCTGCTCTGATTGGTCAGATGGCCCAGTCTGTAGTGATTGGTCTACCGCTTACAGCATGTGTCGAAAATAAAACGGCCTTCGCCGGAAGTTTGATTGACAGGCGATCTGACCAATCATAATGCCACTTGGTGTGTAAAAAAATTATGTGTATTGTCGTCTTTCCGCGGTTGAAACAACATACCATCTGATGTTCATTCATGTTTATTTTGTGCTATAACTAGTAGGAAGAGATGATCAGTTCACGTGCCGCTTGAACTGAGGTGCTACAACGATCTTTCATGACACAATAAAGACCCACAAAACGGTATTTGTTTTATTATTTTTTTTAAAAGGCCACATTTAAAAGCTGAGACTTTGTTTCATACCAAGAGTAACCTGTTCTGTCTTTTCTGTTGGAGAGATGTCAATGTTCTCTTTGCTCCGCAATGTATTTTTTTTCACTGCGAGAGCACATGATGTGTGGGACTAGTGCGCCATGGCTTGTCGAATGTAGCAAAAGTAACTAAGGGGGGGGCGGGTCTTTGCAAAGGGTCGATTCCATCATTCTTTGGAAGTGCATGCAAAGTGGATTCACAGCACAGGAAACTGCATCCTCTTGACAACACGACATAATGCTACAACATGTTGTTTCTCAGCTACAACTACAGTGTTTGAGGGTGGCTAAAAGTACTATGTAGACATTGTTCACAGGCAGCCAATAAAGACAAACCTACATAGATATGTTATAGAAATGAGACTGGGATTGCTGACGACTCGTTTCAGTAATTCATAATCGATTCTTTCTTTTAGGAGACAATAACTTGTGCACTTTGATCTTTAAAACTTTGCAGACCTCTTATATTCACAAACTGATATTTTACACACTACGTTAAAGAAAACAGTATAATGGGGCACTTTAATTTAAACAAAGCTGTAAATATAGGATAAAATGAAAATCAACACTTTATGTTGAAGTACTAATATTACTAAAACTGAAATAAATGTAAAATAAATAAATGTCTTGTCATATAAGCAGGATATTTGTAGCCTTACCAGGTACACGTGAACGTAGGAAGTAGAGGAATTTTCCATTTTTAGAGTGCATGATGGCTCGCTCAATGAATTCAACCACAGAATGGCAGCGGTCCTCAAATTTAGGGTGGCACCATAAACTGAAGGTTCCTGAAGAGTTAAAGGCAGATTTTAAGGAAAAGAAATACACTGAAAAAAAAGATACGTTGTCACAGCAAAATGTATTAGTATTTCTCAAATTATATTTATAACTCTTTGATTTACTATTAATTAAAAATATATATTTATTTCAAAGACAAAATCATTCATTACAAAGTAAAACAATTATTTATTACAAAGACCATATCAAAATCTTTTATTAGAAATAAGCCATATATATATATATATATATATATATATATATATATATATATTGCTTTTTACAACTTTACAACTTTCATTATAAACAAAAGCTAAAATAGCTGTAATATGAAAGTACTAAAACATTTTCTTAGTCAATGTTTAATTTTGTTTTCTTACAATAAACAAATACAACTTCGAAAGACCCTAATGTTTACTGTGATGTCTAAAATATGCATCATATTGTTGTGTAGTAACAACACAAAAAAAACATACCAGAAAACCATACCAAAATCAGAATGTAGCCAACACTCTGGTGTTGAGTGAAAAACTATTTAAACAAAATTGTTTCTATACATTTTTTTTTTCCTATGGGGAGTGTTGTTAGCTTTTAGACAAACTAAACAAAACAGGTTTAAATTGGAAACCATCATTTTCTATTAGACCAATAAAAAAAAGCTAGTACTGTCAAACCGATTAATCGATTCTAAAATAAAAGTTAGTCTTTATATAATAAACGTATGTGTATATATAATAAACATATGTATGCATATACATACACACACTGTATTATATAAACACAAACTTTTATTTTAGAATCGATTAATGGCATTTAATTGATTTGACAGAACTAAAAATGCACTTTAATAAATGACACTCATTTAAAAAAATATATTTAGGAATGCAGGAAATAAAATGGGGGTGTGAAAACATTTAATTACAATCGATTTGATTTTTACTGTTCGCACTGTCATTCTGCAAGTGATGAAATGTAATCGTTTTGTAAGTCGGTAAGTTTCTCTAAGGAGTATGTGTGTGTTTGGATATGTATATATATGGGGTGTAACGGTACATGTATTCGTCCCGAACCGTCACGGTATGGAGTCATGGTTCGGTGCATACAGTCAGAAGAAGAGACGTCTACGCACCAACCCAAAACAAGAGCTCAGATGGCACTCAAGAGCTTGCTAGTAGCTTATACGCTGAGTTTCAATACATTTTTGGACGCGCTCCACAAACTTCACAAAAAGGAAACCGGGACGGCAGAAAGCGAAAGTTCGTTTTCTTTATTTTACAAAAGCACAATGTTTTGTTTTTATTGTGAGTGTCCACAAATAAAAATAGACAGTTTCGAATGATGTACTACTCTTATCTGTATGGCCCTAAATTATTAAGTATTTTAAGTTGTTTCCACTGTTATAATGAGACAAGATCATTTGGCATTGTGCCAAATTGTGTCACTGAAGTCTCACTTACTGTCCAGTGATGAAATATGCATGTCCTGGAAATGAAAAGCCTCAGGTGGCGCTTAACTCGCTGTCTCCTCGTAGAAAGGTGAAGTAGGCTCTTTTTTTCCTTCGTGATTTCTTGAAAAAGCGTAATATTGAACTTTTTGCACCTGCCATTGTCACAGCACGTTATTAAACTCTAGCACACAAAGAAATCTAATCGTTTAGTTGCTAAACTAAAAAAACTTATTTTCATTATTCTATTTATTTTGTACTTTTATAACACAAGAGATGCTTTACAGTTTTGTAGCTAACCCAATACCTTTTGGGTTTCATTTATCGGCCCTACAAAAAAATATGACCTATGTAAGAGTGCATTCTGTTTACTACTTAGTGCTTAATAATACATTACAAATACATAATACATAAAGGCGCTACTGTACCAACTAGGGGACTAAATGCCGCTAGGTGGAACAAACTGAAATTTGCACTACTGTCTGTTCAAAATAGATGAAAAGAAACCTAGCATTGGGGATTTGTTGCTTTTTCCTGTTGTTCCGAACTCGTATCGCACCGTGACCCTAAAAAAAAAACCAGGTACGTACCGAACCGTGACTTCTGTGGACCGTTACACCCCTAGTATATATGTGTGTGTTTACCTCTGTAGTGCTCCATGCGCGTGTGGTGTGTGACTCCCTGTGAGCGAAAACTGAGGCTGAGGATGTATCGTGGGTCTGAACTGTCCCGCACCAAAAACGAGCCATCTGGCTTCCCTCTTAGCTTCATTTCAGCATCCTCCCAGTTCATCGGCCCCCAATACCAGCCACACTGCAGACACACAAACACACACTAACCATCCAGCAGTGCTAAACAAAAGCTGCTTATAGAGAAAATGTGCAAAACCTACTAAATGATATGGACAACCACAGGAAGCTACAGATATGTTTCATGGTTAAAAAGGTCTGCCGATAAACATGGCCAATGATTTCACAATCATGTGACTGGAAATTTTCAGTTGTTTCTTGATTTCACATCAACTGCTTTTGTGTCTCACCCGCTCCAGCTCTCTCAGACTGGCAGTGAAGCTGCTGGAATCGGCTCCTCTCAATGGACACATGATCGGAGCCGGGGCCACTCTGGCAGGGGCCGCAGTGTCCATCGGTGACGCGGCCGAATGAGGAAGTGCTCGGAAGAAAGCATCTGAGACACAAATGAAGCATTTTTTTTAATACACCAGCAAATTTTAAGTTCTGATCATCCTGGCTCTGAACTAGACTAGTATCCCATTCAACTAACTGACTACTTGTACTTTTTCTTTGGTGTAGATCATCTCTTGACAATAACAAATACACACTACTAAAGACAAAAGTTTGTGTCACGTGATCTAATATGCAGATATGCTGCTCAATAAACATTTTGTATTATTTTCAATGTTGAAAAGCAGCTTAATATTTTTGTGTAAACCTTGATACTTTTTTTCAAAATTCTTTGATTAATAGAAAGTTCAAAGGAAAGCATTTATTTGAAATAGAAATATTTTGTAGCATTATGAATGTATTTACTGCAACTTTTGATCAATTTAATGGATTTCATGAATAAAAGTGTTTTAAACTGACCATAAACTTTTGAACAGTAGTATAAGTTGACAAATAACAGTTTCAATCATTTTAGAATTAAAATGTAGTCTAAAATGTTGTACATTTTGACAAGTTTTTAACATTTAGTCCTGCAGTATGACAGGCCTATCAGCGTTATAATTGTAAATTGTTAAAAGTACAAACATCCCAAGTTAATAAGATGAGGTTATTAAAATTGTTGTATATAACAATCAGACAAGAATTAAACAAAATATGTTATTTGTTAATATGTAATTTAAAATATGTCTAAATGACTTCGGATGAGACAAGGTCTAGTTGTGACATTTTTTTCTATGCCAGCGACTATTTATCAGTGCAGGTTTATTTCTGTATCAACACAAACTTTAAAAGTATTTGATAAAAAAAATTAAGGTAACACTTTATTTTGATGGTCCCTTTTGAACATTCTGGTGACTATAAGTAACTTTGCAACTACATGTCAACTAACTCTCATTAGAGTATTAGTAGACTGCCTGCTTAATATCTGATAACTCTTTATTGTGATGGTCCTCCAACAGACAGTCTACTGACTATAAGTAACTATGCAACTACATGTCAACTTATTCTAACCCTAACCCTACCAGTCTACTAAAACTATACTAACACTCTAATGAGAGCTAGTAGACATATAGGAGCAACGTTTCGTATAGTCAACAGAATGTGTTAAAGGGACCATCCAAATGAAGTGAAACCGTAATATTAATTAAAAACTAAATAAATATTCCCAAGTATAGTGCTCTCCCGACAGCTAGAGCAAAACAAAGTGTTTGTTAATGTTTTTTCTTTCCCAGAGTCTTTCTCTTTTACTCCCACTTTCTTAGTTATGTTGTATTGGCCCGCGCCGCTCACCTGGTCGCAATGTTCCAGTGACGTCACTGAGCTCTCTATCAGATCAGTGCACAGTGGTATAAAAGTGGAGAGGAGATGCCACTCGCAAGGCCCTACAGATGCTTTGAAAATATGTTCTGTGACAGCCCTATATTCTGTGTATAATGAATTTGTGTATCCCATGCCGTGTGTTTATTAATTGTATTTAACTGGCTTGTGTTCTGTTTAATCTCCATTCTCCGTTCTACCTCTGCTGCAGGAAAGGAGGACAGGTAAGGAGGTCGCGCGACATACATTGTGCACACTTCACTTTGTATTAGATACACTAGTCTAGGGGCGAGTTCCACCTATTGTATTTTGCGTTTGGGTAGTTAGTGAAGGTAAGAAATTACTTTTTTTTGACAGTTAGGTTAGATATTGGGCTGCATATTAGCTTGGTTTTGTTTATTTCTTTGATTTGGAAGCCGCCTGAGTTCCTTCTCCAATTCTCCCCATTTTTCTTATTTTTGTGAGTGCCTGTTATCTGTATTTTTCTTATTTTCCCATACTGTGTATGTATAGGTGCATTTTTGTCTTGTTTAAAGCTACCTCCTAGTGTAAATAGTTCTACTCATAATATATATATATATATATCACCTTTTTGTAAATAAAACAATCACTTGCAGTTCAGTAGTGGTGTTTATTTGCCTTTACTCCTCACCTAGTTATGTTGTGTATCTGCAAATGTGTGTTTCTCCCAAATTAATGTTACTCCCCTATACCCCTTGACTGACAATCTCAGGGGTCGTAACAATTGCACTATGCACATTTATTAATATTTAGCATAAAATGTGTTTTAATACCACTATTAGGATAGTATGATCTCTATATAACATCAGTCTTTAAATACAAGATATTTAAAGTGTACCTAAAGTGTACTTGCAATAGTTCAACTTTAGCACAATCAAATATACTAAAGTATATCATTAGTTGGACCTCAGCACTATTTCTGGATAACTCTGCAAAACTTTAGGTATACCAATTTAGGATATCAAAAGTACAATTGCAGGGTATTTATCTTAGGTACATAAATATGTAAATGTATTTGTAGTATACTTAGCATAAAATACATTTATTTCAAATAAATTTTGGTAAATTTATTTTTCACTAGGGTTAATAGGATTCTGAACTAAATGTTTAAAACCAAACACACAACTTCCCTCAGTGACATCTTGTGACAGCATCTCCACTATAGCATATCACACTGCAGGACACATCTTTCAATTGCTATGTTTCCATCCACATATTTTTATGAGCATTTTGGGATAAAATGCATAAAAACAAAACGCTGGATGGAAACGCTAAAATGTGCATACCTTCTAAAAATGCGCATAAAAAGCGTATGTGGTCAATTGAGGCAGATATAAAAAAATTTATTCGATAAGACGACATGCGCATAAACTACCATGTAAACATATTTACCGAATGAATCCCTGGATGCGCAACAAAAAACTCTTGTGACTTCTTCTCAATAGTGGATGCGATTGATAATTGGACTAACCAGTGGACCAATTTCAGTGCACAGCATCTAAAAGTTTGGTTTGATCATTCTGAAATGCCTGAGCCAAAGTCTGTCATCAGAATGATTTGGTATAATGACTCCCCAGAAGCGTCTCACACGATTGTGTTACCAAACACCATACATCTGAACGCAAGATAACGACAGCATTTATGGGTACGGTTTCGTCTGCACATCATTTAAGTCATTTATGATGTAAAAAAAGATCTAGTGGCTTCCTGAATTGCAGCAAATTCCATTATTACTGTAGAAATGTTTCGCTAATTTCCCAGAAAGTGATCATTTTGTCCTCTTGAACACATGGGAGGGAAACAGTGTGATATTCCAATTTTGCACATAAGTTAAATTCGCAACTTTGGATGGAAACATAGCTAGAGATGAAATGTCATATCAACCACATATAAATATGTGTACATGCTGTTATAGATAATAAAGTTACCAAATCTTTAATATTACCATCAACCTTCATATTTTATACAAAAGTTATATATGAGTTCTTCAGAAAATTAACTACAAAGCTTAAGTTGGAACTCTACATTTTGGCACCATCACATTCACACTTCCTCTCTTTATAAATGCACATTAGTCGTGCAACCTTCTTCCTCTAAACTGCGAAAGGAACTGAGAAACGAAACCACGCGGTCAACCAAAGCCTTTGTTTGACAAAACGATACATGCGGCAGATGGCATGCATTGTCTTTGCCTTTGCTTTTCACAAGAAACATCAGTTACATTCACACTTTATTCCATTTCCCTTTATGTTTGATGGAATAAAGTTGCTTCTGAGGGCGGAGAATGAGCCGGTTCGCAGAAAGGGAAGGGGATGTTGGAGTCTGCTCTCAGAACCAGAAAGGTGCCCTGAAACACCCTTAAACACACACCGCCCCCTCCACTGCACCCAAGTCTTACCATTGAGGCTGAGACTATGCTGGATGGTGGCGTGGAGAGGGGGAGGAGGAGGAAGAGGCAGAGGGAGAGACTGCAGGGACGCCCCCATTACACTCACTAGGAAAGGCCCAGGCTGCGGCCCACCTATATCGTCTGGAAGAGAGCAGGAGGGAGGGTTCAGAGCCAGGAGAATAAGGAGATGTCATAGAAAATGCAATGGAAGTGTAGAGAAGGTTAAAGTCTATTAGAGTGAGACAGGAGCCTGGGGCGATGAAGAGGAATCAGAACATGACTAAAATCAGCCCTAACACCATTCAGCTTTAGAGCAAAGGGACAGCAACAATATTCTTGCATTTATTACCTAGATCAAAATACAGCCAGATTTCAGAAGATTTTGATTAGACTAACATGAATATTACATTCAATGGTCTGTGATTTATGTATGAATGATGTAGTTGTGCCTGTATGAACCATAAAGGAGCAAGACAAATCCTCCAACTATGTTACAATATCTGATCCTCTTATAGCACTTGAAGAATAAGACACCGTGACAGGAAGCATATGAAATGGGGAACTGCAGCATGGGAAAACAACATGGGTAAATCCACACGCCGGTATGTGCATTCAATCACATTCTCACAACACTGGAAAATTGTGGGTTTTTTTACTTTAAAGGAACATTGCGGGTTTTATAAAGTGTTTCATTGAGATACTATTCTAGTTTTTAGTGAATTAGATTTTCTTTTTATATTTTCGGTTTTCATTTTACTAACTTGGTTAAACTAAATGAAAATGAGTAATGTTGTAAATAAAATAAGTTTAAGTCTTTTAATATTTTATTTTATTTCAACAAAAGTGATATTTTTATAGGCTTTAGTTTTAGTTAAACACTGGTTCAATACAATCTTATTTAACAGCATTTGTGACAATGTCGATTAACACAAAAAAATGATTTTTAACGTATTCCCTTACTTAAAAAAATGATGGGTTACAGTGAGGCTTTTACTAAGGAATTGAATGTGGCCAATCCGAACAAGTTAAAAATACTCATTGTATCAATAGTAGAAAAAATAAGATATTTTGAAGAATGTCGGTAACCAAACACTTGATTACGTACGTAATATTTTTTTTCCTACTATGGAAGTCAATGGGGCCCATCAGCTGTCTGGTTACCGACATTCTTCAAAACATCTTCTTTTGTGTTCAGCAAAAGAAAGACACTCATACAGGTTTGAAACAACTTAAGGGTGAGTAAAGGATGACTTTTAACTTTTAAGTGAACTATTCCTTTACCTATTGAACCCAGAATATTCCTATATGCCTCTCCTTCTACTCTCAACCTAAACATACTTGAAAAAAACAAAACAAAAAAACTTTCAAACACGACGACTGAATAATCCCACATACCTAATCATCTTTGTTCCCTCATGACAAAGACCGCTTCAGATCTAAAATTGATCTCTTTAGTATTGAGATTATTTCAAACTTCAGTCTCAAATACCAAACTAGGCTGATGAACAGGAAGAAAACTGTGCAGTGGTCTCACTTTAGTAGAAGAGGAGCTGCTCATCGGTGTGCCAAATACTGGTAAAGTTGAACCACATGTAGACTTGCACAATAACTCATCATAAGTGGCGCTTCTGAGAATTTTATACATTCAGAATGCAATCAGAGACTCCGGTAACCATGAAATGAAACGAATGAAGGTCGAATAAAAAAGGGGAAATGAAAGGACAAAGAGAAAGAATAAGCAAGTACGTTGACGTCCAACACAACATCCGCCTAGGGTTCGCTCACAGAGGTGAGCTGAAACAGATCATCTTTTAAAACATAAACACATTTTTGAGGGGAGGTACCTTTTACTTTAAAAGTCAAAAAAGTAATAAAAAAAAATGTCAAGCTCCTATATTATCAGATCATTATTTTCTTTTAAAGGCAAATTTTAGGAATATTTGATTGACAGGAGAGTAGGCAGTCCTTTGATATTGTCTGAGACCAACAATGAAGCTGCCACTCTTAAAAATAAAGGTTCCAAAATAGGGGTCATAGAAGAACCATTTTGGTTCCCAAAAAGAACCACTTTTTGAACATATTAATAATCTAAAGAACCTTTTTTCCACTATAAATAAACTTTTGTGTGACAAAATGGTTCTTTATGGAGTCAATGATGCAGATAAAGAACCATTACATTGAATTTAAGAGAATGATTATTTATCTTACGCAAACCTTTTTCAAAGTTAATAAAAAATTACTTTTGGATCTATTACTGTTTTCAATGTTCATAGACTTAGTTTCTGGAGTAAAAATATAGAGGCTATAATCTGTATTTTCATAGCTTTTATAAAAATAGCAGGTGCTGGTGTTCCGCGTGGGTTCGGCCAGTCCGCGATCACTTACGTCACTGGTAGTTCCTATAGTGCTGGTTTAGATCCTACTCTAAACTAGGAGCTAAATCAGTTTCTCCAAAGGAGTTCCTAGAACTAAAATCGTTCCTAGTTCCTGCGGTGCGAACACGCCGACATCCGGGTACTTCCGCCAATGGGTTCTAGGAACTATGAAAAGGTTCCTCCGGTGCGGAAAGCCCCTTATAATTACTTCAAAAATACAGACTTTACCCTCTCATTGCTAAGAAATATAATGTAGCAGTTAGCGAAGCAATTTCATTAATAAACTGAACTTTCTGTGTGTGCAGTGCAATCTAAGATCTCTGTGTGCGACTGTGCGCTTCAAAGAAAGCAGCGCATTAATATAGAACAGTGATTTATATAACTGTTTTTACTGTGTTTTTGATCAAATATATGCAGCCTTTGTGAGCACAAGAGACTTCCTTTAACAATCTTACAGACCCAAACTTTTGAATGCAGACGTAGATAGAGGTGACAGTACAAAGGATGAAGGGAAGATACCCGAGGTATGAAGCAGATGGAGATGTGAAAGGCAAGAACGAAGGAAAGCAGAAACTAAGGAGATCAAGGGGTGTGTGAACATCTGTAGCGGGGCTCACCTAGCAGACTGAGGCTCCGCCGAGGGGGAGGTGGAGGAGTGGGAGGGTGAGGGGAGTTCCTTCCTCTCTGAGAGATGTCCACATCCACCAACGACACCGTCTCTCCTGCAACCGGAGCAATAGTACTTAATGACAAGAGCCATAAGAACGACATTAACAACATTTGTTACAATAATGTAGCATAATTCCAAAGATTGGCCTAAAATGAGACTAATCTCATCCAAATCGTGTGCCTGTGTCATTATATTTCCCATGCACTGTGTAAGCTCATTAGTGGCTTGCAAATGTGCCTTCATTTAATGTATTCCAAGGATTCCTTTAGCTTCTAACCCAATATGTTCCCCTAAATCTTCGTTTACCTGTGAAAACGGGAGTAAAAGAGGCCGCAGAGAAGGCACTTTGTGCCCTTGTTAGTCCAGGTTGGCTGCAGAAAGACAATCATCATTTTAATTATTAGAATAAAATAAGACAACACATTCATTTACATTAATTCTGTATCCCAAAGTTTATCATAGCATTATTTATTTATCTACAGTTTATAATGCATTAGAAGTATACATATAATCACACTTGACTCACCTGAGGTCAATTATGACTTTGCGACTATCGTATAAAAACAAATCAAAAGTACAACAGGTTTAATGTGTTTTATGATAGACATTTTATGAGAGATTTAAAAAAAAAACATTTATGGAGAATGTGAAGTGTGCAAAAAGTGTCCTGGTTAATTTCTATCACTATTGTGTGTGAAGTGGGGCTAAATCATTGATAGAAATGTTAAATATTCTTGGGATAAAGACCATAGTTGGTTCCATAATGCTGTCTATTTGTAGGTAAACCCAGAATACTTCAATACAACACCAGGTTCTCTATGCAACTTCCAATTGGTTTTTAGAAAGAGGTTTATTATTTAATAGTACATCAATGTCTGTTTTTCTACACTCCTAAGAAAATGTGTACAAATTTTACCTTTAGGGATACAACAGCTTGTTACAATGGTACTGCCCTTAAAGGCACAACTCTACCTTATTTACCCCTATCCTCTATAGATACCCTGTATAGATATTCCCTTTAAAGCGTTTATCACAGGTTCGTGTTTAAAGTCTGTTTAGAGAGAAAGGTGTCGTCTTAGCGGCCTAAAATTTAATAACAAATGATCATTTCGACGGAAGTGAATCAATCAAAACTAACTTGGAAAATAATATTATTCAAGAACCGCTATAAAGCCAAAACAATCTCTGTTACCTTACATTATATGTTATCTCTGTAAAGCTGCTTTGAAACAATCTACATTGTTAAAAGCGCTATATAAATGAAGATGACTTGACTTGACTTGACTTAAAGGGATAGTTCACCCAAAAATGAAAATTGTCCATCAATTCAGTCCATCAACTGTTTGGTAACCAACATTCTTCAAAATATCTTATTTTCTGTTCAGCAGAAGAAAGAAATTCACACGGGTTTGTAACACCTTGAGGGTGAGTAAAAGATGACTTTTGGGTGACCTATCCCTTTAAGTGCTACCCCAGTGACAAGCTACAAACTACACACAAAATGTGAAGGAACCATACGTAGATTACTAACCAGGACTACAATGGTTGCACAAAAACTCATGTTCTAAAAGTTGTAGTCATTATAGGCTACGTGGCAAGTTGTTACCAATTTTTAAAGCAATATTCGTAATACTTTATAATAAGGTTTATTAGTTAACATTAGATAATGTATTAACATGAACTAACAATGAGCAATACAACTAACTAACATACTAACTTTGTTAGTGCTAGTTAATAAAAGTACAGCAGTTCATTGTTTGTTCATGTTAGTTCAGTGCATTAATGTTAACAAATACAACCTTTGATTTTATTAACATATTAGTAAATGTTGAAATTAATATTAATAAATATGAATAAATACTGAAGTATTGTTCATTCTTAGTTTGTCTTAGTTTGTAACTAAGGTTAACTAATTAACCTTATTGTAAAGTGTTATTTAATATTATTTATTTTTAAATATTTATTAGGCTACATTAAAAAAACACAACTGCTTAAAAATCCACTTTTGAGGTATGACTGTAGTTTATATTGTATGAAAACAACCATGAAATAATCTTCAAATTATGTTAACCTCAGAGCTTTTTAACTAAAATCGTAAAATCGAACTAATCATAAGATGCCATTCTAAAGAAAGAAAGAAAGAAAGAAAGAAAGAAAGAAAGAAAGAAAGAAAGAAAGAAAGAAAGAAAGAAAGAAAGAAAGAAAGTTCCTGAGGGAGCTCGAAAATCATAAATATGTTGTCGAATAGAATAGAACAAATTAATAATAAAAGAATACAATAATATAATCATAATATCTTCAATATGTAATTCCAAGATTGTTTGGGCAGAAGAACTCACCTGGCTGTGTCTTGTTCCCCACCGCTCGCTCCAGACATGTCCACTAAACTGCCCGCTGAGGATATGGAGAACGTGACTGAAGGTCTCTTGTCCAAAAGGTTGTTAGAGCCACTACAGCTTTTAGTTCTAAAAAGTTTACTCAGGCGTATTTTAAGCGAGCCCTTCCTAGATTTCCCTGGTACTTTCAAAGTTTTCTCTCCTCCGCTGGCCGCGGAAAGATGCGCCCGGGTCGTGCTCCTGTCCGACCGGGCCTTCGGTGTGGACGCCTGGCTGGAGCACGGGGTGTCCTGGCTGGAAGCGGCTTGGGATAGAACCTCGGGAGTCAGTTTATCTGTGGTGGGAGCCTGAGGCCTGGTGTTTACAGAGTCTCGCAACAAACAACACGCCGGTGAGCAAAGTCCCCCGGACACCGCCATAGCTTGTCCGGACAGCACCGACGGGAAACATTTGAGCGCAAACGCACCCGGCTCATTGTTTTGGGAATCGGTCTTCTGACAGGCATTGATGCCCAGGCCGTTCACCTCTTCTGACCCGAGGCCCTCCAGAACCAGCAGAGCATCGCTGGTCTCGGTCGGGTCATCACCCTGCCTGATTCCAGCCGAGCCGAGCATGCTTTGACATGAGCAGTGCTGCAGCTCGCCGTCCTTCAATAGAAATTCGGGTACCGGAGCGACTCCCAGCTCGCCGAATTTCCTCGCCAGCTCCAGGACGGGACCCTCAGGCAGAGCCGTCGTGCAGCTCCAGCCCGGCTCTGTCATCGAGCCCGTTTTGTGATCCACCACCGGCGGCCAGTCTTGTTTGTCTGTGATCAAGCGATGCCGGTGACACAGTTCTGCTCCCTCCGTATCCGTAGCAACCGCTGGCAGTTTGAGCTGTGGATGCAGCGTCCATGTAGGCGGATGCTGAGCGTCCACAGCGCCAGACTCCGAAGCGAGTACCGCTTGCTCCTCAAAGCCCTGCGCTGATCCTCCGACTTGTTCTCGGCAAATCCTTCAGAGTCTCTCGATATGTTTCTGAATACCAACAGCTGAGGCCCCATTCCACCTCGGTGGGTGAGATCGTACCCGTGGGCCTCGGCTGAATGAAGAGGAGGCGGCGGCACAGACAGCGCAGGTCTAGTCGCCATCACTCCCGCGTCAGGTGCCTCCGTTCCGCTGGCCTGCGGAGCTTTGTTCACCGCCGAGATGTGGCCGTGATTCTGCGTGCATTCAAAGTTCCCCTTGATAGCCACCGTCAGTCCAGTGCCCGATGACAGATTCCCATTCTCCTCGTCCAAGCGGTCATCCTCGGCCGCGGAGACCAGGCGCATCAAGACAAAATCGGGAGACATATCTTGCGCGTTGTTCATTATTATTCCTCAATATACTGAAGGAATGAGCGATATCAGCGTTTCACATTGCTCCAGTCATGAGATCTCGTTTGTGGGATGATGGTAATCCTCTTGGTGTTAGTTAGCCCTCTCACTCAGCGCCACACAATTAGTGCATTTAAACTCTATTTCAGTCGCTCCTTCAACATTGCGCACGTCCTCGTCTCATTTCGCGTCCGGCCTTAAAAATCTCCACGGGTCTTTGTAGGGTCATACATAACGCTTCGTTTCACGCAATCCTAACGGCGTCTGTGGTCACATTACTGTCGAGGCCCCACCCGCCCGCTCACTTCCGCAAATTCGATGCGTTTCGTGTTTGGTCTTATCGGTGCCATTGCTGTCCACTTGGCTGCAGGCTATGTGCTGTCCCCCTTAGTGACGTGCACCGTGCTGTAATGTTGCTTTCATGTCATTTACCGCGCTGTTGTCTAGAAGATGGCCTTACCAACTGATGTTTATGATGCATCAATTGTAGTGGCATCGCCTTTCCGTGCGAATTCAACACAAATGAAACTGTCCTTGCAGATCGGTTGCATTATGAGTCAACAATAACTGACTTGCACGATTTAATCATTTGAATAATGACTCTCATCCTGATATACAAAAAATGAAAATAAAAAATAAAGCATGGTGTCAAATAGAAATAGAACCAAAAGAATATCATGATACTAAATATCATGATATTATGTAGCATGTATAAGTGATAACTTATTGAAACTAATAATTTATCATAACATAGACTGTTTTTATCAACAGGGTTTTTAGGAATGTACATGGAAATGTTTTTACCATTTTAATCTTAAATGGTGCAACAAATATATATTTTTAAAGTACAAACATTTCAATGCATTTGAATTAATATGCTATAATAAAAATCAATAATAATTTGAAAAGAAGTAGCATAATTCCGTTAGTTCTATGGAATATAGCATGTGATTTTCTAAAGTATTATAGTATCATCTATGCCTGTACATAATGCAAAATCACTACGCATGATGTGTATGCCAATTTACGGCCTATTGAGACAAAATACAGTTATTGTTTACATCCACCCATTGTTCTGTGGTCAGGACGTTAAATTCGAACTGTATTTGTGAAATGCAATTTCTTTGACCGACCGAATGATGTCGCTATACACAAACAAATTACACATGACCATAGAGCCCTTTAAAACCTGCTGTTCACAAGGAGTTTATGGGTTTTTAATACAGTTATGGGTTTACACAAATATCCAGAAGACATGTGTTTTCACAGTTGGCTTAGGCTACTTCATCTGAGAAATATTGCATGCCAACATCCTCTCCAATTAAATGCACACAGTACTGTGACACATGGCCTATCACACACAGACACACATCTATCCATAAAATAAAAAAAAACAACAACAAAAAACATTTACACACTTCAGGTTTTGAGAAGGGTGTGCATGTATAGACACACATGTGTTTAGGGGCACACACACAGTCACAGCCTCTGCAGTCCTGAGTGGGGGTGGGGCCCCACAGGAATGAGTGTTGAATCTCAGAACCCTGTTGCCATGGCACCAAAACAAGGATTTGCCTGCATTACCTAGTATGACGGGATTTGTCTCAATCAACTCTCTCTATCTCACTCACATATACATCTTTGAGAGACCTTCATTCATGTACACACATGTGCAACATGATTTCTTCTTTCTTTCTTTTTTTTATTTCCCTGATTGATGCACAAAACATTTGCAGTTCAAAAAGCAATTTGCTTTTTCAGAGATTAGCATTTCAGTGCACTTCGTCTGCCAAACAGATGCAGACTTGTAAACCGCTGCATGCACATATTCACAATGTCACACACAGTCCATAAAAGACGACTCATGACTGACCCAGCCGGGGAGTGTTGGGTTAATCCACAAAGCGGTGAGATTCTGATGCATACCCAACCGAGAGGATTACCCTCCCATCCTCTCATCCATCAGCCCATCCTCATGCACATACACTCATCATAACAATCCAACATTAACAGATGTGCCTCTCTCAGCACTCACCACAACTGGGAGATTGGGAGAGGGAGCGAGAGAGATGGGAGAGGGAGAGATTTACAGGAGGACTGCAGAGTAAGTGAAGAGGTAAGCAGAGAGAGAGAAACAGGGGTATTCCACATGTTCTCGGTTTCTTATTGATCTTTGTTACTCACTCCAGTGTCTTGCAGGCCTGTTAACTCCAGCATCACATCCAGAAAGGACCTGACCAACTTATTGTAGGACGCATGGAGCATAAATGTTGTTGAGCTTCTTCGAAATCTTCATCTTCGAAAATGAGTAGTGCTTGTCAGTTCGTGTGTGAACGCACATTTATTTGACTCAGTTGGCAGCAAAGTGCGGCTGCCCTCAAACTATCACCACTGACATCTGTGGTTCAAACGGTTAACAAGAAGAGGAAAGAAGAAGCAAAGCCAGGGAAAGAGAGGAAATGGAGGCCTGCACTTTTAAAGCATCTTTCAGGATGTGAGAAAACGCGAAAGCTGATCTTTTCCTTCACAAAAAGCATTGGAGGAGCAGTTTCTACAAGGATGGGCCTGTGTGCTTGTGTGCCACCTCTTCTGCTTCTGCTGCCAAGCCTGCTTTCTGCTCAGCTCAGCACTGAGTCTGAAGTTGAGGACATGTCTAGCTTGGAGTTCACCCCAACACCTTGTCTTACTGACCCAAATAGCCTAGCAGGGAACAGCTTGTCACCCAGCCCCCTACCCACCAGTCCGGCTCCTGTAAAACTGACCACGGAGGAGGACCGGTCCTTCAGTGGAGAACTACCTCTACTTTGGCGATTCGTCCTCCTTGTCCTCCTCCACCTGCACACAGACATTCCAGCTGCTTGTTCAGCGGGGATCTCCGCCTAGAGAGCTTCTCCCTCTCTTGCACCAAGCCATAGCGTCTCTGACCAATGCGGCCAATTTTCTCAACTTGATATTTCAAGCTAGTGAGCTGAGAGAAACAAGTGTACGAGAGGATATAGAGTGGTACCACGCACTGGTCCGGGCCATGCTTGAAGGGGACAGGCCAGGCCTGGTCAGACGAGCTTTTCTAACATTCGACGCAGACCCCACAATCCAACAGCCCCAATTGGTGCTCCGTGCCTCTAAAGGCACAACCCAGGACATTCTCCTGCAGGACCTGACATCTATCTGGAGCAGCTTCCGTCCTCCTACCCCTGACCAAAGCTGGTTTGATTCATTCAAGTCTAGCTCTCCACCCCTCCAAATCTTGTCTAAAAGGGTTCTTCTAAATGACCTAAGCACCCTAGATACTCCCAAGTGGGCACGTGGGGATAGTTATGTGATCAATAGCAGCGGGGTTCAGTGGGGCGAAGTCCCTTTCCTTGAGTGTGTTGATGGCCGCTTTTTGCCAGGGTGGTTACTCAGCCTCTCAATGCCATTTTACGGATTAAAGCCAGACCTCAGCCCAGAGTTTAGGTCAGTGCACTTTCTTCCACTTCTTGTTCAAATAATTTCTCGTTTTTGTATGCTCATTTTTTTATGTCTTTCAATCATCTCTGGCCATTCACTTGAAGGGATAGGCCCCTTAAAAATGGATATTCTGTCATGTTTTACTCAATATTTATCTTGATAGCTGACTTTGTGGGATACAAAATAAGATATTTTGAAGATTGTTTCTGTTTCTTTTTGTCAATACAATGAAACTCATTAGGGTCTGAAACAGAACCTCACCACTGACTTAAATTTTATGGACAAAAAAATACATTTTTCCAAATTTCTTGTTTTGTATTTCACAGAGGAAAGAGAGTCATCAGATTTGGAATGACATGAGGGTGAGCAAATGATGACAGAATGTCCATGTTTGGGTTAACTATCCCATTAATTTAATTTCAAGTCTTCTGTCACTACTGTTACTTTGTTGTCACTAGCATATCTTTGTCATCTCTCTATGCGTTCTGGTGGTAGGGGTGTGATCCGTATTGATGTCAATGTCCAGGGATTCAATGTGGATCAGTGTGCCAGTGGAGACTTCTGGTTTGCAAACACACACCAATGTAATCGTACCAGCATGGAGGTGAGAGTACAACGTCATTGACCAATACTTTCCATATGGGACCTACTGCAGACACTTCATTGGTCTCAATGCCATTGTGCATGTCATAAAGTTTCATTAAAAGTTTGGCAACACTTTGCAGTAAGGTTAAATTCATTAGCTAAAGGGATAGTTCACCCCAAATGAAAACTAATTGTTTGCCTAACCTTATATTGTTCCAAACCTAGACGACATCTGCGGTCCCATTTTTTGTATTAAAAATGTATTAGTATATTTAGTAATTAACATAGATTAATAAGATTGTTAGCTCACATAATGCATAAAGTTAATGAATATTGTAAAGTATCACCACATTTTTTAAAAATAAAAACTGAAAGCAGGTTCTTAACACCATTTGGGTATTTAAAATTACTTTAAAGGTCAATCTGTTTTCAGTCATACAAGAATCTGCTACATTGTAGGTTCAGAGCTCTTCTTCAGATGGTCAGAATGATTTAAGCTATTATAGGCTGCATGGGTGAATTTCACTAACCAGGGACAAGCAGGGCCAGAACACATTCAGAGATCCACTCATAACACTCTGTCACTAAACGTCAGGAGGACATTTGTGGTCAAGTGATTTATTTTTGTAAGTGTCTTTGCAAGCATGTTTCATTCTCCTCTGTAATGTAGCTATTGTGATAGCATTAGAATTTTGTTATCAACTATGCTCTCCTCTAAATGTTTTTCCTGTAAATTATATCATCATGTTTTTGGATTGACATTCCTTACTAATTGACACAATTGAGATTATGTGTACTTGGGCAATTACTGGGGGTATAGTCAAAACTTACTCTTTATGTCGTTGCAAATCTGTATGACTTTCTTTCCTTTGTTGGACATACAGTAAATGCTTCAGGGTTTTTTTTTTATTTTATTATTTGTCCATACAGTGGAAGTCAATTGTAATGAAAACTGTTTGATTACCAACATTCTTCAAAATATTTTCGACTGTATGAACAACATGAGAGTGAGTAAATTATGAAAAAAAGTTACTTTTTGGGTTACCAATCCCTTTAACTTTAATACTACACACCGTTTCATAATGCCTGTTGCCATCAGATCTGGCATCTCAATATTATTTTGGGTTATTATTAAGAAATATATTACAACATCACCTGCTTTACTCATTGTATTGCTGGACCGTTATATACATTTCCCATTTCCTGCTCCCACTGTTTTCCATCATCATACTCCCACTTTCATCCAGACCTTCTATTTAAAGATGTGAGCACTGGGTGCAGGATGATCTGAAGGATTAGGCTGATAATCCTGTGATGCTCACATACCCCCCCCCCCCATCCCCCCCCATCCCCCCCCCCCCACACACACACGCAGACTCTCTCTGACCCCCTCCCAGAAGACAGAGGCTCATACACACAATTCCACAAGACTCAGACCCCCCCCCCCCCCCCCCCATCATCATGGCCTACCAGAACACAAGCTCAGTTGAGTTGATCCGCCAATAAGGAGCAACGTATTAATAGAACCGTTTTGTGTCATAACAATGCATTAATTGCATGAAACATTAGATGATCTATGATATAGTCCCATGTATATTTTAAAGGTTACATACTGCTCAGTAAAGTGCTGAAGAATTACTTGACAGATCTGTAAAATGAAAGGTCTGTAAAATAAAACAATACTCCACTTTAAGAATCAACAAAATCATTTTTATGAATAGATACTGAATAGAGATACATAGCGTCTAAGTAATTACTATTGTTTTATTTATTCTCAATTGCTCCTCTTCAAGAGGACAATATCCTCTTATAAACAAGAATCTTGTTCTTAAGTGAAAATATAAAATGTATGTTAACAGTGCTGGATTTCCTTGAATAAAAAGATAAAGCTCTGCCAATAGAGGTATTACTCCTCCATTTAGGATTAAGCTTAGATTAACTGAGTGAGTCTGATGTGTGGGTCAGCCGACTCTCACAGATAAACTGCTGATGAGAGACCACACATGCAGTTAATGGCAGAGAGAACACAATCATACTGTCAGAAACATCTGTGTTGATTTCCCCTTTCCAGGAGCAAGTCATTTGCTTACAGATGAAGGTAAAACAGATGAGCAGACGTTTGACTTCACCTCTCGTTCTTTCTCTTCCCCATAAGTGTGAGCCTATCCCACAACAGGGCTTCCGGATGGGCCAGTACTGCTGCCGATGTAAAAAGGGCTACTACAGTCCAGTTCCAGACATACAAAACAAAAGTAAGAGGCTTGAAATAATCAAAAATCATTTGCAAAGTGGGTCTATACAGTGGGTTTAGACTTATTTGATTAGATAATATATAGCTAACATGATGTCATATAAAAGTATCTCAATTAATGATTGGGCAAGAGTCAAAGTTATAGCAGAAAGGCATTAAAACATTAGGCTTTGATGTATTTTTGTACATATTTTTTTCTGTTTTCTTTGGAACGATTGAGCTATGTATATATGGCAGAAACGATAGGGCCTAAAACTAACTTTTTACCAGCCACAATTTTTTTTTTTTTACCAGGCATGAAACACAGATTAATCCTTATTAAAGTAAAAAAAGTTATTCAGAATGAAGCAGTGAGGGATTTTCCTTGTCTTTTGTTGTTATAGAATTAGTATTAAAAACCATAGGCGTAATTTGTCCCAATTTGTGGGAATTTTGTCCCAATTTTGTCCCAATTTGTAATTTGTGATGTTTGAAACATCTTGCGGCATGGATGTACCTAATGAAACATCTCAAGTTGACAGAATATTAATTTTGTTCGTTTGTTAAATAAGAGGCGATCTGGCGCTGGAATGAGATGTCTTTTAAATCATGCTGCTGAGTGTTCATTGCCGCTGTTCTCAGGCTTCGCACAGACAAACGCTTCAATCTGTCGCGAAAAGATGTTGCAGAGACTCTCTGAGAAACCTATTAGGAGTGCGGACTAGAACCAGACACGTTTAAAAAAAGTTTTACCACCTGACCATGAGAGCACACGAACAGTTAAAGGGGATTTATGTATTTATTCACTGACATGAAAAATCATGGAATTAACAATGTATTGTATTATAGTAGATTTTAAGGATGAAAACATGTTGATAAATTAACCTCAATGTACAATCAAAATTGAACATGGATTATTGTACATATCATATCTGATATAGCATTGTATTAGCGCCCCCCCCCACCTACCTAACACACAATTTTGTCCCACCCAGTTACGACACTGTTAAAAACACAGCCAGCAGCAGGAATATTAGGCTGCTGTCACTTTAAGAGCTAATGCACGGGTCCAATATACTGATAAACATCAGTACTTAGTTCACTTAAGACATAACTATGTTTACGAAGATACTTGCAAGACTGGCACTTTGACATAATATTGGTTTGAATTTGGTGTTGACGACAAGCACTCAATTCTGTAATCGTGACCTTTCCGAGATGTAGATTTCTGGGCGCGCGCTTTGGAGCTGTATACTTATATAGGTGAAAGTATTAATTAAATACACTTAAAATGGGTTTATTTAAAAAAAGAAAAATGATGAAATATGGTGTTACAGGGAACAACCGTGTGAATAGTACCCACGCTTGTTACCCAGAAGTCCCTGTGTGTCTGCCCTGTTGGCCCGGCTGTGCTGAGTGTGAGGACGGAGGCCCGTGTTGGGTGCAGGAAGACTGGCTCCTGAGAACGGCCATTCTAGCTGTGCAGGGTCTCTTCATGGTCCTTGTGCTTATTAGCATGCTAGTAGCATATCAGTGCAGAAGAACCAAGGTAAGATTTCATCACGCGATTAATATGATATATCTTAAAAGGCCACGTGTTATGATGCATCATTTCAAACACAGGCAAAGAGGTCCCACATGTGCACAAACTTGATGCACGCTTGACAGCTGTAATTTCACCTCTGCTTCCCCTCTCCACCTCTCACCATCTCTCTGTCTCTCAGCGGATCCGATCGTCAGGGCTTTTGCTGCTGGAGATGATCCTGTGTGGCTCTCTGTTGCTTTACTTTCCAGTGAGTGTGGGATTCAAAGCTTCTTTTCAGATTACTGCACTGCAGTTGAAATCATAATAACTGGGTAGCGCTTAGCAGGCAGAAAATGATCAAGAAGTCACACAATTTAAGGTTACTAGTTACTTGTTTACTAGGTTAGAGTTACTGAACAATGATTAAAATGATTTCTGAAGGATCATGTGACACTGAAGATGTTCAGCTGCTGAAAAATCAGCTTTGCCATTACAGGAATAAATTACATTTGAAAATATATTTGAATAGAAAACAGTTATTTTAGATTGTAATAATATTTCACAATATTACTGTTTTACTTTTGATAAAATAAATACAGCCTTGGTGAACATGGGACTTATTAACGAATTTTGTCATATGGGATGAAGAACAAAATGAGTTTGAAAATATAATTACAGAATACATTTTTTCATCATTATGCATTGTAAAATAAGCATTTTTGCAACTTCCACCAATAATTACAGTTCATTTTATTCTTGTTTTCAGGTCTTCATTCTATACTTTAAACCCAGCACTTTCCGGTGTATTCTACTCCGCTGGGTCCGTCTGCTTGGCTTTGCCATTGTCTATGGAACTGTGACACTCAAGATGTACCGGTCTGTGGCACTTCAGTCCAGCCCTTTATCAAACTCAACCCTCCCTTCTAACTGTCCCACCTGCACTTCTGCCAGATGAAATGTTGTGTAATAAGATGCTATTCTTAAGGCACTTAAAGATGAACTCAGTTATTTTTCATGTGTTTTTGCGGTACTGATTTATAGAATTGTAGAATTGTATAGGTATATATTGATTGATATGAGTTAATTATATTTCTCCATTGTAGAATTTAGAATCAATTTAGTCCCGTATCTAACGTGTCCAATAACAAGGTCGCTACAGCATGCCATGAGTTGAACCGCTGCTGGTAAATTTAAACAGCTTATATTAGGCTACAGATGAGTGCACATCATTTAATAATTGAACTTTTTCAATTGCTTTGTATGTAATAAGGGAAAAATAACTGAGTGCACCTTTAAGACTGTGATCTATTAAAAAAAAAAAGCTGATAAGGGAACCCAATTAAACTCCCACAATGAATCAGTCTATGTGATGTGCCATATTTCCAGGGTTCTGAGGGTTTTCCTGTCACGTACAGCCCAGAGAGTGCCATACATCACTACCATGGGTGTGCTGAGGATGCTGGGAGTTATAGTGCTTACTGTCAGCTGGTTCCTGTGTGCATGGACAGTTGGCGTCCTGCAGAATCGAGACCGAAATGTTCCATTGCTGATCATTTCCTCCACCTCAGAAGGACAAGGCTTCAATGTGTGCGACCTGGACCGGTGGGACTACATGATGGCTGTGGGTAAGTGATGTCATTTCTGACTGGTGGCAGTAGTCCATGGGTTTTCTTGGGTGTCTGGCAGTGAGATTAATTGAAATTGGGGCACATTAGTAGATCAGAAAAATGAAAGGATGAATGCTCCTGGATAATTTAATGTTCTTTGAAGCATTAAGTTGATGATTTGAACACAGTACCATTGCCATTGGAAATGATTCAGCATTAACCACTACCTGCCATACTAATAAAATACCACAAAAATAATGATGTTACTGATATAATGTCATAAATTAGACTAAGTAAATGAAGGATTGAACTGAAATGACACCAGGAGATAAAATAGATTTATACAACCATTCTGGCATATTCAGTCAGCTTACACAAAATGAACCTAGCATTTTTTTATACTGCTACACTAGCCTATAATACTTAAAACTGTATTTCTTTTAAATACATAACCCTTCTTCTGTTGATGTTTGTACATAAATAGCTTTCTTCCATTTTGTTTTGATGCTCACTTTTTAGTCTGGACTTGTTAAGTTTAAAATTTAAAACATTAATATGCAATTCATAAAACTTAAATACATGTCTTCAATGATTAACATTTTAAGTTAAAGTCATTTTGATATTTCCATAGGGTTCAAAATGATAGTTGGTGTAATTGTCTGAAGATTGTAATTTCATGGTTAACATTTTTAGGAAAAAACATGCGTTGCTTGGCATGTACTTAATCAAAACTATTGTGACAACTATTGTAACGTGAACAAAACCATTAAACAGGAAATTATATCACAGAGAGAAACATTTACAATTGTGCCAATGTCTTTTTTTGTGTGTCATTTATCATGAGATATTTTGACCTTGAAAAGTTAACATTAGCTCAAAACAAATGGAGTAACCCTAAGAATAAATAATAAAAATAAAAAATTAATATTGGCCTTACACCCCTTTTACAAGAACATAAAAAGTTGTTATTTCTGCTGTGTACATTTGTGTATGTGACAAACAAAACCTTTGAAATGAAAAATGAAGTTGATTCTCACCCTCAGCGGAGCTGTTGTTTCTGTGCTGGGGCAGTTTCCTCTGCAGTGCAGTGAAGACGGTACCTTCAGCATTTCACGAACCACGATACATGAGCATCGCTATCCACAATGAGCTACTCCTCTCCTGCGTGTTTCATCTTCTAAGGTGGGGGAATAAAGTTGTTTTGCTTTAACAAATAAGAGTTTGTTCTGTTGACTTCTTCGTTCTTGTCACTTTCAGATTTGCCAGGCCATCGATTCATCCTGACTGGATGCTCTTGCTGTTCTTCACTCACACGCATGTCACAATTACTGTAACACTCGGCCTGCTTTTTGTACCTAAGGTACTGTCTAAAGTATAATTTTTTACTTATGCAATGTTTTTTAACCTATTCATTAATTATTTTTTAAACGTCATCCAGTTGTACTAGGTAAATCACAATTGGCATAAAATCTAAATAACACATAAAACACTTCTTGCATCCTAATTCACAAACTGTAATTTCCTAAATATTATGCCTGATTGGAATAAAATTTTAGTATATTAAAAATAGTAAGCCAATTGAGCTTGCATGATGAATTCTCTGGTGAATTTTTGAAGTGTGCATCTATGCATGCTTGCTGACAATTATCACCTAAAACTGTTTGCATAGCAGAAGAGAAGAGGAGAGGTTTGTGGCAACACAAAGTAGAACCTTTTATGATGTAGTAGTATGTTCTACAAAAATACACTTTTTATTACACACTCAAAAGTATGTACATTTCCAGCAAAATACACATTTTTAATACATAGCATAAACATGTAAACTAGATTCTATTTATTTAATTCTGTCACAATACTCACATTTGTTGTGTAACTTATCCCATGTACAAATCAGCGTTGTTGTTTGTTGCAGTTTCTTCACATGTCACGGCCAGGCCGAGAGGAAATAGCTGCAGAGGTGTACGAGGATGAAGTGGAATTGCGACGCTCATGTTCTTACCTCAACAATAGTTTCACCTCTAACTGTTGGAGTGACCACAGCCTGGACCCTGATGACATCCGGGTAAAACACTTTGCCCTGCCGCAGCTCTACTAACACACACATGCTCACACTTCCATTTTAAGAAAAGGACACACACTTTATGACAATGTCTACTTAGTAATTATATTAAAAGTGTTCATTTGACCTTTTCAGTAAAGTAAATTAGTAAACAAACTAATATTAATAAAGTCTAAACTCTCATATAATACATTTTCATAAACGTTACACAAAAGCTCAATGTATACTTTGTTCGTCTGCGTTGTGCGACGGTCCGTGCACTGTCTGTGCAACATAATTTTCATCATCAGGTCCGCATGCACAGTCCGCCCAATTTTTTGTGTTGTGTACAACCGAGCATGTGCAAGGTGAATGTTGAGACAGAAGAGTCCACTAGGTGGCAATATGCATAGTTGTAATGTGATGTGCAGTAGTCAAAAGCCCCTTTCACACAGAAATTCCAGAAAATACACTGATAATGTGTCATGGGATTTGTCCCGGGATCGTTTGATTTTGATTCATTCACGCTGCCAGTGATTTTCAGGAATCTATGCGTGCGTTCACACACATCCCATAAAGACACATGACATCACCATCAGGATGTGACGTGTAATGTCTCCGCAGCGTCTAAGTTTGCTTATGATCAGCTATTTCTCTTTTTTCTGATTCGATCATAGCGCATCGTGTACCGCTCCACTAAGCTGGGGAACCCTCTCATCTTCAGCGTCATCACAACAACACACCCCTTATGGCATTGGTTCTACCTTTTGTTCTCACAGGGTGCGTTCCGGGACTAATTCCGGCAATAATGTTAGGTCCCCATCCCGGTATCAATCCCGGAACGTGTTTGCGGTCACACAGAAGGCACTCAAGCAATTATATGAAAATTTTATGTGATTAACGCTCTGTGTGAAAGGGGTAAAATAAATATACAGAAAGAACAATACAAAACAATATTCTTCCCCAGTTGTTGCATCGTTTGTTGTTCTAAACTTTGCATACAATGGCGGAACCACTACTATCTTTCCAAGCGAAAGTCCTGTAAATGACAAGACTCTGTTATTTGACAAGACAAGACTGCCCTCTGATATTTGGTAGAGTAAAAAAAAAAGAAAAGAAGCAATTCTAGCCTACAGCGCATGAGTCGAATTCACCCATCCAAGGTTGAGTATATTTTGAAAGCTGTGCTGACACAACGGTGCACGAAACGGAGCAGAATGCGGAATGTACCCGGAACTTAAATAAACATAACAAAAAGCTCATAAATTACAAGATAAATAAAGCTAGTTTTCTGTGATGTATGGGTTTCTGATATTTTTAAATAAGAAGAGTGTAGTAAGGGGTGAGAGAGGGGCGAATGGGACTCAATAAGCCGACGAGCATATTTATTATTAAAAATCAACTTAAAAAAATACTTTATTGTTATTTTTGCTAGCCTCCTCCTTCTTTTCCTTTAATTTGCCCTCTTTTGAAATATTACCCTGTAATTTGGTGCTCAAAACATCATGTTTTGTACAGTACATACCATCACAAAAACCATCCTACTGTATTGCTCCCCATGACTTTCCTCAACTGAAACCCTTTTTCTCCTCTGCACCAGGATGAGCTGAAGAAACTATATTCTCAGTTGGAAGTCCACAAGACCAAGAGAATGGCAAACAGCAATCCCCACCTTCCAAAGAAGCGCAGCTCTCGCCTCAGTATTGGACGATCGCTTATAAAACGGATCACTGAGATTCCAGAAAGTTTAAGCAGACAATGCAGCCGTGAAGACAAGGATGTCAGTGCTGCAATAGGAACTATAACCCGATCCGGATCTTATTACAAATGTCATCAAACCCCAAGCATTAACACGATGAATGAAACTTTAATGCAGCCCTCTCCAAAACTGCGAAAGTCCCATAGTGCCTATGATTGTACCCCAGAAAGAGAGGTCTCACTTTTAAACTGCTCCATAAAGAGCATAACAGACAGAAGGGCTTCACAGCATTCTGACACAGGATCTATCAATACAACATTGCTGATCTGTAAGTCTGCCAGTGCCCACAATCTATCGCTAGATACTAACCTTCTACTTCCTGAGCCTACCAGGTTTCAAAAGTCACTCAGCGTCATAGAACGAAATGACCATCGCTCTGTGACTCTTTGTAGAAGCATTGAAAATGTGTCACTTCCTGGCAAAGCTGCACCAGCAGAAAAGCCCCAGCTGACCGTGGATTTCAACATAAAGAAGCAGACTTCAAGTGCCTTACTCTCAGAGTCATTTGACAAGGCAGAGGTCTGCCCATGGGAGGTTACAGAGGAGCAGCCTGCAAACAAGAATCAAAAACATGTCACATATTCTCTATCAAATCAAGAAGAACCCAAATCACCTGGTGCTACCTCATCACCAACGCTAAAATATGTTTGTCCTTGGGAATACTTACCACCTCCTACTCCCACTGCAACAGAAACTGGCAATGGTATACAGTCAGATGTTGATTACACAAAACCCAAGCCTCCAATCTCCTGTAGCGCTCCAGGGTCGCCACTTACGGTGTCCGACAAGCCAAAGGATTTTCGGGCTTTCTCTTTCCGCTCTGCTACCCAAAATCTCCTTACAGCAAAAAGCATTGGGGAAGTTGGAAGAAGTATGAGCAAAGAGAAACGCCTACAAGAAAGTCATGTTAAGGAAGGAACACTACACAAATCTCTGTCCACATCCATGAGATTGTCACCAGGCAGTGCAGCTTCAGACAAACGTACCCCGCAGACACACAGACGGGCTATGACTACCATAGGCACAAAACCTTGCCTTGTAAAGCAAATAGCAATACGGCTGCCATCTACAGATTCTTCTGAAAGGAGCCCCAAACATACTCCTCCAGTTCACATCTGTCCATGGGAGTCAGAGGAGGTAATCTTGGAAGTCAAGAAGCAAAATGCGAACGACACTGTATTAAAAAGACAATACAGTGACAAGCAAGTACTCTCTATGGCAGTAAGTAATGTTGGCTTCAAATCCCCTGAGTCCCAACTAAATTCTTTATTGTCTGTTCCTAATACTGAAGTGTGTCCATGGGATGTCCCAAAACCTTTTCATCAAACCAGCATTTCTGATGTCTGTCCTTGGGAAGTTGTCGAAGTAGAGCAATTGCAAACCAAGAGCATATGTGCTGATGTCTGTCCTTGGGAAACCGACACTGACCCATCAAGGATCACCGAAGACAATATATGTAATACCACTGTTGAAGTCCCAATGTCTATAGACACCCAGAAGCAGGTAAATGTAAAGCCTGAAGCATGCCCTTCCTATGCAATAGACACAAATAGCTCTCCGGTTAGACAGGGATCCATAAAAACTCCTAGTGACACAATAAAACCTGGTGAAAGGGTAATTTATGTTAATGTGAGTCCAGTACACCAAGAACCAGCTCAGAGACCTGCATTTTCTGTTGAAACAAGTGAAACACTGAAACAAGAAGAAAGTGATTTTCCTGAACCCCCACCACCTGTAACTGACACAAGTCCTTGGGAGACAGAGCCAAAAACAAAAGACACTACAAGATCCTCTTTAAAAGAGACAGTGACTAAAAAAGCAACTGTCTGTCCATGGGAAGTAGAAAATTCTGAGAAGTTAGAAGAGAGGGAAGGTGCTACGAACAAGGAGTCAATGCAAGTTGACCAAGAGCAAGACACTGTTAGTGTAATTGTGTGTCAAAGGGAAACAAACGAGTCTGTGAAGTCCATACAGAAAGAAGAAAGTGTCAGTGGAGATGTCTGTTCATGGGAGACAAGTGAAACTGTCAAGACCTTGCAGAAGCAGAAAAGTGTTCATGCAAATGTTTGTCCATGGGAGGCAGAAGAGCCAACAAAGATCTTGCAGAAACAAGATAGTGTTCGCACAGATGTCTGTCCATGGGAGGCAGGAGAGCCAACAAAGATTTTGCAGAAACAAGACAGTGTTCGTATAGATGTCTGTCCATGGAAGGTAGAAGAGCCAACAAAGATCTTGCAGAAACAAGATAGTGTTCATCCAGATGTCTGTCCATGGGAGACAGGAGAGCCAACAAAGATTTTGCAGAAACAAGATAGTGTGCGTATAGATGTTTGTCCATGGGAGACAGAGCCAGTCATTACTTTGCAGAAACAAGAAAGTGTCCATGCAGATATTTGTCCTTGGGAGACAGAAAAGCCCACAAAGGCCTTACAGAAACAAAAAAGTGTCCATGCAGATGTTTGTCCATGGGAGACAGAAGAGCCAGTCAATACTTTGCAGAAACAAGATAGTGTTCTTGCAAATGTTTGTCCTTGGGAGACAGAAGAGCCCACAAAGGTCTTACAGAAACAAAAAAGTGTTCTTGCAGATGTTTGTCCATGGGAGACAGGTGAGCCAGTGAAAACCTTGCAAAAGCAAGAAAGTGTCTATTCAAATGTATGTCCATGGGAGGCAAAAGCATCACCCAAACAATCTGTGCCACAAGACTGCACTCATGCTGCCCCATCAAAAAGGCAAGACAGTGCTCAAGAATCTATCAGTCCCTTGGAAAATGACATAAGAACAGCAGATACAACAGAGAGCAGCAAAAGTCAAACTGCCCAAGACATACATTCTTCAGACACGGGCACACAGGTCGCAGAGGAGACGAGGGTTAACCCACCTCTGGCTCGGCGTGATGCAATGTGCCCTTGGGAAATGGAAGGGGGGAGACAAGAATCTATACAAATGCATGATAATTCAGATGTCTTCACTTGGGAGGAGACGATACCAGAGGAAGATGACGATGACGCAGAAACTGCTGCAGAGGCCTTCATCTTTCCTTCAGACTTGTGACCCACAAGGGCAGTATCATTGTGCTTTATATATCTTGAAAGACTTATTACAAAATGGACCACTGTTCACACATTTCAGCTTTATGCAGAATGTCCCTCCACTGCCATTAGCACATTTCACTGACCGTCATTTAAGAACGGCAACCTTCTTCCTCCTAAGCTTAATAAATTGAAGACTGACTGATATCAAGACAGACTGCTCTCCTGTGCACATTTCCCTTTAGCCTTACATTAAAACTAACCCCGTTTAATTTGGTATTGTTTTGTGTGTATTTGTGTTCGTACGGCTATGTAGATTATATTGTCGTAAACCTGTATCACCAACATACCTTAGGTGGAACATTGAGAAATTTTAATTTTACACATTTTCAGACAACAAACATTGCACTAATATTACAAGCAAGTAAGTGAAGAGACAAGCTGTTCTGGATGGTGTTTATGTACATACATGTTGCTACTGTTCATTGCTGCATATTTTAAACAGATCTTTAGTCTCTGCACTACTCAAATAGTTTAGACAAACATGTTATAAGTTTTCCTTCAAATTCTCAAATAAGGCATTTCAACAAGACTGGTTAATAATTTACAAATCTACATCATCTCACCATGGTATTTTCTGATAAGAAGTCCCATTCAAAAAATATTAATTAAAAAAGGTCACACTTTACTGTATCGGGTATTACATATCCATATAACATACTTAATACAACAGTGTTGTAATTGTGTGATTTTCTCACAATTCTCCTTCTCCCCCAAAGGTCTCCAGACCTTCTCCCCCAAAACTTCATCCTCCAAAAATGGCAGTCAACTAAATATAAGCAAACCCTAAAGTGCAAAGTGATACAAGGGCCAACAAGGTTTATGATTGTGGAAAAAGCCAGGCTTTATTTGCCATTTACAGAACCTAGTTTTATAACAGAGACCATTGTGATTTCATAATATTGTTTATAGCACTTTTAATTACAAACAGCTTCACAAAACAGTTTTAAATCGTACGCTGTGAGAAATTACAGTAAAATGGACATAAAATATAATCTTTATCAACTCTTGATCTTTAAGAAAACATGATTTAAATATGATTAAATTTGATTTGTGGATTGAGTGGTTTAGTACAGAATATTCTTATTGTTGTTTTTTAGAATATAATTTTAAATCCCATTGTGTGAGCATGTGAAACTAAATGAGGGTTTACAAAAGTGTTTAATTCAACCTTTTTACATGCTGCTTTCTTCTTAAAATAACTAGAGTAGCACAAGCAATGATCAGTAGATTGCACTTAGAATTCCTACCAGAGATAGAGTGTTTTTTTGTTATTCTGTGATTTTTAATGTACTAGCAATGTTAGATTTTCAAACCAGGAACATAAAGACTGCCCTTTTGTATGAAGTAAGATTTTTGTAAGAACCAACAGTCAATTTTCAACAGTAGCCAAAGGAAGTTTCCACTAACTTCTGTCAAAGTAAAAAATGCAACATTTTATTTTTATATTCTTGAAACTCTGTCAATTGAGCATTCTGAAATAAACTTTTCAACTGCAAGGTGTCGATTTCTATCTAGTTCCATGTGTAATGAATTAACATCATGTTGATCACTGTAGGTAACAAATCAATATGTGCATGTATTTCAAAGTACTTGAGTTCAATTAACTTTGTTTTAATTAAATGTGGGGGAAAAAGCAACAACCCAAGGTTTTATAAATACAGTAATATTTATTTTGATTATCAGGAATCAGTCTGTACAGAGTGGACCTGTGTTGGGCGGAGTAAGGCACCACATTCAGAATTACTTATACCACTGCACTGCCTTCGGCTTAGGTACCTGGTAATTCATATCCTCAAACTCATCACCGGGCTTCAGCTTTGGACCAGGAATCATGACAGTCTGTTGAACATATGACATATCAGATGTCAAATATTTAGTAACATCTCTCAATTTTAAAAATTCCACGTTCTGCTCCTTCACACATATACATGTATATATGCATGCATGCATGCATGCATGTATGAAATAAATTATCACTATTACGGAAACAAACAGCAGTCATTTACCTTAATAATGGGATCTTTTGGGGGAGCCCATGCTGGAACAATCTTCCCGTGAAGTCTCCAGCATCCATAAGGGTTGACCAGATGCCTCTCCAGCACTAGGTATTCCAGGACATCTCTGGGTTCATCCTCATCCCCCAGCATCAACCGGCCAAAACGGTCATAGACTGCTAATGTCTAAGAGATGGATTGATGAAGTGGTATCATGAACCCCAACTCAGTACTCCCATATAATCCCATTCTTCTTCACTCACCTGTCTAGAATGCATGCGGAGAGTCACCTGGCCGTACAGGTTGCCCTTACTGATCATGTCAGGACACCGTGTATGAACCACCCGTGGCGGCTCCAGTGATTCAACGAAGCGCCAGCGCAGAGTCTTATAACGGTTCCCCCGAACCATCTCCTGCAAAACATGCACACACACAGGTTGGATAATCTGAAATGCTGAACAAAGACACGCTGCACTATAAATCATATATTGAATTATCAATATACAGATTTACTTACAGGGTAACACCTCTCTGTCACCAAAGAATGGAGCTTTTCTTTGTTAAATCTGGGAAAAGAGGACATTTATGTAAATACATAATGATTAATATAGATGTTATAAGTGGGGAAAATTGGATAAGACAAGGAAGACCACATACACCACTGTTCAAAATTTTTAGATAGGTAAGATTTTCGAAATGTTTTTGAAAGTCTATTCTGCTCACCAAGGCTGCATTTATTTTGATTCAGTAAAAAAAACAGTAATATTGTGCAATATTTTTAAAATTTGAAATAACTGTTTTCTATTTGAATATATTTTAAAATGTAATTTATTCCTGTGATCAAAGCTGAAGTTTCAGCATCATTACTCCAGTCTTCAGTGTCATGATCCTTCAGAAATCATTCTAATATGCAGATTTGATGCTCAAGATCAACTTTTGTTATATTATCAATGTTGAAAACAGTTGTATAAATTATTTTTTCATGATTCTTTGATGATAAAAAGTTTAAAAGAACAGCATTTATCTGAAATAGAAAGCTTTTGTAATATTATAAATGTCTTTACTGTCACTTTTGATCAATTAAATGCATCCTTGTTGAATAAAAGTGTTAATTTCATTAAAAAAATCTTACTGACCCCAAACTTTAAAAAAGCTAGTGTATAATGAAACAAAAGATTTATATTCCAACATTGATAATAATAACAAATGTTTCTTGAGCAGCGACTCAGCATATCAGAATGATTTCTGAAGGATCATGTGACACTGAAGAGTGACTGTAGTAATGATGCTGAAAATTCAGGAATAAATTACATTTTAAAATAAATTCAAATAGAAAACAGTTATTTTTAAATATTTAATAATATTACTGTTTTTGCTGTATTTTGGATCAAATAAACGCAGCTTTGGTGATCAGAAGACATTTAAACATTAAAAAAATATTAAAGTTCAGTCAACTCTGAAGCAGTAACTATTGCTGTTAAAATAAGATTTGTTTCTTACTGTGTGAGTGCTGCATGAGCGTCTATGAAGATCTGTTGAGCAAGTTCTGGAAATGTTTTAGTGGAGAAATCGGGGTCATGATCCTTTATTTTACGAATCCTGGTCAAACAGAAAACCATACCAATATTAGCCCAGCTAATATAAATTCTGTTGGATTTGACTGTCAGTAGGAAACACTGAGGCAGAGGTGGCCTTACGACAGCTGTGACGCTGCACTCTGGCGCAGCTGTTCTGTGCGCTGTTTCAGACCTTCTTTGGACAGAGTGGAGAGACGAGCATCTCCTTCAGGAGGAACGTACGGATCAAAGATTCCAGCTGGGGAAAAAAAAAGATCACAAATCTCGATGACTAATCATAATGTGAAAATCCAACATCACTTATTTAACAATTTATCATCTGTACATCTGAAGAGCAATGCTCAAGACTTCAAGGTTTTCTGAACAAAAAACTAGACATACATCACAAAACTTGATGCACTAATACAGAACCAGTAAAAGGTTTGGACACACTTGGCTGAAAGTACACTAACATTCAAATGTTAGGGGGTTGGTGTGATTTTTTTAATGTATTAAATGTTTTTTTGTATGTAAAAGTCTTCAATGCTGACCAAGGCTGCATATATTTGATTCAAAATACAGTAGAACTGTAATATTGTGAAACATTAGTACAATTCAAAATAACTTTTTTTGTTTCAAATGTGAAGTATTCCTGTGATGGCAAAGTTGAATTTTCAGCATCATTACTCCAGTCGTTAGTATCATAATATGATCCTTCAGAAATCATTCTAATATTCTGATTTGCTGCTCGAGAACATTTTTTTGTTATTAAAGTTGAAAACTGTTTAATATTTTTGTGGAAACCGTGATACGTTTTTTCAGGATTCTTTAATGAATAGAAAGCTTAAAAGAACAGAATTTATTTGGAATAGAAAGCTTTTGTGACATTACAGGTGATTACTGTACATTTTTATTACTTTAGTTTAATGCGTCCTTGCTGAATAAATGTGTTGATTTTTTTTTAACAAACAGACAAACAAATAAAAAAAAAAACCCTACTGACCTAAAACGGTAGTGTTTCATGCAATGATATTAAAAAATTAGTTCACCCAAAAAAAGGAAAATTCTGTCATTAAGGACTCGCCCTCATGTCGTTCCAAGCCCATAAGACTTTCATTCATCTTCGAAACACAAATGAAAATCATTTTAATGAAATCTCAGTGATTTCTATCCCTCAATTGACAGTCTACGCAACGCAACTACCACTTTGATGCTTCCAAAAGTTCATAAAGAATAATAAAACTAATCCATATGAATTGAGGTTTAATCCAACTTTCCTGAAGAGAAGCGATATTGAATTTAGGCTTTCATTCACATATAAACATTGATCAGTGAACTTAAACAGAAGCTCAACCGAACCTGCTTGAGTGCGAGAACAAACCTCTTGCAGAAGCTCAAACTGCTGCGTAACACAAGAATGAACCTCACTGGTTGTCACACGTCAAGCGAACATGCTTGAGCTTCTGATGAACACAACTGAACTGATGTGTGAGTTGATGAATGTTTAAGTGAAAATAAAAAGCCTAAATTAAGTCAGTTCATCTCATATAAAGCGATTGAGTCTCTTCAGAAAATGTTTACAAAACCATTCAATTTATATGGATTAGTTTACGGTCTCTTTATGAACGTTTTGAAGCATCAGTGGTAGTTGCGTAACTGTCAATGGAAGGACAGAAACCCCTTCAGATAGTCAAAAATATCTTCATTTGTGTTTCGAAAATCAACGAAATTCTTGCAGGTTTGGAATGACATGAGGGTGAGTAATTAATGACAGAATTTTGGGGTGAAATATCCCAATGCTTTTAATGGAAGGTTTATTATGTCGGACATTGGAAATAATTGTGCCGATGTACACATTTCTAAAAGTAGTGTGTAAGTAATTTACTATTAATTACTAAAGATTGAGTAGGAGTGTCTTGACTATGGAATGGAAGAGTTGGCATATATTGGTGCTGGGAATGACAGTATTTTGACATGCGTACCTGTGCATGAGATGTTGATGGGTCTCTCTATGTACTGCTGTCGGACCACCAGACCCGCAGCCCGGGCTTTAGTCTCCTGCTCGGTCTGTGTTCTCTCTTTCACATTCACCGCTGGAGGAACGAAGTAGCGCTTCTTCGTGCGGATCGGAACCAACATCGGAACCAACCGCACGTCCAGCAACGACCCAGCATACTGGATTATACGAAAGAGATATTTTGGCAATAAATTAATATACATTAAATTAATTATGTATATATATATATATATATATATATTTTTTTTTTTTTTTTTACAAAAGACCCTTTCCTTAAAAAACAACAACAAAAAAAAAACAAGGAAATAAATCACCCAAACATATATAACATGCACTGAAGTCTCTAGCTGACACTCAATGAAAATCATTCAGATGCATGTTCACCGAGGTTATGCGAGCAGCATTAACTTACATATTCAAATGAATGTGCCCTGTTGGGGTAATACTTGAATAATTCCATACCTTAATATTTTGACATGTTATCGGTTGAAAATATTTCAATGTCCTACAAATGGATGTCGCCATGTTCTTCCAACACTGACTTCTTCGTGTAACCGTGAAAAATGGCGAACATGTGCGGATCTGTCATCGGCGCCCTCCGGTGGAGAGGAGCGGCACTACAGTATCTGTCCTCTTACGCTTGTTAGAGCGACAATCGTTTGTCATTGCTGGATAACGTTTTTTTTAAAGGATAATTGTTTATAGATGCATTTTCAAAGAACATTTTACAGTCGACAAAATATTTAATCCCTGAGCAAAAAACAAAACAGATTCACTATAGAAATGTACGATTTTACACGATTTTATTTCCCCAGCATGACATTTTTAAACAAATCTTATTTCCAGTTTTTTCATAAATGCTCTTAATAAGCTACCAGCTGATTTTAAAGCTGGAACACAGATTAATCACTTGTAATTTTTAATACTTTTATAAATGCAAGCAGTCCATTGCAAAAGTTACCTCTCTTGCATCAGATGTGATTTTCTTTATTGCCTATAGTTTTTGTTGTCTTTGGCAATAATGTAATGAAAATCTTGTGAAATCAGACTGTGACACTATCGTTGATGTTTGAAACCTGCTTTTCAAATTCATTCAGACATGCAAACTGCAGTCTGCATGTTGCACAGTGAACAAAAGCTCCCAACATAAAATCTGTGCAAACATAGGTGAAGTTACATAATCATATCTGTGCTTCAGTGACCAAAACTGAGTTTTTGAAATGCTGATAAAATCAAAGTCTTTCCTCCCATTGTACCTGCAGCACATGATTTGAACTCATTATTTACATTTATATTCATAAGTGATATGTTTTTGAAACACTCATTTGTACTGTCTGAATGACTATATACATTTAAGGAATACATGTTCATTTGTGTATCGTTTACAAAATGCACAAAAACATTAGAGCATGAAGTCATACCCCACATGTACAAATCCAATATAGCATTCCAACCATACAGTTGTGCCCATATTTTTTTCCCATCTTCTTTAATGAACATCAATTGTATTGTTAAACAAAAGCACATTTCAGGGAAAGATTTAGAGACAGATTTTGAAGTTCATGAACCACATTGGGCGCCACATCAGATAATAAATTCTGTTTAGGGTTCAACAAGGGTGCCAGCGAACAATAAGGTCAACCAATTTAAGGCCTCCAAATTTGAAAACAGGTTAAATCATGATTTTGTGTGTGTGTGGGGAGGGGGCTTGTTTTTAATTTCCACAACAGTAAAATAATCATTAAATAGATCTTATAAAATGTTTCTCTAACAGCTTTGCATTATCATGGCAGATGCTAATGACATTTCGGAGTAATTTATCTTCCATTGTGTTGATTTCTCTCGCAGTTTCTGGAGGTATCAACCACTGGAAGTGCTGAAGAACAGATGACAGTGACGTACAGGAGACAAGGGCAAAGACGTATGTATATATAATCACATTTCAGATTAATTGAAGGTCTCAGAACTAATGCTCGCAGTTTACAATATAAACACAGTACCATGCTTATGCGTCTTCAGTCCTAACCGTTACTAACGATGGGATTCAGAGCCGTTACCATAGAGTCCGTTCAGTTACCAGTGCATCCCAACCTTTAACCTCCATTCTGCCCAGTCACAACGCAGAGGATTCTGGGTAAAATGCGTATATAGCCATTACTAATAAAACTGAAGGAGATCATCATTTGTACAGAACAAAAGAAAACACAAACAAACAAACTTAAAATTGAGCATTTCAACATCATGCTTGATTTTTTTTTGTTTTTTTTTACCGGTAAATGCAAGGAAAGAGAGATGATTGCGTTATAATACCACTGCATTAAGAGGAGTGCCATACTGAGGGAACGATGTGTTGACATGCATTACCAGCTCATAAAATAACATGGAGAATCTCTTGCGTTTCAGTCACAGCTCCACTCGAGTGCACTTGCGCCTCCCACTGGCAGAATGGGGAACTACATCACACTCAAGCGTGAATAACAGTCTTGTTTCCTCGTTTTACTTCTCTTTATTGACTCTTGGGTAATTCTTAAGATGGAGTTGCAGTTTTGAAATCATTTCTGTTTTCGCTGAAGATAGCCAGATGATGCTCATTTTGGAGTGAGTGAGCAGGTCAGTGAGGGGTCAAAGTTCGGAGGTCAGACAGGGGGCGCTTTCCGCTGCAGGAGATAGTGGTGGATGTCATCTGCGTCTCTCTTGAGCCAGGCAGCGTTCAGGAGAATGTTCTCGCAGCACTGCTGTACCGTGCGCTCGGCCGCTGGTGCGTGATGACTCTCAAAGAAACTCTGAAAACAAAAACAACCAGCATTTCTGTGAAGAACAGCAACCAGCAGTGGTTATCAGTCTCTTTTTAAACTTAATACTCGAATTATCTTCATATTTAACAGGATATCTATTGTTTCTTTTGATAGCTATTGCACCATGTGAAACCAAACATTGATATGTTAGCCTGTCATACATTTCTTGAAAATAAATCCTACTCATATAATGGGCTGACATTTATTCATTCATTCATTCACTAGGCCAAAATATGACCAGGACATTTCATTGACAGGTTTGGTGCGATTCAGACAGTGAAACTTAAAAAAAAAAAAGTAATTAAATACCATTTTGTTATATAATTGGGTGGCATTCGTAAATTAAGTGATACTCAGTTTTTTGTATATACATTTTTCTATCTTATTTAAATACATTATATAAACAGATAAGTGTTCCTGTACAGTTTATACATTTTTTTTAACCATTTTTTTTATTACTGTATAAGGACTTATAACTCATTCAAATTCAATTTACTTTACTAATAAATCCTTCAGATTAGTGAACCGGCTTCACTGATAAAAAAATCAATTTAACTGAACAATTTGCTTACATAGTAGGCGAGTTTTACTCGGCCCAAAAGCAAAATCCAGTCAAATTAAATAAAATTTCCGAGCAGAACATAACTAGAAAATCGTGTGTTACAGAAATCTCCATTCACTTTGGACAACGTTGTCTGTAGAATGCAAAAAAGGCTTTGCAAGTGACATGAGAAAGCACATGATGCTCACCTTAACTTCAGCAGCCATTTTATCTATTGCAAACCCATCCACTGTCAGCTGCAGTGAAGAATCAAAAACAACGCATCAACACTGCATATATTTACATAGTGATTATACACAATAAAATTAGATTTGGTACAGTATTTCTCATCTTAATTTACTTTACTGTGTTGCTTATTTTATCTGTACTTTCGTCTCTACTTGCGTACTGCACTTGTTTCACCTTGATGAGTCTTGATATGAGGAAGCCGCCCTGGTAACGGTTATGAAGTTCTTCCCAGTTGTCCTTAACAAATTTCCATGCAGCTTTGCGCCCCTGTTTGCTGCTTCCAGCTACGCCCCCGATTACAGACACAGTGTCCTGGGGACGAACCTCCTCCTAAAAATACCACAGCCAGAATCAGTGTCACTGTTCACACTGTCACTGGAGATTTTGAATTCCTACAGATTCAGATTAGAGCTCAGAGAATGAGCGTGTCAGATTGGGTTTCTTGTGAGAATGTTAATTCAAAGATGAAAATGGTGATTTATTGATCTCCTGGGGAAAATTGTTTAAATCTTTAAACATTAATACAACAATATTAAAGATACATAACCATACAATTATGTCAAAATGCCCATCTTGTGGAGTACTCAAACACAGTCGGTTATGTCTTAAATTAACAAATAGTTGGGCAAAAACTGGATGTATATTAGTATATTTATTATTAAAGTGACAGCAGCTTTATAAAACTGCAGCTGTCTGTGTCATTATGTCAATCAAACAAAAAACAAAGAAAATCACTCACTGCTCTCGACTATAACTTTTGTATCTTTAGTAAGAATCATTTTATATTTAATTCATACAGAGAAGACTATGCAGTGTTTTACTTTTACATTTGATTATTCAATTTATGTAGTATTTCTTTTATGCTAAATAAGCCTATTGTTCCTGAAAGTTCTATTATATTCTTCCTCTTGTTTGTATTATTTGCTTATTTGTTCTTATTTTCAACAGCTAAAATAAAAATAACAAAAATAGCTATAATCATATTATGGAAGCTTGTTTCCACCACAGAATAAAAAAACATTTAAAAGATAATTGAAACTTTTTCTCTCACAATTATTTTTTCTTCTCAGAATTGCGTGATATAAAGTCGTAATTGCAAGTTATAAAGTCAAACAGAAACAAGCTTCCATTTGATATACATCATCATTGTGAAATCAGATTTTGCATATCACCCACCCTTATGGACAAGTTTGGCAGGATTCACCCAAAAGGACTAATGTTTCCTGTTATTCCATTTATCTGTTCAAACATTTCACACTTTTGCAGAGCGTGTTTCTGGTGCTTTAAGATTTTCCACAGTCTGACCTATTTCCTACAGTAAGTGTGTGTGTATTCACGTACCGACAGGGCAAAGTTAAGCACTCTCTGGATGAGGTCAGGAGCGGGAATGGCTCCCAGCACTCTCTCGATGCGGTTCTTCTCCTCCTGCATATCTGCCTGCTTATGAAGCTGAACAGAAAATGAAAGATGCCATTTTATTTGTTTGCACCTTTAACGCTGTCACCAATGTTTAGACACGTGTAAATTGTCACCTTGAGCATGGTGTCAAGCGTTGTGCTGTCTCCGTGCTTCAGAACTGTCAGGTACACCTAAAAATATGAAGAAAAAAACACTTTTGTTTACAAGGACATGTTGAAACTAGGCTTGCTGCGATTGTCAGTATTACCGGTGTTATGTGGTGTTCAGCCGCACACCGATTACATCACCTGCCCACAGCGGGACCACCCCCACCATCGTTTTGATTTTTTTTAATAGTAATAAAAATTATTTAGTTCAGTCAGAGAACAGTCCCTACAATTAAAAGGTGAAGGTGTCTGCTCAATTCAGAGAGAGCCGAACGAGAGTCACAGCACAGATCAGCAGCATGAGTCAGATTTCATTTATCATGTGACGAGAGTGAGGCGAGCTGACTGACAAGACGATGGCGGAAGATTTGGTTTCAAAACTGGATTTAAATGTAAATGTTTGTTTAAATGTAATAATCGCCTATTTGGCAATATTTTGGAGTTATATCCCAATGATAATAGGGAACCTGCAAACATTGAGGCAATCTGTAAACTTTGCCTGATGAAGGCGGCAGCATCCGCAAGTAACCCTTTACACACACCCTTTAAAGAACCGCTATAAAGCCAAAAAACGATCTGTTACCTTAAATGATATGTTATCTCTGTAAAGCTGCTTTGAAACAATCTACATTGCTAAAAGCGCTATATAAATGAAGATGACTTGACACGACACACACCTTCAAGCACACCACAAGAATGAGGCTGCCGTGCTTATTCGTTTTGTTAATGAAAGTTTTATGTTTAATATAAACGATAGGGGTGGGAATCTCTAGGCACCTCACGATTCAATTCGATTACGATTCAGAGGCATGCGATGCGATGCTAAAACGATTATCGATGCATCTATTTTTGTGTGTGACTACTTGGTACTTTTAAAGCAAAGTATTTATGATGATCAATGAATTTACTTCCAATACTTGCTATATTAATTTTTTTTAATAAAAATGGAAGTGATTAGGCAAGTCAACTGCAAGGTTACATTTGCCAGCATAGAAATGTCCCAACATTGCAAAGAACCAACAACAAAATAAATATGTCCCTGTACTAGCAGCATACTTGTAGTAAATGAATACAAACTTCAGCGTATTCTGAAACTCTAGCAGTTAATAATAGACTTCTAACCAACATCCTCACAAACATCTTTTGTTCAAAAATATAGAATGATGTACCAGCAGCTCTCATTCAAAATAATTGTGGACTGAAACCTATTTTGAATAATTAGTAAAATAAAAAGCCATATGCACAATAAACAACTTATACACAACTAAATAATACATTTTAACTGTATACCACAATCAAAAACAGCTTATACAAAAAAGTGAATGAACATCTGCAGAGAGCACAGTCAAAATTGTACTTTTTGTTTCTGACATTGCACTGATACGCACTATGACTGTGGAGGGCAGTACAGTAAAACTACGTATAACGGATCGGTTTACAGCATATTGATGTGAAAACTAAACAATACAGAAAACAGCTCTCATACAAAAAATACAAAATAGGTCACAATGAAATTGCCAATCTTCCATACGTTAGCATTTAACGAAGAGGGTGCTGTTCGAATTTTGCACTCAGCCATCATGCATCTGTTATGTGCACGCAATAGACTGTCCGGGCACTGCACGTCCGCGCTTCAGAGTTCCGATAGTTTTTTTTTGTCGACATTTCATATATATTTGTAGAATAAATTAACGACATTATGTAATTTCAGACTTCTGTGATTTACATTGTACATTTAGCTGAACTTGCCATGAATTTGCACCTTCATAACGATAGTAAGCTCTTCTTTTGGCCTTCAAGCTAGGGGTAACAAAAGGGGCTTTCGCACAAAAGGAACCTTTCCATAGTTCCTAGGACTATTGGCGGATGTACCCGGAGGTTGGCGTGTTCGCACCGCAGGAACTAGGAACGATTTTAGTTCTATGAACTCCTTTTGGAGGAACTAATTTAGCTCCTACTTCAGAGTAGGTTCTAAACCAGCACTATAGGAACTACCAGTGACGTAAGTGTACACTGATTGGCCGAACGCACGCGAAACACCAGGTGCTGGTGTTTTAAAAGTTGTGTAAACACAGATTACAGCCTATATATTTACTCCACAAACTAACTCTATTAACATGGAAAACAGTGATAGATGGGCCTCTTAACCTTTACGCTGAGGAGAAAATCCAACGCAACTTTGAGTATCTCAGCTTTTTTGTCTCCACCAATAAAAGTCTAAGCTTTGGCATCTTTCTCCATGACAATACACGCTAAGTGCACCATGATGCAAATGTCTCTGTGTTATAAATGGTAATGCTAGAGGACTCACTGGACTCCTGAGGTCTGCAGACAGAATCTGTTTACCCTCCACATGCTCTTTGAATCTCCGCCGGGCCTCCTCCAGAGTGGCCTTATGCCCCGCTTTACCCAGCTTCCCCAGCACCAGACCTCGCAGCAGGGCGTCCAAATGCCCTAAACAAGAGACAGGGGAGAGGGGCAACAAACGAAAGAGCACTTCATTTGAATGTCTCATGACAAATGAATGACAACTAATCAACCAAAAAGCATTGAGCTAAAATAAAACAAGATATTTCACGGTAAAAAGGGATTAATGTACCATGCAAACAAACGTTTGTGTGAGACAGTCCAGATTCTAGACGAACGTCTGACCGTTGCGCAAGTGCAAATACTTGTGATACAGAAGTTGTATCGAGAGGATCAATTCGCACATAAATATATTAATACCAAATGTTTTAACTAGTAATTGTCTTACTGATTGTGAAAATGAAATGTGCAAAATAAACTCGTCCCTAGAAATTGAGGAAAAAATCTATTTAATAGAGACAGTAGCAGCAGTATTGTTATTGGTGATACTGACCTTTATAATACTTAGTAAAAACAAGCCATTAAACAAATATTTAAAATATATATTCTTTATGGTGTTACTACATTAATTTGGACCCTAACAATCTGATTGTAATCGGACTGGTAGAACAGTCGAAAAAAAAAAAAAAAAGACATGTAACCACGTCAATCAGAATGATTGGCCAAATCCAATTTAAATTTAATTCGGATTGTAAGGGGTGGTTTAAACCTTTTCTAATCCGTTTGATAGGACATGTAAACACTTGATCGGATTGAAAACCGAAACTGGAAAGCAATGACGTAGAAATAGCCTATTAACGTGTGTAATGCGCTGTTGTTGTTGTTAAATAAAGCGACATAAATGACTGTCGTGTCATTTTAAAATTCCCCTTCCACTCATCGTCTGTGACGTGGAGCAGGACAACATCCCAACAGTTCTTGTTTCGGACTATCATCCACAGACAACCTATGTTATGAGCGAGGGAAGGGGTGTTTTTACTGCTTGATAAATATAGGCAGCACAGGGCAACGGTTCATGTGCTTGTCTCCTAATTAGGACCCGAAATATATAAATATAAATCTTTTTAAGACCAAGAAAAGAAGCAATGTAAGAAAATAGTTTGTGCAAACAGCGAGAAACTCTGTATATTTGTGCAGTGTGCGCAAAAACTTTTCCGATTTAAAGCTTGACAAACACAAAAACTTTATTTAGCGTTCATTAAAACACTACATTCGAATTCATTCCGATTGAAACAAAAGGTGTCCATGTAAATGTAGCTAATATAAAATTAAGTATTACAATTTAAAAATATATTAGAAATTTTAATGTTAGATATGATTAATTACAGAAAATAGTATCATTTTTTAATTGACAGCACTAATATTTATATATATATATATATATATATATATAAAATAAGAAATACTTGAAAGCTACATGACATTTTAACATTTTTATATAAATTTAATTTAACTGATATTAATTATATACATTTCTAAAGATATTTACATGAACTTAACTTAATGAGTCTAATCAATAACATTTGTTTTTGCATTAGTATAAAAATTGGTATTGAATATGAAAAATGCAATTTTACTGATACTGGTATTGACTGCAGGAAATTTGGTATTGTGACAATCCTAACAATTTATTAAAAGTTAAAAAAAAGGCTTGTGATACTCCCATGGTTATTACATCCTAACTATATATATATATATATATATATATATATATATATATATATATATATATATAAACATTTGCAAACAAATGGACTGGAGCAAGAAAATGCAGAATACGGTCCCTTTAAATGTACAGTTGACACAAACATTAATCATGATGTTTCAAACCTGTATGACTTTCTTCTGTGAAACAAAGTTTTTTTTTTTCCATTCAAAGTTAATGGGGTCAAAAGCTTCAAATTATCGTATTTATATGTCCCACAGAAGAAAGTAAATCAAACGGGGTTGGAATGACAGTGAGTGACTTGAGAATTTTTGAGTTCTGGCTCTCACCCTCTCCGGCTCTGCTGTCCCATCCCAGCTTCATGCCGATAGGGGTGAAGAGATCTCGGATGAACTCCTGGATGTCCTCGTGGAAGTCAGTGTGTGAGAGCAGAGAGGACAGAACACCCAGATTACAGCTCAGGTCACTCCACACCGTGTAGTTTGGCTCATTCACAAATGCTTCCATCACCTTCAACACCTCCACAGTACTGATCATACCTGCTCGAGCCTGAGGCCATGACAGAGAGAGAGACAGCACAACACTATTAAAAACAGAAGGTGGTAACAGACGGAGAGGAGACAGAAAATGAATAATGATATTGTTGAAATTGCTTTTCTCAAAAAAACTTTTAATAACACTGAACAATGATAGCGACACTGAAAAAAGAACTGTAGCCTATAAAAGAGCTCAGTGAAACACCAACACTAAATCAATGAAGCACTAAGACACACACATGATATACTTCAATAAATAGTTACATTTTTTTACAAATTTAATGTAATACATTTAATTTGATTTTTAGTACTGCTTGAATAGATCATTATTATAAAAATCAACCGAAATGGGTATTAAAAAATACTTGCAAGGTACAGTATCTGATAACAACTTCCTATAAACTTTTATAGTTCCAGCAAAAATTCTACTTCTCTACTTCCCATTTCTCAGCAGTCTTGTAAGTCTTTTTGTTGTTGATGTTGTTGTAGCTTAAGTTACAAAACTCACACAATTTGATTCATAATTTATAATGTATTAGTCAGACCTGGAGGCTTGAAAGAACCTGACTTCCACAAGACTGTGTAATTTGACTCTTCCCTCAAGTCTTCATCATAAATACTTGAGAACTGACTCAAGGCGGAGACCTGAGCCTCTACTCTGACTTGCAAAGCAATGATTCAGGCTCTGTGTGGCGTCTCACCAGAGAGAAGAGGTCGTTTTGCAGACCCAGGCGGTCCACAGGCAGCAGTGTGAGGTCTCGGATACCAGGCAGAAGACTCTCCAGCATGGCTGAGCTGTACTGGATCCTGTAGAATCCTACGGTACCTGGATTAATCTGCACTTGGAAGAAAACAAACAGTTTGGACATATAGATTGCATACATGCTGTAGGTTCCTACACATTTTTCAAGACCATATTTAACATAAATGATTCATGCAGCATTACTTGGTATATAGTACAATCATCTGTAAATATTTTTTATAAGTATAGGTTTTTTTCCCTCATTGGTTTTGTGTAAGTGATAGCATACGCTTGAATAATGAGAAGAACCTAAAACGCTTTATAACCTGCATACATCACCTCTGACACATCGGTTTGATGATGTAATCGTGGTTTGATGTTGCACGACCACCAAACAGCAAAGTACAGTCTGAATTAAATGATTGTTTTCTCCTTTCATCTGTTGCTGGTTTGAGTGGCACATACACATTCTTTAGTGAAGTAAAAAAACAAAACAATACTAGCCAAAAAAAAACTCAAGCTTAGCTCACTGAAGACAAGTAAACTGATAAAGAACAAAGAAAAAAAAAACTACAAAACACAAGAAACAGATGAAATAGAAATACATGAAAAACTTCAAGCACTAGAAATACTACATAAAATGTATGAAGTAATCGAACGCATAATAAAACAATGCATCGTCTTTACTGTGTAAATTAGATATACATTTATTCTTATTAAAGTTACAAAAGTGATTCAGCCAAGAGCAGTGAGAGATTCTCTCTCTCTTTTTAAAAGAAATTGAATATTAAAAATGACAGTAGGTAAGACAGACAGCACGGATCCAATATACTCGCGTGTTTTCTTTCTCAACTGTTTATGACAGTGGTTCTCAACCTTTTTTGGGCCAGCGCCCCCTATCCAATATCCAGGTCCCCGACCGCCCCCCCCCCCCTAATGAGCGAGCAGGAACGAGTGAGAGTTAACAGATGAAATAAGTACAAACTTGTAATTTATTAATACAATCGAACTATACTCCACAGTGATTAATCCTAAAAACAAGCTATGAACCGCATTGAATAGCAATACCAGTGTTTCTCACAGGATTTTTGGTAAATCTGAGGTGGGTGGACCTCGGGCCTTCTCTAATTCAAAATTAAAAGCTCCAACCAATATTCAGTGTGCAAATTAAACAAAGAAAAATTCAAACCTCTTTTTGTTGTGTTTGTCTACATTACACCACTACATAATAATAGTTATAATATTAATCCCATGACAGTAATAGCCATATATTGTAAAACAAATGCACTGAAAAATAAAGGACAGTCATTAAAGCGGTAATGTTTGCACTTAGGTTTTATTACGCATTTAGAGTATTGCAAGATGCTGCTAACCTTACTTTCAAAAAATAAATACAATCATGATTTTTCATGAAAAATTATGTTAGAATTGTAGGCCTAAAATACCTAGGTATCAGGTATAATTAATACAATTACAATTAATTTGGTTTGTCGTGATTACTTTGTTTTCATAATCAGTAAAAAAAAAAAAAAAAAAAAAAAAAAAAATCTTCTAACAAGAATAAACACATATGAACAATTAAATTATTATTGTATTATTAATTATTTTTATATCTTGAAACTACCCAAGCAGCGTTTCGCGCTCAGATGTGATGGCGGAATGAATACATTACCAAAATGTGATTGCAGAATATATTTAAATTATCCATCAAATTGTCATTTTCAAATTGAGTAAACAATAATGCCTGACCAGTAAATTACTAGGTGAACAAAGAAAACATTTTGGCATTAGGCATTGGAATTAGTTAATGCCTAAAAAATTTAAAAGTTTTACCTTATAAAATTTAGTTTAATTTTAAAATTCGTCGCCGGAGTGAATAGGAAAATGATTTATTGAAAAATATAAGTGTTTCTTAAGTCAATACTTTTTAATGGCTTGTCAACTTTCCATTCCTCCGCTGCGTGACTCTAGCCAGCGCTGGACAGCGCGAAACACATTTTTGAGCGCGGGAATGCTGATTCTTGTCAGCGCTGGATTCGAATCAGAGCGCTGGTCTATGACTGGAAAAAAATAATAGTCGTTGCAAAAGTGACGATACATAGGCTTCATGTGCATTAAACTGGAAGAAGAACAAGCGTGTCGGTGAGAACACTCATTTAAACAGTATTCACAACCGAACTTGACTGCACATCATATTTTTGACATTATTGATACTGCTTTCAATCGTAATGCAATAGAAATGAACACAAAAAACCTGCTAGTGCCTACCTACAACACTGATGGCGGTGGACTTGCGGTCAAGAGTAGAAAGGCTGCGGATGAATGTTTTTCTCTTTTTTTGAGCGCTGCTGACGTTTTCTTTCTCGAGCACCATAGATGCGCGTGCACACAATATGACATCACAATCATATGTTTTACAACATAATTTAACATATACATAGTCCTAACACTTTTTAAACAGCCCACTTAAAGTGTTTATTACAAATAAATTATTAAATGCTTAAAATGAATAAAAGTAAATCATTTTTACTTTTGAATGAATTTCAAAAATCTTGCTTTCAACGCCCCCCGTTGTTCTCTGAACGCCCCCGTTGAGAACCACTAGTTTATGATCACTTAAGACATAAATGACTATGTTTACTTGCGAATACATGGTCACTTTGACACAGGTATGTGTATTTAACCGTTCAGGCGGTTCCAAATTTGGCGGCAAAAAGCACTAAGTTCAGTTGTTAATTGCGCTTCAATGGTTTAAAATCACCTGTTTTTTAACCGCAATGCTAAAAAACGCATGCAAGCGATAAGTGTGACCTCGCAGCACAACAACATTACATAAGCATAACAATGACAGAGATGATAGTTCAAAATCTCTTCCAGCAGACAAATTTCTACTGGTTAATTGTGTCTACCGGTATAATCACCCACCCCTACCTGGAAATTACTTAAATCTAATTCCATACTTATCCAAACTGCATAGGAACCTTGAATTTAGTTTTATATTACCTTTTTCAACCTCTTTGACCCCCAAAATTAAGCAGCTGTGTCAGTTATACCATTTTCCATAACATGACCCCTTTTTATACATGATCATGAGATGGGTTATCAATCAATCTTTGAGTCATACCCATTTTCAGAGATCATTGATATTTGAAGTATAAATAGCCTTATCTATAAAATATATAAAACACAGCAATCTGACCTTGACCCACTGGTCAGGTGCAACGTTGGTGACGTTAACTGTGGTTTCAGGCTGGTCCAACAGAACCTTCATCTTAGTGCAGCTCGGGTCCTCACTGGTGCAGATACTGATGGGAACCATCCAATTGGGGCAGTCCTCTTCTAGCACACGGAAATTAGGGTATAACAGAGTCAGAAAAAGACATAAATAAATTGTTAAACAGTCAGCGGATTCAGTGTCTAGTTTGACTGCTCCTTTTTTTGGCACGTACCATTACGTGGTCCACTAGCACAGAACTTCTTCTGAGACATTTTCAGCACACGGTCACTGCCATGCTAGAAAGAAGAAAAAAAAAAAATCAAAAGCAATTATTTCAGCTCTGGTTACATCTTGTATTGCCAAGACAACAGTTGTTATTACCAGATGCTCACTGAGTAGCTCATAGTCCATCTCAGCAAGACTTCTCAATACCCCGAGGGTCATTTAAATTGTATTTGAACACTTTAGGGGAAAGAATATCCAGAGAAATTTGAAAGAAAAACAATCCCACTGTGCTAAATGATGACAAAACAAAAATGATGAGAATGGGTGTGTAAATGTTACCTGCTCTTGATTCACTACTATAATAGGGAAGCCCATTTGTTTGGTCCAGGAATTCATCACTGCGGCAATAGGCTTCCCGCTTGCTTGCTCCAAACACTCCCATAGGTCCTCTGGGATAGAAAAAGAGAACGAGAAAACGTCACACCTTTTATTTCAGACTACACAACAATTAACAAAGCATAATAACAACACTGGTGCCAGATCACACGCCCACAACTCTCCCGCCAAGTACTATGCTGTGTCAGAATTACAATGTAACACCATGTTATTACTACAGCTGTAATTTCCGTTGTTTGGATAGGATCATTGGCCTCAAGGCAATGCTTAATCACTTCCTTATGCATACCTTTTCCTATTAACAGTACACGGAGCACAAGTGAAAATGAATGGCTAATTTATATTATAAAAATGTCATTTGTAATACTGTATTAAAATGTCAATTAAAGTTTGAAAATATCATAAGGTACAGACAAAAGTCAAGCTCAAACTAAATGTTAGAAATATCATCCAAATTTTATGCAGTGAAACTCCCTCAATAACACACTGCAAGCTTTCTACAGTTCAAGATAAAACTGCTAGAACTGCCATGATTATGAACTAATGAGTGGCTAATGAGTAATTGCCATACAAATAACTGATTTACGACTTAATTGAGTTGTGTTCATGCCAAATACAGTGTAAGCCTATAAACACACAGACTTTAAAGCTGCAGTCCTTAACTTTTTTTGTGTTCAAAACTTACAACATTTATGTAATATGCGAGTACATCATGAATCCATTTTCCAAACCGTATTTTTGTCTTATCCTGAATCACTATACGGTACACCTATATTAAGTGTTTATATTCAGACTACTTTAGACTGGTACGGGTCGTACCACTACCTGCGTCACACAGTTCTGTTTATTAACCGCTAGAGTGCCAAAAGTTACAGACTACAGCTTTAAGAAGTCATTTATTCATATTTAAAGTAGCTATGAAACGGAAGTAGTGACAGATCTTTGCTTCCCTATTGTGACAGACATCCGAGTGTAACGGAATATCAAAGAGAGAAAAAAAATGTAAAGTTGGGACTTGGTTATATGCATTGTTTCTTGTTTTTAGCCACAATCCCAGCTTCTTTAAAAATAGATATTTAAGACCGATTTTTTATAAAAAATTCTAGAACTAAATTTGGATTTTAAATAATTGTTATCAGGTGATGTGATATGTAATAATATTAACAGGGCTAAAATCTGCTATAAAGGATCCTGATTTGGGTTTAACAAGGTCATTAGGCTGTTCAGTCATCAAGATAAAAATTAAAGGTTAATTTTTACAAATATTATGGCAAGTTAACTTACCAGTAGATGCATTTTTGTGCTGAAACTTCAAAAGGTAAGCATTCATTCCCTTTCTAAAATCCTAGAAAAAAAACAAAACAATTCAATCAAATATCATTCAAAACCAAAGCTCTAAAGATAACTGCAAAAAAGTGATTGAATCTAAGGGTGTTCACACTTGCAGTTCGGATCTCTTAGTTCTTTAGGTCCGGGACAAAAAAGAAAAATTATTCATTTAGTCCAGGTCATTTTTAACACTGAACCTAAAGATACAAAACATAAACAGCTTCTGTGGTGTATATTTCACTTCGGTACTTACAGAACAACCAAAAAAATGCTATGTGCCGGGCTAAAGCCATAGGCTTCGATTTCGGTGGGGACGTGTATACACCAGATTTCATCATGAGTCATTTTGAACCCACCACTTTAAAAAAAGCTCTGATGTCCTGTCCACTTCTTTTTGACATGATGCTGGTATAATTCTCTCTATCTGACTATCGCGCTTCTTTTTTTTAAAGAATGTCATGAGTGTAGATGTCTCCTCTGCGGCACCAGATCATTTGGTTTATTGTTATTTTTCAAATGAGCTGAAATGCATCGATCCGCAAACTTGGTTTGAGATCTTAAATGGTCTAGTGGAAGATCTTTTGCCAAGCGTGTCAGAGGTTACGGGTTCTAATCCGCACTCGTATCGTTTTTTTTTTTCTCTCATCAAAACCGAATATGTTCACCAGTGGTTACAGTCTATATCAAGCAGGGAAATGTTTGTGTGCATTTTATTTTGTGATTTCACCGGAACGAATAGCAGGGTTCCCACGCCTTGGTTAACTTCAAATTCAAGGACATTTCAAGGAATTTCCAGGTCCAATGACCTCAAATTCAAGGATGTGTAGGATCTTAATGTGGGGACACATTTCAAGAAAGAGCAATGTTACATCCTGTTACCTTGTAAGATAGCCTACTTGTTACAGTTTTGCTCACGTGAACGTCATGGCAACGTACTACACAAACTCACGTGGGAAACACTTAACGTAACGTGTAAATGCCCATGACTAATGTAAATCAAGCAAGCTAGTATGCATAAGCCACAAAATGTTGGCAAAATAACATATTGGCGAAATAACACATTAGCGGACCAGAGGAAATAATATGGAATGTGTTACAGAAAACTTCTTGCACAAAAAAAAATTCAAGTACTTTGTATCCATGTATGTTTATTTTCAAAAACTTTCCAGGGCCTTGATATCTTTTTTTCAGATTCACAAACTTTCAAGGATTTCAAGGACCCGTGGGAACCCTGGAATAGAGTGTCTCCGCAACGGCGATAGATTGAAGGGCGCGTCCGTGTGAAGACTGTGCACGAGCCACAAGAGAACAGCTGTATCCATGACACTGATAGCAGCGGCAACGAGCGCTCAACTTGATTTAAAAAACAGATTTAAGCGCTAGATCTCTTATGTAACTTATTTAATGCTCTGCTAGTTAACTGGAGATGTTTTATTTATTTGTATTAGGTACATCCATTCTATGACATTAGTATATTTTTTACTAACCATATATTTACATATATTGCGTCTGTACCCAGGGTTTCTGAAATGCAATGCGTCTCTGTCACCAGCACATTTCAAACCAAACTGACGTCCATGGCTAAAGCGCTTGTTGTTAGTGCGTACATATGATAATATTTTTTACCAGCAGAGAAGTCACAAAGAGCTTACAAAATATGTAAATGAATCAAAACAATGGGAGGAATTCCTTTGTTACATATACGTTTTGTTTATATATCTTTGTTCAGTTTTGCGCTCATTTTTCAGTCGAACCATCTATTCAAATCAACTGCACACATTTTATTCAAACCAAGTCTGCCAAGTGTGAACAGTGTCAGAATCAGTCAGTGTTAATGATGGCTGGAACTATGGTTGCAACAACTAACAATAGTCATCTATCAGATTACAAATGCTTAAAGATCTTAGACTCAACCACAATAGACAGATAAGCAGCATGTCTTTCCATACACCTTCTTGGGGGAGTCACATCGACCACCTGTCTGACAGATTTACATTGAGTGTCTATCTGAAGCTGGCCAAAAGCGTGACTCTCACCTCATCGCCAATGTAGTTATGAAGCATGCGAATGACAGATGCCCCTTTGCTGTACGATATGGCATCGAATATTTCATCCACTTCTGAAGGGTGTCCGACATCAACCTATGATTCAAAAGAAACACACACACACGCACTGAAACATGACTCGGAGATCAATATTTCATTAGGCTAAATCTGGGTCTGGAATTTAAATGCTGTAAGAGATATGGCTGAGTAGACAGACAGACTGACAAACAAAGTGCAAATCAAAACTTCCTGCTGTCCTCACAAACACTTAAAAGCAACAAACACCAGAGAGACACACTGGGAGAGCATAGGGTTATGGGGGAGACACACTCATCTCATGCAGACCTCAATAGGGTGGCTGTTATCTAACGCATCCAGGTCCAGAGCCCTGGTGTAGTCCGCAGATACAAACTGGGTCCAGATGTCGTACTCAGGGAAACAGTGGTCTACACAAAGGTACTCGATCCAAGATGCAAAGCCTTCGTTAAGCCACAAATGAGTCCACCATTCCTGCAGCAAGAGACATATTCTCAGCAACCTGAACAACAGTTATATTCAAATACCACTGTGACCTACAAAAAACATATGTAGCATGAACCTGCCACATTAAACATTTGAACACACTCACCATGGTAACCAGGTTCCCAAACCACTGATGTGCAAGTTCATGGCCGACTACCAGGGCGACCCACTGCCGGGACGATGCACACGAGTTCTTTGGGTCAATCAGCAGTGCTGTCTCCCTGCAAGGGGACAATAACAAAATTTTCAAATAAAAAATGCATAAGAACGAATCAAAACATAATGCATCTCATATTGTTGAGGTATTCTGGGGATTAACATGCTAGCAAGAAAGATGAAATATTAATGAAGCTCTCTTGAGTAGCTGCTTTCAAAAGGCAAAAGGTTCTGTTTTCATGATGATTTATGAAGTCTCAGGTTTGCTATTTGGTTCTTTTAAAACTTAAAATCACCTGTAAGTAACAAGGCCCCAGTTTTCCATGGCACCTACAGGACAAGAGAAATCAAAAAGTTAAAACAAGTTAAACATAATAGACAGTCTATTATGACAGATGTTTCATTTATAATCTAAATTATACAAACCAGCAGCAAAATCAGCAATCGCAATTAGATCAATTTTAGGCAACGGATAAGGAACATTGAAATAATCTTTGTAGAATGGAAGGGTCTTTGTAGCAACCTGGAAAAAAAAAGTAAAAAACATTTTTCAAAGGTTAATACTTTCACAGTATTTTTACAACCACAGCTAGCATTAAATAATATATGAAATAAATGAATATCTATTTTTCAAACTGTACATTATAATGTTGAGATGTTTAAATTCACTTGCATCATTTAAAACTGTATTTTAGTTTTTAGAGCTTTATTTTTTATTTAGACCAAATACTTTACAATTTTACTATCAGCTATTTTATCAGTTATAGATAAAAAAGACACTGTATACCATATAGACAGTAATACGAATGTTAATATTTTTAAATAAAATAATCATAAGAAGAAACAACAGCATTCGTTTGAAACAGAAATTATTTGTAAAACTCTTTACATTCACTTTTGTGTCCTGTCTGAATAAAAGTAATAATTTCTCTCTCCCTCTTTAACCCCCCCCCCCCCCCCAAAAAAAAAACATACGGACTCCAAACGTTCAAACAGTGGTGTATTTTATTCTTCTATTTTAATCAGGTGTTTGGAAAAAATAAATATTAAAAATGTAGATTTAAAAAAATATTACTAGGTTTGTAAAAATCGGATTTCATCTTGGGGATTCAGACTCCAGAAAGCTAAACCGTTTTGCATTTGATTAGCAAAAAAGAGAAAAAAAAAAGCAAAAGCAAACCATCACTGACTGAGAGAACAGCTCTCATACCTCCAGTGCAAATTTCCCTTGTTCTGCTTTTCCGACAGGGGTGTACACACGGACTGTCACACCGTCCGACGACGTATTCTCGACAAAGTCATACTCGCCGATGACAAACGCCACCAGGTAGGTGGACATGATGGGTGTAGTGGCAAACTTCACCTCCACCAGATTGTGATCCCCTGGATATGGCTTTCGGTCAACTACATTCTGCACAGAAAGTGAACACGATTGAAATATGTGTGTTCAGTATGGGAACTAGTCTCTCAGAACCACACAGCAAACTATCATCATAAACTCAGCAGAAGCAGAGCAGCACTGTCAGTTTATAAATGTAGCATCCCTGTCCAACTCAACTAAATGTTTTTTATTTTCTATAAAAAAGTAAAACGACATAGGTGGCCAAGTAATCTAATCGGTATACAGCCAAACACTAACACCAACTACCGCAGTAAGCTTAATGTGTGCCAAGTGTCATGACTTGCAAGGGTAGGCACAATGCCTCTGGGCCTGGGTTAGATAATACACAAGTCTGGGACGTTTTGGGACGTTTGTTTCCAGAGGGAAGGATTAAAAAAAGAAAAATGACACATACCATATTCGACAAGGCTACTCTTTCCTTTGGGACAATGAGGGTGATGTCAAAAGTGGCTTTGATAGCTGGTTCGTCCCAGCAAGGGAAAGCTCGACGTGCGTCCGTGGCCTGAAGCGGGTGAGAGACGTCGAGAGAGATGGAGACAGCGAGACAGGAAGAGAGGATTCAGGGTTAGAATGGGTTGCAGGGATATTTGCATGGCATCAAAGACTGAAGATGCACAAAAGCACTCTATTCTGATCTTCTGATCCAGTAGTTTCAATTTTTACTTGCCCTGCCAATATTTTTAATTGCCAAGTGTTATTAAAAAAGTAATAACATTTGTTATGCCAAAAGTATGCTACATTTTTATTTTTAGCAATGTATTTTTTTTATTTTTGCTATAATTATTTACATTTAATTTTCTGTTAAATTCAAACTGTTTAGGTAACCAATTTCTCTATTTTTTCAAGAAAGAAAATTAAAAGCTGAAAATTATATATCTGTAATGCAACTCCATAAATAAAACACACTTTTGCTGGTAAATGATGGCATGCAATGCAAAACTTTACTGATAAAAAAAATCTATATTTTTTTGTATAAAATTTTCTTTTTTTTCTAAAACTTTTTTTTCTTCATTTAATTTTTTTTGCAATAAGCTTGAAATATTACACATATCAATGTAAAACCCTAAATAAAACAGTTTTGCTGAAAAACGATGGCATTTGATGGAAAACATTACTGATTGGTTTGTAGTTTAACAAGACTATAACAAGCCTTTTTTGTGCAATTTTGACAAAATCTCTTCTATCTTAGTCAGCTAGATAACACTATCTTACAGACAAATCAGCTAAGTGTACAACAACAGTTTTTAGACAACATCAATGAAAACCAAATGCTTAAATCTAGGCATGGCATAAAAATGGATGCACAAGATCAATGCATGTAAATATTTCAGTGGCAACGCATCACTCAACCAAAAGGGCAAATTACTTTTCCATCAACTCTCTCACACTGGCCCAGTGCCAGCGGGACATCCTTATCATTGAGCCCTTATTAAGTTAACTTCAACCCAAGCTCAAGCTAAGAGGCTAAACTTTCAGTTAAATATCCCTCTTACACTAAAATCTATCAAGTATGAATGTAATAAGCATGAGTACTTAAATAATGACTATTTTAATGGATTTATAACGCAAGCATCATAATAAAACCAGTAAATACATTAAAATGGTACAATACACCAGACATACATTATGTAACAGGGGGTCTGAAAAAAGTTCTCCACTATTTACAGTTTTACTTCTGCATGACTCCATTATAGGCTCATACAGTCGTGCTCAGAATTAATGGTACCCCTGGTAAATATGATGAAAAATGGCTGTAAAAAATTATTCTGCATCATTTATCCTTTTGATATTTCATTCAAAAAATTGGCAAAAATCGAACCTTTCATTGAAGTAAAATAATTGACAGTGGAGGGGAAATCACATTATGAAATAAATGTTTTTCTCCAAAACAAGTTGGCCACAATTATTGGTACCCCTAGAATTGTTTACGAGTAAAATATCTCTTAAGTATATTCCCATTCATATTTACCTTTTTTTTGCACACCAGGGTAACTAGGAACATGAAATTGTCCAGCCATGACTTCTTGTTTTACAAGAGTTTAAATATGGGGAAACACAAAGGCCAAATTCCCTTAATCATCCATTACAATGAGTAAAACCAAAGAATATATTTCTGATGTGCATCAAAAGATTGTTGAGCATCACAAAATAGAAAGTGGCTGTAAGAAAATAGCTAAAGCATTGAAAATCCCCATTTTGACCATCAGGGCAATAATTAAGCACTTCCAATCAACTAAAGATGTTACAAATATGCCAGGAAGTGGACGTGTGTCTATATTGTCTTAATGCATGGTGAGGATGAAAGTTTGAGTGGCCAAAGACTCTCCAAAGATCACAGATGGAGAATTGCAGAGATTAGTTGAGTCTTGGGTTCAGAAAGCCTATTAAAAAAAAAATTGAACAACCCCTACATCACCACATGTTGTTTGGGAGGTTTTCAAGAAAAATCCTCCTTGCTCATCCAAAAACAAACCCCAGCAAATTCAGTTGTCAGACATGACTGGACCTTCAAACAGCACAGGGTTCTGTGGTCAGATGAAACTAAAAAATAGCTTTTTGGCAGCAAACATGCAAGATGGGTTTGGTGCACACAAGGATAAAAAGTACCCCATGTGTACAATTTAATATACCATCTTTAATGTTGTGGTCATATTTTTTCTGCTGGAGGTCCTGGACTTCTTGTTCAGATACATGCATGGCATCGTGGATTCTATCAAATACCAACAGATAAAAAATCTAAACCTGACAGCCTCTGCTAGAAATCGTATAATGGGCCGTGGTTGGATCTTCCATCAGGACAACGATCCAAAACAAACATCAAAATCAACACAAAAATGTGTTAAGTAGCACAAAATGAAGCTTCTGCCATGACCGTCCCAGACCTGATGAGTGGAGTGAACTGAAGAGAAGAAGCACCAACATGGATCTGGGAATCTGAGGGATCTGGAGAGATTCTGTAAGAATGGTCTCTGATCTCTTGTCAGGTGTTCTCCGAACTCATCAGGCATCATAGGATAAAACTCAGAGCTGTTATCTTGGCAAAAGGAGATTGCAAAAAGTATTTAATAAAAGGGTACCAATAATTGTGGCCAACGTGTTTTGGAGATAAACATTTATTTCATAATGTGATTTCCCCCCCACTTTCTATTCTTTTACTTCAATGAAAGTTTAGATTTTTGCCAATATTTTGAATGAAAGATCAAAAGGATAAATGATGCAGATTTATTTTTTTCAGCCATTTTTTATCATATTTACCAGGGGTACCATTAATTCTGAGCACGACTGTATATAATAAATTGCTTGGTTTTCCTCATGTGTAAATCGCTTGGGACAAAAGCGAATGCTGAATGACTATGTGAATGTGAATTTGTCTTTATCGAAAGACACAGTGAAGATCTTAGAGGATCTAAGAGTGAGAGAGGGACATGACAAATGATAAAGCAAACAGTGGCTGAGAAAGTGAGCGAGCAAACAAATGAATGAACCGCGTACCCTGATATGAGTTTACCTCAAACTGTGTGACGGCAGCGAAGCGGACTTCTCCCGAAGGAGTCGTGTATTTACTCCTATAGAAGCCTTTCATTTTGTCGTTCAGCTCTCCAACAAAGTCTATTTTCAATGATCCTGAACCTGAAACACAAGAAGCCTATGACTAAAAACCAAAACAAAGGGCACATAAAACAGAAGGACAGAGCAAGAAAGGCCATTCATATTTGAAGCCGCTTTCATATGTCAATAAACCCACTATAGCAACTCATTACACAGACACTGTTGACATGACAGCAGAAGGCTTCTTCCAGGCCACGATATGAGTTCTTTACCATTTTGTAGAGTGCTGGGGAAACATAGGGTAACCTTCTCATCCTCGTTCTGATAGTTAAATCCTGTAGCGTTAATTTCTAAATGGACGGGGAGAAAATGAGCACAGTTAATCCTAGAAATAAAACAGACTATAAAACATTTAATGCAGGTCGAACAAGCAATCAGGCAAAAGTCGAGCAAATACATTACTAAATGTGGATTACAGTTGAGTTGCACTCACCTTCCCCCCCTTCAGGCACAAAAGAAGCAGTAATTATGTCTATATCAGCACAGTTCATCACAATCTGGTTTGTCCCTTGCGTAACCTGTCAAGAACAATGACATACAGTTCAGTTTTAATGTTCATATGGATCCAGTAGTTTCATGATCCTCAGTTTTCAGTATTTGGTGTGTGGTTTCTTTCCTATTAACACTTCATCGCCTTTTGCAAGCGTTGTGAACCTTCCTTTGTTTCATACTGTATCAGATAACGGTCATAAAAAAAATGAAACAATCTCACGTCACTTACATACAAATCTAGACAATCAGTGAAGGAAAATTCTTCCTGGTTTAGTAAATACTAAGCCAGGGTCTTTCTCTGACGCAGAAAGAGAAATGAACCTCACATTTTAAAATGATGTAGTATATAAGTTTGTGGTCAGTAAGATTTTTTTTTAACAAATACTTTTATTCAGTGAGAATGCATTAAATTGATCAAGCGTCATTTATAATGTGACAAAAAAATTCTATTTCAAATAAATGCTGTTCTTTTGAACTTTCTATTCATCAGTTTCCACAAAAACATTAAGCAGCACAACTGTTTTCAACAATGATAATAAGAAATGCAAATCAGAATTAGAATAATTAGAATGATTTATGAAGGATCACGTGTCACTTTTCCATTACAGTAATAAACTACATTTTAAAATTTTACAAATATTTCAAAATATTACTGTTTTTTTCTCTCTCGATCAAATAAATGCTGCCTTGGTAAGACTTCTTTCAAAAAACATTCAAAAGGAAACAACTGTGAGTAACTGTGTTGGGATCCTCTACTTCGTTTTTATCTTTGCTCATACCATAGTGCATTCGATTTCACTCTTCTCCTTTGTAGGAAATGTCCAGGAGAACTAGCACATACAGAGCACATGGAAAAAGGACCGCCTGAATCCTCACGGCTTTTCTGAGGCTCAAGGGCCATCTCCTGCTGCTATGAAATTCTGACGTGCGCATATTTAATCAGATTATGAATAAAAAGACCAACAGTTTGCATGGCCTCTTATGTTGCAATTGCTGTTTAAGACTGCATTTATTGCATAATGCTTAAGTTAAACTTACCCCGGGACAATCAATAGCTTTCAGGCTCTCATGTCCATAAGCCAGCTTTCACAGACAAAGAGACACAATACATCCCAGAGTCTGTTTTAATTATTCCTCAACCTAACTATTATCACACTTCATTTACGGTGAATTGGATCCTACATAAAGATACGCATTGTGTTTAGAGGCTTGAAGCAGCCAAGGTAAAGCTTTAGAGGGCACATGTGGCTTGTTGAAGCTGGATGTGACTTGGATGCAATGAGTGCACTGGCCATGTGACTAAAGGCCACCACTAGCAGTAGACTATTTTAATGGTGTTTATCAACGTGAGCCATATTTGTCCACAATGACAGTCATAATGTGTTTGGCATTGTGGGGGATGTAGTTAACCTCATGCTCCAATGAGGTTTGGCATCTAGACAAGATCAACTGTAAGACGACTTTCACAACACAGCTGCATGAGAGTGGGATACAACATGACTGAACGTGTGAAGCTGTTGAGTTATAAAAAGGCTCCACAAACAATCTTGCGCATAAGGCAATGATATAGGCCGGACCTCAATTTCATCACATCTGGCCTGCATTTACCTCTACCGTCTTTTCTATTTGTTTACAGTATCAACCACAGTAATTTACCCAGAAGTAACGGCTCCGATTGTACAAAGATCCACTGAGATATGTATATATATATATATATATATATATATATATATATATATATATATATATATATAGTATGTATGTATGTATGTATGTGTGTGAGAGCGTATATATATATATATATATATATATATATATAGAGAGAGAGAGAGAGAGAGAGAGAGAGAGAGAGAGAGAGAGAGGAAAGATTGAGCAGATCAGACCAACTATTTATGAAAGACGTAAAAAAAAAAGATTAATTAAGGTCATGCATAATCTTTATCAGTTTTAACGAAACTCATATATTGAAGATTTATGTGTTTTAGACTTATTTTATCCCCAGCCACAAAGTCCATCCTGCACCTGAGCATTTCCTCGGGCGCTGAACACTGTGATTATTGTAAGCTATAAAGTATAATGTAAACTGCCAGACAGGCTCAGAGTGACTCAGGAGCTTGTAGACAGGACTGATGCACCGTCTCGGGCATGTACGTGAAAATTATAACCTGGAAGGAGGTTAAATTACGACATTTATGTGTGTATGTACGTGCATTTGACAGCAGCTCTGCAGGCTAACGTGGTTAGCAGTGTGGCGCCAGTTAGCGCTTTAGCTTGCGGGGCAACAAACTACCTGCTTAATTCTCTTTATTGTGAGAGGCAGACCTAAGAGAACACCAGGTTTAAGCATTTAATAACAAATAATACAATTCAAACATTCTAGAACTCGTGCATATGAAAGACGTGGTATGTAAAGCCGCTCTCTGGTTCACTAGCAGGTAACGTTAACGTTAGCTCGTTAGATTAGCAGCAACAACACTATCAGTAAAAATGCAAAGTGAAAAACTAGACTTAACATTAAAATGGCATGGCATTGGGGCCCAGACCAGAGGGGGGCAGATGGGCTGCATGGCATCAGGTTCAACATTACCTCCACGACTGCCTCCAGTTTGCCCTCGAAGGTGAAGTCGATGAGGTCGGGCTTGAGGCGCAGCCCGTAGTTGACGGGGTAGACGTCAGTGGGCAACCGCACGAAGGGCCTCCGCTCGGGCATGCTGAATAATGTCGATACGCTGGAGACCGAATTAAAACGGACTGGGAGTTTGCTTGCTCGGAGAGTCGGAGACACGGGCTTCGCTATTGGAGTCGGATTGCGTGGTAGGGCTAGCCGTATGACTGACAGAGACACCCGACAACTCATGAAAAACAACATACAAACCGTTGGAGATGGTCCTCGCTGTGCCCCGCCCCCTCTTCGGATAGAGATGTCCGAAGCTTTTCAGTGAATCGGTTAAATTGGCTCACCAAACCCATCCCAAACCGGTCAGAATGATTCGTTCACTAATCGAAATGAACGAGTCGTTAACGAATCGGATTGGTCAAAAACGGCGAGTTTGCGTTACCAACTTGAACCAATGACCCTTTCAAGACAAGTCTGTTCACTCGAAGGCCATATTTGCAACGACTCCTGGCAGCTATTTGGGCTATTTCGGGCATCCAAGTCATATCGATTTGAATGGGGAATTCTGAAATCTCCAAAACTGCTTGCCGAACTCACAATTAAATAATATATTTCAAACCAGCAACAAAATTTGACACAAACTGTCCCATTAATGTTGTTTCATATGCTCAAATAGCCAGGGCCGGCTCTAGCCCTTTGATTGCCCTAGGCGAAATTGATTTTTGCCCCCCTCATATGTGATTGGGCCAGCCCAGTGTCAATCAAGAAAACAACTAATAATCCGCTGATCTACGCGTTTCATTTTTCATTGTACAATAAAATCGGAAAGTTCCTTACGCGGCTCTGGCGCCCCCCATAGGGTATAAGGCGCTGGCGCCCTTAGCATTTGCCTATACTGCCTAAGCCACGGGCCGGCCCTGCAAATAGCGTTAAAACATTTTCAGGAAAGACCATCCAACGCTTATGCAGTGCTAAGCAAGAGTCTAAGATTTCGAAATCTAATTTTTCATTGTTGGTCGACACCGGCCAAAAAGATGAAAAATTCTGACCAAACGGAGGTACCCCCATTGTTAAGTTAGCTGTTAAGTTAGCTCAGCGTTTCTCATAGTATGGTGGGGAATGAGACATGAGAAGTGGGGCGCGACAAACAGGTTTTGTGCCCATCTTTTTAATTACTTTATTTATTGACCATACACTCAAAACAAAACAAAGACACATTTACATGTAAGCCTTACTTAACCTTTTCACACGTAAGTTTAAAGGTTTTTCAAGGCGACCGTTATTGATCGTAGTATCACTTTATGGTTCCCATGGAGACGCGTCATTCATTGCTCTTCACGCCGCAGCCACAATAGCGGAATGACTGATGATCTGCTTTTATTTCCTTTTTGATTCAAAATTTCTCAAATATAGATATAGCAGGATATGTCTGATGTTCCGATTGTCAAATATGTGCAAGTGGATGTGTTTTGTTTTCAAACACCTTTATAACGATCGCGTTAGTTGAGCTGTTTGCGCAACGTATTTTAGTTAACTTAGCTGCTATCGTATTAAAATACCTAAAAAAATACATACATTTTTAGGAATTTACCACCTCCGGCTCAATTTGAGAATATTATTATTATTTATTTTATTTAAATTTTTTTCTTTTTGCATGGAGTTTGCAAAGTGACAAAATGAATCAAAGCACAACTAACGTTAACGTTAGTCCACACTTGTATTTTCTCAGTTTCTGACTTTGATGTTATCAGAGGCTAACATTTATGCAAACACAAGTTTTATCTACTTTTGAGTCTTATTTAATGCAAAGTGATAATATAATTGCACTTTCATTTTCTCTATTTGAAAGTTTTTAATGCTGTTATTTGATGTTACGTTTTTAAAATGTGATGATGTTAATAAAATACATTTTAACAGTTAAACTTAAAGCCTAGTTTATTAATATTTTGTTGGGGTGATTGGGGACAGATGGGGCTCGGAACCCCCTCGGAATGGCAGAAAAAGTTTGAGAAACACTGAGTTAGCTGATGATTTGTTTTGTTGACTGGAGTTGGCTGGCTAGATGTTCTATATGTTGCCAGTGTCCTATATGAGGTAAAGCCATAGGGTGCCAGGGACTGTGTAGAACCAATGTCACTGAATTGTAACTTAAGTTGCTGTTTGCTCCAATATAGTCACACATTTTGGGGGGATTCCATAATTTACTTGTGACTAGAGATGTCATCCATTTACAGCTAGCTGCTATGGGCTAGTTCAGAGGTTACGCCACTCCTTTTGAGCGTGCACACCTGTATTGTACACACATAGAATAAATTGACAACATTTGTTGCTCACTTGAAACAAAATGTGTCATTATGGCATAAATAGTCAAGTGAACAGCTGCATTTACGTTAAGTAGCCTAAATCAGTAAAAGTATCACAATGTATTTCTAATACAGGAACGGCAAATTAGCATGTCACCTTTACACAAGAAAATTATTAAATAAATAAATTAACTAAAAATATGTGAGTTTAACCCCCCCCAATGGTAGACGCAAAGTTACGCCCTTGGCTGTTTTCCATACTACAACAGTTCCAAATGACCACATAAATCAAGGTCCACAACTCTAAAAGTATAGTCTGTATCATTGGAATACAAATCTTTAACGAATAAAAATAATTTAATTGCAATTTTTAATACACATATTTGCTACGCTATTATATTTAAAAATGTGAAGATGCTAATGATATCATTAGGTTATCTTTAGGATGATATAACTGAAATAGATCTGAGATTACTGCTATAAATTAACCAAATAGGAATAGCAATATTTTGTAAATATTCTAAGAATAAATATGTGTTATGACATTAATGTTTAAATTGTGACATGCTATGAATTTTGGCCCGGAAACAGTCAGATTAGGCAAGTCAGGGTTGTTTTTAAACTAAATTTAAATCCAATTGTATTTAGTTTTAATACTATGATCTTTCTCTCCTTTTCTTTAAAGAGTTAATAATGTAAAGGGTCAATGAAACCTGAAAATTACCCCACATCTGCACATAGTGATTCGGTGGGCAGATATTGGCCCTGTCCATGTCAAGAGACTTGTTTTGTACAAAGCATTTTGTAAAACTTTATTTATTATCCATCTGAGTCTACAAGACTCCTCTTACACTTTTGAGCACTGTTTTTTAGAAAAGTCAGATTGGCCTCATTTGGGGGGAGGGTACAAATAAAGTGTGAAACAGCGCCTCCATCCGGCCATGGAATGCAGTCAATGAATACTAAAAAAACATTTCACATATCTTCCAGAGAGAGGCGATATAGAACCAACAATTTGATACGACATTCAGTAGTGCAAAACAGCAATGGCCTTAACAATAAAGATTGAACAATTAAAAAAGTTTATAAATTTGAAAGTGAGAGAAGAAGTTAATATGTGGGGTTAAAGGGATAGTTCACCCAAAAATGAAAATTCTGTCATCATTTATTTACCCTCAAGTTGTTCCAAACCTGCAAAAATGTCTTTGTTCTGTTGAACAAAGGAATATATTTAGAAGATTTTGTTCACTTATATCTCATTGAACAATTACAAAGACAAAAGACTGAGTCTCGCTGTATTGCTCAGGCTGCACTGCAGTGTCTATTCACAGGCGCGATCCCACCACTGATGGACACGGGGACTTTGACCTGCTCCGTCTCCGACCTGGGCCGGTTCGCCCCTCCTTAGACGACCTGGTGGTCCCGGGCTCCCCCAGAGGCACCATATCGATGCCGAACATAGTGCGGACACCCGATCGGCATAGTCCACTGCAGTCCAGAACCCCTGAGCTCAAGCAATCCTCCAGCCTCAGCCTCCCAGTGTCTTGGATTACAGGCGCGCGCCACTGCACCCGGCGAGAGCTGCGAGAATCAGCGCTGATTCTGAATCTAGTGGCTCACAGCGCCATCTAGTGTATGAAAACAGATGATTAGGTTACTGTAAGACACGGTTAATTAAAGCTTTTTGAAATCTCTTTGGTGGCTTTTTTTTAAAGGTAATTATGATGCTTTCTTTCATAATTATTTGTTTTCAAATTAATGCTTCAATTTGATTCTGCAACAACCAAAAACACAACAGCTGTTTAACCATTCACAAGTTTTCCATAACTTTCGTCAAGAGTTAGCCTATTGCATTTCATTATGCAATTGGCATAAGAGTGTTTACTCATAGCGCCCAGACTGTTAAACTAGACTACCGTAAGCACAGTGAACCGAAGCTTTTTACAATCTCTTTTGAAGCGTTTATTGTCAAAGATAAGTGTTTTCAAAATTGCATTAAAAAACTGATGCCTCAGGTTGTTTGAGCAAAATATACAAAATCACACAATAACCGTTTAACCACATAGCCGACAACGCATATAGGCCAAATGTATTTATTTTCATCTGTTCTCATTCATTTTAACACAACTTTTTTTTTTTCTTTTATCAAACTGATTTTAGTTTAGGCCTAAAAAAATAAATTGCTAGGCTATACAGGCTATCTTTATAGATGTTTTTTTTTCGATTGTTAAATATAGGCCTATCGCCTATGTATTATTATAATTGTAAAATATTAAGACTGGACTGGGTAACTTGAAGTTTGGCCAATAAAGGCTTTATTTTGTGTTCAGCTGTTGTTGCTGCTGTTTATTAGATTCCCACAAAATAAACTGCACACAAAAGACTGAGTCTCGCTGTATCGCTCAGGCTGCACTGCAGTGTCTATTCACAGGCGTGATCCCACCACTGATGGACACGGGGACTTTGACCTGCTCCGTCTCCGACCTGGGCCGGTTCGCCCCTCCTTAGACGACCTGGTGGTCCCGGGCTCCCCCAGAAGCACCATATCGATGCCGAACTTAGTGCGGACACCCGATCGGCATAGTCCACTGCAGTCCAGAACCCCTGAGCTCAAGTGATCCTCCAGCCTCAGCCTCCCAGTGTCTTGGATTACAGGCGCGCGCCACTGCACCCGGCGAGAGCTGCGAGAATCAGCGCTGATTCTGAATCTAGTGGCTCACAGCGCCATCTAGTGCATGAAAACACAATACTAGGGAAGGATTAGGCATTGGTAGCTACATATTGTCAAAGCTAAGCCATACATTTTCTTCAAAAATACATTTTCCACCAAATGCATGCTTAAATTTAATTTTATTTATTGATCAATTCTCGTTAATTTTAATACATCTGATTATTTTTTAAATAAACTGATTAGTTTAAACAATTAATCATTTGCTATATCTATAGATTTTAGCTGGTTTGATGTTTAAAAATGTGTATTATAAGCTTTAAGAATTATTAGTCATCCATATGATCCTGCAAACATGTAGCCAATAACCTGATAGGTGATACCTCAACAACACCCCAATACACTAGAATACACTGCTCCACTAATTTTGTCTCTGTAACCAAGAAAACAATTATCATACACTGGACAAAAAAACAAAACAAAAAAAAATTCTATTGCACAATGGACTCAATTACTAGGAGAACACATACATGAAAGACAAGACACTGCAATGTACGCCGCAAATCTGAGATCTGTGACCTAGAGGTTTCTAGGCACTCTGTGTGGCTGGCCATTTATTTGCACAGTTGTGCCGTCTTAAAAATAATAAGAAACACAGACACAACATGAAAACTATGTATAATCATTTGTAATGCTGTCATACTGTACTGTTAACTGATTTAATATCAAATGTCTGCCACTATATATGATGGCAAATTCAGATTCGGATTCTACCAGCACTGACGGTGTTTATCTATGATGGTCTCGTAATGACAACGGATGTCGTCCAAAACCTTGTTTAGTTCTTGCTGAGGAGCAGCATCCACTTCCACACACACGTTTGTGTTTGTCAACTGACACAGTAGTGCTTCCACATCCTGCAGGCACACATGACTCCTGCATCAGGTCTTCATTTACACATGGCTCCTGAATTTTCATTCAATGACGGAATTTCAATTGCAAGTTCCTTTCTAAGCACACCTTACATTGCTCATGACTCAAGCTGTCAAGACCACTAATACATAGTTTAATCTGCTACAGGTAAACTAACCTCCTTATAGTTCTTCTTCAAACACGCTAGATCTTCCAGTAAAGTCTCAGTCTGGATCTCCAGGTTGGCCTTTGTTAGGGTCATCTGGTCCAACAAGTCTTTTGTTTCAACAGTTATTCTGTGGGAATCTAATAAACAGCAGGAACAACAAAATAATAGAAAATAAAGCCCTTATTGGCCAAATTAAATGATCCAGTCCATTCTTTATTTATTATAATAAAGTATATTGTTCTATGGCCCTTTTAGATACATTTATAATAGCCCACATTTATATGCATTATATTTTTTATACTGTATCACAAATGTAATTTAGATCTCAATATTTTACAAATAGCCATAATACATACATGTTTACTATCAGCTGAAAATGTAGGCCTATATAACTAATAATTAATAATTGATTAATCAATTTAGAAAAATTAACCAGATGTATTCAAATGAACTAATAGATGAAGATAAATAGGTTACTCTTATGGAAAACTCAGTCTAGGACCTATATGGTTAAACACCTATAATTTAATCTTGTGAATTGAGCTAAATTAATTAAGCAAATCAAAAAAGGGTATTTTGAAGGATATGTAGCCTACCCTTTAAAAATATTTGTTTATTTGTTTATTTATTTGGATCCCCATTAGCTTCCACAATATGGTTGCTAGTCTTCCTGGGGCCCATAAAAGTACTAAAACATATGTACAGTTAAAATGCACAAATATAACACGCATAAATATAACATTCGTATAACATTACCACATGTATACATTTATCCACATATACACATTCACACTCATAAAGCATTTGACAATATCAGTACCTATAAACAGTCACAAATTAACTGATGTAATACTATTAATTGTAATCTGTTTTAGTCTTCTTAAAATTACATATGTTGGATATATGCCTTGTTTTTAAATCCAATTTATTCCAAGCAGATGACGATCTAACTAATACTGTTCTTGCCATACAATTGGACCTTGCAGATGGAACCACTAACACACCTGAGCTCACCTGACGCGTAACATGTCCGTGACAATACCCACTAAAAACCAACTTATCTACAAAAGATTTTGGATTGTTTTTAAATAGAGCATTGTGCATATAACAGAGAAGACTTATATTAAGTTTGTCCTCCACCTTTAGCCAGGCCAAACAGGTGTGCATTTTATCCACACTAGAGCGAAAAGAGCAACCCAGTGCTACTCTTGCGGCTCTATTCTGAACTATTTGTAATTTTTTCAGATGTCCCTGTGCAGCACTGGACCAAATTACTGGGCAGTACCCCAGATGTGACAGAACTTAAGACTGAACAACTGTTTTCATAACTACTGGTGAACAATATGCTGAACATCTCCTGGAAAAAGCAATGCCTTTAGCCATTTTAGACACAATGTGATAAATCTGATCAGCCCAGGAGAGCTGACTATCCAGCTTCACACCCAATAGTTTAGTCTGACTCACCTGCTCTACCACAGATGTGTCAACAATTAGATTTAAGTTGCAAGGCTTGCCAAGCATACTTTTAGTACCAAAGACTATACATTTAGTTTTAGATACATTAAGAGCTAATTTATTAAGTTTCACCCAATTTATAATGGCATTAAGTTCATTCTGCAAGGTGCAACTTATGTCATTTACTGTAGATGCTGCGTAAAACATTGTAGCATCGTCTGCATAAAGTACAACATCTGCTCTTGAAACAACATGTGACATATTAACAAACACTGAAAACAACAATGGACCCAAACAACTGCCCTGAGGAACACCACATGACAACTGCTTACAATCAGTTTATTTTGTGGAAATCTAATAAACAGCAGCAACAACAGCTGAACACAAAATAAAGCCTTTATTGGCCCAGTCCAGTCTTAATATTTTATAATTATAATAATACATAGACGATAGGCCCATATTTAACAATCGAAAAACAACATCTATAAAGATAGCCTGTATAGCCTAGCATTTTTTTTAGGCCTAAACTAAAATCAGTTTGATAAAAAAAAAAAATTGTGTTAAAATAAATTAGAGCAGATGAAGATAAATACATTTGGCCTATATGCGTTGTCGGCTATGTGGTTGAACGGTTATTGTGTGATTTTGTGTATTTTCCTCAAACAACCTGAGGCATCAGTTTTTTAATGCAATTTTGAAAACACTTATCTGTGACAATAAACGCTACAAAAGAGATTGTAAAAAGCTTCAGTTCACTGTGCTTATGGTAGTCTAGTCTAACAGTCTGGGCGCTATGAATAAACACTCTTATGCCAATTTGCATAATGAAATGCAATAGGCTAACTCTTGACGAAAGTTATGGAAAACTTATAAATGGTTAAACAGCTGTTGTATTTTTTGTTGTTGTTGCAGAATCAAATTGAAGCATTAATTTGAAAGCAAATAATTATGAAAGAAAGCATCATAATTACCTTTAAAAAAAATCCACCAAAGAGATTTCAAAGAGCTTTAATTCACCGTGTCTTACTGTAACCCAATCATCTGTTTTCATACACTAGATGGCGCTGTGAGCCACTAGATTCAGGATCAGCGCTGATTCTCGCAGCTCTCGCCGGGTGCAGTGGCGCGCACCTGTAATCCAAGACACTGGGAGGCTGAGGCTGGAGGATCGCTTGAGCTCAGGGGTTCTGGACTGCAGTGGACTATGCCGATCGGGTGTCCGCACTAAGTTCGGCATTGATATGGTGCCTCTGGGGGAGCCCGGGACCACCAGGTCGTCCAAAGAGGGGCGAACCGGCCCAGGTCGGAGACGGAGCAGGTCAAAGTCCCCGTGTCCATCAGTGGTGGGATCGCGCCTGTGAATAGACACTGCAGTGCATCCTGAGCGATACAGCGACACTCAGTCTTTTGTGTGCAGTTTATTTTGTGGAAATCTAATAAACAACAGTTTTATTCTATAATGTTTATTTCCACTAGATGGCGCTTGTGTACTTCAACACTCATTTATTTCAGAAACTTTTAATCAGTTTTAATCTGTACATTTTTATATTTCAACTATTTTATAATGCTTGTTGTGATTTATACACTCAACTGTTGTATATTTGAGCAATAATTATTCTTTCTGAGTTTTTTGGGTATATTTTATTTTGTTCCCATCGTGTCTTTGTATGTCACTTCCTGTTTTTGCGATGAACAATGAGTCAGAACTGAATTCTGCTGATCATATAAAACGATGTAATCATCGCAAAGTTTAAAGTATTTCTTTTTATGATCATAAGTCATGCAATCAAGAAGCTTCAAGATGTAACCCCCTCTCTTAGCTCACAAGGAGGCAAAAGTGGTATGTATTTTCTGTTTATGTACGAGTTTAAAGTCATGTGTGTTTTCCATGTAACTGACTGTATGACATGTTTTTGTTGTATATTCATCCTTGTAGTTCTACGGTGTTGATGTTGATGTCTGAGTCCAGAGAGCATTAAACATCAGTTAAAAGAACCTCAGCCTTCGTGTTGTGACTAAGAGCGGTACAGTAGAACACTTACTGCGTCGGTGAAGGCCAACAGCATCTGATCATAAAGCTGCACGAGGAAGACGGCCATCAAGAGGCACCACGTGTTGAATGAGGGAAGTACAACATGAAAATATAGCAATTGACAGACTGAAGCAGCCAGTGGGCAAGTGAAGGCTGAACAAGCAAGCACTATTAAAGTTAGTGACTTGGAAGCAGCACAAGGTCTTTTGAACTTTCGCTGAAGTTTCAATTGTTCTGGTATTTCCGTCATCCTCATTCTAAGATAAAGTGGGACATTTTTCTATTAGCGTTTGACTTATTAAGAAACATAAGGGACTAACTAGATTGGCAATTGTGCTACTATTGAATAAGACTCAAATTTGAATGTTCTGTTATATTCAAGTGTTTTGCATACCTTATAATTTAAGCATGTTGATATTCACATTTTACAAGTTACAAGTTCATACTTTTTGTACTTGACAGTTCTGCAATTTTTTATCATTTACACGATTCAGTCACATAAGTTTAGCAGAGATAATCGCTTTACACTAAACTTTAGATTTATTTTGAGCTCTTTGAATATTCACATTATAGTGCAACACAGGTCTAGCATGTCATACACAAGTGAAAAAAAACATTGCTGCCTACTAAAGAAGTCAGCTCTACATACCCTACTGCACAAGACGTAGACAATGCAGAGCAGGTTATCCCACCACAGCAGGCTGATATCACTGAGCAAGTTGAAGTGGCTGCACAAGTACAACAACCTCAGGTTGACGCAGATAATACACAGCTCCCAGATATTAGAAGAAGTCAGCGAGCATGCACGCTTACCGAGAAGGGTAAAACACTGCAAGATGCTAGACTCAATGATCTGGAAAGAAGCTTTGAGCAGAAGTATAGAAGGTGGAAATACATCAATGGTTTGAAAAGAGCCATTAAGAACAATGATGATGCAGAATTGATTTGTGAAGTTGTGAGCACCATTAATGTCATTCAGACTGAGGTCGACCATATTTATGGCGATATAAGAAGCATCACAAGCCTGGAACCTGAAATCCGAAGGAAAAATTACACTTGTCTTGCCATTACTACCACTGCAAATGAGAAGTCTCAGAGCTTTCTCAACGGTGATCCTAAGGAGATTCCCTGGCCTGATTCAGATTCAGTGTTTGAAGCCACGGTGTCCAGCATCATCTCAGCAACCTCCAGTAAGTCAAAGTCTGTTTCAAAGATATCCAATCGATCTTACAGTGATTCTCTGCAGAAAAGACAAGAAGCAGCACCTGAAGTAGCGGTTACACAAGAAGTGAGCAAAATAATGAAGACACAACATCAACATGAAGAGGAAATTAGGAAACTGGAGGCAGAGGTTGAAAGGTTAACGGCAAAAAGAGAAGCTCAAGAAAGAGAAACCAAAGCGGAGAATGCAAGGAAAAGGGCTCAATTTATTTCGGAAAGCTTTGTTAGGAAAATCAAGCTGGAAGAAAAGAAAAAGGAAGTGGAAAGGTCGGAGGAACTAAAAAGACATTAGCAGCACAAGCAAGGCTGCAGGTTTATGCTGAAAGCATCAAAGGTGATGAGGGAGAACGCCGTTCTGCTCCTCTTCTTCAACAAAGACAAGAAGATTATATTTTTCAATCAAGCATTCCTTTTTCTCTCTCTAAGCCGTTCATGACCACACAAGACACTGCTCCTTTCAACCAACCCTCTTGTTCCTCTCAAAGGTTACCAATTCCCAAGCTCATATCTCTCAGTCACCTTCATTGCCTGCTCCCAACGAAGCTTCTAATGACCTTGTGAAGGCACTCGCTGAAGCGATTACAGCCAACAGGATCCCAATTCCAGAACCTGTTGTTTTCTCTGGAGATCCCCTAAAGTATAATGCCGGGTTGCTGTCTTTCCAGACATTAATTGATCGCAAGAACTTGCCACCTCAAGAAAAGCTCTACTTTCTCCTCAAGTATGTAGTTGGTCCGGCCAAGAGAGCTATTGAAGGACATTTTGTGGCTGGAACAGAAATAGCTTACATGGCAGCCTGGAACATCCTCGATGACCGGTTCGGCAATCCGTTCGTAGTTGGCAAATCTTATCGTGACAAAATACAGTCTTGGCACAAGATTGCTACCAAAGATAGCAAAGATCTCCAGGAATTTGTAGATTTCCTAAGCAGTGTTAAGTCAGCCATGCCTTATGTTCAAGGTTTACAAGCTCTGAATGACTGTGTTGAAAATCAGAGAATATCAGCCAAATTGCCTGACTGGTTAAGTTCACGTTGGAATAGAGCAGTCACCAAGTTTCAAGACGAACACAAAGGGTTCCCAGATTTCAAATACTTTGTTGAATTTCTCAACAAGGAAGCTCAAATTGCATGCAATCCTATCACGTCACTGCAAGCAATAAAAGCCAGCAGAGCAAGAAAGGTACAAGCAAACAGATCAAGATCATAAGTTTCAGCAGAATCGCAACTCAACTGCCAAGACATTCACCACTAGTTCCAACGAGGAAAGGACTAGCTTTATGTGTGCCTTTTGTAAGAGATATGGCCACACTCTTCATAAGTGTCGTAAGATTATGGAAAGACCGATTGAGGAAAGGTTGAAGTTTGTACAGTCTGAGAAGCTGTGCTTTGGCTGTCTTAAGACTGGTCAGAACTTCAGAAGCTGCTCCTCTAGGAGCGTGTGTGAAAAATGTGAGAAGCGTCACCCAACAAGCCTACATCAGGACCGTGTAAATAAATCCCCAGTACAAAGATCTAAAACCAGTCAAGATCAGTTCAAGGTTAATCACGGATCTGCAGATAGAACAGCCGAATCACATAAGGTTCAAGAGTCTAAGCCAGTGACTTCGAACAGAGTAGTTCAAGAAAGGAACGGCACTCATACCTCATCGATCATTCCAGTTTATGTCTCAACAACAGCTGAACCAAGGAAGGAGATTTTAGTGTATGCCTTGCTTGATACTCAGAGCGACACTACTTTCATTCTAAAGGACACAGCTGAGACACTTGATATCAGGAAAGAGCCTGTCAAACTCAAGATTTCTAAAATAACATCCAAAACAAAAGTTGTGTCCAGTCACAAATTGAATGTACTACAAGTAAGAGGGTTCCAGTCCGAAGTAAAAATAAAACTTCCAACAACTTACGCTAGAGACTATATGCCTGCAAATAGATCTCATATAACCACATGTGAAACCGCAAGGAACTGGCCTCATCTAGAACATCTGGCAGATGTAATGGCTCCTGCACTTGACTGTGAAGTAGGTTTGTTAATGGGATACAACTGTCCTGAAGCCTTACTTCCCAGAGATGTTCTCAGTGGCAATGAGAATCAGGCATTTGCACAAAGATCTGTGCTGGGTTGGAGTATTGTTGGATACAACCATGACGACAGTTATCAAGATGAAATTGGTGTGAGTCACAGGATTATTATGAAGCAAGTTCTACCAGCTGGTTATCCATCTCACAAACTCAAGTCTGTAGTCTGCTTTGTACATAGGAACAAGGTAAAAGAGATGATCACTCCAGCAGAGATAATGAAGGTTATTGACTTTGTTGAAAGGGATAATAAGGAAGTCTCAACGTCACAAGAAGACTTAAGGTTTTTGGCTAAATTAAATGAAGGCATTAAGCAATCGCAAGATGGACAATATGAGATGCCATTGCCTTTTAAGGGTGAGAGGCTAGAGTTGCCAAACAACAAAGCATGTGCAGAGCATCGACTCAGATCTCTAGAGAACCGTTTAAGTAGAGATGAGCAGTACCAAAGGGATTACCTGGCTTTCATGAAGGACATAATGGCAAGAGGCGATGCTGAAAAGGTCCCAGAGATTGAGTTCAGTAATCAACCAGCATGGTATATATCTCACCATGGAGTATATAACCCGCAGAAGCCAGGCAAGATTCGCATCGTCTTTGATTGCTCTGCAAGATTTTAGAATACTTCTCTGAATGAGCATCTACTGACTGGGCCTGACCTCACAAATACCCTTGTTGGAGTCTTGTGTCGTTTCCGGAAAGGGCAAGTAGCCATCATGTGTGATGTGGAGCGTATGTTCCACCAGTTTCATGTTGCTCCAAAGGATCGGGACTACCTCAGGTTCCTATGGTGGGAAGATGGAAACATGAAAGCCCCACCATCAGTTTTTAAACGAAGGTTCACTTGTTCGGAGCGGCCTCCTCGCCTGGATGTGCAAACTTCGGCCTCAAATACCTTGCCATACAAGGTGAAGGCAAGTTTAATCAAGCCACAGTGAAGTTCATACAACATACTTTTTATGTTGACGATGGCCTAGCAAGTGTAGACACTGAAGCAGAGGCAATCCAGCTTGTAAAGGAAGCCAGGGGTCTCTGCAATACCGGGAAGCTTCGCTTGCACAAATTCATTACCAACAGTAAGACTGTGATCGCCACAATTCCAAGGGAGGAATGTACTGCCGGGGCGACTGACTTTGAATTGTCTCTAAGAGAGCCTCAGGTAGAGAGGGCGCTTGGAATCCAATGGTGCGTAACTGCAGACGAGTTCCATTTCAGAGTGCTACTAAAGGAAAATTATTTTACTAGAAGAGGAGTGTTGTCTACAGTTGCTTCTATTTTTGATCCTCTTGGATTCGTCGCTCCCTTCATTTTAATTGGGAAAAGAACCCTACAAAAGATGTGTCAAGATAAGATAGGCTGGGATGAACCACTTCCTGATGACCTCAAGCCGCATTGGGAAACTTGGCTGCGAGACCGCCATAACCTGTCTTTGGTAAAGATACCACGTTGTTATGTGCCATCAACATTCAAGGATGTTCAGCAATCTGAGCTACACCATTTCTCAGACGCAAGTGTGTCAGGAGTATGGAGTATGTTCATACCTAAGAGCTGTAACCATGTCTGGAGAAGTCTACTGCACTCTCGTTATGGGTAAAGCTAGAAAGGTGCAAAATCAAGGTCGTGGCATGACTATCAATGAAATCCGCTCCAATGGTATTTGAATTTTGGGATGCAGTAGTGAAGTTTCATCTCTCATCTACAAATGCATTAAGTATAGGAAGCTGAGGAAATGCAATTAGGAGCAAAGGATGGCTGACCTGCCACGACCATTGACCTCAGAACACATCAATGATCCTGTGGGACCAGAACCATTAAAGCCGAATCATATACTAACGATAAAGTCCACCATCATTGCACCACCTCCTGGGGAGTTTGCAAGGGATGATCTTTATCTTCAGAAGAGATGGAAAAGAGTTCAGTTTCTGGTGATTGAGTTTTGGACCAGGTGGAGGAAGGAATATTTATCGAGTTTGTAGCAGCTGGAATAAGAGCAGGAGAAACACCAAGATAAATGATATTGTTCTGCTTCAGATGACTTGGCTCCACGAAATCAGTCGAAGCTAGCTAAAATGGTAGAAGTTTTCCCTGGATCTGATGGAATGGTGAGAAGACTTAAATATCTGGTTAGTTATGCAACACTAGATAGCAAGGGTGCACGCACAAACAAGTCAGTCTGCTTAGAAAGACCCATACACAAAACAGTGTTACTACTTGAAGCTGATTGAAGGGTTAGCTTTGATTAGTGTCTAACTGTGTATGTTAAACGTGTACAAATACTTACCCTCTGAAAGTTCATGCTGAGTTACTGAACTTCTATTAAGAATGATGGTGGGAGTGTGTTTGCTGTCACAAAGCTTTGGGTGTCTACAATGTTTATTTCCACTAGATAGCACTTCTGTACTTCAACACTCATTTATTTCAGCAGTTTTAATCTGTACATTTTTACATTTCAACTATTTTATAATGCTTGTTGTGTTATATACTCAACTGTTGTATATTTGAGCAATAATTATTCTTTCTGAGAGTTTTTTGGGTATATTTTATTTTGTTCCCATCATGTCTTTGTATGTCACTTCCTGTTTTTGCGACGGAACAATGAGTCAGAACTGTGGTCGGAGTTTTACAATTCTGCTGATCATATAAAACGATGTAATCATCGCAAAGTTTAAAGTATGTCTTTTTATGATCATAAGTCATGCAATCAAGAAGCTTCAAGATGTAACCCCCTCTCTTAGCTCACAAGCAGGCAAAAGTGGTATGTATTTTCTGTTTATGTACGAGTTTAAAGTCATGTGTGTTTTCCATGTAACTGACTGTATGACATGTTTTTGTTGTATATTCATCCTTTTAGTTCTACGGTGTTGATGTTGATGTCTGAGTCCAGAGAGCATTAAACATCAGTTAAAAGAACCTCAGCCTTCGTGTTGTGATTAAGAGCGGTTCAAACAGGTCAGTAATGTTATTGTCAAAATATTTGTTTTGTCTTTAAATATCAAACATTTGTAAACCTCAAGCATAGAAAATAAATAAAAATAAATGTAGAAATATATATCTAAACGGTTCTGTTTAATCTTGTCTATCATTTGAACATGTAAAAATATTACTATTAATAGCCTAATACAAATACATAATTAATATTTAATAAAGTGCCTACACTATGTTATTATAACCTCTTAACTATAGGAAATCTAATTCATCCAACATAATCTCAAGGTGGTGTTTTATTATTGATTCATACATTCCATTGAGTGAATAATCTAAATATAGAAACTAAAATATTGGGATTGAATTTTATTAAATCATGATGCAGAATGATGACTCTCCCTGCAGTCAGAATATCAATAGTTCAAATAAAATAAAAATAAGAGTTTAATGGACTCTTAAACATAGTCAAAATTAGCTTGCTGTGGATTTCCAAGCTACCTCAGGACAGAAAAGAAAACTGTGTTTCTCAACTGGTATTTAATTGTGAATTGTAAGACTGTCAATACAGAATGTTTAATACAGTTGCATTACAACATCAGTAAGCTCTTTGTTTACATTTGATATTGTTCATTATGACTTGTTTACATTTGATTACTGTTTAGACTGGCGTTGTACACACAAACACCTCACCTGAAAGGGAGAGATAAAGAGATTAATAAATAACTTACAATCTGAAGCTGACCCAAACAACCCCCACACCAACAAAATAAGAGAGATTTTATTTACCCTGTCCTTGAGTCCTATAAGAGAGAAAAAAGATTAGTCCATTAGTGAAGTCCTTTCAGAAGAAAACATCACGCAACACCCATTTCCCCATCCTTGTGTTGTTTAGTTGTTTGAAATAAAAAGATGAACTTACTGAATGTCCTGATTTTCCAGGAGGCACCTGTAAGTGGCGATCTCCTTCTCCAGACGGCTCTTGATGTCCAGCAGTGCAGCGTAGTCTCTGCCCTGCTGCTCAATGCCAGAGCGCACCTGACAAAGCTCTGCCTCTAATGAGTTGATATGCTTCTGAAAGCCTGCTAGCATAGTGCTGTACCTAGCCTCTGTTTCCAACAGTGAGCACTCCAGTGCTCCTTTCTATGTGGGTGATGAGAACGGTCAAAAAGAAAAAGTCAAATTAATCCAAACCCAGTTAACTTGATTAGAACAAAACAAAGACAGGTTTATCTTTGATAGCTAGCTTAAAATTTTATCTAAAGAACAAGGCTGAAAACTTTTGCCATACTTAGGATTGTAAACAACAGCTACTGCTTCACTGTCCACTTTGCCTTAATTTAGTTTTGGAAGTCATTGATTAACACGCAAGTGAGAAAATATTATAACTCAACATTTAACATTAGTTACGCCTTTTTCGTGCCTCAGATGATATTACCAAAACTCTCTTTCATTGCCTCTCACAATCCTTCTTTCTTTCTTTCTTTCTTTCTTTCTTTCTTTCTTTCTTTCTTTCTTTCTTTCTTTCTTTCTTTCTTTCTTTCTTTCTTTCTTTCTTTCTTTCTTTCTGTCCATCACATTCTGCATTTCCTGTGTCTCACCTTGCTGATTTGAGACTGTAGCTCGATCTCCAGGCTCTGCAAAGTACGTCGCAAATCTGAGATCTTTGACCTAGAGGTTTCTAGGCACTCTGTGTTGGTGGCAGCATCTTTACACAGATCTGCCATCTTAAAGAGAGTCACAAACACATATTATGTGAGCTATTTGACTCGTGATTCACTGTACTATATTGTTTCACTGTATTAATACCACTCCAAATTGTTATTTAAAATCAAAAGTCTGCCACTATGATGGATAATGTTAGAGGAATTAGAAGTCTCACCTTCTCTTTGAACCAGCACTCCTGTTTTCTGCAGTGTTTGTCTATGATGGTCTCATAATGACAACGCATGTCGTCCAAAACCTTGTTCAGGTCTTGCTGAGGAGCAGCATCCACTTCCACACACAGTTTTGCGTTTGTTAACTGACACAGTAGTGCTTCCTCATCCTGCAAGCACACATAGTTCAAGCATTATGGCTTTAAATTGTGATTTTAAGTTATTGCTTCCATCTTCATTTAAACATACAACATTCTCATACAATTATTCTGCTACAGGCAAACTGCAACAAACCTCCTGGTGACTTTTCTTCAAATATACCAGCTCCTCCTGCAGAACGCAGGTCTGCATCTCGAAGTCGGTCTTTGCCAGGCATGTCTTATCAAGTATGCAATGCAAGTATGCAATGTCAGCCTTCACACACTGCCGTATTGATGACTCATTCTCATATCTGGTTGGTGAAAAGGTCGGATGGGAATGAAATGATCATGTCTAAACATGACAATGATCTATGTACAAACAAAAATCTATATAGCAACACATCTTTAACTATTGTTCAATTTAAAAGATTAGGGTGTAAGCTGTTATTTTTTATTGTTTCTTCTATCACTATATACAAATATTGTATGCTGGATTATATCTGTTCAAATGAACATCTGTATATGTATGTACATTTGCTTGTATACATTTGTGTTTATATATGTGCCAGCCAGGGGTTGTGCTTCACTTTGAAGGACTAATTTTCCATTCTATTCTGTTTTTATTTGTCTTTAAAAAAGTAAAATACCTTACTGTTTACTTGCGCGAAAAAAGGAACACAAATTAGAGCTTATCATTCTGTTTTTATTTGCCTTTAGAAAATTATGAAAAGAACTAGATTTGAAAATGCCTTTAGAGAACTCACTTTATCCTGAAGTCCTCAGCAGCCAATTTAGAGTTGTCGATACACTGGAGGATTTTGCCGTTGTTGATAGTAGCATCTTTAATCTACAATGAAGAGCATTGAAAAAACTATACATGTAGCTCATTTATAAACATGTATTTGTCTATTTTCTTATCAATACTATTTACATTGTGTTTTTATATGCAGTGATATTTCAGTTCACATGAATCTGAATTAGGAATCTGTGCCATATTTATTAGAATCTCAGATATCAGACACAAGATTTCCACCCTTAATTGTCTCAACTTCCATGTTGTACCTTTTCCTGAAGGCAAGCGATCGTTTTCAAGTAGCAACTGTAGTCCCTCTGCCAGATCGGCCCCTTCTTCTCATAGTACTCGCGGATCTGCCTCTCCAGAGTGGCATTGGCAGCCTCCAGAAAGTGCACCTTATCTAGGTAGGACGCCAGACGGTCATTCAGGTTTTGCATGGTGGCCTTCTCGGTCTTCTGGAGGTAGTCATAATCGCTTCCATAGCACCCTCCAGCCATGATTCTTGCACCAAATATTTCACAGTGTCGTCCACTGTACAGTCTGCCATGACATCTGTATGCTCCATCAATTCTGTATGTTGGACATGGGGAGCAAGTATTCGAACGAAAAGAGCAGGAAGAGATGCGTGTCCTTCCTCCAAAACCGCAGCCATAAACACTGTAGGCTTTGGGTGCAACTGTACTACAATGACGGGGAATGATTATGGACTTGGAACTGGTCTCAGGGCACGGTTTGGGGCAGGTCTCAGGGCAAGTCTTCAGACAGGTCTCGGGGCAGGTCTTGGGGAAGGTGAAGGAGCAGGGCTTGGGGCAGGTGTCTAAGCAGGTCTCAGAGCAAGTATTCAGACAGGTCTCGGGGAAGGTGAAGGAGGAGGGCTTGGGGCAGGTGTCTAAGCAGGTCTCAGAGCAAGTATTCAGACAGGTCTCGGGGAAGGTGAAGGAGCAGGGCTTGGGGCAGGTGTCAGAGCAGGTCTCCGGGCAAAGCTTCAGACAGGTCTCGGGGTAGGTCTTGGGGAAGGTGAAGGAGCAGGGCTTGGGGCAGGTGTTTAAGCAGGTCTCAGAGCAAGTCTTCAGACAGGTCTCAGGGCAGGTCTTCACACAGGTCTCGGGGAAGGTGAAGGAGGAGGGCTTGGGGCAAGTGTCTAAGCAGGTCTCAGAGCAAGTATTCAGACAGGTCTCGGGGAAGGTGAAGGAGCAGGGCTGGGGGCAGGTGTCGGAGCAGGTCTCCGGGCAAGGCTTCAGACAGGTCTCGGGGCAGGTCTTGGGGAAGGTGAAGGAGCAGGTCTCAGAGCAAGTCTTCAGACAGGTCTCAGGGCAAGTCTTCAGACAGGTCTCGGGGAAGGTGAAGGAGCAAGGTTTGGCGCAGGTGTCTAAGCAGGTCTCAGAGCAAGTCTTCAGACAGGTCTCAGGGCAGGTCTCAGGGATGGTGAAGGAGCAAGGCTTGGGGCAGATCTTGGAGCTGGTCTCAGGGCAAGTTTTCAGACAGGTCTCGGGGAAGGTGAAGGAACAGGGCTTGGGGCAGGTCTCAGAGTAAGTCTTCAGACAGGTCTCGGGGAAGGAGAAGGAGCTGGAATTGGAGCAGATCTCGGAGCTGGTCTCAGGGCAAGTCTTCAGACAGGTCTCGGGGAAGGTGAAGGAGCAGGGTTTGGGGCAGGTGTCTGAGCAGGTCTTGGAGCAAGTCTTCAGACAGGTCTCAGGGCAGATCTCGGGGAAGGTGAAGGAGCAGGGCTTGGAACAGATCTCGGAGCTGGTCTCAGGGCAGGTCTTCAGACAGGTGTCAGGGCATGTGATGGAGCAGGTTTCAGAGCAGGTCTTCAAAGAAGTCTCGGTGCAGGCTTTCAAGCATGACATGGTGGATTAATGTAGAAATGGGATGAATGCAATAGGGACACGACACAAAAATTCTTTAGAGTTGTCCTGAAGTATATGATGCCTTTGAACCAAGCTCTGTCCTGTTATATAGTTAGAGCTCGAGGGCGGGTTCTGCACTCTGTTGATGGGTGTGTGTGCGTGTGTCTCAGATTGTGCAGCCAGCACCAGCAGTATTGGTATTCAATGATCAGAGAGTTGAGTTTCCACCCTAATGAGGAAACTACAAAGGAATATATGTGTGTGTGTGTGTGTGTGTGTGTGTGTGTGTGTGTGTGTGTGTGTGTGTGTGTGTGTGTGTGTATTTATGTCTGAATAAAAGATGGCTCCTCGGTGGATAAACCAGACACTTATGAGTAAGTTTAAAAATTCATGCTCTATGAAGACATAACAAATAGCAGAGAGTCAGATCAGGTGGAGTCAATGACTCAAAGGTCACTGAACAGACTAATGCATTCACAACAAAGACAGTCTTAAGCACAACAAAGCTTAATCTTCATCGTAAGGTCAGAGAAACCTATTAAAATAATTTGATGATAAAACGAGAGTTCATTTTAAAATTACTGTTATTATTTTTACAAGTATCACTGGGGTATCTTGGACCTAAAACATAAAATCAGTTAAAAAGTCTCAACAGAAAATAAGGCTTAAGTTTGTGATTTCACCAAGGAAATTCAAACCTGCTCCATCTAAAAAGTATTTCAATCTCCTTGAGGCATCATTTCAATACAAGAAATCATTTTTTTCCAAAGATTTCTCCTCAGAATTTACTTTTAATATGGAGGCTTATGTGAAACTACTCAGCAAGCTATTTGTGTTTGTCAGATTCTTTGTGCGATTCAGACTCAAGCAAGAACGTATCAGGTCTTTGACATGATAAGAAACCCTTTATAGTAATATCACGTGTGATTTAATTTTTTACACACACACACACACACACACACACACACACACACACACACACACACACACACACACACACACACACACACACACACAATGTATGCGTGTGTGTTAAACATGGCATTACTGTAAACAAGAACGCTTGAAAAACATGCACATCACAGAACAAGAATTATAGAGAGGCAAATTAATATGAGGAATTTGTAGCCACAAAGGTATAAGCACAAAAGCGGATTTCTCTTTGGGTAACTTAGATTTTACAGTAAGAGGATAAGAACATATAGACTTTTTGATAAAGAACCTGATTCTATTATCTATGTATTCATAGATGTTAATATTTAAGAAATAATCCCCATTTCAACGGATAAAAGAACAAAATGAAGCTGTTTGAAAAATCTCTCCAATACATGATGTACAAAAACACCCAGAAACTTCTTTCTGTTTGAAACATGTTTATGTTACTATAAGACCATCACTGTTCTTATTTCTTTTTGTTTTATCCTTTCCATTTTTTCTGTCAAAACCGACATCATGTTTAATTAGAAGTGTGCTGTGCATGCTATGCAAGTTACAAGGGGGGTGGGGGCGGGTGGACTGTTTGACAAAAAGACTGCAAAGTGTTTACATGTTGAAAATGAGGGATTCCTGTTGCATTATTTCATCATTGTATTTGCTGCAGCATAGTTTTCTTCCAGTCAGATGTGTTAAGGCTCGGCTACCCGGAAAGAACCAGACAAGAAAAATACCTTGAAGATGGGTGTAAATGTGTGACCAGCCTGACAAATCAAGTAGCCTCATTACACTTAATGACTAATTCAATAATTTAGCTGTTTTAGTGAATGGCACACAAAGCAATGGAATGTCTATAAGTAATATCTTGACTTACTGTAATAGAACCATGTGTAATTTTATGTGCAATAATTTTTTAAAGACTGCATGGGAGTAACATGAGATTAGGAGCTAGACTCACTTTACAGTTTTTTCTGAATGCTTAAACCCTAACAGTGATTCTTATAGCACAATTTCTAAAACTATTAATACTTTTAGCAAAACCACTCACTGAGTTTGCAAAACTAAAAGCACAAACACTGCTTTGCACTCAGTTTGCAATTTTGTAACACACACTTTGCAAAACTGTAGATACAATCCACTGCACAGCACTCTTTTTGCGGAACTGTAAACACAACTCACTGCTTTACACTCAATTTCCAAATGATCAACACACTCCTAGCAAAACTATACACATGTATGGCTATTATTTACACTATTTTGCCAACTGTCTGGCACACTGTCACATGTGAAAACTGTTTTAGATAATTAGTTTACTTTGCAATCAGCCTTAGCACTATAAATGTGTGGAGCAGCTGTCCATGTGGAGTACAATGGAGGGAGCAGGAAGAGTGAGAAGAGTGAGAATTAGAGGAGGCCGAGGAAGAGGACGTGGAGGTGAAGAAGTAGGAGGAAGAGGAGGCCGAGGAAGAGGACGTGGAGGTGAAGAAGTAGGAGGAAGAGGTGGAGGTGAAGATGTAGGAGGAAGAGAAGGCCGAGGAAGAGGACGCCGAGGAGAAGAAGTAGGAGGAAGAGGTGGAGGTGAAGAAGTAGGAGGTAGAGGAGGAGGAGGAGGAAGAGGTGGAGTTGAAGATGTAGGAGGAAGAGAAGGCTGAGGAAGAGGCCGCGGAGGAGAAGTAGGAGGAAGAAGAGGCCGAGGAAGAGGACGTGCAGGTGAAGTAGGAGGAAGAGGAGGAGGAAGAGGACGCGAAGGTGAAGAAGCAAGAGGGAGAGGACGACAAGGTGTAACAACATTTAGTTTTACATTAAATTAGCTCAAATTATATATAGGGAATTTTAATAATTAATCATGAATATGATTAATATATTGCATATTACAGTTAAATTATCGAAGTTGAAAATAGATTGATTGTACACACGAATGATCAATCACAACGAATTATAATTCCTCATTCATATGTCAATGGTCCATTTTCAGATCGATTATATGAGATAACCTTTAATGGAGTTAATTTAGCTATCGAACTGTTTGTCCAGCAAACGGCCGTAAGATTAACTTATCACTTCTCAACAAAGTTATCCCTTCTTATAAACTCCAAGAAATATCAATTTTCTGGCCGTGAACATTAATTTTCCTGTGTTTATAAAATTAGACTACGCAACGTAGTCAATAATGAAAGCTTTGTAGCTATGATCGAAATTTCATTGACTCTGTAAAATGAGCATTTTAGACAAAAGGCAATCAAGAATATAATGGTTTTAATAGTTGGACTAATGATACATCGAACTACAATTCACACAGAATATATGTATATACACCCGAAACAAACAAAACGAAAAACATTACAAACACGAATTAAAATAGGATGAGAAAGAAAGATAAAAATGAGAGGGAGAGAGAGTTGGGAAGAGAGAGAGAGATCCGTAGGATCACAGCTTGGCAAAATTCACCTGGACATTTAAACCTTTAAGAGACAACACGGAAAAACAGTCTTAATGCTCTAAAATCTTGGTAACTCAAATATACTTGCATATAGTTCTCAGGTGTCTGAGCCCTGCGGCGTGTGTGAGCAGCTGGTCTTTGTGTGTTCCGTTGGAGCGTCACGTGGTTTGCTGCGGTCTGGAGCGCGCAGTTTCAAAGAAGGCTTAAAGGTCTTTGACGTAAATTACCAAATAAATAATTCAGACTAAGTTCATTTCTGGTGAAATGAACAAAGGAAAAACAAACTTAAACAAAAGAAAAGAAGAGGAAAGATCCCCCAGGGCGGGGATCACGAGTATGATGGTTACATCGGATCGAAGGAGAGGGAAGAGTCCAGTCAAAAGTTCCCTCGAAGAAGGGAGTTCCCCCAAAGATGCAGTTCTTTCTCCCCCCTCCTTACTCTTCCAAAACTAAAACCAAAACCAAAGATGAGGTGCTTGGTGGTCTTCTTTAAAGACACTTCTGTTTACGCCTCCTCTGGCGTGAATGCACCAATCAGCTGGGAGGAAAGTGTGCGGATAAGTGTTCCTTTGTTCCCTCGAGATCGACTTTGCATGTTTCATGACCATGATGTAAAAATGCGTTCAATTTTACTCCAGAGATGATAAAACATAGTAACATACATTTTACGGTTTGCACCTATATATATATGGTTTGGTCAGATCAAGAGGATTCTAAAGGTGTGAAGAACGACATACAAACATTATAGGAAAACACAGTTACATTAAAAATGCATCTAAAAGCACCTCTGTTCATTTAGAATTATAATACGATCACATCTAACCCCAATGGAACATGGGCAAACATAAAAACATATCGAATATATCATAGTACAAGTCTCTCAATTGAGGAGATTGGAGAAAAAGTCCTTGTGTGTGTGTGTGTGTGTGTGTGTACTGTGAACGTGGCTGGGTCATTCGTTGGTGAAGATGTGGTGAACTTTTGCTCACCCCCCTCCCGGGCAATGATATGTGTGTGCGTATTCTTTGAATTGATGAGTTTTAAGTCTGGTTACAATGACCAGTGTGGTTCATCACACAAGGTTGTCTGTGTTTGTGAGGTGTCCTGAAGAGGGGACACCACGGGATCTCCGGCCAGAGAGGCGCTCCTGTTGGGTCACATGTGGTAAGACAGAGGACCCTGTGATTACTTATCAGCGAAAAACGCCGCGGGGGCACTTCTGGCATCGGTCATTTAATTAAGTCCCATCGCCATTTGCTTGTGTGTGAATCAGTAACTTAAAAAGTCTCATGACATCTCCATTCTTCAGATTGTGAAAGAAACAGGAGTGTTTACTTAATTGGAGACTTAGTTGATTAAAACCACATGATTGCGCTGATCATCTGATTATTGCTACAAAGGACAAGAAGGTGAAGTTAGAGGAAGAGGACAAGGAGCAGCAAGAGGAGGATGAGGAGGGGGAAGAGGAAGGGTAACCCCTAAAATTCACTGGATCCGTCTATGGCGCGGAACATCAGCGCCACATTTTTGATGCATCCCTAGCTCGGCGTCTGGAAGCGTCTCAGACGCGTTTCAGCAGCGGAGCGTTGGTGACTTCTTCAGTCTCCACAGGGTGTTTTATTTTGAAAATCTACCGGATCCTCTATGCCGTTCTGTGTCTGACTTCCTGCCCGGTACGATGTGCTCTGTGCTGCTTGACGCGGCAAGTGGCGAAAATAGACCTGCTACATATTCTCTGCGGAGCGGAGAGACGCTTCTGGGACGCTTCTGAGACGCGCTGCGTCCGCAGCTGGTGGACTTAAGAGCATTGACTATAATGGCCGCGATTAGCTCCGGCATCCGCGACGCTGACGTTCTGCGACGTAGACGGATCCAGTGGATTTTAGGGGTCAGAGTAAGAAATGGAATTACTGATGACATCAGAGCTACAATAGTGGACCATGTAATCAACCATGGAATTACCCTGAAGCTGGCCAACGGCTTCAGCCTAACTTGAGCCGCTACACCGTAGCAAGCAAGCATCATAAGGACATTTCAAAATGAGAATCGGTTAGTACAGTCACTTTGCACTAGTTTTGTAGCACTGCCATACTCTAATGAGAAACACAACAATACTGAAATTGTTACTTTACAGAATTGCAAGACATCCAGATGCTGGCAACAGAGGAAGAATGTTCACTGCAGAACAAGAGACCCATATAGTCAATATGGTGATTGCAAATAATTCCATAAGGCTACGAGAAATACAGCAGCGCATAATTGAGGATGACTCCACCTTCCAAAACATACACAATGTGAGCATTTCTGTATTATGCCTGCAACAGAATCCGAATGAAACAAATCTACAGAGTCCCTTTTGAAAGAAACAGTGAACGTGTAAAACAACTGCGATATGACTATGTGCAGGTAAGCTATATAGTATCATTAGTACTGAATCTGGAAGTGCATACTGTAGTGCTGTGCATGGGCCTGCTGTGCTGCATTTGTTTTGTCTTGTCCAGAGAGTGATGGAGCTAGAGGCAGATGCCATGGGTCATGAGCAGCTTTTTATGGATGAGGCAGGTTTTAACCTCACTAAAACAAGGAGACGTGGCAGGAACATTATTGGATACTGTGCCATAATCAATGTCACAGGACAACGTAATGATAACATAACTATGTGTGCAGCTATAAGTCAAAATGGTCTTGTTCACCATCATGCAACCCTAGGCCCATATAACACTGAACACATTACAGTTTTTGCCCGTTGCTTGAACACTATAGACACATGCTTAAACCAAAGACTTGAAGTTGTTGTTACTACACCTTAAACAAAGTGTAACCATACCTTAAACAAAAGCGCTGCTTTGCACTTTAGTTCCAATTCTGTAACACACTTGCTCCTTTCTGCACCGCACTTGCTCCTACACACTATTTCATACATAAGACACTTAGTTCAAAAATTAAATCTCAGGGTACCATTGGGAAAACCCATCTATTCAAAACACAACACACATTGGTTAATTGAAAAGACGTAGACACACACCTGAAAATACTTACAAAACTGAACACCAATCAGCCAGCTACAAAACAGTCAGTTAAGCCATTTTGAGAACTTTGCAAGCATGGAGGCAGGGAGAGCTAGAGGCAGAGGAAGAGGAAGACAGAGAGAGAGAAGAGGACGAAGAGGCCACGCAAGGACCATTAATTCGGATGACATAAGAGCAACTTTGGTGGACCATGTCATCATAAACCATGGCCTGACTATGAAAACAGGTATGTTTTCCGACTGGAAAACAGGTCTTCAACTCTCTACTCTACTCTACTCAGATTGTATCTACAGTATTTACATTACTGTACCATGTCACGTTATTTTATCACATGTATTGTATTCCAGGGTGGCTAATGCTCCTTTTCCACCAAAAGTGGTAGTTTTGTGAAACATACCGTGATAACGTGTTGAGATATTTCAGTACCATGTCTGGTAAATACAGTAAAATACAGTATACACAGTACTGTAAAAAAATAAGCAAATGAGAACAATTTGTGGTTGCATTTTTCTACAGAATTGCTAGAAGACCTACTGGGGGTGGAGATACATTCAGATCAGATTCACATAGATACATTCAGAAAGCTACACAGGTACCTGTGTGGTGGGCAGTGTTGCCAGAGTTACTTTGAAAAAAGTAACTTAGTTACTTTACAGATTACTTGATTTAAAAAGTAACTTAGTTACTTTACAGATTACTTGATTTTAAAAGTAACTTAGTTACTTTACACGTTACTTTTTTAGTTACATTCAGCAGCTGCCGAAAACATCCCTTTTTAACAGTAACGTCAACAGTGTATCTCCTGACATTTTAAGTTGAACTTAAAAACTATTTAAAAACTAAAAACTATCCTGAAAAAATACATGTTTTTATAAAAAAAAAATATAGACAGTCTTTCTTGGCTTTACATATGTTTTTATAAAAAATAAAATAATGACAGTCTTTCTTGAATTAACTTAACATAAATAGGCCTACTTGTTTTTTTTAAATAAAAATTTAAATTAAGATAGTCTTTCTTTACTTGACTTAACATAAATACTTGTTTTCTAAAACAAAACAGAAGACAGTCTTTCTTGACCTGACTCGCGATCACTAGTGAACGCGCCAGAGAGAAATGCACATTTCATACGGATTACATAAGCAGAGAACAGTCTGTTTTCTTTCTTTTTGAATTGTTCTGTTTAAAAGTACACATTTCGAGCTTTCTATAGATATATTTCTCAGGTGTGTGAGGCAAGTATAGGCCTACCTTATACGCTGTGTTTCGGTTCATTTATGACTCTTGAGACGGGCTCCAGATCACGCGCCGGCGCCTCCGTGTCGTGATTATCTATTGTCTGCTATATTTACTTTTTATTTATTAAATCCAGGCAATTGGTTGATGAAACATTTATTAAATTTAAGATACAATTAATACAAAAACGAAATTCACCTTAATGAAAGGCTTTGTGCTTTCTGTTTGATGTCTCTGTGAAAGTTTTAAAGCAGTCTTTCAGTGCCGCTTTCAGAGTGCTCACGTCCGTCACGGGGAACTGTCACGTAACATTGTTTTTCCCTCATAAATGCGTACACGAAAAATAAGGCAAAATGAATATTTTATGTTATGTGGAGAGCCAACCCTTCTTCATCCGGTGGGTAGTATTACTTTTTGTACTTTTGCCAAATAAAAGTTAGTTTTTTGTGTCACGTCCGTGTGCGGATGTGTATTTCCCTCATATTAAATATAAAACGCATGTGTAGACTATTTTTTTTATAATGTCTGGACTCCTTTATTAAGGGAGTATGAAACAGACGCTTCAATATATTAGTAGTAAATGCATTTTCTGAGAATTTACATTTCAAGTTTTTACCTCAGATGTCACATCCATAACACTGGAATTGACCAATTTTAAAGAATTTATCCTCAACTAGTTTTGCGGTGTAGGTCCACGTATTTTATCATGTTAAGTTAAAATAATACGAATAGTCATTTAAAGATGTGGTAGCATTGGATCTGGACGGGAAGGATAGCTAACTCTGGGAGTTGGAAGGGGTGTGTCGTGATTCTGCCTTCTCACACACATTTCAGTTTCATATCGCACATCAGCCATAATTTCTACTAAAGAAAATTACAAAAATAGTAACGCACAGTAACTTGGATAAGTAACTTTAATCTGATTACTGGTTTGGAAATAGTAACGCGGTTGATTACTCGTTACTGAAAGTGTTCAGATTAGAGTAACGCGTTAATAACGCGTTACCGGCATCACTGCTGGTGGGGTAGGTCGGTTCTGTATGTGAAGTAGTGTTGGTGTGTGCTTTGAGTAAAGCCATCCAGAATATGTATTTTTTGGTACAGAGAATCTTGGACATGGATGGAGCTGCCCAGCCGCATGAATATATTTACATTGACGAGGCTGGATTCAACCTTAGCAAAAACAGACGACGGGGACGTAATATAATTGGCCTAAGGGCAATTGTGCACATCCCGGGGCAGCGCGGGGGAAATATCATATTGTGTGCTGCCATCAGTCTTCGAGGGCTACTGCACCATCATGCCAAACTGGGTCCCTATAATGCGCAACACATAATCACATATCTAGATGCACTTCATGTTGCACTTGTACAGGATGGACCAGAGCAGCCCAGGTTTGTTGTTGTCTGGGATAATGTTAGTTTCCATTGGGCTCCTCTGGTCCAGAACTGGTTCACCAACCATTATCAATTTGATGTTTACTGTACTGTAAAATATACTACTGTAATGTAATGATTTTGAATTTAGTATTTCATTTTTTGGTAGTTGTGAAAACATGCCCTCTGTGGAACTGAATAAAAACAGTGAAAACAAAAGACTGCAGTTTTTTATATGAAGTATACTAATGTGTGTTGCTACTGATCTGAAAGTGTATTTATATGATGCAAGTGGGTATCATTTTGTCATCAGAGTGACATTTTGACAAAGGATTGTTAGGTTTTGATAGCAATAGATGTGTTTCAATTTGACATAGATGTGAATGGTTTATTTCCCGGTGTTGTGTCTTATTTGCTTGTGTGTAGAGTTTTGACACAATGAGCCAAGTTTTGCAAAACGTGTTCAAGCAATGGGCAAAACTGTATTACATTCCTGGACACCTTACATGACATGCTCACTAATGTTCAGAGACCAGAGCAGACCAGATACGTCATCATATGGGACAATGTTAGTTTCCATATAGGGCTGCTTTGGTCAGCAACTGGTTTACAGATCACCCACTCTTCACTGTACTCAGATCATGTCACTTCACTGTTCTTCAATGTACCCTGCAGGCAATTTTTACAAAGGTTTGAAGAGGTAAGCAAGGTTTATTAGCTTTTGCAAGAGAACTACAATGTTTTGCTGATTTGGTGAAGGGTTTTCTTATTTGTGTGTAGAGTTTTGCAAAAATAGCCAATAGTTACAAAAAATGTGCTTAAGCCATCAGAAAAAACTGTAATGGTGGTGCATGCTGTTTATGGTATGTGATTACATACCACAAAAAGACATAAGACAAAGGCAAACACATTTCTGTTCAATATGTCAGTGTCTCACTGAGAAGGAAAACAATTTTGTTACTTTTTGTAAGCTTGTTTGGCTAACTTTTTTTCTTTCTTTCAAAAGAGTAGCTTGACTGGACTGAAATGATGCTTGTTTGAAAAGATAGTTTCAAAATAGCTTTAGCCATACTGCCATACTGCTGTGATCTAGTCCTGCCTCCAGGACGGCAGACACTACCTTTAGGCCTATACAATGAGGCAAATAAAGAAAAGGGTATACAGTACCCTCCATAGTATTTAAATTTCACTCATTAAATTAAATTAAATTATTTCTCAAACGATCTGGAGAATCGCCTCTGATACAACAGAATTTTTTTTTCCTTCATTTTACTATGGGCATGATTCGAAAAGGTTAAATTGTCCTAAAAAATATTCACAAATTCAGTCCTCCTCCTGGTCAAAAATAAAAATGAAGAGAATTTTGGAGGGTACAATCAACAGATGCAGAAAAAGCACACAACAAAGGGATTGATTATGGATTGATTCATTTAATTTTATTGTAAAAACTGTGGAAACAAATGTATCATAAGTGTTGCGTAAATGGTAATTGTTTCTCATGTGGACGTCTGTAAAAATTAATTTGTATGGCACCTCAGTGATAAAACGCATGCATTCGGATGGAGATTTATTGACGGTGGAGGGACGAGTTAACTGATTTTAGTTTAATAAACAAATAATTAGCTAGGCTATAGGCTATCTATATATTTACATATTGTGTTTTTCAATTGTTAAATATAGGCCTATGAATTATTATAATTGTACAATTTTGACATCTAATTTACAATCTTGAAACACTAATTTAAAAAATAATGAATTCTTGTAGCGTAATTGATTTGACACTGGGAATAACCGTGAACACAAAAGACTGAGTCTCGCTGTATCACTCAGGATGCACTGCAGTGTCTATTCACAGGCGTGATCCCACCACTGATGGACACGGGGACTTTGACCTGCTCCGTCTCCGACCTGGGCCGGTTCGCCCCTCTTTAGAAGACCTGGTGGTCCCGGGCTCCCCCAGAGGCACCATATCGATGTCTAACTTAGTGCGGACACCCGATCGACATAGTCCACTGCAGTCCAGAACCCCTGAGCTCAAGCGATCCTCCAGCCTCAGCCTCCCAGTGTCTTGGATTACAGGCGCGCGCCACTGCACCCGGCGAGAGCTGCGAGAATCAGCGCTGATTCTGAATCTAGTGGCTCACAGCGCCATCTAGTGTATGAAAACAGATGATTGGGTTACAACAAGGGCGATTTAAGGCTTTTTATAATCTCCTGTAGCTTTTGTTTAAAAGTATATTTTCTTCATAATTATATGTTTTCAAATTTCATGCTTCAAGATGAGTCAGCACAACACACACACACACACACACACACACACACACACACACACACACACACACACACACACACACACACACACACACACACACACACACACACACACACACACACACACACACACTAACACACACACACACAAAAACACAATAGCTGTTTAACCACATTTAAGTTTTCCGTAACTGTCATAAAGAGTAATTGCCTTTCATTATGCAATTAATATAATTATATTTAATACCTATTTATTCATAGTGCCCTATATGAAAGCAGCCTGTTAGACTAAGCAGGGTGAACTGAAGCTTTTTATCTCTTTTGTAGCTTTTTTTTGTCCGAGATATGTGTTCAATATTGCATTTTTTTAACAAAACTGATGGCTCACGTTGTTTTAGCACAATAGACAAAATCACACAGTAACCGTTTAACCATATAGCCAAAGTTTTCCAGACATAACTTTCATCTAGCCTTTCGCATAAGATTATTTGTTAATCTGTTCTCATTCATTTTAACATATTTTATTATTTTTTTTAATTCAGACTGATTTATAGATTAATAAATGAATGATTTGCTAGGCTATAAGCTATTGATAGATTTTCAGAGTTTGTTTTTGATTGTTAAATATCTGTATTATTATTGGCTAAATGCAAATGATATTGTTTCTTATTCAAAAGCAGTTACATGCACACTGCAGCTATATAGGCGTAAATATTTAATTTGTTTAACATTCTATTATTTAGATACATTTACTTCATAGACATCCTTCTCTGAAATATCAATTTTGCTCTCTGTTTGCTCTGTTGTCTGTGTTTCTTTGTCACAAGCACTGTACTGTACACTTTGTGTGTTCCACTTTATCTCAATTTATTCCACAAATGATCTACGGAAACCTGTTATTCAAAATAGACACAAAGTGTTTGTGTGTCCAGTTGCAATTTTATTTATTCATCTGCACGTTATAGAACTTAGACATAAATTTCATATATTTAATTTTACATATTAAATAAAAAGCTGTCCAAATAGGGCTTTATTTTGTGCTCATTTGTTGTTGCTGCTGTTTATAGATTTCTGTAGTCTGTTCAAAAGACTGAGTCTTGCAGTGTCTATTCACAGGTACGATCCCATTGCTGATTACTCCTCCTTGGACAGCCTTGTGGTTCCGGGTTCCCTTGGGACCACATCTCGGCCGAAATGGGTGCGGACACCCGATCGACATAGTCCACTGCAGTCCAGAACCCCTGAGCTCAAGCAATCCTCCAGCCTCAGCCTCCCAGTGTCTTGGATTACAGGCGCGCGCCACTGCACCCGGCGAGAGCTGCGAGAATCAGCGCTGATCCTGAATCTAGTGGCTCACAGCGCCATCTAGTGTATGAAAACAGATGATTGGGTTAAAGTAAGACACGGTTAATTAAAGCTTTTTATAATCTCCTTGGTAGCTTTTTTGTTTTTAAAGGCAAGTGGTAAAATTATGTGATTTCCAATTCACGCTTAAAGTTGATTCAGAAACAATACAGACAAAAAGACAACAGCTGTTTAACCACATTTAAGTTTTTAAATCATGGGTTAAAGTTTTAAATTTTTAAACCAACTAACCACAACGCTAGTCTAACAGTCTGCTTTCATATAGGGCACTATGAATAAATACTCTCATTATGAAAGGCGATTACTCGATGAACGTTATGGAAAACTTAAATGGTTACAAAGCTGTTTTTTGTGTGTTGTTGCTGAATCAACTTAAAGCATGAATTTGAAAACACGTTTATGAAGAAAATATACCACTTACCTTAAAAAAGCTACCAATGAGATTATAAAAAGCTTAAATTAACCCTGCCTTATTGTTACCTAATCAGTTTTCATACACTAGATGGCGCTGTGAGCCACTAGATTCAGGATCAGCGCTGATTCTCACAGCTCTCGCCGGGTGCAGTGGCGCGCGCCTGTAATCCAAGACACTGGGAGGCTGAGGCTGGAGGATCGTTTGAGCTCAGGGGTTCTGGACTGCAGTGGACTATGTCGATCAGGTGACCGCACTAAGTTAGACATCGATATGGTTCTTCTGGGGGAGCCCGGGACCACCAGGTCGTCCAAGGAGGGGTGAGCTAGCCCAGGTCGGAGCAGTTCAAAGTCCATCTGTTTTCTCATTTAAATCAATGTGATTTTTTTTCACAGATTTTTGTTTAGGATTTGAGGGAAATTTATGGATCTAAAGCCCTATTCGGACGGTAGCCTAATTGTAGTGGGGTCGTAAGGTATTTTCAACAGGATTTAGGCTAGTGTAAAATTATCTTAAATATTAGTTTTGTCTTAAAATGTTAAACATTTGTAAACCTCAAGGATATAAATTATAGAAAATAATTCAAAATAAATGTAGAAATATATATTTCAACAATTCTGTTTATACACACAAACATGCAAATAGTAGGCTACTATTAATAGTACTATTAATATTAATAAATAAAGTGCATCAATAAAGTTAAAATGCCTACACTATGTTATTGTAACCTCTTAACTAGAAATAGGAACTCTAATTCATCTAACATACTAACAAGGTGTTTTATCATTGATTCATACATTCCATTGAAATATAGAAACAGAAACAAAAATATTGGGATCGAATTTTATTAAAGATCATGATGCATAATGATGACTCGGAGTCATAATATCAATTGTTGAAAAGGGCCTCTTAAAATTAAATAAGAATTTAATGGACTCTTAAACAGTCAAAATGTACTTTCTGCAGATTTCCAAGCTACCTGTTTTAACAAGAAATACATCAAGACAGAAAAGAAAACTGTGCTTCTCAACTTTAATTTTGAATTGTAAGACTGTCAATACAGAATGTTTCATACAGTTGCATTACAACATCAGTATGTTCTTTGTTTACATTTGACTACTGTTTAGTACACACAAACACCTCACCTGAAAGGGAAATAAAAAGAGATATTAATAAATAACAGACAATCTGAAGCTGACCCAAACAACCCCCACAGCAACAAAATAAGAGAGATTTTATTTACCCTGTCCTTGAATCCTATAAGAGAGAAAAAAGATTAGTCCATTAGTGAAGTCCTTTCAGAAGAAAACATCACGCAACACCCATTTCCCCATCCTTGTGTTGTTTAGTTGTTTGAAATAAAAAGATGAACTTACTGAATGTCCTGATTTTCCAGGAGGCACCTGTAAGTGGCGATCTCCTTCTCCAGACGGCTCTTGATGTCCAGCAGTGCAGCGTAGTCTCTGCCCTGCTGCTCAATGCCAGAGCGCACCTGACAAAGCTCTGCCTCTAATGAGTTGATATGCTTCTGAAAGCCTGCTAGCATAGTGCTGTACCTAGCCTCTGTTTCCAACAGTGAGCACTCCAGTGCTCCTTTCTATGGGTAAAGACAAGAGGCAGAAGGAATAAAGGTCTAGTCAATTTCTATAATTCCTTCTCCTGTCTCACCAAAGTCTCTTTAAGGCATGCCAGTTCACTCGGGGCACATATTCATAACAGACCCGAAATACAACTAAAATGACATAAAAGTCTGTGAGTGTGTGATCCTCAGTGGTTTAATGTATAATACCCAGTTTTTCTCTTTAAACATTAAGATATAGGCTTATAGTTTATGATGGAGTGTTTTAAAATCTGTTCAAATTTCAACAGTCATGTAGGATCCTCTAGCTCAAATCACATAAACAATTATATTTTTTCAGGCTAGTTTAGCTATTGCACGTGTGTAAAACATGATTGTCTCACCATGCTGATCTGAGACTGTAGCTCGATCTCCAGACACTGCAAGGTACGTCGCAAATCTGAGATCTGTGACCTAGAGGTTTCTAGGCACTCTGTGTGGCCGGCCACTTCGTTGCACAGTTGTGCCGTCTTAAGGAGAGTAAGAAACACACACACAACATGAGAACTATAATAATTTGTAATGCAAACTGTCATACTGTACTGTTTACTGTTTTAATATCAAATGTCTGCCACTATATATGATGGCAAATTAAGATTCACTTCTAGAGGAATCAAAGAAACAGAGGCTGAAGTCTCACCTTCTCTTTGAACCAGCACTCATGTTCTCTGCGGTGTTTATCTATGATGGTCTCGTAATGACAACGGATGTCGTCCAAAACCTTGTTCAGGTCTTGCTGAGGAGCAGCATCCACTTCCACACACACTTTTGTGTTTTTCAACTGACACAGTAGTGCTTCCACATCCTGCAAGCACACATGACTCCTGCATCAGGTCTTCATTTACACATGGCTCCTGAATTTTCATTTAATTGCAAGTTCTTTCTATAAGCGCACCTTACATCATGACTCAAGCTGTCAAGACCACTAATACATAGTTTAATCTGCTACAGGTAAACTAACCTCCTTATAGTTCTTCTTCAAACACGCTAGATCTTGCAGCAGATTCTCAATCTGGATCTCCAGGTCAGCCTTTGACAGGGTCATCTGGTCCAGCAAGCGACGCAGGTTGGCGATGTCAGCCTCCACACTCTGCCGCACTGCTAACTCATGCTCATATCTAATTGGTGGAGTGGCAGGACGGGGAATAAACTCACAAATCATGTTTGGCCAATACGATCTGTTAAGATGCTAAAGCTAATAAACTGGTTACAGAGGAATATTATTTAAGAGAACTCACTTCATCTTGAAGTCATCAGCAGCCAGTTTAGAGTTGTCGATCTGCAGGAGGATGTTGGCGTTGTGGATGGTAGCAGCTCCAATCTATCAATGTAGAACATTGATAAAAAAATATATTCATGTAGAGCATACTTAAGTTTTTCCTTATGAAAATACACGTGTACCTTTTCCTTCAGGCAATCAATGGTGTTCCAGTAGGCGCTGTAGTCCCTCTGGCAGATCGGCCCCTTGTTCTCATAGTACTCGCGGATCTGCCTCTCCAGAATTGCATTGGCAGCCTCCAGGGAGCGCACCTTCTCCAGGTAGGATGCCAGACGGTCGTTCAGGCTCTGCATGGTGGTCTTCTCATTCAGCTGGATGTAGTCACAGTTCCCAAACAGGATTCCTAATCCTCCATTGTTCAGTCTGCCATAACGTCCAAGTCCTCCACCAATTTTGCAACGCAGATCTGGGTAGCAACCAACGTTGCGATAACAGGAGGAAGAGATGCGAGTGTTTCCTCTAAAATCATAGCCACACACACTGTAGGCTTTAGGTTTACAGGTAGTTATTGTACCATAGCAAATTGGAGTAACTATGGATTTTGAGGTCATGGTCTTGGGACCGTGGCAGGATGACGTACGGAGAGAGCACGACATGGTGGATGAATGCAGAGATGAGATGAACCCAGAGAGGACACTGAAGGAAACCGGTAGATTGTCCTGGTGAGGATAGCTTGTTTGAGCCTGGCTCTGATCTCTTATAGAGATGGAAACCCAGGGCGGGTCCTGCACTTTGTCGATGGGAGAAGGAGGTAGGGTGTGTGTGAAAGTGGTTTGTGCCAGTTTAACGCCCTTTGTCGGTTAACAGCTGAAAAAAGAGATCATGCAATTTAAGCTCATGCAAGGATGGTGAATTTATGACACAAATCTTGATCCATGAAATTCTTCCACACCTTTCCAAAGTAAAGTTTTATGGGAATTGAATGCCATTTTTGGTTATTTGTTGTCCATTTATTCATGTTTTGTTATCACAACATTTTTACTATTGTCAAATTGACTTAAATTAACTTAGATAATTTATGTGGTTCAGATAATATAATATTTTGAGTTGATCAAACCAATCTCCTTTATTGTATTAACTCAAATATTAACTTAAATTGTAAGGCAACCAGATTACTTACTTTATTTTGTAAAGTGTATGAAGTGGAAATTTCATATGAATTTGTATCAATGATACATATGCATAAGCAGATTATACAAAACTTACACATGAGATGGGAGACAAATTAGATTTGAGGTTTGACCACAAATTTGCCAAAACGTAAAATAATTTAGAAAATTTAAAATAAATATTTCACAGAAAATACAACTGTGAACACAACTTCAGTTCACCATGCAGCATTCTGTATAAGTTTTGTTATTGCTAACCATCCATGTTGCATTTTATCCATTCTGTAAGCCATTGCAATTGTAAATCTTCATTATCAAAAAATACGACAATATTTTCACATTTATGGAGTGGTGTGGGTGTATCATGGGTAAAGTCCAAAAACTGAAGCTTTCTTTGATGTGCACAAGTGTGGCTGGTAGGGCTGAGCAAATAAGTGGAACTCTTTTCTGCCCTACTGTAAAAAAAAGAAATCCTAATTTTACAGAAAATAACTGATTTTTTTTTTACGTTCAGTTTCTTTCATTTTAAATTGTACTCAAAACTCTGTAAAATTACAAATGAAAAATTCAGCTGTTAGGTATTGTGACATTAATGACAAATTGCAGTAGCATTTTTTATACAGAAAATTTACTGTATTTTTCATACAGTATTTTTTCTGTTCTCTTAAATTAGCCTACATAAAAATGTATGTAACATTACAAATATAATGACCGGCAGCCCTAAAAAACCTGGTAAAACGAAAGTAAAACATCCTAAAATAAATTAACTTAAAAACAGTGTTATTTTACAGGCATTTCCTGAATTATCATAATCCTTCATTGAAAAAACGTTTGAAAAAAAATTAACGTAAAATATGTTTCAACGTAATTGCGTATTACGTGACGTCACGAACGCGCATCACAGAACAGAGCCAGGCGAGCATTTGTGCTTATAAAACTTAAACTTTTTTATTTATTTTTTAAATGACCGATCATTTCGCTAGATGAGACCCTTATTCATCGTCTGGTATCGTTTAAAGCCCTTTGAAGCTGCACTGAAACGGTCATTTGGACCTTCAACCGCTTGGGACCCATTGAAGTCCATTAAATGGAGAAAATTCCCGGAATGTTTTCATCAAAAACATTAATTTATTTTCAACTTAAGTAAGAAAGACATGGATATCTTGGATGACATGGGGGTGAATAAACTCTCAGCCATAGGTTTTTAAAAGGTGAACTTTCCCTTTAACAAACATGTATCAGAAACACACAGTTAAAGAAAACAGAAGGGTCAAGAGAACAACTAAAGCAAACACTGATCACCAAACTGGTGATTTTATTTTTTTATTTAAACTTTAATATTTTCAATTAGAAATCGACTTCTAAACCTCTAATTCTCAGTAAGAATGTTAGTATGAAATAAATAAAGTCTGGATTGTTATAAGAGAAGATACTTAACTAAAACTAGATAGATACTTATAAAGATGTATCTCATAAGTAGATACTTATAGATACTTATAAAGATACTTATACTAAAAAGCTGACAGTCATTGACCGTTTTTTAAAGATTTTATTTTTTACAGTAATCACTTTAAAGTTACACATGTGAATAAAACCATGCCCTTCATCATCACATTATACGCTAAGACCTATCTGAATCATATATGCTGACTGAGTGTGAAATATGGTTTCACCCCACCTTGCGCTCTCTGCTATGATTGAGTTGATAATAGCCTACTAATACGTTAACTTTTTAAATGTCTGACCTGTCTGCACCTGATGTGATTCGGCTATGTAAATGGCCAGTTTCCATTAGTGACATTAGAGAAAATTATAGCCTCACCCATGTGGTTTAAATTAAGCTATGACTGAGTGTACTATCATAATAGTTTTGGATATTATAATTGATCACTCATTAAGTTGTTAGGAGTCCTTCGGTCTAGATTAAGGAAGTGTCTTTAATTGTGTGCTGGTTATAGCAATAGAGATCAGCTACATTTTTTTTATGCTTTAACACACCCTATAGTGAGTTGATTGAAACTACAGTCAGAATCTGGACTTGATATTAACACTGGATACATTGTATATTTCTAAACTATAAAATCAGATAAATGTAAAAATATTATAAACGTTTGAGACATAGCACAAAAAACAGACCGTGTTACAGACAAAGAAACAAAATGTGCTACAAAACATCTGCATCTCCCCAAACGGTACATTTCTTCCCCAAACTTTTTCAGTAGTTATCTGGGAAGCATAACATAAATAGTAGTTATTGATTAGTTAATAGTGAACTATGTGTGCTATTACTTACTAATTCGTTAATCAGAGTTTCTTGTTAGTTAATAGTAGTTACTAGATTCTTAATATTGTGTTACTCATTTGTACCTGTGTAGTTATTCATTAACGAAGGAACCGTATTCTAAAGTGTTACCGAAATGTCTTCTATTAACAGAGTAAATAAGAGTGGGGGTGGTGTGACACTGTATGTGGACAAGAATTTAAATTAATTAGGTGGTGTAAAAAATGTCAATGGTGGTGGATAATTTACTGGAATGTGTCACAATAGAAATATGTATGGAAAAAAAGAAAAACATTATTGTAAGTTGCATATACAGGTCACCAGGTTCGAATATTGACACATTTAAGGACTGGATGGAAGAGACATTTACAAAAACTAGTCAAAAAGTCATGTTCATGTGGGGACTTCAATATTGATTTGTTAAACCCAAATAACCATAAAATGACTGAGGATTTTACTAACAACGTGTTTAGTCTAGGGGCCTCTATCCCCAAATTACCAGACCCAGCCGATTTACTTCTCATTGTGCAACACTAATAGACAATATCTTTACAAATATCATACAAAACAATACAGTGAGTGGATGATATCAGTGACCACCTACCAATTTTTACAGTGTATGACGGCAACTACCGTCTAAACAGACATGGTAATAAAACAATTTCCAAAAGGGTCAGAACAGAAGAAACAATAAAGGCATTCAAAGTTGATCGGCTAGCACAAGACTGGGAGTTTATTGATAATGAAAAATATGTAGACAAAGCATATGAAGAATTCCTAAGAATATTTAAATAATTAAATGATAAAAATTGCCCAATTAAAATATATAGCAGAACACAAAACAAAAAAAATTATAGGCCGTGGATTTCCAAGGGATTACAAAACGCCTGTAAAAAGAAAAATACACTTTATAGAGAATTTATAAAACACAGAACTATAGAGACCGAAAATAGAATTAATTAAATTTTAATTAATTAAAATTAATAAATAAAAATAAATAAATTAACCGATATTATGAGAACTTGTAAGAAAGAATACTACACAAACTATTATATAATAATAAAAACAATATTTAAGCTATGTGGAACATTTTAAATAATAATATTATTAAAAATAATACTAGACAGGCTTATCCACATTACTTCATTGATAATGATAAAAATATCAATAATATGGAGGATGTTCTCGAGTGCCCTTGAGAGCCACCAGAGGGCACTCCAGATAAGACAATCATGTTTCACTCACAAACTACATTTCCCATAACTCACTGCCCGGACTCATCAGCACTCATCTCATTCACCTGTTTCTCATCATCTTGTTTAGTTCACACCATAAATACCTGGTTGTCACATTCACTTATTGCGAAGTCTTGTTGTTCTGTGTGTCTGCATTTCTGAGCGTTTTCCCGTGTTTTGTTTATTGCCTTTTTGACCTTGGACTGTGTACCCCGTTTTCTGATCGTTCTCTGTTTACCCTGACCTGGATTGTTTACTGGACCTTGCTTCTCGCCGCCTGCCTCGACCATTGCCTGCTATCTGGTTTTGTTCTCTGTCTCTTCTCCATTGTCCTGTTTGCTCATTCCTGACCCTGCCTGTACGACTATTCTATATAAAGCTGCATTTGGATCTTCACCTCCAAGTCTCGGAGCAGTTCATGACAGATGTGGTCAATGACTTCAATACATTTTTTTGAAAACGTGGGACCAAACTTAGCTGAACAAATTCCAGTTCCACAAACATTAGAAAGTAGATATAATAATTTAATAGAAAGAAATCCCAGTTCAATATTTCTGACAGCAGTTGATGAAAAATAAATAATAGATAAAGGATGCAAAACAAACCATCCACTGATCATGGTGGAATAGACACAAAAATTATACAAAAAGTAATAGAGGGGATCGCCAAACCACTAACGAACATCTGCAAGCTATCATTTCTAACCGGTAAATCTCCAACAAAAATGAAAATAGCAAAAGTCATTCCTCTATGCAAAATTTGAAATAAACAACACTTCACAAATTACAGGCCTATCTCTCTACTACCACAATTTTCAAAAATCTTTGAAAAACTATTTAACAACAGATTAGAGAAATTCATCGATAAAAATAAATTACTCACTGACAGCCAATATGGATTTAGAAAAAAATAGTTCAACATCACTAGCACTAACAGAACTCATTGAAGAAATTACAAACTCCACAGACAAAAAGAAATATGCAGTTGGGGTATTAATTGATCTAAAAAAAAAAAGCATTTGACACAATAAATCATGAAATATTAATCAGTAAACTGGAATGAATCGGGATCAGGGGGGACACCTAAACTGGGTAAGTAGTTATCTGAGAGACAGACAACAACTTGTTAAGACAGGAGATTATTCATCTGAATGTCTGGGCATGGCTTGTGGTGTCCCCCAGGGGTCAGTGTTGGGACCAAAGTTATTTTTTATAATATATCAATGATATTTATAAAGTATCTGTAGTATTGAACTTTGTATTATTTGCAGATGATACAAACATATTTGGTTCAGGGGACAGCTTACAGCAACTCTTGGAATTAATCACTTCAGAATTCAAGAAGATAAAACAATGGTTTGACATCAACATGTTATCAATAAATTTGAGTAAAACTACATTCATGGTATTCGGAAACTGTAAGTCAAAATATCAAGTACAGATACAGATAGAGGGTAACATAGAAAGTACATGCAAATAAATTCCTTGGCGTGATCATGAAAAGATTTGCTGGAAGCCTCACATAAAATACATGAAAAAACAAGTACAGAATCGAGGTTAGATGAATAAATACTTGTCAGTGGTCACTTTGATGTATGTATGTATGTATGTGTATAATATATATATATATATATATATATGTGTGTGTGTGTGTGTGTGTGTGTGTGTGTGTGTGTGTGTGTATGTGTGTAATATGTATAAATGTATATAACAACATAATAATAAAATAAAAATTGTTAATTGAAGGAATGTAAGAATTAAAGGGGTAGGAGTACATAAGTTTTACTTCTTCCTACTCCTTTTCGCACATGTGATAGAAGTATGTTAACACGGGAAAGTAGGGTACTTTGTTTGCTGCTCATCTGTTGTTGTTTTTTTCAATGTTTTTAAACATTGTTAATCTGAAATAAAACCGTTTTATTTTATTTCATATACTTTTCTTTTATGTTCGAAATAAAGATTTCAAATCAAATGAAAAATCAACTCAAACAGTAAGGGGTCCAGTGTAGGTGGGATAGTGGCATTAGTGATGTTCGTCATGACAAGCTCTAAAAGCGCATCATGATGATGGGTGTGAGTGCTACAGGGCAGTAGCCATTATGTAAGGTTATTGCTAACTTCTTTGGTGTAGGGATGATTAATTTTTAATTTGGGTGATAATCAAACTTCTGTATAAAACATGACACAAACAAGGTGTATCAAACAGGCAATTTAGACAGACAAACAGGCAATTCATCCTCAGTGCATCCCAATGTAATGGCCATGATTGCGTCGTATTCTGTGAAGATATTTTGAAGCATGTCGGCAACCAGTTAATGGGAACATTGACTTACATAGTATTTTTTTTCCCATTCTATGGAAATCAATGGGGTCTATCAACTGCTTGGTTACCTGTATTCTTCTAAAATACCTTCCTTTGTGTTCAGCAGAAGAAAGAAATGCATACAGGTTTGAGACAACTTGAGGGTGAGTAATGAAGACAGAATTTGTATTTTTAGAAAATGAAAATACCCCTTTAAGATTATGATATCTTGGTATAGTGAGTTTATTTCAACAACCTATAATCAAAATCTGTAGTTTAGTCTGTAATGTCTGTGGTTTAGTGTTTCTAAACTCACAAGATCTTCCGCCAATAAGGATGCCAAGTCCAAATTGACTTCAAAAGGTCCAGTTCCCTGTCAGTTCTAATGTCCACAACACTGAAGAATGTAATCTCATCCAGGGCACACTTTCACTTACTGTAAGTCTTGTTTCTGATTGGTTGTTGGATGAGTGCTCTGCATAATTCTGAGCATTTGCATAATATCTCTGAGTGTTTTATATTTTCTAAGTAGCCAAGGAGTGAATTCAGTCAAACTTGTGCCACAATGATCTTAACCTTACCACAAAATTCCCAAATGTCTTTGTTAAAGCATTACAAGCCATGAACCATTCTAACAGGTAAATGGTACAGGAACATGTTTTGTTCATAAAATAAAAGCATGTAAAAAAAAAAAAAAAAAAAAAAAAAGTGTCAGGATTCAGGCTCAGAGACAGAGGTAAGTGATAAACATAAATGTATCTTTATTTAACTCAAAGGAAAGTATGCCGGGTTTCGGAAGTTCAATGGTGATCTCGAAGAGGATATATGTGGCAGGAATGCATCCAGGTGAGTGAATCCTCTTCTTAAAGAATAACGTGACGTGTAGCACAGATCAATAACTTGAGTTTTTCTCTCTTTTCAGATCGCTCGTGGATAAGAGTGATTCAGGAAGGATTCCAGGTGAGTAGATTCCTTGAAGTGCACTAAACAATGAGCTCACCAGTTCAGTGATACTTTCACTTTCTCTTGCAGCTCATTCAGTGGGAAACGGAACTCGTGGCGGATTCCAGGAAACGGAGAACATAACCATGGAGCGGATCCTGGGAACATCAGAACAAGGACAACAGGGTTAGTTTCTTTTCTGGTAAGTATACTTTACGTCCGTTGTTGAAGAATGGCTTAGAGTGAGACTGGTAAGGGTCGTTCCTGTTGGAGGCTTGACAATGACTGGGAGTGATTCGGGTGCTTTTGTGCTGGCTGGGAAGTGCGTGCTGAGTGGAAACAGGTGCAGGTGAGTGATCTTTGCGTGGTGATATGTGAGGGATCTGATTGGCTCCTGACAGTAGGCTATTAAAATTAAAGATTAACATTAAAGATAAATTTGCTACTCTAATGGTAGATTGAAAACTCGGGCTACAGCTACATGTGGTTAAACAGCTATTTAATTTTATTATTTAATTTTGTGCATTGTGCTAAATTAATTTAAAGCAAATGTAAAACAAAACAAAAACACGTATTGTGGTCCCTAAATGAAAGTTATGTCTGGAAAACTTCGGCTATTTGGTTACTGTGTGATTTTCTGTATTTTGCTCAAACAACCTGAGGCATCAGTTTTTTTAATGCAATTTTGAAAACACTTATCTTTGACAATAAACGCTGCAAAAGAGATTGTAAAAAGCTTCGGTTCACTGTGCTTACGGTAGTCTAGTCTAACAGTCTGCTTTCATATAGGGCGCTATGAATAAACACTCTTAACGAAACTCTTGATGGAAGTTATGGAAAACTTATATATATGGTTAAACAAATGTTGTGTTTTGTGTTGTTGCAGAATAAATTGAAGCATGAATTTGAAAACAAATAATTTTGAAGAAAACATCCCACTTACCATAAAAAAATTAACCCTGCCTAATTGTAACCTAATCATAAGCCTTCATACACTAGATGGCGCTGTGAGCCACTAGATTCAGGATCAGCGCTGATTAAGATTAATTAGATGTCAAAATTTTACAATTATAATATAAAGGCCTAACGAGAAACAACATATGTAAAAATATAGCCTAGCAAATGATTAATTTATTAAACTAAAATCAGTTAGATTAAAAAAATAATAAATTGTGTTAAAATGAATGAGAGTAGATGAAGATAAATACTCTTGCTATAGCCTATATATATTATAAAAGGCTAGATGAAAGTTATATCTGGAAAATGTCGGCTACAACCTGAGGCATCAGGTTTTTTTTAATGACATTTTGAAAAACTTATCTTTGACAATAAACGTTACAAAAGAGATTGTAAAAAGCTTTAGTTCACTGTGCTTACAGTAGTCTAGTCTAACAGTCTGCTTTCATATGGGCGCTATGAATAAACACTCTTTTGCTAATTGCATGATGAAATGCAATAACTTGAAAAAAGTTATGAAAACTTATATGGTTAAACAGCTGTTGTGTTTTTTTGTGTGTTCTTGCAGAATCAAATTGATGCATGAATTTGAAAACAAATAATTATGAAAGAAAACATCGTACTTACCTTTAAAAAAAAGCCACCAAGGCGATTTCAAAAAGCTTTAATTAATTAACCGTGTCTTACTGTAACCTAATCATCTGTATTCATACACTAGATGGCGCTGTGAGCCACTAGATTCAGGATCAGGGCTGATTCTCGCAGCTCTCGCCGGGTGCAGTGGCGCGCGCCTGTAATCCAAGACACTGGGAGGCTGAGGCTGGAGGATCGCTTGAGCTCAGGGGTTCTGGACTGCAGTGGACTATGCCGATCGGGTGTCCGCACTAAGTTAGACATCGAAATGGTGCCTCTGGGGGAGCCCGGGACCACCAGGTCGTCTAAGGAGGGGCAGACCGGCCCAGGTCGGAGACGGAGCAGGTCAAAGTCCCCGTGTCCATCAGTGGTGGGATCACGCCTGTGAATAGACACTGCAGTGCATCCTGAGCGATACAGTGAGACTCAGTCTTTTGTGTGCAGTTTATTTTGTGGGAATCTAATAAACAGCAGCAACAACAGCTGAACACAAAATAAAGCCTTTATTGGCCAAACTTCAAGTTACCCAGTCCAGTCTTTATACTTTACAATTATAATAATACATAGGCGATAGGCCTATATTGAACAATCGAGAAACATCTATAAAGATAGCCTGTATATCCTAGCAATTTATTCATTTTTTAGGCCTAAACTAAAATCAGTTTGATAAAAAAAAAAAGTTGTGTTAAAATGAATGAGAACAGATGAAAATAAATACATTTGGCCTATATGCGTTGTCGGCTATGTGGTTAAACGGTTATTGTGTGATTTTGTGTATTTTGCTCAAACAACCTGAGGCATCAGTTTTTTAATGCAATTTTGAAAACACTTATCTTTGACAATAAACGCTTCAAAAGAGATTGTAAAAAGCTTCGGTTCACTGTGCTTACGGTAGTCTAGTCTAACAGTCTGGGCGCTATGAATAAACACTCTTATGCCAATTGCATAATGAAATGCAATAGGCTAACTCTTGACGAAAGTTATGGAAAACTTATAAATGGTTAAACAGCTGTTGTGTTTTTTGTTGTTGTTGCAGAATCAAATTGAAGCATTAATTTGAAAACAAATAATTATGAAAGAAAGCATCATAATTACCTTTAAAAAAAAGCCACAAAAGAGATTTTAAAAAGCCTTAATTAAAGGTGTCTTACTGTAACCCACTTATCTGTTTTCATACACTAGATGGCGCTGTGAGCCACTAGATTCAGGATCAGCGCTGATTCTCGCAGCTCTCGCCGGGTGCAGTGGCGCGCGCCTGTATTCCAAGACACTGGGAGGCTGAGGCTCGAGGATCGCTTGAGCTCAGGGGTTCTGGACTGCAGTGGACTATGTCGATCGGGTGTCCGCACTAAGTTCGGCATCGATATGGTGCTTCTGGGGGAGCCCGGGACCACCAGGTCGTCTAAGGAGGGGCGAACCGGCCCAGGTCGGAGACGGAGCATGTCAAAGTCCCCGTGTCCATCAGTAGTGGGATCGCGCCTGTGAATAGACACTGCAGTGCAGACTGAGCGATACAGCGAGACTCAGTCTTTTGTGTTCACAGTTATTCCCAGTGTCAAATACATTTTATTACAACTATTCATTATTTTTAATTAGTGTTTCAAGATTGTTAATTAGATGTCAAAATTGTACAATTATAATATTGTGAAGTTTCTTTTGTTTAATATTCATTGTATTCTATTTTCACATCTTTTCGTTAAGGACTTTTATTTTGGTGTTGAGTCCTCAGAGAGAGGATGATGTAACGAGAGGCGGAAGTGCGGGAAAGAAAAAAAGGGATAGAGAGGGTGCGAGCAAGGAATGTGGTGTTGCTCTGCTCTCTAATTCTAACACTCTGCTCAATAAAAGTTGTTAGCCGTCAATATTCCAAGTCCATCGTCATTCTTGAGATTAATCCACGGACAGTTAAACCCCACGCCTTACATATTTGGTGGCAGCGGTGATGGTCTCCGGCCTCTTTGGAGAAGTTTATGCTGGACGGGTAACTTATGGTGACGAAAACGAAAATATATGATATTTGCTGCCCTTTCATCATAGAGACTGGATCAGTTGTACTGGTGGGTTAACTCAGACTGGAACACGTTTTGCTTAACGTGTAACGTTTTCATTTACATGGATTGTATTCATACGGACTATATTTATAACTTTAGAGCAGCTTTATTGTTTTCACCATCGTGTGAGTTTTCTTTTCATGTACAGTTTTTTATTTATTTCGTTTATTTTGGTGGGGAAAAAAAAGAGTAAAGAAGACGCCTGCATCCCGACGGTTCGAAGTTGGCTCATTGCCAGGATTTGACGACGCTCACTTTTTCTGAAACGTGTGCGCGTGTCTCCCTCCTGTGGCGGCCTTCGGTAACTGCACATAGCCGAGAGTAAAAGGAGAAAGCACTGCAAATGTGACTTATAAAATAGACTTGTTATAATTGTTCATCTACTTTTTTTTCAACATTTTTATATATACATCCTCACTACAAAAGTCACAGTATAAGTCTAACTTGCAGACAATCTTTATCAATAAAAGACTTTGCTGGACTGAACTGGTTGGTACAACTGCATTGGCATTACTCTTTTCAAACATGGCAGAAGACAATGTAACAACCCCACAAGTGCACTTCAGAGCTGTTTTACCTCCAGACTTCACTGGGGATGGCAACGAAAGCTTTTCTCAATGGGCTCGTCGTTTTCAAGTATGCTGCGAGACCTCAGGTATGGACAAACCTCAGCTTGCCAAAGTACTTCCTTCAAGATTGGCAGGTGCTGCATTCAGTTACTGGGATAGTTTGTCAGATGACATCAAAGCTGATTATGACGGTACATGTAACAAGATTGCTGCAGTTTTTGATCACAAACAGCTACTGAGAACTTTTCAAACATACTTAAATGACAGACCGCGTCGGAGCACTGAGCCATTTGAAGTGTATGCTGCTGATTTGACCCGCCTTGTTCACCAGGCTTTTCCGGATTATGGAGAATCTGCCATCAAAGGTGAAATTTTGCGACGCTTTATAGCTGGACTTGAACTTTCATTGCAAACTAAACTGTATGAGTTTGGTGTAACTACACTTGAGGATGCAATTAAAGTAGCTGGTCGGTGTGAGAGGGCACGTTCCACAGTCACTGAGCCTTTTCCACTGCTGACATCCTCTGCACCTGAACCTGCCAAGGTACACAGCCTCACAACTGGGTCTGCCAATATGCTCGCAGCGCAGCTCAGCGACCTCCATCTGAAAGTAGACAAACTTCAGTCTGTCGTGACTATGTTGACACAGCCTAAGCCTCATCACACCAGTGCTGTCTCACCTCCTGATCGTCACTTCACCTATCGTCAGAGATCACCTTCACTTGACAGGGTGAAAGACAATCACTATATGCCATCTTCTCGTTATCAACATTTCACTGCATCTGATGAGCCCTACTCCAGAGGAAGATCTCCTGTACGTTCCAGTAACAGTCATCGCAGACTACACGGGAGCCCCGGGCCAAGTTATCATCAGCGGCAGCAAGGTTATGATAGACCTTCACGATACGACAGTAGAGAGACTCGTTTTAGCCCTCAGCAGAGATATACTGCATACGATGACTCAGTGCCTTCTCAACCCAGCTACAGGCATCAACTGAAAGATGACAGCAGCCCAGGTGAGAACCGAGATCGATGGAGGGATGAGCAGTATCACAGACGTCGCTCTCCAAGTCCACAATGACCCCATTCACGCCATGTACATTTCGTAGAACATCAGCATTCGGGAAACGAGTGGTAACTGGAGATGAGGGCCAATCTTAAGTTCAACTATCAGCGGCCCATAGCAACAATGCAGTCATATCTGTGGACACCACACGCTGGACACCTTACATAAAAGGCCTCGTCGAGGACCAAGAAGTCAGTATTTTCCTTGACACGGGCGCTGGTTTGTCACTCATCAGTGAGGCCTTACGTCAACGCATCCCTGCACTTAAACATCGCCCCTTACTGAAAAGTTTCCAGGTGGCACACACACTGACAGGACAACAGTTAGACATTTTAGGTCCATTATCTGTTACATTACGTCTGGGGTCACACATATTCAGTATGAACATGTATGTCGTGAGAGACTCTAGACAGGATGCTCTTCTTGGGTGGGACTTTTTCAAAATGCATGGTGCCTCAACTGACACAGCCTCTGGTGCTTTTATGTTCAAAAATGACAAAATTTCTCTTCTCAGTTCCTCCCAAGCACTGCCTTTTTGCTGTAATGTGTTCCTGCTCTCACAGGTCTCAGTCCCCCCCTTTGACAGAGATTGTTGTTCCTGCCTCTGTAGCATGTACCTCAGAAACAGGAAGGTTTCCATGGTTTTCAAGGTATTCTGGAACCACATGTGACCTTTGACAAAGATTTAGCTGTTGCTCGTAGCTTCTCTAATGTCGAAAATGGGCTCACAGTAGTTCATCTGCTTAATCCTACACATCAAGACATTGAGTTGCCCAAACAGACCCATTTAGGTCAGTTCTACACTGTGCGTGACATGCCTTCTGATTTCTATAAGCCTGTGGACGGTCTTGTAGCTCAGGTTAGCCTGCCAAGCCCTTCATGCCAATTACCTGATATTCACATTTGTACAGACACTCTTACTCCCAATGAGTTAGAGGTAGTTAACTCCCTCCTACAAGAGAACTGCAATGTCTTCAGTACTTCTTCTACTGATCTAGGTAGAACTGATTTGATTAAGCATAGCATACACACATCCTCCACATCCCCTGTGTGTCAGAGAGCATACCGTACATCTCCTATCCTATGAGAGGAAATCCACAAACAAGTAGAGAAACTCCTTGATGCTGACTTAATTGAGCCTAGCCATAGCCCATGGGCCTCCCCAGTGATACTTGTTCGTAAGAAGGATGGGTCTTACAGATTTTGTATTGATTATAGGCGGTTGAACTCGATAACCATTAAAGATGCACATCCCCTGCCACGTGTGGATGACAGTTTAGATGCCCTTTCTGGGGCCACCTTGTTTAGCACTCTAGATTTGTCAAGTGGCTATTGGCAGACTCAAATGGATGATGCTAGTAAAGAAAAAACTGCCTTTACTACGGGAGATTCCCTCTATCAATTTAAGGTCATGCCAATGGGCCTTACCAATGCCCCCCCCAACATTTCAGAGGTTGATGGAGCTTGTTCTCCATGGCCTCCATTGGTCTAAGACTCTGATTTATCTTGATGACATCATAGTCTTCAGTAAGACCTTTAAAGATCACATTCATGATCTCTCTGAAGTGTTTGGAAGATTGCGGCAGGCTGGTCTCAAACTCCATCCTCGAAAGTGTCAGTTTTTCAAACAATCTGTACTCTTTCTAGGACATGTGGTTTCAAAGGATGGCATTCAACCTGACCCCAAAGTGACTGAGAAAGTGCTGAATTGGCCTCGTCCAACTACACCTACAGAGGTTAGAGCTTTCATAGGCCTCTGTTCATACTATCGCCGGTTTGTCAGAGACTTTGCGGAAAAAGCAGCCCCTCTACACAATCTGACGATGAAACATACCAAATTCACATGGAGTGAACAATGTGAGGACACATTTCAGTATTTTCGCCATGCTCTGTCTTCCCCTCCCATTCTCACCTACCCTGATTTCAGCAAGTCTTTTATTCTCTATACGGACGTATCTCACCATGCGATTGGTTCCGTACTTGCGCAACAGGGTGTTGAAAAGGTAGTAGCCTATGCCAGTCATGTGCTAAGCACAACAGAGCATAACTGGTCCACCTTTGACAGAGAATGGGGGGCTATTGTTTGGTCAGTTAGACATTTCTCACACTACTTACAAGGATGCCCCTTTGTGATTGTTACAGACCATCGTCCCTTGTTAGGGTTAAAGAAAATGCCTATTGATCGAGATCCAACAGGGCGTAGAGCACGTTGGGTATTGGAGCTTGACGTCTACAATTGGGTCATAAAACACAGGAATGGCGTAAAGCACACAAATGCAAATTCCCTATCTAGACGCCCGAGTCAAAGTGATACTATTCCTTCTGTTCCCTCAATGTCAGACAAACCAGAACCTTCGGTAGTCACCGCCCCTCTTACCGCTCATGCTGTCATAGACCTTTCTCAGACTTTGTCAGTCGATCTTGAACAGGGTCAAAAAGATGATGTCACACTGAGGACAGTAAGTGAATGGTTGAGGGAAGAAAAGAGACCCCCAGCTTGGGTTCTAAAGAAGGGGTCGACAGAGCTCAAAGTATACTGGCGACAGTTTGATAGACTGCATTTGCAGGATGGAAAAATCTACCGTTTTGCCTGTAACAAACCTAAAGAGTCACCCACTCTTCATGTAGTCATTCCCAGTAAAGCTGTCCCCCAGGTGTTACAGTTTTTACATGGTCATTCCACTGTAGGTCACCTTGGTCATAAAAAGACACTTGCAAGGGCCAGGGAGCATTTCTATTGGCCATACATGGCTAGAGACATAGAGAACTACTGCCAACAGTGTGTTTCATGCCAGTCCAGATCTATGCCAGTCCCACATCGAGTAGCTCCCCTACAGACTATTCATGCCAATCATCCTTTCGAAAAGGTAGCAGCTGACATTACTGAGCTTCCTGTGACACCATCAGGCCATAGATATGTCCTTGTTCTTCAAGACTATTTCACCAAGTATGTGAATTTGTACCCTATGAAGGACCAAAGAGCTGTAACAGTGGCACACTGTATTTTTGAACAGTATGTCACAGACCATGGTGTTCCTGAAAACCTTCATGCCTTCAGTTTGAGGCAGATTTAATCAAGGAGTTGTGTTCCAAGTTGGGTGTCACCAAAACTAGGACATCTCCTTATCATCCTGAGGGAGATGGTTTAATTGAAAGATTCAATCGCACCCTGAAAGACCAATTGAGTAAATGTCTGTATCAGCAAACAGAGTCATGGGACACCATGTTGAGGTCAATTCAGTTCTCTTACAATACCAGTGTGCACAGCAGTACTGGATACACCCCCTTTTTCCTTGTTCATGGACGTGAAGCCAGGCTGCCTGTTCATTTACTCTTTCCTTGTCCTACTGAAGCTTCTAGTGCCTCTGCTGGCACCCCAGCAGAGTATGCTACGTCTGTCTACAGGAAGCTGCAGTTTGCATTCAAGTTGCGTCAGGAGAATCAGGAACGTGCTCACGCACAGCAAAAAGCTCAATATGACAAAAAGGCCAAATTCACCACGTACAGTGTGGGAGACTTGGTTTGGCTGAATGATCCTGCTCATTCCCGATGTAAACTGGCCCCACGCTGGAAAGGACCCTACATTGTAACACGAACTGTTCAGCCTGCCGATGGTAATTCTGTGCTGTATGCTATTTAGCCAAAAGGTTTTCCTGAAAAGACACCGCAAGTGGTACATCATAATCGTCTTAAAACCTACCTGCCTTCCACATATCAGCTGGGGCGAACAGTATCCGATGCATCGTCTCCCATTACACAGACTGTGGAAAAGGAAGTACCCCCTAATACTTCTAATTCTTCTACACTTGCTGTCCGAGAGAACTTGCCTTCTGTTGTCTTTACTGGAGAAGTCCCCAATCAGAGTCCAACTAGGACATTGCTTTTGGGACAGTTACCGCTGAGCTTAACTCAAAACACTGGACAGTTGAATGTTCCTCAGCCTGATAATATGGACTATGTAACCTCAGAAGTAGGCTGTTCTACTGCTGTGGCTCCACGTGCTGTTCTAGACTCTAGACCGTTAGGTCGCAGGCCTGTCAAATTGCCTGCAAAGTTCAAAGACTATGTTGTGAAGTAAAAAAAAAAAAAAAAAAAAAGTTATCCATCCTTTGCTTTATAACTTTTGCTGAAACCCTTGCATGTCTTGGACTACAGACCATTTTGTGTTTATTGAAACTTTTGGTTTTCGGTGCACCAATAATCTGCACATTGCTTTGCCTGGTTTATTAAGGTCATTGTTATTTTCTGTGTGTTGAAAACGTGGACGTTTCTTTTCCCACGGGGTAACTAATGTGAAGTTTCTTTTGTTTAATATTCATTGAATTCTATTTTCACATCTTTTTGTTAAGGACTTTTATTTTGGTGTTGAGTCCTCAGAGAGAGGATGATATAACGAGAAGCGGAAGTGCGGGAAAGAAAAAAAGGGATAGAGAGGGTGCGAGTGAGGAGTGTGGTGTTGCTCTGCTCTCTAATTCTAACACTCTGCTCAATAAAAGTTGTTAGCCGTCAATATTCCAAGTCCATCGTCATTCTTGAGATTAATCCACGGACAGTTAAACCCCACGCCTTACAATATAAAGGCCTATCGAAAAACAACATCTGTAAGATAGCCTAGCAAATGATTAATTTATTAAACTAAAAATCAGTTAGAAAATCAGTTAGATAAAAAAAATAATGAATTGCGTTAAAATGAATGAGAGCAGATGAAGATAAATACTCTTGGTATAGCCTATATATATTATGAAAGGCTAGATGAAAGTAATGTCTGGAAAACGTCGGCTATGTGGTTAAAACCGTTATTGTGTGATTTCCAAACAACCTGAGGCATCAGGGTTTTTATAATGCAATTTTGAAAACACTTATCTTTGACAATAAACGCTACAAAAGAGATTGTAAAAAGCTTTAGTTCACTGTGCTTACGGTAGTCTAGTCTAACAGTCTGCTTTCATATGGGCGCTATGAATAAACAATCTTTTGCTAATTGCATGATGAAATGCAATAACTTGACAAAAGTTATGGAAAACTTATATATGGTTAAACAGCTGTTGTGTTTTTTTGTGTGTTCTTGCAGAATCAAATTGAAGCATGAATTTGAAAACAAAAAAGCCACCAAGGAGATTTCAAAAAGCTTTAAGTCTTACTGTAACCTAATCATCTGTTTTCATACACTAGATGGCGCTGTGAGCCACTAGATTCAGGATCAGCGCTGATTCTCACAGCTCTCGCCGGGTGCAGGGGCGCGCGCCTGTAATCCAAGACACTGGGAGGCTGAGGCTGGAGGATCGCTTGAGCTCAGGGGTTCTGGACTGCAGTGGACTATGCCGATCGGGTGTCCGCACTAAGTTAGACATCGATATGGTGCCTCTGGGGGAGCCCGGGACCACCAAGTCGTCTAAGAAGGGGCGAACCGGCCCAGGTCGGAGACGGAGCAGGTCAAAGTCCCCGTGTCCATCAGTGGTGGGATCACACCTGTGAATAGACACTGCAGTGCATCCCGAGCGATACAGCGAGACTCAGTCTTTTGTGTGCAGTTTATTTTGTGGGAATCTAATAAACAGCAGCAACAACAGCTGAACACAAAATAAAGCCTTTATTGGCCAAACTTCAAGTTACCCAGTCCAGTCTTTATACTTTACAATTATAATAATACATAGGCGATAGGCCTATATTGAACAATCGAGAAACATCTATAAAGATAGCCTGTATAGCCTAGCAATTTATTCATTTTTTAGGCCTAAACTAAAATCAGTTTGATAAAAAAAAAGTTGTGTTAAAATGAATGAGAACAGATGAAAATAAATACATTTGGCCTATATGCGTTGTCGGCTATGTGGTTAAACGGTTATTGTGTGATTTTGTGTATTTTGCTCAAACAACCTGAGGCATCAGTTTTTTAATGAAATTTTGAAAACACTTATCTTTGACAATAAACGCTTCAAAAGAGATTGTAAAAAGCTTCGGTTCACTGTGCTTACGGTAGTCTAGTCTAACAGTCTGGGCGCTATGAATAAACACTCTTATGCCAATTGCATAATGAAATGCAATAGGCTAACTCTTGACGAAAGTTATGGAAAACTTATAAATGGTTAAACAGCTGTTGTGTTTTTTGTTGTTGTTGCAGAATCAAATTGAAGCATTAATTTGAAAACTAATAATTATGAAAGAAAGCATCATAATTATCTTTAAAAAAAAAGCCACCAAAGAGATTTCAAAAAGCCTTAATTAAAGGTGTCTTACTGTAACCCACTTATCTGTTTACATACACTAGATGGCGCTGTGAGCCACTAGATTCAGGATCAGCGCTGATTCTCACAGCTCTCGCCGGGTGCAGTGGCGCGCGCCTGTAATCCAAGACACTGGGAGGCTGAGGCTGGAGGATCGCTTGAGCTCAGGGGTTCTGGACTGCAGTGGACTATGCCGATCGGGTGTCCGCACTAAGTTAGCAACCCGGTATCACGGTAAAGCGTGTAATACACACGCTGGTCCACTAGCGGATGCGTGTCAGGGTCACGCTTTGCCTCCTCAAGGCGTGAACATGACACGCATGAATGAAGGTTGAGTACCAGCAGGGGGCAATCATTTCCTCTATGCCAACAACTCTCCACGGACCAAATAGAAGCGATATAGTGCGTTCTCCAAAATTCCCGCGTCGTTCAGGTCGGTCAAAGCCATATTTGTATTACGCTGTCATTTAAGAAATCTACGTTGCTATAGCCTAACGTTATATTTGTGTGTATGAAGACTTTGGAGCTTTTTAATCTATGGTGCTGTTAACGTTACTGTGGTCAATAACGTCAATGGAAATTGATATTAATTGGCTAATTAATTAATCACAGAAAGCTGCTGTCGATCCTGAAATATCGATACTGATGTTGTATCTATTCTAAAGGATAGATCCTCACTTAAAACCAGTAATTTTATTCATTTAGAACGAATTTATTTTATTCAGAAATGATGCAATTAATCGATTATACGTGACCGTAAAGGCCTTTACATTGTTACACACACACACACACACACACACATATATATATATATATATATATATACATATATATCATATAAGCTGTTCTAATAATTATGATGCTGAAAATTCAGCTTTGATCTCAGGAATAAATTACATTTTAACATATTCAAATAGAAAACAGATCGCCTATTTTAAATAATATTTCACAATTTTAGTTTTTACAAAGATTTACTGTATTTTTGATCAAATAAATTAAGCATTTGTAAGCATATTAGACTTCTTTTAACATTAAACATCTTACCGACCCCACATGTAAAATTTACAATAATTATTCTAGTTTGTGCAATTACATTTAGTTTTTATTGATCGTTAAAGTTCATAAACATAGTGTTATGTTCTGTAATTGATGTTAATAAATCTGTCAGAAGAAAATGTGCAAAATTGGGGGTACAACACTGTAACCCTTTAAAAACAATAACCATACACACAACTATTTACAGGCGCATCGAGAGGACAAATCACAAAATCTTTTAGTGGTCATGAAAATGTATTCAGATTAAGCATATTAATGATGCATTCACCTCATTTATCACGACACACTGCTTCTGTTCATGAATGCAGTTTACATGCTGAATATGCAATAACAGAAGCATCACAGTTATCTTCTTTATTTTGTTACAGTTATATGTATAATATGACAAATCTAGGAATCTTTGCCGCAAAATAATTAACTATGTTTTTGTTTTCCTTTGTCCAACAGCTCCTGTTTTTACCCACCATCCTTCCCTGTTACCTCCACCTGTCTATCTTTATAAGAAACCAACGGCTCTTTTAAGAGCCACTCTTCTCTCTCTATCTCACTCTCTCTCACTCTCTCTCAGTCTCTCTCTCAGTCTCTCTCTCTCAGTCTCACTCTCTCAGTCTCACTCTCTCAGTCTCACTCTCAGTCTCTCTCTCTCAGTCTCACTCTCTCACTCTCAGTCTCTCACTCTCAGTCTCTCTCTCTCTCTCACTCTCTCTCAGTCTCACTCTCTCAGTCTCACTCTCTCAGTCTCACTCTCAGTCTCTCTCTCTCAGTCTCACTCTCTCACTCTCAGTCTCTCACTCTCACTGTCAGTCTCTCTCTCTCTCTCTCTGTCACACACACACACACACACACACACTCTTTCTCTCTCTCTCTCTCCATCTCTCTATCTCTTTTCTAAAGTGTCACTGTCTTCAAGTAAGTATTGTTACTCTATTATATCTTTTTCTTTCACCTTACTCTCTCTCACTGTCCAACAATTTTTTAATTTAGTTTTTATATAGCCTATAGCCACCCTATACTATACATCCTTAATACGTTTTGTCTGACTGTGTTTTTATCTTCCTTTCCAGGATAGTATCTTTGAAATGGCTGCTCAGCAAGATAGAGGGAGAGCAGATGATGCTATTTTCCTTGCAGACATGTTCCTTGCTCAAACCAAAGTGAGTATTTTTTGAGACAATCCAGTATTGGTAATAATACTAAAGAGTGGGAATTAGAGTGCAAAATTTGAATGAACTGCTCAAGATTTGGCTGTATTTCAGTTTTATCATAAACTGCTCACTTTCTGTCATGCAAGGCAAAGCAAGTGAAGGACAAAACAACATCTGCTAAAGGTAATAAATTTAATGTCCGATGGGTGGAAAGAAATGCTGAAGGACGGCCACTGCTAAAAAGAAGCAGAAGTGGAGAGACACGAAAACGTGCTTCAGCTACAGGTAGTTCATGTCTTCCAAGATTATTTGTGATTACCCACCACAGAATGCTTCTTAACTAAGTATAACTGTGCCCATTGTATACAGAATTCAGCTTGCTACTTGTTAGGTAGGTTTGTTAGGTTAATAGGATTTCTGTTTCCGGATTTTAATAATTTTCCTTTAAATACTGTATGTTAAACTGTGCCATCAGAAACACCACATGGTGGACGTGTTACTTATGTTATTGACTTCACTGTAATGCTTAGCAATTCCAAAGAAATTAAGTAGAAGTGAAGCATCAGTGTCAGGTTCATGCTTCTAACAGTTCAAGATTATGAGGAAAAAAACTTTTAGAGTTTAAAGGAATTGTCAGACATATCAATCAACCTATTATAGCCTTAAGTCACTATATGAACACTGTATTGTATGCTTGTAAGACATGAACATTGTTATCTCTTTCCTTTCTATCTATCTTTTCAGTTGTTTCTGTGGTTGGCAGTGAGGACGCTACTCCTTTTGAGTCATCTGAGGAGGTTCCCACAGCTACCCAATCAAACTGCTCTCAACACTTATTCGGTAAGATGACACCTGACCTTACTGTAATTAAGCAATTTAGCAATAAGCGTGAAAGAAATTATTATTTTCTTATTTCTGTCTTTTAGACATTGAGATGCAGAAACTGCAGGATATTCTGACCTCAGCAGATGTTCAAGGCACCAACAAGTCCCCTTCAACATCCACATCATGGTGCTTGCGCCAATCTGTAGCCCAAGATGAGTGGCGGAAAGCAAGGTCTTATCACATCGACTGCTTGCTGTCCTGCAATGTGGCTCCAGAAAAGAACTGCAGCCACTGCACATCTCCTGCCGTCATTCGCTGCAGAGACTGCATGCCCCAAGAGTGGCTGTGCATGGATTGTGACACACACATACACAAAAAACTCACCCTCCATAACAGGGAGTCCTGCATTGAGGGAATTTACAAGCCCATTGAGCCAACAGTGTGCTGTGTAAAAAAAGATGGCAAATATACACTGGTCAATCAAGGTAGTGTTTTGAAACTTTTTGGTAAAGAAATTTTTTGGTGAAGTTTTTTTTTAATTATTTTTTTTTTTTTACTTTTATTATGTTAATTGTACATATTTTTAATGATTTCTCTCAAATGATTTCTCTTTTCTTTTCAGTATGTTTATTACCTACAGTGAGACCTGTCCAGTTATGCACTTGCGACCCTTCAAACTTCACAGAATCAGCTGGCAGAGCAATCATTTTGGTTTGCATAAATGGTAGGAACTATGGTTTTATATTTAAAAAAATTTCTTGTCCCTTTGTGTGTTAGAATGTTCTACTTTTTTATTTTAGGTCGGTATGACTTGCACTTGCCAAACTTGCTGTGCAGATTATGTCTGGCTCATTGGACACCTGACATGAGCGACCTAATAAGAAGTGGGTACTGGCCAGCATCTGTGAATGCTGACACGCTGTTTTCAGTCGATGTCTTCAGCACATTTGAAGAAATGAAAACTGTTGCACCAGGATTATCGAGACAAGGTTTTTTACGGATGTTGGAGAGGAGGACTTGTCTCTTTGGAAGGGTAAGATCAGTGTGGATCAAAGTTGCCTTAAGTAGAGATGGGAGAATATTAGTGTAGCTATTTCATTTTACTCTTTACTAATCGCATGTACAGGCTGGGAAAATACATGGAGACGTATTTCAAAGAAGCTTCATGGAATACACATTCTGCCAGTACCAGTGTGAAGAAATGGCCAGTGTAGAGCACTTCACCTGCCCGGCTTGTACACCCAACATGCTCGCTCTTTGTGCAGATGGCAACAGAAAAGTGTACCGATTTCGGCAGTCAAAAGGGTCAGTTGTTTTAAACTTGTAATCGTTTTACTTAATGTAAAATTAACAGAACATATAATGTCTTACACTGAACATATTTTTTTTCTTATTCTATTAAGGTCAGAGGAACCCTATTTTGATGGCACCTTCATTGCCAAGGACACTGATGTACACCATTTTGTTGATGAGATCAGGAGTAAAATGAAAAGTGTTAGTTTTTGCTCCTATGATTTAAATCCAAAATTTGAAATGTATGATTGTTGCTTTATTAAATAGATATTGTATCCCTAGCATGGTGCACTCTTTTAAGCAATCTTGTGTTGAGGTTCAACACAGTCTCATCCTCTGGCGTCATCTAACTGACGCTTTTGACCATGCGTCAACATGCCGACGCACATGGCACCCTTTAAGCGTCAATATGAGACGCTCATCCTCTGGCGTCATCTAACTGACGCTTTTGACCATGCGTCAACATGCCGACGCACATGGCACCCTTTAAGCGTCAATATGAGACGCTCATCCTCTGGCGTCATCTAACTGACGCTTTTGACCATGCGTCTAAATCCGACGCACATGGCACCCTTTAGCGTCAGTTACATGACGCTTCCGTTATGGGTAGGTTTAGGTCTGGGGTAGGGTTAGGGTTAGACCACTAGGAGGCGCGTCTCATATTGACGCTTAAAGGGTGCCATGTGCGTCGGCATGTTGACGCATGGTCAAACATGGTCAAAAGCGTCAGTTAGATGACGCCTTGGGATGAGACTGGGTTGTGAGGTTTGAAATTAAACATGGTATGTGTGGTGGCATCCAAAATGGCTAGTTTAGCAGCTCATTCATTATGTAATAGCAGATCTCTGTAAGAGATAGTGACTATGCATGCAGTTTGTCACCCTAAAGAAAGTGGAAGATGCATTTTCTGAAGCTCCTCTTTAGTAGTAGTTTGAAAGTAAACCTTTTATTATCACTGATCATTACAAAGATGCCAGTTGGTGTGATGTAACCTGACTCATCCTGATGGATGAAGTAACTAGAAGAAATAGCAACTTTCAGTTTTAGCCAGAATTATTGTGTCATGCAGACTGCCGGCAGAGGGATCTGTGGAGCCAGTCAGTGGTCTGCTGCACGTGAAACGGCCAGAAAAGCAAGCAAACTGGATGAAGAGGGCCTTGAGGTGGTTGTTTGCAGACACGGAGTGCTACTCAAGGCTCTTAACATGTACAGGGGGGAAATATTTGCTTATCCGCTGTACCTGCAGAAGGAGCTCCAAGCAGCCACAAACGGGCAGTTCTATTGCACAGATATTGCTTGCAAGTATTGGCCTTATCTTGAGAAGTTGGCAGTCTCCATGTTGGAACTCAGACCTTTACTGCAGATGAGACCATTCCTTTCTGTCATGCATGCCAAGGCTCATTCAACCAAGTGTGAGGTACTGCATATTCTTTATAATACCATTTGAAATAGTATTTTTATGACTTATATAATACAGTGTATATGATTATAATATAAGTGCCACACTAATTTGTTAGATAATCTGGAGTGGCAAAAATCAGGAAGGTGCTGGCACAACTGCAGGGGAGGAGGTCGAAATGGTAAACAGCTACCTGTCTCGTTTTGCCCTCACAACCAAGTACATGACAAAATCTGGTAATTGTTGCTTATTTATATTACTTTAGGATAACTGTCTTTTATTCTTTCTTTTTTGTATTGTTTTTATACTTTATGTCTAATACTTTGTACTCTGAGATTGCAAATATTATATAATATGTATTGCAAATATAAAGCTGGAAATATTCTAATATGATAGTAACACATTAATAGAACTGCATTACATCTCTCTTTAATTAAAACTCAATGGTCAATGTGTGGATGAAGTAAAATCTCATGAGCATTAATGGGACTTTCCTCCATCACATCATTTTGTTCTTTAAAGCCAGAAATGACATGCTAACTGTCCATGCAATTGGATGGAACCGACGGAAGCAGGACGGCCTTCATCTTGCACTATCCAGCAGATACATCAAGGTATTATGTTGTGTCTGAGTTATGTATAAAAAGCTTTTTATGATTTTCTCACTTTTTAAGATCACAAAGGCAGAAATCATTTTTTTTTACACCAGACTTTCAAAAAGGCTGAGGCTGAGTCTCAGAGACTGGAGGATTTGAGCAGTGAGCTGGGGTGTCCTGAGAACATCATGCATCAGTGGGTACATGATGTCAGACAATGGGCTACTGACGGTACAGTGTTTTATGGACATTCTTCTATGTAGCTTACTGATATTGCAGCGTGATAATTCATTGTGTAACTGAGAATCTTTGCCATGCATAAGGATTGAGTAAGGACGTGTCGTCCTGTTTTGTTTGTTATAAACTTGTGGGCTTGTAAGCTCCTTTGAGACTGTAATAATTGATTTGGGGCTCTAAATAAACTTAACTTGAACTTCAAATTTTAAATTTACAGCCTAAAATACACCATAATCATTTACTTGTATTATTGTTGTTGCTTTAAGATTCTGTAGGTACCAGATGTGATGACCAATATGAACGTCAGAAATCTATTGAACAAATGTTTCTTGGTGTTCATCAAAAAAAAGCCAGCCTTTATAATCAGACTGGTATGTTGATAAGTCACCTAATATTTATGTAATGTTTATTACTTGCAGACGTCTTATCTGTATTGTTTTGGTATTAACGTGTTTTCAGCTCCTTAATTTTAAAATGTCTTCCTTTTAATTTGACAGATATTAGTTAGGCCTCTATTACACCTTTTAAGTCATGCGATTTTGTAAACATTTTAATTTATTAAATCTTTAGTCAGTTATAAGTATTAGTATTTCATTGAACTTTCTGATATCTGCATGTGCTTGTGCATCATGTTTTCTGTGTTTTGCAATTTTATAGACAGCAACAAAGTTCGACACTTGCGTCGAAGAAAATTGTGGGAAGAGAAGAGAAAACTCTTGGAAACAATCAAGCTCTACAATGAGCAGGTGGCAGATGAGGAGCGCATCGTTGAAGAGAAGGTGGAGAGCGGGCTCTCTGTGGGGGGAGGAGACAGTCTGATATGGCCTTGGGAAGTGCACAGCAGTGGTATGTAGCAATTTCTCTCTAAGGCTATTTTGCACCCTGCACCAGGTTATGGGATGTACATACACTACTTGTGTTTTGCCTGCTGTTTAGAATGTACAGGTCAAATTTGTATTGATGGGATGTTATTTGTGTGACTTCAGAATCCAGCAACATTCTCACCAAGAAGAAGATTTTTGATGTGTACATGTCAAAAGTGCGGCTTCAAGAGGAAGAGATCATTGTGATGAGGGAGATGAGACAGCACTGCACCTATCTCAGAAAGCTGTCTGGAAACATTAGGACAAGGATATCAGAAATGTCTTTTGTCAGAAACAGTGGTAAGAAGCTAACTTTTATTAGATTCTTGCTGTAATGGTTTTAGGGATCCTATAAAACCCCACTCACTTTGAGATCCTCAAGTGTTACATCATGGATTCCTTGTGGCTGGATCTAAATGGTCTGTAGTTCTTTATTAAAGTCAGTTAATGAATAGCTCAACAACACTAACTCAATGGAAGTATTGTCATGCCTCGCTTTTAATTTTTCCTTCTAGGCAGTTTAAGTGAAGAGGGTCATGGCGGGCTACTGTGTCTTCTTCAGAAAAGGCTTGCAGATGTGGAGGAGAAGTTCCAAGTCGTATGCTCAAGTTACAGCCTGGCTTTAGGACCGAATGCTGCTTCTCTGCTGGAGGATGGGCCCGAGGAGATACCGGAGGACCATGAAGAAGTTGATTATGAGAGTTCAGATGACAGTGATTTTGAAGCAGTGTAAATGAGTGCTTAACTGGTGGGATGCGTTTTCGACTGCGTGTCAATTTTGACTAGACTGCAGGTGTGTTTCAAGGAAAACAAAAAACTTTTTGAAGTGTAATGGTGTCTGATACAGTGCTAATATTTTGCACTTTTGTTTCCAGCAACATATTCACAACAATATGTTGTGTAAGCAACATTAGCTTCATAGATGGATAGACATTTTTTTTATATGATTCTCCAAAGTTTACAAACAGCAGGTCGGTTTTAAAGTTTCACCTCCAGTGTTTCGCAGATTCTATTTCTGCAGTTAACTGTGGTGCTAGAGCTTGCGAATGACAGCAGTCTCTTGCAGTGGTGACTTCCCCAGGCTTTGCTCATCTCATCTTGTCAACATAATGATCTTTTCTGTACAAAAATGTTACACTTACACTGATGTAATAGTTTGATTTGTTTATACTCTATACACCTGTATAATATACACAGTGATTGTTGATACTTTTGGAATGAACCATTTACTGTACATGGCACTAGATTAAATACTTTACAGAAATGATTGATCAATACCCATAGTTGAGTCTTAAGTGTAGTATTTCCTGTTGTTATTGCTGCATAACTTCACTCTGGATACAATAATTAACACTAGACAACTGGTGTATCAGCTTACAATCATAGAGGCTATTTGCTTTAAAATATGTCTACCATTTTATACATACATTTATTTATGTATGAATGTCCTTGTGGTCTTTGTATCACATATGTTGTTCTTTACAAATAAAGTTATTTTTTTTTATCATTATCTTCTGTATAAAAACATAAGTTGAAAATATTTAACCTAAAGAAAACGAATAGAATAGGTTAAATGGAGAATTTCCCTAAGTGTGGGTGGTTGTGTGATGGACTGGCGACCCTATTTTTTACAGTCTATGCTGGCGACCTGTCCAGAGTTTTCCCTGCCTCTCGCCAAAATGTAAAATAATAATAAATATATATAAAAAAATATATATATATATAATAAAGGATAACATATTTTTAAAACATTTGTTGGCAATGTCAGTTATTTATATTATATATATATATATATATGTGTGTGTGTGTGTGTTTGTTTTTGCGCACCCTTCTTCCGTTTCTGTTAGACAGGTTTCTGTGGTCAGGCTACGCGCGCCTGCGCCAACACGGTTACCCTAGCAACTAGCATAAATCTCCCACACAAGCAATTTTGGCTAATAATAATAACCATAATAAGATGTTTTTGGTCTGAATTCATACAACACGTATTATGCTTTTGCAGTAGCATGTCTATTAGAAAGCTACTTTATACGATAGTTCTTTTTGAAACCCTACTTACTTGCAACCCTATTTTGCCAACCGGAAGAACTACATATTTAACGCACTGTCTATCACGTTGCAATCTGTTGCAACAGGGAATTGTAGTTTTGTTTTTGTAAATTGCTAAAACATGTAAATGGATGTCTGGAGTATAAAACTAAGAGTGCACTCATGGGTATGGGCGTATGTGAAACACAAAGGTTTGGTCAGAATTTGAAATTATAAATGATAACTAGGTGAGATTACATTTTTTCCACTTTTGGTGATGCCCCCTATTGGTGATCGCACCAAACGGTATCCCTTGTGATGGAAGAGTCCAAGAGCTTTATATAACAGTTGGTTTTATTATTTTAGCGAATTCAGTTGCTGAACTATAAGACTCACAACATGCATCAATATCAAAGTTCAGAGGTCAATATTTCAAAGCAGGAGCCAGGTACAGCCTTCAGGTTGCAAAGCTGTTACTCGGCTGATCAAGACCTTTCCAGTGATGTGTTTGGTTTAATCATATGACAAAATTTAAATTTTCACTCTGCTCACTCAGCCCTTGTGTCATGCATGCATTTCAAAGAGACATGAAGTGGTCTAATGTATAAATGTTAATTAAAATGTATTTGTTGGTCACATTGGCCAAATTCATGAATTAACTGTTTATTTTGACTTATTTTAATCACATATATCACTGTGGGCCTCTTGGAACATTTCTTTTTCACAAACCATAACCTAATAAAAAAGCTTTCGGAGTGATCTCAAATGAATGGTGTTCATTAATATGAATTAAAATACAGAGATGAGTTACATTAAAAAATAAATCACAGTATCATTATAGATATTCAGTGTCCATCCTCCCATACCATACTTTTATAGGTCATAATTAAGTGTTTTTATGCTGTGGTCATATGGCTAAGTGGCTGTTTGGACAATCGTCATCTAATTTACCTTACAGAAATATGTCATTATATTACACTTGCTAAATCTCCAAGAGCAATACAGCAATTAGATTTATTAATTACTTTTGTGTTACTTTTTAAAACTCACACCACCGACCACCCTATACCACAAGCAGAGCAAGACACCAAATCATGAAGTCTGATTCAGGGTCAGTTTTACAAAAAAACATATTAAAACCTGGTCCTAGACCAAAAGAAAGGAGGCAGACTGGTTGGGGCAAAAGTTCAGCAGACTAGGTTGAAACCTCAGCTCACATGATATCTTTCAAAAGTCCTGTGGTGAAGTAACTGAAGTAAAGATCATTTTATTATTACAGTAGCTGTAATGTGATTGCTAAGAATAAATGTAATTCTGTACATTACCTTGTTAATGAAAGACATTTGCAGTAATCTTAGTAAAAGTAATCTATACACTGTTGGTAATAACCGTGCCATCTGAAGAGGACGAGGGATCCAGGGACAGCTCCATCCAGGACAAAGTAAAGTCACAAACTGTATGTCATAATGACACAACACATACACTCACCTAAAGGATTAATAGGAACACCATACTAATACTGTGTTTGACCCCCTTTCGGTGCTGAAAGCATTCTTTAGAAATGTTGGCCCATATTGATAGGATAGCATCGGGCAGTTGATGGAGATTTGTGGGATGCACATCCAGGGCAGAAGCTCCTGTTCCACCACATCCCAAAGATGCTCTATTGGGTTGAGATCTGGTGACTGTGGGGGCCATTTTAGACCACACCCCTAAATGCATTGAAGCAACTGCCATGTGATTGGTTGATTAGATAATTGCATTAATGAGAAATTGAACAGGTGTTCCTAATAATCCTTTAGGTGAGTGTATGTGCAATGCTTTATGAGGGCACTGACACACTTTTAAACCCATTTTATTGAACAAAACTTAACAATGTGACTGGTAGGCAAGTTAACATTATTTTAAATTATGGTATGATTACACAACACATTATGTAATGTAGTTTTACATATATTTAAGACTAATGCAAAAAATGCAATATAGTCAATCTTTATGTAAAAAAGCTTTGTATAAAGTTGTTTAACAGGTTGCCATTTAAAATCATGGTGCTGTGTGCAAAGGCATTTCCATTGTTTGATACAGAAGAAATGTGTAGGCAAAATATGTGATCAATTAATTACTGTGGATGATTTAAATGTTTCAATAGCCCAACACTGACAGGACATCATGTATTATTCATAGGAGAGGCAGTATGTTTTCTATATAGAGAAAGGTTAAGGATCAAAAGCTACAAATGTTTATTATTATTTTTTTTAATTAAACTATTCTCTGAATAAATTCCCAGATACATTTTATGTTGTCTTGGATGCTCATAAAAAAAGTGCTCCAAAATGGCAATGAAAGGGTCCAGTCGCAAGAAGCGTTTATTTTCACAACAGTAAGAAGAAAGAAAGGCAAACTACACACAAAAAAAAGTGCTCCACAACCTGACGGGAGCACTAACAAGTGTCCATATCCGCCACCCACTCCAATGGCCACTTCTTTCCACTCTAACACAAAAAGGAAATATGCAATTAGATGTTTTGGTTCTGCAGAGGACCTGTAGACACAAAGACACACATTAAGACTCCTGTAGCTGTTTTCCAATGGCTGTGTTTTAGTGGAGTTTTTTCATTACATCACAGTTGTCTAATGTTAGTCAACTACAATGCAAGGAAAGCCTTAATTGTTATTTTAAGTCAAGAAAATTCTATAATCTGTTATGTTTCTGACATGAATCACTGTTTGGTGTGCACAAGACTCTTGTGTTTACATTTATCAGAAAGTTAGGTAGTTTTTGTACCAAGTCAAGGCAATGGAGTCGGACAAAACTACGATTAAACCTGTTGGATTTGTAAACTAAAGTTTAATGCGTTTTACGAATGATTGTTCCAGTGCACATAGACAACCATTGTGGAGGGGAGAAATCGTTCTATTTCATCAGAAACGATCTTAAAACAGGGCAAGTGTAAACAAGTGTAAAATACCGAACTAACCCTTTAAATTGCATTAGCCTTAAGGCAAAAGGTCATGTCACCTTTGGTTCTCTCTTGAAGATACAAATATATAGACTTTTACATAATGCAGGCCGTGTAGTTTGGGCATAACATCTTTATCATTATTGGCTATAACTGTAGTTTCGGTGTGCATGTAAAGTGTTAATGGCAAATAAGATTAAGGGAATAAAGAGAAAAAAACTAAATGAAGTGTCTTAGTAAGGTGTTGGGCCACCGAGAGACACCATAACAACTTTTTGGACTGAAGCTGTTATAAACACCAAATAAATGCATATGTTTTGGACCATTGGAGCTCCCCAGATTTCAGAGACTTAGAGAAACTATGCCAAAGAGCATGAAACTCTTCTGGGGGCACTTAGTACCTTATTAAGACACTTTGTGTGGGTTATAAAAATATATTTATGAACTATATAGACAAATCTTACCTTAATCTTACCTAACATATGTCAATAGTTTGTAAGTAAGTAAGTAAGTAAAGTTTATTTATAAAGCGCTTTTCACAGATAAAATCACAAAGTGCTGTACAAAAGGATAATTAAAACAAACAATATAAAATGTATGTACATATGTAAAATTAAAGTGACACTAGTGAAAAACCCATCAACCAAAAGCCTTCCTAAATAAACATGTTTCCACAGCCTTTTTAAAGGAGACAACAGTGTCTGCCAGACGTATGGACAGGGGTAGTGCGTTCCACAGTTTGGGAGCAACAGACTGAAATGACATATCCCCTCGGGTCTTAAAACGAGTCCTAGGGACTGTAAGCAAGTTCTGGCCAGAGGACCGGAGAGTGCGGTCAGAGGAATACGGCTTCAAAAGGTCCAGGATGTAATGTGGGGCCTGACCATTTAAGGCTCTGAAAGTCAGCACTAAAATCTTACACATCTTGTACATGTTACAAATCTTGTACATGTTAAAACTAATTGGCTATGTGTTACCCATGAGAAGTTGTACATACCAGAGTTTGCATGGCTCCCACTCCACTTGCTTCCATTTTTGACCCTAAAAATAGTGAGACTTTTTCAGTTTCAAATATTTGCTTTGTTTAGCAGTTATACTAATCACCAATACTTTTTTAAGACCATTACACCAATAAAATAACTTTTGTAACCTTAGTAGTGTTTTAATGGTATTTAACCTTAATGACTTTGTATTTGGCAACGCTCTTCACAGGGTAATAACCCTGGCTCCCTGTCACTGTATGTGGGCATTCTGAAAGGAAACAAATATTACATTCACAAAGCTTAACACTACAAGCCATTATAGAATGATAAGTGGTTATTACGCTAGAATGGGTTGTACTTAGTTACAGTTTTGATATTGTAGTTATTATGGTACAGAAGTTGTATTGAACACTGGTAATTTACTGTAAATGTAATCAACACAAACTTTAGGGTTGGGCAGTTGTAATAAATATATTGGCAAACAAAGACAAGTTAAATCCATGAATTCAAATCATAGCAAAGACTAACATGCTTTTGACTGTGAAAACCAAAACCAAAAGCAAAAACATGTATGTTACTTTCTGACTATGCTATTATGTTGCCAAATAATTGCCAGAAGACAGTAGCAAGGTACTACAGCTCATACTAATCAATTTTGTGGCATTCAGTCCACACTCCTATACAGAAAGCTGGACAAGCAGTACATCAACATACCTTTCCTTTTTTTCGGCCGCACTGTAGCGGGAGCAGGACAGCCTCCTTCCACAACTTCCACTGTCAAACAAGGTAATAACAACATATTTAAATGTTTATGTTGTGATTTCTGCAAGGATTTGTATCTAACAAAGAGCTGTAGAATATGATGTGTAGGCCAGGACATCTCTGCAGCGCCACAATATTTAATTTAAAATGGTATTTTAACACAAATATTGCCTTTAACAAATATTGCACCTCCTGTGATTTGAAAATTGCAGTAGGTCATATTGCGGGTTCGATAAGATTTTGATTAGTTGTTCAGCCCTACTGTTAAATAAACAATTGAACATATTCATTTGGACATCGCCCAAACCTAATAGACCACAGCCACTTACAAATGCAAATACAGCCTTCATGAAGACTCACAACAATTAATATAAATCCCAATGTATGGAGTACACACATTACATCAACGCACCTTTCCTTTTATTCGGCCGCACAATAGTGGGAGCAGGACAGCCTCCTTCCACAACTTCATCTGTTAAATATAGAGAAACATTTAAAATATGTAAAAAAAATATTTTAAAACATTTGCTAAATGTTGCATCCATGTCACCCACATGAGGAATACAATTAGGCACAGTTTATAATGAAGACTGGGCTTTATTTGTCAAAATGTTTTTTCCAAGGTGAGACAGAGACCTTTAAAGAATGCTCTTTAGACACAGACCAATTTCGAATAATACAACCAGGTGTCCTACACATTTCAAAATTGACGGATGCAACTCTCCACAAAATAAAAGGAATATTGCATACATTTAGCAACATTTTCATATGATATTGCACAAAATGATATTGCACAAAATGATATTGCAATTACGATAGTGAGTCAATATATTGTGCACTACGAATGGGAAGACACCAAAACACCCAGAAACCATGTCCTAAATATGGGCAAACACAGGCATGATTGAAGTAATGAAGTAATTACAACAGCAGCAGTTCATGGAATTTGATGAGAGGATCTAATCCAATAATCATTTTAAAATATATATACAGTGGTGGCCAACATTATTAAAACGGTTACATTTTTTGATGTTTTAAAAGAAGACTTCCTATCTCCAAGGCTTCATTTATTTGATCCAAAATACAGCAAAAACAGTAACATTGTGAAATATTTTTACAATTTAAAATATCTGTTTTCTATTTGGTTATATTTTAAAATGTAATTTATTTCAGTTATCACACAAAGCTGAATTTTCAGCATCATTACTCCAGTCTTCAGTGTCACATGATCCTTTAGAAATCATTCTAATATGCTGATTTGATGCTCAAGAAACATTTATATATATATTGTATTGATTTAATAGGAATATGAATGTTCTCAAGACATGTGATGGATGTTTTGAGATAGTCTGATGGATGACCAATTGTGCCATTTTTTCTACTGGAATTTTATAATTAAAATTATAGCATGGCTAATTACATTGTCTTCCAATTCAATTCAATAGAATAGAATAGAATGACACATTTATTTAGAACTTTCATATGTACTACTGTAGACCCAAAGCGCTTTACAATCATATCAGGGGTTCTCCACAACCAGCATCCACTTTGGTGATGTGACGGAAGCCACCGTAAAACGGCGCCAGTGCGCTCATCACACCAGCTACTCTGCTAGGACTAGTGTTACCACCTAAAAAGTTTAGAGCCCTGATCTGCAACATCTATAATGAGCATGGATCACTAAGGTTAGGGCCAGACACTGTTTTAGTGAAAAAAGGCAGCATATCTGAAAGCGTTTATAAAAGAAATTTAATTTCTTTAATCCACCATCACAGTTCAAGCTTGGTTTAGTATAAAAGCCAAATATACTGGATCGCCTGGTGTGTGCGTTCTATTTTATTTAAGATTAAAATGAAAACCAAGCAGATAAAATGAATGTTATTTTATTGGTACTTAAACGTGAGCAGCTAAATAGCTAGCTGCTTAGCTTTTAACCTCTCCCAATTAGTTTAGTTTTAGTTGTCAGCAAAAACCATCAATGATAATCTGAATGATCTATTAGTCAAGAGAAGGAAACCACAGGCTTACCTGTGAGGCTGTGACAGCATCAAATACAGGACATTTTTTTCAATAAATAACAGAGTATTCTTACCTTGAATAACAATATCATACATGCCCTTAATTCGTTCAAGGCATGTATGTGATGTCTCACTCAGCTGGCAGCGGGGTGCCAAAACCTCAGACACCCAATAGTTTGGCTTTTTTCCAGGCTTGGAGAGAAGTAAAACCCCCCTTAACCCCAGGGCCTGCAATTTTTCGAGCTAAAAATACAAGGACACACATACAAAATAACATATATTATTTAAAAATATATCTAGCAACATTTGGAAAATAACCTGCATAAAAACAATACAAGAAATTGCATACCAACAACACAGCTTCATCCTGTATATGAGAGGTAGTCCGATTTTTTTTTTTGCATTTTAACCCAGCTCTCCCTCTTCTGATCAAATTTTTTTAGTTTATTTTCTAGCCTCAGCTTATGTGGCTGTTCTTTCTTGCATGTGTTGCAAGTTTTGCAGGCCACATTTAGATCTGTATGGCAGACCATACAGTTTCGCCTGGTTGACCCCTGGCCTGGCATTTCTATTATAGATAAAGTAAGAGAGTGACAGATTTTGTGAAGAACTTCTTTCACACAACCAAAACAGAACAAGATTTAAATAAAAAAATGCAATACTTAGGCTACTTGAAAACACCAGGCTTCTGGAAGAGAGGAATGAAGAGAGATAGTGTGTGTGAGTGTGTGTGTGTGTGTGTGTGTGTGTGTGTGTGTGTGTGTGTGTGTGTGTGTGTGAGACAGAGAGAGAGAGAGAGAGAGAGACTGACAGTGAGAGTGAGAGACTGAGAGTGAGAGACTGAGAGAGAGTGAGAGAGAGTGAGAAAGAGAGACTGACAGTGAGAGTGAGAGACTGAGAGTGAGAGAGCGAGACTGAGAGAGAGTGAGAAAGAGAGACTGACAGTGAGAGTGAGAGAGTGAGAGAGAGTGAGAAAGAGAGACTGACAGTGAGAGTGAGAGACTGAGAGTGAGAGAGCGAGACTGAGAGAGAGACTGAGAGAGAGTGAGAGAGAGTGAGAGAGAGTGAGAGAGAGAGAGACTGACAGTGAGAGTGAGAGAGAGAGAGTGAGAGAGAGTGAGAAAGAGAGACTGACAGTGAGAGTGAGAGACTGAGAGTGAGAGAGCGAGACTGAGAGAGAGTGAGAGAGAGTGAGAAAGAGAGACTGACAGTGAGAGTGAGAGAGTGAGAGAGAGTGGGAAAGAGAGACTGACAGTGAGAGTGAGAGAGTGAGACTGAGAGAGAGTGAGAGAGAGAGAGAGACTGAGAGTGAGAGACTGAGAGTGAGAGAGTGAGACTGAGAGAGAGAGACTGAGAGTGAGACTGAGAGAGTGAGACTGAGAGAGTGAGACTGAGAGAGAGAGACTGAGAGAGAGACTGAGAGAGAGTGAGAGAGAGTGAGATAGAGAGAGAAGAGTGGCTCTTAAAAGAGCCGTTGGTTTCTTATAAAGATAGACAGGTGGAGGTAACAGGGAAGGATGGTGGGTAAAAACAGGAGCTGTTGGACAAAGGAAAACAAAAACATAGTTAATTATTTTGCGGCAAAGATTCCTAGATTTGTCATATTATACATATAACTGTAACAAAATAAAGAAGATAACTGTGATGCTTCTGTTATTGCATATTCAGCATGTAAACTGCATTCATGAACAGAAGCAGTGTGTCGTGATAAATGAGGTGAATGCATCATTAATATGCTTAATCTGAATACATTTTCATGACCACTAAAAGATTTTGTGATTTGTCCTCTCGATGCGCCTGTAAATAGTTGTGTGTATGGTTATTGTTTTTAAAGGGTTACAGTGTTGTACCCCCAATTTTGCACATTTTCTTCTGACAGATTTATTAACATCAATTACAGAACATAACACTATGTTTATGAACTTTAACGATCAATAAAAACTAAATGTAATTGCACAAACTAGAATAATTATTGTAAATTTTACATGTGGGGTCGGTAAGATGTTTAATGTTAAAAGAAGTCTAATATGCTTACAAATGCTTAATTTATTTGATCAAAAATACAGTACATCTTTGTAAAAACTAAAATTGTGAAATATTATTTAAAATAGGCGATCTGTTTTCTATTTGAATATGTTAAAATGTAATTTATTCCTGAGATCAAAGCTGAATTTTCAGCATCATAATTATTAGAACAGCTTATATGATATATATGTATATATATATATATATATGTGTGTGTGTGTGTGTGTGTGTGTAACAATGTAAAGGCCTTTACGGTCACGTATAATCGATTAATTGCATCATTTCTGAATAAAATAAATTCGTTCTAAATGAATAAAATTACTGGTTTTAAGTGAGGATCTATCCTTTAGAATAGATACAACATCAGTATCGATATTTCAGGATCGACAGCAGCTTTCTGTGATTAATTAATTAGCCAATTAATATCAATTTCCATTGACGTTATTGACCACAGTAACGTTAACAGCACCATAGATTAAAAAGCTCCAAAGTCTTCATACACACAAATATAACGTTAGGCTATAGCAACGTAGATTTCTTAAATGACAGCGTAATACAAATATGGCTTTGACCGACCTGAACGACGCGGGAATTTTGGAGAACGCACTATATCGCTTCTATTTGGTCCGTGGAGAGTTGTTGGCATAGAGGAAATGATTGCCCCCTGCTGGTACTCAACCTTCATTCATGCGTGTCATGTTCACGCCTTGAGGAGGCAAAGCGTGACCCTGACACGCATCCGCTAGTGGACCAGCGTGTGTATTACACGCTTTACCGTGATACCGGGTTGAAGTTAGACATCGATATGGTGCCTCTGGGGGAGCCCGGGACCACCAGGTCGTCTAAGGAGGGGCGAACCGGCCCAGGTCGGAGACGGAGCAGGTCAAAGTCCCCGTGTCCATCAGTGGTGGGATCACGCCTGTGAATAGACACTGCAGTGCATCCTGAGCGATACAGCGAGACTCAGTCTTTTGTGTGCAGTTTATTTTGTGGGAATCTAATAAACAGCAGCAACAACAGCTGAACACAAAATAAAGCCTTTATTGGCCAAACTTCAAGTTACCCAGTCCAGTCTTTATACTTTACAATTATAATAATACATAGGCGATAGGCCTATATTGAACAATCGAGAAACATCTATAAAGATAGCCTGTATAGCCTAGCAATTTATTCATTTTTTAGGCCTAAACTAAAATCAGTTTGATAAAAAAAAAAGTTGTGTTAAAATGAATGAGAACAGATGAAAATAAATACATTTGGCCTATATGCGTTGTCGGCTATGTGGTTAAACGGTTATTGTGTGATTTTGTGTATTTTGCTCAAACAACCTGAGGCATCAGTTTTTTAATGCAATTTTGAAAACACTTATCTTTGACAATAAACGCTTCAAAAGAGATTGTAAAAAGCTTCGGTTCACTGTGCTTACGGTAGTCTAGTCTAACAGTCTGGGCGCTATGAATAAACACTCTTATGCCAATTGCATAATGAAATGCAATAGGCTAACTCTTGACGAAAGTTATGGAAAACTTATAAATGGTTAAACAGCTGTTGTGTTTTTTGTTGTTGTTGCAGAATCAAATTGAAGCATTAATTTGAAAACTAATAATTATGAAAGAAAGCATCATAATTATCTTTAAAAAAAAGCCACCAAAGAGATTTCAAAAATCCTTAATTAAAGGTGTCTTACTGTAGCCCACTTATCTGTTTTCATACACTAGATGGCGCTGTGAGCCACTAGATTCAGGATCAGCGCTGATTCTCGCAGCTCTCGCCGGGTGCAGTGGCGCGCGCCTGTAATCCAAGACACTGGGAGGCTGAGGCTGGAGGATCGCTTGAGCTCAGGGGTTCTGGACTGCAGTGGACTATGTCGATCGGGTGTCCGCACTAAGTTCGGCATCGATATGGTGCTTCTGGGGGAGCCCGGGACCACCAGGTCGTCTAAGGAGGGGTGAACCGGCCCAGGTCGGACACGGAGCAGGTCAAAGTCCCCGTGTCCATCAGTAGTGGGATCGCGCCTGTGAATAGACACTGCAGTGCAGCCTGAGCGATACAGCGAGACTCAGTCTTTTGTGTTCACAGTTATTCCCATTGTCAAATTAATTTTATTACAACTATTCATTATTTTTAATTAGTGTTTCAAGATTGTTAATTAGATGTCAAAATTTTACAATTATAATATAAAGGCCTATCGAAAAACAACATCTGTAAGATAGCCTAGCAAATGATTAATTTATTAAACTAAAATCAGTTAGAAAATCAGTTAGATAAAAAAAAAATTGCGTTAAAATGAATGAGAGCAGATGAAGATAAATACTCTTGGTATAGCCTATATATATTATGAAAGGCTAGATGAAAGTTATGTCTGGAAAACGTCGGCTATGTGGTGAAAACGGTTATTGTGTGATTTTCAAACAACCTGAGGCATCAGGGTTTTTTTAATGAAATTTTGAAAACACTTATCTTTGACAATAAACGCTACAAAAGAGATTGTAAAAAGCTTTAGTTCACTGTGCTTACGGTAGTCTAGTCTAACAGTCTGCTTTCATATGGGCGCTATGAATAAACAATCTTTTGCTAATTGCATGATGAAATGCAATAACTTGACAAAAGTTATGGAAAACTTATATATGGTTAAACAGTTGTTGTGTTTTTTTGTGTGTTCGGGCAGAATCAAATTGAAGCATGAATTTGAAAACAAATAACTATGAAGAAAACATCGTACTTACCTTTAAAAAAAGGCCACCAAGGAAATTTCAAAAAGCTTTAAGTCTTACTGTAACCTAATCATCTGTTTTCATACACTAGATGGCGCTGTGAGCCACTAGATTCAGGATCAGCGCTGATTCTCGCAGCTCTCGCCGGGTGCAATGGCGCGCGCCTGTAATCCAAGACACTGGGAGGCTGAGGCTGGAGGATTGCTTGAGCTCAGGGGTTCTGGACTGCAGTGGACTATGTCGATCGGGTGTCCGCACTAAGTTAGACATCGATATGGTGCCTCTGGGGGAGCCCGGGACCACCAGGTCGTCTAAGGAGGGGCGAACCGGCCCAGGTTGGAGACGGAGCAGGTCAAAGTCCCCGTGTCCATCAGTGGTGGGATCGCGCCTTATGAATAGACACTGCAGTGCAGCCTGAGCGATACAGCGAGACTCAGTCTTTTGTGTTCACAGTTATTCCCATTGTCAAATTAATTTTATTACAACTATTCATTATTTTTAATTAGTGTTTCAAGATAGTTAATTAGATGTCAAAATTGTACAATTATAATATAAAGGCCTATCGAAAAACAACATCTGTAAGATAGCCTAGCAAATGATTAATTTATTAAACTAAAATCAGTTAGAAAATCAGTTAGATAAAAAAGAAAATTGCGTTAAAATGAATGAGAGCAGATGAAGATAAATACTCTTGGTATAGCCTATATATATTATGAAAGGCTAGATGAAAGTTATGTCTGGAAAACGTCGGCTATGTGGTTAAAACGGTTATTGTGTGATTTTCAAACAACCTGAGGCATCAGGGTTTTTTTAATGAAATTTTGAAAACACTTATCTTTGACAATAAACGCTACAAAAGAGATTGTAAAAAGCTTTAGTTCACTGTGCTTACGGTAGTCTAGTCTAACAGTCTGCTTTCATATGGGCGCTATGAATAAACAATCTTTTGCTAATTGCATGATGAAATGCAATAACTTGACAAAAGTTATGGAAAACTTATATATGGTTAAACAGTTGTTGTGTTTTTTGTGTGTTCGGGCAGAATCAAATTGAAGCATGAATTTGAAAACAAATAATTATGAAGAAAACATCGTACTTACCTTTAAAAAAAGGCCACCAAGGAGATTTCAAAAAGCTTTAAGTCTTACTGTAACCTAATCATCTGTTTTCATACACTAGATGGCGCTGTGAGCCACTAGATTCAGAATCAGCGCTGATTCTCGCAGCTCTCGCCGGGTGCAGTGGCGCGCGCCTGTAATCCAAGACAATGGGAGGCTGAGGCTGGAGGATCGCTTGAGCTCAGGGGTTCTGGACTGCAGTGGACTATGCCGATCGGGTGTCCGCACTAAGTTAGACATCGATATGGTGCCTCTGGGGGAGCCCGGGACCACCAGGTCATCTAAGGAGGGGCGAACCGGCCCAGGTCAGACACGGAGCAGGTCAAAGTCCCCGTGTCCATCAGTGGTGGGATCACGCCTGTGAATAGACACTGCAGTGCATCCTGAGTGATACAGCGAGACTCAGTCTTTTGTGTGCAGTTTATTTTGTGGGAATCTAATAAACAGCAGCAACAACAGCTGAACACAAAATAAAGCCTTTATTGGCCAAACTTCAAGTTACCCAGTCCAGTCTTTATACTTTACAATTATAATAATACATAGGCGATAGGCCTATATTGAACAATCGAGAAACAACATCTATAAAGATAGCATGTATAGCCTAGCAATTTATTCATTTTTTAGGCCTAAACTAAAATCAGTTTGATAAAAAAAAAAGTTGTGTTAAAATGAATGAGAACAGATGAAAATAAATACATTTGGCCTATATGCGTTGTCGGCTGTGTGGTTAAACGGTTATTGTGTGATTTTGTGTATTTTGCTCAAACAACCTGAGGCATCAGTTTTTTAATGCAATTTTGAAAACACTTATCTTTGACAATAAACGCTTCAAAAGAGATTGTAAAAAGCTTCGGTTCACTGTGCTTACGGTAGTCTAGTCTAACAGTCTGGGCGCTATGAATAAACACTCTTATGCCAATTGCATAATGAAATGCAATAGGCTAACTCTTGACGAAAGTTATGGAAAACTTATATATGGTTAAACAGCTGTTGTGTTTTTTGTTGTTGTTGCAGAATCAAATTGAAGCATTAATTTGAAAACAAATAATTATGAAAGAAAGCTTCATAATTACCTTTAAAAAAAGCCACCATAGAGATTTCAAAAAGCCTTAATTAAAGGTGTCTTACTGTAGCCCACTTATCTGTTTTCATACACTAGATGGCGCTGTGAGCCACTAGATTCAGGATCAGCGCTGATTCTCGCAGCTCTCGCCGGGTGCAGTGGCGCGCGCCTGTAATCCAAGACACTGGGAGGCTGAGGCTGGAGGATTGCTTGAGCTCAGGGGTTCTGGACAGCAGTGGACTATGTCGATCGGGTGTCCGCACTATGTTCGGCATCGATATGGTGCTTCTGGGGGAGCCCGGGACCACCAGGTCGTCTAAGGAGGGGCGAACCGGCCCAGGTCGGAGACGGAGCAGGTCAAAGTCCCCGTGTCCATCAGTAGTGGGATCGCGCCTGTGAATAGACACTGCAGTGCAGCCTGAGCGATACAGAGAGACTCAATCTTTTGTGTTCACAGTTATTCCCATTGTCAAATAAATTTTATTACAACTATTCATTATTTTTAATTAGTGTTTCAAGATTGTTAATTAGATGTCAAAATTGTACAATTATAATATAAAGGCCTATCGAAAAACAACATCTGTAAGATAGCCTAGCAAATGATAATTTATTAAACTAAAATCAGTTAGAAAATCAGTTGGATAAAAAAATAAATAAATTGCGTTAAAATGAATGAGAGCAGATGAAGATAAATACTCTTGGTATAGCCTATATATATTATGAAAGGCTAGATGAAAGTTATGTCTGGAAAACGACGGCTATGTGGTTAAAACGGTTATTGTGTGATTTTCAAACAACCTGAGGCATCAGGGTTTTTTTAATGAAATTTTGAAAACACTTATCTTTGACAATAAACGCTACAAAAGAGATTGTAAAAAGCTTTAGTTCACTGTGCTTACGGTAGTCTAGTCTAACAGTCTGCTTTCATATGGGCGCTGTTGTGGATAAAATATGGTTTCTGGTTCTGGTCTGCAATCTTCAAAATCTCGTAGGAGTTAGTCCTCAAAGAATTGTAAAAGTCGGAGTTCCAGGTTTCAGAAGAAGAACTTTATTGAGCAATTCAACAAAGTGAGATGTTCAGCTGAGTCATCTGATCTTACAGTGGTCAGTACACAGATTTTATACATATTTCTTATCGCCAGTGTCCAACCAGTGTTCGTACCGTTATCTCTTACACCTTGCTCCTCCTCAGTACCACGCCACAGTTAAGATCACATGCTCGCAGGCCTTAATTCTATTGGTGGCGGAACATCACGTGTATAGTTTTTTAAAAAATTACATCATACCTGTTTTTTAGTACCTTTCTGTGCCTTGCACCAACGTCATCTAGGTATTTCATGGGTTCATGGGTTTCTAGGTACTTCCATCTCTTCATTGCCCTATGGCCTACTTTTATTTGGGCATTACAGCATTCAGACTCAAGCATCAGCATCAGATAGAGGAGGTAGGATTCTCCAACACATCCCCCCTTTGGGACTAATTCTAGTCCCACCTTCAATTTTTCCAGAATGTATCTCCATGAGCAGGCCTCTGTCTTATCCAATCAATATGATCAATTTAGACCATCCATTCATTCTATCAATAGACCTGTTATCACAGAGGTACACCCTGGAGGAAGAATGAGACCAAACATCTCCACCCCCATGTGTCTGGAGTGGAGTAAAAGATCTCACCTTCCTGTCAAACCATCATCCTTAATATGGACACAGCAGTTTCAGACATTCAGTGTATACACCATACAGTATTTAGTCTTGAGGCCACCACTGTCCCACGATGCCAGAGGAACCATGCAGGCGCTTCCGGTGGCCTGTGGCGCTATCTGGGTTGCTCCATCGTTGCCAGAGGTGCCCTAGTAGTGCCTTGGGCGCTGTCTGGTGTTGGAGTAGACAGCGGGTTTTTAAACCACCAGTTGAGTCTACCCTTTGTTGCATCAACAGTAGATGACCGCGCTTGCAAATAATTTCTCTTTTACATCTTATATATACAATGGTTCCAGTAGTCTGAATGCACATAATGTCAGAGTTTCTATGTTTATCACTGTAACATGCATATATATGTCTATAAATGTAAAAAGGTGAAATAAAGTGATTTAAGAATAATATAAACATTCCCATATTTTTCCCATACTCAATTACATCACCTCATATCACGGGTAATGATCTGCTTTAAACCTTCTATTTCCCTTCAATCTTACATTCAGAAATTCTGTGACAGTAGTCAATTATATACTTCAACAGGATTATAAGCAGAGATTATAAGTATAGATTATACAGGACGGGGGCCCTTAAAATAAATGCATAACTGCCCATCTTTCTAACTTCCTACTCTACCCTTGCGTATTCTACTAAGCTTTCTATGTTTTTACCCAAAAGAAAGACAGAGTTTTGGCTAACTCCCTGTCTATTAAAAACAAAGTTAAAACCTTAAAACAAAAATAATAGGTACCCCCATTCCTTTTTACCTTTTTCCCAAAGACCCCATTAGAACTCATCTAACTCATCCAGGCCTGGTCCAATTGGGTAGACGTTCGAGTTACATCCAATGTCAACTCTGTCTCGGTTGACTGACACATTGATCATCTGCTTGGCTCTGGTCAGTGACTGAGCGGCTGCAGTGGCCAACATGGATCTAAGAAAAGGTATGACGCAACAGAACAGCAGAAGAGCAACAACAACAACCACAGCTATTATTATTCCCACCTTAATCAGCCACTCTTTCCAAGTTCCAAACAAAGAATCAAACCAGTATCCAATGTTTCTGTCTCTTCCCGCATTTTCAGCAGTCTCTTGTCTTAGCGCCTTCAACTTCTTCATAGCCCTAGTGAAAGTTCCATCAGGGGCTGTATTATTAGGAATAAAGGTACAACAGTCAGTTCCAAACATTACACACACTCCTCCTTTGTCTGCCAATAACCAATTCAGGGCTTGTCTGTTTTGCCATGTCATCCTACTAGTGGCCTTTAATTGTTGGCCCAGCGCTTCAAATGCATCATCTGTATAATTGATAAATCTTTGCTGATTATAATATATGTAGTTTATCCATTCAGTGTTCTTATTAACAGGTATCCATAGGAGCAGTGATTCTATTCCTGACAATATCTCACTTCTAGCCTTAAACTCATGTGGTATCCCTCTGGGCTGCCCAATTGCATCAAGTGTAACCTTAGGATCCGGGGTATAGGCCCTTTTAAACCTACGTTTTTGTTTTTCAAGCTGTCCTAATTTTCCCACATCGTCTACATCCCAATTTACAATTCCTATTTCCTGTGCCAATCTTACCCTTACACAGAGTCCTTTCCAATCTACCAAAGTAGCCCTTAGTCGTCTTCCTCCACACAGCCAGAAGAAATCAGCTACTGCTTCGGTCTGGTTTTCAAGTGGTCCAATTAGAGGATAAGATAAAGTAGCATTCTCGCAATTCTCATGGACTCCTATTATTGTCATGTTTTTATTTACTGTTGCTGTAGCATACACTAAGCTAGAGGATTTATACACATCCGTGTCTTGGTACATCTCATAATCTAGATGCCAAATGATAGCACACTTACCCTGGAATATACCTACGTCTCGGTACCCCTTAGATTTATTAAAACATTCATACTCCAATGTTCTGTCTATTATGTAGTTTTGGGGTGTTTCTCTATTGGCTCGATCTACTCTGACATCAAGTTTTTTACATGCACTTCCCCAGCCTCTCTGATTGTAAAATCTCTGATAATATTTGTTCCCTAACATAGCTAAGCAGTCGGCTGGGCAATAGGGGACTATATTTCCACGTCTGCTGCAATACTTTGAATTGAATCTAGCACACCCCATGTAGTCATACTTGTTTGGAACTACTCTTAGTTTTTTCAAAGGTGACGGCGAACATAATACACAAGTGCCCTGTTTTGTCTGTTTTGCGGTATATTCTGCCCATTTATACCACTCATTATGATAAGCAGTATCCAACAGTTTTTCTTTTTGCAGTTCTGATTCCGAATAATACTCAGTTAGGGTATAGTCTTCGCGAACAGTCCCAGCTCTCTTCAGGGATCTTTTTACATTATGTCTGCTTGTTTTGTTACCTTGTGTTGGTTTAGTCAGGTTAGGGTGACTCATCCCACTCAAAGCCTGAGAGGTCTGGTAGTTCATCGTCTGGGAGATCAATTTCTGGGAGGTCAATGTCTGGGAAGTCGTCTTCTGGAAGGTCAATGTCTTGGAGGTTGAGTGTGACAAAGTGGTATGGTTCATCAGCAGAGGTTCCTTCTCTTGGGGACTGTTCTTCTGGAGGCACTGTGTCTGGGGAAGCTGCTGTATGAGATGTATCAGCAGAAAGATCAATACCAGGAGCTCTCTCACCTTCAGACTCCAGGTCCTCTGAAGATTGTTCATCACTCCGCTCCGGCATTTCATCTCTTGGTTCAGGGTGCTCAGTTTCCCTAGAATGAGGTTCATCAATGTTAATATCCTCACTTTCAGTTCCCTGCTCTTCTGAGGCATCTTGAGCTACTTCCTCTTGGTTCCCTTCTGGACTATCTACTGCCTCCTCTTGCCTTCTAGGTCTCAGTCTTGGGACTCTGGTGCAATGATTCAAATGATACCAAGTTGTACTGCCCTCTACCTGTACTGCCGTGGGGGTTGCTCTTACTACAGTGTAAGGTCCTTCTCTTCTCGGCTCATTCCACCTTCTTCTAAAGACTCTTAGATACACTTGGTCTCCAGGGACTACCGGACAGGGAACGTCCTCTTCTTCTCTAGGTCCCCTGCTTTGTTCCTGTGAATGGATAGCCTCATGTATAGTAGTCAATTGTCTCATATATGTTCTTAACTCCAATTGTAACTGTTCTAAGGGTGGGCCGTCATAAGGTCCCCTTAAATGAGGCACAGGCATTGGTCTTCCCGTCAGCATTTCATGAGGGGTCAGATTAGTGATTCTGTTGGTCTGCATTCGGTAGCTCATTAGTGCAAGTGGCAGCGCATCTACCCAATTAAGCTTAGTGTCTGCACAGATTTTGTTGATTTTGGCTTTAATAGTCCCGTTAACGCGTTCAACCAAGCCTTGCGATTGCGGCCTGTATATACAGCCTAGCCTCTGCTTGATCCTCAACTGTTGTATTACTGTCTTTACTACTCTTTGAATAAAAGCAGATCCATTGTCTGAACTGATCTGGGATGGGATACCAAATCTTGGTATGACTTCTCTCGTCAGAAATTTAATCACCGTCTGTGCCCCTTGTTCCGCTGATGGCTCCGCTTCTACCCATCTACTAAACCTGTCTATGATAACCAGCATGTACCTTTTTCCTCTTACTGATTTTATCATGTCCACATAATCCATCACTAAGTGCTTAAAGGGCCCTTCTGGAACTGGAATGGAGCCTATTGGTGTTGTTGTTCCTTTTCTTACATTGTTCTGTGCACAAATTTCACATTCACTTAAAAATTCGTCTACCCTTGTTTGTAAGTATGGGGACCAGAACCCTTGTCTTTTTATCTTTCTCATAATTTCCCCTCTTCCACAATGATCGAAACTGTGAGCATCAGGTATAAGAATGTTAAGTAATGGGGTGGGGGCAATCATGAAACCTTCATGAGACCTCCAAATATTATTAGCATCTCGAGTCGCCCCCCTTTGTTGCCATAAGTGTATTTCTGGTGGTGTAGCTCTGGACTGCATTTGGGCAATATGTTCTACAGTGGGGAGAGGCTGGATCAAAACAGATGGTGCCATAACAGCAGATTGACACCCAGAAGCCTGTTTGGCTTGGCCATCGGCGGCATTGTTGCCTTTGATAACAAAATCATTGCCCTTCTTGTGGGCTTGACATTTGATAATAGCCAATTTAGTTGGAGACATCATAGCATTAATTAACGCAGTAATTTGGTCCCCATGTTGGATTGGGGTGCCGTCACTCTTTTTGAACCCTCTTTGTTTCCATACTGCACCGAAAAGATGACATACACCATGGGCATATGCAGAATCAGTATAAATGTTGGCTATTCTATTCTTGGCCAACATGCATGCTGCAGTAAGTGCTTTTAGTTCGGCCAACTGTGCAGAACAAGGCTGCTTACAATGTTGTGTTAGCACAGGAGTAAAATTGTCACCATCTCGCTGTACAACCGCAAACCCAGCATGATTACCCAAGTGATCTCTGAAGCATGAGCCATCCACAAAGTAGTCCACGTCTGCATCAACAATTGGTGTTGATTCCAAATCTGGTCTCAGACGAGTAAACGCTAGAGAGGCAGCAACACATTCATGAGGTGTTCCTTCCCCCTCTAGTGGGACAAAATTAGCTGGGTTTGTTGTGGCACATCTCTTAATTGTTATGTCAGGGTATGTTAGCAGCGTGGAATATGCCAAACATCTAGCCTGTGTCAAAACGAAACGTCCCTGTTCTAATAACTCAGCAACCTTATGATGGGTGTAAATGATGACTGGATAGCCCATAGTAACAGCAGAGGCTTTCTCATAAGCAAAGTATACTGCCGCCAAGCCTTGTTGGTAACACGGTGGGTAGCCCTGGGCCACACTATCCAACTTGGTGCTATAATAGGCAATGGGTTGCTTCTTCCGTCCACTGCATGTTTCTTGCATCAGGACAGCAGAAGCAAATCCCTCTTTTCTGTTTGCTACATACAGATGGAAATCTCTATCATAATTAGGAATTGTTAGTGCAGGGGCTGTTTGCAACTCTCTTTTAAGTGAGCTAAATGCTATCAGTGCATCAGGATCCCATTTCAATGGTGCTCTAAGATTTTGGTGACCAGCCTGCTTCATGATGGCCCGCAATGGAGCTGTTTTGATTGCATAATCTTCTATCCAATCAGCACTAAACCCAGTCATTCCCAAAAAGGTCATCATCTGACCAACAGTTTGTGGTTGGGGTGCTTTACTGATTCCTTCCAATTGGCTGGGCGATATTGCCTTTGTTTGATGTGCAATCAATCGACCCAGGTATTCTACTTGAGGCAAACAGTATTGCAATTTCTCTTTTGAGGCTTTGTGGCCACCTTCTGCTAATTTGGTTAGTACCTTAATGGAGTCCTGATGGCACTGTTCCAGTGTTGCTGAGCAGATCAACAAATCATCCACGTACTGTATTAATGTGCTATCCAGTCTTAAGTCCTCTAGATCAAGTTTTAAAATTTGGTTAAACACGTGAGGTGAGTGTTTGAATCCTTGGGGCATTCTCGTGTATGTGTACTGTTTACCTTGGTAAGTGAAGGAAAAAAGGTGTCTGCTTTCTTCTGCTAAAGGAATGCTGAAAAATGCAGAACAGAGATCAATCACAGTGAAATAATTAGCAGCAGGTGGAACATTTGTCAACAGCGTATGCGGATTTGGCACCTCGGCTGGCCAATCCTCTACTACTTCATTCACTGCCCTAAGGTCATGCACTAGTCTCCATTTAGACTTGTCAGCCTTTTCAACTGGCAGAATTGGAGTGTTGCAATAACTAGTAGTTTCAATCAGTACTCCTGCCACTATTAGTCCGTCAATTGTTTTTCTTATTCCTTCTATTGCTTCACGTCTCAATGGGTATTGTTGCTTCCTAGGCCACTGAACTCCTGGCTTGATAGCAATTCTAACAGGGTTTGCTGATCTAACTAAGCCTACATCTGTATCATGCTTAGACCATAACTGTTGGGGCACTCTCTGCTCCATTTCCTTGACTAGTTCCTTCAGTTTGGATAGTGGATCATGCTGCTGTTCTGTCTCTACTACCAATTTTGGGGTTCCTATCATATCAGTCACGCATAGAATTTTCAGGTGTGTTCTGTCTGATGTTTGCAGAATGAAAGGATTCTCAGTGGTTTCCCACAACTTTTCCTTAGCTTCTAACATCATTGGACCTAGGTCTTTTGCCTGATAGCCTTCGTTTATATACAGTGTAATATGTGGAACTGAAGTATTAACCCTAAACCATGTTCTGATGAAGTCATTGTCCTCAATTTGTAATGCTGCTCCTGCGGGTCCTATAATTATATGGTTTGAGCATAAATGTACTTTCTGTCCCTCAGTGCTTTTTAACCACTCTTGTTCTTGTATTGGATCCCTAAGGGGGTCATATATCATTGTACAGTGGTATTCAGTTTCTGGCGGGGTTGGTTTCAAGAATTGCTCTTTTATGTATCTTTCCCATTTGTTCAGTGTTCTTCTTAGCCCCTCATCCAAGTTCCCTATCCAAAATACATTAGCTTGTGGTTCTTCTTGATTAGTCTTACCTATTACTGTCATCTGTTTTATACCTGCATCATCTATGTATATTCCTTTGGGGGTGCACCATATCTGTAAATTTAGCTTGCATATTGCATCCCTTCCCAACAGATTGACTGGTGTTTGGTCTGATATCAGCACGGGAATCTTTATCTCAGAGTCTTTGACTTTTATGCTGACAGGAGTTGTCATTGGAATTAGCTGCGTTAGTCCCGAGAATCCTACTGTCTTTACATATTTTCCAGACCTGGGGAGGTGTGAGGCATAACTTGGGCTTAGGCAGGTGTATGTTGCTCCTGTATCAAGCATAATAGGTGTTATCTTGTCCTCTATTTTAACCCGCAGCATAGGTTCTTGGTCAGCATTGGATGACAACATTGGAAGCTGACTCCTCCCCGTAGGATCCTCTGGGCAGCCCTAGTATCCTTGGTCTGGGCCACGCCATGGGTTGACGGGGCCAGACACCTGATACTGCTGGTTCTGATTTTCTTGCTGCCATGGCTGTCCTTGCTGGGGCCTATCTAGAGGCCATGGATTGACTGGACATGATCTTTTGGTGTGTCCAGGCTGATTGCATCCCCAACAGAGACTTGGTTGGTTAGGGTTTCTTTGCTGGTTATAAGCTTGTCTCCCTCTTCCTCTTCCTCTTCCTGGGTTTGCTCCTCTGTTGTTTTGATGTTCAGGAAGGTATATCACAATTGGTGCAGCTGGTTGTTGTGGGTTGCCTGTGGCAGCAGGAACACTCTGAGTCATGTTGTTTGGTGCTTGCTGAACAGCTTGGGGTGCTTGGCTTGGTATGTTGACAGCAGCCATCACGGCAGTTTGATTTTCTGTGTCCTTCACCACTGCCTGCACTTTCTTCTTTTTGTTGATTAGTTCATCCAATTGCAGTTGAGTCAATTTCCTTTGGAGTTCCCTTTCCTGATTCTTCAGTCTCTGTTCATTCTTCCTGTATTGCTCCACAGCATGGGTCACGTGGTCACTGAATTCCTTTAATGACTTTGAGGTCAGTCCCACCACGTCTTCCAACTTTGCTTTCACTGGGGCAGGCATAGCTTCAATTATGGCAGTTCTGAACAGTACTGTTATGACTGGGTCATTTTCAGGATCCCTCTCAAGTTCCTGCTTCCACTTTCTAGCTTGCTTCTGCACATAGATGACTGGATTTTCATCGTCTCCTATTGGCTCTCCTCTTAGCGACTTTGGATCCATTTGGGCTTGATAATGTGTTCTCAGAATGTGCCATATCTTTGGTCTGTAGTAGTCCAGTGGTCTGGCATCCATTCTAGTTGAGTCTACTGCCAGGTCTAGTCCTGCATCATGTAGGATGTCATTAGTCTTTGCTCCTCCCACGCATTTGGCCAACAGGGCCTTGACATCTCCAAGGGCCAAGATCTTGCCCATTGTTTCTTCCTCCAGTATCCTGATCCACTTGCCAGCCCCTTCATGTATGTTGGGTAGGCGGGCCACCAGTCCCTCCAGATCTTGTCCCGCCCATGGTATGTACTGCCCTTGTTGCCCTTTAATCAGGATGGGGCACTGCACACCTTCTTTCTGCAGAGGGTCTTGATTGCATGTGCTCAGTACGGGGCAGAACTTACGATTCCCCTCCTGCCAGTCTTCTTCCTCTATGTACATACTTGGCTTTCTCAGTGGTCGTTCCCTCAGATTGTACGGGGTGGCTGATGGGGTGACTGGTGAGATATCTTCCAGGAGCAGGGTTCCTGTCACATTCTTGACTTCTGTGCGTGGTCTGGCTGGGCTGAGTGAGCGTGACTTGTGTTTTCGGCGCTTCTGATGCCCTTGGTATCCTTGAGGTACGTTTTGTCCTGAAGCTGTTGCATCTCTCAGGGATTCCCGTAGACTTTTGAGGCTGCGATCGATTTGTTCCTCTGCTGCCCTCAGCTCCTGACGCATTTCGTCACACTCTTGATCTAGTAATTGGTTGGTATCTATTTCTTGGTCCAGCTTTTTCCCAAGTCCCTGCAGGGCCTTGTGTGCGTGATAATATGGGTTGGTCAGAGTGGGATTTCTTCGTTCATCAGTCAGGTGCCTCATGCTCAAGCTGCTGCTTTGACTTCCTCCATGGCTTGATGGGTCTTTGCATAGCGTAGATGCTACTGGAGGTATGTCAGTAAATGTCAATGTCTTGTGTTCATGGTTTGCATTTCTGTGGTCTTCTCTCTCTCCCTCCTCTTCTTCTTCATCCTCATCCTGTGTATCTGTAAGAGTCACGTTGCCTTTGATACTCACAGTGCCCTCCATCAGGGGGAGCTGTTTACCAGTCATACCGTAGGGTGGTGCATAAGGGGGTGGGGTTTCTACTATACTACCTCCCTTCTCTGATTTCTCTTTTAATTCCTTAAATAACTGCACAGCTTTGTTTCTAAACAAATTCAAAACCTCCTGCTCCCTTCCTCTTTTTTCTTCCCTTTTTTGGCTTTTATCATTAGCTTTGTGATTCTTTATCAGTGCTCCCATTTCCCTACACATAGCCAAATCAAATGTTCCCTCTGCTGGCCAGTTAGTGTTTAACTTTTTGGTCCTTTTTTCCCACTTCCTTGATAACTTTTTAATGGTGTCCCTACATATTGGATATTGTGATGCAAGCTGCTCTACTGGGGTTTCTTCTTGAGGTGACACCGAAGCCATCGCCGCAACCAATTATTGGTACAGTATAAATGCTTCTGTTAGATTTATTAATTTAGGTATTTGTTTTGTTCTTTGAAGGTATTTCAATATGGCTCGTATTGGTACCTCAGACAGTGGCTTCGGCGTCACGTCTTCTAGCTCGTTGTCTCCTAGCTTGTCGTGTATGCTGCGCTTCCAAATGATGTCCTCCCCCAAGCGAATTAATTCGAACTCCCAGGTTATGTTGTCCTCAAACCACCGCCCTCTTGCAGTTATTTTCCCTTTCCTATACAGATAAGTAAGAGATGGGGTCAACTTCACCTCATGGCCTCTCCACATGGTTATTGAAATGTTCAGTTCTTCCCGAGTGCATGTGCTTAATGTTAATGGTTCAAACAAGTCAATTAAAGTTTTTCTCTCATTTTTGCCCAACAGTCTCCTCCCCCTGTTCCCTCTCTTGCCTTTTCTATTAGTCCATAGCCTCAGCATCTCTACTGGTGCCTGGTTGTTCTTCTGACTCCTCTAACTCTTCTAACTCTTCCTTGTTTCGCCACACCTCCACCCACATATGACGAATGTTGCGTGGGTTGTTTTTCAGTACTACCATTACCACTAACTTTTTCAGTGTCCAATTTTCCACCAGTGCTGGCCTGATCTCTCCTCCTCTCCCTGCCGTAAAGATTATGTCGCTCTCCCACTTAACCGGTCTGATACATGAGCATACTGTCATGTAAAGGTTGTTCAAGATTGTTGCCCCGCCAACTTCCTTGGGCCAGCGGAGCGTAACATTTCTGTGTAAGTAGGGGACATAAACTGGATTCAATTTAATCTCTGATGCAGTAAAGGCTGACTCCAGCAGGATGGCTTTGGGAAGGTGGAATTTGTTTAAATGTGGTCTCAAAACCTCAAAGGTTATTTGCTCCTTGATTATCTTTATCCAATTCAACAGAGGCCAATCTTTGTCAAGCTGGTCAAGATTTGCAATCTTTGTCAAATTTCTCAAGAGCTCATCCCTTTTTTGATCTGTCAACACTTGTCTTTGTCCTGTCTCATCCACAAATTCTTTCTCCAGCCAAAAATGATTTTTAATTCCCTTCGTTTGTTCTAGGGCCTGCTCAAATCTTTCTTTATCTTCGTACTGAGCCAGGCATCTCCTAAATCTTTCCTTCCCGTATTCACTGAGTCCGCACCACATTTGTTTCCTCCCTTTCCTCAAGCCTTCTGATTTTGTCGTTTGTTACCTATTTGCTTTATTTGCAATCTGTCTTGTTCATGCGTCTGGAACTTTACTCATATACTTTAACCCTTACTTCAATATCAAAATGCAAAGAAAACTCCAATGCTTGATTTAATTCTTATTTAACAGACGCTGGGCTTCTCTGTCCGGATCACAATACCTACAGTCTGGCAAATGGCCAAATAGTCGGCAAAACCAATTCTTTGGAGTGTTCTTTGTCCTTTGATAGATACGGCTTTTCTCTTTATTCTTGCTTATTGGTTTCCCTTTATCCATTAATTCCTAACATTTTTCTTTTTCCATCTTTGTAATTCTTTTCTGTTTATATATTTTTGGGCTTTTTCTGCTTCTGCTACTGTTCCACACTAGTTGGTCCAACTGTCCATCGCTTTCCTAGAGCTATCCTTGATTAACGACTTTTAATAATGCGCCTCTTGGCTGAACGCCCAGGAGGACCAAGAAACTCCCTTTTTCACTGTACCTTGACTTTCAGGTGTATGTTTTTATACTTTTTAACTTAATTCTTCTAACTTCTCTTCTCTTTGTCTATATACCTAACTTTTACCAATAATTTTATGTTGAAAAATTTTGGATGTTTTCAATTTTTATCTGTTTTTACCTTTCTTACTTTGTGCACGTTTCAATACCTTTCCACTCTTTTCTTGACAAACAGACAGACAAACAAATAGACAGTGTACTTCCTACCCTGCCTGGCGCCTTTTAAACACTTCTTTTACTAGACAGTGTATCCTGACTTTATGAGCGTAATCTCCACGCTATGCACTTCTTGCCCTCTCAGACAAACAAACACACAGCGACTTCTCTGGACCTGGAAATCAGACTCCCCTTTTCTTATCTTTTTATCTCTCAGTTATTGTAGGTTCTTTTACAGTGGGGTATATTAATTTTTTCAGAGCAATCATCCAGCGTGTCAGCTTACCAGAGGCTATTCACAAAACAAAATATAAGCAAAAACTGCTTACCTTATTTTTGGCCGGCCTTTGTTTTGTGAATGCCGCCGTCAGCGTCCACACCACGGTGATCTCCTGACCCCAGGTCTGTCCTGTTCCGTGACGCCAAATATGTTGTGGATAAAATATGGTTTCTGGTTCTGGTCTGCAATCTTCAAAATCTCGTAGGAGTTAGTCCTCAAAGAATTGTAAAAGTCGGAGTTCCAGGTTTCAGAAGAAGAACTTTATTGAGCAATTCAACAAAGTGAGATGTTCAGCTGAGTCATCTGATCTTACAGTGGTCAGTACACAGATTTTATACATATTTCTTATCGCCAGTGTCCAACCAGTGTTCGTACCGTTATCTCTTACACCTTGCTCCTCCTCAGTACCACGCCACAGTTAAGATCACATGCTCGCAGGCCTTAATTCTATTGGTGGCGGAACATCACGTGTATAGTTTTTTAAAAAATTACATCATACCTGTTTTTTAGTACCTTTCTGTGCCTTGCACCAACGTCATCTAGGTATTTCATGGGTTCATGGGTTTCTAGGTACTTCCATCTCTTCATTGCCCTATGGCCTACTTTTATTTGGGCATTACAGCATTCAGACTCAAGCATCAGCATCAGATAGAGGAGGTAGGATTCTCCAACACGCTATGAATAAACAATCTTTTGCTAATTGCATGATGAAATGCAATAACTTGGCAAAAGTTATGGAAAACTTATATATGGTTAAACAGTTGTTGTGTTTTTTTGTGTGTTCGGGCAGAATCAAATTGAAGCATGAATTTGAAAACAAATAATTATGAAGAAAACATCGTACTTACCTTTAAAAAAAGGCCACCAAGGAGATTTCAAAAAGCTTTAAGTCTTACTGTAACCTAATCATCTGTTTTCATACACTAGATGGCGCTGTGAGCCACTAGATTCAGGATCAGCGCTGATTCTCACAGCTCTCGCCGGGTGCAGTGGCGCGCACCTGTAATCCAAGACACTGGGAGGCTGAGGCTGGAGGATCGCTTGAGCTCAGGGGTTCTGGACTGCAGTGGACTATGCCGATCGGGTGTCCGCACTAAGTTAGACATCGATATGGTGCCTCTGGGGGAGCCCGGGACCACCAGGTCGTATAAGGAGGGCCGAACCGGCCCAGGTCGGAGACGGAGCAGGTCAAAGTCCCCGTGTCCATCAGTGGTGGGATCGCGCCTGTGAATAGACACTGCAGTGCATCCTGAGCGATACAGCGAGACTCAGTCTTTTGTTTGCAGTTTATTTTGTGGGAATCTAATAAACAGCAGCAACAACAGCTGAACACAAAATAAAGCCTTTATTGGCCAAACTTCAAGTTACCCAGTCCAGTCTTTATACTTTACAATTATAATAATACATAGGCTATAGGCCTATATTGAACAATCGAGAAACATCTATAAAGATAGCCTGTATAGCCTAGCAATTTATTCATTTTTTAGGCCTAAACTAAAATCAGTTTGATAAAAAAAAAAAGTTGTGTTAAAATGAATGAGAACAGATGAAAATAAATACATGTGGCCTATATGCGTTGTCGGCTATGTGGTTAAACGGTTATTGTGTGATTTTGTGTATTTTGCTCAAACAACCTGAGGCATCAGTTTTTTAATGCAATTTTGAAAACACTTATCTTTGACAATAAACGCTTCAAAAGAGATTGTAAAAAGCTTCGGTTCACTGTGCTTACGATAGTCTAGTCTAACAGTCTGGGCGCTATGAATAAACACTCTTATGCCAATTGCATAATGAAATGCAATAGGCTAACTCTTGACGAAAGTTATGGAAAACTTATAAATGGTTAAACAGCTGTTGTGTTTTTAGTTGTTGTTGCAGAATCAAATCGAAGCATTAATTTGAAAACAAATAATTATGAAAGAAAGCATCATAATTACCTTTAAAAAAAAGCCACCAAAGAGATTTCAAAAATCCTTAATTAAAGGTGTCTTACTGTAACCCACTTATCTGTTTTCATACACTAGATGGTGCTGTGAGCCACTAGATTCAGGATCAGCGCTGATTCTCGCAGCTCTCGCCGGGTGCAGTGGCGCGCGCCTGTAATCCAAGACACTGGGAGGCTGAGGATGGAGGATCGCTTGAGCTCAGGGGTTCTGGACTGCAGTGGACTATGTCGATCGGGTGTCCGCACTAAGTTCGGCATCGATATGGTGCTTCTGGGGGAGCCCGGGACCACCAGGTCGTCTAAGGAGGGGCGGACCGGCCCAGGTCGGAGACGGAGCAGGTCAAAGTCCCCGTGTCCATCAGTAGTGGGATCGCGCCTGTGAATAGACACTGCAGTGCATCCTGAGCGATACAGCGAGACTCAGTCTTTTGTGTTCACAGTTATTCCCAGTGTCAAATAAATTTTATTACAACTATTCATTATTTTTTATTAGTGTTTCAAGATTGTTAATTAGATGTCAAAATTTTACAATTATAATATAAAGGCCTATCGACAAACAACATCTGTAAGATAGCCTAGCAAATGATTAATTTATTAAACTAAAATCAGTTAGAAAATCAGTTAGATAAAAAAAAAAATTGCGTTAAAATGAATGAGAGCAGATGAAGATAAATACTCTTGGTATAGCCTATATATATTATGAAAGGCTAGATGAAAGTTATGTCTGGAAAACGTCGGCTATGTGGTTAAAACGGTTATTGTGTGATTTTCAAACAACCTGAGGCATCAGGGTTTTTTTAATGAAATTTTGAAAACACTTATCTTTGACAATAAACGCTACAAAAGAGATTGTAAAAAGCTTTAGTTCACTGTGCTTACGGTAGTCTAGTCTAACAGTCTGCTTTCATATGGGCGCTATGAATAAACAATCTTTTGCTAATTGCATGATGAAATGCAATAACTTGACAAAAGTTATGGAAAACTTATATATGGTTAAACGGTTGTTGTGTTTTTTTGTGTGTTCTTGCAGAATCAAATTGAAGCATGAATTTGAAAACAAATAATTATGAAGAAAACATTGTACTTACCTTTAAAAAAAAGCCACCAAGGAGATTTCAAAAAGCTTTAAGTCTTACTGTAACCTAATCATCTGTTTTCATACACTAGATGGCGCTGTGAGCCACTAGATTCAGGATCAGCGCTGATTCTCACAGCTCTCGCCGGGTGCAGTGGCGCGCGTCTGTAATCCAAGACACTGGGAGGCTGAGGCTGGAGGATCGCTTGAGCTCAGGGGTTCTGGACTGCAGTGGACTATGCCGATCGGGTGTCCGCACTAAGTTAGACATCGATATGGTGCCTCTGGGGGAGCCCGGGACCACCAGGTCGTCTAAGGAGGGGCGAACCGGCCCAGGTCGGAGACGGAGCAGGTCAAAGTCCCCGTGTCCATCAGTGGTGGGATCACGCCTGTGAACAGACACTGCAGTGCATCCTGAGCGATACAGAGAGACTCAGTCTTTTGTGTGCAGTTTATTTTGTGGGAATCTAATAAACAGCAGCTCCAACAGCTGAACACAAAATAAAGCCTTTATTGGCCAAACTTCAAGTTACCCAGTCCAGTCTTTATACTTTACAATTATAATAATACATAGGCGATAGGCCTATATTGAACAATCGAGAAACAACATCTATAAAGATAGCCTGTATAGCCTAGCAATTTATTCATTTTTTAGGCCTAAACTAAAATCAGTTTGATAAAAAAAAAAGTTGTGTTAAAATGAATGAGAACAGATAAAAATAAATACATTTGGCCTAAATGCGTTGTCGGCTATGTGGTTAAACGGTTATTGTGTGATTTTGTGTATTTTGCTCAAACAACCTGAGGCATCAGTTTTTTAATGCAATTTTGAAAACACTTATCTTTGACAATAAACGCTTCAAAAGAGATTGTAAAAAGCTTCGGTTCACTGTGCTTACGGTAGTCTAGTCTAACAGTCTGGGCGCTATGAATAAAAACTCTTATGCCAATTGCATAATGAAATGCAATAGGCTAACTCTTGACGAAAGTTATAGAAAACTTATAAATGGTTAAACAGCTGTTGTGTTTTTTGTTGTTGTTGCAGAATCAAATTGAAGCATTAATTTGAAAACAAATAATTATGAAAGAAAGCATCATAATTACCTTTAAAAAAAGCCACCAAAGAGATTTCAAAAAGCCTTAATTAAAGGTGTCTTACTGTAACCCACTTATCTGTTTTCATACACTAGATGGCGCTGTGAGCCGCTAGATTCAGGATCAGCGCTGATTCTCGCAGCTCTTGCCGGGTGCAGTGGCGCGCGCCTGTAATCCAAGACACTGGGAGGCTGCGGCTGGAGGATTGCTTGAGCTCAGGGGTTCTGGACTGCAGTGGACTATGTCGATCGGGTGTCCGCACTAAGTTCGGCATCGATATGGTGCTTCTGGGGGAGCCCGGGACCACCAGGTCGTCTAAGGAGGGGCGAACCGGCCCAGGTCGGAGACGGAGCAGGTCAAAGTCCCCGTGTCCATCAGTAGTGGGATCGCGCCTGTGAATAGACACTGCAGTGCAGCCTGAGCGATAAGGCGAGACTCAGTCTTTTGTGTTCACAGTTATTCCCAGTGTCAAATAAATTTTAGTACAACTATTCATTATTTTTTATTAGTGTTTCAAGATTGTTAATTAGATGTCAAAATTGTACAATTATAATATAAAGGCCTATCGAAAAACAACATCTGTAAGATAGCCTAGCAAATGATAATTTATTAAACTAAAATCAGTTAGAAAATCAGTTGGATAAAAAAAAAAAATTGCATTAAAATGAATGAGAGCAGATGAAGATAAATACTCTTGGTATAGCCTATATATATTATGAAAGGCTAGATGAAAGTTATGTCTGGAAAACGTCGGCTATGTGGTTAAAACGGTTATTGTGTGATTTTCAAACAACCTGAGGCATCAGGGTTTTTTTAATGAAATTTTGAAAACACTTATCTTTGACAATAAACGCTACAAAAGAGATTGTAAAAAGCTTTAGTTCACTGTGCTTACGGTAGTCTAGTCTAACAGTCTGCTTTCATATGGGCGCTATGAATAAACAATCTTTTGCTAATTGCATGATGAAATGCAATAACTTGACAAAAGTTATGGAAAACTTATATATGGTTAAACAGTTGTTGTGTTTTTTTGTGTGTTCTTGCGGAATCAAATTGAAGCATGAATTTGAAAACAAATAATTATGAAGAAAACATTGTACTTACCTTTAAAAAAAAACCCACCAAGGAGATTTCAAAAAGCTTTAAGTCTTACTGTAACCTAATCATCTGTTTTCATACACTAGATGGCGCTGTGAGCCACTAGATTCAGGATCAGCGCTGATTCTCGCAGCTCTCGCCGGGTGCAGTGGCGCGCGCCTGTAATCCAAGACACTGGGAGGCTGAGGCTGGAGGATCGCTTGAGCTCAGGGGTTCTGGACTGCAGTGGACTATGCCGATCGGGTGTCCGCACTAAGTTAGACATCGATATGGTGCCTCTGGGGGAGCCCGGGACCACCAGGTCGTCTAAGGAGGGGCGAACCGGCCCAGGTCGGAGACGGAGCAGGTCAAAGTCCCCGTGTCCATCAGTGGTGGGATCACGCCTGTGAATAGACACTGCAGTGCATCCTGAGCGATACAGCGAGACTCAGTCTTTTGTGTGCAGTTTATTTTGTGGGAATCTAATAAACAGCAGCAACAACAGCTGAACACAAAATAAAGCCTTTATTGGCCAAACTTCAAGTTACCCAGTCCAGTCTTTATATTTTACAATTATAATAATACATAGGCGATAGGCCTATATTGAACAATCGAGAAACAACATCTATAAAGATAGCATGTATAGCCTAGCAATTTATTCATTTTTTTGGCCTAAACTAAAATCAGTTTGATAAAAAAAAAAAAGTTGTGTTAAAATGAATGAGAACAGATGAAAATAAATACATTTGGCCTATATGCGTTGTCGGCTGTGTGGTTAAACGGTTATTGTGTGATTTTGTGTATTTTGCTCAAACAACCTGAGGCATCAGTTTTTTAATGCAATTTTGAAAACACTTATCTTTGACAATAAACGCTTCAAAAGAGATTGTAAAAAGCTTCGGTTCACTGTGCTTACGGTAGTCTAGTCTAACAGTCTGGGCGCTATGAATAAACACTCTTATGCCAATTGCATAATGAAATGCAATAGGCTAACTCTTGACACAGTTATGGAAAACTTATAAATGGTTAAAAAGCTGTTGTGTTTTTTGTTGTTGTTGCAGAATCAAATTGAAGCATTAATTTGAAAACAAATAATTATGAAAGAAAGCTTCATAATTACCTTTAAAAAAAGCCACCATAGAGATTTCAAAAAGCCTTAATTAAAGGTGTCTTACTGTAGCCCACTTATCTGTTTTCATACACTAGATGGCGCTGTGAGCCACTAGATTCAGGATCAGCGCTGATTCTCGCAGCTCTCGCCGGGTGCAGTGGCGCGCGCCTGTAATCCAAGACACTGGGAGGCTGAGGCTGGAGGATCGCTTGAGCTCAGGGGTTCTGGACTGCAGTGGACTATGTCGATCGGGTGTCCGCACTATGTTCGGCATCGATATGGTGCTTCTGGGGGAGCCAGGGACCACCAGGTCGTCTAAGGAGGGGCGAACCGGCCCAGGTTGGAGACGGAGCAGGTCAAAGTCCCCGTGTCCATCAGTGGTGGGATCGCGCCTGTGAATAGACACTGCAGTGCAGCCTGAGCGATACAGCGAGACTCAGTCTTTTGTGTTCACAGTTATTCCCATTGTCAAATTAATTTTATTACAACTATTCATTATTTTTAATTAGTGTTTCAAGATAGTTAATTAGATGTCAAAATTGTACAATTCTAATATAAAGGCCTATCGAAAAACAACATCTGTAAGATAGCCTAGCAAATGATTAATTTATTAAACTAAAATCAGTTAGAAAATCAGTTAGATAAAAAAAAAATTGCGTTAAAATGAATGAGAGCAGATGAAGATAAATACTCTTGGTATAGCCTATATATATTATGAAAGGCTAGATGAAAGTTATGTCTGGAAAACGTCGGCTATGTGGTTAAAACGGTTATTGTGTGATTTTCAAACAACCTGAGGCATCAGGGTTTTTTGTAATGAAATTTTGAAAACACTTATCTTTGACAATAAACGCTACAAAAGAGATTGTAAAAAGCTTTAGTTCACTGTGCTTACGGTAGTCTAGTCTAACAGTCTGCTTTCATATGGGCGCTATGAATAAACAATCTTTTGCTAATTGCATGATGAAATGCAATAACTTGACAAAAGTTATGGAAAACTTATATATGGTTAAACAGTTGTTGTGTTTTTTTGTGTGTTCGGGCAGAATCAAATTGAAGCATGAATTTGAAAACAAATAATTATGAAGAAAACATCGTACTTACCTTTAAAAAAAGGCCACCAAGGAAATTTCAAAAAGCTTTAAGTCTTACTGTAACCTAATCATCTGTTTTCATACACTAGATGGCGCTGTGAGCCACTAGATTCAGGATCAGCGCTGATTCTCGCAGCTCTCGCCGGGTGCAGTGGCGCGCGCCTGTAATCCAAGACACTGGGAGGCTGAGGCTGGAGGATTGCTTGAGCTCAGGGGTTCTGGACTGCAGTGGACTATGTCGATCGGGTGTCCGCACTAAGCTAGACATCGATATGGTGCCTCTGGGGGAGCCTGGGACCACCAGGTCGTCTAAGGAGGGGCGAACCGGCCCAGGTCGGACACGGAGCAGGTCAAAGTCCCCGTGTCCATCAGTGGTGGGATCACGCCTGTGAATAGACACTGCAGTTCATCCTGAGCGATACAGCGAGACTCAGTCTTTTGTGTGCAGTTTATTTTGTGGGAATCTAATAAACAGCAGCAACAACAGCTGAACACAAAATAAAGCCTTTATTGGCCAAACTTCAAGTTACCCAGTCCAGTCTTTATACTTTACAATTATAATGATACATAGGCTATAGGCCTATATTGAACAATCGAGAAACATCTATAAAGATAGCCTGTATAGCCTAGCAATTTATTCATTTTTTAGGCCTAAACTAAAATCAGTTTGATAAAAAAAAAGTTATGTTAAAATGAATGAGAACAGATGAAAATAAATACATTTGGCCTATATGCGTTGTCGGCTATGTGGTTAAACGGTTATTGTGTGATTTTGTGTATTTTGCTCAAACAACCTGAGGCATCAGTTTTTTAATGCAATTTTGAAAACACTTATCTTTGACAATAAACGCTTCAAAAGAGATGGTAAAAAGCTTCGGTTCACTGTGCTTACGGTAGTCTAGTCTAACAGTCTGGGCGCTATGAATAAACACTCTTTTGCCAATTGCATAATGAAATGCAATAGGCTGACTCTTGACGAAAGTTATGGAAAACTTATAAATGGTTAAACAGCTGTTGTGTTTTTTGTTGTTGTTGCAGAATCAAATTGAAGCATTAATTTGAAAACAAATAATTATGAAAGAAAGCATCATAATTACCTTTAAAAAAAGCCACCAAAGAGATTTCAAAAAGCCTTAATTAAAGGTGTCTTACTGTAGCCCACTTATCTGTTTTCATACACTAGATGGCGCTGTGAGCCACTAGATTCAGGATCAGCGCTGATTCTCGCAGCTCTCGCCGGGTGCAGTGGCGCGCGCCTGTAATCCAAGACACTGGGAGGCTGAGGCTGGAGGATCGCTTGAGCTCAGGGGTTCTGGACTGCAGTGGACTATGTCGATCGGGTGTCCGCACTATGTTTCGGCATCGATATGGTGCTTCTGGGGGAGCCCGGGACCACCAGGTCGTCTAAGGAGGGGCGAACCGGCCCAGGTCGGAGACGGAGCAGGTCAAAGTCCCCGTGTCCATCAGTAGTGGGATCGCGCCTGTGAATAGACACTGCAGTGCAGCCTGAGCGATACAGCGAGACTCAGTCTTTTGTGTTCACAGTTATTCCCAGTGTCAAATAAATTTTATTACAACTATTCATTATTTTTTATTAGTGTTTCAAGATTGTTAATTAGATGTCAAAATTGTACAATTATAATATAAAGGCCTATCGAAAAACAACATCTGTAAGATAGCCTAGCAAATGATAATTTATTAAACTAAAATCAGTTAGAAAATCAGTTGGATAAAAAAAAAAAAATTGCATTAAAATGAATGAGAGCAGATGAAGATAAATACTCTTGGTATAGCCTATATATATTATGAAAGGCTAGATGAAAGTTATGTCTGGAAAACGTCGGCTATGTGGTTAAAACGGTTATTGTGTGATTTTCAAACAACCTGAGGCATCAGGGTTTTTTTAATGAAATTTTGAAAACACTTATCTTTGACAATAAACGCTACAAAAGAGATTGTAAAAAGCTTTAGTTCACTGTGCTTACGGTAGTCTAGTCTAACAGTCTGCTTTCATATGGGCGCTATGAATAAACAATCTTTTGCTAATTGCATGATGAAATGCAATAACTTGACAAAAGTTATGGAAAACTTATATATGGTTAAACAGTTGTTGTGTTTTTTTGTGTGTTCTTGCGGAATCAAATTGAAGCATGAATTTGAAAACAAATAATTATGAGGAAAACATTGTACTTACCTTTAAAAAAAAACCCACCAAGGAGATTTCAAAAAGCTTTAAGTCTTACTGTAACCTAATCATCTGTTTTCATACACTAGATGGCGCTGTGAGCCACTAGATTCAGGATCAGCGCTGATTCTCGCAGCTTTCGCCGGGTGCAGTGGCGTGCGTCTGTAATCCAAGACACTGGGAGGCTGAGGCTGGAGGATCGCTTGAGCTCAGGGGTTCTGGACTGCAGTGGACTATGCCGATCGGGTGTCCGCACTAAGTTAGACATCGATATGGTGCCTCTGGGGGAGCCCGGGACCACCAGGTCGTCTAAGGAGGGGCGAACCGGCCCAGGTCGGAGACGGAGCAGGTCAAAGTCCCCGTGTCCATCAGTGGTGGGATCACGCCTGTGAATAGACACTGCAGTGCATCCTGAGCGATAAAGAGAGACTCAGTCTTTTGTGTGCAGTTTATTTTGTGGGAATCTAATAAACAGCAGCAACAACAGCTGAACACAAAATAAAGCCTTTATTGGCCAAACTTCAAGTTACCCAGTCCAGTCTTTATACTTTACAATTATAATAATACATAGGCGATAGGCCTATATTGAACAATCGAGAAACAACATCTATAAAGATAGCCTGTATAGCCTAGCAATTTATTCATTTTTTAGGCCTAAACTAAAATCAGTTTGATAAAAAAAAAGTTGTGTTAAAATGAATGAGAACAGATGAAAATAAATACATTTGGCCTATATGCGTTGTCGGCTATGTGGTTAAACGGTTATTGTGTGATTTTGTGTATTTTGCTCAAACAACCTGAGGCATCAGTTTTTTAATGCAATTTTGAAAACACTTATCTTTGACAATAAACGCTTCAAAAGAGATTGTAAAAAGCTTCGGTTCACTGTGCTCACGGTAGTCTAGTCTAACAGTCTGGGCGCTATGAATAAAAACTCTTATGCCAATTGCATAATGAAATGCAATAGGCTAACTCTTGACGAAAGTTATAGAAAACTTATAAATGGTTAAACAGCTGTTGTGTTTTTTGTTGTTGTTGCAGAATCAAATTGAAGCATTAATTTTAAAACAAATAATTATGAAAGAAAGCATCATAATTACCTTTAAAAAAAAGCCACCAAAGAGATTTCAAAAAGCCTTAATTAAAGGTGTCTTACTGTAACCCACTTATCTGTTTTCATACACTAGATGGCGCTGTGAGCCACTAGATTCAGGATCAGCGCTGATTCTCGTAGCTCTCGCCGGGTGCAGTGGCGCGTGCCTGTAATCCAAGACACTGGGAGGCTGATGCTGGAGGATCGCTTGAGCTCAGGGGTTCTGGACTGCAGTGGACTATGTTGATCGGGTGTCCGCACTAAGTTCGGCATCGATATGGTGCTTCTGGGGGAGCCCGGGACCACCAGGTCGTCTAAGGAGGGGCGAACCGGCCCAGGTCGGAGACGGAGCAGGTCAAAGTCCCCGTGTCCATCAGTAGTGGGATCGTGCCTGTGAATAGACACTGCAGTGCAGCCTGAGCGATAAGGCGAGACTCAGTCTTTTGTGTTCACAGTTATTCCCAGTGTCAAATAAATTTTATTACCACTATTCATTATTTTTTATTAGTGTTTCAAGATTGTTAATTAGATGTCAAAATTGTACAATTATAATATAAAGGCCTATCGAAAAACAACATCTGTAAGATAGCCTAGCAAATGATAATTTATTACACTAAAATCAGTTAGAAAATCAGTTGGATAAAAAAAAAAATTGCGTTAAAATGAATGAGAGCAGATGAAGATAAATACTCTTGGTATAGCCTATATATATTATGAAAGGCTAGATGAAAGTTATGTCTGGAAAACGTCGGCTATGTGGTTAAAACGGTTATTGTGTGATTTTCAAACAACCTGAGGCATCAGGATTTTTTTAATGAATATTTGAAAACACTTATCTTTGACAATAAACGCTACAAATGAGATTGTAAAAAGCTTTAGTTCACTGTGCTTACGGTAGTCTAGTCTAACAGTCTGCTTTCATATGGGCGCTATGAATAAACAATCTTTTGCTAATTGCATGATGAAATGCAATAACTTGACAAAAGTTATGGAAAACTTATATATGTTAAAACAGTTGTTGTGTTTTTTTGTGTGTTCTTGCAGAATCAAATTGAAGCATGAATTTGAAAACAAATAATTATGAAGAAAACATCGTACTTACCTTTAAAAAAAAATCCACCAAGGAGATTTCAAAAAGCTTTAAGTCTTACTGTAACCTAATCATCTGTTTTCATACACTAGATGGCGCTGTGAGCCACTAGATTCAGAATCAGTGCTGATTCTCACAGCTCTCGCCGGGTGCAGTGGCGCGCGCCTGTAATCCAAGACCCTGGGAGGCTGAGGATGGAGGATCGCTTGAGCTCAGGGGTTCTGGACTGCAGTGGACTATGTCGATCGGGTGTCCGCACTAAGTTCGGCATCGATATGGTGCTTCTGGGGGAGCCCGGGACCACCAGGTCGTCTAAGGAGGGGCGGACCGGCCCAGGTCGGAGACGGAGCAGGTCAAAGTCCCTGTGTCCATCAGTAGTGGGATCGCGCCTGTGAATAGACACTGCAGTGCAGCCTGAGCGATACAGCGAGACTCAGTCTTTTGTGTTCACAGTTATTCCCAGTGTCAAATACATTTTATTACAACTATTCATTTTTTTTATTTAGTGTTTCAAGATTGTTAATTAGATGTCAAAATTGTACAATTATAATATTGTGAAGTTTCTTTTGTTTAATATTCATTGTATTCTATTTTCACATCTTTTCGTTAAGGACTTTTATTTTGGTGTTGAGTCCTCAGAGAGAGGATGATGTAACGAGAGGCGGAAGTGCGGGAAAGAAAAAAAGGGATAGAGAGGGTGCGAGCAAGGAATGTGGTGTTGCTCTGCTCTCTAATTCTAACACTCTGCTCAATAAAAGTTGTTAGCCGTCAATATACCAAGTCCATCGTCATTCTTGAGATTAATCCACGGACAGTTTAACCCCACGCCTTACATATTTGGTGGCAGCGGTGATGGTCTCCGGCCTCTTTGGAGAAGTTTATGCTGGACGGGTAACTTATGGTGACGAAAACGAAAAATATATGATATTTGCTGCCCTTTCATCATAGAGACTGGATCAGTTGTACTGGTGGGTTAACTCAGACTGGAACGCGTTTTGCTTAACGTGTAACGTTTTCATTTATATGGACTGTATTCATACGGACTATATTTATAACTTTAGAGCAGCTTTATTGTTTTCACCATCGTGTGAGTTTTCTTTTCATGTACAGTTTTTTATTTATTTCGTTTATTTTGGTGGGGAAAAAAAAGAGTAAAGAAGACGCCTGCATCCCGACGGTTCGAAGTTGGCTCATTGCCAGGATTTGACGACGCTCACTTTTTCTGAAACGTGTGCGCGTGTCTCCCTCCTGTGGCGGCCTTCGGTAACTGCACATAGCCGAGAGTAAAGGAGAAAGCACTGCAAATGTGACTTATAAAATAGACTTGTTATAATTGTTCATCTACTTTTTTTTCAACATTTTTATATATACATCCTCACTACAAAAGTCACAGTATAAGTCTAACTTGCAGACAATCTTTATCAATAAAAGACTTTGCTGGACTGAACTGGTTGGTACAACTGCATTGGCATTACTCTTTTCAAACATGGCAGAAGACAATGTAACAACCCCACAAGTGCACTTCAGAGCTGTTTTACCTCCAGACTTCACTGGGGATGGCAACGAAAGCTTTTCTCAATGGGCTCGTCGTTTTCAAGTATGCTGCGAGACCTCAGGTATGGACAAACCTCAGCTTGCCAAAGTACTTCCTTCAAGATTGGCAGGTGCTGCATTCAGTTACTGGGATAGTTTGTCAGATGACATCAAAGCTGATTATGACGGTACATGTAACAAGATTGCTGCAGTTTTTGATCACAAACAGCTACTGAGAACTTTTCAAACATACTTAAATGCCAGACCGCGTCGGAGCACTGAGCCATTTGAAGTGTATGCTGCTGATTTGACCCGCCTTGTTCACCAGGCTTTTCCGGATTATGGAGAATCTGCCATCAAAGGTGAAATTTTGCGACGCTTTATAGCTGGACTTGAACTTTCATTGCAAACTAAACTGTATGAGTTTGGTGTAACTACACTTGAGGATGCAATTAAAGTAGCTGGTCGGTGTGAGAGGGCACGTTCCACAGTCACTGAGCCTTTTCCACTGCTGACATCCTCTGCACCTGAACCTGCCAAGGTACACAGCCTCACAACTGGGTCTGCCAATATGCTCGCAGCGCAGCTCAGCGACCTCCATCTGAAAGTAGACAAACTTCAGTCTGTCGTGACTATGTTGACACAGCCTAAGCCTCATCACACCAGTGCTGTCTCACCTCCTGATCGTCACTTCACCTATCGTCAGAGATCACCTTCACTTGACAGGGTGAAAGACAATCACTATATGCCATCTTCTCGTTATCAACATTTCACTGCATCTGATGAGCCCTACTCCAGAGGAAGATCTCCTGTACGTTCCAGTAACAGTCATCGCAGACTACACGGGAGCCCCGGGCCAAGTTATCATCAGCGGCAGCAAGGTTATGATAGACCTTCACGATACGACAGTAGAGAGACTCGTTTTAGCCCTCAGCAGAGATATACTGCATACGATGACTCAGTGCCTTCTCAACCCAGCTACAGGCATCAACTGAAAGATGACAGCAGCCCAGGTGAGAACCGAGATCGATGGAGGGATGAGCAGTATCACAGACGTCGCTCTCCAAGTCCACAATGACCCCATTCACGCCATGTACATTTCGTAGAACATCAGCATTCGGGAAACGAGTGGTAACTGGAGATGAGGGCCAATCTTAAGTTCAACTATCAGCGGCCCATAGCAACAATGCAGTCATATCTGTGGACACCACACGCTGGACACCTTACATAAAAGGCCTCGTCGAGGACCAAGAAGTCAGTATTTTCCTTGACACGGGCGCTGGTTTGTCACTCATCAGTGAGGCCTTACGTCAACGCATCCCTGCACTTAAACATCGCCCCTTACTGAAAAGTTTCCAGGTGGCACACACACTGACAGGACAACAGTTAGACATTTTAGGTCCATTATCTGTTACATTACGTCTGGGGTCACACATATTCAGTATGAACATGTATGTCGTGAGAGACTCTAGACAGGATGCTCTTCTTGGGTGGGACTTTTTCAAAATGCATGGTGCCTCAACTGACACAGCCTCTGGTGCTTTTATGTTCAAAAATGACAAAATTTCTCTTCTCAGTTCCTCCCAAGCACTGCCTTTTTGCTGTAATGTGTTCCTGCTCTCACAGGTCTCAGTCCCCCCCTTTGACAGAGATTGTTGTTCCTGCCTCTGTAGCATGTACCTCAGAAACAGGAAGGTTTCCATGGTTTTCAAGGTATTCTGGAACCACATGTGACCTTTGACAAAGATTTAGCTGTTGCTCGTAGCTTCTCTAATGTCGAAAATGGGCTCACAGTAGTTCATCTGCTTAATCCTACACATCAAGACATTGAGTTGCCAAAAACAGACCCATTTAGGTCAGTTCTACACTGTGCGTGACATGCCTTCTGATTTCTATAAGCCTGTGGACGGTCTTGTAGCTCAGGTTAGCCTGCCAAGCCCTTCATGCCAATTACCTGATATTCACATTTGTACAGACACTCTTACTCCCAATGAGTTAGAGGTAGTTAACTCCCTCCTACAAGAGAACTGCAATGTCTTCAGTACTTCTTCTACTGATCTAGGTAGAACTGATTTGATTAAGCATAGCATACACACATCCTCCACATCCCCTGTGCGTCAGAGAGCATACCGTACATCTCCTATCCTATGAGAGGAAATCCACAAACAAGTAGAGAAACTCCTTGATGCTGACTTAATTGAGCCTAGCCATAGCCCATGGGCCTCCCCAGTGATACTTGTTCGTAAGAAGGATGGGTCTTACAGATTTTGTATTGATTATAGGCGGTTGAACTCGATAACCATTAAAGATGCACATCCCCTGCCACGTGTGGATGACAGTTTAGATGCCCTTTCTGGGGCCACCTTGTTTAGCACTCTAGATTTGTCAAGTGGCTATTGGCAGACTCAAATGGATGATGCTAGTAAAGAAAAAACTGCCTTTACTACGGGAGATTCCCTCTATCAATTTAAGGTCATGCCAATGGGCCTTACCAATGCCCCCCCCCAACATTTCAGAGGTTGATGGAGCTTGTTCTCCATGGCCTCCATTGGTCTAAGACTCTGATTTATCTTGATGACATCATAGTCTTCAGTAAGACCTTTAAAGATCACATTCATGATCTCTCTGAAGTGTTTGGAAGATTGCGGCAGGCTGGTCTCAAACTCCATCCTCGAAAGTGTCAGTTTTTCAAACAATCTGTACTCTTTCTAGGACATGTGGTTTCAAAGGATGGCATTCAACCTGACCCCAAAGTGACTGAGAAAGTGCTGAATTGGCCTCGTCCAACTACACCTACAGAGGTTAGAGCTTTCATAGGCCTCTGTTCATACTATCGCCGGTTTGTCAGAGACTTTGCGGAAAAAGCAGCCCCTCTACACAATCTGACGATGAAACATACCAAATTCACATGGAGTGAACAATGTGAGGACACATTTCAGTATTTTCGCCATGCTCTGTCTTCCCCTCCCATTCTCACCTACCCTGATTTCAGCAAGTCTTTTATTCTCTATACGGACGTATCTCACCATGCGATTGGTTCCGTACTTGCGCAACAGGGTGTTGAAAAGGTAGTAGCCTATGCCAGTCATGTGCTAAGCACAACAGAGCGTAACTGGTCCACCTTTGACAGAGAATGGTGGGCTATTGTTTGGTCAGTTAGACATTTCTCACACTACTTACAAGGATGCCCCTTTGTGATTGTTACAGACCATCGTCCCTTGTTAGGGTTAAAGAAAATGCCTATTGATCGAGATCCAACAGGGCGTAGAGCACGTTGGGTATTGGAGCTTGACGTCTACAATTGGGTCATAAAACACAGGAATGGCGTAAAGCACACAAATGCAAATTCACTATCTAGACGCCCGAGTCAAAGTGATACTATTCCTTCTGTTCCCTCAATGTCAGACAAACCAGAACCTTCGGTAGTCACCGCCCCTCTTACCGCTCATGCTGTCATAGACCTTTCTCAGACTTTGTCAGTCGATCTTGAACAGGGTCAAAAAGATGATGTCACACTGAGGACAGTAAGTGAATGGTTGAGGGAAGAAAAGAGACCCCCAGCTTGGGTTCTAAAGAAGGGGTCGACAGAGCTCAAAGTATACTGGCGACAGTTTGATAGACTGCATTTGCAGGATGGAAAAATCTACCGTTTTGCCTGTAACAAACCTAAAGAGTCACCCACTCTTCATGTAGTCATTCCCAGTAAAGCTGTCCCCCAGGTGTTACAGTTTTTACATGGTCATTCCACTGTAGGTCACCTTGGTCATAAAAAGACACTTGCAAGGGCCAGGGAGCATTTCTATTGGCCATACATGGCTAGAGACATAGAGAACTACTGCCAACAGTGTGTTTCATGCCAGTCCAGATCTATGCCAGTCCCACATCGAGTAGCTCCCCTACAGACCATTCATGCCAATCATCCTTTCGAAAAGGTAGCAGCTGACATTACTGAGCTTCCTGTGACACCATCAGGCCATAGATATGTCCTTGTTCTTCAAGACTATTTCACCAAGTATGTGAATTTGTACCCTATGAAGGACCAAAGAGCTGTAACAGTGGCACACTGTATTTTTGAACAGTATGTCACAGACCATGGTGTTCCTGAAAACCTTCATGCCTTCAGTTTGAGGCAGATTTAATCAAGGAGTTGTGTTCCAAGTTGGGTGTCACCAAAACTAGGACATCTCCTTATCATCCTGAGGGAGATGGTTTAATTGAAAGATTCAATCGCACCCTGAAAGACCAATTGAGTAAATGTCTGTATCAGCAAACAGAGTCATGGGACACCATGTTGAGGTCAATTCAGTTCTCTTACAATACCAGTGTGCACAGCAGTACTGGATACACCCCCTTTTTCCTTGTTCAAGGACGTGAAGCCAGGCTGCCTGTTCATTTACTCTTTCCTTGTCCTACTGAAGCTTCTAGTGCCTCTGCTGGCACCCCAGCAGAGTATGCTACGTCTGTCTACAGGAAGCTGCAGTTTGCATTCAAGTTGCGTCAGGAGAATCAGGAACGTGCTCACGCACAGCAAAAAGCTCAATATGACAAAAAGGCCAAATTCACCACGTACAGTGTGGGAGACTTGGTTTGGCTGAATGATCCTGCTCATTCCCGATGTAAACTGGCCCCACGCTGGAAAGGACCCTACATTGTAACACGAACTGTTCAGCCTGCCGATGGTAATTCTGTGCTGTATGCTATTTAGCCAAAAGGTTTTCCTGAAAAGACACCGCAAGTGGTACATCATAATCGTCTTAAAACCTACCTGCCTTCCACATATCAGCTGGGGCGAACAGTATCCGATGCATCGTCTCCCATTACACAGACTGTGGAAAAGGAAGTACCCCCTAATACTTCTAATTCTTCTACACTTGCTGTCCGAGAGAACTTGCCTTCTGTTGTCTTTACTGGAGAAGTCCCCAATCAGAGTCCAACTAGGACATTGCTTTTGGGACAGTTACCGCTGAGCTTAACTCAAAACACTGGACAGTTGAATGTTCCTCAGCCTGATAATATGGACTATGTAACCTCAGAAGTAGGCTGTTCTACTGCTGTGGCTCCACGTGCTGTTCTAGACTCTAGACCGTTAGGTCGCAGGCCTGTCAAATTGCCTGCAAAGTTCAAAGACTATGTTGTGAAGTAAAAAAAAAAAAAAAAAAAAAGTTATCCATCCTTTGCTTTATAACTTTTGCTGAAACCCTTGCATGTCTTGGACTACAGACCATTTTGTGTTTATTGAAACTTTTGGTTTTCGGTGCACCAATAATCTGCACATTGCTTTGCCTGGTTTATTAAGGTCATTGTTATTTTCTGTGTGTTGAAAACGTGGACGTTTCTTTTCCCACGGGGTAACTAATGTGAAGTTTCTTTTGTTTAATATTCATTGTATTCTATTTTCACATCTTTTTGTTAAGGACTTTTATTTTGGTGTTGAGTCCTCAGAGAGAGGATGATATAACGAGAAGCGGAAGTGCGGGAAAGAAAAAAAGGGATAGAGAGGGTGCGAGTGAGGAGTGTGGTGTTGCTCTGCTCTCTAATTCTAACACTCTGCTCAATAAAAGTTGTTAGCCGTCAATATTCCAAGTCCATCGTCATTCTTGAGATTAATCCACGGACAGTTAAACCCCACGCCTTACAATATAAAGGCCTATCGAAAAACAACATCTGTAAGATAGCCTAGCAAATGATTAATTTATTAAACTAAAAATCAGTTAGAAAATCAGTTAGATAAAAAAAATAATGAATTGCGTTAAAATGAATGAGAGCAGATGAAGATAAATACTCTTGGTATAGCCTATATATATTATGAAAGGCTAGATGAAAGTAATGTCTGGAAAACGTTGGCTATGTGGTTAAAACCGTTATTGTGTGATTTCCAAACAACCTGAGGCATCAGGGTTTTTATAATGCAATTTTGAAAACACTTATCTTTGACAATAAACGCTACAAAAGAGATTGTAAAAAGCTTTAGTTCACTGTGCTTACGGTAGTCTAGTCTAACAGTCTGCTTTCATATGGGCGCTATGAATAAACAATATTTTGCTAATTGCATGATGAAATGCAATAACTTGACAAAAGTTATGGAAAACTTATATATGGTTAAACAGCTGTTGTGTTTTTTTGTGTGTTCTTGCAGAATCAAATTGAAGCATGAATTTGAAAACAAAAAAGCCACCAAGGAGATTTCAAAAAGCTTTAAGTCTTACTGTAACCTAATCATCTGTTTTCATACACTAGATGGCGCTGTGAGCCACTAGATTCAGGATCAGCGCTGATTCTCACAGCTCTCGCCGGGTGCAGTGGCGCGCGCCTGTAATCCAAGACACTGGGAGGCTGAGGCTGGAGGATCGCTTGAGCTCAGGGGTTCTGGACTGCAGTGGACTATGCCGATCGGGTGTCCGCACTAAGTTAGACATCGATATGGTGCCTCTGGGGGAGCCCGGGACCACCAAGTCGTCTAAGAAGGGGCGAACCGGCCCAGGTCGGAGACGGAGCAGGTCAAAGTCCCCGTGTCCATCAGTGGTGGGATCACGCCTGTGAATAGACACTGCAGTGCATCCTGAGCGATACAGCGAGACTCAGTCTTTTGTGTGCAGTTTATTTTGTGGGAATCTAATAAACAGCAGCAACAACAGCTGAACACAAAATAAAGCCTTTATTGGCCAAACTTCAAGTTACCCAGTCCAGTCTTTATACTTTACAATTATAATAATACATAGGCGATAGGCCTATATTGAACAATCGAGAAACATCTATAAAGATAGCCTGTATAGCCTAGCAATTTATTCATTTTTTAGGCCTAAACTAAAATCAGTTTGATAAAAAAAAAGTTGTGTTAAAATGAATGAGAACAGATGAAAATAAATACATTTGGCCTATATGCGTTGTCGGCTATGTGGTTAAACGGTTATTGTGTGATTTTGTGTATTTTGCTCAAACAACCTGAGGCATCAGTTTTTTAATGAAATTTTGAAACACCTTAACTTTGACAATAAACGCTTCAAAAGAGATTGTAAAAAGCTTCGGTTCACTGTGCTTACGGTAGTCTAGTCTAACAGTCTGGGCGCTATGAATAAACACTCTTATGCCAATTGCATAATGAAATGCAATAGGCTAACTCTTGACGAAAGTTATGGAAAACTTATAAATGGTTAAACAGCTGTTGTGTTTTTTGTTGTTGTTGCAGAATCAAATTGAAGCATTAATTTGAAAACTAATAATTATGAAAGAAAGCATCATAATTATCTTTAAAAAAAAGCCACCAAAGAGATTTCAAAAAGCCTTAATTAAAGGTGTCTTACTGTAACCCACTCATCTGTTTTCATACACTAGATGGCGCTGTGAGCCACTAGATTCAGGATCAGCGCTGATTCTCGCAGCTCTCGCCGGGTGCAGTGGCGCGCGCCTGTAATCCAAGACACTGGGAGGCTGAGGCTGGAGGATTGCTTGAGCTCAGGGGTTCTGGACTGCAGTGGACTATGTCGATCGGGTGTCCGCACTATGTTCGGCATCGATATGGTGCTTCTGGGGGAGCCCGGGATCACCAGGTCGTCTAAGGAGGGGCGAACCGGCCCAGGTTGGATATGGAGCAGGTCAAAGTCCCCGTGTCCATCAGTGGTGGGATCGCACCTGTGAATAGACACTGCAGTGCAGCCTGAGCGATAAGGCGAGACTCAGTCTTTTGTGTTCACAGTTATTCCCATTGTCAAATTAATTTTATTACAACTATTCACTATTTTTTATTAGTGTTTCAAGATTGTTAATTAGATGTCAAAATTTTACAATTATAATATAAAGGCCTATCGAAAAACAACATCTGTAAGATAGCCTAGCAAATGATTAATTTATTAAACTAAAATCAGTTAGAAAATCAGTTAGATAAAAAAAAAAATTGCGTTAAAATGAATGAGAGCAGATGAAGATAAATACTCTTGGTATAGCCTATATATATTATGAAAGGCTAGATGAAAGTTATGTCTGGAAAACGTCGGCTATGTGGTTAAAACGGTTATTGTGTGATTTTCAAACAACCTGAGGCATCAGGGTTTTTTTAATGAAATCTTGAAAACACTTATCTTTGACAATAAACGCTACAAAAGAGATTGTAAAAAGCTTTAGTTCACTGTGCTTACGGTAGTCTAGTCTAACAGTCTGCTTTCATATGGGCGCTATGAATAAACAATCTTTTGCTAATTGCATGATGAAATGCAACAACTTGACAAAAGTTATGGAAAACTTATATATGGTTAAACAGTTGTTGTGTTTTTTTGTGTGTTCTTGCAGAATCAATTTGAAGCATGAATTTGAAAACAAATAATTATGAAGAAAACATTGTACTTACCTTTAAAAAAAAACCACCAAAGAGATTTCAAAAAGCTTTAAGTCTTACTGTAACCTAATCATCTGTTTTCATACACTAGATGGCGCTGTGAGCCACTAGATTCAGGATCAGCGCTGATTCTCGCAGCTCTCGCCGGGTGCAGTGGCGCGCGCCTGTAATCCAAGACACTGGGAGGCTGAGGCTGGAGGATCGCTTGAGCTCAGGGGTTCTGGACTGCAGTGGACTATGTCGATCGGGTGTCCGCACTATGTTCGGCATCGATATGGTGCTTCTGGGGGAGCCCGGGACCACCAGGTCGTCTAAGGAGGGGCGAACCGGCCCAGGTCGGAGACGGAGCAGGTCAAAGTCCCCGTGTCCATCAGTGGTGGGATCACGCCTGTGAATAGACACTGCAGTGCATCCTGAGCGATACAGCGAGACTCAGTCTTTTGTGTTCACAGTTATTCCCATTGTCAAATTAATTTTATTACAACTATTCATTATTTTTAATTAGTGTTTCAAGATAGTTAATTAGATGTCAAAATTGTACAATTATAATATAAAGGCCTATCGAAAAACAACATCTGTAAGATAGCCTAGCAAATGATTAATTTATTAAACTAAAATCAGTTAGAAAATCAGTTAGATAAAAAAAAAAATTGCGTTAAAATGAATGAGAGCAGATGAAGATAAATACTCTTGGTATAGCCTATATATATTATGAAAGGCTAGATGAAAGTTATGTCTGGAAAACGTCGGCTATGTGGTTAAAACGGTTATTGTGTGATTTTCAAACAACCTGAGGCATCAAGGTTTTTTTAATGAAATTTTGAAAACACTTATCTTTGACAATAAACGCTACAAAAGAGATTGTAAAAAGCTTTAGTTCACTGTGCTTACGGTAGTCTCGTCTAACAGTCTGCTTTCATATGGGCGCTATGAATAAACAATCTTTTGCTAATTGCATGATGAAATGCAATAACTTGACAAAAGTTATGGAAAACTTATATATGGTTAAACAGTTGTTGTGTTTTTTTGTGTGTTCTTTCAGAATCAAATTGAAGCATGAATTTGAAAACAAATAATTATGAAGAAAACATTGTACTTACCTTTAAAAAAAACCCACCAAGGAGATTTCAAAAAGCTTTAAGTCTTACTGTAACCTAATCATCTGTTTTCATACACTAGATGGCGCTGTGAGCCACTAGATTCAGGATCAGCGCTGATTCTCGCAGCTCTCGCCGGGTGCAGTGGCGCGCGCCTGTAATCCAAGACCCTGGGAGGCTGAGGCTGGAGGATCGCTTGAGCTCAGGGGTTCTGGACTGCAGTGGACTATGTCGATCGGGTGTCCGCACTAAGTTAGACATCGATATGGTGCCTCTGGGGGAGCCCGGGACCACCAGGTCGTCTAAGGAGGGGCGAACCGGCCCAGGTCGGACACGGAGCAGGTCAAAGTCCCCGTGTCCATCAGTGGTGGGATCACGCCTGTGAATAGACACTGCAGTGCATCCTGAGCGATACAGCGAGACTCAGTCTTTTGTGTGCAGTTTATTTTGTGGGAATCTAATAAACAGCAGCAACAACAGCTGAACACAAAATAAAGCCTTTATTGGCCAAACTTCAAGTTACCCAGTCCAGTCTTTATACTTTACAATTATAATAATACATAGGCGATAGGCCTATATTGAACAATCGAGAAACAACATCTATAAAGATAGCATGTATAGCCTAGCAATTTATTCATTTTTTAGGCCTAAACTAAAATCAGTTTGATAAAAAAAAAGTTGTGTTAAAATGAATGAGAACAGATGAAAATAAATACATTTGGCCTATATGCGTTGTCGGCTGTGTGGTTAAACGGTTATTGTGTGATTTTGTGTATTTTGCTCAAACAACCTGAGGCATCAGTTTTTTAATGCAATTTTGAAAACACTTATCTTTGACAATAAACGCTTCAAAAGAGATTGTAAAAAGCTTCGGTTCACTGTGCTTACGGTAGTCTAGTCTAACAGTCTGGGCGCTATGAATAAACACTCTTATGCCAATTGCATAATGAAATGCAATAGGCTAACTCTTGACGAAAGTTATGGAAAACTTATAAATGGTTAAAAAGCTGTTGTGTTTTTTGTTGTTGTTGCAGAATCAAATTGAAGCATTAATTTGAAAACAAATAATTATGAAAGAAAGCTTCATAATTACCTTTAAAAAAAAGCCACCATAGAGATTTCAAAAAGCCTTAATTAAAGGTGTCTTACTGTAGCCCACTTATCTGCTTTCATACACTAGATGGCGCTGTGAGCCACTAGATTCAGGATCAGCGCTGATTCTCGCAGCTCTCGCCGGGTGCAGTGGCGCGCGCCTGTAATCCAAGACACTGGGAGGCTGAGGCTGGAGGATCGCTTGAGCTCAGGGGTTCTGGACTGCAGTGGACTATGTCGATTGGGTGTCCGCACTATGTTCGGCATCGATATGGTGCTTCTGGGGGAGCCCGGGACCACCAGGTCGTCTAAGGAGGGGCGAACCGGCCCAGGTCGGAGACGGAGCAGGTCAAAGTCCCCGTGTCCATCAGTGGTGGGATCGCGCCTGTGAATAGACACTGCAGTGCAGCCTGAGCGATACAGCGAGACTCAGTCTTTTGTGTTCACAGTTATTCCCATTGTCAAATTAATTTTATTACAACTATTCATTATTTTTAATTAGTGTTTCAAGATAGTTAATTAGATGTCAAAATTGTACAATTATAATATAAAGGCCTATCGAAAAACAACATCTGTAAGATAGCCTAGCAAATGATTAATTTATTAAACTAAAATCAGTTAGAAAATCAGTTAGATAAAAAAAAAAATTGCGTTAAAATGAATGAGAGCAGATGAAGATAAATACTCTTGGTATAGCCTATATATATTATGAAAGGCTAGATGAAAGTTATGTCTGGAAAACGTCGGCTATGTGGTTAAAACGGTTATTGTGTGATTTTCAAACAACCTGAGGCATCAGGGTTTTTTTAATGAAATTTTGAAAACACTTATCTTTGACAATAAACGCTACAAAAGAGATTGTAAAAAGCTTTAGTTCACTGTGCTTACGGTAGTCTAGTCTAACAGTCTGCTTTCATATGGGCGCTATGAATAAACAATCTTTTGCTAATTGCATGATGAAATGCAATAACTTGACAAAAGTTATCGAAAACTTATATATGGTTAAACAGTTGTTGTGTTTTTTTGTGTGTTCGGGCAGAATCAAATTGAAGCATGAATTTGAAAACAAATAATTATGAAGAAAACATCGTACTTACCTTTAAAAAAAGGCCACCAAGGAGATTTCAAAAAGCTTTAAGTCTTACTGTAACCTAATCATCTGTTTTCATACACTAGATGGCGCTGTGAGCCACTAGATTCAGGATCAGCGCTGATTCTCGCAGCTCTCGCCGGGTGCAGTGGCGCGCGCCTGTAATCCAAGACACTGGGAGGCTGAGGCTGGAGGATTGCTTGAGCTCAGGGGTTCTGGACTGCAGTGGACTATGTCGATCGGGTGTCCGCACTAAGTTAGACATCGATATGGTGCCTCTGGGGGAGCCCGGGACCACCAGGTCGTCTAAGGAGGGGCGAACCGGCCCAGGTCGGAGACGGAGCAGGTCAAAGTCCCCGTGTCCATCAGTGGTGGGATCGCGCCTTATGAATAGACACTGCAGTGCAGCCTGAGCGATACAGCGAGACTCAGTCTTTTGTTTGCAGTTTATTTTGTGGGAATCTAATAAACAGCAGCAACAACAGCTGAACACAAAATAAAGCCTTTATTGGCCAAACTTCAAGTTACCCAGTCCAGTCTTTATACTTTACAATTATAATAATACATAGGCTATAGGCCTATATTGAACAATCGAGAAACAACATCTATAAAGATAGCATGTATAGCCTAGCAATTTATTCATTTTTTAGGCCTTAACTAAAATCGGTTTGATAAAAAAAAAAGTTGTGTTAAAATGATTGAGAACAGATGAAAATAAATACATTTGGCCTATATGCGTTGTCGGCTATGTGGTTAAACGGTTATTGTGTGATTTTGTGTATTTTGCTCAAACAACCTGAGGCATCAGTTTTTTAATGCAATTTTGAAAACACTTATCTTTGACAATAAACGCTTCAAAAGAGATTGTAAAAAGCTTCGGTTCACTGTGCTTACGGTAGTCTAGTCTAACAGTCTGGGCGCTATGAATAAACACTCTTATGCCAATTGCATAATGAAATGCAATAGGCTAACTCTTGACGAAAGTTATGGAAAACTTATAAATGGTTAAACAGCTGTTGTGTTTTTAGTTGTTGTTGCAGAATCAAATCGAAGCATTAATTTGAAAACAAATAATTATGAAAGAAAGCATCATAATTACCTTTAAAAAAAAGCCACCAAAGAGATTTCAAAAATCCTTAATTAAAGGTGTCTTACTGTAACCCACTTATCTGTTTTCATACACTAGATGGCGCTGTGAGCCACTAGATTCAGGATCAGCGCTGATTCTCGTAGCTCTCGCCGGGTGCAGTGGCGTGCGCCTGTAATCCAAGACACTGGGAGGCTGAGGCTGGAGGATTGCTTGAGCTCAGGGGTTCTGGACTGCAGTGGACTATGTCGATCGGGTGTCCGCACTATGTTCGGCATCGATATGGTGCTTCTGGGGGAGCCCGGGACCACCAGGTCGTCTAAGGAGGGGCGAACCGGCCCAGGTCGGAGACGGAGCAGGTCAAAGTCCCCGTGTCCATCAGTGGTGGGATCGCGCCTGTGAATAGACACTGCAGTGCAGCCTGAGCGATACAGCGAGACTCAGTCTTTTGTGTTCACAGTTATTCCCATTGTCAAATTAATTTTATTACAACTATTCATTATTTTTAATTAGTGTTTCAAGATAGTTAATTAGATGTCAAAATTGTACAATTATAATATAAAGGCCTATCGAAAAACAACATCTGTAAGATAGCCTAGCAAATGATTAATTTATTAAACTAAAATCAGTTAGAAAATCAGTTAGATAAAAATAAAAATTGCATTAAAATGAATGAGAGCAGATGAAGATAAATACTCTTGGTATAGCCTATATATATTATGAAAGGCTAGATGAAAGTTATGTCTGGAAAACGTCGGCTATGTGGTTAAAACGGTTATTGTGTGATTTTCAAACAACCTGAGGCATCAGGGTTTTTTTAATGAAATTTTGAAAACACTTATCTTTGACAATAAACGCTACAAAAGAGATTGTAAAAAGCTTTAGTTCACTGTGCTTACGGTAGTCTAGTCTAACAGTCTGCTTTCATATGGGCGCTATGAATAAACAATCTTTTGCTAATTGCATGATGAAATGCAATAACTTGACAAAAGTTATGGAAAACTTATATATGGTTAAACAGTTGTTGTGTTTTTTTGTGTGTTCGGGCAGAATCAAATTGAAGCATGAATTTGAAAACAAATAATTATGAAGAAAACATCGTACTTACCTTTAAAAAAAGGCCACCAAGGAAATTTCAAAAAGCTTTAAGTCTTACTGTAACCTAATCATCTGTTTTCATACACTAGATGGCGCTGTGAGCCACTAGATTCAGGATCAGCGCTGATTCTCGCAGCTCTCGCCGGGTGCAGTGGCGCGCGCCTGTAATCCAAGACACTGGGAGGCTGAGGCTGGAGGATTGCTTGAGCTCAGGGGTTCTGGACTGCAGTGGACTATGTCGATCGGGTGTCCGCACTAAGTTAGACATCGATATGGTGCCTCTGGGGGAGCCCGGGACCACCAGGTCGTCTAAGGAGGGGCGAACCGGCCCAGGTCGGAGACGGAGCAGGTCAAAGTCCCCGTGTCCATCAGTGGTGGGATCGCGCCTGTGAATAGACACTGCAGTGCATCCTGAGCGATACAGCGAGACTCAGTCTTTTGTTTGCAGTTTATTTTGTGGGAATCTAATAAACAGCAGCAACAACAGCTGAACACAAAATAAAGCCTTTATTGGCCAAACTTCAAGTTACCCAGTCCAGTCTTTATACTTTACAATTATAATGATACATAGGCTATAGGCCTATATTGAACAATCGAGAAACATCTATAAAGATAGCCTGTATAGCCTAGCAATTTATTCATTTTTTAGGCCTAAACTAAAATCAGTTTGATAAAAAAAAAAGTTGTGTTAAAATGAATGAGAACAGAAGAAAATAAATACATTTGGCCTATATGCGTTGTCGGCTGTGTGGTTAAACGGTTATTGTGTGATTTTGTGTATTTTGCTCAAACAACCTGAGGCATCAGTTTTTTAATGCAATTTTGAAAACACTTATCTTTGACAATAAACGCTTCAAAAGAGATTGTAAAAAGCTTCGGTTCACTGTGCTTACGGTAGTCTAGTCTAACAGTCTGGGCGCTATGAATAAACACTCTTATGCCAATTGCATTATGAAATGCAATAGGCTAACTCTTGACGAAAGTTATGGAAACTTATAAATGGTTAAAAAGCTGTTGTGTTTTTTGTTGTTGTTGCAGAATCAAATTGAAGCATTAATTTGAAAACAAATAATTATGAAAGAAAGCTTCATAATTACCTTTAAAAAAAAGCCACCATAGAGATTTCAAAAAGCCTTAATTAAACGTGTCTTACTGTAGCCCACTTATCTGTTTTCATACACTAGATGGCGCTGTGAGCCACTAGATTCAGGATCAGCGCTGATTCTCACAGCTCTCGCCGGGTGCAGTGGCGCCCGCCTGTAATCCAAGACACTGGGAGGCTGAGGCTGGAGGATTGCTTGAGCTCAGGGGTTCTGGACTGCAGTGGACTATGTCGATCGGGTGTCCGCACTATGTTCGGCATCGATATGGTGCTTCTGGGGGAGCCCGGGATCACCAGGTCGTCTAAGGAGGGGCGAACCGGCCCAGGTTGGAGACAGAGCAGGTCAAAGTCCCCGTGTCCATCAGTGGTGGGATCGCGCCTGTGAATAGACACTGCAGTGCAGCCTGAGCGATACAGCGAGACTCAGTCTTTTGTGTTCACAGTTATTCCCATTGTCAAATTAATTTTATTACAACTATTCATTATTTTTAATTAGTGTTTCAAGATAGTTAATTAGATGTCAAAATTGTACAATTATAATATAAAGGCCTATCGAAAAACAACATCTGTAAGATAGCCTAGCAAATGATTAATTTATTAAACTAAAATCAGTTAGAAAATCAGTTAGATAAAAAAGAAAATTGCGTTAAAATGAATGAGAGCAGATGAAGATAAATACTCTTGGTATAGCCTATATATATTATGAAAGGCTAGATGAAAGTTATGTCTGGAAAACGTCGGCTATGTGGTTAAAACGGTTATTGTGTGATTTTCAAACAACCTGAGGCATCAGGGTTTTTTTAATGAAATTTTGAAAACACTTATCTTTGACAATAAACGCTACAAAAGAGATTGTAAAAAGCTTTAGTTCACTGTGCTTACGGTAGTCTAGTCTAACAGTCTGCTTTCATATGGGCGCTATGAATAAACAATCTTTTGCTAATTGCATGATGAAATGCAATAACTTGACAAAAGTTATGGAAAACTTATATATGGTAAAACAGTTGTTGTGTTTTTTGTGTGTTCGGGCAGAATCAAATTGAAGCATGAATTTGAAAACAAATAATTATGAAGAAAACATCGTACTTACCTTTAAAAAAAGGCCACCAAGGAGATTTCAAAAAGCTTTAAATCTTACTGTAACCTAATCATCTGTTTTCATACACTAGATGGCGCTGTGAGCCACTAGATTCAGAATCAGCGCTGATTCTCGCAGCTCTCGCCGGGTGCAGTGGCGCGCGCCTGTAATCCAAGACACTGGGAGGCTGAGGCTGGAGGATCGCTTGAGCTCAGGGGTTCTGGACTGCAGTGGACTATGCCGATCGGGTGTCCGCACTAAGTTAGACATCGATATGGTGCCTCTGGGGGAGCCCGGGACCACCAGGTCATCTAAGGAGGGGCGAACCGGCCCAGGTCGGACAGGGAGCAGGTCAAAGTCCCCGTGTCCATCAGTGGTGGGATCATGCCTGTGAATAGACACTGCAGTGCATCCTGAGCGATACAGCGAGACTCAGTCTTTTGTGTGCAGTTTATTTTGTGGGAATCTAATAAACAGCAGCAACAACAGCTGAACACAAAATAAAGCCTTTATTGGCCAAACTTCAAGTTACCCAGTCCAGTCTTTATACTTTACAATTATAATAATACATAGGCGATAGGCCTATATTGAACAATCGAGAAACAACATCTATAAAGATAGCATGTATAGCCTAGCAATTTATTCATTTTTTTAGGCCTAAACTAAAATCAGTTTGATAAAAAAAAAAGTTGTGTTAAAATGAATGAGAGCAGATGAAAATAAATACATTTGGCCTATATGCGTTGTCGGCTGTGTGGTTAAACAGTTATTGTGTGATTTTGTGTATTTTGCTCAAACAACCTGAGGCATCAGTTTTTTAATGCAATTTTGAAAACACTTATCTTTGACAATAAACGCTTCAAAAGAGATTGTAAAAAGCTTCGGTTCACTGTGCTTACGGTAGTCTAGTCTAACAGTCTGGGCGCTATGAATAAACACTCTTATGCCAATTGCATAATGAAATGCAATAGGCTAACTCTTGACGAAAGTTATGGAAAACTTATATATGGTTAAACAGCTGTTGTGTTTTTTGTTGTTGTTGCAGAATCAAATTGAAGCATTAATTTGAAAACAAATAATTATGAAAGAAAGCTTCATAATTACCTTTAAAAAAAGCCACCATAGAGATTTCAAAAAGCCTTAATTAAAGGTGTCTTACTGTAGCCCACTTATCTGTTTTCATACACTAGATGGCGCTGTGAGCCACTAGATTCAGGATCAGCGCTGATTCTCGCAGCTCTCGCCGGGTGCAGTGGCGCGCGCCTGTAATCGAAGACACTGGGAGGCTGAGGCTGGAGGATTGCTTGAGCTCAGGGGTTCTGGACTGCAGTGGACTATGTCGATCGGGTGTCCGCACTATGTTCGGCATCGATATGGTGCTTCTGGGGGAGCCCGGGACCACCAGGTCGTCTAAGGAGGGGCGAACCGGCCCAGGTCGGAGACGGAGCAGGTCAAAGTCCCCGTGTCCATCAGTGGTGGGATCGCGCCTGTGAATAGACACTGCAGTGCATCCTGAGCGATACAGCGAGACTCAGTCTTTAGTGTTCACAGTTATTCCCATTGTCAAATAAATTTTATTACAACTATTCATTATTTTTAATTAGTGTTTCAAGATTGTTAATTAGATGTCAAAATTGTACAATTATAATATAAAGGCCTATCGAAAAACAACATCTGTAAGATAGCCTAGCAAATGATAATTTATTAAACTAAAATCAGTTAGAAAATCAGTTGGATAAAAAAATAAATAAATTGCGTTAAAATGAATGAGAGCAGATGAAGATAAATACTCTTGGTATAGCCTATATATATTATGAAAGGCTAGATGAAAGTTATGTCTGGAAAACGTCGGCTATGTGGTTAAAACGGTTATTGTGTGATTTTCAAACAACCTGAGGCATCAGGGTTTTTTTAATGAAATTTTGAAAACACTTATCTTTGACAATAAACGCTACAAAAGAGATTGTAAAAAGCTTTAGTTCACTGTGCTTACGGTAGTCTAGTCTAACAGTCTGCTTTCATAGGGGCGCTATGAATAAACAATATTTTGCTAATTGCATGATGAAATGCAATAACTTGGCAAAAGTTATGGAAAACTTATATATGGTTAAACAGTTGTTGTGTTTTTTTGTGTGTTCGGGCAGAATCAAATTGAAGCATGAATTTGAAAACAAATAATTATGAAGAAAACATCGTACTTACCTTTAAAAAAAGGCCACCAAGGAGATTTCAAAAAGCTTTAAGTCTTACTGTAACCTAATCATCTGTTTTCATACACTAGATGGCGCTGTGAGCCACTAGATTCAGGATCAGCGCTGATTCTCACAGCTCTCGCCGGGTGCAGTGGCGCGCACCTGTAATCCAAGACACTGGGAGGCTGAGGCTGGAGGATCGCTTGAGCTCAGGGGTTCTGGACTGCAGTGGACTATGCCGATCGGGTGTCCGCACTAAGTTAGACATCGATATGGTGCCTCTGGGGGAGCCCGGGACCACCAGGTCGTCTAACGAGGGGTGAACCGGCCCAGGTCGGAGACGGAGCAGGTCAAAGTCCCCGTGTCCATCAGTGGTGGGATCGCGCCTGTGAATAGACACTGCAGTGCATCCTGAGCGATACAGCGAGACTCAGTCTTTTGTTTGCAGTTTATTTTGTGGGAATCTAATAAACAGCAGCAACAACAGCTGAACACAAAATAAAGCCTTTATTGGCCAAACTTCAAGTTACCCAGTCCAGTCTTTATACTTTACAATTATAATAATACATAGGCTATAGGCCTATATTGAACAATCGAGAAACATCTATAAAGATAGCCTGTATAGCCTAGCAATTTATTCATTTTTTAGGCCTAAACTAAAATCAGTTTGATAAAAAAAAAAGTTGTGTTAAAATGAATGAGAACAGATGAAAATAAATACATTTGGCCTATATGCGTTGTCGGCTATGTGGTTAAACGGTTATTGTGTGATTTTGTGTATTTTGCTCAAACAACCTGAGGCATCAGTTTTTTAATGCAATTTTGAAAACACTTATCTTTGACAATAAACGCTTCAAAAGAGATTGTAAAAAGCTTCGGTTCACTGTGCTTACGGTAGTCTAGTCTAACAGTCTGGGCGCTATGAATAAACACTCTTATGCCAATTGCATAATGAAATGCAATAGGCTAACTCTTGACGAAAGTTATGGAAAACTTATAAATGGTTAAACAGCTGTTGTGTTTTTAGTTGTTGTTGCAGAATCAAATCGAAGCATTAATTTGAAAACAAATAATTATGAAAGAAAGCATCATAATTACCTTTAAAAAAAAGCCACCAAAGAGATTTCAAAAATCCTTAATTAAAGGTGTCTTACTGTAACCCACTTATCTGTTTTCATACACTAGATGGCGCTGTGAGCCACTAGATTCAGGATCAGCGCTGATTCTCGCAGCTCTCGCCGGGTGCAGTGGCGCGCGCCTGTAATCCAAGACACTGGGAGGCTGAGGCTGGAGGATCGCTTGAGCTCAGGGGTTCTGGACTGCAGTGGACTATGTCGATCGGGTGTCCGCACTAAGTTCGGCATCGATATGGTGCTTCTGGGGAAGCCCGGGACCACCAGGTCGTCTAAGGAGGGGCGAACCGGCCCAGGTCGAAGACGGAGCAGGTCAAAGTCCCCGTGTCCATCAGTAGTGGGATCGTGCCTGTGAATAGACACTGCAGTGCAGCCTGAGCGATACAGCGAGACTCAGCCTTTTGTGTTCACAGTTATTCCCATTGTCAAATAAATTTTATTACAACTATTCATTATTTTTAATTAGTGTTTCAAGATAGTTAATTAGATGTCAAAATTGTACAATTATAATATAAAGGCCTATCGAAAAACAACATCTGTAAGATAGCCTAGCAAATGATTAATTTATTAAACTAAAATCAGTTAGAAAATCAGTTAGATAAAAAAAAAATTGCGTTAAAATGAATGAGAGCAGATGAAGATAAATACTCTTGGTATAGCCTATATATATTATGAAAGGCTAGATGAAAGTTATGTCTGGAAAACGTCGGCTATGTGGTTAAAACGGTTATTGTGTGATTTTCAAACCACCTGAGGCATCAGGGTTTTTTTTAATGAAATTTTGAAAACACTTATCTTTGACAATAAACGCTACAAAAGAGATTGTAAAAAGCTTTAGTTCACTGTGCTTACAGTAGTCTAGTCTAACAGTCTGCTTTCATATGGGCGCTATGAATAAACAATCTTTTGCTAATTGCATGATGAAATGCAATAACTTGACAAAAGTTATGGAAAACTTATATATGGTAAAACAGTTGTTGTGTTTTTTTGTGTGTTCTTGCAGAATCAAATTGAAGCATGAATTTGAAAACAAATAATTATGAAGAAAACATCGTACTTACCTTTAAAAAAAAGCCACCAAGGAGATTTCAAAAAGCTTTAAGTCTTACTGTAACCTAATCATCTGTTTTCATACACTAGATGGCGCTGTGAGCCACTAGATTCAGAATCAGCGCTGATTCTCACAGCTCTCGCCGGGTGCAGTGGCGCGCGCCTGTAATCCAAGACACTGGGAGGCTGAGGATGGAGGATCGCTTGAGCTCAGGGGTTCTGGACTGCAGTGGACTATGTCGATCGGGTGTCCGCACTAAGTTCGGCATCGATATGGTGCTTCTGGGGGAGCCCGGGACCACCAGGTCGTCTAAGGAGGGGCGGACCGGCCCAGGTCGGAGACGGAGCAGGTCAAAGTCCCCGTGTCCATCAGTAGTGGGATCGCGCCTGTGAATAGACACTGCAGTGCATCCTGAGCGATACAGCGAGACTCAGTCTTTTGTGTTCACAGTTATTCCCAGTGTCAAATACATTTTATTACAACTATTCATTATTTTTAATTAGTGTTTCAAGATTGTTAATTAGATGTCAAAATTGTACAATTATAATATTGTGAAGTTTCTTTTGTTTAATATTCATTGTATTCTATTTTCACATCTTTTCGTTAAGGACTTTTATTTTGGTGTTGAGTCCTCAGAGAGAGGATGATGTAACGAGAGGCGGAAGTGCGGGAAAGAAAAAAAGGGATAGAGAGGGTGCGAGCAAGGAATGTGGTGTTGCTCTGCTCTCTAATTCTAACACTCTGCTCAATAAAAGTTGTTAGCCGTCAATATTCCAAGTCCATCGTCATTCTTGAGATTAATCCACGGACAGTTAAACCCCACGCCTTACATATTTGGTGGCAGCGGTGATGGTCTCCGGCCTCTTTGGAGAAGTTTATGCTGGACGGGTAACTTATGGTGACGAAAACGAAAAATATATGATATTTGCTGCCCTTTCATCATAGAGACTGGATCAGTTGTACTGGTGGGTTAACTCAGACTGGAACACGTTTTGCTTAACGTGTAACGTTTTCATTTACATGGATTGTATTCATACGGACTATATTTATAACTTTAGAGCAGCTTTATTGTTTTCACCATCGTGTGAGTTTTCTTTTCATGTGCAGTTTTTTATTTATTTCGTTTATTTTGGTGGGGAAAAAAAAGAGTAAAGAAGACGCCTGCATCCCGACGGTTCGAAGTTGGCTCATTGCCAGGATTTGACGACGCTCACTTTTTCTGAAACGTGTGCGCGTGTCTCCCTCCTGTGGCGGCCTTCGGTAACTGCACATAGCCGAGAGTAAAAGGAGAAAGCACTGCAAATGTGACTTATAAAATAGACTTGTTATAATTGTTCATCTACTTTTTTTTCAACATTTTTATATATACATCCTCACTACAAAAGTCACAGTATAAGTCTAACTTGCAGACAATCTTTATCAATAAAAGACTTTGCTGGACTGAACTGGTTGGTACAACTGCATTGGCATTACTCTTTTCAAACATGGCAGAAGACAATGTAACAACCCCACAAGTGCACTTCAGAGCTGTTTTACCTCCAGACTTCACTGGGGATGGCAACGAAAGCTTTTCTCAATGGGCTCGTCGTTTTCAAGTATGCTGCGAGACCTCAGGTATGGACAAACCTCAGCTTGCCAAAGTACTTCCTTCAAGATTGGCAGGTGCTGCATTCAGTTACTGGGATAGTTTGTCAGATGACATCAAAGCTGATTATGACGGTACATGTAACAAGATTGCTGCAGTTTTTGATCACAAACAGCTACCGAGAACTTTTCAAACATACTTAAATGACAGACCGCGTCGGAGCACTGAGCCATTTGAAGTGTATGCTGCTGATTTGACCCGCCTTGTTCACCAGGCTTTTCCGGATTATGGAGAATCTGCCATCAAAGGTGAAATTTTGCGACGCTTTATAGCTGGACTTGAACTTTCATTGCAAACTAAACTGTATGAGTTTGGTGTAACTACACTTGAGGATGCAATTAAAGTAGCTGGTCGGTGTGAGAGGGCACGTTCCACAGTCACTGAGCCTTTTCCACTGCTGACATCCTCTGCACCTGAACCTGCCAAGGTACACAGCCTCACAACTGGGTCTGCCAATATGCTCGCAGCGCAGCTCAGCGACCTCCATCTGAAAGTAGACAAACTTCAGTCTGTCGTGACTATGTTGACACAGCCTAAGCCTCATCACACCAGTGCTGTCTCACCTCCTGATCGTCACTTCACCTATCGTCAGAGATCACCTTCACTTGACAGGGTGAAAGACAATCACTATATGCCATCTTCTCGTTATCAACATTTCACTGCATCTGATGAGCCCTACTCCAGAGGAAGATCTCCTGTACGTTCCAGTAACAGTCATCGCAGACTACACGGGAGCCCCGGGCCAAGTTATCATCAGCGGCAGCAAGGTTATGATAGACCTTCACGATACGACAGTAGAGAGACTCGTTTTAGCCCTCAGCAGAGATATACTGCATACGATGACTCAGTGCCTTCTCAACCCAGCTACAGGCATCAACTGAAAGATGACAGCAGCCCAGGTGAGAACCGAGATCGATGGAGGGATGAGCAGTATCACAGACGTCGCTCTCCAAGTCCACAATGACCCCATTCACGCCATGTACATTTCGTAGAACATCAGCATTCGGGAAACGAGTGGTAACTGGAGATGAGGGCCAATCTTAAGTTCAACTATCAGCGGCCCATAGCAACAATGCAGTCATATCTGTGGACACCACACGCTGGACACCTTACATAAAAGGCCTCGTCGAGGACCAAGAAGTCAGTATTTTCCTTGACACGGGCGCTGGTTTGTCACTCATCAGTGAGGCCTTACGTCAACGCATCCCTGCACTTAAACATCGCCCCTTACTGAAAAGTTTCCAGGTGGCACACACACTGACAGGACAACAGTTAGACATTTTAGGTCCATTATCTGTTACATTACGTCTGGGGTCACACATATTCAGTATGAACATGTATGTCGTGAGAGACTCTAGACAGGATGCTCTTCTTGGGTGGGACTTTTTCAAAATGCATGGTGCCTCAACTGACACAGCCTCTGGTGCTTTTATGTTCAAAAATGACAAAATTTCTCTTCTCAGTTCCTCCCAAGCACTGCCTTTTTGCTGTAATGTGTTCCTGCTCTCACAGGTCTCAGTCCCCCCCTTTGACAGAGATTGTTGTTCCTGCCTCTGTAGCATGTACCTCAGAAACAGGAAGGTTTCCATGGTTTTCAAGGTATTCTGGAACCACATGTGACCTTTGACAAAGATTTAGCTGTTGCTCGTAGCTTCTCTAATGTCGAAAATGGGCTCACAGTAGTTCATCTGCTTAATCCTACACATCAAGACATTGAGTTGCCCAAACAGACCCATTTAGGTCAGTTCTACACTGTGCGTGACATGCCTTCTGATTTCTATAAGCCTGTGGACGGTCTTGTAGCTCAGGTTAGCCTGCCAAGCCCTTCATGCCAATTACCTGATATTCACATTTGTACAGACACTCTTACTCCCAATGAGTTAGAGGTAGTTAACTCCCTCCTACAAGAGAACTGCAATGTCTTCAGTACTTCTTCTACTGATCTAGGTAGAACTGATTTGATTAAGCATAGCATACACACATCCTCCACATCCCCTGTGCGTCAGAGAGCATACCGTACATCTCCTATCCTATGAGAGGAAATCCACAAACAAGTAGAGAAACTCCTTGATGCTGACTTAATTGAGCCTAGCCATAGCCCATGGGCCTCCCCAGTGATACTTGTTCGTAAGAAGGATGGGTCTTACAGATTTTGTATTGATTATAGGCGGTTGAACTCGATAACCATTAAAGATGCACATCCCCTGCCACGTGTGGATGACAGTTTAGATGCCCTTTCTGGGGCCACCTTGTTTAGCACTCTAGATTTGTCAAGTGGCTATTGGCAGACTCAAATGGATGATGCTAGTAAAGAAAAAACTGCCTTTACTACGGGAGATTCCCTCTATCAATTTAAGGTCATGCCAATGGGCCTTACCAATTCCCCCCCCCAACATTTCAGAGGTTGATGGAGCTTGTTCTCCATGGCCTCCATTGGTCTAAGACTCTGATTTATCTTGATGACATCATAGTCTTCAGTAAGACCTTTAAAGATCACATTCATGATCTCTCTGAAGTGTTTGGAAGATTGCGGCAGGCTGGTCTCAAACTCCATCCTCGAAAGTGTCAGTTTTTCAAACAATCTGTACTCTTTCTAGGACATGTGGTTTCAAAGGATGGCATTCAACCTGACCCCAAAGTGACTGAGAAAGTGCTGAATTGGCCTCGTCCAACTACACCTACAGAGGTTAGAGCTTTCATAGGCCTCTGTTCATACTATCGCCGGTTTGTCAGAGACTTTGCGGAAAAAGCAGCCCCTCTACACAATCTGACGATGAAACATACCAAATTCACATGGAGTGAACAATGTGAGGACACATTTCAGTATTTTCGCCATGCTCTGTCTTCCCCTCCCATTCTCACCTACCCTGATTTCAGCAAGTCTTTTATTCTCTATACGGACGTATCTCACCATGCGATTGGTTCCGTACTTGCGCAACAGGGTGTTGAAAAGGTAGTAGCCTATGCCAGTCATGTGCTAAGCACAACAGAGCGTAACTGGTCCACCTTTGACAGAGAATGGTGGGCTATTGTTTGGTCAGTTAGACATTTCTCACACTACTTACAAGGATGCCCCTTTGTGATTGTTACAGACCATCGTCCCTTGTTAGGGTTAAAGAAAATGCCTATTGATCGAGATCCAACAGGGCGTAGAGCACGTTGGGTATTGGAGCTTGACGTCTACAATTGGGTCATAAAACACAGGAATGGCGTAAAGCACACAAATGCAAATTCACTATCTAGACGCCCGAGTCAAAGTGATACTATTCCTTCTGTTCCCTCAATGTCAGACAAACCAGAACCTTCGGTAGTCACCGCCCCTCTTACCGCTCATGCTGTCATAGACCTTTCTCAGACTTTGTCAGTCGATCTTGAACAGGGTCAAAAAGATGATGTCACACTGAGGACAGTAAGTGAATGGTTGAGGGAAGAAAAGAGACCCCCAGCTTGGGTTCTAAAGAAGGGGTCGACAGAGCTCAAAGTATACTGGCGACAGTTTGATAGACTGCATTTGCAGGATGGAAAAATCTACCGTTTTGCCTGTAACAAACCTAAAGAGTCACCCACTCTTCATGTAGTCATTCCCAGTAAAGCTGTCCCCCAGGTGTTACAGTTTTTACATGGTCATTCCACTGTAGGTCACCTTGGTCATAAAAAGACACTTGCAAGGGCCAGGGAGCATTTCTATTGGCCATACATGGCTAGAGACATAGAGAACTACTGCCAACAGTGTGTTTCATGCCAGTCCAGATCTATGCCAGTCCCACATCGAGTAGCTCCCCTACAGACCATTCATGCCAATCATCCTTTCGAAAAGGTAGCAGCTGACATTACTGAGCTTCCTGTGACACCATCAGGCCATAGATATGTCCTTGTTCTTCAAGACTATTTCACCAAGTATGTGAATTTGTACCCTATGAAGGACCAAAGAGCTGTAACAGTGGCACACTGTATTTTTGAACAGTATGTCACAGACCATGGTGTTCCTGAAAACCTTCATGCCTTCAGTTTGAGGCAGATTTAATCAAGGAGTTGTGTTCCAAGTTGGGTGTCACCAAAACTAGGACATCTCCTTATCATCCTGAGGGAGATGGTTTAATTGAAAGATTCAATCGCACCCTGAAAGACCAATTGAGTAAATGTCTGTATCAGCAAACAGAGTCATGGGACACCATGTTGAGGTCAATTCAGTTCTCTTACAATACCAGTGTGCACAGCAGTACTGGATACACCCCCTTTTTCCTTGTTCATGGACGTGAAGCCAGGCTGCCTGTTCATTTACTCTTTCCTTGTCCTACTGAAGCTTCTAGTGCCTCTGCTGGCACCCCAGCAGAGTATGCTACATCTGTCTACAGGAAGCTGCAGTTTGCATTCAAGTTGCGTCAGGAGAATCAGGAACGTGCTCACGCACAGCAAAAAGCTCAATATGACAAAAAGGCCAAATTCACCACGTACAGTGTGGGAGACTTGGTTTGGCTGAATGATCCTGCTCATTCCCGATGTAAACTGGCCCCACGCTGGAAAGGACCCTACATTGTAACACGAACTGTTCAGCCTGCCGATGGTAATTCTGTGCTGTATGCTATTTAGCCAAAAGGTTTTCCTGAAAAGACACCGCAAGTGGTACATCATAATCGTCTTAAAACCTACCTGCCTTCCACATATCAGCTGGGGCGAACAGTATCCGATGCATCGTCTCCCATTACACAGACTGTGGAAAAGGAAGTACCCCCTAATACTTCTAATTCTTCTACACTTGCTGTCCGAGAGAACTTGCCTTCTGTTGTCTTTACTGGAGAAGTCCCCAATCAGAGTCCAACTAGGACATTGCTTTTGGGACAGTTACCGCTGAGCTTAACTCAAAACACTGGACAGTTGAATGTTCCTCAGCCTGATAATATGGACTATGTAACCTCAGAAGTAGGCTGTTCTACTGCTGTGGCTCCACGTGCTGTTCTAGACTCTAGACCGTTAGGTCGCAGGCCTGTCAAATTGCCTGCAAAGTTCAAAGACTATGTTGTGAAGTAAAAAAAAAAAAAAAAAAAAAGTTATCCATCCTTTGCTTTATAACTTTTGCTGAAACCCTTGCATGTCTTGGACTACAGACCATTTTGTGTTTATTGAAACTTTTGGTTTTCGGTGCACCAATAATCTGCACATTGCTTTGCCTGGTTTATTAAGGTCATTGTTATTTTCTGTGTGTTGAAAACGTGGACGTTTCTTTTCCCACGGGGTAACTAATGTGAAGTTTCTTTTGTTTAATATTCATTGTATTCTATTTTCACATCTTTTTGTTAAGGACTTTTATTTTGGTGTTGAGTCCTCAGAGAGAGGATGATATAACGAGAAGCGGAAGTGCGGGAAAGAAAAAAAGGGATAGAGAGGGTGCGAGCGAGGAGTGTGGTGTTGCTCTGCTCTCTAATTCTAACACTCTGCTCAATAAAAGTTGTTAGCCGTCAATATTCCAAGTCCATCGTCATTCTTGAGATTAATCCACGGACAGTTAAACCCCACGCCTTACAATATAAAGGCCTATCGAAAAACAACATCTGTAAGATAGCCTAGCAAATGATTAATTTATTAAACTAAAATCAGTTAGAAAATCAGTTAGATAAAAAAAATAATGAATTGCGTTAAAATGAATGAGAGCAGATGAAGATAAATACTCTTGGTATAGCCTATATATATTATGAAAGGCTAGATGAAAGTAATGTCTGGAAAACGTCGGCTATGTGGTTAAAACCGTTATTGTGTGATTTCCAAACAACCTGAGGCATCAGGGTTTTTATAATGCAATTTTGAAAACACTTATCTTTGGCAATAAACGCTACAAAAGAGATTGTAAAAAGCTTTAGTTCACTGTGCTTACGGTAGTCTAGTCTAACAGTCTGCTTTCATATGGGCGCTATGAATAAACAATCTTTTGCTAATTGCATGATGAAATGCAATAACTTGACAAAAGTTATGGAAAACTTATATATGGTTAAACAGCTGTTGTGTTTTTTTGTGTGTTCTTGCAGAATCAAATTGAAGCATGAATTTGAAAACAAAAAAGCCACCAAGGAGATTTCAAAAAGCTTTAAGTCTTACTGTAACCTAATCATCTGTTTTCATACACTAGATGGCGCTGTGAGCCACTAGATTCAGGATCAGCGCTGATTCTCACAGCTCTCGCCGGGTGCAGTGGCGCGCGCCTGTAATCCAAGACACTGGGAGGCTGAGGCTGGAGGATCGCTTGAGCTCAGGGGTTCTGGACTGCAGTGGACTATGCCGATCGGGTGTCCGCACTAAGTTAGACATCGATATGGTGCCTCTGGGGGAGCCCGGGACCACCAAGTCGTCTAAGAAGGGGCGAACCGGCCCAGGTCGGAGACGGAGCAGGTCAAAGTCCCCGTGTCCATCAGTGGTGGGATCACGCCTGTGAATAGACACTGCAGTGCATCCTGAGCGATACAGCGAGACTCAGTCTTTTGTGTGCAGTTTATTTTGTGGGAATCTAATAAACAGCAGCAACAACAGCTGAACACAAAATAAAGCCTTTATTGGCCAAACTTCAAGTTACCCAGTCCAGTCTTTATACTTTACAATTATAATAATACATAGGCTATAGGCCTTGTTGTGGCAAAACTTCTGTTAAACATCATCACTGCGTAAGAGACACTCAGAGTCAAATTAATAAAAAAGAAAAGTATTTATTCTTGCAAGAATAGGCCCAGTCGCCAACACAGCAGTTACCCTGTGAAGTGAGTGACGCGCACCAGGAAGACATGAGACAGCCTTTATACTCTTTTCAAGGTTCCTCCTCACAGCAGTTACCCTTTCACCCACTCAGATAAGGTCCCCACTGCTGTTCAGTTTCTACTAAAGACACAACCTGGCCCTGAAATAAACTAGCCAAATCTTGACCATTCCTAAGGTCAAGATGTCCTGTCCCATATATTCCTGAAACGTCACGCACAAGCCCGTACACACATATACTTTTACACATTGAATAGGTTCAATCCCTTATGATATCTGTTAGGAATAAATGACTATTAAAATTTCTACAACAATTCCCCACTTTTTATCATTCTGATTACCCATAATCACAATAATAAACAAAAAGACAAATTTTAAGTCATATCATCACGCTACTCTTCATCTCTGGTTTTCGCATAACTGATCACTCTTCATAAGCATTTGTGAAATATTATTTAGAAAAGAAAAAGCTTAGGCTGTTTTGCAAGGATAGTCCCTTAAATATTAGCAAGCAAGTAAAGAATTTAATTAAAGCCGGGCTAAATGAATAGGCACTGCTATTGCACTCTCGACCTAGATCGAACCCTCAGTCACCTCAATTAAATAAGAAATAGTGTACAGATTACTTAGGAAAACAACCCCATCAATTCACACTGGTTATTTTAGCAGGTCATCAAAAATACAAAGAATAAAAGTAGAATAGAATCCTTCATTTCAAACCCTCTCCTTGTACGCCACCTCGTAACACGGATGACCGCTGTTTGTAACCTTCTTTAAATCTTTGCCCTTAATCTTTCTCAGAAAATAAAAAAAGAATAGAAGAAAAACAACCAGAACATACATTTAACACATCTCACTGTAGCTTCCGCTACCTGTCTCGTCGCATTTTGTTAATCCTTGGGATAGACTGTCATTTTTTTTTACCAATTGAACAGACAGCAGGTTTTCACCTGTCTCTGTTATCGTATTCACCCATGAATAACAAAATTATCATAACACATACAATCCTAACTCCTACCATTAAGCCTTTTCCATTAAATTTATGTCCATCTTCCACATTTTATTCACTTCTAATTCAATTTATTAAGCTCTATTGAATGCACTGTTTAACTAATCTAACCAGAGAAGTCTTATAATTTTATCCGTTCCTCTAACCAAATTAGTTGTTCAAAATTAACTCTAATATCTCTAGTACGGACACATCAATCAATAGATTTTCTACATTTACAATCAAATCAATACCTAGTTCGATTCAATCAAACAAAATCATCAAAATCATCACAAGAACAGAGACTTCTGTTAAACTTAAACCGTCAGTTGGCAGTTGGTTCCTCCAGGTGTGTTGATCATCTTGTTCGCCCCACGGACGTTCCGTGTTCGCCAGGGTGACACTTTGCGTGCCGTTGCAATGGTCTTTCCCTCGTAGGCGAGGCAGACAGTTACTAGCACCGTCTTCTTTAAACCTCACTTTCTGCTCTATTGGATGGTTGAGGCCTGTTGGTGTTGTCTAAGGCATGGACCCAGGTGTCACACTCTCCAACCATTTTCTGATCCTTACAAGGTCTTCCCTTTTATCAAGACCGCACCCCCACTGGAATGAACCATACCTTGCCTGCTGTCACCTGTGAATGGAGACCTTAACTATTTTGTTAGTGATGCTTGTCTAGCCGCTCGTCCCTTTTGGTGTGACCTGTGGAACCAACAGCCTGAAACATATTATCACCGGATAATTTCTTGCTCATTTAATAGCACTCGGGGTCCTTTTCCCCTGAAAAACATTCAACCCACTTTGCTCATGTCCACAACACAATATTTATATATTTTGGAACAGAATCAGTTCTGTTTGCTGCAATCCATCCTGACATTCTGCAAAAGGAAAATCTTAAGTTATGCGCTGCGCAGGTGTGGAACCTTTCTCCTACAATAATAACCCAGGCCAGGATAGTTAGCCAAATTCATCCATAGCCATCATTTTATTGGGGCACATTCTGCCCTGTATCAAAAGTCTCCATCATCTGTAGAGAAAAACAAATGTCGAGGTTATTTTCAGATAGTAAAGTACACGTAGTTTCTTTTGTCTGCTGTGCTGCCGCAGCCTTCGCAACTTTTGTTTGGAACGGCCTTTTACCCAATTAAACCCAGTGTCCTCCCAACATATATTGTTCTTTAGTAACCCATATTTTGTCAATCCTTACCATCTCCCTTTTGATGCACGACTCAACTCGTGCATCAATTTAAACTAATTTGATTTGCCATCAACACCAACCCAAACGGCGTCTTTCAGCCAAATTTCCTCCAGACATCTTTCTCTGTCTCTGAAACAAAGTATTACGTTCTTCACTTAAAGCCACAATCTCATCTTCTTATCGAAGTATTTGAAGGGCAACGGCCCTGAGTCTCACAGCGAATCCTACTTTTCAGGCCTGTTGTTTGGTCTCTCAAGTCAGTCATCTACAAGCATTTCCAAAGTCATCAATTGTTTCTATCAGGTCAGGTCGTGCTGTACAGACTTGGTCAATGTCAGTCAATCATTTCCCCCCCTTTTCATCCCAATACTCATAAATGTGAGGGGCTCTCTTGCTAATTTCATGTTGACTTAGCCAATATGTCTATAACATTTTCATTTATCTCAGCCCATGCCAGAAGGTAATCTACAACTCCGCAATTCCAATTTACATCAAATACTTAAACTGATCCAGAACGTAATTCAAATCAACATCATAAAGACAAAAGTAATTAATTCCAGACAGAGCTTGATGACCAATCAGTTTAAAGCTCGTCCTATGTTCTGTATCATCTTTTCACCTAACAGAATTAGCAGTTTCCTTTAAAATTTGTCATTTGCCAAAAGCCATCCTAGTGGGTAATGACACAATATACACCCCATTCAGACTTAGTATTAGTACCCCAAACTAACACACAGTCACATACAAGACAAAGTGCTGTCACCATCACACACACTCATATTAGACACGCATGTCAACTGCTCCTTTTCAATATATCGTCTCTAAAAAGATTTAAATTTTAAGTACGATTTTAAACTTCGCATTTTCCTCTAGGTTTACCTAATTTTACATGGTATCTTGACCAGTTTTAAATCATGTCTGTTCATTATTCATTTGATTTTTAGAAAAGGCAGCTGGGTTGTTTTGGTTCCTTATCATTATTTTTCTTCAGCTTGCTCTAGCAGGCCGATACAAGAAAGAAAGAAAGACACAGTTACCATCCCTTCCTCCAACTCAGGCAGTCTCTCTCACTATTAACAAATAGTATTTTCCACAGCCTTCTAAGACTGTAACTTAGACAAAATTTAAATTCATTACAATAACCTTTGACCATTCATCTTTGTTATGCAGACCTTTCTTAAATCTACGAAAGCTGTCTTCATCTTTAGTCACCACCATGTCTACTGACCTTCAGGAGTTAAGACTATGTTATAGACATATTAGTTCAAAATCAACACTTCTATACATTTTCTTGCCTATAAGGCAACCAATACATGCAAGTTTGCTACTGTCTCCACATCAAATAATGGCAATCCCCTCCTGGGTCAGCTGGCTCTTGAAAGGCCATTGGCTCTTAAACTATAATCTCCATCAGGGTGTTGTCCCCCTGGCATAGTTGCAGACACTTCTCATAATGAAAAACAAGCCATACAACCAATGCGGTTTCTTCCTGCGAGTGGTATAGAGGAAACTCACATTTTCTGGGTCAGACTGCCGTAACTCCTCACAGCGCATCTCACCTCTCAATGCTCTGCTGACCCCAGTGGCCTCCAGTAATCAGCCCTCAACTCTCATACCTTTCTCACGTATAACACCTCCATCCGGAGGTGCCCAGTGTTCGTGACCCCCTGCGTTGGGCTGTCCCCTGGCCAGGAAGATCATCCCGTCATTGAGTAGCCACTCGTACACACTGGTGACCGCTCTTTCCCATCACACAATCAGTTTTCTTCAACAGAACTCAGCTGTTTTCTGGAGCTTAGGAAAGGCACGTTCAAGAGTCACCAGAGCCATTCCGATTGCCTAATAGTGTTCACGCAGGGAGACAGGTTAATAACAGCAGTATTTAATCACTTAAATCCATTAACCATATTAATCATCAACCTAGCTACTTAGATTATACTCAGTGAATTTAGATCACAGCCATACATTCAGTGTACTGTTACTGTACATCTGTAGCCGTAGCCTTCGGCCCTGTTTCATGGTGGAAACTTAAAGAAGTTACTGGTCCTCTATCGTTTAAGATCTGCATCATTATTTTACAGACTTCTTTAAAGTCATTCAGTTTTACATTTAAAACATTCTCAAATACCACTTGCCCACTTAATGGCAATGATTTATTTTAACATCTCTGTGTCTGATTTTCAACCGAAACACTGTGCTTTTACTATAAATAGCTTATTACTTATGACACAGGCTCAAAAAACAGCTTTTAGCTGACATGATTGAGAGAGACTCTGAGACTTTCAGGACTGGCACACTGTACTCTCATAAACTTCTAACATCAAACTCTATCTAGCATCTTTTAACTCTATCCCAGCTTAAGGCATATTTGCCAGAAATTACATGTGTTTCCAAATAAACATTTTTATAGTTGTCTTTTGCCCATATCTCATGGAATTTCGACATTAGAAATTTCCACTCAGATTGAGTCTCTGTCGTACTGGCGGTTTTCAGCCACAGCAGACATCAGATTCAGATAACCGAGCTGTTTCATTACAGCCAATAACAAACTTATCTTTTGAAAGCAAAACATCAACTTCTAGTTCTTTCATGGTCAAAACACTAACAGAACACATTTTACATTTAACAACTGTTAATCCAGTAGCCTATTACTTCTACTTATTTGATCTTAAATACAAATAATTATTCTAGTTCTCAATTACCATAGCTTAATATCTGACTTCAACGTTTTTTCTAGGAGTTTATCACTCTCCAATCAGGATTCACACTAACTTTGACAAGGCTACTCTGCATCCTTTGCAGTTATTATAAATCATCTGTGAGATTTGTCTCTCTATGTAACCTGAACCCTTCTTAAAATGTTGAATTAAAACACAATCATGCTTTTAGTTACTTTTATATCACACTAACTTTCATCAAACTGTTTCACTGTTTCAAAAAAAATTACTATTATAGATCTTTTCTTCAAAAGGATTCACTTTAAGACTTCAATCTTTTGACCCTGTTTTTATCACTTATTCTTTCTCAGACGAAAATGTTAATGTCGTCATTTAAACACTGATCTACTTTCAAACCCACATTATTACCACAAATGTGTCACTATCACATCTCCAAACACCTTCTCGGTGGGCATTTACAGTTACGTGTTAAATGGTCCTGCTGACCACAATTAAAGCACTCTCTGTCGGCTCCAACTTACTGCACATCACTGAAGCAGTGTGTCCCATTCAGGAATGCAAACAGAGCTGATAAGCAGTTCTCTGTATTCTTTTACAGTCCACCAGTGGCGGATTCAATCCCAATAGCCGCATCATAATCTTTATCATTATTATTGGCCGCACATCAATTTTCTTAAGCTGCATAAGTTGTTTGCACAAAGTTTTCATTTAACTTTAGCCATACTTGTCCAGGGAAATGATCCCTGACCCAGAATTTCCATTATAAAACAGACATCTTTTGCGTCAATTACTTAATATCAACAAATATCCGACATTATACATTATTGATTTCCAGAATCTTTGGTCAAAGTTGTCTTTACATTTGACTAATTTGGTATAATCAGCAACAACACTGATTACAAGACAAGTGTATATTTAACATCCGGAAGCCGGGCTGAATAAGCAAACACTGTTGCTGTACTCCCAGCATAGCTGGACCCTCAGTCACTCCTCAGATATTAAATACAGACATCGTCTCCAATCATAAATACCAGGCTATATGCATTCGTTTTTTTATAAAACTATAATTTCCATAAATTCTGTCAGACATTTTATTTTCATGACATATAGGTTTCCACTATATGTCTTCTCAATCTTTCCCTACATACCAGTTCCTTCTGTATCCTCTCCTTTCTTTTCTCTACATGCCAGTTCCTTCATTATCTAACCAGTACATGATTGTTTAACTACAATCCCCACACACACATATCTCACACACCAACCTTCTTGTTTTCCCTTCACTTCCCTCTTCCATCAAGTTTCTCAGTTTTTTCAATGTCTAACATACATTTTCCCTCATAATATTTTCCTCATTTGATAAAAAAAAACCGGTGTGTCAAATTTGGCAATCTTGCTCTGAGATTTTCCCATACTGGCTGTTTCTGTTACTCTGTGGATTTTTGTTCGACGCTGCGTCTACTAATCTGATGGACGTCTCCACCAGATCTGATCCACTTACCCTCAGACCAGGCAGGGCGCACCCAGTGCTTTCCTGACGGATCGATTAACTCCCAGTAAACTGCTACGTGAGTATCCCTCGATTTGCAAAATCGCACCCAGTGCCTTATTTTGCAAATACGCTCCTCACGCAGTTAGCCCCACTGCATTAACCCTTGACCCGCCCGTAAGTCTCAACCGACCCCCAATTGACTGCCGTACGAAGCTCACTCGATTTGCAAAACCGCACCCAGTGCCTTGTTTCGCAAATACGCACTTTCGCACATTCCTAGCAGTGTTGTACCGGTGCTCTTGACTTACACCACAGAAACGAACAGACCCAGCCACTATGGTTTTACCCACAATTGAATAATATTTTAACCCAAAATAAAATATTTTAGCCGTCTCTTACCAGAGATGTCTTGGATTGCCACGGGTTCGTTCTCATTTGATTCCAGTGGAGCCCCTCCTGGCCCTGATAGCGGTCGGCCCCTCTCTCTGAAACTTTCGAGGTAGAGCTGGAACTGCTCAGTCCAGGTGGCCAAACACCGTCCGCTCTCAGGTCCAGAAGGCACTTCCAAGGAATCCCACTTCTGACACCAAATTGTTGTGGCAAAACTTCTGTTAAACATCATCACTGCGTAAGAGACACTCAGAGTCAAATTAATAAAAAGAGAAGTATTTATTCTTGCAAGAATAGGCCCAGTCGCCAACACAGCAGTTACCCTGTGAAGTGAGTGACGCACCCCAGGAAGACATGAGACAGCCTTTATACTCTTTTCAAGGTTCCTCCTCACAGCAGTTACCCTTTCACCCACTCAGATAAGGTCCCCACTGCTGTTCAGTTTCTACTAAAGACACAACCTGGCCCTGAAATAAACTAGCCAAATCTTGACCATTCCTAAGGTCAAGATGTCCTGTCCCATATATTCCTGAAACGTCACGCACAAGCCCGTACACACATATACTTTTACACATTGAATAGGTTCAATCCCTTATGATATCTGTTAGGAATAAATGACTATTAAAATTTCTACAACAGCCTATATTGAACAATCGAGAAACATCTATAAAGATAGCCTGTATAACCTAGCAATTTATTCATTTTTTAGGCCTAAACTAAAGTCAGTTTGATAAAAAAAAAGTTGTGTTAAAATGAATGAGAACAGATGAAAATAAATACATTTGGCCTATATGCGTTGTCGGCTGTGTGGTTAAACGGTTATTGTGTGATTTTGTGTATTTTGCTCAAACAACCTGAGGCATCAGTTTTTTAATGCAATTTTGAAAACACTTATCTTTGACAATAAACGCTTCAAAAGAGATTGTAAAAAGCTTCGGTTCACTGTGCTTACGGTAGTCTAGTCTAACAGTCTGGGCGCTATGAATAAACACTCTTATGCCAATTGCATAATGAAATGCAATAGGCTAACTCTTGACACAGTTATGGAAAACTTATAAATGGTTAAAAAGCTGTTGTGTTTTTTGTTGTTGTTGCAGAATCAAATTGAAGCATTAATTTGAAAACAAATAATTATGAAAGAAAGCTTCATAATTACCTTTAAAAAAAAGCCACCATAGAGATTTCAAAAAGCCTTAATTAAAGGTGTCTTACTGTAGCCCACTTATCTGTTTTCATACACTAGATGGCGCTGTGAGCCACTAGATTCAGGATCAGCGCTGATTCTCGCAGCTCTCGCCGGGTGCAGTGGCGCGCGCCTGTAATCCAAGACACTGGGAGGCTGAGGCTGGAGGATTGCTTGAGCTCAGGGGTTCTGGACTGCAGTGGACTATGTCGATCGGGTGTCCGCACTATGTTCGGCATCAATATGGTGCTTCTGGGGGAGCCCGGGACCACCAGGTCGTCTAAGGAGGGGCGAACCGGCCCAGGTCGGAGATGGAGCAGGACAAAGTCCCCGTGTCCATCAGTGGTGGGATCGCGCCTGTGAATAGACACTGCAGTGCATCCTGAGCGATACAGCGAGACTCAGTCTTTTGTGTTCACAGTTATTCCCATTGTCAAATTAATTTTATTACAACTATTCATTATTTTTAATTAGTGTTTCAAGATAGTTAATTAGATGTCAAAATTGTACAATTATAATATAAAGGCCTATCGAAAAACAACATCTGTAAGATAGCCTAGCAAATGATTAATTTATTAAACTAAAATCAGTTAGAAAATCAGTTAGATAAAAAAAAAAATTGCGTTAAAATGAATGAGAGCAGATGAAGATAAATACTCTTGGTATAGCCTATATATATTATGAAAGGCTAGATGAAAGTTATGTCTGGAAAACGTCGGCTATGTGGTTAAAACGGTTATTGTGTGATTTTCAAACAACCTGAGGCATCAGGGTTTTTTTAATGAAATTTTGAAAACACTTATCTTTGACAATAAACGCTACAAAAGAGATTGAAAAAAACCTTTAGTTCACTGTGCTTACGGTAGTCTAGTCTAACAGTCTGCTTTCATATGGGCGCTATGAATAAACAATCTTTTGCTAATTGCATGATGAAATGCAATAACTTGACAAAAGTTATGGAAAACTTATATATGGTTAAACAGTTGTTGTGTTTTTTGTGTGTTCGGGCAGAATCAAATTGAAGCATGAATTTGAAAACAAATAATTATGAAGAAAACATCGTACTTACCTTTAAAAAAAGGCCACCAAGGAGATTTCAAAAAGCTTTAAGTCTTACTGTAACCTAATCATCTGTTTTCATACACTAGATGGCGCTGTGAGCCACTAGATTCAGAATCAGCGCTGATTCTCAAAGCTCTCGCCGGGTGCAGTGGCGCGCGCCTGTAATCCAAGACACTGGGAGGCTGAGGCTGGAGGATCGCTTGAGCTCAGGGGTTCTGGACTGCAGTGGACTATGCCGATCGGGTGTCCGCACTAAGTTAGACATCGATATGGTGCCTCTGGGGGAGCCCGGGACCGCCAGGTCGTCTAAGGAGGGGCGAACCGGCCCAGGTCGGACACGGAGCAGGTCAAAGTCCCCGTGTCCATCAGTGGTGGGATCACGCCTGTGAATAGACACTGCAGTGCAGCCTGAGCGATACAGCGAGACTCAGTCTTTTGTGTGCAGTTTATTTTGTGGGAATCTAATAAACAGCAGCAACAACAGCTGAACACAAAATAAAGCCTTTATTGGCCAAACTTCAAGTTACCCAGTCCAGTCTTTATACTTTACAATTATAATAATACATAGGCGATAGGCCTATATTGAACAATCGAGAAACAACATCTATAAAGATAGCCTGTATAGCCTAGCAATTTATTCATTTTTTAGGCCTAAACTAAAATCAGTTTGATAAAAAAAAAAGTTGTGTTAAAATGAATGAGAACAGATGAAAATAAATACATTTGGCCTATATGCGTTGTCGGCTGTGTGGTTAAACGGTTATTGTGTGATTTTGTGTATTTTGCTCAAACAACCTGAGGCATCAGTTTTTTAATGCAATTTTGAAAACACTTATCTTTGACAATAAACGCTTCAAAAGAGATTGTAAAAAGCTTCGGTTCACTGTGCTTACGGTAGTCTAGTCTAACAGTCTGGGCGCTATGAATAAACACTCTTATGCCAATTGCATAATGAAATGCAATAGGCTAACTCTTGACACAGTTATGGAAAACTTATATATGGTTAAACAGCTGTTGTGTTTTTTGTTGTTGTTGCAGAATCAAATTGAAGCATTAATTTGAAAACAAATAATTATGAAAGAAAGCTTCATAATTACCTTTAAAAAAAAGCCACCATAGAGATTTCAAAAAGCCTTAATTAAAGGTGTCTTACTGTAGCCCACTTATCTGCTTTCATACACTAGATGGCGCTGTGAGCCTCTAGATTCAGGATCAGCGCTGATTCTCGCAGCTCTCACCGGGTGCAGTGGCGCGCGCCTGTAATCCAAGACACTGGGAGGCTGAGGCTGGAGGATCGCTTGAGCTCAGGGGTTCTGGACTGCAGTGGACTATGTCGATCGGGTGTCCGCACTATGTTCGGCATCGATATGGTGCTTCTGGGGGAGCCCGGGACCACCAGGTCGTCTAAGGAGGGGCGAACCGGCCCAGGTTGGAGACGGAGCAGGTCAAAGTCCCCGTGTCCATCAGTGGTGGGATCACTCCTGTGAATAGACACTGCAGTGCATCCTGAGCGATACAGCGAGACTCAGTCTTCTGTTTGCAGTTTATTTTGTGGGAATCTAATAAACAGCAGCAACAACAGCTGAACACAAAATAAAGCCTTTATTGGCCAAACTTCAAGTTACCCAGTCCAGTCTTTATACTTTACAATTATAATAATACATAGGCGATAGGCCTATATTGAACAATCGAGAAACAACATCTATAAAGATAGCATGTATAGCCTAGCAATTTATTCATTTTTTTGGCCTAAACTAAAATCAGTTTGATAAAAAAAAAAGTTGTGTTAAAATGAATGAGAACAGATGAAAATAAATACATTTGGCCTATATGCGTTGTCGGCTGTGTGGTTAAACGGTTATTGTGTGATTTTGTGTATTTTGCTCAAACAACCTGAGGCATCAGTTTTTTAATGCAATTTTGAAAACACTTATCTTTGACAATAAACGCTTCAAAAGAGATTGTAAAAAGCTTCGGTTCACTGTGCTTACGGTAGTCTAGTCTAACAGTCTGGGCGCTATGAATAAACACTCTTATGCCAATTGCATAATGAAATGCAATAGGCTAACTCTTGACACAGTTATGGAAAACTTATAAATGGTTAAAAAGCTGTTGTGTTTTTTGTTGTTGTTGCAGAATCAAATTGAAGCATTAATTTGAAAACAAATAATTATGAAAGAAAGCTTCATAATTACCTTTAAAAAAAAGCCACCATAGAGATTTCAAAAAGCCTTAATTAAAGGTGTCTTACTGTAGCCCACTTATCTGCTTTCATACACTAGATGGCGCTGTGAGCCTCTAGATTCAGGATCAGCGCTGATTCTCGCAGCTCTCACCGGGTGCAGTGGCGCGCGCCTGTAATCCAAGACACTGGGAGGCTGAGGCTGGAGGATCGCTTGAGCTCAGGGGTTCTGGACTGCAGTGGACTATGTCGATCGGGTGTCCGCACTATGTTCGGCATCGATATGGTGCTTCTGGGGGAGCCCGGGACCACCAGGTCGTCTAAGGAGGGGCGAACCGGCCCAGGTTGGAGACGGAGCAGGTCAAAGTCCCCGTGTCCATCAGTGGTGGGATCACTCCTGTGAATAGACACTGCAGTGCATCCTGAGCGATACAGCGAGACTCAGTCTTCTGTTTGCAGTTTATTTTGTGGGAATCTAATAAACAGCAGCAACAACAGCTGAACACAAAATAAAGCCTTTATTGGCCAAACTTCAAGTTACCCAGTCCAGTCTTTATACTTTACAATTATAATAATACATAGGCGATAGGCCTATATTGAACAATCGAGAAACAACATCTATAAAGATAGCATGTATAGCCTAGCAATTTATTCATTTTTTTGGCCTAAACTAAAATCAGTTTGATAAAAAAAAAAGTTGTGTTAAAATGAATGAGAACAGATGAAAATAAATACATTTGGCCTATATGCGTTGTCGGCTGTGTGGTTAAACGGTTATTGTGTGATTTTGTGTATTTTGCTCAAACAACCTGAGGCATCAGTTTTTTAATGCAATTTTGAAAACACTTATCTTTGACAATAAACGCTTCAAAAGAGATTGTAAAAAGCTTCGGTTCACTGTGCTTACGGTAGTCTAGTCTAACAGTCTGGGCGCTATGAATAAACACTCTTATGCCAATTGCATAATGAAATGCAATAGGCTAACTCTTGACACAGTTATGGAAAACTTATAAATGGTTAAAAAGCTGTTGTGTTTTTTGTTGTTGTTGCAGAATCAAATTGAAGCATTAATTTGAAAACAAATAATTATGAAAGAAAGCTTCATAATTACCTTTAAAAAAAAGCCACCATAGAGATTTCAAAAAGCCTTAATTAAAGGTGTCTTACTGTAGCCCACTTATCTGTTTTCATACACTAGATGGCGCTGTGAGCCACTAGATTCAGGATCAGCGCTGATTCTCGCAGCTCTCGCCGGGTGCAGTGGCGCGCGCCTGTAATCCAAGACACTGGGAGGCTGAGGCTGGAGGATTGCTTGAGCTCAGGGGTTCTGGACTGCAGTGGACTATGTCGATCGGGTGTCCGCACTATGTTCGGCATCAATATGGTGCTTCTGGGGGAGCCCGGGACCACCAGGTCGTCTAAGGAGGGGCGAACCGGCCCAGGTCGGAGACGGAGCAGGACAAAGTCCCCGTGTCCATCAGTGGTGGGATCGCGCCTGTGAATAGACACTGCAGTGCAGCCTGAGCGATACAGCGAGACTCAGTCTTTTGTGTTCACAGTTATTCCCATTGTCAAATTAATTTTATTACAACTCTTCATTATTTTTAATTAGTGTTTCAAGATAGTTAATTAGATGTCAAAATTGTACAATTATAATATAAAGGCCTATCGAAAAACAACATCTGTAAGATAGCCTAGCAAATGATTAATTTATTAAACTAAAATCAGTTAGAAAATCAGTTAGATAAAAAAAAAAATTGCGTTAAAATGAATGAGAGCAGATGAAGATAAATACTCTTGGTATAGCCTATATATATTATGAAAGGCTAGATGAAAGTTATGTCTGGAAAACGTCGGCTATGTGGTTAAAACGGTTATTGTGTGATTTTCAAACAACCTGAGGCATCAGGGTTTTTTTAATGAAATTTTGAAAACACTTATCTTTGACAATAAACGCTACAAAAGAGATTGTAAAAAGCTTTAGTTCACTGTGCTTACGGTAGTCTAGTCTAACAGTCTGCTTTCATATGGGCGCTATGAATAAACAATCTTTTGCTAATTGCATGATGAAATGCAATAACTTGACAAAAGTTATGGAAAACTTATATATGGTTAAACAGTTGTTGTGTTTTTTTGTGTGTTCGGGCAGAATCAAATTGAAGCATGAATTTGAAAACAAATAATTATGAAGAAAACATCGAACTTACCTTTAAAAAAAGGCCACCAAGGAGATTTCAAAAAGCTTTAAGTCTTACTGTAACCTAATCATCTGTTTTCATACACTAGATGGCGCTGTGAGCCACTAGATTCAGGATCAGCGCTGATTCTCGCAGCTCTCGCCGGGTGCAGTGGCGCGCGCCTGTAATCTAAGACACTGGGAGGCTGAGGCTGGAGGATCGCTTGAGCTCAGGGGTTCTGGACTGCAGTGGACTATGTCGATCGGGTGTCCGCACTAAGTTAGACATCGATATGGTGCCTTTGGGGGAGCCCGGGACCACCAGGTCGTCTAAGGAGGGGCGAACCGGCCCAGGTCGGAGACGGAGCAGGTCAAAGTCCCCGTGTCCATCAGTGGTGGGATCACGCCTGTGAATAGACACTGCAGTGCATCCTGAGCGATACAGCGAGACTCAGTCTTTTGTTTGCAGTTTATTTTGTGGGAATCTAATAAACAGCAGCAACAACAGCTGAACACAAAATAAAGCCTTTATTGGCCAAACTTCAAGTTACCCAGTCCAGTCTTTATACTTTACAATTATAATAATACATAGGCGATAGGCCTATATTGAACAATCGAGAAACATCTATAAAAATAGCCTGTATAGCCTAGCAATTTATTCATTTTTTAGGCCTAAACTAAAATCAGTTTGATAACAAAAAAGTTGTGTTAAAATGAATGAGAACAGATGAAAATAAATACATTTGGCCTATATGCGTTGTCGGCTATGTGGTTAAACGGTTATTGTGTGATTTTGTGTATTTTGCTCAAACAACCTGAGGCATCAGTTTTTTAATGCAATTTTGAAAACACTTATCTTTGACAATAAACGCTTCAAAAGAGATTGTAAAAAGCTTCGGTTCACTGTGCTTACGGTAGTCTAGTCTAACAGTCTGGGCGCTATGAATAAACACTCTTATGCCAATTGCATAATGAAATGCAATAGGCTAACTCTTGACACAGTTATGGAAAACTTATAAATGGTTAAACAGCTGTTGTGTTTTTAGTTGTTGTTGCAGAATCAAATCGAAGCATTAATTTGAAAACAAATAATTATGAAAGAAAGCATCATAATTACCTTTAAAAAAAAGCCACCAAAGAGATTTCAAAAATCCTTAATTAAAGGTGTCTTACTGTAACCCACTTATCTGTTTTCATACACTAGATGGCGCTGTGAGCCACTAGATTCAGGATCAGCGCTGATTCTCGCAGCTCTCGCCGGGTGCAGTGGCGCGCGCCTGTAATCCAAGACACTGGGAGGCTGAGGCTGGAGGATCGCTTGAGCTCAGGGGTTCTGGACTGCAGTGGACTATGCCGATCGGGTGTCCGCACTAAGTTAGACATCGATATGGTGCCTCTGGGGGAGCCCGGGACCACCAGGTCGTCTAAGGAGGGGCGAACCGGCCCAGGTCGGACACGGAGCAGGTCAAAGTCCCCGTGTCCATCAGTGGTGGGATCACGCCTGTGAATAGACACTGCAGTGCATCCTGAGCGATACAGCGAGACTCAGTCTTTTGTGTGCAGTTTATTTTGTGGGAATCTAATAAACAGCAGCAACAACAGCTGAACACAAAATAAAGCCTTTATTGGCCAAACTTCAAGTTACCCAGTCCAGTCTTTATACTTTACAATTATAATAATACATAGGCGATAGGCCTATATTGAACAATCGAGAAACAACATCTATAAAGATAGCATGTATAGCCTAGCAATTTATTCATTTTTTAGGCCTAAACTAAAATCAGTTTGATAAAAAAAAAAGTTGTGTTAAAATGAATGAGAACAGATGAAAATAAATACATTTGGCCTATATGCTTTGTCGGCTGTGTGGTTAAACGGTTATTGTGTGATTTTGTGTATTTTGCTCAAACAACCTGAGGCATCAGTTTTTTAATGCAATTTTGAAAACACTTATCTTTGACAATAAACGCTTCAAAAGAGATTGTAAAAAGCTTCGGTTCACTGTGCTTACGGTAGTCTAGTCTAACAGTCTGGGCGCTATGAATAAACACTCTTATGCCAATTGCATAATGAAATGCAATAGGCTAACTCTTGACGAAAGTTATGGAAAACTTATATATGGTTAAACAGCTGTTGTGTTTTTTGTTGTTGTTGCAGAATCAAATTGAAGCATTAATTTGAAAACAAATAATTATGAAAGAAAGCTTCATAATTACCTTTAAAAAAAAGCCACCATAGAGATTTCAAAAAGCCTTAATTAAAGGTGTCTTACTGTAGCCCACTTATCTGTTTTCATACACTAGATGGCGCTGTGAGCCACTAGATTCAGGATCAGCGCTGATTCTCGCAGCTCTCGCCGGGTGCAGTGGCGCGCGTCTGTAATCCAAGACACTGGGAGGCTGAGGCTGGAGGATTGCTTGAGCTCAGGGGTTCTGGACTGCAGTGGACTATGTCGATCGGGTGTCCGCACTATGTTCGGCATCGATATGGTGCTTCTGGGGGAGCCCGGGACCACCAGGTCGTCTAAGGAGGGGCGAACCGGCCCAGGTCGGAGACGGAGCAGGTCAAAGTCACCGTGTCCATCAGTGGTGGGATCACGCCTGTGAATAGACACTGCAGTGCATCCTGAGCGATACAGAGAGACTCAGTCTTTTGTGTTCACAGTTATTCCCATTGTCAAATAAATTTTATTACAACTATTCATTATTTTTAATTAGTGTTTCAAGATAGTTAATTAGATGTCAAAATTGTACAATTATAATATAAAGGCCTATCGAAAAACAACATCTGTAAGATAGCCTAGCAAATGATTAATTTATTAAACTAAAATCAGTTAGAAAATCAGTTAGATAAAAAAAATTGCGTTAAAATGAATGAGAGCAGATGAAGATAAATACTCTTGGTATAGCCTATATATATTATGAAAGGCTAGATGAAAGTTATGTCTGGAAAACGTCGGCTATGTTGTTAAAACGGTTATTGTGTGATTTTCAAACAACCTGAGGCATCAGGGTTTTTTTAATGAAATTTTGAAAACACTTATCTTTGACAATAAACGCTACAAAAGAGATTGTAAAAAGCTTTAGTTCACTGTGCTTACGGTAGTCTAGTCTAACAGTCTGCTTTCATATGGGCGCTATGAATAAACAATCTTTTGCTAATTGCATGATGAAATGCAATAACTTGACAAAAGTTATGGAAAACTTATATATGGTTAAACAGTTGTTGTGTTTTTTTGTGTGTTCGGGCAGAATCAAATTGAAGCATGAATTTGAAAACAAATAATTATGAAGAAAACATCGTACTTACCTTTAAAAAAAGGCCACCAAGGAGATTTCAAAAAGCTTTAAGTCTTACTGTAACCTAATCATCTGTTTTCATACACTAGATGGCGCTGTGAGCCACTAGATTCAGGATCAGCGCTGATTCTCACAGCTCTCGCCGGGTGCAGTGGCGCGCACCTGTAATCCAAGACACTGGGAGGCTGAGGCTGGAGGATCGCTTGAGCTCAGGGGTTCTGGACTGCAGTGGACTATGCCGATCGGGTGTCCGCGCTAAGTTAGACATCGATATGGTGCCTCTGGGGGAGCCCGGGACCACCAGGTCATCTAAGGAGGGGCGAACCGGCCCAGGTCGGAGACGGAGCAGGTCAAAGTCCCCGTGTCCATCAGTGGTGGGATCACGCCTGTGAATAGACACTGCAGTGCAGCCTGAGCGATACAGCGAGACTCAGTCTTTTGTTTGCAGTTTATTTTGTGGGAATCTAATAAACAGCAGCAACAACAGCTGAACACAAAATAAAGCCTTTATTGGCCAAACTTCAAGTTACCCAGTCCAGTCTTTATACTTTACAATTATAATAATACATAGGCTATAGGCCTATATTGAACAATCGAGAAACATCTATAAAGATAGCCTGTATAGCCTAGCAATTTATTCATTTTTTAGCCCTAAACTAAAATCAGTTTGATAAAAAAAAAAAGTTGTGTTAAAATGAATGAGAACAGATGAAAATAAATACATTTGGCCTATATGCGTTGTCGGCTATGTGGTTAAACGGTTATTGTGTGATTTTGTGTATTTTGCTCAAACAACCTGAGGCATCAGTTTTTTAATGCAATTTTGAAAACACTTATCTTTGACAATAAACGCTTCAAAAGAGATTGTAAAAAGCTTCGGTTCACTGTGCTTACGGTAGTCTAGTCTAACAGTCTGGGCGCTATGAATAAACACTCTTATGCCAATTGCATAATGAAATGCAATAGGCTAACTCTTGACGAAAGTTATGGAAAACTTATAAATGGTTAAACAGCTGTTGTGTTTTTAGTTGTTGTTGCAGAATCAAATCGAAGCATTAATTTGAAAACAAATAATTATGAAAGAAAGCATCATAATTACCTTTAAAAAAAAGCCACCAAAGAGATTTCAAAAATCCTTAATTAAAGGTGTCTTACTGTAACCCACTTATCTGTTTTCATACACTAGATGGCGCTGTGAGCCACTAGATTCAGGATCAGCGCTGATTCTCGCAGCTCTCGCCGGGTGCAGTGGCGCGCGCCTGTAATCCAAGACACTGGGAGGCTGAGGCTGGAGGATCGCTTGAGCTCAGGGGTTCTGGACTGCAGTGGACTATGTCGATCGGGTGTCCGCACTAAGTTCGGCATCGATATGGTGCTTCTGGGGAAGCCCGGGACCACCAGGTCGTCTAAGGAGGGGCGAACCGGCCCAGGTCGGAGACGGAGCAGGTCAAAGTCCCCGTGTCCATCAGTAGTGGGATCGCGCCTGTGAATAGACACTGCAGTGCAGCCTGAGCGATACAGCGAGACTCAGTCTTTTGTGTTCACAGTTATTCCCATTGTCAAATTAATTTTATTACAACTATTCATTATTTTTAATTAGTGTTTCAAGATAGTTAATTAGATGTCAAAATTGTACAATTATAATATAAAGGCCTATCGAAAAACAACATCTGTAAGATAGCCTAGCAAATGATTAATTTATTAAACTAAAATCAGTTAGAAAATCAGTTAGATAAAAAAAAAATTGCGTTAAAATGAATGAGAGCAGATGAAGATAAATACTCTTGGTATAGCCTATATATATTATGAAAGGCTAGATGAAAGTTATGTCTGGAAAACGTCGGCTATGTGGTTAAAACGGTTATTGTGTGATTTTCAAACAACCTGAGGCATCAGGGTTTTTTTAATGAAATTTTGAAAACACTTATCTTTGACAATAAACGCTACAAAAGAGATTGTAAAAAGCTTTAGTTCACTGTGCTTACAGTAGTCTAGTCTAACAGTATGCTTTCATATGGGCGCTATGAATAAACAATCTTTTGCTAATTGCATGATGAAATGCAATAACTTGACAAAAGTTATGGAAAACTTATATATGGTAAAACATTATTGTTGTGTTTTTTTGTGTGTTCTTGCAGAATCAAATTGAAGCATGAATTTGAAAACAAATAATTATGAAGAAAACATCGTACTTACCTTTAAAAAAAAAGCCACCAAGGAGATTTCAAAAAGCTTTAAGTCTTACTGTAACCTAATCATCTGTTTTCATACACTAGATGGCGCTGTGAGCCACTAGATTCAGGATCAGCGCTGATTCTCGCAGCTCTCACCGGGTGCAGTGGCGCGCGCCTGTAATCCAAGACACTGGGAGGCTGAGGCTGGAGGATCGCTTGAGCTCAGGGGTTCTGGACTGCAGTGGACTATGTCGATCGGGTGTCCGCACTATGTTCGGCATCGATATGGTGCTTCTGGGGGAGCCCGGGACCACCAGGTCGTCTAAGGAGGGGCGAACCGGCCCAGGTTGGAGACGGAGCAGGTCAAAGTCCCCGTGTCCATCAGTGGTGGGATCACTCCTGTGAATAGACACTGCAGTGCATCCTGAGCGATACAGCGAGACTCAGTCTTCTGTTTGCAGTTTATTTTGTGGGAATCTAATAAACAGCAGCAACAACAGCTGAACACAAAATAAAGCCTTTATTGGCCAAACTTCAAGTTACCCAGTCCAGTCTTTATACTTTACAATTATAATAATACATAGGCGATAGGCCTATATTGAACAATCGAGAAACAACATCTATAAAGATAGCATGTATAGCCTAGCAATTTATTCATTTTTTTGGCCTAAACTAAAATCAGTTTGATAAAAAAAAAAAAGTTGTGTTAAAATGAATGAGAACAGATGAAAATAAATACATTTGGCCTATATGCGTTGTCGGCTGTGTGGTTAAACGGTTATTGTGTGATTTTGTGTATTTTGCTCAAACAACCTGAGGCATCAGTTTTTTAATGCAATTTTGAAAACACTTATCTTTGACAATAAACGCTTCAAAAGAGATTGTAAAAAGCTTCGGTTCACTGTGCTTACGGTAGTCTAGTCTAACAGTCTGGGCGCTATGAATAAACACTCTTATGCCAATTGCATAATGAAATGCAATAGGCTAACTCTTGACACAGTTATGGAAAACTTATAAATGGTTAAAAAGCTGTTGTGTTTTTTGTTGTTGTTGCAGAATCAAATTGAAGCATTAATTTGAAAACAAATAATTATGAAAGAAAGCTTCATAATTACCTTTAAAAAAAAGCCACCATAGAGATTTCAAAAAGCCTTAATTAAAGGTGTCTTACTGTAGCCCACTTATCTGTTTTCATACACTAGATGGCGCTGTGAGCCACTAGATTCAGGATCAGCGCTGATTCTCGCAGCTCTCGCCGGGTGCAGTGGCGCGCGCCTGTAATCCAAGACACTGGGAGGCTGAGGCTGGAGGATTGCTTGAGCTCAGGGGTTCTGGACTGCAGTGGACTATGTCGATCGGGTGTCCGCACTATGTTCGGCATCAATATGGTGCTTCTGGGGGAGCCCGGGACCACCAGGTCGTCTAAGGAGGGGCGAACCGGCCCAGGTCGGAGACGGAGCAGGACAAAGTCCCCGTGTCCATCAGTGGTGGGATCGCGCCTGTGAATAGACACTGCAGTGCAGCCTGAGCGATACAGCGAGACTCAGTCTTTTGTGTTCACAGTTATTCCCATTGTCAAATTAATTTTATTACAACTATTCATTATTTTTAATTAGTGTTTCAAGATAGTTAATTAGATGTCAAAATTGTACAATTATAATATAAAGGCCTATCGAAAAACAACATCTGTAAGATAGCCTAGCAAATGATTAATTTATTAAACTAAAATCAGTTAGAAAATCAGTTAGATAAAAAAAAAAAATTGCGTTAAAATGAATGAGAGCAGATGAAGATAAATACTCTTGGTATAGCCTATATATATTATGAAAGGCTAGATGAAAGTTATGTCTGGAAAACGTCGGCTATGTGGTTAAAACGGTTATTGTGTGATTTTCAAACAACCTGAGGCATCAGGGTTTTTTTAATGAAATTTTGAAAACACTTATCTTTGACAATAAACGCTACAAAAGAGATTGTAAAAAGCTTTAGTTCACTGTGCTTACGGTAGTCTAGTCTAACAGTCTGCTTTCATATGGGCGCTATGAATAAACAATCTTTTGCTAATTGCATGATGAAATGCAATAACTTGACAAAAGTTATGGAAAACTTATATATGGTTAAACAGTTGTTGTGTTTTTTTGTGTGTTCGGGCAGAATCAAATTGAAGCATGAATTTGAAAACAAATAATTATGAAGAAAACATCGAACTTACCTTTAAAAAAAGGCCACCAAGGAGATTTCAAAAAGCTTTAAGTCTTACTGTAACCTAATCATCTGTTTTCATACACTAGATGGCGCTGTGAGCCACTAGATTCAGGATCAGCGCTGATTCTCGCAGCTCTCGCCGGGTGCAGTGGCGCGCGCCTGTAATCTAAGACACTGGGAGGCTGAGGCTGGAGGATCGCTTGAGCTCAGGGGTTCTGGACTGCAGTGGACTATGTCGATCGGGTGTCCGCACTAAGTTAGACATCGATATGGTGCCTTTGGGGGAGCCCGGGACCACCAGGTCGTCTAAGGAGGGGCGAACCGGCCCAGGTCGGAGACGGAGCAGGTCAAAGTCCCCGTGTCCATCAGTGGTGGGATCACGCCTGTGAATAGACACTGCAGTGCATCCTGAGCGATACAGCGAGACTCAGTCTTTTGTTTGCAGTTTATTTTGTGGGAATCTAATAAACAGCAGCAACAACAGCTGAACACAAAATAAAGCCTTTATTGGCCAAACTTCAAGTTACCCAGTCCAGTCTTTATACTTTACAATTATAATAATACATAGGCGATAGGCCTATATTGAACAATCGAGAAACATCTATAAAAATAGCCTGTATAGCCTAGCAATTTATTCATTTTTTAGGCCTAAACTAAAATCAGTTTGATAACAAAAAAGTTGTGTTAAAATGAATGAGAACAGATGAAAATAAATACATTTGGCCTATATGCGTTGTCGGCTATGTGGTTAAACGGTTATTGTGTGATTTTGTGTATTTTGCTCAAACAACCTGAGGCATCAGTTTTTTAATGCAATTTTGAAAACACTTATCTTTGACAATAAACGCTTCAAAAGAGATTGTAAAAAGCTTCGGTTCACTGTGCTTACGGTAGTCTAGTCTAACAGTCTGGGCGCTATGAATAAACACTCTTATGCCAATTGCATAATGAAATGCAATAGGCTAACTCTTGACACAGTTATGGAAAACTTATAAATGGTTAAACAGCTGTTGTGTTTTTAGTTGTTGTTGCAGAATCAAATCGAAGCATTAATTTGAAAACAAATAATTATGAAAGAAAGCATCATAATTACCTTTAAAAAAAAGCCACCAAAGAGATTTCAAAAATCCTTAATTAAAGGTGTCTTACTGTAACCCACTTATCTGTTTTCATACACTAGATGGCGCTGTGAGCCACTAGATTCAGGATCAGCGCTGATTCTCGCAGCTCTCGCCGGGTGCAGTGGCGCGCGCCTGTAATCCAAGACACTGGGAGGCTGAGGCTGGAGGATCGCTTGAGCTCAGGGGTTCTGGACTGCAGTGGACTATGCCGATCGGGTGTCCGCACTAAGTTAGACATCGATATGGTGCCTCTGGGGGAGCCCGGGACCACCAGGTCGTCTAAGGAGGGGCGAACCGGCCCAGGTCGGACACGGAGCAGGTCAAAGTCCCCGTGTCCATCAGTGGTGGGATCACGCCTGTGAATAGACACTGCAGTGCATCCTGAGCGATACAGCGAGACTCAGTCTTTTGTGTGCAGTTTATTTTGTGGGAATCTAATAAACAGCAGCAACAACAGCTGAACACAAAATAAAGCCTTTATTGGCCAAACTTCAAGTTACCCAGTCCAGTCTTTATACTTTACAATTATAATAATACATAGGCGATAGGCCTATATTGAACAATCGAGAAACAACATCTATAAAGATAGCATGTATAGCCTAGCAATTTATTCATTTTTTAGGCCTAAACTAAAATCAGTTTGATAAAAAAAAAAGTTGTGTTAAAATGAATGAGAACAGATGAAAATAAATACATTTGGCCTATATGCTTTGTCGGCTGTGTGGTTAAACGGTTATTGTGTGATTTTGTGTATTTTGCTCAAACAACCTGAGGCATCAGTTTTTTAATGCAATTTTGAAAACACTTATCTTTGACAATAAACGCTTCAAAAGAGATTGTAAAAAGCTTCGGTTCACTGTGCTTACGGTAGTCTAGTCTAACAGTCTGGGCGCTATGAATAAACACTCTTATGCCAATTGCATAATGAAATGCAATAGGCTAACTCTTGACGAAAGTTATGGAAAACTTATATATGGTTAAACAGCTGTTGTGTTTTTTGTTGTTGTTGCAGAATCAAATTGAAGCATTAATTTGAAAACAAATAATTATGAAAGAAAGCTTCATAATTACCTTTAAAAAAAAGCCACCATAGAGATTTCAAAAAGCCTTAATTAAAGGTGTCTTACTGTAGCCCACTTATCTGTTTTCATACACTAGATGGCGCTGTGAGCCACTAGATTCAGGATCAGCGCTGATTCTCGCAGCTCTCGCCGGGTGCAGTGGCGCGCGTCTGTAATCCAAGACACTGGGAGGCTGAGGCTGGAGGATTGCTTGAGCTCAGGGGTTCTGGACTGCAGTGGACTATGTCGATCGGGTGTCCGCACTATGTTCGGCATCGATATGGTGCTTCTGGGGGAGCCCGGGACCACCAGGTCGTCTAAGGAGGGGCGAACCGGCCCAGGTCGGAGACGGAGCAGGTCAAAGTCACCGTGTCCATCAGTGGTGGGATCACGCCTGTGAATAGACACTGCAGTGCATCCTGAGCGATACAGAGAGACTCAGTCTTTTGTGTTCACAGTTATTCCCATTGTCAAATAAATTTTATTACAACTATTCATTATTTTTAATTAGTGTTTCAAGATAGTTAATTAGATGTCAAAATTGTACAATTATAATATAAAGGCCTATCGAAAAACAACATCTGTAAGATAGCCTAGCAAATGATTAATTTATTAAACTAAAATCAGTTAGAAAATCAGTTAGATAAAAAAAAATTGCGTTAAAATGAATGAGAGCAGATGAAGATAAATACTCTTGGTATAGCCTATATATATTATGAAAGGCTAGATGAAAGTTATGTCTGGAAAACGTCGGCTATGTTGTTAAAACGGTTATTGTGTGATTTTCAAACAACCTGAGGCATCAGGGTTTTTTTAATGAAATTTTGAAAACACTTATCTTTGACAATAAACGCTACAAAAGAGATTGTAAAAAGCTTTAGTTCACTGTGCTTACGGTAGTCTAGTCTAACAGTCTGCTTTCATATGGGCGCTATGAATAAACAATATTTTGCTAATTGCATGATGAAATGCAATAACTTGACAAAAGTTATGGAAAACTTATATATGGTTAAACAGTTGTTGTGTTTTTTTGTGTGTTCGGGCAGAATCAAATTGAAGCATGAATTTGAAAACAAATAATTATGAAGAAAACATCGTACTTACCTTTAAAAAAAGGCCACCAAGGAGATTTCAAAAAGCTTTAAGTCTTACTGTAACCTAATCATCTGTTTTCATACACTAGATGGCGCTGTGAGCCACTAGATTCAGGATCAGCGCTGATTCTCACAGCTCTCGCCGGGTGCAGTGGCGCGCACCTGTAATCCAAGACACTGGGAGGCTGAGGCTGGAGGATCGCTTGAGCTCAGGGGTTCTGGACTGCAGTGGACTATGCCGATCGGGTGTCCGCACTAAGTTAGACATCGATATGGTGCCTCTGGGGGAGCCCGGGACCACCAGGTCGTCTAAGGAGGGGCGAACCGGCCCAGGTCGGAGACGGAGCAGGTCAAAGTCCCCGTGTCCATCAGTGGTGGGATCACGCCTGTGAATAGACACTGCAGTGCAGCCTGAGCGATACAGCGAGACTCAGTCTTTTGTTTGCAGTTTATTTTGTGGGAATCTAATAAACAGCAGCAACAACAGCTGAACACAAAATAAAGCCTTTATTGGCCAAACTTCAAGTTACCCAGTCCAGTCTTTATACTTTACAATTATAATAATACATAGGCTATAGGCCTATATTGAACAATCGAGAAACATCTATAAAGATAGCCTGTATAGCCTAGCAATTTATTCATTTTTTAGCCCTAAACTAAAATCAGTTTGATAAAAAAAAAAAGTTGTGTTAAAATGAATGAGAACAGATGAAAATAAATACATTTGGCCTATATGCGTTGTCGGCTATGTGGTTAAACGGTTATTGTGTGATTTTGTGTATTTTGCTCAAACAACCTGAGGCATCAGTTTTTTAATGCAATTTTGAAAACACTTATCTTTGACAATAAACGCTTCAAAAGAGATTGTAAAAAGCTTCGGTTCACTGTGCTTACGGTAGTCTAGTCTAACAGTCTGGGCGCTATGAATAAACACTCTTATGCCAATTGCATAATGAAATGCAATAGGCTAACTCTTGACGAAAGTTATGGAAAACTTATAAATGGTTAAACAGCTGTTGTGTTTTTAGTTGTTGTTGCAGAATCAAATCGAAGCATTAATTTGAAAACAAATAATTATGAAAGAAAGCATCATAATTACCTTTAAAAAAAAGCCACCAAAGAGATTTCAAAAATCCTTAATTAAAGGTGTCTTACTGTAACCCACTTATCTGTTTTCATACACTAGATGGCGCTGTGAGCCACTAGATTCAGGATCAGCGCTGATTCTCGCAGCTCTCGCCGGGTGCAGTGGCGCGCGCCTGTAATCCAAGACACTGGGAGGCTGAGGCTGGAGGATCGCTTGAGCTCAGGGGTTCTGGACTGCAGTGGACTATGTCGATCGGGTGTCCGCACTAAGTTCGGCATCGATATGGTGCTTCTGGGGAAGCCCGGGACCACCAGGTCGTCTAAGGAGGAGCGAACCGGCCCAGGTCGGAGACGGAGCAGGTCAAAGTCCCCGTGTCCATCAGTAGTGGGATCGCGCCTGTGAATAGACACTGCAGTGCAGCCTGAGCGATACAGCGAGACTCAGTCTTTTGTGTTCACAGTTATTCCCATTGTCAAATTAATTTTATTACAACTATTCATTATTTTTAATTAGTGTTTCAAGATAGTTAATTAGATGTCAAAATTGTACAATTATAATATAAAGGCCTATCGAAAAACAACATCTGTAAGATAGCCTAGCAAATGATTAATTTATTAAACTAAAATCAGTTAGAAAATCAGTTAGATAAAAAAAAAATTGCGTTAAAATGAATGAGAGCAGATGAAGATAAATACTCTTGGTATAGCCTATATATATTATGAAAGGCTAGATGAAAGTTATGTCTGGAAAACGTCGGCTATGTGGTTAAAACGGTTATTGTGTGATTTTCAAACAACCTGAGGCATCAGGGTTTTTTTAATGAAATTTTGAAAACACTTATCTTTGACAATAAACGCTACAAAAGAGATTGTAAAAAGCTTTAGTTCACTGTGCTTACAGTAGTCTAGTCTAACAGTATGCTTTCATATGGGCGCTATGAATAAACAATCTTTTGCTAATTGCATGATGAAATGCAATAACTTGACAAAAGTTATGGAAAACTTATATATGGTAAAACATTATTGTTGTGTTTTTTTGTGTGTTCTTGCAGAATCAAATTGAAGCATGAATTTGAAAACAAATAATTATGAAGAAAACATCGTACTTACCTTTAAAAAAAAAGCCACCAAGGAGATTTCAAAAAGCTTTAAGTCTTACTGTAACCTAATCATCTGTTTTCATACACTAGATGGCGCTGTGAGCCACTAGATTCAGAATCAGCGCTGATTCTCGCAGCTCTCGCCGGGTGCAGTGGCGCGTGCCTGTAATCCAAGACACTGGGAGGCTGAGGATGGAGGATCGCTTGAGCTCAGGGGTTCTGGACTGCAGTGGACTATGTCGATCGGGTGTCCGCACTAAGTTCGGCATCGATATGGTGCTTCTGGGGAAGCCCGGGACCACCAGGTCGTCTAAGGAGGGGCGAACCGGCCCAGGTCGGAGACGGAGCAGGTCAAAGTCCCCGTGTCCATCAGCAGTGGGATCGCGCCTGTGAATAGACACTGCAGTGCATCCTGAGCGATACAGCGAGACTCAGTCTTTTGTGTTCACAGTTATTCCCAGTGTCAAATACATTTTATTACAACTATTCATTATTTTTAATTAGTGTTTCAAGATTGTTAATTAGATGTCAAAATTGTACAATTATAATATTGTGAAGTTTCTTTTGTTTAATATTCATTGTATTCTATTTTCACATCTTTTCGTTAAGGACTTTTATTTTGGTGTTGAGTCCTCAGAGAGAGGATGATGTAACAAGAGGCGGAAGTGCGGGAAAGAAAAAAAGGGATAGAGAGGGTGCGAGCAGGGAATGTGGTGTTGCTCTGCTCTCTAATTCTAACACTCTGCTCAATAAAAGTTGTTAGCCGTCAATATTCCAAGTCCATCGTCATTCTTGAGATTAATCCACGGACAGTTAAACCCCACGCCTTACATATTTGGTGGCAGCGGTGATGGTCTCCGGCCTCTTTGGAGAAGTTTATGCTGGACGGGTAACTTATGGTGACGAAAACGAAAAATATATGATATTTGCTGCCCTTTCATCATAGAGACTGGATCAGTTGTACTGGTGGGTTAACTCAGACTGGAACACGTTTTGCTTAACGTGTAACGTTTTCATTTACATGGATTGTATTCATACGGACTATATTTATAACTTTAGAGCAGCTTTATTGTTTTCACCATCGTGTGAGTTTTCTTTTCATGTACAGTTTTTTATTTATTTCGTTTATTTTGGTGGGGAAAAAAAGAGTAAAGAAGACGCCTGCATCCCGACGGTTCGAAGTTGGCTCATTGCCAGGATTTGACGACGCTCACTTTTTCTGAAACGTGTGCGCGTCTCCCTCCTGTGGCGGCCTTCGTTAACTGCACATAGCCGAGAGTAAAAGGAGAAAGCACTGCAAATGTGACTTATAAAATAGACTTGTTATAATTGTTCATCTACTTTTTTTTCAACATTTTTATATATACATCCTCACTACAAAAGTCACAGTATAAGTCTAACTTGCAGACAATCTTTATCAATAAAAGACTTTGCTGGACTGAACTGGTTGGTACAACTGCATTGGCATTACTCTTTTCAAACATGGCAGAAGACAATGTAACAACCCCACAAGTGCACTTCAGAGCTGTTTTACCTCCAGACTTCACTGGGGATGGCAACGAAAGCTTTTCTCAATGGGCTCGTCGTTTTCAAGTATGCTGCGAGACCTCAGGTATGGACAAACCTCAGCTTGCCAAAGTACTTCCTTCAAGATTGGCAGGTGCTGCATTCAGTTACTGGGATAGTTTGTCAGATGACATCAAAGCTGATTATGACGGTACATGTAACAAGATTGCTGCAGTTTTTGATCACAAACAGCTACTGAGAACTTTTCAAACATACTTAAATGACAGACCGCGTCGGAGCACTGAGCCATTTGACGTGTATGCTGCTGATTTGACCCGCCTTGTTCACCAGGCTTTTCCGGATTATGGAGAATCTGCCATCAAAGGTGAAATTTTGCGACGCTTTATAGCTGGACTTGAACTTTCATTGCAAACTAAACTGTATGAGTTTGGTGTAACTACACTTGAGGATGCAATTAAAGTAGCTGGTCGGTGTGAGAGGGCACGTTCCACAGTCACTGAGCCTTTTCCACTGCTGACATCCTCTGCACCTGAACCTGCCAAGGTACACAGCCTCACAACTGGGTCTGCCAATATGCTCGCAGCGCAGCTCAGCGACCTCCATCTGAAAGTAGACAAACTTCAGTCTGTCGTGACTATGTTGACACAGCCTAAGCCTCATCACACCAGTGCTGTCTCACCTCCTGATCGTCACTTCACCTATCGTCAGAGATCACCTTCACTTGACAGGGTGAAAGACAATCACTATATGCCATCTTCTCGTTATCAACATTTCACTGCATCTGATGAGCCCTACTCCAGAGGAAGATCTCCTGTACGTTCCAGTAACAGTCATCGCAGACTACACGGGAGCCCCGGGCCAAGTTATCATCAGCGGCAGCAAGGTTATGATAGACCTTCACGATACGACAGTAGAGAGACTCGTTTTAGCCCTCAGCAGAGATATACTGCATACGATGACTCAGTGCCTTCTCAACCCAGCTACAGGCATCAACTGAAAGATGACAGCAGCCCAGGTGAGAACCGAGATCGATGGAGGGATGAGCAGTATCACAGACGTCGCTCTCCAAGTCCACAATGACCCCATTCACGCCATGTACATTTCGTAGAACATCAGCATTCGGGAAACGAGTGGTAACTGGAGATGAGGGCCAATCTTAAGTTCAACTATCAGCGGCCCATAGCAACAATGCAGTCATATATGTGGACACCACACGCTGGACACCTTACATAAAAGGCCTCGTCGAGGACCAAGAAGTCAGTATTTTCCTTGACACGGGCGCTGGTTTGTCACTCATCAGTGAGGCCTTACGTCAACGCATCCCTGCACTTAAACATCGCCCCTTACTGAAAAGTTTCCAGGTGGCACACACACTGACAGGACAACAGTTAGACATTTTAGGTCCATTATCTGTTACATTACGTCTGGGGTCACACATATTCAGTATGAACATGTATGTCGTGAGAGACTCTAGACAGGATGCTCTTCTTGGGTGGGACTTTTTCAAAATGCATGGTGCCTCAACTGACACAGCCTCTGGTGCTTTTATGTTCAAAAATGACAAAATTTCTCTTCTCAGTTCCTCCCAAGCACTGCCTTTTTGCTGTAATGTGTTCCTGCTCTCACAGGTCTCAGTCCCCCCCTTTGACAGAGATTGTTGTTCCTGCCTCTGTAGCATGTACCTCAGAAACAGGAAGGTTTCCATGGTTTTCAAGGTATTCTGGAACCACATGTGACCTTTGACAAAGATTTAGCTGTTGCTCGTAGCTTCTCTAATGTCGAAAATGGGCTCACAGTAGTTCATCTGCTTAATCCTACACATCAAGACATTGAGTTGCCCAAACAGACCCATTTAGGTCAGTTCTACACTGTGCGTGACATGCCTTCTGATTTCTATAAGCCTGTGGACGGTCTTGTAGCTCAGGTTAGCCTGCCAAGCCCTTCATGCCAATTACCTGATATTCACATTTGTACAGACACTCTTACTCCCAATGAGTTAGAGGTAGTTAACTCCCTCCTACAAGAGAACTGCAATGTCTTCAGTACTTCTTCTACTGATCTAGGTAGAACTGATTTGATTAAGCATAGCATACACACATCCTCCACATCCCCTGTGCGTCAGAGAGCATACCGTACATCTCCTATCCTATGAGAGGAAATCCACAAACAAGTAGAGAAACTCCTTGATGCTGACTTAATTGAGCCTAGCCATAGCCCATGGGCCTCCCCAGTGATACTTGTTCGTAAGAAGGATGGGTCTTACAGATTTTGTATTGATTATAGGCGGTTGAACTCGATAACCATTAAAGATGCACATCCCCTGCCACGTGTGGATGACAGTTTAGATGCCCTTTCTGGGGCCACCTTGTTTAACACTCTAGATTTGTCAAGTGGCTATTGGCAGACTCAAATGGATGATGCTAGTAAAGAAAAAACTGCCTTTACTACGGGAGATTCCCTCTATCAATTTAAGGTCATGCCAATGGGCCTTACCAATGCCCCCCCCAACATTTCAGAGGTTGATGGAGCTTGTTCTCCATGGCCTCCATTGGTCTAAGACTCTGATTTATCTTGATGACATCATAGTCTTCAGTAAGACCTTTAAAGATCACATTCATGATCTCTCTGAAGTGTTTGGAAGATTGCGGCAGGCTGGTCTCAAACTCCATCCTCGAAAGTGTCAGTTTTTCAAACAATCTGTACTCTTTCTAGGACATGTGGTTTCAAAGGATGGCATTCAACCTGACCCCAAAGTGACTGAGAAAGTGCTGAATTGGCCTCGTCCAACTACACCTACAGAGGTTAGAGCTTTCATAGGCCTCTGTTCATACTATCGCCGGTTTGTCAGAGACTTTGCGGAAAAAGCAGCCCCTCTACACAATCTGACGATGAAACATACCAAATTCACATGGAGTGAACAATGTGAGGACACATTTCAGTATTTTCGCCATGCTCTGTCTTCCCCTCCCATTCTCACCTACCCTGATTTCAGCAAGTCTTTTATTCTCTATACGGACGTATCTCACCATGCGATTGGTTCCGTACTTGTGCAACAGGGTGTTGAAAAGGTAGTAGCCTATGCCAGTCATGTGCTAAGCACAACAGAGCGTAACTGGTCCACCTTTGACAGAGAATGGTGGGCTATTGTTTGGTCAGTTAGACATTTCTCACACTACTTACAAGGATGCCCCTTTGTGATTGTTACAGACCATCGTCCCTTGTTAGGGTTAAAGAAAATGCCTATTGATCGAGATCCAACAGGGCGTAGAGCACGTTGGGTATTGGAGCTTGACGTCTACAATTGGGTCATAAAACACAGGAATGGCGTAAAGCACACAAATGCAAATTCACTATCTAGACGCCCGAGTCAAAGTGATACTATTCCTTCTGTTCCCTCAATGTCAGACAAACCAGAACCTTCGGTAGTCACCGCCCCTCTTACCGCTCATGCTGTCATAGACCTTTCTCAGACTTTGTCAGTCGATCTTGAACAGGGTCAAAAAGATGATGTCACACTGAGGACAGTAAGTGAATGGTTGAGGGAAGAAAAGAGACCCCCAGCTTGGGTTCTAAAGAAGGGGTCGACAGAGCTCAAAGTATACTGGCGACAGTTTGATAGACTGCATTTGCAGGATGGAAAAATCTACCGTTTTGCCTGTAACAAACCTAAAGAGTCACCCACTCTTCATGTAGTCATTCCCAGTAAAGCTGTCCCCCAGGTGTTACAGTTTTTACATGGTCATTCCACTGTAGGTCACCTTGGTCATAAAAAGACACTTGCAAGGGCCAGGGAGCATTTCTATTGGCCATACATGGCTAGAGACATAGAGAACTACTGCCAACAGTGTGTTTCATGCCAGTCCAGATCTATGCCAGTCCCACATCGAGTAGCTCCCCTACAGACTATTCATGCCAATCATCCTTTCGAAAAGGTAGCAGCTGACATTACTGAGCTTCCTGTGACACCATCAGGCCATAGATATGTCCTTGTTCTTCAAGACTATTTCACCAAGTATGTGAATTTGTACCCTATGAAGGACCAAAGAGCTGTAACAGTGGCACACTGTATTTTTGAACAGTATGTCACAGACCATGGTGTTCCTGAAAACCTTCATGCCTTCAGTTTGAGGCAGATTTAATCAAGGAGTTGTGTTCCAAGTTGGGTGTCACCAAAACTAGGACATCTCCTTATCATCCTGAGGGAGATGGTTTAATTGAAAGATTCAATCGCACCCTGAAAGACCAATTGAGTAAATGTCTGTATCAGCAAACAGAGTCATCGGACACCATGTTGAGGTCAATTCAGTTCTCTTACAATACCAGTGTGCACAGCAGTACTGGATACACCCCCTTTTTCCTTGTTCATGGACGTGAAGCCAGGCTGCCTGTTCATTTACTCTTTCCTTGTCCTACTGAAGCTTCTAGTGCCTCTGCTGGCACCCCAGCAGAGTATGCTACGTCTGTCTACAGGAAGCTGCAGTTTGCATTCAAGTTGCGTCAGGAGAATCAGGAACGTGCTCACGCACAGCAAAAAGCTCAATATGACAAAAAGGCCAAATTCACCACGTACAGTGTGGGAGACTTGGTTTGGCTGAATGATCCTGCTCATTCCCGATGTAAACTGGCCCCACGCTGGAAAGGACCCTACATTGTAACACGAACTGTTCAGCCTGCCGATGGTAATTCTGTGCTGTATGCTATTTAGCCAAAAGGTTTTCCTGAAAAGACACCGCAAGTGGTACATCATAATCGTCTTAAAACCTACCTGCCTTCCACATATCAGCTGGGGCGAACAGTATCCGATGCATCGTCTCCCATTACACAGACTGTGGAAAAGGAAGTACCCCCTAATACTTCTAATTCTTCTACACTTGCTGTCCGAGAGAACTTGCCTTCTGTTGTCTTTACTGGAGAAGTCCCCAATCAGAGTCCAACTAGGACATTGCTTTTGGGACAGTTACCGCTGAGCTTAACTCAAAACACTGGACAGTTGAATGTTCCTCAGCCTGATAATATGGACTATGTAACCTCAGAAGTAGGCTGTTCTACTGCTGTGGCTCCACGTGCTGTTCTAGACTCTAGACCGTTAGGTCGCAGGCCTGTCAAATTGCCTGCAAAGTTCAAAGACTATGTTGTGAAGTAAAAAAAAAAAAAAAAAAAAAGTTATCCATCCTTTGCTTTATAACTTTTGCTGAAACCCTTGCATGTCTTGGACTACAGACCATTTTGTGTTTATTGAAACTTTTGGTTTTCGGTGCACCAATAATCTGCACATTGCTTTGCCTGGTTTATTAAGGTCATTGTTATTTTCTGTGTGTTGAAAACGTGGACGTTTCTTTTCCCACGGGGTAACTAATGTGAAGTTTCTTTTGTTTAATATTCATTGTATTCTATTTTCACATCTTTTTGTTAAGGACTTTTATTTTGGTGTTGAGTCCTCAGAGAGAGGATGATATAACGAGAAGCGGAAGTGCGGGAAAGAAAAAAAGGGATAGAGAGGGTGCGAGTGAGGAGTGTGGTGTTGCTCTGCTCTCTAATTCTAACACTCTGCTCAATAAAAGTTGTTAGCCGTCAATATTCCAAGTCCATCGTCATTCTTGAGATTAATCCACGGACAGTTAAACCCCACGCCTTACAATATAAAGGCCTATCGAAAAACAACATCTGTAAGATAGCCTAGCAAATGATTAATTTATTAAACTAAAAATCAGTTAGAAAATCAGTTAGATAAAAAAAATAATGAATTGCGTTAAAATGAATGAGAGCAGATGAAGATAAATACTCTTGGTATAGCCTATATATATTATGAAAGGCTAGATGAAAGTAATGTCTGGAAAACGTCGGCTATGTGGTTAAAACCGTTATTGTGTGATTTCCAAACAACCTGAGGCATCAGGGTTTTTATAATGCAATTTTGAAAACACTTATCTTTGACAATAAACGCTACAAAAGAGATTGTAAAAAGCTTTAGTTCACTGTGCTTACGGTAGTCTAGTCTAACAGTCTGCTTTCATATGGGCGCTATGAATAAACAATCTTTTGCTAATTGCATGATGAAATGCAATAACTTGACAAAAGTTATGGAAAACTTATATATGGTTAAACAGCTGTTGTGTTTTTTTGTGTGTTCTTGCAGAATCAAATTGAAGCATGAATTTGAAAACAAAAAAGCCACCAAGGAGATTTCAAAAAGCTTTAAGTCTTACTGTAACCTAATCATCTGTTTTCATACACTAGATGGCGCTGTGAGCCACTAGATTCAGGATCAGCGCTGATTCTCACAGCTCTCGCCGGGTGCAGTGGCGCGCGCCTGTAATCCAAGACACTGGGAGGCTGAGGCTGGAGGATCGCTTGAGCTCAGGGGTTCTGGACTGCAGTGGACTATGCCGATCGGGTGTCCGCACTAAGTTAGACATCGATATGGTGCCTCTGGGGGAGCCCGGGACCACCAAGTCGTCTAAGAAGGGGCGAACCGGCCCAGGTCGGAGACGGAGCAGGTCAAAGTCCCCGTGTCCATCAGTGGTGGGATCACACCTGTGAATAGACACTGCAGTGCATCCCGAGCGATACAGCGAGACTCAGTCTTTTGTGTGCAGTTTATTTTGTGGGAATCTAATAAACAGCAGCAACAACAGCTGAACACAAAATAAAGCCTTTATTGGCCAAACTTCAAGTTACCCAGTCCAGTCTTTATACTTTACAATTATAATAATACATAGGCGATAGGCCTATATTGAACAATCGAGAAACATCTATAAAGATAGCCTGTATAGCCTAGCAATTTATTCATTTTTTAGGCCTAAACTAAAATCAGTTTGATAAAAAAAAAAGTTGTGTTGAAATGAATGAGAACAGATGAAAATAAATACATTTGGCCTATATGCGTTGTCGGCTATGTGGTTAAACGGTTATTGTGTGATTTTGTGTATTTTGCTCAAACAACCTGAGGCATCAGTTTTTTAATGCAATTTTGAAAACAGTTATCTTTGACAATAAACGCTTCAAAAGAGATTGTAAAAAGCTTCGGTTCACTGTGCTTACGGTAGTCTAGTCTAACAGTCTGGGCGCTATGAATAAACACTCTTATGCCAATTGCATAATGAAATGCAATAGGCTAACTCTTGACGAAAGTTATGGAAAACTTATAAATGGTTAAACAGCTGTTGTGTTTTTTGTTGTTGTTGCAGAATCAAATTGAAGCATTAATTTGAAAACTAATAATTATGAAAGAAAGCATCATAATTATCTTTAAAAAAAAGCCACCAAAGAGATTTCAAAAATCCTTAATTAAAGGTGTCTTACTGTAACCCACTCATCTGTTTTCATACACTAGATGGCGCTGTGAGCCACTAGATTCAGGATCAGCGCTGATTCTCGCAGCTCTCGCCAGGTGCAGTGGCGCGCGCCTGTAATCCAAGACACTGGGAGGCTGAGGCTGGAGGATCGCTTGAGCTCAGGGGTTCTGGACTGCAGTGGACTATGTCGACCGGGTGTCCGCACTAAGTTCGGCATCGATATGGTGCTTCTGGTGGAGCCCGGGACCACCAGGTCGTCTAAGGAGGGGCGAACCGGCCCAGGTCGGACACGGAGCAGGTCAAAGTCCCCGTGTCCATCAGTAGTGGGATTGCGCCTGTGAATAGACACTGCAGTGCAGCCTGAGCGATACAGAGAGACTCAGTCTTTTGTGTTCACAGTTATTCCCATTGTCAAATTAATTTTATTACAACTATTCATTATTTTTAATTAGTGTTTCAAGATTGTTAATTAGATGTCAAAATTTTACAATTATAATATAAAGGCCTATCGAAAAACATCATCTGTAAGATAGCCTAGCAAATGATTAATTTATTAAACTAAAATCAGTTAGAAAATCAGTTAGATAAAAAAAAAATTGCGTTAAAATGAATGAGAGCAGATGAAGATAAATACTCTTGGTATAGCCTATATATATTATGAAAGGCTAGATGAAAGTTATGTCTGGAAAACGTCGGCTATTTGGTTAAAACGGTTATTGTGTGATTTTCAAACAACCTGAGGCATCAGGGTTTTTTTAATGAAATCTTGAAAACACTTATCTTTGACAATAAACGCTACAAAAGAGATTGTAAAAAGCTTTAGTTCACTGTGCTTACGGTAGTCTAGTCTAACAGTCTGCTTTCATATGGGCGCTATGAATAAACAATCTTTTGCTAATTGCATGATGAAATGCAATAACTTGACAAAAGTTATGGAAAACTTATATATGGTTAAACAGTTGTTGTGTTTTTTTGTGTGTTCTTGCAGAATCAAATTGAAGCATGAATTTGAAAACAAATAATTATGAAGAAAACATCGTACTTACCTTTAAAAAAAGGCCACCAAGGAGATTTCAAAAAGCTTTAAGTCTTACTGTAACCTAATCATCTGTTTTCATACACTAGATGGCGCTGTGAGCCACTAGATTTAGGATCAGCGCTGATTCTCGCAGCTCTCGCCGGGTGCAGTGGCGCGCGCCTGTAATCCAAGACACTGGGAGGCTGAGGCTGGAGGATTGCTTGAGCTCAGGGGTTCTGGACTGCAGTGGACTATGCCGATCGGGTGTCCGCACTAAGTTAGACATCGATATGGTGCCTCTGGGGGAGCCCGGGACCACCAGGTCGTCTAAGGAGGGGCGAACCGGCCCAGGTCGGAGACGGAGCAGGTCAAAGTCCCCGTGTCCATCAGTGGTGGGATCGCGCCTGTGAATAGACACTGCAGTGCATCCTGAGCGATACAGAGAGACTCAGTCTTTTGTGTGCAGTTTATTTTGTGGGAATCTAATAAACAGCAGCAACAACAGCTGAACAGAAAATAAAGCCTTTATTGGCCAAACTTCAAGTTACCCAGTCTAGTCTTTATACTTTACAATTATAATAATACATAGGCGATAGGCCTATATTGAACAATCGAGAAACAACATCTATAAAGATAGCATGTATAGCCTAGCAATTTATTCATTTTTTAGGCCTAAACTAAAATCAGTTTGATAAAAAAAAAAGTTGTGTTAAAATGAATGAGAACAGATGAAAATAAATACATTTGGCCTATATGCGTTGTCGGCTGTGTGGTTAAACGGTTATTGTGTGATTTTGTGTATTTTGCTCAAACAACCTGAGGCATCAGTTTTTTAATGCAATTTTGAAAACACTTATCTTTGACAATAAACGCTTCAAAAGAGATTGTAAAAAGCTTCGGTTCACTGTGCTTACGGTAGTCTAGTCTAACAGTCTGGGCGCTATGAATAAACACTCTTATGCCAATTGCATAATGAAATGCAATAGGCTAACTCTTGACGAAAGTTATGGAAAACTTATAAATGGTTAAACAGCTGTTGTGTTTTTAGTTGTTGTTGCAGAATCAAATCGAAGCATTAATTTGAAAACAAATAATTATGAAAGAAAGCATCATAATTACCTTTAAAAAAAAGCCACCAAAGAGATTTCAAAAATCCTTAATTAAAGGTGTCTTACTGTAACCCACTTATCTGTTTTCATACACTAGATGGCGCTGTGAGCCACTAGATTCAGGATCAGCGCTGATTCTCGCAGCTCTCGCCGGGTGCAGTGGCGCGCGCCTGTAATCCAAGACACTGGGAGGCTGAGGCTGGAGGATTGCTTGAGCTCAGGGGTTCTGGACTGCAGTGGACTATGTCGATCGGGTGTCCGCACTATGTTCGGCATCGATATGGTGCTTCTGGGGGAGCCCGAGACCACCAGGTCGTCTAAGGAGGGGCGAACCGGCCCAGGTCGGAGACGGAGCAGGTCAAAGTCCCCGTGTCCATCAGTGGTGGGATTGCGCCTGTGAATAGACACTGCAGTGCAGCCTGAGCGATACAGCGAGACTCAGTCTTTTGTGTTCACAGTTATTCCCATTGTCAAATAAATTTTATTACAACTATTCATTATTTTTAATTAGTGTTTCAAGATAGTTAATTAGATGTCAAAATTGTACAATTATAATATAAAGGCCTATCGAAAAACAACATCTGTAAGATAGCCTAGCAAATGATTAATTTATTAAACTAAAATCAGTTAGAAAATCAGTTAGATAAAAAAAAAATTGCGTTAAAATGAATGAGAGCAGATGAAGATAAATACTCTTGGTATAGCCTATATATATTATGAAAGGCTAGATGAAAGTTATGTCTGGAAAACGTCGGCTATGTGGTTAAAACGGTTATTGTGTGATTTTCAAACAACCTGAGGCATCAAGGTTTTTTTAATGAAATTTTGAAAACACTTATCTTTGACAATAAACGCTACAAAAGAGATTGTAAAAAGCTTTAGTTCACTGTGCTTACGGTAGTCTAGTCTAACAGTCTGCTTTCATATGGGCGCTATGAATAAACAATCTTTTGCTAATTGCATGATGAAATGCAATAACTTGACAAAAGTTATGGAAAACTTATATATGGTTAAACAGTTGTTGTATTTTTTTGTGTGTTCGGGCAGAATCAAATTGAAGCATGAATTTGAAAACAAATAATTATGAAGAAAACATCGTACTTACCTTTAAAAAAAGGCCACCAAGGAGATTTCAAAAAGCTTTAAGTCTTACTGTAACCTAATCATCTGTTTTCATACACTAGATGGCGCTGTGAGCCACTAGATTCAGGATCAGCGCTGATTCTCGCAGCTCTCGCCGGGTGCAGTGGCGCGCGCCTGTAATCCAAGACACTGGGAGGCTGAGGCTGGAGGATCGCTTGAGCTCAGGGGTTCTGGACTGCAGTGGACTATGTCGATCGGGTGTCCGCACTAAGTTAGACATTGATATGGTGTCTCTGGGGGAGCCCGGGACCACCAGGTCGTCTAAGGAGGGGCGAACCGGCCCAGGTCGGACACGGAGCAGGTCAAAGTCCCCGTGTCCATCAGTGGTGGGATCACGCCTGTGAATAGACACTGCAGTGCAGCCTGAGCGATACAGAGAGACTCAGTCTTTTGTGTGCAGTTTATTTTGTGGGAATCTAATAAACAGCAGCAACAACAGCTGAACACAAAATAAAGCCTTTATTGGCCAAACTTCAAGTTACCCAGTCCAGTCTTTATACTTTACAATTATAATAATACATAGGCGATAGGCCTATATTGAACAATCGAGAAACAACATCTATAAAGATAGCCTGTATAGCCTAGCAATTTATTCATTTTTTAGGCCTAAACTAAAATCAGTTTGATAAAAAAAAAAGTTGTGTTAAAATGAATGAGAACAGATGAAAATAAATACATTTGGCCTATATGCGTTGTCGGCTGTGTGGTTAAACGGTTATTGTGTGATTTTGTGTATTTTGCTCAAACAACCTGAGGCATCAGTTTTTTAATGCAATTTTGAAAACACTTATCTTTGACAATAAACGCTTCAAAAGAGATTGTAAAAAGCTTTAGTTCACTGTGCTTACGGTAGTCTAGTCTAACAGTCTGCTTTCATATGGGCGCTATGAATAAACAATCTTTTGCTAATTGCATGATGAAATGCAATAACTTGACAAAAGTTATGGAAAACTTATATATGGTTAAACAGTTGTTGTGTTTTTTTGTGTGTTCGGGCAGAATCAAATTGAAGCATGAATTTGAAAACAAATAATTATGAAGAAAACATTGTACTTACCTTTAAAAAAAAACCACCAAGGAGATTTCAAAAAGCTTTAAGTCTTACTGTAACCTAATCATCTGTTTTCATACACTAGATGGCGCTGTGAGCCACTAGATTCAGGATCAGCGCTGATTCTCACAGCTCTCGCCGGGTGCAGTGGCGCGCGCCTGTAATCCAAGACACTGGGAGGCTGAGGCTGGAGGATCGCTTGAGCTCAGGGGTTCTGGACTGCAGTGGACTATGCCGATCGGGTGTCCGCACTAAGTTAGACATCGATATGGTGCCTCTGGGGGAGCCCGGGATCACCAGGTCGTCTAAGGAGGGGCGAACCGGCCCAGGTCGGAGACGGAGCAGGTCAAAGTCCCCGTGTCCATCAGTAGTGGGATCGCGCCTGTGAATAGACACTGCAGTGCAGCCTGAGCGATACAGCGAGACTCAGTCTTTTGTGTTCACAGTTATTCCCAGTGTCAAATAAATTTTATTACAACTATTCATTATTTTTTATTAGTGTTTCAAGATTGTTAATTAGATGTCAAAATTGTACAATTATAATATAAAGGCCTATCGAAAAACAACATCTGTAAGATAGCCTAGCAAATGATAATTTATTAAACTAAAATCAGTTCGAAAATCAGTTGGATAAAAAAAATAATAAATTGCGTTAAAATGAATGAGAGCAGATGAAGATAAATACTCTTGGTATAGCCTATATATATTATGAAAGGCTAGATGAAAGTTATGTCTGGAAAACGTCGGCTATGTGGTTAAAACGGTTATTGTGTGATTTTCAAACAACCTGAGGCATCAGGGTTTTTTTAATGAAATTTTGAAAACACTTATCTTTGACAATAAACGCTACAAAAGAGATTGTAAAAAGCTTTAGTTCACTGTGCTTACGGTAGTCTAGTCTAACAGTCTGCTTTCATATGGGCGCTATGAATAAACAATCTTTTGCTAATTGCATGATGAAATGCAATAACTTGACAAAAGTTATGGAAAACTTATATATGGTTAAACAGTTGTTGTGTTTTTTTGTGTGTTCGGGCAGAATCAAATTGAAGCATGAATTTGAAAACAAATAATTATGAAGAAAACATTGTACCTACCTTTAAAAAAAACCCACCAAGGAGATTTCAAAAAGCTTTAAGTCTTACTGTAACCTAATCATCTGTTTTCATACACTAGATGGCGCTGTGAGCCACTAGATTCAGGATCAGCACTGATTCTCGCAGCTCTCGCCATGTGCAGTGGCGCGCGCCTGTAATCCAAGACACTGGGAGGCTGAGGCTGGAGGATCGCTTGAGCTCAGGGGTTCTGGACTGCAGTGGACTATGCCGATCGGGTGTCCGCACTAAGTTAGACATCGATATGGTGCCTCTGGGGGAGCCCGGGACCACCAGGTCGTCTAAGGAGGGGCGAACCGGCCCAGGTCGGACACGGAGCAGGTCAAAGTCCCCGTGTCCATCAGTGGTGGGATCACGCCTGTGAATAGAAACTGCAGTGCATCCTGAGCGATACAGCGAGACTCAGTCTTTTGTGTGCAGTTTATTTTGTGGGAATCTAATAAACAGCAGCAACAACAGCTGAACACAAAATAAAGCCTTTATTGGCCAAACTTCAAGTTACCCAGTCCAGTCTTTATACTTTACAATTATAATAATACATAGGCGATAGGCCTATATTGAACAATCGAGAAACAACATCTATAAAGATAGCATGTATACCCTAGCAATTTATTCATTTTTTAGGCCTAAACTAAAATCAGTTTGATAAAAAAAAAAAAAGGTGTGTTAAAATGAATGAGAACAGATGAAAATAAATACATTTGGCCTATATGCGTTGTCGGCTGTGTGGTTAAACGGTTATTGTGTGATTTTGTGTATTTTGCTCAAACAACCTGAGGCATCAGTTTTTTAATGCAATTTTGAAAACACTTATCTTTGACAATAAACGCTTCAAAAGAGATTGTAAAAAGCTTCGGTTCACTGTGCTTACGGTAGTCTAGTCTAACAGTCTGGGCGCTATGAATAAACACTCTTATGCCAATTGCATAATGAAATGCAATAGGCTAACTCTTGACGAAAGTTATGGAAAACTTATATATGGTTAAACAGCTGTTGTGTTTTTTGTTGTTGTTGCAGAATCAAATTGAAGCATTAATTTGAAAACAAATAATTATGAAAGAAAGCTTCATAATTACCTTTAAAAAAAAGCCACCATAGAGATTTCAAAAAGCCTTAATTAAAGGTGTCTTACTGTAGCCCACTTATCTGTTTTCATACACTAGATGGCGCTGTGAGCCACTAGATTCAGGATCAGCGCTGATTCTCGCAGCTCTCGCCGGGTGCAGTGGCGCGCGCCTGTAATCCAAGACACTGGGAGGCTGAGGCTGGAGGATCGCTTGAGCTCAGGGGTTCTGGACTGCAGTGGACTATGTCGATCGGGTGTCCGCACTATGTTCGGCATCGATATGGTACTTCTGGGGGAGCCCGGGACCACCAGGTCGTCTAAGGAGGGGCGAACCGGCCCAGGTCGGAGACGGAGCAGGTCAAAGTCCCCGTGTCCATCAGTAGTGGGATCGCGCCTGTGAATAGACACTGCAGTGCAGCCTGAGCGATACAGAGAGACTCAGTCTTTTGTGTTCACAGTTATTCCCATTGTCAAATAAATTTTATTACAACTATTCATTATTTTTAATTAGTGTTTCAAGATTGTTAATTAGATGTCAAAATTGTACAATTATAATATAAAGGCCTATCGAAAAACAACATCTGTAAGATAGCCTAGCAAATGATAATTTATTAAACTAAAATCAGTAAGAAAATCAGTTGGATAAAAAAATAAATAAATTGCGTTAAAATGAATGAGAGCAGATGAAGATAAATACTCTTGGTATAGCCTATATATATTATGAAAGGCTAGATGAAAGTTATGTCTGGAAAACGTCGGCTATGTGGTTAAAACGGTTATTGTGTGATTTTCAAACAACCTGAGGCATCAGGGTTTTTTTAATGAAATTTTGAAAACACTTATCTTTGACAATAAACGCTACAAAAGAGATTGTAAAAAGCTTTAGTTCACTGTGCTTACGGTAGTCTAGTCTAACAGTCTGCTTTCATATGGGCGCTATGAATAAACAATCTTTTGCTAATTGCATGATGAAATGCAATAACTTGACAAAAGTTATGGAAAACTTATATATGGTTAAACAGTTGTTGTGTTTTTTTGTGTGTTCTTGCAGAATCAAATTGAAGCATGAATTTGAAAACAAATAATTATGAAGAAAAGATCGTACTTACCTTTAAAAAAAAAGCCACCAAGGAGATTTAAAAAAGCTTTAAGTCTTACTGTAACCTAATCATCTGTTTTCACACACTAGATGGCGCTGTGAGCCACTAGATTCAGGATCAGCGCTGATTCTCACAGCTCTCGCCGGGTGCAGTGGCGCGCGCCTGTAATCCAAGACACTGGGAGGCTGAGGCTGGAGGATCGCTTGAGCTCAGGGCTTCTGGACTGTAGTGGACTATGACGATCGGGTGTCCGCACTAAGTTAGACATCGATATGGTGCTTCTGGGGGAGCCCGGGACCACCAGGTCGTCTAAGGAGGGGCGAACCGGCCCAGGTCGGACACGGAGCAGGTCAAAGTCCCCGTGTCCATCAGTAGTGGGATCGCGCCTGTGAAAAGACACTGCAGTGCAGCCTGAGCGATACAGCGAGACTCAGTCTTTTGTGTGCAGTTTATTTTGTGGGAATCTAATAAACAGCAGCAACAACAGCTGAACACAAAATAAAGCCTTTATTGGCCAAACTTCAAGTTACCCAGTCCAGTCTTTATACTTTACAATTATAATAATACATAGGCGATAGGCCTATATTGAACAATCGAGAAACATCTATAAAGATAGCCTGTATAGCCTAGCAATTTATTCATTTTTTAGGCCTAAACTAAAATCAGTTTGATAAAAAAAAAGTGTTAAAATGAATGAGAACAGATGAAAATAAATACATTTGGCCTATATGCGTTGTCGGCTGTGTGGTTAAACGGTTATTGTGTGATTTTGTGTATTTTGCTCAAACAACCTGAGGCATCAGTTTTTTAATGCAATTTTGAAAACACTTATCTTTGACAATAAACGCTTCAAAAGAGATTGTAAAAAGCTTCGGTTCACTGTGCTTACGGTAGTCTAGTCTAACAGTCTGGGCGCTATGAATAAACACTCTTATGCCAATTGCATAATGAAATGCAATAGGCTAACTCTTGACGAAAGTTATGGAAAACTTATAAATGGTTAAACAGCTGTTGTGTTTTTAGTTGTTGTTGCAGAATCAAATTGAAGCATTAATTTGAAAACAAATAATTATGAAAGAAAGCATCATAATTACCTTTAAAAAAAAGCCACCAAAGAGATTTCAAAAAGCCTTAATTAAAGGCGTCTTACTGTAGCCCACTTATCTGTTTTCATACACTAGATGGCGCTGTGAGCCACTAGATTCAGGATCAGCGCTGATTCTCGCAGCTCTCGCCGGGTGCAGTGGCGCGCGTCTGTAATCCAAGACACTGGGAGGCTGAGGCTGGAGGATTGCTTGAGCTCAGGGGTTCTGGACTGCAGTGGACTATGTCGATCGGGTGTCCGCACTAAGTTCGGCATCGATATGGTGCTTCTGGGGGAGCCCGGGACCACCAGGTCGTCTAAGGAGGGGTGAACCGGCCCAGGTCGGAGACGGAGCAGGTCAAAGTCCCCGTGTCCATCAGTGGTGGGATCGCACCTGTGAATAGACACTGCAGTGCAGCCTGAGCGATACAGAGAGACTCAGTCTTTTGTGTTCACAGTTATTCCCAGTGTCAAATAAATTTTATTACAACTATTCATTATTTTTTATTAGTGTTTCAAGATTGTTAATTCTATGTCAAAATTGTACAATTATAATATAAAGGCCTATCGAAAAACAACATCTGTAAGATAGCCTAGCAAATGATAATTTATTAAACTAAAATCAGTTAGAAAATCAGTTGGATAAAAAAAAAATTGCGTTAAAATGAATGACAGCAGATGAAGATAAATACTCTTGGTATAGCCTATATATATTATGAAAGGCTAGATGAAAGTTATGTCTGGAAAACGTCGGCTATGTGGTTAAAAAGGTTATTGTGTGATTTTCAAACAACCTGAGGCATCAGGGTTTTTTTAATGAAATTTTGAAAACACTTATCTTTGACAATAAACGCTACAAAAGAGATTGTAAAAAGCTTTAGTTCACTGTGCTTACGTTAGTCTAGTCTAACAGTCTGCTTTCATATGGGCGCTATGAATAAACAATCTTTTGCTAATTGCATGATGAAATGCAATAACTTGACAAAAGTTATGGAAAACTTATATTGGTTAAACAGTTGTTGTGTTTTTTTGTGTGTTCTTGCAGAATCAAATTGAAGCATGAATTTGAAAACAAATAATTATGAAGAAAACATCGTACTTACCTTTAAAAAAAAAAGCCACCAAGGAGATTTCAAAAAGCTTTAAGTCTTACTGTAACCTAATCATCTGTTTCCACACACTAGATGGCGCTGTGAGCCACTAGATTCAGGATCAGCGCTGATTCTCGCAGCTCTCGCCGGGTGCAGTGGCGCGCGCCTGTAATCCAAGACACTGGGAGGCTGAGGCTGGAGGATCGCTTGAGCTCAGGGGTTCTGGACTGCAGTGGACTATGTCGATTGGGTGTCCGCACTAAGTTAGACATCGATATGGTGCCTCTGGGGGAGCCCGGGACCACCAGGTCGTCTAAGAAGGGGCGAACCGGCCCAGGTCGGACACGGAGCAGGTCAAAGTCCCCTTGTCCATCAGTGGTGGGATCACGCCTGTGAATAGACACTGCAGTGCAGCCTGAGCGATAAGGCGAGACTCAGTCTTTTGTGTGCAGTTTATTTTGTGGGAATCTAATAAACAGCAGCAACAACAGCTGAACACAAAATAAAGCCTTTATTGGCCAAACTTCAAGTTACCCAGTCCAGTCTTTATACTTTACAATTATAATAATACATAGGCGATAGGCCTATATTGAACAATCGAGAAACAACATCTATAAAGATAGCATGTATAGCCTAGCAATTTATTCATTTTTTAGGCCTAAACTAAAATCAGTTTGATAAAAAAAAAAAGTTGTGTTAAAATGAATGAGAACAGATGAAAATAAATACATTTGGCCTATATGCGTTGTCGGCTATATGGTTAAACGGTTATTGTGTGATTTTGTGTATTTTGCTCAAACAACCTGAGGCATCAGTTTTTTAATGCAATTTTGAAAACACTTATCTTTGACAATAACGCTTCAAAAGAGATTGTAAAAAGCTTCGGTTCACTGTGCTTACGGTAGTCTAGTCTAACAGTCTGGGCGCTATGAATAAACACTCTTATGCCAATTGCATAATGAAATGCAATAGGCTAACTCTTGACGAAAGTTATGGAAAACTTATAAATGGTTAAACAGCTGTTGTGTTTTTTGTTGTTGTTGCAGAATCAAATTGAAGCATTAATTTGAAAACAAATAATTATGAAAGAAAGCATCATAATTACCTTTAAAAAAAAGCCACCAAAGAGATTTCAAAAAGCCTTAATTAAAGGTGTCTTACTGTAACCCACTTATCTGTTTTCATACACTAGATGGCGCTGTGAGCCACTAGATTCAGGATCAGCGCTGATTCTCGCAGCTCTCGCCGGGTGCAGTGGCGCGCGCCTGTAATCCAAGACACTGCTTGGCTGAGGCTGGAGGATCGCTTGAGCTCAGGGGTTCTGGACTGCAGTGGACTATGTCGATCGGGTGTCCGCACTAAGTTCGGCATCGATATGGTACTTCTGGGGGAGCCCGGGACCACCAGGTCATCTAAGGAGGGGTGAACCGGCCCAGGTCGGAGACGGAGCAGGTCAAAGTCCCCGTGTCCATCAGTAGTGGGATCGCGCCTGTGAATAGACACTGCAGTGCATCCTGAGCGATACAGCGAGACTCAGTCTTTTGTGTTCACAGTTATTCCCATTGTCAAATAAATTTTATTACAACTATCCATTATTTTTTATTAGTGTTTCAAGATTGTTAATTAGATGTCAAAATTGTACAATTATAATAAAAAGGCCTATCGAAAAACAACATCTGTAAGATAGCCTAGCAAATGATTAATTTATTAAACTAAAATCAGTTAGAAAATCAGTTAGATAAAAAAAATTGCGTTAAAATGAATGAGAGCAGATGAAGATAAATACTCTTGGTATAGCCTATATATATTATGAAAGGCTAGATGAAAGTTATGTCTGGAAAACGTCGGCTATGTGGTTAAAACGGTTATTATGTGATTTTCAAACAACCTGAGGCATCAAGGTTTTTTTAATGAAATTTTGAAAACACTTATCTTTGACAATAAACGCTACAAAAGAGATTGTAAAAAGCTTTAGTTCACTGTGCTTACGGTAGTCTAGTCTAACAGTCTGCTTTCATATGGGCGCTATGAATAAACAATCTTTTGCTAATTGCATGATGAAATGCAATAACTTGACAAAAGTTATGGAAAACTTATATATGGTTAAACAGTTGTTGTGTTTTTTTGTGTGTTCTTGCAGAATCAAATTGAAGCCTGAATTTGAAAACAAATAATTATGAAGAAAACATCGTACTTACCTTTAAAAAAAGCCACCAAGGAGATTTCAAAAAGCTTTAAGTCTTACTGTAACCTAATCATCTGTTTTCATACACTAGATGGCGCTGTGAGCCACTAGATTCAGAATCAGCGCTGATTCTCGCAGCTCTCGCCGGGTGCAGTGGCGCGCGCCTGTAATCCAAGACACTGGGAGGCTGAGGCTGGGGGATCGATTGAGCTCAGGGGTTCTGGACTGCAGTGGACTATGTCGATCGGGTGTCCGCACTAAGTTTGGCATCGATATGGTGCTTCTGGGGGAGCCCGGGACCACCAGGTCGTCTAAGGAGGGGCGAACCGGCCCAGGTCGGAGACGGAGCAGGTCAAAGTCCCCGTGTCCATCAGTAGTGGGATCGCGCCTGTGAATAGACACTGCAGTGCAGCCTGAGCGATACAGCGAGACTCAGTCTTTTGTGTGCAGTTTATTTTGTGGAAATCTAATAAACAGCAGCAACAACAGCTGAACACAAAATAAAGCCTTTATTGGCCAAACTTCAAGTTACCCAGTCCAGTCTTTATACTTTACAATTATAATAATACATAGGCGATGGGCCTATATTGAACAATCGAAAAACAACATCTATAAAGATAGCCTGGATAGCCTAGCAATTTATTTATTTTTTAGGCCTTAACTAAAATCAGTTTGATAAAAAAAGAAAAATAAAAGTGTTAAAATGAATGAGAGCAGATGAAGATAAATACATTTGGCCTATATGCGTTGTCGGCTATGTGGTTAAACGGTTATTGTGTGATTTTGTGCATTTTGCTCAAACAACCTGAGGCATCAGTTTTTAATGCAATTTTGAAAACACTTATCTTTGAAAATAAACGCTACAAAAGAGATTGTAAAAAGCTTCGGTTCACTGTGCTTACGGTAGTCTAGTCTAACAGTCTGGGCGCTATGAATAAACACTCTTATGCCAATTGCATATTGAAATGCAATGGGCTAACTCTTGACGAAAGTTATGGAAAACTTATAAATGCTTAAACAACTGTTGTGTTTTTTGTTGTTGTTGCAGAATCAAATTGAAGCATTAATTTGAAAACAAATAATTATGAAAGAAAGCATCATAATTACCTTTAAAAAAAGCCACCAAAGAGATTTCAAAAAGCTTTAATTAAACGTGTCTTACTGTAACCCACTTATCTGTTTTCATACACTAGATGGCGCTGTGAGCCACTAGATTCAGGATCAGCGCTGATTCTCGCAGCTCTCGCCGGGTGCAGTGGCGCGTGCCTGTAATCCAAGACACTGGGAGGCTGAGGCTGGAGGATCGCTTGAGCTCAGGGGTTCTGGACTGCAGTGGACTATGTCGATCGGGTGTCCGCACTATGTTCGGCATCGATATGGTGCTTCTGGGGGAGCCCGGGACCACCAGGTCGTCTAAGGAGGGGCGAACCGGCCCAGGTCGGAGACGGAGCAGGTCAAAGTCCCCGTGTCCATCAGTAGTGGGATCGCGCCTGTGAATAGACACTGCAGTGCATCCTGAGCGATACAGAGAGACTCAGTCTTTTGTGTGCAGTTTATTTTGTGGGAATCTAATAAACAACAGCTGAACACAAGATAAAGCCCAGTCCAGTCTCGCTAACCTGTTATACATTTACACAATGCATTATATTTTTTCATACTGTATCACAAATGTAATTTCGATGTAAATGTTTTCAATAAAAAACACAAAATATTATTGATAGTAGGCTAAATTAATTTATTGTTTGCTAATAATGAACTGAAGACATCCAATATTTATATCGCTCTACGTCTATTTTTGACTATTTTGTCTATGACCTGAGGTGTTTTTTCCTTTTTTTTTTAAACATCAGATATCGTATGCATTGTGAGTATTTGCAGCACATGTGTTGTCAAACTGATGAAGATGTTTTCTGAGGGTAAGTTACACGACAAAGAAAACCATCAAAATTTGTTACGCAAAGTCTGTTTATCTACGCACAGTCGCACATGCATAATAAAATAATCTCTATTTAACCCGTTAAAGCTTTTTTCTTTGAAGGCTACTGATGACAATATTATCCCTGTTCACACAGACCTGTCAAAAACAACTAATAACACTGAATTATGCATGCCAGAGAAGTGGCGATGTCTTTGTAAAGGAAGACCCCAACCGTTTTCACAGATTCGATTTTGTAGTTTACACCGATACGGGTTTCGGTTTTACACTTGCACTTTTGAAGTTTGCGTTTTCAAACCACTGTTGTCGTGTAAATGAACGGCCAAAATCCACAAAAAGTCTTTCGGTTTTATTTGAAAACATTGTTGTGTAGACAGCCCTATTTGCTGGTGTACTTATATGCATGAGTTTTCTGCCGTGTGTTGAGGTCTCTCGGCCACCGTACCCGATGCTCTGCTGCACCTCACGTCATAGGCGGAAGTCACTGTGGCTGCTCTGTTGCTTAGCCCACTGAGTGGCAGTGCTGTGTTCAGCTTTAAAAGCAGGGGTAAAAAAAAACTTAACAAAAAAATGGGAAAGAGCTGTTCTGCGATTGACTGTAAAAACAGATTCAACAAGAAATCGAATCTATCTTTTTACAGACTGCCGAAAGCAAAAGAAAAGAGAACCAAATGGATCGCTGCACTCTGCAGAAACAACTGGAATCCAGGCAGCGAAACGTGGATTTGCAGTTGCCATTTTGTGTCAGGTATGGTGAATTTTGGGATCACACCTCCCAGGAGTTCCCGACGTTTTTTTTGTCAGCCGAACCCCTTAAAGGCGTAAAATATTCTGTTTAGGTTAAGTCCCCCATGATATTCAACATTTAACTAACGTTTCATCTCCCTGATATTTTAATTTAGCTTACTGGTTTACTTCACCTTAGTCCGAAAATATAGATCGGCCTTTATCTTTAACACCTAAGTTATTCAAACCCATTGATGTCAGTTTGTTCATTTGAGATCAATGTTTGCTGGTGTCGGACTCAGAACTGTTTGGGGTTTTTTTGTTGTTGTAATTTTTAGTAGTACTAAAATAGTGAACTTTATTTTGAAATTACGACGAAGTAAATGTTGCTTTATAAGAGAAGCAACGGATAATTTTGTTTTCCTTAAAATTCTATTTTCATTTTATGACATGAGTAAATTCGTTTTATGTTTATGATCATTTTTTGCCAGTCCTTAATTTCTTGCTCATTTAATCTATTCCAAAAGGCTTTTAATCACAAAGCGAAGTCTTTGAAGTTTTTCACACGCATGAATAGTAAACATTCCCAATCTTTCTTGTTTCTCCAAAACGAGATATTTAGTGGATAGGAGTCACTATGGTTAGAAAAGTTCTGATGAAACTATCAAATTTGTGTTGGTCAGTTAAAATAAGCAACCCTGCTGTAATTTCACAATTAAATGTTACAAGTTTTTATAACCGCGCTGGCCCATTTACCTTTAGCATATCCTAACGATTCATGTTTTGAATCTTTAAATAAACATAACACACAACATAATCTATACAATTATGTTCATAGATAAACGATTATATATTCTTAACTTTGTTCGACGCTGCTGTAATTATCTTTTTGAAGTTTTCTGTGCTCTAGAGAGCACTTACTAATATTGTCACTTTAACACGAAACAGGAAACTCATGATTAATCTTGTATGAGCTGCCCAGTTCCACCTAATATCTCAGACACTGAATATTTCAGAACACCACCAGTGGCTTCTGAATAGTCTCAACATTTAAAAAAAATATTATTTACATGAAACATGTAAATTATCTCTCTTTGCATGTGTGAGAGAAACACAGAGCACACTCAGACAAGCGACGGTGAGTCGGACATCTACACAGTAGCTTATGTGTCAAATCAGCGCATCTGTTGATATCAATATAGGTAGTGCGCTTGCTGGAAAGTTTCAAGAGCTCAGAATGGTCAAATTTAGGCGAGTGAAAATATCTGTGCTAAACTTATTCGTTGCCTGCAACAAACACTGCCCTGAAAAAATAGATAAATAAGTTAGGACATGTTTTTGCATTGCATTTGCTCATCAAAATAAGTTAAGCAATTTTCAACTTTTTTTTATAAGTTATTCAAGATTCAACTATTTTTTAAAGTCAGTTTAATGTAATTTAAGTTGAGATGACAAACATCCAAGTTGATTGTACTCAAAAATTTAAGGCAGCAATTTTTTTTACAGTGTGGCGAATAAAATGTAACAATTTATTAGCCAGTGGCTAACAATATAGATTATTTAGTCACTTAGCAAAAAATTGAGTCCAAATGTTGTTGCTAGTAAATCATTTTTTGTTTCTTTCAGGAAAAAAGAGTGATGATCCTCTACACCCTGACTATGTGCCAAGTTTATTCAGTTTCACCCCCACCGCTGATCGAATTCGGGCTGTCAACAACCTGGAAAGATATCAACGATTTCGAGAAGTTTCTGTGAAAAGATTTGTCAGTGCCAACACAAGTAAAGAGCTAGCTGCAACAGCTCTCATGAACCTGCATCAAAGTTCTGCTTTAAAGAAAGAGCTACAGGCGGTTGAAATCCAAGACACTGATGTCCAGACGAATGGAGTCCAAGACACTGAGGTCCAGACGGATGAAACACACAGGGACATCTCCTCTTTACATGAACAGATCAAATCTTTAAATACTGAATGCCAATTACTGAGAGAAAAAGTTTACGGATTAGAAAGTGACTTAAAACTTAATTCTCTTGATCCATCACATTTTGATGACAGCAAAATGAAAATTTTCACAGGACTACCCAATTTACAGACTTTCATGCTATTGTTCAGTTCTGTGTCATCAGTTGTTCCTATTAGTGCAAAACAGTCGCTTAAGCCCACTCAGGAACTTCTTCTTACTCTGATGAAGCTGCACCTCAAACTGTCTGAGGAATTCTTAGGTCAGCTCTTCAGGATTCATCAGTCAACGGTATCAAGAATTCTTCGACGTTGGATACATGTCCACGGAGCCTTTAATTCCTTAATTTAAAATGAAGGCCTTAATTAGCGTTAAAAAAAAAACGCTAGTTGCTTTTTGAAATCGTAAAAGTGTCATTGCAGTGACTCGCAGTAAATGCCATTTAACACAAACTCTATCCGTACCTGTGCTGTGAGTTTGAGTCACATTTAGAACACAATGTGTGTCAGATGTACTTTTTTTTTTTTTTTTTTTTTTTTTTTTTTTTTTTTTTACGTTTGCTTAACCTCAAACTTTTTTTAGTGGGGAGATATTGACTGCATTTCACCTGATTTGTAAGGAGACGTGAAGGCTGTAGTTTGAGACACCTTGCTGAATGTAGTGGGTTACTTCATTCATCAATATTAGACAGTGGGAAATGTAGCCTACATTTTGTAAATATTATTTAATGTTATTTCACAGTAATTATGTGTATAATAGTTTCACATTTTTTTGTGTGATTGGAAAATGGCATCCCTGTGATGCTCCGAAGAAGATATTTGTGAAGCAAGCTAGACAAATAAAAATTTTACTCCTCATTATGGTCTGCAGAGACTTTTCTTCTACAGTTTTGACTGTTTCACTAGTTTTTACACCCATCAAAGTGGTTTAGATGTGCTGATTATTAAGCACTACATTTTGTGTAAATCACTTTCCCAACAATTCTGGGAACACACTTGGAAAAAACGTAATAATCTTGGACTTAATAAGGATGGTCTTAATAATGTTGCGGTCAGACAAGACTTTGAGCATGCAAAATTTGAAAAGACACTGCAGCTGTCATCTTGTTTGAAAAAAGTTCAACATATAGTTCAATCGAAATGTAAAAATATACTATTCTGCAATACTGCAGATTTAAAGTTTGCATTCTGGTAGTTTAGCTAAGATTTCACACCAGTGCTCACGTCTTCACATGATGTAAATTTTGTAGGTTAGAGTTTACCAAACAAAGTCCAGTATATTTAGCCCAAAATATTTAATAAAACACAGTGTTAAGTTAGGCGCATAAATGTATCAATAGTTACTCTGCAGCAGGTTTTTTTAGTTTCCTCATTCCCATCCTTTACTGAAAAATAACTTAAACTTAAAATAAATGAATTATTTCTTTTTGGCTGCGGTTTAAAACTTTGCTGACTCTGGGTATATACCACACCAAACTTGGAAGCAGTTATCCTGCCACATCTGTAGATCTACCAGATCCTTAATGTCCCTTTGTCTTCTGTTCAACAAGCTTCCACTGGACATATGTGATCAACAAATCCTCAAACACCTTTCAAGAATCTCATTATAGGTCAAACCATCATTCTCAGCTTCATAAAGTTCTCCTAATGGTATAGAAAAGTCATCTTTAAGAGCTATGGGACAAAGTCTTTGTGCTGTTTTGCATGGTTCTTGGATTTACATGCTTGAGCTTATTCAGAAAGTCTGCTATTTCATTTTCTATTGGTTTAATCGTAACTGTAGCATCACAGGGCCCTGACCTCACTGAACACATTCTCGTCCACTGGATTTTAAACCTTTCTCTGTGTTCTGGGGCTGGTCATATCTAAAGAGGACAGTTCATAGCAGCAGGTTTTCTTTGTGTTGGCTCAAGACATGACAATAAAGTACAAAGTGTGTCATTATGCATCCTCACTCCAGACATAACTTTAGAGTTTCTGCAGAACTCTGTGAGCTCGGGAACTCCTCGGGAGGAGTTCCCATATACGTCAGACGACGTAATGTTGAAGTTACCGCCTTGAAAGGCAACTTAAATGGTTACAAAGCTGTTGGGTTCTTTGTATGTTGTTGCTGAATCAACTTGAAGCATGAATTTGAAAACACATTTATGAAGAAAACATACCACTTACCTTAAAAAAAGCTACCAATGAGATTATAAAAGCTTTAATTAACCCTGCCTAATTGTAACCTAATCATCTTTTTTCATACACTAGATGTCGCTGTGAGCCACTAGATTCAGGATCAGTGCTGATTCTCCCAGCTCTCGCCGGGTGCAGTGGCGCACGCCTGTAATCCAAGACACTGGGAGGCTAAGGCTGGAGGATCGCTTGAGCTCAGGGGTTCTGGACTGCAGTGTACTATGCCGGTCGGGTGTCCGCAATAAGTTAGGCATCGATATGGTGCTTCTGGGGGAGCCTGGGACCACCAGGTCGTCTAAGGCGGGGTGAACCGGCCCAGGTCGGAGACGGAGCAGGTCAAAGTCCCCGTGTCAATCAGTAGTGGGTCGCGCCTGTGAATAGACACTGCAGTGCAGCCTGTGCGATGCAGCGAGACTCAGTCTTTTGTGTGCAATTGTTACCGGCCTCAGACCTAGGGGAATCTGGGCAGGTAAAAAGCCACAGGCTGGATAGCACTGTGGGTTGGAAAGAAGTGGAGATACAGAATTTATGTCTTTCTCAAGCGCTATATGTTTATTTCTGAGCGCTCCAATATCTCAATAATACTATGAGATCATAAACCGTAACGTTAGCCATTACATGGACTATATAATATAGAAATGGCCTATAACTATACTGAATACAATAAACAAACCAATATGTAAAACATTGGAATATATCAGATAAAATACAAAAACCCATTAATAAACATATTGTAAAATAGTCTTACTGTATAATATTTCAAATATACTTTGCAATACAAACAACCTTTTCATAGATCAAATACCAAGAATACTATATTAAGATTTAAACTGTTCATGTGACTGTGTGATAATCAATCACCAACGCAGCACATCGGTCTGCCGTTTGGGTGTGTGTCTACTGGCACGCGCACATTAACTGTCGGCGGCAAAGATTCCTTAGAACATTTACAGGCTCTGGTAAACAGAATGTATACTGAACAGAGTAGCGGCAATACAAACAAAATGAAACAAAGTACAGAGAGACTTAATAGCCATTACATATTACACTTTAAACATACAGATGTTCACTCAACACAACTGTTTACAGTCCGTCCAAAAAGACGAGAGAACGGAACCTTCACTCGCTAGCTAAAGCTGCTAGCAAATACATACCGTATAAACACTGCATAATATTCTTTCTACACGGAACATAACAACATACATCACCTAGACAACCGCACTGGTGATATACTCTTGCGATACTTTTTAACAGAGATTGGAAAAGTTTAAAAATATGCCTGTGGGTTAGAAAGAAGTGGAGATACAGAATTTATGTCTTTCTCAAGCGCTGTATGTTTATTTCTGAGCGCTCGAGCTACCGTCTCCAACCCCCTATGGTGAAGCAGTGCAACTGCGCCATTTACCGGCATGAGGCGAAAATACATGGGAATGTTAGCTTACATGTAATAAAAGTAAAAGAATAGGAGGTAACTGTTTTCTTCAATTAAACTCATATGTGATGCCATTTTCTCTACCCATTACACTCTCCCCTACTTTAAGAGATGTCTCCTGACATCCAGAACTAAACTGGACTACTGTCTACAGTGGTACTCTCAGACGATTGGTCAAGACGTCAGGTAAGTACAGTCTTCGGGAGTCACCCGTTTGAACAGGAAGTAAGCCTGCAGTATTTCAATCACAGGTAAGTAGTATGGAGGTAAGATTGTATGTCAATGTCTTTCAAGTCCTGTTCAATGTCAATTCTACCGTACCTCCCTACAGCTGGGGTGGATAGTAGCATCTCTCATGAAACACTGGGTAGGCCAGCATGGAAGAAGGGGTACAGTACATGGCATTAGTTCCCATTTTCCAAGGCTAGTAGGAAGGTTCTCCTGACTGGTCATATACGAAGATGTTTCTGGGTTTGACTGTTCGAGTGGACCTCCGCAGTTGCTGATCTACCTCTCTTACTTGCTGAGGAACAGCCACAACATCTATCTCAGGATCCTGAGGGCTGCCACTCCCCATAGCATCATGTGTCACCCTGTGTTGATCCGGTCCTTCCACAGCTGGGGACGTATCTACCCCTCTTGGTACAGGCATTGGCTTCGCTGTCACCAAAGTGTCAGATGATTCTGGCCGCCATACCTCCTCAGACTCAGCTGCACGGCTCAAAGGTCGATATTCGGGAGCCCCAGCCCTCAGCTCACTGTGTAACTCGGGTTGGGGTGGGTGGTGTCTGACAGCCCTCCTCTCATACACAGGCAGGGGTCTAAGGTTGTAGGAGCACTCCCCCTCATCATCTGAGGTGCCGACATAAGACTTAGTTGCTTCTCTGGTTGGCATATGACGTCTCTGTCCTTGGGGCTTTCACTCCGCACCGGTGTCATGTTGCTCATTGTTGACTGGCAAGTCACTGACAAGCGAGAGGAGATTGCGGTGGAGCACCCGGAGAGTCTGGTCACTTGTTTCAGCTTAGATTCGATATACAGGTCCATCTCCCAGCCTCTCAATGACACGGTGGATCTTCTGTTCCCAGTAAGATCGAAGTTTACCTGGGCCACCTCTCTCTGACAGGCTCTTGACAAGCACATGATCACCTGGTTGCAGCAAGGCTCCTCTGGCACCTCGGTCGTAGTGCCTTTCCCTTTCTCGAAAGACTTCTTGCTGTTCTCAGACGCGATCCGGTATGCATCCTGCATCCGGGAAGCCCAGGTGTGTGCATACTCCTTCCGTGTCTGTACCAGCCGATCTGGGTGGAGATTGAATATAAGGTCAATGGGCAGCTGTGGATGTCTTCCAAAGAGGAGGAAGAATGGTGAGTAGCCTGTAAACTCATGCTTCGTGCAGTTGTAGGCATGAACTATGCTGGGGAGATGGTCTATCCACTCTGCCTTCTTTTCCTCATGGAGCGTTCTGAGCATCTGGAGAAGTGTTCTGTTCAGGCGTTCAACAGGATTCCCCTGCGGATGGTAAGGAGTAGTTCGTTAGCGAGAGATTCCTGCCAGCTGCTGAAGTCTCTGGAACAGGGTGTTCTTGAATTCCCGACCCTGGTCATGGTGGAGCTTTTGAGGGTACCCGAAGCGTGGAGTTAAGTCGTAGAAGATCTTTTCGGCCGCTGTTTTGCCAGACTTGTTACAAGTAGGGTAGGCCTGAGCAAAACGGGTGAAGTGATCTACTACCACAAGGATGTGCTCGTAGCCTCCTTTACTGGAATCAAGGTGAAGGTAATCAACAGAGAGCAATTCAAAAGGTGCACTAGTTGTGATTGAGCCCATTGGTGCTTTCTCATGGAGAGCGGGTCGTTTTTGTCTGATGCATGGGCACTGGCGGATGACGTAGTCTTCGATGTTGTGCTGCATAAACGGCCAGTAGAACCGAGAGAGGTGGCCAGTAGAGCCAGTAGAGCCTTGCGAGGTTGATGACTTTATCAGCGCCAACGTGTCCCATGTCATCGCGCAGGTGTTTCAGTACTTGAGGTGGTTGACTTGAGTGCTTTGGGAAGGACCAGTTATTGATTTTGTCCTGCATGCCTGTACAGAAAACCATTATCCAGTTTGAGCCGGTTCCACTCATGTGTAAGTCGTCATGTTCCTGGTTGTATTGGACTCCAGTCTTTGTCTCTCAGATTCTATCCACTCCCTTTCAACTGGATCACCTCGGAAATGGGCTCATCTCCTTTCTGGGCGGCTCTGATATCTTCTGGGGGTGAACATGGGCGTACTCACCAGGGGAGGGTCATCATCACAGGCGGAGATCTGAAGGGCGGCAGCACAGGACACACCCTCATCTCTCTGAGCTTTATTCCCCTGCCAGATGGCATATACAACCTCAGGTGGCATTGTCTCAGTGTACTCCTTCGGGTTGTCATGGAGTTTCACTGGAAACCTGGACAGGGTATCCGCATCCACATTCACCTTGCCTGGCCTGTACTTGATGTTGAAGTGGAAGTCGGCTAATTCACCAACCCAGCGATGTCCAACAGCGTTCAGCTTGGCCGTGCTCAGGACGTAGGTGAGGGGATTGTTATCTGTATACACAGTGAATGTTGTTGAGTAATACAGATAATCCCGAAATTTATCGCATATGACCCACATCAGAGCGAGAAACTCAAGCTTACTGGAATGGAGGTGGTAGTTCTTTTCAGCAGGCGTAAGTGACCTGGACCCATAAGCAATAACCCGGAGTTTGCTGTTCTGTTCCTGGTAGGGCACCGCCCCCAAACCTTCATTGGATGCATCAGTGGGTAGGATGAATGGCAAATCGAAGTCGGGGTAGGCCAAGATGGGGGGGTTTGATCAGCATGTCCACCAGTCGGGACACAAGAGCACTGCTTCGGCCTTTTTGGGTGGACTTGGCTGCAACAGGGCTCTTGTTGGACAAGGCAGGATGTTCTTGAAGCTTAAACAGTGGCCGGGCTATTCTGAAAAAGTCCTGGATGATGGAGTGATAGTAGCCCAAGAAACCAAGTAGAGCTCGGACCTCTCCGACGTTCTTTGGCTCTCTCTCCTTCATCTGCAACACAGCCTCTAGGTCTTTGGGATCTACCTGAACACCTTCACTCGTGACCAGGCGTCCAACATATCTCACTTGGCGTTTGAACAGCTCACACTTTTTCGGGCGCAGCTTCACACCATGCTCCCTTAAGCGACACAGAACTTGTCTTAAGTCCTCAACATGGTCCTGGAAAGTCTTGGAAAAGCAGAGCACATCATCCAGGTAAGGAGAACAGCATTCATCTCTTAGACCGGCCAGTACGCCCTCCATGCAGCATTGGAATGCTGCCGGAGCGTTGGTGAGGCCAAATGGGAGGCGTACCCACTCGTAAAACCCCCAGGGTGTGCTAAAAGCTGTCAGGTGCCGGCAGCTTTCTTCAACAAAGCCTTGGTGGTAAGCACTGCCCTGGTCAAGTATGGAAAACCATGAGTTGCCTCCTAAATTGTCAAGCAGGTCCTGGATGCGTGGAAGGGGGTTACGGTCGGGGATGGTTTTGCTGTTCAGCCCCCGGAAGTCAACACAGAGACATAGGCTCATGTCCTTTTTCCTCACACAGACCGCAGGAGAAGAGTATGATGAGGTGGAGGTTCTGATCCAACCACGGTCAAGCAAGTTCTGAACATAGTCTTTTACCTCTTGATACAAGGGCTTTGGGATGGAATTGTAAGACTTTTGGACAGGTGTTTCATCTATAAGGTTGACTCTAAGTTGGAGGTTAGGAATACAATCAATGTCAGCATTGTCTTTTGCGAACACATCAGACTGCTCGAACAGCATTGCCTTAACTAACCTCTGTTCATCCTCGGCTAGATGTGATACGTCAACAGGAGGGTACCACTTGTCTTTAGCTTTAGACCTGATCTGTCTGTCCTGCTCTTTGTTCATGTCAGTCGTTGGATCTGTACTTAACTGAGCTGCAAATGTTTGGACAACGTCATTCGGCATGTGCTCAAGACCCGGGACAGGTTTAACGTCAGCCACTTCCTCAAGAGTGCTAAGAGTGGTTCTTTGGGTCAAATGGCATGTCAGGTTGCATTTTGGATGGGAATTTTAATGCATTTTGAGGGCCCACAAGGAATGTCAACTAATATCGGGAACAGTTCTAGGCCCTCAGGGCAGGTGTTTTCGAAAAGAGGCTGGAACAGCAAGGTACGATTCCCTGGCAACCCCCTAACCCGGCACCTGACTTCATAGACTCTACCAGCAGGGATAGTGACACCTGTCTTGCCTGTGTACAGTACAAGGGCTGTCTCGTCAGTGGTGATTATCTGGAGGGCAGAGACCAAGGCCTCAACTGTGTTCTCAGGGACACTTAAAGTGTCGGTCAGAATAGCAGTCACATTCACAGTGTTGTCATGCTCTTAGATTATCTCAGCTATGACATTACTTCCTAACAGGGGACAGTGACAAGACTGACTGACCAGTAGGGGCACTCCAATTGTCACCGACCCATGGCACTCACTGCAAATCTGCAGGTCAACCTCTGCCCATCCATCAAGGGGTGTTGTGTTGTGCGTTGTGTACCATTTGCTGCTGACACTTCAATAGGCTGATTGGCAAAGAGGGACTGAAGTGGTTGGATTTTGACGTCGGGTGCTGCTCTGTCTATCCAGGTTTTGCTGACCATCGTCACCTGAGCTCCTGAGTCTAAAAGCATTTCAATTGGCACCCCATTGATGTAGCAAGAGACAGTACAACGTTTTCCTATGAGCTGGGCGATGTGTTTTTTTTTATCTGCTTGGCATGGATGGGTAGCGGTTTGATCTTAACAGTGGGCTGAATGCTGTTCACAGTCACTGGCCGCCCGACGACTTTCTCTGTAAACAACAGTGATGACAGTGATGACACCTGGGCAGTCAGCTCTCTGATAGCATCACGGTTAGCCTGTACCTCAGCGTCAACTGTCGGTTTGGTCGGTTCAGTCTGTCCGTCATGTACATATCGGGCACTGCTTACCATCACCGGTCTATACTTAGCTCCAGCACCCAGGCGTTTCAACCTCCCCTCTTCCTCAGTCATGGACTTGGTCATCTGCTCAAACAGAAAGTCATCGCTAACCTGCATATCAGAAAGGAAAGGTTTGATGTCATGTCTAACATAAGTGTTTCTCTCATTTAGACTTTGGTAGAGGGTGTGTAGAAAAGTACCCTGTACAAGCCTTTTGTCATAACTAAACTCTACACCAGGGCCAGGTTGCTGTGACTCAAAAATGACTCTCTGCTTTAACCCCATCAGCCTGTAGAGAAACTGCTGTGGACTCTCTCTGTCATGTTGTCTAGCGTTACTGAGCTCTTGAAAGAGCTTGGTTACACTTTTATCCCTGATGTGAGCGGAGAAACCGTTTTAACCCCTTCACTGTTAGATCATCATGGTTATTGAGCATTTCTCTGTATGTACCTGGCTTAGTTAACTTAAGTACAGCTCTAATAATTTCAGTCTCGCTAAACCCCTCTTGTAAAGCAGCTTCAATCTGCTTACAAAGACCATTAAAGGAAGTGTCAGAACCCATGTCAGATACCTGACCACCGTGTATTTTACACTCTCTACGTGGAAGCAGAACAGTAACATCAGACAGTCTTACTACCTGGTTTGTTACAGTTGAGGACAGGCTTGTTCTACCATGGTGGGCACCACGGGTGCCAGTGATGCACGGCTGGGCTTGTCTCCCTGTAGTAACAGGTACCTGAACGTCTCTGTCCATGAGTGACGTGTGTGTATTCATGTCCATGGATGACAGGTGGGTGTGAATGTCCACTGATAAAGGTGTGAGGATGTCCCTTGTGGAGGGAGGTAAAAGTTGATGTGTAGGCGTCAGTGTGCCATCCATGTGAACAGTTGAAACACCAGACACGGAGACTGTCGATGTCAGTTCCTGCAGCAGATTCTGGATAGAGAGGAGTTGAGTCATGCCTTCATCTTCCATCACCTTCAACCTCTCGCTCCTGGTGTAGTCGATGATGAAGTCATAGAGCTCTGGTTCACAGAGGCCCTCAGTGCTTTCACCGCCATCTTCAATTGACCTAACAACCAACTGCAATTGGCTGAAACTCAGCGCTGGAAGCTGTTTGATGATCGGGAAGATCAACATTCGCCTTGGGGTTACTGTAGTCATCGTGACGTCTCACCGGTGACTGTTGCACTCTGAGCGTGCCTTCCCTGAAGTTTGGACCCCTGGTCTCACGGTTGCAGTGACTGTTTTCCTCGCTTTTCGATGCTGGATCCCGGACGAGCCCCCAATTGTTAACGGCCTCAGACTTAGGGGAATCTGGGCAGGTACAAAGCCACAGGCTGGATAGCACTGTGGGTTGGAAAGAAGTGGAGATACAGAATTTATGTCTTTCTCAAGCACTGTATGTTTATTTCTGAACGCTCGAGCTACCGTCTCCACGGCAACCCCCTACGGTGAAGCAGTATAACCGCGCCATTTACCGGCATGAAGCGAAAATACATGGGAATGTTAGCTTACATGTAATAAAAGTAAAAGAATAGGAGGTAACTGTTTTCTTCAATTAAACTCATATGTGATGCCATTTAGATTTAGGTTATGTAGCAATACATTTGCATAGTTTGTTTTTCGATTGTTAAATGTTGGCTGTTATAGGTTAAATGCAAAATTTGGACATCTTTACAATCTTGAAAGCCTATAATTGAAAATAATAAAATGTATGTGACACTGGGAATAACTGTGCACACAAAAGACTGAATCTCGCTGTATCGCTCTGGCTGCACTGCAGTGTCTATTCACAGGCGCGATCCCACTACCGATGGACACGGGGACTTTGACCTGCTCTGTCTCCGACCTGGGACGGTTCACCCCTCCTTAGACGACCTGGTGGTCCCGGGCTCCCCCATAAGCACCACATCGATGCCGAACTTAGTGCGGACACCCGATCAACATGGTCCACTGCAGTCCAGAACCCCTGAGCTCAAGCGATCCTCCAGCCTCAGCCTCCCAGTGTCTTGGATTACACCCGGCGAGAGCTGCGAGAATCAGTGCTGATCCTGAATCTAGTGGCTCACAGCGCCATCTAGTGTATGAAAACAGATGATTAGGTTACAATAAGGCAGCGTCAATTAAAGCTTTTTATAATCTCCTTGGTATTATTTAGTTTTTTTGTTAAGTATATTTTATTCATAATTGTTTGTTTTCAAATTCATGCTTCAAGTTGATTCAGCACAACACAAAAAACCCAATAGCTGTTTAACCACATTTAAGTTTCCATAACTTTCATCAAGAGTAATTGCCTTTCATTATGCATTTCACGAGTTCACACGTACATGAAATCAAATGTAATATTGATGTGTATTTGGCTTGCTGTCCGGGGGAGGGCTCCGAGCTCGGAATTTTGCCTGAACCCAGAGTACTCCCCCCTATACTGGGGTAGACCCAGCTGAGTGTGAGGTGATGGGGTGGTGGAGGGATGCTGAGAGACTTGTCGTGAGACAGGAGGTGAGGAAAAGCTTTATTTATACCGGCTTCCTCTTGAGTTGATTGGTTGATTATCTGAACATGCTCCTCCCGAACTTTGTTACATAAAACTTAATTTAGCATAAGAGATTTTTATTCATATAGCGCCCTATGAAAGCAGACTGTTAGACTTCCATAAGCACAGTGAACTGATCTCTTTTGTAGCTTTTTTTGTCAAAGATAAGTGTTTTTGAAATTGCATTTTTTTATTTGATTGATGCCTCAGGTTGTGTTAGCACAAAACACAAAATCACACAATAACCATTTAACCACATTGCAGAAGTTTTTCAGACATAACTTTCATCTAGCCTTTCATAACGCTTATACCATAAGATTATTTATCTTCATCTGTTCTTATACATTTTAACACAACTGATTATTTTTTAATCAAACTGATTTTAGTTTAATAAACAAATCATTTGCTAGGCTATAGACTATATATATTTACAGATTTCGTTTTTCAGTTGTTAAATATAGGCCTATGTATTATTATAATTGTAAAATATTGATATCTAATTTACAACCTTGAAACACTAATTAAGAAAATAAGGAATTGTTGTAATAGAATTTATTTGACACTGGGTATAACTGTGAACACAAAAGACTGAGTCTCGCTGTATCGCTCAGGCTGCACTGCAGTGTCTATCCACAGGCGCGATCCCACTACTGATGGACACGGGGACTTTGACCTGCTCCGTCTCCGACCTGGGCCGGTTCGCCCCTCCTTAGATGACCTGGTGGTCCCTGGCTCCCCCAGGAGCACCATATCGATGCCGAACTTAGTGCGGACACCCGATCGACATAGTCCACTGCAGTCCAGAACCCCTGAGTTCAAGCGATCCTCCAGCCTCAGCCTCCCAGTGTATTGGATTACAGGCGCACGCCACTGCACCCGGCGAGAGCTGTGAGAATCAGCGCTGATCCTGAATCTAGTGGCTCACAGCACCATCTAGTGTATGAAAACAGATGATTAAGGCAGGGTGATTTAAGTCTTTCTATAATCTCCTTAGCTTTTTTTATTTTTTAAGTATATTTTCTTCATAATTATTTGTTTCCATAATTATTTGCATTTGATATTACAATTTTAGAAGGGTTTAAAAAACAGGGTAGCCATATAGCCTAGAACAATATTATATTAAATAAAAAGCTGTCCAAAAAGGGCTTTATTTTGTGTTCATTTGTTGCTGATGCTGCTTTTTTATTAGATTCCCACAGAATAACTGTAGTCTGTACAAAAGACTGGGTCTCACAGTGCCTATTCCATTACTGATCAGCAATGGATTACATCAATCAAATGTCCTCACTAAGTTTAGAATCGATGGTGTTCCTGGGGGAGCCCAGGACCACCAGATCACCTATGAGAGGTGAACTGGCCCAGGTCGGAAACAGAGCACGCCAAAGTCCCCAACCCGGGCCGGTTTACCCCTCCTTGGACAGCCTGGTAGTCCCGGGTTCCCCCAGAAGCACCACATCTCTGCCAAACTTGTTGCGGTCACCCGATTGACATCGACACCCGGCGAGAGCTGCAAGAATCAGCGCTGATCCTGAATCTAGTGGCTCACAGCGCCATCTAATGTATGAAAACAGATGATTAGGTTACAATAAGGCAGGGTGAATTAAAGCTTTATATAATCTCCTTGGTAGCTTTTCTTTTTTTTTTTTTTTAATGCAAGTGGTATAATTATGTGTTATCCAATTCATGCTTAAAGTTGATTCAGCAACAACACACACACACAAAAAAACGACAACAGCTGTTTAACCACATTTAATTTTTTAAATCAAGGTTTAAAGTTTAAAGTTTTCAAGTTTTTAAATCAACTAACCACAAAGCTAGTCAAACAGTCCTCTTTCATATAGGGGGCTATGAATAAATACTCTCATGGTAATTGCATTATGAAAGTCAATTACTCTTGATGAAAGTTATGGAAAACTTAAATGGTTACAAAGCTGTTGGGTTTTTTTGTGTGTTGTTGCTGAATCAACTTGAAGCATGAATTTGAAAACACGTTTATGAAGAAAATATACCACTTACCTTAAAAAAAGCTACCAATGAGATTATAAAAAGCTTAAATCAACCCTGCCTTATTGTAACCTAATCATCTGTTTTCATACACTAGATGGCGCTGTGAGCCACTAGATTCAGGATCAGCGCTGATTCTCGCAGCTCTCGCCGGGTGCAGTGGCGCACGCCTGTAATCCAAGACACTGGGAGGCTGAGGCTGGAGGATTGCTTGACCTCAGGGGTTCTGGACTGCAGTGGACTATGTCGATCGGGTGTCCACACTAAGTTAGGCATCGATATGGTGCTCCTGGGGGAGCCAGGGACCACCAGGTCGTCTAAGGAAGGGCGAACCGGCCCAGGTCAGAGACGGAGCAGGTCAAAGTCCCCGTGTCCATCAGTGGTGGGATCGCGCCTGTGAATAGACACTGCAGTGCAGCCTGAGCGATACAGCGAGACTCAGTCTTTTGTGTGCACAGTTATTCCCAGTGTCACATAAATTTTATTATTTTAAATGTATAGGCCTCCAAGACACAAGATTGTAAAGATGTCCTATGGGATTAAAATCCTGCCATGATTCAAAACTGAAAATAAAGTTCGGAAAGGTTGAAACTAAATGTTCAAAACGTCAAAATCTTACAAAAAAAGTTTTGCAAGATCGAAAAATAAGATTTGCAAGCTTGCAAAATATAAAAAAATAAAAATATCTGCAAACATTGTTTTTTTTTTTTTTAGATTTCCTACTTCAGAACTTCAACATTTTATTTACGATGTTGCGCAAACAAATTTGCAGATTTTCAAATTTTGTCACTGTTCTCCCACGGTATTAGTTAGTTTTCCAGGTTTGAAACCTCGCAAATGGTGATCTGAAAACTGGTGTGCGAATGAGTGAAAAACAGGTTTGTAACTCTGAAAACATAGTTTTGTAGGCTTGAAAATTGGTTAAAAAAAAATCTCTGCAAGCGTAATTTTATTTTTGAGTTTTCCCTCTTCACAAGTGCAACACTCTTTTTTTACGGTGTTGCACATTCATTTTTTCAGAGTTTCAAATTTGTCAGTGTTCTCCCACTGTATTTAGTTTGTTTTCCAGATTTGAAACCTTGTAAATGTTGATCTGAAAACTGGTGTGCGAATAGGTGAAAAAACTTTTGAAACTCTGAAAACTGAGGGTTGACAGGGCGAAACTTATTACATTACATTAGCACTCATTTGCAGACTATTTTTTCAGAGTTGAGTTTACACAACACTCACTTCGCGGAGATACGTCCTCAAAGTTGCGAGCTTGCGACTAACGTGATTTGTGGCAGCGTTGTCACGCAGCTCTGCTCTAAAACTCTGAAATTCAGACTGAGCGCAAATGAAGCATCGCAACCTCGAAACTTAAAAAAAAAAAAAAAGCCTGGAGCGCGGGCCTTCTGCTCTTGGCCAATGCTTCGTTGTCTGCTGACGTACAGTCCAATCACAAGTCGTATTTACGGGAAACATGGGATTGACCGACTGCTCCGCCAATCACGAAAGCGCACAGGATACTCAATCAGGATGCACGACTCAGAGGGCGGGCTGAGAGCCGTGACGTAGACGCTAAGCGCCGAGTTTTACATTGTAGGTTAGAGAAATCTAAAACCGAAACGACCGCAGAAAAGAGAAACAAGACACAGGATGCAAGTCGCTCTGTTAAGGAGAACATTCCGGGGCTTTTCAAACTGAAGCAAAAGTCTGTGACCCCAGCATCTCCATAGGCACTATGTTAAAAGGATAGTTCACTTTAAAATTTAAATTCTGTAATCCTTTACTCACCCTCAAGTTGTTTCAAATCTGTATGAATTTCTTTCTTCTGCTGAACACAAGGGAAGATATTTTGAAGAATGTCAGTAATCAAACAGTTAACTGGACTTCCATAGTAGGAAAAAAAATACCATGGAAGTCAATGGTTTCCAGTTAACTGTTTGATTACTGACATTCTTCAAAATATCTTCCCTTCTTCAGTATTGCAATGGAATTATTTTTGGTGAATAATGTTATGCTCTCACTCCCTATTTTGAACTATGCTTTTAACATAGTGCCTATGGAGATGCTGGGGTCACAGACTTTTGCTTCAGTTTGAAAAGCCCCGGAATGTTCTCCTTAACAGAGCGACTTGCATCCTGTGTCTTGTTTCTCTTTTCTGCGGTCGTTTCGGTTTTAGATTTCTCTAACCTACAATGTAAAACTCGGCGCTTAGCGTCTACGTCACGGCTCTCAGCCCGCCCTCTGAGTCGTGCATCCTGATTGAGTATCCTGTGCGCTTTCGTGATTGGCGGAGCAGTCGGTCAATCCCATGTTTCCCGTAAATACGACTTGTGATTGGACTGTACGTCAGCAGACAACGAAGCATTGGCCAAGAGCAGAAGGCCCGCGCTCCAGGCTTTTTTTTTTTTTTTTAAGTTTCGAGGTTGCGATGCTTCATTTGCGCTCAGTCTGAATTTCAGAGTTTTAGAGCAGAGCTGCGTGACAACGCTGCCACAAATCACGTTAGTCGCAAGCTCGCAACTTTGAGGACGTATCTCCGCGAAGTGAGTGTTGTGTAAACTCAACTCTGAAAAAATAGTCTGCAAATGAGTGCTAATGTAATGTAATAAGTTTCGCCCTGTCAACCCTCAGTTTTCAGAGTTTCAAAAGTTTTTTCACCTATTCGCACACCAGTTTTCAGATCAACATTTACAAGGTTTCAAATCTGGAAAACAAACTAAATACAGTGGGAGAACACTGACAAATTTGAAACTCTGAAAAAATGAAAGTGCAACACCGTAAAAAAAGAGTGTTGCACTTGTGAAGAGGGAAAACTCAAAAATAAAATTACGCTTGCAGAGATTTTTTTTTAACCAATTTTCAAGCCTACAAAACTATGTTTTCAGAGTTACAAACCTGTTTTTCACTCATTCGCACACCAGTTTTCAGATCACCATTTGCGAGGTTTCAAACCTGGAAAACTAACTAATACCGTGGGAGAACAGTGACAAAATTTGAAAATCTGCAAATTTGTTTGCGCAACATCGTAAATAAAATGTTGAAGTTCTGAAGTAGGAAATCTAAAAAAAAAAAAAACAATGTTTGCAGATATTTTTATTTTTTTATATTTTGCAAGCTTGCAAATCTTATTTTTCGATCTTGCAAAACTTTTTTTGTAAGATTTTGACGTTTTGAACATTTAGTTTCAACCTTTCAGAACTTTATTTTCAGTTTTGAATCATGGCAGGATTTTAATCCCATAGATGTCCAAATTTGCATTTAGACTATAATAGCCTACATTTAACAATTGAAAAACAAATTCTCAATATGTATTGCCTATATAACCTATAATTCAAAAATTAAACTATAAATCAGTTTGATTAAAAAAATTATCAGATGTGTTAAAAATTAACGAGAACATGAAGGTAAATACTCTTATATGGTAGCCTATGTCTGGAAAACTTCGGCTATGTGGTTAAATGGTTATTGTGTGATGTTGTGTATTGTGGTTGCCTCAGGTTGTGTTAGCACAATTCACAAAATCACACAATAACCTTTAACCATAGCAAAAGTTTTCCAGACATAACTTTCATATAGCCGTTCATAACGCATATGGGCTAGCCTACCAAAAGAGTATTTCATCTGTTCTCATTCATTTTGACATATCTGATTATTTTTTAATCAAACTGATTTATAGTTTAATAAATTAATAATTTGCTATAGGCTCTCTATGGATATGCAGATGTTGTTTTTCGTATTGTTATATATTATTATAAATCCTAAATATTGACATCTAATTTACAATCTTGAAAGACTGAAATTAAAAATAAGGAATTGTTGTAATAAAATGTATGTGACACTGGGTAGAACTGTGAACACAAAAGACTGAGTCTCGCTGTATCGCTCAGGCTGCACTGCAGTGTCTATTCACAGGCGCGATCCCACTACTGATGGACACGGGGACTTTGACCTGCTCCGTCTCCGACCTGGGCCGGTTCGCCCCTCCTTAGACGACCTGGTGGTCCCGGGCTCCCCCAGAGGCACCATATCGATGTCTAACTTAGTGCGGACACCCGATCGGCATAGTCCACTGCAATCCAGAACCCCTGAGCTCAAGCGATCCTCCAGCCTCAGCCTCCCAGTGTATTGGATTACAGGCGCGCGCCACTGCACCCGGCGAGAGCTGTGAAAATCAGCGCTGATCCTGAATCTAGTGGCTCACAGCGCCATCTAGTGTATGAAAACAGATGATTAAGGCAGGGTGATTTAAGTCTTTCTATAATCTCCTTAGCTTTTTTTATTTTTTAAGTATATTTTCTTCATAATTATTTGTTTTCATAATTATTTGCATTTGATATTACAATTTTAGAAGGTTTTAAAAAACAGGGTAGCCATATAGCCTAGAACAATATTATATTAAATAAAAAGCTGTCCAAAAAGGGCTTTATTTTGTGTTCATTTGTTGCTGCTGCTGCTTTTTTATTAGATTCCCACAGAATAACTGTAGTCTGTACAAAAGACTGGGTCTCACAGTGCCTATTCCATTACTGATCGGCAATGGATTACGTCAATCAAAAGTCCTCACTAAGTTCAGGATCGATGGTGTTCCTGGGGGAGCCCAGGACCACCAGATCACCTATGAGAGGTGAACTGGCCCAGGTCGGAAACAGAGCACGCCAAAGTCCCCAACCCGGGCCGGTTTACCCCTCCTTGGACAGCCTGGTAGTCCCGGGTTCCCCCAGGAGCACCACATCTCTGCCAAACTTGGTGCGGTCACCCGATCGACATAGTCCACTGCAGTCCAGAACCCCTGAGCTCAAGCGATCCTCCAGCCTCAGCCTCCCAGTGTCTTGATTTACAGGCGCGCGCCACTGCACCCGGCGAGAGCTGCGAGAATCAGCGCTGATCCTGAATCTAGTGGCTCACAGCGCCATCTAGTGTATGAAAACAGATGATTAGGTTACAATAAGGCAGGGTGAATTAAAGCTTTATATAATCTCCTTGGTAGCTTTTCTTTTTTTTAAATGCAAGTGGTATAATTATGTGTTATCCAATTCATGCTTAAAGTTGATTCAGCAACAACACACACACACACACACACACAAAAAAAAGACAACAGCTGTTTAACCGCATTTAAGTTTTTAAATCAAGGTTTAAAGTTTTAAGTTTTTAAGTTTTTAAATCAACTAACCACAAAGCTAGTCTAACAATCTTCTTTCGGGTGCTATAAATAAATACTCTTATGGTAATTGCATTATGAAAGGCAATTACTCTTGATGAAAGTTATGGAAAACTTAAATGGTTACAAAGCTATTGGGTTTTTTTGTGTGTTGTTCCTGAATCAACTTGAAGCATGAATTTGAAAACACGTTTATGAAGAAAATATACCACTTACCTTAAAAAAAGCTACCAATGAGATTATAAAAAGCTTAAATTAACCCTGCCTTACTATAACCTAATTATCTGTTTTCATACACTAGATGGCGCTGTGAGCCACTAGATTCAGGGTCAGCGCTGATTCTCGCAGCTCTCGCCGGGTGCAGTGGCGCGCGCCTGTAATCCAAGACACTGGGAGGCTGAGGCTGGAGGATCGCTTGAGCTCAGGGGTTCTGGACTGCAGTGGACATGTCGATCGGGTGTCCGCACTAAGTTCGGCATCGATATGGTTCCTCTGGGGGAGCCCGGGACCACCAAGTCATCCAAGGAGGGGCGAACCGGCCCAGGTCGGAGACGGAGCAGGTCAAAGTCCCCGTGTCCATCAGTAGTGGGATCGCGCCTGTGAATAGACACTGCATTGCCTGCGCCATGTGAATATCTTGAGCCGACTTAAATTGTACATTTTCAGTAGACTAGTACGAATCTCTAAATAGGCATACAAAGGTGTACATTTTAAACATAAAAGTCTGCTTCTTTAAATATGGTCACTGCAAATGTAAGAATATAGCATAGTATAGTATTTTAAATAACATTGAAATTCGAAAAGATTTCAATCTCACTGTGTACTTTAATGCTTCAAAACTTATTTGTGTGAGGTCGCTACTCATTTAGATGACCGCTGGTTGGCCATGCATTTGTTCCCTAGTTGGGCCCCACATAAAGACCTTTGAAATCCTGCATGAAACCCACGAGTAAGTTGCTGGGGCCAACATGGAACCCGTGGACAAATCCACTTACAGCCTGTATTTCAGCCCATGTAACTGTGTAGTACCCACACAAAAAACCTATAAAGCTGGAAATGAGTCTTGCGCATGTTGCCCAGTTGGGGCCAACCTATTGAAAAGTGCCATATGAAATCCATGTGGGCAATTGGCATGGGGCCATTATGGAACCAGCGGAAAATCCCATGTAGATCCAATTTTTCAGCCCATTTCAAACCCACATGGGCCCCATATACAAATGCTGTCTTGGTTAAAGCAGGGACCAAGATGGGTCTTGTGCATGTTGTCCACTTGGGTCCCACTTTGTGGCAGGTGCAATTGTGCATGAAATCCATCTGGGCAATCAACATCGGGTCATTATGGAACCTGCAGACAATATGGGGCCAGTTTTTCAGCCCATTTCATACCCACATGGGCCCCACATATGTTGACTGGGTATAACAGTCAGCTTAAGGTCAGCTTAAGTATTATGTCAAAATAACATTGTGTGGGGTGGGGGTAAATAAAGCTCGATCTGCTGTGTCGTCTCAATCATGTTGGATTGTTGTCCATGGATCTGCCTGAATTGAATATAGAGTAGACTCGTTCCCTCGGTCATAATCCCAAGTTACAAAAAAGAATGTCACTGTAAGACTGGAGAAAACCCCCTCTTCCAGAGCAGATCAGCCCTATACGCAAACACTACGCAAGTTGTGGCCCCGAAAATTACTCAAGGCCCCGCCTCCCCCTCGTGTCAAAGTGCTTCAATCAAAGTTAACAACATTGATGATAAAAATTAAGCATAACTATCCTTCTGGTCACGAATAGAGAGAAAAAAAACACCATGAGAGTGAATTGCGGGAACAGCAATCAGGTAAACTTGTGTTCTTTCTTCTCCAAGTTTGATGTCAGCAACGAACAGTAAAGTTAAGTTGATGTGCATCTCTCTCTAGTCTGTCTGCCTGTCTGCCTGTCTGCCTGTCTGTCTGTCTGTCTGTCTGTCTAACCTAGCCGGGCAGTGCATCTTTTGGTCTGTCTGTGTCTTGCTTGCTAATGCTGGCCACTTCCAGTATACGAATAAGGGCAACGGTGTTTGTTTATGAACTGCAGCTCGGAAAATATATAATAAATTGTTACATTTTATTCTGCCTTACTCTGAAATTATTGATCCTAGTAACGTGTATCAATTGTTACCAAAGGTAACGGACTGAGCTGCGTTAGGTATAACGGACTAAAGTCCAGTTTTAAGTGGAGCATAGGGCACACCAACTGTGATTTTATAGATCCGGCTAACATTTGGCACTAGTTCAAGTGTAGCCTACTTAGGGACCCATTTTAACGATCTAAGCGCATGGTCTAAAGCTCAAGGCACAAGTGCACTTAGGGAGTGTCCTAATCCCTTTTGCTTGTTTAACTATGGGAAAAATGTTCGGCACGCCCGGTGCATGGTCTAAAAGGGTTGACCCTATTGAGTAATGAGTGTGTTTTGAGCGTAACGTGCCATAAACCAATTAGAGTCTCATCTCTCATTCACTTTAAAAGCCAGTTGCGCTCGCGCCATGACGGATTCGCTATTTACATGGCGGAATAACTGACCGCTTCTCTAGCGAGGAAACGGATCATATATGGGACAAAGTGTTTGCACGTTGTGGACCCGCCTATAGGCACATATTACTAACGCGCTCTTTGAATAACAAAAAAAATTGTGCCATTGACTTTAGACCAGGTTTTGGCCAATGGTGCAGTCTTTTTCAGTATCATATCAACTCGCCAACAATGCGCCTGAACATGCACGTTTTCAGACCATGTATGGGGGCCCAAATGGGCGCAAATACATTTTCTATTTAAACAACGTGGCGCAGGACGTGAAAATGTTTCTGATCGTGGGCCCACATAAAAATGAACGGCCGGTGCGAGGATATGGGGCTTTGGCAACCGAATGAATGAGTACAATAAGAGTAAAGAGTTAAACAGAATAATCAAATTTGTTGCTAAACTATTATATAAATGACCAATAACCAATTGGCATTCCAACCTAAACTCGAGGTCATGATAAAATGGAGTCAGATAAAAGTTTAATTGGAATTTAATTACTTTGCACGCAGTGAACCTTCACCCACTTATCAGAAACTGTGTTGGACCGATCGGGCGGCCCTTAGATGACGTAAAATAAATCACCAATCATTTTCCTATTTGTCATGTACTCTTTTCCAAAAAGCAAATTAAAATCTTCAAAGTAGGCTATAACAATACCCTTTAATTTCACTTTTAGACTGTATAGCACTAAAAAAAAAAACGTTTAGATGACAAAGAAACCCTAGTAAAATCTGTTTTTTAAAAAAAAAATTATTAAAGAAGAACAAAACATGAGCTCAGGTGCGTAGTGGAATGAGGGTTACAGTTAATAATATAAAAACAAACAGACAGAAAAAAGTAAACTCATAAAAATATGAAGTACACCATACGCATTCCGCCAGTAGACATGCAGCTTTTACTCTAAAACAACACATTAAACAGAATATAAACACCCATGTCAGAAATTAACTTTTTTATTGAAGAGTAATATTTGCAATCCATAATACATTTTGAGCTGCATTTTTACCTTTATGAGGGCATTTTTGTATTCTAACAACAGTGTCTTCCATATTATCCAACATAATATTTATTATTTTAGGCTATATAATAAAATAATGCACAGAACATTGCATCACAAACACTGCATGGATACATTTTAAATAACTAGCTTTCTCCGGTTCGATGTCGACCCTTTGACCTGTTTCTTCATCTTTATTCTCAGTTACACTTTCTTTCTTTTCCACTGCAGGTGCTCATATATCCACTTCCGCCTTACCACTTGCCTTACACTTCTGACTACAACCTGCACATTCACAAACTGGATCACAGAGTTTGAGTTGTGCAAATACCGGATGAAATAAACTGATAATTGGTTTGACTGACATTTTTTAGGGATGCGCCGATATGAATATTTTCAACAGTACCGATAACGATAATTCTTCATATTTCAAAGCCCATAACCGATATGTTGGCCGATAAATCTAAATCCAATTTTTTATATAATTTTTAGAAACCTGATTACAAAACAAAAGTCAAAATTGAATTGAAATTAACTGTATTTTCCTTTTTTTAAGTGATTTCAACCATATTTCAAGCAATTCAAATTGCTTTTTGAAAAAGCACAGTGCGCATCGGAAGTGTCTCAGCTGAAGGAAATAATCCATTATTTATCGGCTTTTATATATCGGCCAAATTTTCTTATCGGGCCAACAACGATAACATTAAAAATGAACATATATCAGCCAATACCGATATGGAGACCAATATATTGTGCATCCCTAATATTTTTACATATTTTTGTACTTATTAGTTTATCAGTTCTTAAATAAGGTGTGAACTGATTAAGGGCATAGCCCTAAATTAATGCATTTGCAACCATTTTGATCACAAATTAGATTTTTCAACAAAAAATACAATTAATGTAGTCTAATACTATTATTAAGGTCTCAAAAAGTAATTAAAGCGATTAAAAATCTGAAGAGTTTTACACTAGGTCAATGTGCCGTCCAATCAACTTGAAAACACCACATCCAATTTCAATCATACGCCTCATATTATCATATTATTTTCACTTTTCGGATATTTTATTATAATTTTTTATTTAAAATAAATGCCTCTCTGAGATGTTATGAGATGGAAACAGAGCAAAGAATAGGACTGGAAAAAGGCAGATTCGAATAAGTTGGTTGCGCAAAAAGCAAAATCCCTTATCCTTACAATCCATGCAACTGCTCCTGTTTCAGATAAGCTTCTTTTGTAATTTAGTCTGGCTCAGAGTTAGTCGTGGTGGCAACGACACTTTAATCTACTTGGTTAATACTTGGCTTTAATGATGAGAGTCAATATCATGGCACTTTTTCAGGGTCTTAGATGAGAGATTGTGGATGTCTGTGAGTCTGGGAAGGGTTTAAAGCCAAGTCCTTTCAAGTTTTGAACCACTTTTCCTCCTGAACCACTGTTCTACCCCTTGTCTCTTTGAGCATCTTGCACTCCTTCCCCTCTTCTATGCAGTAGAAAGAATTTCCTTATGGAGATCAGTACCGTCCTCTACATAATGACTACCGTAATGAAGGTTAAACAGATACTACATTAACACATCTTTCTGCACTGGTGGTGCTTGTACAGTAGGATATATGATCTAAAAGAGCTAAATTATAATATTCATTCATTCATATACTAACTAATAGCCTAGTTATCTGATCACTCAACCCTATAACTTTTATGACCTTGTTTTGGAATGGACAGTAAAGAGACAGACAGGAAAGAGGGGGTTGGGAAATTAAATTTTAATTTAATTTTGAAGTTTTTAGAACCCAGTATCATGCGCGAGACACTGCAAAGGACGAGAGGCGTGAGCGCAACAGTTAAATATGTCTGTCCAGCGCGCGTTTACATTAAAAAAGAATCGCAGGTGAACGGATAAACCGTAACGTGTTCTGTGTGAATGTCATTTTGGACAAAAAACACTAAAACTTTCTCAATTTGTCATGTATTATGTTATTCAGTGTTACTCAGTATCAACATCAATAGGCCTACTCAAAATCAATTTGATATGTCCAGTGAGACATAATATCATAACATCTAAAATCTTATTTTCATTCAGACAACAAATTAAATTTACTTTATACTTTTAGTCTGACTGAAGAAGAACACTGCAAAAAAAAGGCCATCTTGTAAAAAAAGAAAAAAAAAGAAAAAAAAGAAGAGCCTATTATCACTTGGAGCCCACACAAAAAATAAATAAATCCATTGTGTTTCTACAAAGCAACAGGGAACTATTTTAAACGGTAATCTTTGTTATTAAAAACAATCACCAGCACGATTAATCTCAGATAGGATCTTATAATGTATCTATTTTTTTTTTTCTATGACAGAGTCACGATTTTCATGATAAATTTCACTGCATACAAAAACCTGAGTCTCAGGCAGAGCTTCACCCATCCTGCTCGAGTCTGGACCAATACAGAGTGTCATCGGTGAGTCTCGGAGCCAATGAGAGGACACGATTCCAGTGATCTAGCGAAAGAGAGATGCGTCCGTCCATGTAACGGGACTCCTCACATCTGCGTTTACTGCCATCAGCCACAAAGCCCATGCTCGCGGAATCGAGTGTAATATAAACTTTAAGGTAAAAGCTCAATTGTATCTCTTGCATTGATGGACATTATTTGGTTATTTGGACTTGGTGGTGCAAAATACTTATGGTTGAATAGTGTGGATAGTTTATAAATGTATCATTTACACGGCCGTATAGCCTTCTTGCTAACGCGATCCTTCCTCTTTTGTTGCAACAAACAAGTAATTCACGAAACACGACAACGTTTCGGTTTGGTCATTTTATATGTAACGTTAATGAGTTTTGAAATAAGCGACATGACGAACGTTTCCATATGCGGAAGAGCTGGAATTGCTGGATACTATTTATAATGGTGATGGACAAACACGATGTCTAGGTTTGAGACTGTTTTTTTGTTTCTCTTTCTTTTCAGATGCAGTTTATGCTGCTCTTTAGCAGGCAGGGGAAGCTTCGTCTTCAGAAATGGTACGTGCCGTTGTCTGACGTACAAAAGAAAAAGATCTCCCGTGAGGTTATTCAGATGGTGCTGGCACGCAAACCCAAAATGTGCAGTTTCCTGGAATGGAGGGATCTGAAAATAGTCTATAAAAGGTTAGAAACCGAGACTGAATGTTCAGAACTGCATGGACGCAGCAGATCCATTGTATATGGCACTTTCCATGATATGGTAGATTTGGGTGTTCCCTAATTTTTTATTTTTATTTTTTTAGAAATATTAAAGGCACAACTCCCATGTCTTTTGTGTTGTGAGGCATATTTGATAAACTTTTAGCTGACATTAATCAATCTAGCAAGAAAAGTATCTAGTTTTAAACACTTCAAATGTCGGTCTATCCCCCTTTAAATGGTGAACATGGTCCGCACCATCTTAGAGATCCTGACCTTCTCAACTGCAATTAAGCAAGAATGTTCAGTTCATTGTAGTAAAGAAGCATTTCTTTATTACATTTATTTCATTAGAGTCCACTTTTTTCAGCGGCCTTGGTTCTAGAAATATTTCTACTAATATTTTATAGGGATTTAAAAAAAAAGTTATCTTTAAAGAGTTAAGTCAACCAAATCAACCAGCTACAAGTTGAATCATGCCATTACAAACTTGGATTCGAAGAAAAATAAATTTTGAAAATTGAGGAAATAGAAAAAGGTACAAGAATGTGTCCTAAAAGCTTAATGAGGGGAACAAACTACAATCCCATAAAGCATTGTGAATGAAAGTATTATGATTGTATATTATGATTGAATTTACAGGCACAGACAGTTGTCCTTATTATTTACTTGGTTCTTTATTTGTGGAAAGGGCCATTTCCTGTGGTTGAGTTTTTTTAATTGATTTACATTTAAACACAAATGTAAGTTGTTGCAGTCAAATCGCAACTTTTGGTGTATTTTATTGTCTAGTGCTACTTTAATTACAACAACAACAAAAATGTATTTCAGTCTTCACACGTAAAGAGAAATTACAGTATATAAGAGAGTAACAGTCATATATCTTTGATATTGTTAACAAGAACAAGGTCAATAAAAACGACTTCTTAAAATAAACATTTTTTGTTTTTGTTTCCTGTTTTTGATATTTTGTAACACTGTAACTTTGTACTGTGTCCCGACAGAAAGAGGAACAGAGAAAAGTGTTTCACTTTCTTTGTACTGTTAGTAGCCTATTTATGAGGTGAGCTTAATTTGCATTTCAGATATGCCAGCCTGTACTTTTGCTGTGCTGTGGAAGACCAAGAAAACGAGTTGATAACCTTGGAGATCATCCACAGATACGTGGAACTGCTGGACAAATATTTTGGCAGTGTGAGTTAAGATTTATGTCAGCTTTTGCTTTTCAGCCTCGAGGAGCTGGAAGAGTTTGTTGTTTTTGGCTTGTTAAAGTCACCATGAAATCAAAATTTGAAATTCTTCTTATTTATTTTTTTTACATAATGTTGCAGTGCTTATTATAAATTATATATCCATGCACATCATTATTTTAATAAAATTCATATGCTCTTGTAATCTTTTAATCAAAATCTTTATGACACATGTCTATTAGTCGGATATACAGTACATCACAACAGGGAAGAAAAGACTATCGCAACTTCCGTTTCATGCTTACTGTAGTAATAATTCCCCCAAAGAATGACAACTTGCCCCTCATGTTTTTTCAAAGCTGCATGGCTATATGACTCCAAACAGTACAAAAGATCCCCATTAAAACATAATAAACAAGTCCATTTTGCTTATGCCACTCCACATAGCATTGTGTGAGGAAAGGAATGACATTTGACTATTCAAATTTCACTTTAATTGTATTGAAAAGAGCAGCTGTGCAAAATAAAAGAAAGTGAGGTTTTAAATAAAAAATCAAACTATTCCTTTAAACCAATGACCAGATCTGTTGCTATATTTTAACAGTTAAAAAAAAAAAAACAACTCTTTTAACCACTCATTGTTAAACTCTGTGTTTGAAAACCAGGTGTGTGAACTGGACATTATTTTCAACTTTGAGAAAGCCTATTACATACTGGATGAGTTTATCCTGGGTGGTGAAGCCCAGGAGACATCGAAGAAGAACGTTCTGAAGGCCATAGAGCAGGCTGACATGTTGCAGGAGGTGAGGAATGCACAAACTACTCATTCTAAACATGCTTGGGAAAAATACTGGCAGTTTCTTAGTATATGAATGCATTTTCTTTGATTTTTACCTCTAACAGGAAGCCGAGACGCCACGTAGTGTTCTGGAGGAGATTGGACTGACATAAATGTTGAGGACTAACAAACCTTCCAAAACTAACACACGTATTCTTTTCTTTTTTCGGTGGGCATTTTCTCTACATCTCTATTTTAGGTTAACATGCAAAATAGTGTTTAAAATAATCAGCACTTCCTGGTAAGGTATTGATGCCTGCATTTCTACTGCCAAACATCTGAGGGAATCAAGCTCATCAAAAAGTTAATCTGTGCCACTATCACCAGTTATTGCAGTTATGCAAATTTCCCAGTGTTTGACTTTGAATTCAGGTTTGAATCAGTACACGTGTAGCAAAGATTAGCGTCAGCATCCCCACTTTTCCCATGACGTCTTCTCTGTATTAAAACATTACCTCTTACCTTCAGCTGCCTTAAAACACTCGTTTCCAGCTCACACACAGTTTGCTAGTATTTTTTGCTACTCTCAGTAGATCCAGTAGAAATGAGAGGTTCAAGACCAAGACTTGCTGAAGTGTTACGGACCAAACATTCTTATTCAGACGGGGGAACAGAGATAATGTAAACTAAACATTCAGAATTTTTGGCATAAATTCAACGATTGTATTAACTAAGGCACAAGTAAACACCAGTATTAGTGAATTCCTGACCAAAAACACTGTAATGTTTGGTTCTTGTGAACACTTAATTGGTTCAGGCATATCAGGCATTTGCCATTCATTAGTTGTTTAATTTCTAATGCCAAAGACTTTTCCCCGCCATCTTCATGCCTCCCCCCCCCATAAAATCATATTTATATGCTATTGTGTTGGACTGTTTGTCAGACTTACTCTTGAAAAAAAAGTCTTTTGAAGCATAAAAAAAAAAATGAAGAATAAAGTCAGATATTGCAGCATGTTGTCCAAATCTTTGAAGATCTCTTACTAATAAAGAACATAATTTGATATGTATAGTAATCTTTTCTTGTAGCATTTTGTACAACAAAATACATCTAAATCAGCGGTCTCATCCTTCTTCGACTCCAGGGTCCCCCTTTGACAATATTCAAAGGCTTTTCTATTTATATGTACCTCTGGTACTTCTGTTGTAAGAAAAATAAATAAATTCATAATATTATGTCAGATTGCATGATGTCATCTTTATTTTAAGTGGTTTATTTTCAGCATTTTAATTAAAATTATGTTCATATGATAACATTTTTAGACTTATTGAGGCCCCTCTGAATGTTTGCTGAGGGCCTCTAGTGGGCCCCGGGCCCCTTTGTTGAGAACCTCTGATCTAAATCAACCTGATCTTATTGCGAACAATTAAATAATGCATACAGTTCATTTTGTAATATTATTTGAGATCACATTTTTTGAGCCCGTACTTTTTAACTAAGATGGCGACATCTGCTTAAACCCCTATTTCTTACAATCAAATCACACTCACATTCAGATCTGTTTCCATCCATTCAACAATTAATAAAACCAATTTCCCACCCACCACTTAATGCGTTTCATTCGGATGTACATCCGATGGAAGAAATTATCTGTCGCTACGTCAAGTCAAGTCAAGTGTATTTATATAGCGCTTTTCACAATATAAATTGCATCAAAGCAGCTTCACAATATCAATCAAATAACATAACAATGTTTGTTTCTTAGTGAAAAAAAACATCCACGTTTGGTAGGGCTGATCAATGGTATTAATGATTGGTTAATTAATTTGAATATCCCCAACTGAGCAAGCCAAAGGCAACAGTGGCAAGGAACTGAAAAACTCCATCAAGTGACCTACTGGTGTCCTAAAACTCCATCAGGTGACCTACTGGTGTCCTAAAACTCCATCAGGTGACCTACTGGTGTCCTAAAACTCCATCAGGTGACCTAATGGAGAGAAAAAAAAACCTTGGGAGAACCCAGGCTCAGTCGGGGGCCAGTTCTCCTCTGGCGTTTAATTAATCCTCTACGTCTGTTACATCGTAATATTTAAATAAAATTGCAATAATAATCCCTAAGAACTGCTTACCCATGTAATGTCTGAGCACCCAAACTGAAAATTAATACTTTTTTTTTTTTTTTACCACATACACTTTCAACAAGATTTCAGAAAATGCTAGATTTAATTAAAAATGTACAGGCAATGTATTCATCAGCAAAAATCGTAAAAACTATCCATTTTGTTATGCAAACTAAAATAACAACAGCTGCTTTAAGACAACAGAAACAGTTTATGTATTTTTTTTGTAATTTATGGAGACTGTGTGATGTTATCGGATTTGGTAGAGTCTGTAAGCGCGCACTGGATCTCCTCAACTGGATGACAAAACCCCAGAGGTGCGGTCTCTACTTTATCTTCTGGCGAACCTGCGCTGGATGCCACAGCTGTACATTCTTCAGCAGGAGCTTCTGGTTTAGACAGCGTCTTGCAACCCTCCTCATTGTGGGAATCTTCGCCAGATCCAGCAGACGAGCTCAAGCTGTGTGATTTACTCTTCTTTCTTTTGTGTTTCTTTTTACCCTTTTTCTTCTTCTTGCTCTTTTTAGAGTGCTTGTGCTGATGTGTATCCATTCGGTCAGAGTTTTCTGGGCTTTGGCTTTCCTTCCTGTGACCCCTCCGTTTCACAGACCCGTTTTTGGATACATGGTCCGGACTGTCTGATTTTGACCTCTTCCTTCTCGAGTCTGCTGATGAATATTCGCTTTGCTTTAACCGGTCTCTGCTGTGGGATCGACTCCTGCTCCTCCTGGATTGCTCTCTCTGAGATCTCCTTATTGATTGCTCTGGCTTTCTTCTCTCTCTGCTTCTGCTACGACTCCACCGTTCCCGGTTTCGACTGTGCCTCTCTCTGCTACGGCTCCGCCTTCCCCTGTAACTGTACCGCTCGCGGCTGTGACTCATTCGATCCGTCCACCTGCGCTGGGATCGTTCAGGGCTATTTCCACGCTGGGACCACATTCCATCTCTGCTGCCTGAATGCCGACTAGAAAAGCCTCCACCGCGGTCAGGTGACATATGAAGATCACGGTCTGCCTCCCAGAATTCATTGCCTGGATTTCTGAAGACATGAAGAAAGTTGCAGTTTTTCCCTTTGGGACATTTCCGTCTGTCGAAAAGTCCTGAGAACATATAAGAAAAAAGAATATAGGCGTATTTTAAATGATAACTAAAGAAAGACTTAAAGTAATTATAAAGAAACTTTTTAATTTCTTACCACATATGGCTGTTTTCCATCTAGTTACTGGGGAGAATTCACATTGCAGTTGTTTTCCAGCATACCAGCGGCCATTAAACATCATGAAAGCTTCTTTACATTGCTCCTCTCTGCAGGTATATATAACAGAGATATCCAAAATAAAATAATATTTACAACACTTCTCCTTCTACAGCAATGGCTAATAATACGGGACTTACGTGTCATACTGAACGTAAACGTTTCCTCTCAAGTGAGGTTCAAAGTTGCAGCTCACCTATTAAAATATGGGGAAATAATATTGTTAATTTGACAAAACCTGAATAATTTTTTATTAATTTAATATCAATTACATTATTTTTTTTTTCAATTTATATAATTTAGCACAAATTCTATTTTTTTTATTTTTTTTTTTACAACCGCTGAATTGAGTTTCCATTATTACAGACAAAGAAAAACAACAATAGAAAGCAAAAAGCAACTATACAAACCTAGAACCCACCCCTGGACGACTTGGAATACAAGAGAATACAAACATAGAATCTAGATACAAAATAAATAAACTAAAAAAGAAAATACAGGTCAACAAAGAAGATAAAAAAGTTGAAAATATCAAAAGCAGCATGTTCACAGTTCAAATATTCACAGTCGCGATGTAGGATCCATGTATACGAAAGGTTGAGAGTTCCATTGACAATCTCCAACAAAGACACAGTCCACATTTGTCTGTCCATTGTGTGAGGAGGATTCAGTAACGGATAAGGTAAGATCCCCAAAATCATTCAAAAAGAAATGACATGGAGTCAAACATATATCAGTGCCTAACAGATATGAGTGAGGTGAGAGTGAGGGACACTCCCAGAAGAAGCACAACTACGTGCCCTAAGATCCTTGAAAACATATAGATTACACTTAGGCCCTGTTTACACCTAGTATTAAGATGCGTTTTGGTCGATCGGATCACCGACGATGCTAAAATCAGGTGTTAATGGGGCTTAAAACGTTTTAAGCTTGTCCACTTTCGACCACTTCCAGAGGTTGACGAAAAACTCTGTCGGCTGAAGACCCAAGTTTGGTTTAAAGACGAAAAACGTACCAAGCCCAATGTTGGCCAATACCAGTGCCAGATTGTTACTTGTTGCGAATGCGATCACCTTTCGACTATCCTCCATGTGGAGAGGAAATTAGTTACAATAAGACCAAATTGTGGCCTGTTCACACCGGGACGAATTTCGCGCGTGATATTCGCCGACGTTTAACGCCTCGTGACTAAACAAAGGGAGCCAATGTTAGTGTGCACACCGACCCGAAAAACGGCATGCGTAAAAGCGTCACTTTTTAAAAAAAAACCCTCGGGTCAGTTTTTTTGGTTTGACGCGCCGCGTCAAAAACTATCCGACCAATGAGATTGGCGCTTTTGCTCACGTGTCTGGAGCTTCTGAAGTTACCATAAAACACAACTTGGGGGCGCTCAAACACAAAATGGCCTTGGCGAACGCACATACGTAACGGGGAAGAAGATATCCGCCAGCGTCTACACTGCCAGGAAGAAATAAGACAAGGAAGATGCAAGGCAAGATGAATGTAGAGCTGCTGCTGTCGTTGGTGTCGGAACATAAAGACAGGGTACCCCCAGGATCCTCCAACTTAAATTCAAGGCTTTTTAAGACCTTTTTAATACCATTACAAATGAAATTCAATGCCAACTTCGTACCCATTCCGACAGAAGTATGAGGGGAAAATGTCAAATCTGTATACATTTTAAACCCTAGAAAATAATTATGTACAAGGAGGTTACTTGAATTAAATATATATTGAATTATATATCAGTCATATTTAATACATTCGCAACAGCATTGTAGCGCGCACGTGTGTGTAGGCCAGTGTTAATTTTGGCAGCCATTTTTGATTTAGTCTTAGTCTTCAGACGAAAATGCTTATTGGTCTTAATCACATTTGAGTCATCCTGTTTTTTATAGTTGTAGTTGACGAAAAGTCTTTGCATTTTTTGTCAACTTTTAGTCAAACTGCAGTTACTTTACTTTTGGTAAAAACTAAATAAGACCTTTGTAACGAAATCCAAGACTTTGTATACTAAATTCAAGGCTTTTAAGGCCTTAATTTGAGATGATCAAATTCAAGACTTTTTCAAGGCTTTTAAGACCCGCGGGTACCCTGAAAGAGCTATATGACAAACGCAACAGCGACTACAAAACAGTACTTGAGCAAGCTTGTACTTGTGTACCGGGGTATTTCTGTTTTACATTAAGCGCCATCTAATGTCAGGGAATGAATTTGCATGTTCACTCGGCTCATCGTCAGCAAAAATCGCTTGGGTATGAACACAAAAAACGCTGGCGAATAACACACGCCGATATTCGTCCCAGTGTGTATGGCCCTTTACACTGCCAAAGCAGGGATCCCTGAAGAAGCAAGATGCTTCGGTTCATACGGATAAACAATAGATTCCTCAATTGCTCTCTATAACACAGAAGCATCAAACCAGACTGATACATTTGAATACTTTTTTTTATTAATGTTGATTATTTTAGTTACCTTGAACTGCACCACCCTCCCTGCGTTCTTGAACTCTGGCAGAGCGTCTTCATAGAAATCCAGAAACTGCTGTTGCGTTTCCTCCTCGCAGTACTCAAGACTGGCATCAGTGTCGTAGTCATCACGTCTGCTCTGCTCCATCCCGAACGTCACAAACATCGCCCTCACCATCAGAGTGGTGCTGGATGTTGGGTGTTCGTGTTTTCGGGAGCACCTGTTCATTACGCACAGTAAAAAAAAAAAAAAATCATCATCTAGAACCTGATCAGAAATTGCACTTTGACTGTCAGTCAAAACCTTGCAAACACTTACCGTTCTCCAAACCTGCAAGCACCCGTTTTAAGGAAGAAGGGGCAATTTGCCCTGTCCTTTTCAGTCCCATAATCCTTTGGGGCATCAGGGTTTTTCCAAGGAACACCATTTTCCAGCTAAATGCAACAAAATAAGGAGAATTTTCATGATTATTGCAAACAGAACTGCATTTTCCAACATGCATTTGACATGGAAAGCAAGATGTTACCTGACTCTCTGCTTCATCCAGCATTTTCTGTGTCGCTTCCTATAAATGGTGCAAACATACACAGTATGGCGGGTGAAATTGTGTTGCGTGCAAGCACATATCTGTTAGAATTGGTTAAGACAATCTGGCAGATAATTTGTACATTATGGACTGATATTATCAGTATTTTGTAATTCAAATTCGACTGTTCACTGCACATGTTCTTTATTATGGCATAAGTAAGCAACATTATCACTATACACACAGCTGACTCGAAAAGATACATGTTCTTCATTGGAAGCGGACACTTGCTGCATTTTAAATCGATTTTGTGTATCTTAGTTAAGGAAATGAAGACAATATTTAGCTAAACAAACAAAATCACAAAATGTACACATGAAACAGAGACTTCTGGAATGTGGTGTGTATGTAAAACCATGATTGACAAACAGCTTGAAACTTTAAAGGCTGATTTGTTACAGGTAGCATGAAATGTTTTGATATCTGATAGAGGATATATGTAGACATCAGCCTCTTTATCCTCCCAGTGCAGGGATCACCTCTCTCTGTTTCTTCTCCTGTTCCTTCTTCTCCCGCTCCTCTTTCTCTTTCTTTTGCTGTTCCTCCCATTCTTCTCTTATTTTCCGCTTTGGTTACAGAAAAACAAGATGAGCATTATATGTATTTTAATTGCGATTTGTCCAGGCCATTGCAGAATGTCAAGGATTTAATGTCAGCAATTTGACTTTTCTTGCAATTATAAATACAGGTGTGGTCCAGAAATTGCTCACCTCTTCTTCCTCCTTTCTCTTTTGCACTGCCTCTTCTTTCTCCCTCTTCAGCCTAAATTCTTCTTGTGCAATCTTTTCTCTCTCCATCCAATCCTGGTGTAATCGCTCACTGGATTGTAAAACAGTGTGACATATTTTGTATTTTGTCCAATTAGTATTAGCTTCTCATGCTGAACTTAAGATGACAAACCTCTGCTCATCAGCCTTCTGTTCTTCCTCATCTTCAGACTTGTACTCTTGGTTCTCTTTATTTTGTGAATGACCTACAGCTGAAAAAGATGTGTTTGTTACTGACAGCTGACAACAAATGATTATTAAGTCAGGGTTATGTTTGCATAGACAGGTGTTACCTAAAACTAAGATTATCTTTAAAAGTGTGAGAAAGGAATAAATTATGTGCTGCTATATATATATATATATATATATATATATATATATATATATATATATATATATATATATATAGCAGCACATAATTTAATCCTTATATAATAATATATATTAGATATTATTAGATAGAGCAGACAACAAGACAACACCTCCATCCATATATATATATATATATATATATATATATATACACACACACACACACACACACACACCTCAAACAAACATTAAAATATAAATTACCTTCTTCTCTTATTTTAGCAAGAGCTTGACGTTTCTTTTTCCTTCTCTCTCGTTTAAGAACAGCTCGTCGTTGTTTTTGACTAAAAATGAGTTTATAAATGGTTATAAATAAATAGCAAAAACAATAATTTAAACATAGCTAAAGAATAAAAAGCCCATACAACACCTGAGCACAAGAGCAGCAGTTTCACACTCATCTAGGCGACTCTTAGAGTCCTGTGTCTCTGACGGGTCTGTCTGCAACGAGCAACAATCATTATCCGTCATTTTAAACCACTATTTACACATTACGTAGGTAGACAACAACAGCAGCAAAAGCTCTCTATGTAGGCAACACATTTCACATCGATCATAGAACGCGCGCGCAAAGATGACATCACATTTATTGTCGTACTCTAAACGCGTATCAACGCGCATGCTCAGATTAGCATTGGGCGGTCTATTCATTTAAGCGAATCGGTTCATATGAGTGGCTCGTTTCAATTAACCTGTTCGATTGAATTTTAAATCTATTGAATATACTGAAATGAATCGAATCTATTGTTCACTGTTTTTTGGTTCCGTGATCATTGTCCTTTATTGTTCCCAGTATTATTATTATTATTAATAATAATAATAATAATAATAATAATAATTCATATTAATTATTTCTAATATTTCTAATGAGCACATTTCACAGTTTCCTACTCAAAGCCATCTGCTTTTGGACATTCACGGACGTTTTGAGAACCAAGCAAATTGTACAAACAAGACAGGTACGTTTTAAAGTCAATTTTAAATCGTTCAAACATAGGTATATTCCATTCCATTTGACTTCATGATTATAATAATCAGCTATTATAATAATTGAATGATGGCCTTGGGTGGTGTTAAAACTAGTGATATATATAAAAAGCATGTATTTCATATTATAATAAGTAACTAGTAAGTGATTTACTAGCTCTTTGTGACTCGGTTTGACCAAATCATAAATAAGAGTCGGTTCAGAAGAACAACTCCCTTGTGAATCGGACAGCACCAGATAGATTTTGCGCTTTTGGGATGCGCGAGCTGATGTTATAAGTGACGGAGTCGTGAGCGTAAAACCCTAAAAACCATTTTTTTCTGCTTTTTGGCTTTAAACCCCACAGTTCATTCAGTGGCCAACTCGCAAAAAAGCACGCCAAAATGGCAGACAAAGAAGGTAAACTTTTTTCGTTGTGAATTACGTGCATATTTTTCTTTCTTTGGCAGAGTTTGCTAGCTTTAGCCTAAAGTGCTAATGGATGTGACCCACATTCTAACATAAGAATGAATGAGTGTCACAACCTGAGCACGTTTTCACCAAGAATACACGGTTTACTTTGGTTAAAGCCTCTGGCATTGATACATTATTCTACTAACTTGAATAATTCAGATTATAATTTCTCAAAGCAGATCGAAATGCTGTTGTTCTCCAAGTTCCCTCCATCATTCATAAGCTGCAGTGTAACTATAAGTTGAGGAACATTACCATGTTACGCTTCAGTTTATGCTAATTTATTATAATACAGCAACCTTTTACTGCCCACTGCACTCCCACAATGCATTTATTGAGAAATGTTCATTTGAAAGCATTTGGCCTGAATCTATCCTTCTGTTCTCTCTTCACAGTTTATGATGATGCAGTGGAGGAGAGAGTAATAAATGAGGAATACAAGATCTGGAAGAAAAACACACCATTCCTGTACGATCTCGTCATGACACATGCACTCGAGTGGCCGAGTTTAACGGTGCAGTGGCTTCCTGATGTGAACAGGTAATCCAATAACTAGCATGTCCACCTTCTGAAATAAAACAGATGACTACAAATCTTTGTCTATCATTGTGCAGGCCTGAGGGAAAGGACTATGCGGTTCATCGGCTGGTGTTGGGCACACACACCTCGGATGAGCAGAACCACTTAGTCATCGCCAGTGTCCAGATCCCTAATGATGATGCTCAGTTTGACGCGTCCCACTACGACAGCGAGAAAGGAGGTTAGAGCTCATCTGACAGTGAATGAATGCTAATTTTGTATTTTTTGTGTTGAAGTCATTATACTAAAATCAATTTTGCGTATGTGTTCCTTCAGCAGGTATGGTCAGGACGTTGGGGGGAAATCCAAGACTCAGTTGATCAATAAGACAGAATCTTTCTTCAAATATGATGCGGCCACATGCATTTTTGACAACTTCAGAATGTGATGGATCTTTTTTATACCTGTATTTAGCGTTTAAATGGATGTTAAAGGGATAGTTAAGTTGAAAATGTAAAATTCTGTCATCATTTACTCACCCTCATGTTGTGCCAAACCCATAATAGTTTTATACCAAGAACTAACCCTTTAATACCAAGTGTAAACTGGGCCAATGAATTCGACAGTTAATTTTTTATTTAGTTGAATGCTTTAAACTGATACTTTTCACAAATAAAGTTGATAAAACTAGGACAGAGATCAGACGTTGGACAATAATGATTGTATATCATTTTTCCCTCCAGAGTTTGGAGGGTTTGGGTCAGTGAGTGGAAAGATTGAGATTGAGATTAAGATCAACCATGAAGGAGAAGTGAACAGAGCCAGATACATGCCACAAAACCCCTGCATCATCGCCACCAAGACCCCCACCTCTGACGTGCTGGTGTTTGACTACACCAAACACCCATCTAAACCAGGTCTGTGGCTTTCAGTTGATCCAAAGAAGCCTTGATATATTTTAAAGGTACACTCTACTCTGTAACTTTTGGCCCTTTAGTGGTTAAAACAATGTTCTTCCACAAAATGCATACCATTGCACGCATGTCACCCATTGTGACAACTAACCTATGCCACTCCCACACCATACACGCGTCAAAGTAGCCAGAGCAACCTTTCTCTATTTATGGATATGACGAGACATGCAAGGGTGAGTGACGCATGTATGCTATTTCCCATGAAAACCATCCCACCAGGTTCAAAATATGAACACTTATAGGCTTACTATAGTTAATCAGGGTAAGACAAAAACAATTTTTCGAAGAAAAACTAATGATGTATTGACTCATTATTTAAACTTTGTTCATTTGGAACAAAAAAGTGACAGTGTATCTTTAAATTAGGATGCAACTAATAATTTTAAATGATCGATTAATTGGTTGATTGCAACTTTGATAAATCAGATAAAAAGAGCCAAAATATTGTTTTCTATATTTTATTTAAAAGTAAGTTGTTCTTCCCAATGTTGTCCTTTAAAACATGCAAATTGAAGGCAATGAAACAAAAATTGTGAATGTTCCTATGTGGACTATGATATACATTATTTGCAAAAAAAGGGTTCAAAACTTGTGCACAGTAATGAAGAAAAACAAAACCACAATTATTTTACCTCATTACATTAGTCCATTTACAGTTACTGCTCTCATGAAAAAAGAACTGTAGTGCCAACTAGCCTCTCCCTGTGGAGGATCCCTTTACCACTCTACAGATAAAGCGTTGTGGGAAAATTCGGTTCACGTACCTAACCCCAAGTGATAAAATAAAATTCTGTATCAAAATTTATAGGCAAGACAAGTAGTTTGTTTAGGCATGGTTTGTAGGGAATTACAAACCTGCGCACTCGCACATATATTCAAACGCACTTAACTATAGAATCAATTCTTAATGTGCATGTGACCACCATCAGCGTTTAAAGTCTGTTTAGAGAGAACAGCGTCGTCTTAGCGGCCCCTAATTTAATGACAAATGATAATTTCAACGGAAGTGAATCAATCAAAACTAACTTTAGCTGGAAAGTAACATTATTCAAGAACCTCTATAAAGCCAAAACAATCTCTGTTACCTTAAATGATATGTTTATCTCTGTAAAGCTGCTTTGAAACAATCTACATTGTTAAAAGCATTATATAAATGAAGATGACTTGACTTGACAATTACTTGTATGTTTAAAATGCTACATGTAAAACAATTCCAACAAACTGCATATTTAATCTAACAAAATTTATATACAACATGTATCAGAATTATTGCTCTTCTGTTCTATTGTGTACAGTCTGTTTGGTGCATATGTGAGCGCCGGTGCTCGTTCACTAAAGTCTGTGAAGTTTAATGGAGACTTGCTTGATGTCAGGATGAGCCTTTTTGCAAAATGAAGTGACTTTAAACATGAACAGATAAGGATTTAACAGTCAAATGTAAGTTTTGTGCTGGTGACAATGTCTCAAATGTGTTGAACATAGGGCTGCACAATATTGGGGAAAAAAACTGACATTTGCGATATTTTTCTTTTCTGTGATATGTATTGCGGTATGAAAACAATTTCACCAGATGATTTGAATAGCTCTATCTGTAAAGAATGAATAATTCTAGAATAATTGGGGTGATTTTGTAGGAGAGTGCATCTGCATTGAAAATAATAAACAAATTACAAGCATAGATAAATACAATAGAACAAAGATAATAATGAAATAAGTAGTGCATCGTTTTTCAGGTAAATCTATCTGTATTCAGGTACAGACATTGAATAATCAAAATTAAAATAACACTGCAAAGTCTTCACTGTATAAATTAAAGGTACAGTGTGTGATTTTTAGCGACATCTAGCGGTTCAGTTGCGAGTTGCACTAATGGCTCCGCCCACTACTCACCCCTCCCTTTCGAAGAAGCTACGGTGGCTAAAACGAGACAAACACATTGTCAACTGAGACAGCAGAGAATAGCCAGAGTAAGCCGAGAGTGTGTAACATTGTCACTGTTTCTGTACCACAGTCCATTATAAACCACATCATGGATAAAGTTTACAAAGCCATAGTCAGGTGAGGGTCTTAATATATAATATAATAATAGTAATCAGCTGATTGTCTCACAAACGTAACCAGCACATTTCTCCCCACATAGCAAACCCATAATACAGCGAGGGAGAAGAACCACATGAAACTGCTACTATATTTTTTTCTAACAGGGTAGTAAAAGTTTACCTCGCTAATATGAGCTGTTACTGTGGCTGAGCTGGTTGAAGCGTAAAGCCTTGTTTAAACTACGCATCCGCACGAGCCCAAAGGTGCGCACGGCAAAAATTACATGATTGTAACAGCGCGCGCGCCTCTGCATCCCATAGACACCATTTACTACACACAATAGGCTTTTTTCTCTGATTTTGAAAACTCTTCGCGAACGACTTAAAATGCTTCCAAGATTCCTGTAACATACTGTTTTACGGTCAATGAAAAGAGTACTCAGCTGTCTCACGAACGTAACCAGCACATTTATCCCCACATAGCAAAGCCATAACACAGTGATGGAGAAGGACTAAGTTACATGAAACAATCCAACTACATATTTTACACCACTGACAAGGGAAAGTCACTACTCACGGTGTCTATCTGGCTTCTAGCTTTCTGCGGCTTCTCTTTCAAGGTAGTGACGAAACGCGCTCTGTAGCGCTGTGTGTTCGCTGTCGGCTACGGTAGAAACATGACGTCGCAATATGGCAACCTTCATAGAAGGGGATTCCCGCGCCTATGTAGATATAAATGTCTCACTCTAAGGTAATACAAACTTAACGGTTCACTAAGTAATGTCTTTATAAACCACTAAACACAAAGTTATGGATCTTATATTGCATTTCTGTCAATAGATCCACAGAAATATTACACACTGGACCTTTAAGTATAATTAATTCAATTTATCTTTGTTAATACTACAGAATTGTCTCTTTTGTTGTTTGATTTATATTGGTGACACAAACTGTTGCTGTCACTTTAAGATGAATGCATGGATCCGATATAATGATTCACATGTTTTCTTTCTCAATTGTTTACAACACATAACCGACTGTGTTTACGAGGATACTCACAGAGACAGGCATTTTTACTTAATTTTGCGTGTACATTCAAGCTCAATAGAAGAGAAAGACCTGAATTCGGGGCTCACGTGCTGTTTGTGTTGCTCTGTGTGCGTGCACAGAAAACAGCACCCGAGTTACAGTCTTCTTGCGCTTGATGGTTGAACTGACAGGACTTAACATATGCAAATGATAAAGTTTCAATCTATGATGGTTAAACTGAGCAATTAATCGAATCATATGCGTTCTGAACTGGAACCGATCAACTACGATCCCTATACTTGACATTGCACATCCTGCGATGTGACTATGGCGGATGCACATATCGCAAAATCAAAAACGATATAACGTGCGGCTTAAGTTGAGCACCTCACGCTTTATGCTGAGCCCTTAAACAGGACAAATCATGTTAAATACTGAGTTTGTTTGAAGCTAAATATAAAGCTTATAAGCTCATGTTTAGGACAACTTTGGTCCCGCATCAGGTAACATTCTGGCCTTCATTATTTTTCAGGTGCATTTTTGTTAAGAGAGTTGTTATTCACTGCTGTAAAGTGACGTGACTGTCGAACAGCATAGCACACAGACGCGATTCATAGAGCCGGGCGATTTTTTTTCCCTAAAAAAATCAGCTTTTTTTTTTTTTTTTTTTTTTTTAAATAAAAAACCCGATTTACGATTCGATTCGATGTCCCCCCCCCCCTTCCATTTAAAACAAAATAACTGCGAACTGTAAATATATTTTAAAAATATATTTGGGGGGGGGGGGGGAATCGATTTAAAAAAAAAAAAATTAATCGATTTGACCTACCAACTCGATTTTTGATTTTTTTTCCCATTCCTAGCGATTCATCAATAATCTGATTAGTCTATTATTATCGATTAGTTGTTGCAGCCCTATATTAAATCATGTGTGAAGTCGCTTGCTTTGATTAATATGTCTGAGTTGTCCATTTCCAGACCCCAATGGAGAGTGTAGTCCAGATCTGAGACTGCGGGGACATCAGAAGGAGGGATACGGTTTGTCCTGGAACCCCAACCTGAGTGGAAACTTACTTAGTGCATCAGATGACCATGTGAGTGATCTCAAATTCAAACTGACCTCACATAGTTCGATACCACTTTTTCCATGTCCATTACCAATAATGGTACTGCAAGCTTGGTATTGGATCGGTAGAGGTATCGGCAGATACTCATTACAGTGTTTTTTTTTTCAGTTTATAAAATCTATACCTAACTTAATTGCTAACTGTACAGGTCTTCATTATAAAAAAGAGATTACAGAATAGTTACAAAGGCCAAATAGCCTAAGACAAAAAAAAGTTGATATTTTTATCTAGGCTACTGGATACCACATCAAAATGAACAGTAATTCCTGAATCAGATAATCAGATAATAAATAATCAGATGATGCATAATAATGGGAACACTAAAACATCTCGAAGAGAGTTTTGCTGACTGTCGAAACCAAATGCAGCACATAGTTTAAATGCTGAATGCAGAATGACATGACTGCTGCAGTGAAGAGTTTCTGTGAACTTAAATTTAACATTGTAATATTTCTGTTCCTCAAATAAAGCTATCAAATGGTTTCAGAAGCTTCAAAATATAATGCACGAAAAGCTTATGGTGCTTTTATAGCAGTTTTTTGTCTTTTATAGAGTTTGAAAGTAACAACCATAACGCACAGTATCGGACTATCTGATCCATGACTGACCGATACCCAATCCGAAAAAAAAGGCCCGTATCGGACCGATTTTAAGTATTGGATCAACTCATCCCTACTTAAAACTTGTATGATGTAGGATCATCTATTATTCTTCATCTCTAGACAATCTGTCTGTGGGATATCAGTGCTGTTCCAAAGGAGGGGAAGATAGTAGATGCCAAGACCATCTTCACAGGGCACACAGCTGTAGTGGAGGACGTGTCCTGGCACCTTCTACATGAATCGCTGTTTGGCTCTGTGGCTGATGACCAGAAACTCATGATGTGAGTAAGCAAAGCGTACTGGTCTCCCTCTGCTGTGTAGAACTATAGGATTTTTTTTAAATGTATTTATAAAAAGAGAAACATTTAAGTTGTATTACACAATGAAATGTCTGTCTTCTATAGCTGGGACACACGATCCAATAACACATCAAAGCCAAGTCACTCTGTGGACGCCCACACGGCCGAAGTCAACTGCCTGTCCTTCAACCCATACAGCGAGTTTATTCTGGCCAGTGGCTCAGCAGACAAGGTCTGTACATGTTGCGATCTACATAATCACACATGCACACTCATCTGTAGAAAGAATTTGCTTTAGAGATCCTTCCTCATTAGTTCACCCAAAAATAGAAATTCTGTCATTCATTTCTCTCCCTCATACCGTTCCAAACCCGTAAGACTTTTGTTCATCTTCAAAGCACAAATTAAGATATTTTTTCTGTCCCTCCATTGACAGTCAACAGAACTACCACTTTGACGCTTTAAAAAGTTAATAAAGAGATCGTAAAACAAATCCATATGAATTGAATGATTTAGTCCCAATGTTTTGAAGAGACTTGATCGCTTTATATGATGAACAGACTGAATTTAGGCCTTTTTTGAGGTTTTTATGAGGTTTATTCTCGCATGTCAAGTTAAAGGCACAATATGTAGCATTTCTCGCCACTAGAGGGCGCTGTTTCCAACAATAACAAAGGCGTATGTTTAGTGACGAGCGCTGAATGAACGGGACTTGCTGTCAAGCTGAAGGATCTAATAATGTTTATGGATGAGTGCAAACATTCACGTTTTTTAACATTGCAGTGGTATGAAGCAGGTCGCGATTGCTAAAGAGACAGATATCACACACGAGTCCCGGATATAAAGGAATAAGGACATTTAATTCTATCGATCTAACCGCAAGTGCTGGATTACTCACACAGGTCAGTTTATTAGACGAATTAAACTTGTGAAGTAACGCAGCGCTGCTTCACTTGGTCTAACGTTACACTATCACACCAAACGGCATTTAAATGTGCAGTGTTTCCCCTAGGTTTACAGCTATTGGGGGGGGGGGCCCATGGTGTTCATTTGTTTCTTTTAATGGCAGCAGTGAATATATTAACTGAACAATTATTTGAACTGTACATTAAACTAAACATTGGAACATTTATTCTTATGTGATTTACCCAAAAAATCAAGCCCGACTCTACCCGAGCCCCTGCACGTTGTGTCCGAGCCCAGCCTGGCCCGACACATTACTGTAATTATGAGCCCGAGCCCGATTTAAACCCGACCATTTTTTAATACGTGGGTCGTTATAACTGACGTTCTCAACTACTTTCCCACCCGCCCGCAACATTTGTTTTGTCCCGCTCCCGCCCACAAATAGACCTTTTTTCTGTACCTCCAAATACTTTAAAGTTAGCCTACGTGTCGCCACCATACACATCAGCATAAATGCTCCTGATAAATTATTTGTTATTAAAGCATTAACACAAACCACTGTTTGTGTTTTAAGATAAAAGCAAGCAGCTACTGCGTGCATGGTTTGGCATGAATGCGCGCAAAGTGCGCTCCCTTAATAATTCCTAAAAAACTGACATCAGTTCATCGCGATCTCACACGTCTCGGTTATTTTCAATGAAGCTGACTGCACAATGAGTCTTACATAATATATTAACGTTGTTTGTTATAATTGGAGGATTTGCCAGCATACAGAATTCAGCTCTGAACAAAAAGTCCGTTTTGAGCGGTGAGGGGATTCTATCTTAAATGCTTCTGATTGGCCATTGCGTTCAAGAAATCAACACGTCTGTGATCGGCTACATCACTCACTTAACGCTGCTAACATGTTATAAAAAGCTACTCTGGCCTGTAAATCGTTTCTATTTTGTTTTAGTTGTACTTGTTGCTTTTCTGCAACAGATGAATAAAAATGTATTAGTTTTTATGTTTTATTCATAGATATTTCTAGTTTGCGGGAGTCCCGTGAATCGTTTTATTCTCCCGCAACTTGCACACACAGAGTGAGACTGCATTACCGTCCGCGCTCGCACTCGGCCATCAAATCTAGTCCTGCGCCGCACTCTATTGCGTTGGCAGTGCACGTCTCTAGATCAAGGGCCCGGCCCGAGGATAGTGACGGGAAATATCGGGTGATATAAGCTATATGATATATCCGGTGATGATTGGACTTTTGGACTGCTCGTCAGGGGCAGGATGCACAGCACTTAGACTTGGAGCAGGAGAGCTACTCCGGCTGCTACTCGCAGTAGAGCGAGTGTTGCCATCTTCAGTTCCCTGTGAGCGTTTAAAAAACACTTATATTTTTGTCTGGTTTTCATCTCGTTGACGCAACATATTTCCCTCGGTGCGCGCTCTGTCCGCAAATGCTCATCTGTATGTGACGCAAGTGTTTGTTTGTGTGTGAGTGTGCGCACTCATTGGGATAATTGTAAACGCACAAACACAGACAGAAAAGACATGTCATGGTGGAAATAAGATAAATAACATATTACTTAAGGACTATTTAGTTTGTTTAATAAAATAACAAATTGTAATCTGGCGCTATAAAGAAAATCAAATCAAATTTACTTGACCTTCAAGGGGGGCGGGGCGAGCCGTTAGGAGGGCGGGGCGCCCCCCTTATATAATGGTAGGGGAAACTCTGAATGTGTGTTGAAAGTTATGTTATTCTACGTGTTAGGTCGTTTGCTATACGAAACTAGCAGTAACGTTAAGCTAGATCAACATTAGAATAACATACTGACCATATTCTATTTTTACATTTCATCATGTTGAGCTAACGTTATATATCATTAATTTGTTTAAAGTAGCCTACATTTGCTCACCTGTCTAATAAAGCTGTCAAGTCGTGACTCGTGAAGCTCTGTCAAGTCCAAGTTAGTCGCGGACGTGGAGCTCTCGGCATCTCAAAAACGCCACGCTGATGATCCTTATTTTAGTTCTCCTTGTTTGTCCCAAAGTCTGATTGCCATGGTCTATGTTTGAATGAAACAAGATCTGCGTGCCGCTAAATGTTACGCACGGAACGTACGCACCTAGTTGTCCATGTCTGTCGCCATGGTTACGTCATAGCTATGGCAGTTCGAGCGGAAACCGAGGATAGCGCGGATATTGCGTCATTGACAGGCAACATTTTTTTCCCGGGACGGCCACTTGTTTAAAATTGGAATTTCTCTGAAATAAAAAAATCTTTGGAGATTTTTGGGATATTGTAAGTACAAAACTGCAGGAAATATATCACACTGTACAAGTGATTTTCGGATAATTTATTACAAAAATTCGTACATATTGGACCTTTAAGTTGAGCTTCAGTTTGTGTTTGCTGATCAATGTTTATATATGAATAAAAGCCTAAATTAAATCTGTTTATCATATAAAGCGATTGAGTCTCTTAAAGAAATTAAACTAAACCGCTCAATTCATATGGATTAGTTTACGATCTTTTTTATAAACTTTTTGAAGCATCAAAGTGGTAGTTGTGTAGACTGTCAATGGAGGGACAGAAATCTTTAGGATTTCATAAAAAATATATTTATTTGTTCTTTGAAGATGAACGAAAGTCTTACGGGTTTGGAACGACATGAGGGTGAGAAATTAATGACAGAATTTTGGGTGAACTATAAGCCCAAAGTACACATCAGTTTTGATGTAAAAAGGAAACGTTCAAATCGCTTAAAACGGACGCGACGGCAGCATCCATCTTTGTAATGTAGGCTACAAAATCTGCTTCAAAATCCCAGCGCTGTCGTCATCGTGTAAAGCCCGCCCCTCGATTTCGACGGATTGGAAATGGGCTTGAATGAGCTCTTTGCCAGACTAACTTTCAGAGCAAATCTAAATTTGCCGGAAGTTGTCTGGGTTTTCCCAGGCTATTGATTTTGACCACTTCATTAAGTTTTGTTTTGTAGAAAGTCTTTCCTTAAAGTGAATTTCGTTTTGTATAAGTTGTATCTTAATTTTAATCAATGTTTCATAAACCTATTGCCTGGTTTAATAAATAAGAAGGATATATAGCAGACAATATAATCAGGACACGGAGGGGCAGGTGCGTGAACTGGAGCTCGTCTCATAAATGAACTGAAAATCAGCTTATAAGCTATTGCCTCATAGACCTGAGAAATATATAGAATATATATAGAATATATAGAATTGTATGAAGTGTGCATTTCTCTCTATAGGCGCGTTCACTATTGCGAAGATGGCGAGTCAGCATCGTCAACTTTATCTTGAAGCCGACACTGACACAGAAAACACTAGTTTATTAATAAACAATTAAAATGGCCCATTCATAATCATTACTTTTGCCGATTTTTTGTGGCAAGCTTTATGCGTGCGCTTGAGATGTGGAATAGGCAATATATTACGAAAACCCTCATTATGGTTTACAATTCTCTCCCATATATATTCAAGTAATTAAATTAATATAAATATGCGATTAGACTATTGGCTTAAATGAACTACTACTAGTCGACTACAAAAACTTTGGTCGTCCACGGGCAGCCCTACTTATTTCACATATTTTCTAACCAGCATGTCAAAAAGGGCATTCTGAGCGAGCGGCGCTGTGTGGAATTTCCAGAAAGACACTCTCCGCTCTGGAAATATTACCTCTCCGCTCACATCCTCTGGTGTGAGACCATGTGTATCATCTTCTGTTGTCTGAGAGTTGATTGACATCTTTTAGATGCGTTATTGGCATTGCCACCCTCTGGTTACATGAACGTGTCACCACCGCATCAGAACCGAAAATATGGGGATTTTTTTGAAGACCATAATCACACAACCTATTCGATATTCTATTATTAAATCAACTAATCAAATATTCAAAAATTGTGACTCATCCCTACTATTTAATAGTGTGCATGATTCAGGAAAAAAATATCAAAATGTTTTTTGAAAAAAAATGATGTGCTCACTGTTTGTTTATGGCTGTAGACTGTTGCATTGTGGGATCTGCGTAACTTGAAGTTGAAGCTGCACTCTTTTGAGTCACATAAGGATGAAATCTTCCAGGTATATCAATATTCTGTTACAATAGAACAACATGCAATCCGTACACAACAGTGTAGTAATAATAATGCTAATGCTCTTGACAGGTCCAGTGGTCTCCTCATAACGAGACCATCCTGGCCTCCAGTGGCACAGACAGACGCCTCAATGTTTGGGACCTGAGGTATGGCATTACTACTCTTTTAGAATTGATCCTGATAATATACTTTTTTTTTTCTTTCTTGATGCACATTCCTGGTTTAATTTGAACCGTTCATTTGTGCTAACTGTAATTGGATCCACAAATGGCTTTATCATAAATTGATTGCATCGTTACATTTATGTCCTTTAGTAAAATTGGAGAAGAGCAGTCTGCTGAGGACACCGAGGACGGGCCACCTGAGCTGCTGGTGAGTCGACATATAGAGCTACTGTATAATGATATGATTATTGATAACCATTTCAATACCACAGCAAAAAAAACACTTGACCACACTATTTTAGTATAAAGTTGAATACTAGTGTAAATAACATATTTAATTAATATATTAATTGATTATTTATATAGGATTATATAATTTAAAAATTTTCGGGGTTCGTAAGATTGTAATGTTTTTGAAAACATCTCTTATGCTCATCAAAGCTGTATTTATTTGATCAAGAAAATGACATCTATGAAAAGTTTCAGTCTGGATTCAGGCCACATCATTGCACTGAAACTGCGCTCGTTAGAATCACAAATGATTTACTTTTAGCTTCAGACCAAGGCTGTATCTCTAGTTTTACTTGATCTTAGTCCTGCGTTCGATATTATAGATCACACAATACTCTTAGATCGACTACAAAATTATACTGGTGTTCATGGACAAGCATTAAGCTGTTTCAGATCATACTTATCTGACCGCTACCATTTTGTCTATTTAAATGGAGAAAAATCGATCACAACTTCGGCAAACTATGGAGTGCCGAAGGGATCTGTGTTAGGCCCTCTATTATTCTCAATATATATGATGCCACTTGGTAATATTATAAGGAAACATGGAATTAGTTTCCATTGTTATGCTGATGACACTCAAATATATATTTCATCACGGCCAGATGAATACGCTAAATTATCCAAATTGACAGATTTTGTTAAAGATATAAAAGATTGGATGACGCCTAATTTTCTTTTATTAAATCCAGACAAGACAGAGGTACTACTTATCGGTTCTAAAAGCCGTCCACAAAACCTCTCACAACACAACTTTAACATAGTAGGATGCCCTGTTACTTTATCCTCTACAGTAAAAGACCTGGGTGTTATACTAGACTGCAACCTGTCTTTTGAAAATCATATTTCATATGTTACAAAAACAGCCTTGTAACAATGTTCAGGGAAGAAGGAGGCGGGAACCGGCGAACAATCCAATAAACTTTATTAAAACAAACAAACCAAAATACCGCCAGCAGCCCCTCGCGGATGACTGCTGGCTACCGAAAATAAACATAACGAACTGCCAGCAGCCCCTCGCGGATGACTGCTGGCTAAAATAAAATACAAAAACAAAACACAGGCCTGTTCCTCTCTCGATCATCAACGTCGTCGCTCGTCCTTTTTGCTTCCGCTCCTCCGTGAGAGATGCGAGACCGGTGTGCTTCACAGGTGTTGCTCATTAGCAATCGCACCACCGGCCTCACGCCGTTCTCTCACGTCCCTCGGCCGTCCTGTAACACACATTACCCACGAGCCTGTGCCTACTCCCCCCCACCAAAAAAAAACTTGGTCTGGTTCCCACAACGCGCTGCCATCTGGTCCCCCACCAGCTAGGCGATCTCCTCCGCGGTGCCTGGCGGTGACGCTGGGTAGCCCTCGGTGGACGGCGACGGCTCCTCGGGTGCCTTGGGCAGACGGCAGGAGTCACCCGGTCCCTGCTCCTCCCCTTCACTGGTGGACGGCAGCAGGCTCCGGCCCACGGCGAGCGGCGGCGACTCCTCCTCTCCCTCCCGGATGGCAGCCGCCCCTCCAATACCCAGGCGGCCGGCAGCGAGCTCGACCGTCCCACCGGCAACTCACTCCAGCGCCCCGCCTCGAGCGTCCGTGGCCGCGAGTCCCCCACTCCCTGCTCCTCCCCTCGTTCGGCGGATGACAGCAGGCTCCGGCCCACGGCGAGCTGTGGCGACTCGCGCACCATGCTCGATGGCACCGCGGATTCCCCACATCGGCGAGGACTCTCTGACAGCGCGTTCCTCCCTCTTCCCGGGTTTCGGCACCCGTGTAACAATGTTCAGGGAAGAAGGAGGCGGGAACCGGCGAACAATCAAATAAACTTTATTAAAACAAACAAACCAAAATACTGCCAGCAGCCACTCGCGGACGACTGCTGGCTACCGAAAATAAACATAACGAACTGCCAGCAGCCCCTCGCGGATGACTGCTGGCTAAAATAAAATACAAAAACTGAAACAGGCCTGTTCCTCTCTCGATCATCAACGTCGTCGCTCCTCCTTTATGCTTCCGCTCCTCCGTGAGAGATGCGAGACCGGTGTGCTTCACAGGTGTTGCTCATTAGCAATCGCACCACCGGCCTCGCGCCGTTCTCTCACGTCCCTCGGCCGTCCTGTTCGTCACAAGCCTTTTTCCACCTTAGAAACATTGCTAAGCTACGTAATATGCTATCAGTTTCTGATGCAGAAAAGTTAGTTCATGCATTCATGACCTCGAGACTAGATTACTGTAATGCTTTATTAGCTGGTTGTCCTGCATCCTCAATAAACAAGATACAGTTAGTCCAAAATGCAGCCGCTAGAGTTCTTACTAGATCAAGAAAATATGATCATATAACACCGATTTTATCAACACTACATTGGTTACCTGTAAAGTTCAGTATTAATTATAAGGTATTGCTACTGACTTATAAAGCCCTAAATGGTTTAGCTCCAGTCTATTTAACGGATCTTTTATCGGCCTATAATCCATCGCGCTCTTTAAGATCACTAAATTCGAGGCTTCTGGTCATACCTTGGATATCCAGATCCACCAAAGGAGGGAGAGCATTTTCGCATTTAGCTCCAAAGCTCTGGAATTGCCTTCCTGATATTGTTTGTTGCTCAGATTCGCTCTCCCAGTTTAAAACTAGACTAAAGACGCATCTCTTCAGCCAGGCATTCATATTAATTTTTCATCTTACAGTTACTGTAAATCTGGCCTCTAGTTCATAAACGCCAGAGGAGAACTGGCCCCCGACTGAGCCTGGGTTCTCCCAGGGTTTTTTCTCTCCATTAAGTCACCTGATGGAGTTTTAGGACACCAGTAGGTCACTTGATGGAGTTTTTCAGTTCCTTGCCACTGTTGCCTTTGGCTTGCTCAGTTGGGGATATTCAAATTAATTAACCAATCATTAATACCATTTATCAGCCCTACCAAACGTGGATGTTTTTCCCACTAAGATACAAACATTATTTTATTTTGATTGAAACTGTGAAGCTGCTTTGATACAATTTATATTGTGATATTAAAATTTCTATATTTCAATATTACATTTCTGCCATATCAATACATCGATACCATCTGCGCTTTATTGCTCTCTGTTCTCTCCAACAGCGAGTTGATACACACACTTCCTGCCTCCTCTCACTCACTCGTCTTAATATGCTCCGATAGTGTTGGTGTTATAGGGCATGAATTTCAATGCGGGATTGTGGGTATAGCGCATAATTTTACTACTTTTCACAGATTTCACGGTCACACCCGAAACACACACACAAAAAGCTGCCTCATAAACAGCTTGAGAAAATTGTCAAAATGCTCGCCTTGGCGAGTATTTTCATAAACACAGTCGGTTGTGTCTTGATTGAAGGTAAACAGAAGAAAACGCATGTGTATCAGTGTATTGGATCCATGCATTCGGTCTTAATGTGACAGCAGCCTAATATTCCTGCTCTGTCTGTTAATCAATGAACAAAAGAAAAGAGAAAATCACTCGCTGAATAACTTTTATCTTTAATTGTAAGGATTAATCTGTATTTATTTTTTACAATGCGACTATCCAGTGTTATTTTACATTTGATTACTATCTTCAATTTCGACCTACAGTACCTGTAAAAGTTAAAGCACAATTTATTCCATTTGTATATTTACTCTATTGTATTTATTTGTGCTATTGTTTGTGATTGTTTATTTGTTCTTATTTTATTATTGACTGTTTTGTATTTTTATGTAAATGAAATGTAAAGTTTGAAACCAAGCTTCCTTGTGCGGTGTATAAGCTAGTGCGCAACATTACCCCGCACTACTGATCCTGTACAAACTTCTTTTTGTTTGTTTGTTTCTGCTTGAAATCAAAGAGCCAGTTTTGACAGTCTAATAATCCGGTTTTGTTTGTTTTGGCAGTTCATTCATGGTGGGCATACAGCTAAGATCTCAGATTTCTCCTGGAACCCAAATGAACCCTGGGTAATCTGTTCCGTGTCAGAGGACAACATTATGCAAGTATGGCAGATGGTAAGTACAGCAAAACTGTAGATTCTTAAGATTCCCATTTATTTTGAGGATGTGTTTTTATATATATATTTGATATTAGGATTTTGCACTGATATCATAAACTTCTCTTGTTTAGGCTGAGAACATCTACAATGATGAAGAGCCAGACACCCCCGCGTCAGAGCTGGAGGGACAAGCGTCATAACTGATCTCATTAAAAATCTACAACCCTTTCATGGCTTCTTACTCCAGCTTTTGCTTTTCAGCATTATTCAGTAAAATCCATCCTCTTACTTTCCACTCCATACATAGCAGAGACTATCCATTACAGGGTCCTCTGTTGACTAAAAGGTTCAGCCCACACCCATTTCAGTAGAGAAGTTTGTCCTCAGATGGTTTGGAGAAAGACTGCACCACTTGTTCAATCACTTCCGAGAAGTTACGTCCTGGTGTGGCTCATTACAATTCAATTAATTATTTTTTTTTTGCATAAACCTGGTGTCAATTTGCAATAAATCTTTTGTAATAAACTTTTAGAATGATTTTGTATTCCTAAATTGTTGATAATTTTCTGTACTTAATTCACTTATGAAAATAAACTACAGATCAACTGTTGAATTTCTTTTTTGTCTCGACATCTGAAGCTACATGTTTTGTGTGAATGCAAGTTTGTATAGTTCATTAAATAGTACTACTGTGTCTGGGCACGTAAAAATGAGGTGAAAAGGCATGACAAAGGCAGATTCTACAAAATGTTTTATTGAAAAGCAAGACAGAACTACAAGAGCGTTGTACAATCTCAGAGGGGTCACGGGCTGAGCTGGGGGAGAAAGAAAAGCTCTCTTGAGCTTCTTTCACAGTATGTCTTACCTGAAGAGGTAGTTTTATTGCATAACCTGAGAATCTGCAGTGCCAAAAATAAAACAGCGATACAAATGACTACCAACAACTCCACAAATTTAAAATGAGCATGACCCCAAATACAGATGTGTCTCAAAGTAATAGCTCACAGACTTCTACAGATGAGGGACAATATTTGACTGAGGTGAAACTTACATCAAGGAAATCCACACAAATCAAGCGCTGTTCTTATAATAAAAATCTTCTTATCTTATCCAAAATTTGAGATTAGATAATGAAAAAAAAAAAAAAAAACAGGATTTTTATATAGAGACCAAAAGTGATGGAAGCTAGTAAAGATCTCCCTTTCCATTGTTGAGTTTTACAGTTTGGCAAGTTAAAAACATTCAGACCTGTCAGCCCATTTTTTCAGAAAACATCTTGCCCTTCTAAGGTTACAAAACACCATATGTGGTCAACTAAAAGTAGATTATCATGTTCAATGTGCACTGAATGAAAATGCTGTATGAGTTTTGTTGGATTCAGTGTTGAGGAATGTACCGGCCAGTGTGAGGATCCGAAACATTAACAGAGCCAGATGTTATAATGGTCCTGAAGAAGCAAGTGTTTCTAGACCCTGTGTCCTCGACGTGATAATGACCAGTGCTGCGTTTCCCAAAAGCATCGTAAGCATATGTAGATCGCAGAACTTGCCACAAATCAATTTAGCTCACAATTTTTTTGAGAAACACAACCCAGATCTTAAAGGGCTGTCAGGCTGTTTGTATAGACAGGAAAATTGGCAACTTCTACATTCATAAGTTCAGTTCTCCACATATAATTTCACATTAGCAATATTGAAAATGTTTGCAGCTCTTCAGAACATTTTAGCATTGAATGTAAAGAATTGAATAACAGACATTTTATTGTTGTTCATTAGAAAGTCCAACAAAGAGAATCACATTCAGAATATTCAGTATCAAATGTGTCAAGGCCCCTTTTAACATGTGAAAGGTTTGCGTTAAGTTAAAGAGTAAAAAATTGCAACCTGTCCATTTCAGACAGGCAAAAAAAAGAAAAAGAAAAAAAGTATTAATTACTCATACTCACCCTCATGTTGTTCCAAACCTTTGACATAAAAGGTTTTGAATTTTTTTTTTGTTTCTGTCCATACAATGAAAGTCATTAAATTTCATTATATGGACAAAACAGTTGAAAATCTTTGAAATATCTTTGGAAACAAAATGTGTCATTGGACAGACATGAGGGCAAATACATTATGAAATTTGGATGAAATACCCTTTTAACAGAAAAAAAAATCGTAAAAAGAAATTGTAAAAAAATTAAATAAAATCCAATTAAAACAAAAGCTATTATTAGGACTAATCAACAGCAAAATCAGGATAATAAAACAAAGGAAGGAGATTCTCGCCTAATCTTGCTCTCTCAGCAAACAATATTCCATTATTTGAAAAATCTTAAGTATTAAGAAGAGATTTTTGCAAAGGAAGAAATTTAAAAAAAATCAACCAATTAATAAAACAACAGCATCCTCCTACTGGCTTGGATACCCTGATTCAATAAAAACTACCCTGTTTCTTAAATAAATGGGTTTGCAAAGTTGAAGTGAATTTTAATGTAATATAAATGCACGTGGCATTTTACATTTTCTGTTGGTAATGCGTTTCTTTTCATCTGTCATACAACAAAAAAGTCCCTACCGTACACATTTCAGTGAGACTGTTTGACCCTGCCCTAGTATTTCACATAATTGTTGGAGATGTAGCAGCCTTTTTCAAAGCCAAACTAGCACTTAATCAGATTCTCATATGAAAACCAGTCACAGGCGGTGAGAAATCTTGACCACTCTCTTATTTATAAGACATGTATCTTCCTCTAAAGTCCATTTCATGTCCATTTCAGTCAAAGCAATAGAAGCGTGACTTGTTGTTGACAAGTCTTGGCTCTGACTCAAAGTGCCAATGAGAAGGTAAGTGTGTGTTAATGTATCTCTCTATTATTAATGCCCCGTTTCTCCAGTCTCAAGGTTATCTGGTCATCTAGAGCTGGACTGGCTAGTTGACTATGTACGGTTATTTTAAAATAGCAATATTAAACATTATATGCATCCAAAATGATTTATTCAGATTCTAGGTCAGAGCGAAGAGCTACATTTTATTAAAGAGAAACGAAAGATGTGCAACCACATCACAGCTGAACAGGAAAGGGCTGGAAACAGATTAGGGGGAGGCGGGGGTGGAGAAAAAAAAAACGAAACAAAGCTGCATGATGGCCGTCTTGGACCACATGACCATTTCCTACGAAAATACAATGTGATAGAAAACAGGGAGTAAAAAGTGCTCGATTACCAACGTATAGAGCAGTCAGCGTCTGCACTAATGTCCTGCTTTTTTCTCACAATTTTTATGATAATAATTGTTAGACAAAAATATATACCTCCACAAAGAAAAGAAAAAAAGAAAAAAGGGCACCAGAAGGCCAGGCTCAGTCGTCAATGAGTTGTCTGGATGAGGTGGTGCCTGATTCAGGCTGAAGCCCAAGTTTCTCTGTTTCAGGCACCAAACCCTCCATCTCTCCCTCCACCTCTCTCTCCATCTCTGGGTTGAAGAGCACCTGTGGCTGGGGGTCAGGAGGCCCTGTACCTTCTTCCTCAGGATCTTTCGCTGGGCCCTGAAGGGCCAGGAGTTTCTGGTTCAGGTCGTTGCGTTCTCTCTGCAGGGCCCTGCAAAGCTTCTCAAGACGCTCCAGTTTGCCTTGGAGGGCCTTGTAATTCTTGTCCCGCACTGTTTTCTACGAGACAAATGAAAGTAGCACATTAAATTGATCAAAAGGGGCCGTAAACATTTATAATGTTCCAAAAGATCAAATCAATTCATTACAAATATAAACTGCTCTTTTGAACTTTCTATTCATCAAAAAATCCTAAAAAAAAAAAAATCATGGTTTCCACATGGTCAAGACATTGTGTATACTACAGTTGTTCACTTTGTAGTCCTAAAAAAGGAAGAGAATAAGCATTTTTGTGCCATCAGTTCAAGTTTTATATTAAGTCTGTAATTAAAATTACTTGTAGATTTACAGTACAGTACATAAAAGTGAAGAAACATTCACATTTTGTTCTACAACTTTGTGGCAAGCAGAGTTGGGCCAAGAGCAGTGGGAATGGAGCAAGGTCGGTGGCGCGATTGCTAATGATGGTCACCTGCGCACCACACCGGTCTCGAGTCCCATGGAGGAGCTCCAGAAGGATAAAAGGAGGAGTAGCGACAGTGGAGGAGGAGAGAGGACCAGGCCTGGGCTTTATGTTGGTGCTTTATTTTAGTTAATGCTGCAGTGGTCCATGAGGGGCTGCTGCTGCAGCTACTTTACTTTCGTTTTGTTCTTAATGTTTATTTTATTATTTAACTTATGTTTAACGTTCGCCGGTTCCCACCTCCTCCTTCCTTGAACACAAACCTTTAGTAAATGCTGTGTGTTTAAAAAACACAACAGCTCTATTATTCCTCTCACCTCTTCTGCCATCTGCAGTAGAGTCTGGTTGTTAGTCTCCCATTTGGTCCTCCATAGCGTGGTCTCCTTCTCAAGCTTCTTGATCTTCTTTGTCATCTGATCAGTCACAGAAAATAAAATTATGCAAACCATGCCTTTCCATACAGATAATTATAACATCATATTTTTCAAGCTTTTCTTTGATTGTCTTTTAAACAATAAGTACTAATCACTTCATTGTCCGAAAGGTTTATGTTTAGAATAATGTGAATGTGAAAATGTAGAAACAAATGAAATGTACCAGTTTACACAAAATAAAAAGTAGCTCAACTGTTTTCGACACTGATAATAAGAAATGTTTCTTGAGCAACAAATCATCATATTAATGATTTCTAAAACATCATGTGACATTGAAGCCTGGCATAAAAAATGCAAAAAATTCAGCTTTGCATCACAGGATTAAATTACATTTTTTAAATATATTAGAAAAAGAAAGGAGTTATAATATTATTTGACTATATTACTGTTTTTACTGTATTTTCTATCAAATAAATGCAGCCTTAGTGAGCACAAGAGACTTCACACTTCCTGCACACTCACTTTCTCCATCTCCTGTCGGAAGGTGGTGAAGACCTCGTTGCTTTTAGCGAGTGTGGTCTGAAACTCCTCAAACTTGTCCATGTACAGAGTGAGCTGCTGCTTTAACTGATGCTCCTGCTCCTTCATCAGCTCACATTTATGTCTCGACTCAGTCGCATCCTTCAGAAGCTGAACAGAGAATATAGATCAACCAATCAAGTCAAGAGTGATTAGTAGTTTGGTATTGCTTGAATTTTAACGATTCCGATTCTAACATATACCCGATTGCAATAAAGTACAGAAAAAAGAAAACTTGAACATCATTCAGATTTATTCTAAGTATTAATACAATACCATGAACAAAAATCAACAGTCTAAAGAACACTTCCACAAGGAACTTTGGCATTCGGATTAAAAACACCATAGCAAAAACAGCTAGCCTAACTAATATAATTTTCAATTATTAAAAGTAGGGGTGTAACGATACACGTATTCGTATTGAACCGTTCGGTACGAGGCTTTCGGTTTGGTTGTCTGCACGCATTTTCAAACCGAACGGTTCGTTGGACCATTTTTCCTGACGACCAAAATTTCGTTATTTCACATGTTGGCGCGTGGCAAGCGCAACCACATCATTACCCAACATCAAATGGCAAACGTAATGAAAGCAGAACGAAACTGCGCTGCTTATTTAGTGTTTCACGGGCAGTTTATCAGTTTGGACCAATGCAGCACGTCTGAGCGCGAGCTGATCTTGATCAAGCGACACTGTTACTACACAGCGCTAAGACATCCAGTAAAGAAAGCATTTGAATTCGCCACTGAAGTAATAACATCGCTGCGAGATCTAGTGAGAAGCATTCACATTTCTCCGTTATTAACGGATCAAACAGCGCTGACGTGGAAACCAGGAAGAAACATTGTGCCATGAATGAACTATCCAGTGTCCACAGATCAGCAACATCACCATAGATTTACTGTAGTAACACTAACTGTAACCATGGAAGTTTGGCAGAAATAGTAGGCTACAAAGCTTTCAAGTAACGTTGGTTTTATTTCGACATTATGAATAAAATTGCTGCCCTCAAATGTTAATCTGAAATCAAAATAAACCTTTGTTTATAACAACTACAATATTACATTTAATTTTTTTTCAAGCTCCTAAGAAGAGTCAAGTATAGCTCATCATTGCTCGAAGTAAAAAATTATCATACTTTATGATGTTAGTTTTAATAAAAAAAAATTAATTTCTCTGGCATTTTTCTTTTTGCTGTATCGAAAACTTACCGAACCATGACACCAGTGTATCGTATCGAACCGAACCGTGAATTTTGTGAACCGTTACACCCCTAATTAAAAGACAAGTAAACACTCAGAAACTAAAAAAGAACAAATAAACAAATTAGCAATCGCACAAATAAATACAACTGAACGAACACTCAAAATAAACAGTGTTTTAAGATTTGCAGGTATTCAGGTACAGAAACTGTTCAAATGTAAAATAACACTGCATTTTATAAAATGAAATGTACATTACAAATATACAGAAGTTTATAGAAGTTTATAACAGAAGTTATTCAGTCAATAACAGTGATTGAATATTGTCTTTTGGCGTTTGATTAACGTTATTATAGAGACGGCAGCAGGAATTTGAGGCTGCTGTCACTTTAAGTGCTGCATGTATCCAATATACTGTTACACATGCGTTTTCTTCATCAACTGTTTATGTTCACTCAAGACATTACCGACTGTTTGTTACGAGAATATTTTGACATTTTTGTGTTTTTGTCCATTCAAGTGCAAAAAAGAAAGAAAAGGAAGAGTATCACGCATTATACAGTATGAGAGGTGGCTTTTTGTGCGCACGTTTTTGGATACGTGTACAGCACAGAAAACAGCGCACGGGTCTTCTTGCTCTTGAAGTCATAAAAATGCACACAAAGTAATCGATAAAAGGAATCGACCACTGTTTAGTCAAATGTAGGGCTGCGCGATTACTTGCAATTTCCATGTTATCGCACTTAAACTGATTTAGCTTATAGCGATTTTGAAATCGCAAAGGCTGTGATTATTTTTTATGCGCAGCTTGTCATTGATGTACGGCTCTGTAGACGCTGCTCCATCTGAAAGAACTGAGTTTGAGTCACTTATAACTTGCATTTGAAAAAGCAACACACGTCAAACATCTTTCCAAACATGAGATGACAACATTTAATAACATGCTTTTACTCCAAACTCACTTCATAACGACAGTTGAGCATCCTTCAGTGAGATGATGTTGCTTCTTACACAGAATAAGGCAGTCGTGTGTTTATTAGTCATGTTTAATCAAAGCGTTTCAGTCTTCTGTTCATTCAGCTACAGCGATGATGCCCGATAGGGATTTCCTGGAATGATGTGTGTTATCTACTTCTGCGGCGGGGCATATTTGGCGAGTCTGCACGAGACGCCCTCTGGCTTTCAGATGGAGCAGCATTTACTACCGATCAGCCGCACTGCACTGACAAACTGCACATAAAATAATCGCAGCCTTTGCCAAATCGCGTGCGGTTTAATTGCGAGTTTTTGTGCAGCCCTAGTCACATGGTATTTATAGTTTAGATGATTGGCTCAAATAAAGTTGGTTGCAGAAGTGAGCAAACATGCCAGATTTCATGTCTCATACTTCAGGTGGTTTCACGCCAACCAAGCAACTGCCATTGTTATGAATCGGAATGCTAAAGGATAGCTTTACCCACATATTACAGATCTCCTTGGCTTGAAGTACCAATCCATCAGGATTAAGCCCAGCTCAAAAACAGGATTATTACAAGAATACTCACAAACTCTCTTTCTCTCTGCTGTTTCTCCTCCACCTCTCGCATCAGTTCAGCCGTCCGCTGGAGTTTAGCATCCACCAGCTGCTGTTGCAGTTCCTTGTGTTTGAACACCTTGTCGATGTGCTGGGTAAAGACAAATGTCAGTCACATTATTCTTCAAAACATCAAAAAAAATTCAAAAGATGTGCAAAGATTGCAGTGCCATCCATTTCTAGATATTTTAGCTATAGAAAAACAGTCCATTATACTGCTTGATAATGCAAACTAGTATTGTCATATAATTAGGGGTTCAAACGCAATGTGCTGAAACTATTGTTTTTGTAGGGATTTTTAAGGGTCCAAGAGCGAAATGCTGTAGACAATGAGATCGGACTATAGGTGGCGCTACAATTTCTAAAAAGATTTAAAAAACAAATATTTTCTTAGTGAATTGCCTGTATTTGCTGTAAATGGTCTTTCTCATCTATAATGTAGGTGGTTACAGGCTTGCTAAATAAAACGTTATACTTTTTTTGCATGTGCTTAAAACACTTGAAACATTACTGTTTAATGAAACATTAAACATTAATTATTTTTAATTGAAATCATAAACACTGCTTCGTAGTGCAAATATCTACTTCAGTAATGAAACTCTAGAGGGTCCATGTTGATGTTCAATTGATATAAATTTTGCATAACAGGTCCCTTTTCAATCTGAAACAATCTGCTCAGCTGTTACGCAAAGCCTGAAACGTTATTTTATTTGTGATAAACTCACAAGTTTCTGAATCATATGCACTACCAGTTAAAAGTTCGGAATAATCAATATTTCTTAAAGCTGCTGTGTAATATTGTGATAAATATATTATTACAATTTAAAATAACTTTTTATTATTGTATTAAAATGACATTTATTCCTGTGACAGCAAAGCTGAATTTATCATCATCATTACTCCAGTCTTCAGTGCCACATGATCCTTCAGAAATCATTCTAATATGCTGATTTTCTGCTCTATTAATAATGGTTCTCATTATAAATGTTGAAAACAATATTTGACAATATTAATGTTTTTACTGTATTTTTGATTAAAAAAAATGCTGCCTTGTGAGCATAAGAAAATTCTTTCAAAAACATTAAATCACCTGCAATGTACATTACGTATAATCCTGCATACATAGATGAGATTATGTGATTATTCAGTGAACCAGCTGCATCATAATTATTTAATTTGAGGTTGCACATTTGGAATGAGCTCAACATGCAAAACAACTCTGTGGACACTGCATGTCTGAGGAACACATTTAGAATTAAGCAAATATAATGTAAAACCATGAAATGAAACAGCAGCAAATATTCTTGGCTGTCACATGTCCACCAACCCAACCAGGCATGACTACTAAAATGTCATATTTCAGAAGCAATATGAATGAATAAAACACCTCAACATTTACAGAGTACAGAACAAATGAAACCTCTGCACCTCATAATTCTCTGAGGATTTAACCACAGCATTACAGCCATTTTAGATATTTGACAGATATTGCCTCACCTCCTCACGGAGCTCGTACTGCTCAATGAGCTTCTTGAGTTTCTCAGCCAGCTCCATGTTCTCCTGCCGCAGTTTGCTGTTATGCAAGTTGTGCTGCTCCATCTGGGCCTCAATCTCATTGAGCGTCATCTGGAAGTGCAACGTCGCCTCCTTGCGCCGCTCCTCGTACTCCCTGAACCGCTGACCGTTCTCCTCCTGTTATCACAATGGTTATCTGGGTAAACTTAAGCACTTGCTTTCTGAGCCTCCGCGTCTATATCAGCAGGTATCATTACAATCTATATTTGCCCTTCAAAAGGAGAAACCGAAACAAGGATATACAAGATGATATACGAAATTTAAACAAAGCAGCGCTTGTTTACCTTTTTGAATATCAGTTATATTGATAACTTTCTTCATTATAAGCATCTGTTACGAAAACATTTGCGTTTTGGAATGCTCGGGTAGGTTAACATAACAATAGATCAGCCTTCTGTCTGTACCGTCTTGACTGACTTGCTCTCTTTCGATTTAAAGCCCCCCAGAATCAAAATGTATTTTTTTAGCATGTAGTATGGATATGTTCACCTTAAAGTTATGTATAAGCTGGTGTTTTCCAAAACAATGACAAAATTCGCATTTAGGAAATAGAAGCATTCAGAACTTGCAGTCTCTCACTTCCGCTAAAATGGATCACGTATTTTTATTACATCACCTCGGACTTCAGCTTCTCATCACATCTTCTTTCCAATCAAATGCTCTCTAGAATCTAAAGCGTCCCACCCCCTATGATATAAATACCACCTGGCCAAAGCCATCTTTTTGACACGTCACGGAGCAATATGGGTTGGAGATGTGTGTTCAGTTGTTTTATTCCGTTTTCCAACTGTATGTTGGTTAAGAATTAAATGGCAAGAATTTATTCACACCTCTACTATTGAATCCAACGTATCATCAGCGCTCGGATTCACTTCCATGGTGCTGTCAAGTACGAATTGCAGTCTGTGAGGTAAACTAAACGCTATTGGCTATTTGAAAATGGGGAGGAACCATTCAATATGTCCCACCTTAGCTTCCTGTTTCAGTGGAAATTACATCAATGCATCATATAAAACTGTGCGTTCCAAGGCACTTCAGTGGGCCTTTAATTCTCGTGCACTGACTTGTTTGCTAAACTGAATATCCAATCAGAGTACCCAATCTCACCAATGGCCCCAACGCAGATTCAACATGCTAAATCGGGCAAACTGCCACCGACTTGAGCCCGACGAGAGCGGACGTGTGGAACACACCCCAAAGACTAGCCCGACATACAGTGGGGGAAATAAGTATTTGACCCCTTGCTGTTTTTGCAGGTTTGCCCACTTACAAAGAATCCAACGATCTCTAATTTTAATCATATGTACATTCTAACAGTGAAAGACAGAGTCCCAAAAAAATTCCAGAAAATCACATCATATTAATTCATAAAAATTGATAACCATCTGATGAGGAAAAACAAGTATATGACCCCCTACCAAACAGCAAGTATTCTGGCTCTTACAAGCCAGTTAGTCTTTCTTTAAGACACAGCCCCAATCCCAACCAATTATCTACATCAAATACACCAGCCTCACCTCGTTACCTGTATAAAAGACACCTGTCAACATCCAAACAACCAGCATCCAACATCACCACCATGGGCAAGACCAAAGAGCTTTCTACGGACATCAGGGATAAGATTGTTGATCTGCATAAGGCTGGGATGGGCTACAAGAGAATCGGAAAGCAACTTGGAGAGAAAAGATCAACTGTCGGTGCAATTATCAGGAAATGGAAGAAGCACCACACCACCGCCAACCTTCCTCGGTCTGGGCCTCCACACAAGATCTCGCCTCGTGGCGTGTCCCTGATCATGCGAACGGTGAGGAATCATCCCAAAACCACAAGGGGGGAACTGATGAATCAACTGAAGGCAGCTGGGACCACAGTTACAAAAGAAACGGTTGGTAACACAGTACGCCGTCATGGATTGAAATCCTGCAGCGCACGCAAGGTCCCCCTGCTCAAGAAGAAACATGTACAGGCCCGCATGAACTTCGCCATTCACCACCTGGACGACTCAGAAGAGGCCTGGAAGAAGGTGATGTGGTCAGATGAGACCAAAATATAACTTTTTGGCCTCAACTCGTCATGTTTGGAGGGCAAAGAACACAGAGTACAACACAAAGAACACCATCCCCACCGTCAAGCATGATGGTGGCAACATCATGCTTTGGGGGTGCTTTTCAGCCAAGGGGACGGGACAACTCCATCGTATTGAGGAGAGGATGGACGGGGCCATGTAACGTGGAATTCTGGACCAACATCTCCTTCTATAAAAACTATAGTCACCAACTATAAAAAGCGTTTGACATCTGTGCTGGCCAATAAGGGCTTTTCTACAAAATATTAATATGCTGTTTGTCCAGGGGGTCAAATACTTATTTTTCGTCATCAGATGGTTATTTATATAAATTCATATGATGTGATTTTCTGGAATTTTCTTTGGGATTCTGTCTTTCACTGTTAGAATGTACATATGATCACAATTATAGATCGTTCTTTGTAAGTGGGCAAACCTGCAAAATCAGCAAGGGGTGAAATACTTATTTCCCCCACTGTACGCTCACTGACCGTCGGCTTGGTGTGTCCCATCCTTAAGGCCAACGTGAATCTTTAAATCAACTGAGCATGACCTCTGGTGGCTCTACCTTCAGGGTCTTGTTATGGCGCTGAAGCTCCCTGCAAAGACTCTCCAGTTTGCTGCGTGCCAGGACAGCCTTGCTGTGCTCGCTCTGCAGGTGAATCTTCTCCTTAAGCACCTGGTTCTGCTTCTTCTGCAACACCTTAACCTGTTTTTGCATGCTGCGACTCTCCTCCAGCTGTTCCAGGAAGACACATTTAGTCATGCACTGAAATTTCAGCAACCCAAAATATTCAGTCTATTTCATGCACACAATGAGGATTCAACATCTATTACATGGACACAATGAGGAAAAGCTAAAGTAGCAAAACATGTCAGCAATGAGGACGAAAAATAATGCTTGGGTATTGGTCGGCTAAAATATTGAGACGGCTCACTGCCAAAAAAACTGAACTAAAAAAAATGTTTTAATTTATCACCACACGATATCCTGGACACTATACCACATTAAATTAAAAGATTCCTCTAGCTCAAACAGTAAAGCATGGTGCAAGCAATGCCAAGGTCATGGGTTCGATTCCCAGGGAATGCATGAACTGATAAAAAATTATACCTTAAATGTTAGTCACTTTGGATAAAATCATCTGCCAGATCCATAAATGTAAATGTAATTGCACAATCAACCAAATTTAATTACCAAAACATTTTCAGTTTTCAGCTAAATTAAAACGTATATTTTGTTTCACTAAAATATGCATTTCAGCACGTTACTATTACTATTTCATACAACATGAATTGTATAATACTTTGTGCGGCTATTTCCTTTTCACTTTTGTTGTATGAAGGGAAAAAGAGCAGCTCCTTTTGAATATTTCCTCTTGTCCTCAATGAAGGAAGAAAATAAACCATACGTGTTTGGATTGCAAATTTTGTTTTCTGAGAAAACCCTCCCTGTAAAAACATTAATTATGAAATATGTCTATTGTTGTGCTATATCATTTATCTAACCCCAAATACATACCAGGTCTGCATATTTCTTACAAAGGGCAGCAAGTTTCTCTTCTGGGGTGGCTAAAGTATGAAGCGCCTGCATCAGCAACAAAACCTCTTTGCCTATGACAACAAAGGAAGAATAATGCATTGAATAACCTGTTAAAAGTCATCCTATCACAACTTTTTTTTTTTTTTTTAAATCTACGGCTTAAAGTAATTTGGGGCCCTGTTTATTTATTGCATTAAACCTGAAACATTCCTTTAATGGTGAATACTAACCGAAGCATTTTTGGTCCTTGGTTTTCTCAGCGTTAGGGTCCAACTCCCCATCGAGGGGGTCTGGGTTGCTATCTTCCCTTCCTGGCGTCTCTCCTCTTTCCTCCTCACTGCTCACCAGCCCCACAAAATCTTCCATGTTATCCTGGGATGGAGTCTCCACATCCAGAGGTGAACTGCTCCCTTCAACGAGTCCTCTGGCCTCTAAACCGCAGACCCCGATGATTTCCTCCATGACTTTGGTGCCCTGATGGTGTAAATGCAAAAAAAAAAAACGTTCAAGATTAATTTAAGTTAACCAAGCTAACACTGACATTAACCCCTGACTCACTGCATTTAAGTTGATTTAAGTGACATATTGCGCATCCAATACAAAGATGCCTCTTCTAGTATATTGGCCAAGATTTTCATTACAAACAGAGCCAAGTGCAAACAAAATATACAGGAACAGATAGATGAACACGTGCTACACATCCTGCACACAGAGAGCAGCCACACGCGAATCTGGCTGTCTCAATCCCAGTGAGCTCCCTACATAAGCAGCATTTTGGGGTCATCTCACACGTCTGAAAAGAAGCTCACCTAGCAAGGGTTTGACTTTGAGCAACAGCCAGAAAGTTATATTCTAACCAGAACAAGCAAAATTCGAGGGAACGGGTTAGGACATGAACAAATGAGACCAATGAGGCATTTATTCAAAGCACGTGCCGACTAATAATCTGTGCAACAGAAAATGCGTCAACATTGACCATTACATTTATACACCACAAATTTATGAATATGAAATTATTAAAATTCAAGCATGTATTCAAGCATACGTAGCTTTCCTAACATATACTAGCAGTCTTGTTTATTTAGAAAGAATTCTCATGTTAAATCTTATGGGAAGCCAAACCCATAAATGAGTGGCAAACGAGCCTCATATTCATCAATTTCCCTGGTTTGAGTTTAAAATGTCTATTTATTAAGGATATCAAAGCTCAGACAGAATATTAACAACAAAGATAATACTGTCGTGAAATCAGTAAAGCTGTAAACCTCAGGCTAACTCCACATTTACCCTGTTCAACACACAAATGCGCGTGCATTCAACACATATATTATCTTATCACTGATTAAAAATAAAAATCCATAGTCACTCTTATGTCAGCGCTAAAAGTAAAACACGTCGCTATTGTAAATCGCAATGGTTAGCCTTGATATTTTGATAGCGTAACGTTAAGTTGAAAGTGCTTTTTTAAGTTGGCTTGTCTGCTGGTTAGCGGGCTAAAGCTACTTCCTTCGTAAATAACACACATTTATGGGGACAGGTTCCCTTCCTGTGCGTATAACAAATCTTTCATAGCATTAGACATGTTAATGATGTTATATTTTAAATAAATGTTCAACAGTGAGCAGGTAGAGATACAGTACCTGTGTGTTTTCAGTGTTTAATTCGAGCCTGGCATCTGAGTGCGTCGCCATGTTGTGACGAAATACTGAGAAGTGAAAATAAAGGCAACTCAGACTAGATGAACACAAATAAAAATCAAGTCAAACATATTTATAATATATACAAAAAGCTTTATTGAAAAAAAAAATCTAACCATTCAATAATTTTGCTAATATTTCCTTTTGTTATTTTATTTTTACATGCTTTAAGTGCAGCGTATCGCACACCTGAACTCACGTGCACGTTCACTTCTCATGCTATCATTATACATTCGCATACAGTAAATGTAGATAGTCATTTTATTATTAACCGTGGATTAAACTTTCAAAATTAAAGACAGACTGCAAATTTTTCCTCATTCCTATGGAGCTCGATGGGGACATACCGTACTTCAGAGCTCTAAAGAATTGATCCAGACAGACATAATAGGAAACATTAGTTAACTAACATATATATATAAACTTATTGCTATTTCCTGCATTTGGCGGAAATGTTTCCTGTATGTTTTAGAACCATATCCATCACATCCATGCATCTTAAATGTATCACATTACTATCTTTGTGGGGACATTAGTCCTCTCAATGTTGGTTAAAGAACACACACACGATGGATGGTTTTCATAATACGAAATTTGAATGGAAAATTATTGTTAATAAAATTGTTTTATATCTCAATGTTTTCCCTGTCAACGTGAATTGTTCAGTCTTTATTTTACTAGAATGCTTTAACACCTTGACTTGGCTCAAGCTGAGCCATAGACCATTTCGGGGTTTTTTTTAAAGCCGATTTTTTATGGCCATATTTTGTAGATACCTTCGTATAATTTCATAATAATAATTTACTTCATTTCAGTTGTTATGAGAAACCCGTGTGACAAATGGGGTTTCGTAAACACATGCAGCACCCAAACAGTTAAATAAGTTAAATAAACAGTGATATTGCACTTTTAATATTTTATTTAAATTAAAATTTTACTAAGTTACAATTGTACATTTTTAAGTTATCGCATTTATTCTGAATTTGCAAGAAGGCAGATAAGCAACTCAGCAAGCAACAGGAAAGCAAATGTATTATGTTCTTTTGTATGCTTCGACATGAACGGCCGTGCTGTGCGTTACTGGCTGCACTTCTCCAGCGAGGCCTGTAGGTGGCAGAATCACACTCGAGGCACTAGTTAACCTGTAAAGCGGAAAAGAAGAAGAGATAAACAAATGGCGCGTTACTGGAGTTGTCACTTGGCTTAGTTGTCACATTTTAGTGCATTTAACATCGTTGTATTATTTTCAAAAAGAGCCGACAAGAATGAATATTTTTTTCATCGAGTTTTGTTAAGATATTGTGGTTGTCTCTGGGGTAGACTTTAGAGTGTGTGTCTCTTTACATGTGATCATTGTGTTTTGGTTGAAAATGCCTCATATTAAGCTGAGAGGAGTCACTGTGGACTTTCCCTTCACTCCATACCCGTGCCAGGAGGACTACATGAACAAAGTCATCGAGTGCCTGCAAAAAGTGAGAAACCCATTCTACACAACCCTTGCATGTAACGTTACTGCAGCAACATTTCTTTATAGTCATTTAAACACCCTTTAATTTAATTTGCCAACTACTTTGAAAGTTTCAGGGGCTTTAAAGATTATAGTCAACAAAGGCAAAAGTCTGCCACTTTCTGTTATTTTCTATGTTCAATCATTTTTTTTCCATTAGAGGTAAAATGCAATGGCAGAATGGCATTTTACTGAAGGTAGAATGACATTTCTGTTTTACTTAGCCTTTGATTAATGTGTAACATGAAGGCTGTGGCGCTTTAATCTAATACAATAAAGATGTTAAAGTCTTCCTTTTAGGTCACATTGTTCTATTCATTTCCTGTGAATAAGAATGACATGCACTTGTACTCTTTCAGAAAGTCAATGGCGTTCTTGAAAGTCCCACTGGCACTGGTAAAACGCTCTGTCTGCTGTGTTCGGCGCTGGGCTGGAGAGAGAACTTTAAAGACACCATCTCTGCCCGCAAGATAGCAGAGAAAATGGGCGGCGCGGAGCTCTTCCCTGACAGACCAATGTCATCGTGGGGAACAGCAGCCACCGACGGAGACGCTCCAAGTAGTGTCCTTCAATGTCGATTTGATTTATTTTCAATATCATTTGTAAACATTTCTTGTGTTTTCAAAGGCTACATTCATTGTTGTATGAATTATAAGCCAAATCATATTGACAGTTGACATTCTGGGCAACCATTGGAATTATATTTCAAAACACAAGTAACAATATCATGATTTTTGTCTTGTCCTTTTCTTTCTTTCTTTTTTTTTCTAGCTTATTACACGGACATCCCCAAGATCATATATGCTTCCAGAACCCATTCCCAGCTAACACAGGTCATAAATGAGCTCAAGAACACATCATACAGGTCAGCTATCTGTGTTAACATCACATATTTAAGGGATATTGTACAGCCATTCATGATCATTGGGAATATGAAAACATGATTACATCCTACCAAAATGTTTTTCAGCATTCGCTACTGTTTGAACATTTCTAAAATGTTTTTAAAAGAAGTCTCTAATGTTCACCATGGATGCATTTATTTGATCTAAAATACAGTTAAAACGGTAATATTGTGAATTATTATTACAATTTAAAATAACTTATTTCTATTTTAATATATCTTAAAATGTATGTTACATGATCATGAAGATGTTACAAAAAATCATTATTATGTTATCTTACCTGCATTCATTAAACATTTCTTTTTTTAATTATCAATGTTAAATATGTTTTTTTTTTGTGGAAATCATGATCTTGTTTTATGAATAAAAAGTTCAAAAGAATGGCATTTATTGGAATGAAATCTTTTGTAACATTATAAATGTCTTGATTGTCCTTTTTTTAATAATTTTAATGCATCCTTGCTAATTAAAAATAATAATTAAAAAACAAAAACAAGTAGTGTACTTTTTTGTTGTTTTTGTTTTGTTTTTTTACTAACATATAGTATTGTTCTTTATTATAGGCCAAAAATTTGTGTTTTGGGATCTAGAGAACAGCTCTGCATAAACCAGGAAGTGATGCGACATGAGAGTAACCACATTAAGGTATGATGATCAGTACCTCACTGTCAGTATGTGTGACAGCTGACGCTTGAAATACCAGCGCTGTATCTCAACACCATATTAATGGAGGCATTATGGCTTATTTCAAGGTCCACATGTGCAGAGCAAAAGTGTCGTCCCGCTCCTGTGTCTTCTACAACAATGTTGATGGTATGAGACTAACATTGGTGACCTGTCAATAGAGATTTGAATCTCTATTACATAAAACAGTTTCAATTATAATGGTTTTAGTTGTTAATGTGCTACTCTACGAGAACTTGCTGACAATTTTTTGGGTATTTATAGAGAAAAGTACTGACAAAGAAATCATGAATTCTATCCTGGATGTGGAGGATCTTGTAAAAACAGGCAAAAAGCATAGGTGAGGCTCTGCACGTTGTTTCAAGGGCTTAATCAAAGCACTGAAAGAAATTGTGTTTTTCTTCGCACTGCTGATGCAGCACCTGACATGATTCCATTGGGAATCTTTTCTTTGAGTGTTTGTAAATAGTGACATTGCTCAGACTGTTTGTTCCCATAGAGTTTGTCCGTACTACCTGTCCCGCTCAATCAAACAACACGCTGATGTCATCTTCATGCCTTACAACTACCTGCTTGACCCAAAGGTAAGACATTTACTCTACCCATCTCATCACTTTAGATACACCACTGTTCAAATTTTTGTAACATTTTCAAAAGAATTTGTTGTCACTTACTAAATGTCTTTATTTAAAAATAATTGAATTTATTTACTGACCCCAAATTGTTTAATGATATTATATACGTATATATTATTATATGTATATATTTATTTATTTTGTAATAATTATATATTTTATTTAATATGTATTGTTCTAGGATAATCTTTTTTAAATTGTATTCACAATTTTGATTTTTGTTGATTCACAGAGTCGAAGAGCACACAACATAGAGCTGAAAGGAGCTGTGATTATTTTTGATGAAGCTCATAATGTTGTAAGTGTCTTGATGTTGTTTGAGACCTCATAGCTATTCTATATTGTTGTTTGTTTTATATTCTTTCAACTGTGTGTGCACATTTTCAGGAGAAGATGTGTGAAGAGTCCACCTCGTTTGACCTCACCCCTTACGACCTGATTTCTGCCATTGACGCTGTAGATCGACAGCTGCGGGAACATGCCTCAGAAATCAGCAAAACAGATTCTGCTGAAGATTTGAACGTGGAATCACTGAATTCAGGTTTGTTTGGCAAAAACTGGCTTTTTTAATGTAATTTTTAATATAAATAAATGGTTTATATATTTGTGTATATACAGTACTCGTCAAAATTTTGGAAACATTACTATTTTTAAAGAAGTCCCTTATGCACATCAAGCATGCATTTATTGGATCAAAAATATAGAAAAAATTTAATATTGTGAAATATTTCAATTTAAAATTGATTTACGTATAGTTTTCTTTTTTAATAAACTTTAAAATATAATTTATTCCTGTGATGCAAAGCTGAATATTCAGCAGTCAATACTAATTACTCAGTCTTCAGTGTCACATGATCCTTCAGAAATCATTATAGTATGTTAATTTATTATCAACGTTGGAAACAGTTGTGTTGCTTACAAAGAGTAATGTTTCTAAACTTTTTACTGGTACTATATACTGTATATATCCCAATAAATAACTCCCTTATTTTTATCCTATATATGATTTTACAGGATTGAAACTGGATATTACCACAATTGCAAAAATAAAACGTAGGTTACACACAAATATTAAAATGTACTTATTTTAATACAATATTTGATTTCTAAAAAAACATTTAGCTGAGAGTGCTACTTAATAATCTTACAGAAATTTTGATGGATCTGGAATCTTCCATTAACGGTTTTGAGATGCCAGCAAATAATCAGGGAATCACCAAACCCGGCAGGTGAGTGAAGAATCACTGAACCCGTGATCTGATTCAGTTTGGTGCTGGGAATGTGTATCAGTGACCTTAATATGTTGACTATAAAATCGGCATTTTTCATGCAACACTGCTTAACTTGAACTGCTAATTTTCTGTCTCTTCTTCTTTTAAAGCTTCATATATGAGATTTTTCAAACGGCTAATGTGAACTTTGAAACAAAAAACGCTATAGTGGAAGCCATGGAGCAGATCACAGGATATTTAGCAGGGAGTGAGTATTAACAACTGGTCCTCAATATAATTGACCTTTTCTGTTTATCAGTTCAACATTTACCCATATGTGTATTTAAAAAAAACAAAAAATTGCAGGGCCTGGTGTCTTTCTGAACACCAGCGGACTACAGAAAGTAGCAGATATAATCCAGGTAAGAAGTGTTCAGCATGTTAAAGAGATCAATTGGCCATTTTCTGTATTTTATTGTGTTTGTCTGTTTGTCCTGAATCAGTTGGTGTTTGTAGCTGAACCTACAGAGGGCAGCAAGAAATCACAGATGAAAAACGACATGAAGGAATTTAAGGTTTGTTTCAATTGATTTTCACATTCATGCTGTCTTCATTGTTGCATATCAGCAGACATCAGGTTTTAGTTGATAATGTTATGTGATAATGTCATGTTGTAAATTTGATAATAAAAGAAAATTAATCAAAAGTGTTCATTTTAAGATTTAAAGACATGTAAAGACAATAATAATGTTACAAAATTTCAAATAAATGCTGGTCTATTTGACTTTCTGTGCATCAAATTGTTTTAAACATATATGATATAAAGAAAGTTTTCATGAGCACCCAATCAGCCTATTAGAATGATTTCTGAAGGATCGTGCGACTCTGGAGACTGGAGTAATGGCTGCTTTACATAAATAAATTACATTTCAAAATATATTAAAAAATATAAATTGTAATATTTCACAATATTACTGTTTGACTGTATTTTTTATCAAATAAATGCAGCCTTATTGATCAAAATGCTTCTTTCAAAAGCATAAAAAAAATCGTACTGACCCCAAACTTTCGAACAATGTAGTTTGTCATATGATAGTTCCTCTAATTCTTGTCTTTCATCTCCCATTTATGCTTCTGATTCCCAAATCTGTGTCTGTTATCAGGTCCACATTCATCCAGACACCAGCAACTTCAAGAAGAAACAGTTAACTGATGTATGGGCGTCCTCCTCTACCAAGAAACAAGGTATGAGACACTTATTCAATCTCTGAGACACCTCATGTGTAGCAAAATGTTTTCCATCAATAGCAAGTAAGCAACTTCCCTTTGGAGCACACATTCTCTTTTTTTAAAAATGTAGTTTTTTTAAAAATGTAGAATCTGAAATTTATTCCCCCAGTTTCACAGACAAGGCTTAAGCCTAGTCTCAGAGTAAAATGCATGTTTGAGCTGTTTTATCTTAAAAGCAACTTGCACTGATCTTAAAATATGTCAGTGCCATTGTTTTCTCTCAAGATGCACACCAGTAATGTTTATTTCTAAGGCACGTTTATAAAAACGATTAAATGCCCTAATTGAACTAAGGTCCAATCCAGGCTTAATCTAAGCCCTGTCTGTGAAACCGGGCCATAATGTGTATTATTGCTTCAGTATTACATGTTTTGGTCGCCTTGATGGTGCACATGAAAACCTCTTCCACAATGAAATGCTGAAAAAATGTGATCTTGCACATTAAACTTGTATGCCAAAACTATAAAAGATTGAAATGGTGTTGTGTATATTTTATAGGGAATGTGCTGAGTTACTGGTGTTTTTCTCCGGGGTTCAGCATGCAGGAGTTGCTCGGACAGGGAGTACGCAGCATCATTCTGACCAGTGGGACTCTCTCGCCGCTCTCATCCTTCACCTGTGAAATGCAAATGTTCGTGCTCTTCTCCTCTAGCTGTCCCCGCTGAGGTTTATGAGTGGATGCTGGTTGGATGCTAATTCTCTACTGATTTCCTGCAGTCCTTTTCCCGTATCCTTGGAAAATCCTCATGTCATCCAGCGTGATCAGATCTTCGTCAGTATCATTGAAAAAGGTCCGGACGGCGTGCAGTTGAGCACAGCCTTTGACAGGAGGTGAGTCACATCAACAACCTCTGCTTTGAACTGTCATCATTTATTCACCCTCAGTTTGTTTTAAACCCAGGTGCTATTATTTTAGTCTGAGAAATGTCAGTTATATTGACCGTGGGCTGTCAATGTCCAAAAAGTACCATAGAAGTAGTTTATATCAGTGGCTCTCCACTGGTTTGGCCATGGGTCCCACATTTTCCCCTGGTCATTTGGCCGCTAATTGAAAAAATGAAACATTTATGTTAATTTACTCACCCTCAGGCCATCCAAGATGTAGGTGACTTTTTTTTCTTTAGAAGAGCAGTAAAGAAGATTTTTAGCTGAAGCCGTGTTCCTCTGTGATTCAGAGTCCAGTCTGGAGTCAAATGTTGGGAATCTGTGAAAAGTCAATCTTCCCAATTGAGTTTGGGAAAGCGAAAGTAATCTTCATTTTTTTTATGTAGGTTGTGGCATCCAGGATAAGTAGTACCATTTTGATGAACAAAACAACACACACATCTTCCCTCTCTGTTGTAAACAAACACAGCACCAGCTCACGTGTGAATTTGTTCCATAGACTGTATAAAAAAAATGGACGTTGTGTACGTGACGTCACCCGTAGGTTTCTGAAGAGCATTTTCGAAGCACAAAGTGGGCGGAGCCGGCCGTTGCCATCTTGCCCCTGCACGTCACTCCCGGATAACCAAAAATGGGCAAAGAGGCGGGATTAGCTGAGGTGACATGACGGCTAGCAGACAGCAGACAAACAGCTAGTAGTGACAGCAGCGGCAATCCACCTGTCACTCAAGTGGCCACGCCCTTAATTATGCAGAAACTTACGGCTTAATATAATTTAAACAAATGAGTTATTAAAAAAATCACCCTCCTCACAGTTGTCATGAAGGGTAAAATTAGCTATATAGACCAAAACTACTTCTTGTACCAGGCTGTAAACATATTATTTAGCTTTTGGATCCTGTCTCTAGCGGCCAGTCGATGAATTGCAGTCACTTCCGTGTTTGATTCAAGAGAGAGACCGGAAGTTTGCCGCTTGGTTTGCTCCCGCGCATACGTCATTATTCAGCAGGAAGCTCACGCTCCAGACCGCCATGAACTCGCTCAGGACCATTTGCCGAGGCTGTGGATTAAATGTAAAAAAAAAAAAATCTCAGTCACGCTTTATTTAAACTGCGTCTGATAAAAGAGACAACAGCTTTCATGCTTGTCTTTCAAAATAAAAGTCTTGCAACAGAAAAACAGAATTACATTTGTTGTTTTTGTTTCTTTAATTGAACACTCTGTAACCCACTCACTCAGACTTGCGACCCACCAGTTGAGGAACACTGTTTTTTACCCGTTGGCTTGTTTGGTCATATTGTGAGGTGTTTGATATATGAGCCATTAGGAGATGTGTAAATATTGTTCTTTTGTTTTTGAAGGTTTGTTCCTGAAAATATGTCGTCTATGGGAAACACTCTTGGTGAGAAATCTTTACACTGAAACAGCATATGATCTTAAACTCTTATCAATAATGATCTGATGATCAGCATAATTATCAGTGTGATATGATTGGGTTTGCAGTCAATCTGACACGAGTGGTGCCTCATGGACTGCTGGTGTTCTTCCCCTCGTATCCAGTGATGGATAAGACTCTGGAGTTTTGGAGGGTGAGCGTGTTCAGTCTGACCGCATTAAAGATACAGTATGTAGCGGACTGACTAATTCAAATGAGTCGATCAGTTCAAGAGTTGAGTTGAGATTTTGATTCAGACTGATTCAGAAAAAATGCTCAGGGCAATTCTTGAAATGGTTCAGCTGATTCACTGAAGAGAACCAAAACAATTTAAGAGTTAGCATGTTTCTTAAAATTGCCAAGTTTATTACGAAATGAATAAAAGATTTTACTATTTTACCAGTGAATTTTTTTTTTTTTTTTTAAGTGTAAAATGTAGTGTATGTAGAGTCATGATTACCTTTTTCATCTCTTGCCAACTTTAGCATTTAAGTAACTATGCACCAATTCCCTTCACTCAGGCTAATGGGCATGCAGATCGCATCGAGAATGTGAAGCCCATGTTTGTAGAACCGAGGGGTAAAAGCACTTTTACTGAGGTAAACGCTACTGGTATCAGTCATTTTAATAATTGTGCACTCAGTATGATTTGAGACAAAATGCCAGCATAACTTGATCTGCACAAGCTGTCAGTCAGTGCTACTCTGAAATTGGATTATTTTGCAGGTGATTGATGGTTATTATGACAAGGTGAATGACCCAAACTCCAGCGGAGGAAGCTTTTTCGCTGTATGTAGAGGAAAGGTGAGACTATACATATTTGATGTAATAAAAATACTATATTATGAACCTACACCAGTAATATCAACACATTTCTTTTTGCTTTCCATCTTTCCCCAAGGCAAGCGAAGGGTTGGATTTTGCCGACACGTACGGTCGAGGGGTTGTGATCACTGGACTTCCCTTCCCCCCCAGAATGGACCCCAGAGTGGTGCTTAAAATGCAGTATCTGGATGAGATGTGCAGAAATAAAATTAGTGGAGTGAAGGTACCTGCTCTTCAAAATGCTCGACTGGGTTTTTTATGGAATGCAGATATTTTAACTATGTACCATCTGCTGACATTATATATGACATTTAGATTGTCAATTAACATGGTAATTTATTGTAATTTTAATACAATTATTTAATTGGGTCTCTTTGATTATTTAAATCCTTATTTAATATTCTTATTTAATCCTAAAGGATCATGTGACAATGACTGGAGTAATGAATGCTGAAGATTTAGCTTTGCCATCACAGGAATAAATTACTTCTTAAAATAGTAATACAGACCAGTTATTTTAAATTTGAATCATATTTCACAATATTGCCATTTTTACTGTGTTTGAAAATAAAATAAAATGTGTTTGCAGTAAATGCAATTGCATTTTTAAAAAAAATTCATAAACAAAAAGTCTTAGCCATGCCAGTCTTTTAAACACTTGTTAATATATAAATTAATTATTCATTTAGGTAACTCTTTACTTAAAGCATTTATGTATAATACATTGTAAAAGTATTTTTAATGCATTAAGGGCTTTGATGCATTAACGGCTATGCCTTGTAATGCACCTTAAGATGCATTGTATGGTCTCGTGAAGAATTGTAACTACCGTTATAATACATTAGAATACTTATCTATTCATTGTGACGTTACACATTTAGAAAGTTCAATGCATTAACATAACAACCAATTTCAGATGTAACAAGGAATCTGCAAATACTATAATGCATTTTAACTTAGGTTACAATTATTTATGAAAAGGTATAATGCATTATAACATACATTATGAATATCTGTATAATACATATATTATATATTACATAAAGGCTTTAAACAAAAGTGTTTACCATCATTAATTATTATTAATTCAAAATTACATTAAATTCATACACATAATTACAATGAATGCAGCTCCTTAACAATGAACGTGTTTTTAATTCCTGAACTGACATTCATTTTGATATTTGAGGCATAGGTGAAATATATCAGGATGATGGTACAATTATCCTGATATCATAATAAAGAAAATCCCCCCATAAAAAGGATACAATTCTTGAAAAGGAAAACCTAAGAAATCTTTGATCATTACTCAAAAATACTGTTTTGTCAAAATATTGAACTAATTGGAAAAAAAAATTGTCGACCAAATCAAAGTCATATGGTGCAATATAAAACAGGTAATGATATAATAGAGAGGACGTCTCTTTAATTATCAGATATTACCATTTATTGACATGGCAGGGCTAGTTCAGGTTGTAAAATGTCATGTTGTACAACTCCCCAAATACATAGTGATATTTATGTATTAATGATTAATGAAAAAGAAATATTTTATTTAATAAATATCTCATATTTTAATTCTCGTGTGTTCTTATGGTTTGTGGTTGTTCAGTATCTGTCTGGGCAGGAGTGGTACAGACAGCAGGCCTCTCGAGCTGTGAATCAAGCCATTGGCAGAGTGATCCGCCACAGAGAAGACTACGGAGCCATCTTCCTCTGTGATCACAGGTCAGTGGCGCTAAATACTACAACAGCAATTCCCAGTTTGACTGGAGAGCATGTACTCCAATATTAATGTTCTGGGATTGTAATCCAGATTCCGAGGCACCGAAGTCCGTAATCAGCTTCCTTCTTGGGTGAGGCCATACGTTAAGATTTACGATAACTTTGGTACCATGGTCCGTGATGCGGCTCAGTTCTTCCGGACGGCGCAGAAAACTGTATGTATATTTCTTGTTCATGTATTCCTGTACCATGAAAATCTGCAAGGCAGTTTTTACACTAATAAGAGCTGACATGCACATGTATTGGTTGATTTGTGTATCAGAGACCAGTTCCTGTTAGGAAAGGAATAACACAGACCAGTGAGAATCATGTAGACACCAGGCCGCTCAACACAGGCTCCAGCTGTCCTGCTAAGAGTGTCTGGCTCGGTGACACATCTCAAAAGGCCAAAACACTAGACTCACACGTCCCAAGCTTAAAAAGGAGAAAATTAGGTGAGATCACCTCTATTTTTCTTTTTTGTTCTGCCCTTTCTATGAGGTCTGAAGGCTCTTGGACGAATGTGTTTTTCATGAAGACACATATGCCAGGTCTTGGAAGTTTATGTCGCCATTGATTTCCTAATTTATTTAAACAGTAATCAATATAAAAGTCAAGTAATTAAAGAATAAGTTATAATTTGGTCTCATTCTGAGATTGATTTAAAGAAAAGCCCAGTTGAACAAATGAAACATTAACATTAGATAATGTTTGGAGCCTCAAGTTCATTGCAAGACAAGTCAGCAAAAATGATTGTGTTGTTTTAGAGTCAGAAGAGCATTCTGGAAGGGATGGCGCAGCCAGACTTTGCATTCAATATGAGATGGAGATGACAAGTAAAAAGAAACCAGTCAGCCTGCTGGACGCCCTGGATGACACAGCCAACAAAGAAGAAAGGGATGACACCATGGTTGGGGAAGAAAGGGTAAAACAAGAATTACATTTGCGAAAGAGATTTTTTTAGGCCCAGTTTACACCTGGTATTAAGATAAGTTTTGGTTGATCGGATCAGAAGTGGACGAGTTGACTAAATTCAGGTGTAGACGGGATCTGAAACGTTTTAAGCTTGTCCACTTTCGACCACTTTCAGAAGTTGTCGAAAACACATTTGTCAGGATAGCTTTTGTGGTGTAGACTATCATGTGGTCGAATGTGTTTAAACAGCCTTGAAAGGCCGCCTGCTGAGCTAACGCGTAAACATTATGGGAAGTAGTTGTGGGAAGTTCGGATTATTTTACTGACTCGCATCTTTGAATCTTTTTTCGATTCATTTCGTTAATTTCAGCAGAATGCATGTTACATGTTAATGGCCAAATTCCCCAAACAGATCAAATGTTCGGTTTTATGTCACCTAACTGCATGTTGTTGTTAGGCACCTATATAAAAGCCTAATAACAACATGCAGTTAGGTGACATAAAACCATCTTTGACAAAAAAAACCCCATGATTTTCCCCATTAAAGATAAGTTATCTTTTAGTTTATACTTTTAACATAGTTTAAAGCATTACCAATATGGAGGACCAGCTCTACCATATTTAAAAATAAATACAGAAATAAATAAATGCTCAATAAATAAATAAGAATACAATTAATTGCCCCAAAAAATACAACAAACAAATAAATGTAGGTAGAAATTAAATTATACAGGGAGACATAAATGTATATATCTCTTAATTAGCTTCTTTATTTATTCACCTTTGTAATAATTACCTTATTTATTTATGTGCATGTTATAATATTTTTGTCTCATTTATTCTTCCTTTGTATTTTTTTACCCTATTTATTTCTTCAATGCTATTTATTTCTGCTTGTCGTTTTTACGTTTCTCTATGCATTTCTGCCTCATTATGTAAATGAGGAGGGGCTGTGTCTTAAGGGGTCAACTTCTGCCCATTGGCTGGTTAGCATTTTACTGCATCGGTCGAATCTACATGCCACCGGCCACAGTCACAACAACAATGGCTACCTACGATGAAGTTGTCAGTGAGCTGAGGCATTTAGCAACTGTTTTTGAAAACAATGCTAACGTTGCAAGTATTGACTTTATTATTTTTCATTTGATGCTCTGACAGAACGCGTGTTTCCGTTAGCGGCACACATGGACACATGTCAACAATGTAGTTTTTCAGAATCTGGAGAAAGCGGCCCATCTTCTTAACTCAACCAATGGGCAGAAGTTGACCCCTTAAGACACAGCCCCTCCTCATTTGCATAATGAGGCAGAAATGCATACAGAAATGTAAAAACGACAAGCAGAAATAAATAGCATTGAAGAAATAAATAGGGTAAAAAAATACAAAGGAAGAATAAAGCAGACAAAAATATTATAACATGCACATAAATAAATAAGGTAATTATTACAAAGGTGAATAAATAAAGAAGCTAATTAAGAGATATATACATTTATGTCTCCCTGTATAATTTAATTTCTACCTACATTTATTTGTTTATTGTATTTTTGGGGGCAATTAATTGTATTCTTATTTATTTATTGAGCATTTATTTATTTATGTAATTATTTTTAAATATGGTAGAGCTGATCCTCCATATTCCAACTCTTTAGTACCACATTCATATGGAAAAGAACCATCATGAAAAAAAATTAAATAAAAAAAAATTATAAATTGAAAGAAATAAAAAAGCTATAATTTGAGACCAAAAACGCAGCATGTAACTGTTAAAAAAACAGAGTACTCGCTTGTTTATGAGAAAGTTTAGGAATTATTAACTCATTTATGTGTCCAACGCCACGTGACAAAGGAACGATGCTTTCCGGTACTGACAGCATAGCCTCTATGGGACTGACAGGAAGAACGAAAGACCCGAACCCGAAGACTCGAGATGTGAACTAATCATTTCTCTTTCACGGTCAACACAAAATGAACGAATCACTCTCTGAGACAACTCGGTAGTCCCGAGTCATATTAAAGATTCGTTAAAAATGAACAAATCGTTTATGACCGACCCATCACTAATGGGAAGCACTAGCGAGACGGGATTTAAACTTTGTTGGCTGGAGACCCAAGTTTGGTTTGAGGAGAAAAACATACCAAGCACAATGTTCTCTCACCATTCCTGATTTCTAACACGCACTCACAGTGTGGTCTCGCGACTATCATAGCAGAAATGGAAGCTGCCGTATGTTTTTCTGTTGTCTCCAGTCGCATTTATTTTGCAAACTGCATGAGCTTAATTCATCCAGTAGATTGAAAGATCATAAAAAGCCCATACATTTACCCAAACGCACCTTAATACCAGGTGAGTTGTTTTCTCTCTACTGTTTTATCACCTAATGAGATGTAATGGCGAATATCAGAGCAGCTCTTTTCCTAATGATGTAAACTGCCATGGTCCAAAAAATATATAAAAAAGTAGTCCCATGCAAAGTTTGCGCCATTTTCCAGATCTACTGAATTCATGATGGCTTACTGTGAGAAACACTTGTATATGCACAAGACATCACATTTCTCTGAGAAATTGGAAGTGAATACCCTAGAAAATGAGTTTTTGCTGACTAAATGAGATATGAATAGCGAAGAATTGCCTCATAAATCATGATCAGGGTTTTGAATGACACTTTTGATCCCTTTCTCTAATCTTTCTACTTTCATCAGATTAGCTCATTGTGCTGGTCGGTAAAATTTCTCATATGCCTTAACGTAACTGTGAGCAAATCTTTTTGCTAATTTTCCCTTTTTCTTATTGGTCTGTGACCCTGCAGGCGAGCCGCTTGTCTACTCTTTCCCTCCAGCATGACAAACGTCTGGATGATGAATCGAGGGGTGGGAAACGGAAAATTAAAGTCGTTCAGGAGCGGGTGAGGCATCTTGATTGAAGTTTTGTGAGCTCCATTGGTGTCGACTCAATAGGATGTTGAAAATTTGACTATGCAGTAACTGAATTTTTTTTTTTAACATGGATTCAAATAGAAAATGTTACATTCTTCTACAATATCAGAATATACATATATATGTATATGTATATTCCAATATATATGTATGCAAAGATTAATATTCAGCAGCCATTACTACAGTCTTCAGTGTCTCATGATCCTTCAGAAATCATTCTAATATAAAGATTTGCCGCTCAAGAAGAATTTCTTCATCTATGTTGAAAACAGTTGTGCTGCTTAATATTTTTGTGGAAACTGATACATTTGATTCTTTGATCAATAATATGATCATAAGAACAGCATTTATTTGAAATAGAAATGTTTTCTAACATTATAAATGTATTTACTGTCACTTTTGATCAAATTAATGTGTCCTTGCTTATTAGAAGTATTCAAGACCCAAAATTTTTCATTGTAGTGCTTTTTATAGGTTTCCTCAAACTGCCACTATTTTTGCAGTTAAAAATTTGGTGATGCACATATTACACTTTGCCATCAAATTTAGTAGATTATCAAAATAGATGGAATTGGACATTAAAAGGAACATGCCATGCTTTTTCCTTTGATCATTTTGATTAAAGAAAATGTATTCTGTTTTCTGCTGGCTATGTTTCAGAAAACAACGGCTTCCTGTACTGCAAAAACAGGCAAAGCTTTCATGATAGAGCTCAGACGATGCCTGAGTCATGCAAACTTCAAGCTCATCATGGAGGCGTTACAGTCGTACAAGACAACCGATGACCTGAGTAACCTTCTGGCTAATGTGGCTGAACCCCTCATACAAGACCACAACACACACAATCTGCTTAGAGGTGCAGAATCTCAGCATATCCATCCCATGAGTAACGCGTAATGTTATGTTTTCACTGCTTTTTTAAAGTTTAACTTCGCCGATTTCCAACCAGCTTTGGATTGTCGGTGGTATATATAATTGAACAATATTTACTTTACTTCTCTGTATTACTTGGGCTGAGAAAATCACGTTTGTTTGTCAGCAAAAGTCTTTTGACAGCTCCAGGGTTTACGTGAAAACTACAGATACTTCCGTATTTGTGTATCCCCGTCACGGACAGTTGGACCGACAGAGGGTTATTAACAGAACAGTTATTGTAAGGGTTTTTATGTTGTGAGGGATTTTATGATGCGCGTTCTCTCCATGTTTATGATTCTTTGCAGCCTTTTGCCACAAAATATTTCGCCAATTCAATTTATTTCTCACTGAATAATGAGATCTGAAGAGCTCTGTCTCTCCTGTTCCTGGTTTGCATCAGCTATGATCTCAGCGCTCTCATTCAGCGTACAGCTGTCAATCATCTTACGCGAGTCAACGTGACCATAATTCCTGTCCTTCTGAATGACACTGTCCTGTGCACTTCCCCGTTCTGAGCTCTGAAAAACAAAGCCAAAGAAACGTTTCTACACGTAAAAAAAATGTGAAGAGAATAAACTCACGATTACGATAGTATATGGTTTTTGTGTGATTATCATGTGATTTTTGCGGTATATTCATATGAAAAATTTATGTTTACATGCTAAGCAAGTGTAGCGCTGAGAAATCCTAAATATAACATATTTCAACAACAGTATTACCAAAATTCATATTAGATTGCAATCGGAAGTTATTACAAACACTCATTGGTGGTATAAAGTGAGTTTTGTGTAAAGCGTAATATTAATCTTTTAAATTGTGTTATGTAGCTTGATGCTAATTGTAGCTCTAATACACCTGTTGTGCCAGGAGATATCTATTTCACCATCTATTTTGTTACAAGAATTCACGTAAGGTCCCAAGAATAAGCCTTTTTTTTCTTTTTAGAAAGACTTCAGATAATAGGTGGATTAACGAATCTGGGATGAAAGTGGTGTTGATGGGCAAGCCATGTAATGCCAGAATAAAGGCTAATAATGTCTGAATAAAAACAAAAGAATAATGATAAAAGAATAATGAAGTCTCATACCGGCAGATGTGCTAACATTCATCGAGCGAGGACAATAGAGTCATGAATGGCCAGTTCTCCGCTCCTGACATTAGAATGCAGGGGAGTTATAGGGGCAATAAATAATGTCATTTGCATTTTTATTAGCCTCCTCTAAAAACACATAACATGGTCTTATTAATTCATCAAATGCATAGGTTTAGAGATATAATCCTCAGATTTGAAATGAACCACACTTGTGGCTTCAATTTAATTGTGGTTATAAGTTGTTATACCTCATTTATATAATATTTTGATACATTTTTATTTTTACATTTGAGCTTATATATTTCCATATTAATAACAGTCTGAGTAATTATGTTAACTGTCAAGTGTCAGCTTTCTAAATATATGTTGATTATTTGTCTATACATTGTCTATTTGTCTGTCATTATCAATTATTTAAAAACGAAACAATAGGTGGAATAAAATTAAGTTGGCCTTTTTTGCTCTGATCTTCCCCTGATCTTTTTCTTCAGGTCTTTATCAGTTCATCCGACCCCACCATAAGAAAGATTTTGATGAGCGTTGCTTTGAGTTAACAGGTGAAGGTTGTGGCTATAAACAAGAGCATTCGTTGTCCAGGGAGGAGCGAGAGGCTCTTGGGCAAAACACAGGTAACCTTTAACTAGTAAATAGTGTATAGCAGTTACAGGAAACATTTGGGCCTTATTTTATCTCCCCATAATCATAAATAACAATGTATTGTTACTTTTCTAGCAAAAGCCGAGATGGCGCCTGTAAATCCACCCAACAAGCAGCTAGACTCGAGTCGACAGCTGAACCAAGGTGGTCCTCACTTGGGAACCGTAGCACTTAATGGAGGGGATGGTCAAATTGGAGGTATATTGGAGCTTATTGATAGTAACTATTATTAAAAAGGCCTGCTCCTCACTTTTTAATGCAAACATTTGTACATTTAGAACATTTTCTGATTAAGTTTGTGCAATTTTTAACAGTGAATGTAAGAAGTGAAGACGAGAAGCCACAGACATCCATCAAAGAAGGTCCATCGTGCTCCTCTCTGCTGTCAGACATAAAACTGGCCATCGGTGCAGAAAAAACCCGTCAGATGTTTTTGGCCTTGCAGGCGTATAAAACGTCAAACAATTATGAACAGATGGTGTCAACTGTTGTGAGTTTATTGACTGAGAGGGATGAGGACATCACTCTACTAGAACGTTAGTCAATTTCTTTTAGGTTCATTATAAACATTTTACTTTATCAAAATCTGTCAACAAAATCTGTTGGGAAAGAGGCTGAACTTGTTCGGTTTGGTCTAGGTTTGTCTGTGCTCATCCGACCACAGCACAGGAAGCAGTTCGGTGAGCTGTTAAAAGCCTTGACTGGAAATGATTCTGTAGCAAACCAGGATACAGACATGGAATTAGGTCCACCAAACCAAGGTATTTCGTTTTAATTAGTGAATGTAAATATTGTATGCTGCAACTGGGATAGTAGATAAGTGTTTTATAATTCTTAATATTTTTCTTTTTTCTTTACAGTATCTCAGTTATCTACAGGAAAGACTCAAAGCAAGATATCATCTTTCTTTTCGTGAATGCTGCTAGGACTTTGAGATATTGAATCAATATCTTTGTATTTTTTTTACATATGTCATGCATGAAGAGATTTATGCAAGAGAATGTTAAAACAATAACTGATTTAAAAAATAAATGAATTAAATGAAACTGACATATGTATGCATTTTTCATAAAATTCTTTACATTCAATATTAAAAATAAATATATGGGTATTGGACTTCTTTTAAATTGTGTTTTACAAGTTCTTTTAATAAATGTTAATTCAGTTTTAAATGAAAATGAAAAATAGATTTCAGTCATCTGACAATTTTATCTTCCATGTACCATGAAGTAGCACTGTTTTAATCTTAATGATTAAAATATAATCTCCCGAGAAAATTTATTTTCCGGAATGCGTAAACAAAGCACATAGGGAAATAGAGTTGGGATGAATGATTCATTACTCTTTTTTTTTTTTTTTTTTTTTTTTTTTTTTTTTTTTTATTGCCAGGAAAATATAATGCAAAGTACAATGTTAAGATAATATCAATATTAATAATTCGTTTTTCATTTTAAAAATGTTTAAGTTAAAATTTAATGGATATACAGTTTATAAAAAAAGTTTTATTCAAGCAAGTGTGTGCGTGTGTGTGTGTTAATTTAAATATACACTCAAAATAATAAAAGGGTGTCTGGTGAAAAAGTTATTTTTTTTATTTATAAAAACTTTTTATTGAGCACAGTAAGTAATGTACGTTTATATAGCAATTCAATACAAAACACTGAATGGAAAGTTAAAATTCAAAACTTAAAAAACATTTTTAAGAAGATGCCACAAGAACAAGAGGCATATTAGGGCATTACACAGTTGTATCTTTAACAACATAAGCCACCAGAAAGAAAAAAATAATACGTAAGAACCAGTGCATTTAAAAAAAAACGCAGCTTAGTTTTAGTTTGTTTATGTATAATTTTCAGTCCTTTATAAAAAACGTAAATAAGCTGGTTTTCAATAGGATGTAGGTAGCGCTGACTGATGACGTATGTGAGGTCAAAGTTGAGTGACTCCCAGTGGAAGAAATTTTCACCGTCTCTGTCTAAACAGAAACAAAACAATGACATGAACACGATCAACGGAATATTTAGAATGTAAGTCTGGATTTTTTAACCATTGTAACAGGTACAAACTTAAAGTAATGTATTTGAATTACGATAGAAAGGAAACTAGCTAGAGAGTGCTAACTATTGGTGTGTCTAACGTAGCTTTAAAGCTAACTGGCATTATTATATTTTCTCCGCACCACACTCATGAGATATCCCATATATATAACACGAACACAAGATCATTTTTTAATTAGGACCTGATTTTGAAATATGTCAAAAGTAGACTCTTTTTCATAATGTGACGTTTTAAAAACGTCTGCTCTATTCCTGCAGTGTTGCCACAGTGAGCTCCTGTCATGTAAGAGCCTGATCTTCACCATGGATGAAAGCAGTCTAGAAGAAGCTATCAAGACTTACAGTGCTCAGCTTCAGCAGGTGGAGGTGGCTTTATCTGCTGGTTTGGGCTCAGCGGAGCAGGCTGACCTGCTGAAGCTAAAGGAGGACCTGCAGCAGCTCATTGAGCTCACAGAATCCAGCCTGCTGTCTGTCAGAAAAAGCCAACTGCTGGCCTCTTTGGAGGAGCACTCGACAAACCAAAATCTCACATCGCTTACTCAGGAGACGGCTTTGAATGATGAGTTTGCAGCTTTCAATGCGGAACTGTCAAAGAACTTTGCTGGGGTAAAACAAAACACTGAACCTGAACCTGAACCTGAAGAGGAGGATATAAGTGGAACTAAGGTATGTGCGCCTTATCGTACCTCATGGGGAACCTTAGAGTACCATAACGCCATGGTGGTTTGCCATGAAGAGCCAGAAGAAGAAGAAGAGGCTCGAGTCCGGGTGCTTTACCTTCATCCCACACACAAATCTATGAAACCCTGTGGCTTCTACCTTGAGGGAAAGTGCCGTTTCATGGACAACTGCAGGTGCTGCATTTTATGCCCCAACACACAAATATACAGACTTTTTTTTCATGTTTAATGTAAGCTTGGTATACAATGTGTGGAGTCAGTTTAAAAAAATTTTACTGCCAGATATAAAAATGTTCACATTTTATTTAAAAAAAAAATAATGTTAAGTGTTTTCCTTACACATTTATTAAAACATGTGAGTTCACACATCTTAATTATTTTCATAGCATTTTTTAATTATATTTTCAAAGTAAAATATATTAAATACTAGATTATTCTACATAAATAAATTAAACATAAATGTTAATACATTTGTGTATATATTTTTCAAGGTAAACGTTTAAAAAAAAAAAAATATATATATATATATATATAATTAATTAATAATAACTTATATTTTTATAAAAAATGTTTTTCTTATGAATATTATGCATAATTAATATTTTTATAATATAAAAAATTATTTTAAATGAAAAAGTAAGATTTCCTAGGTAAAAAATATTTTATATTTATAAATAGCATGCATGTAATAATTACCTAAATAAAATAAAAAATTAAGCTTTTTATGTAAAAGTATGAAAAGTATTCTTTTTAAAAAATATATAAATATCATACATTTAATATTTACTTGCGTTCAAAAAAATGACATTTTTTGGAGGAGTTGCATCACATAACATTTTAACACTTATCTAGTTGTCTTTTCATAAAAAGTTATCTGATATTTCAAGAAATGTCTTGATCTTGACACCGTCACGACCAGAGTGTGTGTATATCAGGTTCTCTCATGGTGAGGTGGTGTGTGTATCAGAGCTCAGAGACTTCCTGGAGGCTGACATCAGTAATATGGAGTTGGGCTCTGCGTGTTTGGCCAAGCATGAAGATGGCATCTGGTATCCAGCCAGAATATCAGGTACTAAATGAATATAGGAGTTATTTGACCACCAACAAAAAAATAAAAAGGAAGAACAGATATTGCTACATGATATAATTTGTTTGTTACCTTCCCCACAAGTTACACAACAGAGAAGATAATCTTTATTGATCCCCAAGGGGAAATTTAATGGAAATTGCAGCTTCAAACATAGACTGTACAAAAACACAACAGTACATCTACTCGATCTGGTAAAACATTACAAGACATTGTGCTTCTCTGTTTCCAGAGATTGAAGGTGGTTTTTACACCGTGAAATTTAACTCGCTGCTGTTGAAAGAGGCTGTGCTGGAGGCTGATGGGATCATTCCTCCTCTTCGTCAGGATGATTTTTCCTCTTCTTCCTCATCGGACTCTGAGGATGATACTGACCAGTGTGATGCCGGCTATGCTAAAGGTGCTAAAGCGTAATTACATCATTCCATGGGATGTACATTATATACTGTAATGCACACAGTCTGAGGAAAAAATATCTGTGCGAATCTCTTGAAAGAACTGTCCAGGTTTTCTCTTCAAAAACTAAATAAATTATATTTTGCTTAAAAATGAAGAATATTTTTAAAACCATGTAGATGTTTTTGACTGTGACAATTTGCAAAACAAATCAGCATATTCCCCTCAATTCTCATTAATTTAATATATAAAACAATATTGTTCTCATGCTGTAAAAAGTTTTTAAATTAAAGTCTTTATTGGGGGTGAAACGGCTCACAGAAGTCACGGTTCGGTACCTACCCGGTTTTGATCCACTTAAACTATATTTAAACATTCAAAGCTTGAGTCCAATAATCCTATACTTAATTTTCCGCATTCTGCTCCTTTCAAAGCCTTTCAAAGTATACTCCTTTGTCCGTGAGCGCAGAAAGACACGTTCGCGTTATCTTGAGCAGTGTTTCCCAACCCTGTTCCTGGAGGCACATCAACACTAAACATGTTCAAACCCTTCCAAATCGCACCTTATTCAACTCATCAGTAAAGACACCGAGACCCGAAATGTATGGGTCAGATAAGGGAACACGGTTTAGAAACACTGATCTAGCTGAGCACTGAGCACCCGTCCTTCGGATGAGACGTTAAACCGAGGCCCTGACTCTCTGTGGTCACAAAAAATCCCAAATTTGCCCAGTGGCCTCTGTCCATCATGCCCTCCTAATAATCCCTATATATATATATATGGCGTTCTGGCGCAATATGGCTGCTTTCGCATCATCCAGGTGGATGTTGCACATTGGTGGTGGTTGAGGAGATTCCCCCTTCTATGTAGAGCGCTTTGCGTGCCGAGAAAAGCGCTATATAAATGTAATGAATTATTATTATTATTAATTAACATGGACCTTTTGCTGAATTATTTTTAAAATGTCAGCTCAATTCAAGGGTCAAATGAATTAACCTCACATTACCATGTCTACATGCAGTTTAACAGTTATTAGAGCAGATGCGCAGGTTCACTGCCCATACACAAATACAGATGCATAGATTTGGAGCTATTCAATACATTTACAGGGTATTGTTGAAATCAAGTTGACTTTGTATCTCATTACAGTATCAATAGAGGAGGATATGGCCCAGGTCAACAGTGCAGAGTTTTGCGGTTGGGAGGCTCACACACGTGGCATTGGCTCCAAGCTTATGCTGAAAATGGGTTATGAGCTTGGTAAAGGTAGGTGACCGTAACAGACGTCAGTCTAAACCATCAGAACACGTTTCTGTCTTGTGCATGCGTTTCTAGAAAGTGTCTCTGTGTATTCATAGGTTTGGGGAAAACCCTCTCTGGTCGTGTAGAGCCAGTTCAGGCAGTGGTTCTTCCCAAAGGCCGCTCATTGGACATATGTGCTGAGCTCACTCAGAGAAAGACTGCAGCCGCTATCGCTAAGGATAACCCGGCCTCACGTAAACCGAAGGCTAAACAGAGGAAGAGGAAGGCCTCCACATCAACACGCCACAATGTTTTTGATTTCCTGAACTCTAAGCTTGGTGATGGATCTCAGCCTGCATCTCATTCATCAAGCTCATCCGTCACTGGTGCAGAGGCCTACAGGGGCGGGAAGAGCATCAAACGTTCACTGAATGTTCGTCTATTCCAGGCCACGGAGAAAGTCACTCAAGTGGAGAGGGAGATCCAGCAACTCACTAAGTCTCTTAGAAAACGAAATGGAAGGTATGCTTTCCTCATTTTCTTTCCCTTTCATCACCCCCTCTTTCTCAATATGACCCTTATCAGCGTTGCAGAAGCAGTTCAGCCACCATCTGCTCTTTTGAAATTTGAAGCTGTTTGGAGACTTATGGACATACAAATTATTTTGCTCATTTCAATCGAACAAATCCCTTTAGTTTGATTTAAATAATTCCAAATAACCATATTTATATAATTGAGTTGAAAATATTGATTAACAGCAGCATTAAACTGAATTTAAATTATTTAAATGAGCTGTCTGAACAAACCGATTGGCTGAATCAGACTTCCTGATGACAATTTTTTTAATGTAGACTTTTCAATGAGTTTTCCAAATGAATCAATTAGATTAATCTATTTTAGATTAATGTTTGACGACTCATTTCTTTCATTTAAAGTTTAATGTGTTGTTAAGTAATTTTATCCCTTAAAACTCATCTTTGATCTGAATGTAACTCTACACCCTTGCCTCATGTAGTATAAGTGGTTCTATGAATATGCAAATTAGCCCCGCCTCCACTCACTCACACCAGCTCAGAGATCCACTCGTTGACAATCACACGTTGACGTGATTAGTTACAAAGAAGTTTGGTACGTCTGGAAAAACAGCGATTTCAAACTGTGTTTTTGAGACTGTCTGTGGTTCACTGCAGTTTTAAAGAGAAAATACTCAGCAATGTTGCTGACTTATAGATTTGCCCATGGTTTGTCTTAAAGCATATTAAAAACACCACACAGACATATAAACAACATTAAAAGCTTGATTTTCACCACAAGGAAACAAATTGATTGGATGACTCAGGCTGCGTCTGAAATCGCATACTCTTTTGAGTAGGTACTTATTTTGAATAAGTAATTACTCCACAACCGATGTTCTATATACCAGTAGTATGAATGTGTGTAGGATGGATGTAATCTGGACGCACTACATTAGCCATATCATGTGACCTACCAGCGTCAGTTGTGTCGCTTCACTGTCATTCACAAATCCTCTCCTGTGGCCTCATGGGATATTAAAGTGTCCATCGTTTGCACACTCAAAATCTGGAAGTAGGTCATCCGGGTACTTTTTGTCTACTGTTTTATTACTGTGAATTTAGACATACGTCTCTTTTGTCACTTACTGTTTTTTTTGCCTACTAAACAGTATGGAAGTATGCAATTTCAGATGCAGCCTCAGACTTTCTGACGACTCATTTTTGAATGTAGACCATTTAAATAAGTTGTTCAAACGAACCAATTTGATTAATTATTTTGACTATTCATTTTTTAATTAAACCATTTAAATGAGTTGTCCGAACAAACTGGTTGACTAGACATCGATAAATATATGAATTTAGAATGAATTCATCTATGTTTGAACAAACCATTCCACTAAAATTAATCAAACCCTTTAGAACAATTTTTTTGGAGAGTATGTTTGATTACCTTTGTTTTCTCAGCTGTAAAGCTGCTCATATAATAGTTTTCCAAAAATCGCGCAAATTGCTGTTAATTACCCATTGTCACCACTGAAAAAGTGAAGTTTTATTTCAGTTTTATTCCCCAACACTCACTGTTGTTTTTTTGTCTCTTTCTCAGTTTCTTTAAGTCTTTCCTTTCTCTCTGTCCTCAGGGATGCTATATTGGTCAGTCGAATGGAGGAGAAGCTCGCCGCTTCCCGCAAGTTGCTGGAGCAGCTTAAGGCTCAGGAGCAGTCCATCCAGAGAGAGCAAAAGAAAGCAGACACGCATAAGAAAATGACTGAATTCTGACAAATCTACTGTCTTTTTTTTTTTATACTGTTATTTGGAATTTTCTTTAGTGTGTTAAAACATTAATACAGTTATTGGGTATTAAAACAATATACATGATGATGAATGTGTGAAATACATTTTATCATTGCATTTTACAATGGAAGCAGTCCCATTGTATAAATCCAATCCATTTTATAAAAATAAAACAATGCAAATATTATATTACATTAAAAAAGTGTATAAGTCACTAGTTTTTCTAAAGTAACACTGTCCAACAGCAACACTAGTAGGTAAAGTTACAGCGGGACGCCTCGTCTCTCATGCCTCCACTGAGCCCATTGAGTTTTAATAGTCCCAAAGCGTGCGGATGGTTTAGTGGGGGGTAATTGAGAATGAATATAAGTGCGTATATCACGTGAGAGGAGTGTGCTCCATTGTCCTATGATTGGATATGATTGGCTTTTATGATAAACCGTGTGTCAGTCTGAATGAATGGGAAGACTAATTTTAAAAAAAGTAAACTACTCAGCCACTTATATATTACCGCTTTGTGTCACATCAAACTCAAACTTGACCTGAAAACATGATGATGGGTAAACAGCTTGGAGAAATTAAAGATACATCTTCGTGTCTGTGAGTGACCATGTTTTATGAGATTTAACCTACTTGGTTTTAATAAATTGAACAATACAAAAAATACAATTGTATTTTTTCTTTTTTTTTGATGTAATGTAAAGTAATGTTTATTTAACCAGGAAAATATCACTATATTAAGTTTAACTGGGACATGAATTTACATGTGATTTATTAAAAAAAACGGAGGACTTTCAGAACACCAATTCCACAGATGTGTATGTTCATAGCCCATCGGAATCTTGGTCTCTAATAACAGATAACACAAGAATGGCATGTGATACTCAAAAAAAAAAAAAAAAAAAAAATATATATATATATATTTAAATGTTTATTTTAAGGATTCAGTCTATTTGGATGCACAACTGCACTTATAAAACAATGTTGTTTGCACACGTTTTTGGAGAGGTTAATTTTCTGCAAGATAGATCAGCGTAAAAATGAAAGCTGCTAGCCTAAAAGGACAGTCCTAAACTATTAATCCATCTAAAATGTCGGTCAACGCTTAATGGAACAGACAGACACCATAGGCCTTCACAGAGAAATCCCTTGTGAAAGACTAAACAGGCTATATATATATATATATATATATATATATATATATATATATATATATATATATATATATATATATATATATATAATGTCATTTGATGCTTTTTGATGGTAAATCGGTCTCTCACGAAACCCTTTTAAAAGCAGCCAGGTATATCCCATAGGGAATATAACCGTCTGCAACTAGACTCGAGACTCCAAGATCCAAAGGGGGCTTTTCCGAAGGTTAGTCCATATCCGTACCATTCGAACATGATAGTTTATTTGCCAAATAAGTATTTTATTGTAACCGTCCATAGACAGAGTAGCGAGTTTGGGTCTGTTCCCATGGGAACAAGACGTGCTTACTAACCGATGTGCTGAGATTTGATCCCAGGTAGGACAAATGTACTTCACCATGTATGTATTTATATGTAAATGATGTTGAATACTTATTTTTCTTCACAAATGGGCCAAATAGCAGAGTTGTTATCTTATTCTTTTTGTCTGACCAACAAACTTTTGGTCTACAATTTGATATTGTTTCTCGTTCTTTGTATCCAAGCAACATACACTGCCTCGGTTTAACGTAACGTTATATAAATTAAAGTAACTTGACGTTAGGCCTTTAAACTGTGAAAATGACAATATATTGGCTATATTTATATTAACGCAAGTGTATATAAGTAGGCTATGCTTTTACGTTTTGTGATGTGCTCCTGTGGACTGCAATGATCCGTGGTGATTATTAAAGTAAAAGTGCAGTAACGTTGCGGATTGGTTAACGTTACCATTTGTATAACCAGTTTTACTACAAATACCATTTAAACTGTTAGTGTACCAAAACCATGGTTACTTTGTGGTTACCATGGTTTAACTATATTAACCATGTTTTTTGGTTTTTATTTGTCGTAAAACATGCATGGTTAAATTTCGCAAGGATTTGAGTTCCAACAACTAAAGTTAACGTTAGACAAATTTAAATTTTCTCTAAAAAGTAGGCTACTGTGGGCCTAGCAGTAAATAAGTTACTAGGCTAATTGTACTGTAGTCATAGAAATTGTATTTATAATAATGCAGTAATAAGTGGTCAGTGTAACCTGATCTGTGCTCATTATTTGGACAGATACTTGATTCATGTTGCCAGGACAACATGAAACAGTGATTGTTGTTTTCAGAAGATGGGCTTGAAAAAGACTTCCTCACAATGTCATCACCGAAGAGAGAACCTCAAGGAAAAGGCTTTGCAGGACCTGCAATCACCCAAACCAAAAGAGGAAATGGGTCTGACTGCTCAGACTGCAGTTTTGAAGCTTCAGCCTCTCAGCCTCGACTGCTAAGTCGTAAATCTCTTTCTGCCACACCAACATTTAAGCGAGAACCCTCACCTTTTCGCACCCTCAGTTTTAGGACCTTGTCTACACCGCAAAATGATCCGTCTGTTGTTAAACTACCTCAGCTGGTATCACAGATGGGCATTGGATTGGCAGTCAGAGAGGCTGTGTGGAACGAAGGACCCCGTTTTGTGACTCCTGTCAAAGAAATTCAGCACTCAAGTGTCGGACAATTCAGGTAAGTTGACTATTGCCAAATAATTCCATTGATTCACTAATTTCCTGTTTTGCTTTGACGATTGTAATTAGTTTGTCTGTTTTTCCAAGTGTTGAACACGAGAAGCCTGCAGTCCCAAAGAAAAACACTAAAACAGTGAAAGAATGCAAACCACTCACTGGAACTGAGGTAGTTGAGATATTAGCCAAGAAAAAGCATCTGGGGGAACGTGAATTTTACTATTTGAAGGCTTCTGAAGATGGTCCTTACAGGTGCCAGTCATTATTTTATTTTAAATGTTTTAATTAAAATAAAAATTTCTGCAGTAAAATATTTGACTTTGATATAAATATGTATATGCGCTTTTTTATCAGACCATATGACTTGCGAGTGGTCTCACGCAGTGCAGCGGGCGCAGATTACCACACCTTCTCCCCCACAACTATAATACATATGCAGGATGGCTTCTGCGTTGAACTCTGGACCCTGGCAGAGTGGTATCGAGAGTCTGTGCTTTGGGGAGCTTTGAGAGACATCCCATTTCTCCGAGATTTTTTACTGCGCAGGACCTTCAAACGGTGACTTAACTTTAGCCTTAAAGGGTTAGTTCACCTAAAAAGGAAAATTCTGTCATTTATTACTCACCCTCATGTATTTCAAACCTGAACGACTTTCATTCATCTTCAGAACACAGATGAAGATCTTTTTGATGAAATATGAGAGATTTCTGTCCCTCCATTGACAGTCTACGCAACTACCACCTTGACGCTTCAAAAAGTTCATGTGATCGTAAAACGAATTACAACTGCTTTATGATTCATTTATTTTTTATTCACATAAACATTCATCAACTCACACATCAGTTGTGGAAGCTCATGTTCGCTCGACGTGCGAGAACCAATGAGGTTCATTCTCGTGTTACGCAGCACGTTTACGTTTTCTCAAGAACCATTGAGGTTTGTTCTCGCGTATCAAGCAGGTTCGGTTGAGCTTCTGTTTATGTTCAATGATCAAAGCTTAAATGTGAATTAAAGCCTAAATTAAGGTATTGTCCACACTAAAACGTTTTCATTTGAAAAAGCATATTTTTCTCTCCGTTTTGGCCTTCCGTCCACACTGAGACTGTTTTTTCATTGATGAAAACAGCTTTTTGAAAACGCTCTCCAAAGTTGATAAATTTGAAAACGCCGTTTTCGGTGTTGACTGTCAGAACGAGTTATTTAAAAATGATGACATAAGTTTAGTCATGTGACGCATATTGAACCAATAGATATTCATGTTTATACCGGTATTGTGCCTGTTATGTGCTATTCACTTTCACAAAGTTTCTAAAATATGTTACTTTGTACACTCTTCATATCATGCAGATGAAGACAATGAGTCAAAAGGCTCTAATACAAACTTTTACTAAATATAATATAATTCCAACAGGTACAGACAGGCAGGAAGGAAGAACACACACACTAAATAGAACTAAGAATGGACAAAGACTGGTTGAACTGAAAGGAACTAAATACAAACACTGATGAACACAGAATTAACAGAAACCAGGTGACACAGATGATGATGCTGGCAGGTGCGGGTAATGGTGAAGGAGGTGCAGGTGGGGACCAAGGAAGATGATGGGAACTGTAGTACAGACAGACTAACACATGACAGAGACGATGACAGTGACGATGATAATTAGATGGTGACTGACACCTGCAAAGATGACAGAAAATGTAGGCCTACTCGCATTTGCTGTCCTGCAGCAATACATGATCAGTTGTGTTTTAGCACCAAACATATAATGGTGAATGAGTGTGACCGGGACGCATCGGTGAATGGTGAGATATTTTGCTAAATAAAATTATCCTGTGATAACGCATGAGCAGTAAGGTAAATTTAGCATTTTCCTAAAACGCTCAATTCATATGAATTTGTTTTATGATCTCTTTATGAACTTTTTAAAGTGTCAAAGTAGTAGTTTCGTAGCTGTCAACGGAGGGACAGAAATGTCTCAGATTTCATCAAAAAGATGAACGAAAGTCTTTGGAATGACTTGAGGGTGAGTAATTAATGACAGAAGTTTCATTTTTGGGTGAACTAACCCTTTAATGTGATATTAATTTGTCTGATTATACAGACCTTTATAAAAGCAGTTATCTAACTGTATACTTGACAACTTTTTCAGATGGCACAGAAATGTACACAAGGTTACTGTCGAACGCAGGATTGACTTACTTCCGTCCCAGCTGCTGATAGCAGTGCCCCAGTTCAGGGATGCCTTATTCCACATCTCCAGGTTTTTTTCCCCCAAGTCATATTAAAAGTGAAATTGAAATCAATTAAGGATTTATGTTGCTATAAATATTCACATTTTGTTTTTCTCAAAAGCCTTGTATTTTTCCTAGATTAATTGAAGAGCTAAAGCAAGTCAATTGGCTGCCACAAGATGATTTAAGGACTTACACACTCCTAGATTTCCAAAGTGCACTTCTGGAAAAGAATCAGACAGCTCAAGTTTCTTTACATAGTTTTCTACATTGTCGTGCTGCAATACTTGAAATGGTATGGTACAACAGTTGCACTTCACTCATTTACTCTTCCTCATGTCATTCAAAACCTTAACTATCCTTAACCCCCATAACTGTCAAGTAAGATCATCTTTAAATAATGATTTTAAACAATTGTGAACAACAAAATGGTTGCATCATAGGACATTCTTTAGAACCATTTGTGTTAAGGCCCATTCACGCCAAGGACTATAACGATAATGATAAAGATATTGTTCTAAAAATCGAGTCCACAATACAACTATAAAGATGACAACAATATCGTTATCACTTTCAGAACAATTTTTTCCCAGCTGATGATTGATAAAAACAGTGACAGCCAGTCAGAATCCACCCTGCTTTAAAGAGCTTAAGCATTTAAAACAGTAGACAACATAACTGCAGCAAACGCTTAGAATAAACATAAAAATATTGTGCATTGGTGTGGACACTAATATAGTTATCGGTATGGAATAGTTATCGTTCTCGGCGTAAACATGCCTTTATCCAAATGAAAGAAAGTCACACAGGTTAAGAATGACAGAGTTGACATGAGGACAGAATTTTAATTTCAGTTCAACCAAAAATAAAAATTCTGTAATTAATTTCTCATCCTCATATCATTCCAAACCCGTAAGACTTTTGTCTTCGGAACACAAATGAAGGATATTTTTAATGAAGTCTGGGAGGTTTTCATCCCTCCATTGACAGTCTGCAACTACCACTTCAAAAAGTAAAAAAACTAAGCCATGTGAATTGAGCAGTTTAGTCCAAATTTTCTGAAGAGACACGATCGCTTTAAAAGATGAACATATTTAAATTCATCTTTTATTCACTTATAAACATTTATCAATATGAATTTAGACTAAACTGCCTGATTCATATGGATTAGTTTTACAATCTCTTTATGAACTTTTTTAAGCGTCAAATGGTCGTTGAGTAGACTGTCAATGAATGGACAGAAATCTCTCAGATTTCATCAAAAATATCTTAATTTGTGTTCCAAAGATGAACGGAAGTCTGATGGGTTTGTAACTACATGAGGGTGAGTAAATAAAGACATGATTTTCATTTTTGGGTGACCTATCCCTGTTTAATGTAATAAATATACAATATGCACTGAACATGGTTATTTACTTGCAGGTGAAGGATAAGAATTACCAAGCACGTCAGGAGCTCCAGATGAAAGTGGAACAAATAAAGCTCTACCAGAGCAGTCAATCCCTATACCTTCAGCTCACATACTTTAAAACCCTACAGAAAGAACTCAGTAAGGCAGAGCAAGCCATACAGTCGCTGGGAAACCTCGCTGCTCTAGCTGACCACATGACTATACAAAACCTTGTCACCATCTCAAAGCGTGAGATCACAGCATTCCTAAACAATGTTTTAAAAGTATGTGACAAGGATTTAATTCTGAATTTGATTTCATTTGTGAAATAAATGTAGTCTGTTTTTTATGTAATGTAGGAATTAATTTTCTCCTTTACAAATGCTCTCTCTTTTAAACCTTTCAGAGAGAACTAGGGCAACAGGCTGGTCTCTTTCAGGCAGAGATTCAATTTGGAGCAGATGATCAGCTTACTGTTTTTCCTCCATTGCACTTGTTTCAAGAGGTTTTGCTTGGAGCGGTGTTATCAGTAGCAGACTCTGTCCTGAAGGTGAGATGTCAACAGCTGGTCAAAAAAAAATGCTATAATGCGAAAAGAACTCATATACACTTACTTATTTCTCATTCTACAAATATTTTTCATACCCATTCTTATTCATTTATCTGTAACCTTTGTGCTAGCAGTGTTATTCCTTTTTATTAGTATTAGTCTACTGCTACAAATAAGGACTATTTTCACCACATTGATGTAAGTATTGACAAGTTGACCCATGTAAAAAAGAAGTGCTTAATATTATATACTTTAAAAGAATATTCTTTAGGGTCAACTGAATGTAATGTTTTCATACAGTTAATTGACAAATGTTAATTGCAATTCAATGAAAATGTATTGTAGTTTAAACTTATATCAAATGCAATTAGCTGAATTTAGTGGGTTTTTTGACCCGCTTAAATAGGACATAAGTACAGTACATCTTTTTATATTAGTCCACCCCCCCCCCACCCAATTTAGCACATGACATTACATTTTGAAAATTACATATTAAAATTATAATCAAGTACTTTACTTATATGTTAATATATCACTTATATATCAAGTACTTTATACTAAATATGTGTACTTGACAAAAAGATTAAAACAATGATTTCACTTTAAAGTAAAACTTAAAGAAACGTCTTGAAAGTTCACTCTCTTTAAGGACACTTAAATGGTTAGTTCACCCAAAAATGAAATGTTGTCATCACCCTCATGTCGTTCCAAACCCGTAAGACCCGTAAGATTTTCGGAACACAAATTAAGATATTTTTGATTAAATCTGAGAGCTTTCTGACCCCCCATAGACTGCAATGTAATAACCACTTTCAAGGCCCAGAAAGGTTGTAAAGACATCGTTAAAATAGTCCATGTGACTACAGTGGTTCAGCCATAATATTATGAAGAGACGAGAAGATGAACGAAGGTCTTATGGGTTTTGGAACGACATTACGGTGAGTAATTAATGACAGAATTTTAATTTTTGGGTGAACTAATCCTTTAAGTGAGCTTTTATTTTATTAATATATTATCTGCAAGTACAGTTTAAAAAAAATAATTTAATTTGAAGTACACTACAAGTGCATATTCAATACAATTAAGCACACTTATTTTTCACAAGGTTGTGCTAAACTGGTGATGTGATCCACACAGGTATATGACTCCTGCAGTTTGTCATGTGACTCTAAAGGCTGTTTTCCCAACAGTTGTGTTGAAGACCTCATTTCAGGTACTCAGCAGAGCATGTACCATTAAATAAAAAAAAATTAAAAAAACATTCTTCTTTAACAATCAGCATGTACGACGAATATAGCATAACATTATCATATTTAGCATTCTCTTTTCAGAATTTAAAGCCAAAGGTAATGAAGTAACAGGTCCTTACAGTATTTCCTCCCAAATTAAGCGTGATATGTCACCCCAAAATGTAGTGCCAGTCAAAATGAACTCTCTCAGAGTCCAGGCACAAAGAGTACAAGGCCATTATCAGCCTCTGCCACTGAGACTGCTGGAGTGGAACTTAAAAACTCACGTCGGAGCACAAGAGATTCAGAATGAGCAGGAAAAGATTGCACAGGTATTGCTACTTTTCCATGACATTGTGTGTGCTTTAAATTCAAATAAATACCATGCCTGGAAGAGTACAAATATGTCAAACACTGCAGTTCTGATGCCATGATTATCTTGTGTAGGATGCCATTACAGAGGTGCACCAGCTGTGTGAGAGCCACTCTTGGTTGTTAGGTGTTCATTTGTTCGCCAGTCAGTGGGGTTCAGCCTCTCTAGAGACCTTGCGTGGATGTTCCCCTCTGAAATATGAGGAGCTAATCAAGAAACTTCATTTTTGGATGGACAAAGTTCACAGCATGCCTCAGCTCTTTACCACATCAAATAAGTTGTTCACTGTCGAATTCTCCAACATCCAAAAGCATATTGGTGTGTTTTCAAGTGTCTTATTCCAATTATGTCTTTTCTTTTTTTCTCTCTTTTTACCAAATTGAGATGCCTACTGCATCATAGGCTTGTCAATTTTATGCTTTTAAAAAATCAGTCATTTGCAAAACATCTACAATAATATAATGAAATTTGTGATCTCTCTGCATAATTTTTTAAGTAATGATAAAACAGATAGATGAATGATGTAGTTACAGCCGTTACATTAGGCAATCCCAGGATTCATTGCGAGTGCTCAGTATAAAAAAAAAGGTAGTGGAAAGCCTATAAAACTATCTTAAACCTTCACAACCTAATTTCACCACAATCACAAAAGTTTATATGTAGCAACAAAGTGTTTGAGGATTATTTTTAAGACTTAGAATTAGCAACTCATTCCACAAAGCATTGTGGATGGCACAATAATAGCCTACTAATAAAAGTACTGACTATAAATCATTGATTAAAAATTAGATCATGGTTGGTATGCTTGGTATAGAAGCATATACCATTTTTTAACATCCTCAGAGCTCGTGTAGGTTTGTCTCAAATGGTTTATATGTTATTGCTAAAAGTCTGTTACTCAATGATGAAAATGAATGGGATTTTTCTATACAGAAGTGTTAGTCTCTTGTGCAGTGTAAAAAACAAAGCAATTATGAATGGGTATCAGGCATATATATGTTAATTTCTTGTCCTGTTTTTGTGTTAAGGTTCCATGTTAATCACCATTGACCAGGATGTGCTAAAGCTACTGTGTGAAGATTTGCAGATACGCTCTGAGAATCTCACTTCTCAGTTGAAAAGAGCTGTGGAAGTCATGGCGTCTGAGCCAAATACTTTTCACAAGTTCACAGTTTTTTCAAACATGGTATTAACTTTGACATATTGCTGTGTAGTACTGGTCAATCAGTGTAAACTGTGGACTAATCATTCAACATAATTAAATGTATGCAGGTAAAGCGCAGTGAGAGAATGTCAGGAGATATGCAGCAGAGGCTGGAAGACCTCCACTCTCTACAAGAAACTGCCAGAAGGAATTATATTAATATAGCTTCAAACAACGTTCTCTCATTGAAGCAGGTATATGTGAAAATATGTAATTTATTTAATTGATTTCACTGAGTTGCAAAATCTAACAACCAACTATTTCTGCAGGTAGTTGACTTGTGGAATCAATTTGTTCCACTCCTGAAACAAGCTGCAGACATAGTTACCCGCCAGTTACCGTCTATGCTTGATACATTGGACAGTAATGTTTCCTCATTAGTGAACAAATTAGACAACCTGGTTTCCAGAGCCACCTCTGGACTATATCTCGACCCTGACCAGAATGGCAAAGAAATGCTTGTCCGGCTGAAACCATTGTGCAGTCAATTCTATATGATTGCTGAGCAGTTGAATGATCAGAGCAGAGCCAGCCAAATTCTGAGAGGTAAGATAATGCGCTCAGGATCTTAAACACCTCTCTTCCAGTAGTTTTAATGCAATGGTTTCATGTCAGGGGTTTTATTTATTCTTTCAGGTCACCTACTGGATCTCACTTTTGTGACTGTAGCACAGCAGAATATTGAAGCAAGGAAAGGGCTCTGGGAGCTAATGAGCTTGTCGTCCTCAAAAATCCAAGAGTGGAAGCTACTAAAGTTCAGGAAGGTATGTAGTTATTAACACCAAACAGTTAATTTGATCCTGCATTTATATAACTTCTCCTGCATTTGCATTTTGCAGTTTGTGGTTGCTAAAACCCAAGACAAGGTTAGTGAATGGCTACAACAGGCAGAGGAATTTGCAAAAGTTGTACCCTCCCATGATCCTTTGCTACAGAAAACCCTACAGATTTTGCAGGGGTTCAACCAGCTACTCCCTGTGTTGAGTAAGCTGAGTAGCCCCACACTGAAGCAAAAGCACTGGAGAAACATCTCAAAGGGTAAATGACATAAACATACATAAGTGTCAGGTTAGTTTTAAATAGTTTTTAATTCGTTGGAACCTATAATATACATATATATATATATATATATATATATATATATATATATATATATATATATATATATATATATTACAAACCAACCATCAATTCCATTTCTGTAGGAATTGGTCTGCCGTATGACCAGGAATGGAAAATAACGGTGGCTGATCTCATGTCCAAAGAGCTACAGAGGGATCAAAGTAAAATCAACAAGGTTTAGTAACATTTGTTTACACTGGTAAACATGTAATGTGAAGACTTAACATTAACTGCTTTTCGATCATTATAAGCTATGGGGTGTGGATGTGCATTTGCTTCCAGATCTATCTAGATGCCAAAGCTGAAGCAGACATGGAACAGACATTCAGAGCACTTCAGAGACACTGGGAGGTGGCAGAATTCCATCATACCAGGTTCATTATTACTGTCCAGCAACAGCAGAGTCCTCCACTAGGTGATGTAAAGGAGAAAAATCATTTCATTTCCCATGTCTCACCTCAAAATGCACCAAAGCATCACATTAGTGATGGTGGTACCTTTACCATTATTGGTAAGTTATATAGACTCCCATATATACAGCTAATCTCAACTATTAATACAGACGTACAGTTACATACATACAATTTTTTTTCCTCACTTTTCCGTTTAGGTTTGGAGGCGCTTTTGGCTCAGACTAAGGAAAGTGTTCTGATCTTTTCTGATATGCTGCGTTCGCCACATGTTGCTGAGTTTCAGAAAGAGGTCCAACACTGGCTGCTGCTTTTACAAAAGCTAGGTATATTTGTGAGATCAACATAGAAGTCAACAATTGCAGTAGAGGGTGTTAACAAATGTTCATTTCTTGTTTTCTTTTGCCTTTAACTACAGATGAATTGCTTGATGTATTTGAGCGATATCAGCAGAAATGGATCTTTTTAAGCAGAACATTCAATGAAACGCGCTCCCAAAACTCTGATTTGGTATGTTTTTGATGTAATGCTTAATGATGTAATTGTTTAATGCAGTTTAAGTGAAACAATTTTCTCTAACTAATCAAACTTTCTTCTATTTTAGCAAGAGAAGTTTCACCCAGTGGATAAGGTATTTCGTGAAATCATTGAGATCACAGTTAATGACCCAAATGTGTCCAGTTTTGTTCGACTGAGTGAAACAACAAAGGCCAGTGACAATTTACAAGGACAGAGTCTATATGCTGCCTTTATGAATGGACTCACAACAATGGAGGAGATTTTCAGTCACTTACTCAATGTATTAGAGTCATCACGAAGCCAGTTCCCTAGACTCTACTATCTAAGTGATGGAGAAGTGATGAAACTTCTCTCTTTACAATTCCCAGCACCTTCCTCCCTTTTACCTCTGGTGCAGAAATGCTTCAACGGAGTAAAGCAGCTTGATGTTCAAGTTGAAGGTGATGTTTGCAGAGAAAATTATTTATCAGATCTTAGTAATGAACGAATGTGGGTTCATGGTGTATATGGAGAATTTGGTGAACACGTTCCCTTCGTCTGTCCTCTTGTTTCAAACCTCTGTCCTGTGGCTTGGCTTAGTCTCTTTGAGCAAAAATTATATCAAGCAGTGAGAAAGTTATTTCTGAAATGCTTAGCTGTCCAGCAAAATTCAAAGCTTGAAAATCTTCCTGGCATCCCAGACCTGATTGGGAATAGCAAGGGGAACAGTTCAGAAGTAGATCATGATCCTCCTTTACTTCTGAATCTAATATCTCAGTTTCCTTTGCAATGCATTTTGGTGGCAGAGGAGGTTTTGTGGTGTAGTATGGTCCAGAAGTCATCACATTGCACTACTACTGTTATGTGGATGAGAATCAAGTCCCAAAATGCAGCAAAACTGCAGTATTTGTGCCAGCTTATAAAAGAACAAGCTGCAAATTCAAATGAGAAACCATCCCTACGCACTTGCACAGCTCTGCGTGCCTTGGTTGTGCTAACCATGAAGCACTCTGGTCAAACCGATGGGCTTGTTGAAATAAAAGGAGATTTGGAGTCCTCTTTTGAATGGCACAAGCTTATGAAATATTACATCATTCCAAATTCTAATGCAACGACTTCTGATTTACTTCCATCTCAAGAGGATCAGTCTGTCTGTGTTGATATTCTGAGAACGCAATTGCCATATGGCTATGAATACATTGGACCTGAGAACTGGACGATGGTGACTACCCCTTCAACTGAGCAAGCTTATATGAGCATAATTCTTGCCCTATCAAGCTTCAAGTGTGCTTTCATCAGTGGGCCCCACATGTCAGGCAAACAGCATGCTGCTGTGCAATTGGGTTATGCTTTGGGACGACAAGTGGTCATCTTGAAGTGTTGTTCAAGCACTGGTTCCTCAGTTGTTTTCCAAATGCTTCTAGGTGCTTTTCAAACTGGGGCTTGGCTCATCCTTGATTCTGTGGATTTGTTGGGACAAGGGACATTGTCTGAGCTGGGACAACATTTGACCGAAATTCATCAACATTTATCAGCAGTTCAAAGTCAAACACAAGAGAAAGGACATGAGTTGTCATCCACAGTTGGAAAGTGTAGCAGTGGAGAATTCATCAATAAGTTCAATAGTACAGTGAGTGAGGTGGAATGTCACACTGCTGGAAAAATGTTTTGGGCCAATCTAACTTATGGATGTATCACAATCTCAGCTAATGGCTACTCAACTGAGATACCAGAAAATTTGAGAGCTGCAATGAGGCCTGTCGCAATGATGCAGCCACACTACAGAATCATTGCAGAAGTGATGTTGGTGTCGTTCGGATTCTCTGAAGCAGCTACCATAAGTCGCCGCCTGGACTCTCTCTTTAGCCTTGCTAAGGATTCACATTGCCTCCCTGATTTTGTCAGTGGAAATCAGACCTCTTGGCTGGTCCTTCTCAAAAATGTGGTTGTTGCCTCTGGAGCACATTTACATCTCTCTCGTCATTTGAAAGAAAGTGATAAAGGTACATTTTTTTGTCAAAATGAAACCAGATCTACAAAAACAAATCTTGAAACAGTGCCAGAGAAGGTCAAGTCCAATGCAATTATGAATGTGAAGTTAGAGGAGCAAGCAGCAATCAAAGGAGTTCTGTCAGTCATGCAGTATACAGTGTCAGATCCAAAGAGAGCATCACAGTTTTATATCATATTTGAGGCAATCTTTCCAAAAGTGAGGTCCATTCCAAGTCTTCAACAGTTCATTGAAGAAGGAGAACAAAGTGTGCTTAGAAATGCAGTGAAAGAGGAGTTGGATAAACAAGGATTTTATGCAGACACACAAATGCTTCACAATGTGTTTATCCTGCATCAAGCTCTGAAGCTCTCAAATGTTGTAGTGCTTGTTGGACCAGCAGGTAGTGGCAAAACAACTTTGTATCAAGCCCTTGTAAGTGCACTTCAAAAACTTTCCGGGGATCTGGAAGTTGAATCTACTGGTGATCCTAAAGGAGATCTTAAAGACATCTATCATCATTTGTCTATGTCATGTTGGACCTCTGTGAGCACCGAGGTCATATTCCCCAATACCTTGTCCCACAAACAGTTTTTTGGTGGTTATTTTGGCATGGACAACTCCTGGTCTGATGGAGCTTTCACTAAAGCATTAAGAAACTCAGAGCAGTCATTGCCAATCGACCCTTTCAAAAGAAAGAAAACTTTGCAAAAACAGCAAGTGAAATGGATTGTGTTGGATGGTGATCCATTTGGCAGACCTGCTTGGTTGGACTCTTTGACTACTCTTTGCAATCTTGAACATCCTTATCTGTACCTTTCATCAGGAGAGAAAATTGAGTCATCAAAACTGAAAATACTAGCTGAGGTCACAAACCTTGGTGATTCAACCCCCTCTGTAGTGACACATGCTAGTCTGGTATATGTTTCTGGAGAGAACCTGTGGAGATCTGTGTGGAAGTGTGAGATGGATGTGCTCTCTAGTGAGCATAATATGGACAAGATTACTCTGGAAATGTGGAGTCACCTTGCTGAAGACCTTTTCTCTGACACACTAGCGTTTCTCAAAAACAAAGCACTTTCTCCAGCGCTGGCCAGTGATGGATGTGAAGGCAGACATTCATCTGGGATTACTGATGGTTTGCAGGAAATAATGTCCTTTATTAAGATTCTTTGTGTACTTTTGGAGCATTCTGGAAAATCAGAAGACTTGAAATACACTCCAAGGAAAACGGAAACAACAGGTAGAATTCCACACACAATTTTATCTCATCAGTTGTACAAATCTATGCATTATGGCTGATTCTTCTGCTTTGGACACTTAGCTGGGGGTTGATTTTTATTAAAATGAACAGATTTTAACTTTTTTTTTTTTGTTATAAGAAGATCACATTAAAACATATTTGGAAACTTTTTTTTACTTTCATTTATTTTATTACTTTTAAATTGTCAAAATCAAATGAATTTAACTAGTGAGAGTAAGAAAAGTGTTTTTTAAGAGAAAACTCCCTATAGTTTCTATATAGTTGAAGGAACAGCCTTTCTAGGTTCAGAGAATATCATTGTTTGACCTATTGAAACGTTTACTTGATTAAGACACTTATCATCACATTTGTATAAATAATTTTTTGTTAACAATGCATATAAATGTACCTTTCACATTCTCTGTTCACAAGATAATACACAAGTTGTCCAGCCACCCTGCAGTGATGCCATTACTCCCTCTACTCAATGGGGCTTGCAAGCAAGAAACCTCTTCATTGTAGCTTACATTTGGGGATTTGGAGGACATTTGCATCCTAGGTATACATGTAATTCATCTGTGAAGATACTAAATTCTAGAAATTATGATACTGAAATTGTGTAAGATTTACTTTGAACATTTCACAAATAATTACAAAGAAAAGTCAAGGAACACATAGACTTAAGTAAACATTTTGAAGTTGCAGACTGAAATAGTATGTTCCTGCTCCATACTCCAAAAATCCTTGTTTTGTTACAGTGAATATAAAAGAATATGCCTGTTCTCATTGTAGACACTGGCCACATTTTGATATTTTTGCACGGGAGGCCCTACATAAGAGCCATTGTGAAGTTGAGACTCCACCAGAAGGCACGGTATTTGAGCATTTCTTTGAATTCAGTGAAATGAGAGACACGACCAATTTCATCAACTGCAGTAGGCGTAAGAGTCCACAGCTCTTTCAGTCTGTGCCTCAGGTTTGCCTTTTTATCCCATTGAGTACATAATAACATCAAGATTATATTTTTCCTCAATCAGTCAATTAAATTGTATCTGTACTTCTTTCCTGTGATATAGTACGAAATACATGCATATCTACTGGACATGCTTCTGGATGCTCAACAGCCAGCACTTCTTGTGGGAGAGTCTGGCTCTGGCAAAACAATGCTGTGCAAGTCTTTAATATCACGAGCAAGACCACACATGCATTTAAAAGCCAGTCCAGGCCTTCACCGTTCTGACTTGTGCAAGGCACTCAAGAAATTTAGATACCAGGGCACTCAAATAAACAACATGAAGGTCTTAAAGCAGCCAGACCTTCTTCTGTTCATTGATGACCTTAATGAAGCACCATTTGGTGAGTTACAAAAAAAGTTACATTGAGTCAGCTGCTGGAACATCTGTTTTAATAAACCAAAATCTCAATCATCCATATATATCTTTCATTATTTTCTAATTATTTGCTTGAGCTCCTGAAATAACATTATAAACGAGTACAATATGGTAATCATATCATATATTGTATTCTAGAAAGTTTTTCGGTAACACTTTATTTTGATGGTCCCTTTTGAACATTCTAGTGACTATAAGTAACTTTGCAACTACATGTCAACTAACTCTCATTAGAGTATTAGTGTACTGTCTGCTTAATATCTGATAACTCTTTATTGTGATGGTCCTCCAACAGACAGTCTACTGACTATAAGTAACTTTGCAACTACATGTCAACTTATTCTAACCCTAACCCTACCAGTGTACTAATACTCTACTAACACTAATGAGAGTTAGTAGACATATAGGTGCACCGTTACTTATAGTCAACAGAATGTGTTAAAGGGACCATCCAAATGAAGTGAAACCGATTTTTCTTCTTGAAAAACATAATTAGTAATACTTCTAATCTGATTTCAGACAGCATCAATAATCATCATGAAGCACATTTTCCAACTTCATTGACAAAAAAAAAAAACTTTAACAGAAGGTAAACATTATATGCACTTAAGCTTGCGTCTCTGTTATTTTTTGCAGATGCTTATGGAAAGACATCAATGACTCTAGAGACATTGCGTCAATGTATTTCTAGAGGTGAAGTTTTGATATCCGATGGCACTCACTTCAAGCAGTTTCAATCAAGAGCAATTCATTTTCTAGGCACTTGCAGTGCTCTTAATGCAGGCAAGAACAGTCGGATGTCTCCACGGCTCTCTCGACTCTTCACCACGTTGTCTCTCCCAAGCATGACTTCTGAAATCCTGTTTTCTATTCATTCCTCGAAATTGCAAACATGGCTGAAAGAAATACAACCCATGCAGAGGGTTGCAGATATAGCAAACTGCATCATATCCTCAACTCATGACATGTACTTTTCAGTGCGTGCATGTTTTAATGCTGCTTCACATAGTTCAAACTTCATCTTTTCTTTGCATGATATTCATAAAGTGTTTCAAGGGATGTACCTCTGGAGGCCAAGGCTTGATGTCCAGCAGGCTCTTCAGAGTAGTGTAGGTTTTAGGAGTTTCTCTTCAGCTGAGAAAAAAGTATTTTTTCCATCTGTTGTTGGTCATGTAGCTCTTGATCTCAACATTGCCCGTCTGTGGATGCATGAGTGTTTGCGCACTTTTGGTGATCGCCTAGCTTCAGAGGAGGCATGCCGAAAATTTATCTCAGTTTTAGCTGAAGTTTCTGAGAAGAGTTTTGGCACTAGATTGTCAGCTGATTCCCAAACACCTTCAGCAGATATATCAAGCCCTACAGATCAATCATCTGTGTCAAACAAACATAATGGAAACCAGCAACGGGATTCAACCCCTTCCCAGTTGGAAGATAATGTGATTCCCTTGCTTGGAATGACAGAAGTTCAGACAGAGAGGGAAGAGAGCAATGTTGTAGAGAGCAACTCCAGCTTGTATAGCCAAGGAATTGGTGAGGATGGATCCTCATACAGTAAAGATGAAGTAAAAGATGATGGACGTGTTGAGAGAGAACCAGGAACATCAGAGTGTAAATCTGAATCTCCAACTGAATACTCAAGTTGTTCATTTCAAATGTTGTTTTCTTCTCATTCTGAATCTGGTGAAAACAGATATGACTGCATAAACCAAAAACCAGCTGCATGTAAAGAGTTTCTGCAGCTTCTACAAGAAACAACTTCTTCCATCCAGAATTTGATCTTCAGTCCAGAACTTTGTGAGACATTGAACAAAATTCTTCAGCATCATAATTTTAAACGCAACTGTATGTATCTGGAAAGAGATGTAGATATGTTGCTGGACCAACTGGTTCATACTATTGAAAGCAGAGAGGAAAATAAAATGGAAAAGTCTGATGACACTTATTATAGTCCTAAATGGGCTGCGCATCACCAGAACATTCATCAGCTTGTGCATGTCATCCGGGCTTTTCTTATTCCTGGTGGACACGGGGCTCTGTTTGGAGCAACAAAGAAAACAGGCAGAAAGACCACTGTTCGTCTTGCAGCTGCTCTGACAGGATACCAACTAATTGAGGTTCATCCAGGAAATGAGACCAAGTTGTGGGAAATGATGAAAGAGGTTTGGAGCCGAACTGGAGTGGATGCTGGACATTTGGTTTTACTGGTTCATGGGAACACCAGCCAGGTTGTTAAGGATGAACTTCTGGTAATGATGGCGAATGGAATCTTCCCTGGACTGTATTCAGATGAAGAACTGAACAATGTGAAGCTAAGGATGAAAACATGGAGTCATTTGAGGGATGACCAAGCTCTTGAAATGTAGGGTATAAGTATAATTTCATATAATTTATTTGAGATACTGATGTTGTTTCAATGTATTCTTTAATTAAGCTTAGTTATTTGTTCAATATTTTTTATCTTATTATTGTTTTTTTTGTGAAATTTTATACTTGGATTTCTTGTGATTTTGAAGCAGATCAAGACATTGAAAGTAAAGATGAACCAATATTAAAATTCATGAAGATACTGATAAATTAATACTTATTTCAATGTTGTGGCTGATAACCAGTAAATGACTGGTGTCAAAGTTTGGAATATGCTATTTTGTTTAAATAAATTAATAAATCACAAAAATAAATAAAAACTAAAATCAATCATTTTAAATGCTGCAGGTGAATTTAGGCCTCACATATTCAGTACTTTATAATGTACAATATGAACATTTTTATTTGAGATCTTCTAAAATACATTTAACAGTATTTTAGAATTCGTTTTTTCAAAGATTAACTTTCAATTAGTAGACATCAAAAGTAATCTCAATGTATTATTTGACAACAGCATAGGTAATCTTACTGTAAAAATAGGAGGAATGAACAAGCACAGTTAAATATTCAGTATCAAGCGATACCAATATTCTCTGATACCAAATATTCAGTATCAAGTAATCAATTAATTATTTAATATTGGCTGATAACTGATATATTACTGATATTGTGTGTTTATTCCTAATTGAAGGTAAAGCTATTGTGATATAATTTACTTTTTTGCAGGTATTTCAAAAACATCCAAAGAAATACGCACGTATTCCTTCTTTATCCTCTCCTCCCGGACCATCATGAGAGACAAACCGGAAAATCTTCAGATTTGGAGACGCATGTCACCAAGGCTGTGAGTCTCTGCTGCTGTGTAGAAGTGTATCAACCTTGGACCTCTAAGTCTTTAGCTGAAAGTGCCTTGTATCATTTAAAAGCCAGTGAGCAGATATCCGTGACAGAAAGTACAGGTGAATCTGTTGAATATAATCATATTTCTAATTTTAACAAATGGATAATTTTGTGAATTTTAAAACAAGAGTTTGTGGTTTTTTTTTATTGCATTTCTAGTTGCCAAGGATAGCTTAGCTTATAGTATTTCTAAGGCCATGGCAGGAATACATCTATCGGCTACAAAATACGCTGTCACACTGCTTCATCTTCAACCGTTTGGCCCTCGGTCCTACATTGAGCTAATGGATCGCTTCTTCTTTCTCTGCCGCCACCTCTTTGAGCAAAGCGGAGTTCATTACAACCGGTGAGAGGACTGCTAGTACAGATATTGTATTTAAACACATACACTACCGTTCAAAAGTTTGGGGTCAGTTCGTTTTTCTTCAGCAAGGCTGCATTACATTGATCAAATGTGACAGTAAAGACTTTTATAATATTTCAAATAAATGCTGTTCTTTTGAGCTTTTTATTTATAAAATAATCCTGGAAAAAATGTATAATGGTTTCCACCAAAATATTAGCTCAACTCTTTTTAACTGTGATAATGATAAGATTACTGTAGTTGTATTAAATAAATGCAGCCTTGACTATAAGAGACTTCTTTTAAACCATTATAAAACTTTTTAACATTATATGCATGTATGAAATGTTTTTTAAAAAAATGTATTGTGTTTGTTTCTTGTTTTTTTTACTTACTTATTAGATTGGCAAAAGTGCTAGCAGATGTGAAGGTCATTACCGACACAGCTGCAAGGGACACTCGGGACGTTCTGAGCTTAAGGGTCAAATGTGAAGAAAAACAGAAGGTACATATCAGCAGCAATGGTTAAATGGAGAAGCAGTAGGATGTAGTTGTAAATTATGTTCAAAAAGTGATTTTACTTTGTTCAGGCTCTCTGAGAAAATGGAGCAGTGGTTGGACCTAAAACCTTTGTGTCAATAGCTCAGATCCAAAATTATCCTTATTTCCTTTTTTTTCTCACTATTATAAAGTATGCATTCATGTGTCATTGCAGTGTCTAGACCAGCTGCAGAGATCGGTGGAAGCGTCACAAAAAATCTGGAAACAAACCCGTCACCAAAGTTTGCGGGAAGAAGAGTGGCTTTCCAATCTAGAGAATCAGTCACATCGTGTTCAGCAACAAGTTCAAGATGCCTTTAAACAGGTCTGGTTTTATTATTATGATCACAAATTGGACAAACTGAAATGGGATTTTCACTGTTGCTGGTTGTGTGCAGGTGAGTCCACTGTACCGAGCAGCTGTGGATGCACTGCAGTCTTTGAGCCAGTCTGACTTGGATGAGATGCGGCACTACAGGATGCCGCCTGATGGAGTCGTCATGGTCATGGACATTATATGCATGTTATTCAACCGTCCATGTGGCTGGGACAGTAGCAGACAACTTTTGGTGCAATCCAGCTTCTTTCAGGTAAAAAATAATCCCTTACTGAACGCTTTGAAGGAATACTTGTTTTGAGTTTTGTATCATTTCCCTCTTATGCTCAAACAGGAACTGGAATTTTTCGACTGCTCTAAATTAACTGATGAGACGATTGAAAAGTTGGCTCATATAACACAGGCACCAGCCTTTCAGCCAAGCTCTGTGCGAGATGTGAGCCAGGCTTGTGAATCTTTGTGTCGCTGGGTGACAGCAGTATACAAGTATGCTTGTGTACAGCGCCACATGGCACCTCAAAAGGCTAAGAAGTGCAATTTAGATGAGCTCATGGCTGAGAGTCTAGCGCGGTTGAAGGTTACGAGGCTGCAGGAGGAGTCAGAGCGGAAAAGACTAGTTGAATTGGTGAGACAACAGGAGCTCAACAGACGAGACACGGAGTTGCTGAAGGCCCAGCTTAGTACCGCAGAGGCTGAAGAGAGAGAGTCGTGTGCTGCTCTCAAACTGGTTGAACATCACATTAAAGATTGGACATCAGAAGGAAAGGTAGCTAAAGTTGTTGATGGGTATTTCAACAGAATTTTTCAAGTAATATGCATATTGATCAAATGAAACTAGACAAGTAATTATTTGACTTAATATTTTGGTGTATTACAGGAAGCAGAGTTGGCTAAACAATGCATTGCAGGTGATGCCCTGATTTTGGCAGCTGCTGTAACTTACTTGGGTCCGTTCGGGCCTGATGTTCGACTAGAGCTTCTACAGAAGTGGCACAAACTTAGTCTGACTGGTGAAATTCAAATGAAATACCCAAGTGCAGCGCTTTTCAGTGATGCCCCAATCACAACTTGTGAACACTTCGTGGCCATTCCCATCAGTAAGACATTTCAAATTGCTTTAAATCGAATACTTGGACTAGATCTGCATCGCATCCATGGAGATTCCTCTGATCTGGTCCGAAGTGTTCTTCACTGGGGGAACAAAGTTGCTTGGGCTCAGCGCTGCCTTCTGCTAGCAGATCATCATAAAGATGAGGAACCTCAGACATGGTTTCCTCCTGGTCAGTATGAAAATCTGTCTTTTTGTTAATATGTCTTACTGCTTAGAAATAGGCCTATCTTTCAGTTATAGTGACATTTATTTTTAGGTCGATATACAAGAGGTGAAGAAAAAGGTTATAAGGAGGATAAATATGGACTTATAGTTTCTGCTGATGATCCAGAGTTACTTGATAAACTAAATCACGGAGCAAAAAAAGGTCAGTCATGTGCGATGTCTTCTTTCGTTTTGATTTTTAGTTTCATTTTTAAATCTACACTGTGAATTATTTTAATCTCACCTTGCTTTCATCCACTGCAGGTCTAAAAGTATTGGTGATGCATATTGAACGAGCAATTTCAAACCTACAAATCCTTCAGGAGTTTGTTACACCAGCCAGTTCTCCTGGTCAGAGCCACCCAGTTAAAACTGCTTATCCTGACTTTCACCTTGTAATGAGCACTTCCCTTTCAGTTCGAACTCTGATACATGGTGAGTGATTAAGAATGTTATATCATGTTGATTCAGACTGGATACTCACTGTATGATCCTTTTAGAAGTCTCTAAAGCAGGAATTTTCCAAAAAAAATGTCCTACCATGAACCTCCAATGATTGTAGGACCCCCTTCCTAAAAAAATAAAGGCATCTATGTACATTTTCATTTATCATTTATTTAATTTTATATCTATATTTAAAAATATATATATATATATATATATATATATATATTATATTATATTTGGTAACACTTTATTTTGATGGTCCCTTTTGAACATTCTGGTGACTATAAGTAACTTTGCAACTACATGTCAACTAACTCTCACTAGAGTATTAGTAGTATGCTTAATATCTGCTTTCTCTATATTGTGATGCTCCCCCAACAGACTTTCTACAGACTATAAGAAACTTTGCAACTGCATGTCAACTTATTATAACCCTAACCCTACCAGTCTACTAATACTCTATTAACACTAACACAATGAGAGTTAATAGACATGTAGGTGTGCAACGTGAAATGGCAAGAGAATGTTTTAATGGGACCATCAAAATAAAGTAAAACCTTTATATTATATTAATTATATTATATTAGTTATATTATTGAAAAGCAACATATTTAGAATTATTCGTGTAGTGTTTTCGCAATAAATATAGTCCAAATATCAGTTCTACAGAGAAAATTGCCTTTCATCCCATAGTTGCAATCTTTTTTCCACAAAATGTATTTCTTACTATTAAGTAACTAGTATTCTCAATAGAATAAATTGATATTAATCTCATAATTTTAAAATGTGTTAATCATGTATTTTAATATCTTAAGTGAACATGTTAACTTTGACAGCCCTAACAAAAAAATTTTACATAGACTGGCAGCACCTATTTGGGTTACCAATGAACTAGTTTGAAAACCCCTGCTCTAAGGTGTCGCCTTTTAATCAATTATTTTCCACATTTTCTGCTAGAAATTCACCCTTCTTTCCTGGAGGAGGTTCAAATGATTGATCTTTCTCCAAGCACATCTGAAGTTCGGGACCTTATTTTGACAGAACTCACGCAAACTATGTGTTCAGAACTATGGAAACAACATCACCAAATACAGACAAAAAAACAGATGCTTCAGCATAAACTTTTTCAAAACAAGGTTGGCTGGTCAAGAAGTTCAGATCTTTTTGGAAAGCTAAGCTTTATGAAATATTCTTAACAGTACATGTCCTAACTTCAATTTTATTATGATCGCAGATTTCCTTGATGGAGTATGTCATGCATGCATCTGCACCACTTCTCCAGAACCCTGAGTTCCTTCCACACGTGTATACATGTCAGAGTGTCTCTATTGAACTTGAGACAGAAATCAAGGAGCTATCTCAAGAGATAGATCAGCAAAAAACCCTGATGGATGATTTTTATCAAATAGCAGAGCTCACCTTATCCCTTTACAATGCTCTCCAGGATGTGGCCCGACTTTCACCATGTTATCTTTTCACTCTTCACGGATTCCTGCACACGTTACGGTCAGCTTTAGCTCTGGAGAGCCCAGACGTGAGGTTTCACAGAGAGATGGAGCCCAGAGCTGTCAAATCAGAGATTACCTACAGGATTGTGTCTCATGTCTTTTCTCAGTATAAACCCCGCTTGTTCCAGACCCATTCTGCTTTATTTAGATTATTGGTATCTGTTGCCGTTATTGTGCACAGTGAGGGCTGCCCTGAAGTAGAAAGAGTCACTTTCCTCAGAGGATTAAGCAATTGGAAATCTTCAGAGTGTTTTTTATCACCATCCGCACAATCTATCCCCAAGCTGCCAAGCTGGATTCAAACACACTCTCGAGATGATGTCTATCTATTAGAGACGATTGCACCCTTCAGGGGTCTCGTGTCATCTCTGGTAAATTCGCCCAAGCTATGGCAGGAATACGTGCGGTTTCCTTCCTCCACAGTGATTGGACCAGTCCCTTGTCAGTCTCACTCTCATTTGTCCACAATGCAGCGGGCTATTCTCTGGAAGACGCTGTGTCCTCATTGGCTAGCAGCAGTGGAAGAGGACCTTACAGCCTGTGCGCAAGGACATATGCTGCATTCATTTGCTGAAGACCCTCAAATGGGCTCTGTGGAAATGATCTCCAACCTTTTGTCCAAGAATGAAGGTCCTGTAGTTGTACATTTACCAGATAAAAATGAAGTGCCAGTAAGCATCTACCCTCTCCACTTGATTAAACAAGTTGCTCAGTGCCAAGCGGATAACAAAGGGGTAAGTTATTTGAAATAAAATATAAATATCTGATGACAAACTTAACTGAAACAAAAATGTTACATTTTGAAAATGCTTGGGCAACTAACGTTAACCAACTAAAGTACTAAAATGACGAAAAAGAAAAAAAACCAATTAACAATAAATAATATAAAAAAGAACAAAAACAAATTAAAATGTAACTTAATTTAAAACTAGGCACTACTAAAGGCTAGGCACTAAAACTAGGCACTACTAAAAGTAACACTGATTAGTAGAAATTACCATGGATGGTGTAGTGGTTTAGGCTCATGGCTGATAGCCAAAAGGTTGCTGGTTCGATTCCTTCAAGGAGCCACATTGTGTCCTTGAGCAAGGTACTTCCTCCAGGGGGATTGTCAATCTAATAAGGTCATGGCACTGTTCTATGAATGCCGTGGAAACAAATCTCACTGGCATAGTCATGTGGAAATAAAAAAGATCTATTTTTAAAAGTCAGAGCTTTGGCCTAGTGGTTAGTTCATGTGCTCTGTGCTGCTCAATCCAACTTGTGACATTTCCTCTCCTTTTCACATCAGTTCATGACCTTTCTCTCTCCCTATCCATTTCTACAGTCGATCCAAACCATTCTCATTGCTTAACCGTTCCATTCAGTGCTGTATGGTTTCATTATCCACTGTGAGGCTGATAGCAGAGCTTTTTGGGATGTAATACAAATGCGTCAGTTGTTGCCTTTTTAACGCAGGAGTTTACAGACTCGAGGCTGTGAGGGATAGACATCTGTCTCTTCAGTGGGTTGTACTATTATTTAATGTGTTTTTGGATTGTTCTGCTGAAGGAACACTGCAAAGATATCTTTCTAAAAAAAAAAAACTCCAGACAACATGAGCTATGGAAATTAAAAGTGATCTAGAAGCTTTATACAGCTTTTTACAGTGGATACCATTGAAAACATGGTAAGTTTTCTCCCTCACAGCCTCGCTTTCATATCTGTCATGGCGCTGCTCTGAATAAGGTCTTTAGCAATGGCCTTATGTAGGATGAGCAGTTATTTCTTTTAATTTTATTATTAACTTGTGTCTATTTTGCTCAAATAGTGCACTTGGCCAGTTACAGAGAAACTGGTAGCCAGGCAACAGACAAGTGTCCAATCCTGAGTGGCGACATCACTACATTACTACAGTTAGCCAACCGTGCTGAGAATTACGGGCCGGGTTTGTAATCATGCCTTGCCAAACCAAGCTCAAGTAGAAAAATAATTGGTATCGTTCCTTGCTGTTCTTAGATCCGTTGACAGTGGAAAAATGGCTCATGAAAAATATATATATTTCTTTAGGTTATCGTGACCATACATGCTGAGAAGGGGTGATCATTATTTTATAATGAATATAACTATGCCTTTAAATTATGTAGCAGCCTGTCATTATTGTCAACAGGTGAAGCTGAGTGTTATTTCTTTTGGATCTGGTTGTCATCGAGAAGCTGTTCTTTTGGCACTGGACAGCGCTGTCCAAAATGGCCACTGGTTAATCCTGAACAACTGTCATCTGCTGGAATGTTGGGATGTCAGAGTTGTGAACAAGTTAACACAAGTAGTGTCCTGCACTACAAAAGGTGACACTAATGATCATACAAACTACACCTACAAACTGCACAGACTTCATTTTCTCACTGTAAACCACCTGTGCATTTGACAGATTTGGAGACAGATGGTGGGCTTCCTCTAAGCGGTGGAAGTGCAGAAAAACTGCATCCCCAGTTCAGACTGTGGCTCATAACTAAAGTTGACAGACCTCACTCAGTCCCAGGTAGGCATTACACATCATAATCAGTAAAATGTCTGCACCATGGTGTAATGAAAAGGTCGACATAAAATAAAACTAACCATATTTATTTTCTTAAAGGCACAATATGTAAGATTATTAGATTAAAATATCCAAAAATCACTTGTTAAATGTTATATATTTTGTTGACTTGTGTACTTACTTGTGTACAGTATCCCAAACATTTCCAACAGTGTATAAATCGAGAGAAATAAGTCATTTTAACCAGGACACGGACCGTTTCCGTGCGTCGCCTGTCAATGACATCATACCCGCGTTTCCCTCTATTTCCAGTTTTACTTTCGTAGAAACCATGGAATCACCAAAGACACTTTAATATATTTGGTGTTTTATTAAACAGGTGAGCAACTGTTTGGATACATTTATCAACAGAAAACTAATCATTGTTATATAGTCTTATTGTTTGAATGAGTTGTTTTCTTGATTTACCGCGAGTACCATGTTTTTACCATGCCTCAGAAACAGTGGCTAATATAACATAAACAGAAAGAGATCATGTCTTTCATTAGTATTCACTCCTGCGACCTCGTTCAAATTTAATACATTATCTCATCCATTAACATGATTTCTGCCCGATTCCGTTGCATCCCTTTCCATCGGCTGTGGAGTTGAAGATGACAGCTTCAATGAATCCACGCTTATTAACAGAGTCATCAACCTACGCCTTTGTTTTGAATAATCATTTTTTATTATATGATGTCATTACAACAGTCTTGACAGCAGTCAATCACTGCATTGCTGAACCATAGTTTCGAGTATCGATATAGTATCTGGCCTTTCCAATGAACACAAGAACACGCAGAAATATCACACAACTTAATCCAAATATTTTAATCAAATCCGCAATCCTTCAAATTTTTTTTGAAGAACCAAATTAACTAAAGATCAATTATCACGATTAGAAGATCTGGCATCTGTCAAATCATCTCAGATGTATTAAGCGAAGTACGAAGAACAGACCCCAGGTCTAAAGAAAGAAAAGAAGCATTTTTTCCTTTTCAGAGAAAGTAAATGGGTTGATTGCAGTTCTGGAGTCTACAGCATACAAATGCTCTCTGATGTACATAATCTATTATCTGACACAGCTGCTGTTCGGATTAGAGCCCTACACGTGGTGTGCGATTCCTCCTGGGACCTGAAGGATGAATTGTGGTCGTCAGTAAAACAGACACTCTTCTTCTCTCCTGAAGACACTGTGCACATTCAGTGTGCCATCCTGCACTCTGTCCTGCTGCAGAGACAAACATTCAAACACCTGGGTCAAGGACAGCTTTACCTTTGGTGAGGATTTGAACTCTTATCACTGTACAATACATTATAAATCATTCTAACTCAATCTGTCTTCCATTCATAGGACTCAGGAAGATCTACTTGCTCTGATTGATGCACATCACCGCATAACCAAACACTGTAGTGATCCCACTGAAGCATTAGAGTACATAGCAGGTACTGCTGGCACATGAAATGCTTTAAAATCATTTTCTTGGTTCAATACAAATTATGTTGGTTGATCTGTTCTCTCAACAGGTCACCTGGTTTATGGGAGCCACATGTCAGACCATGCTGATCTAGCAGCTGTGCAGAGTGTGGTTAGGGCATGTCTAAGTCAGCCGTCTACATCATGGGGACGTGGCCAACACATTCTTTCAGATATCATTAACTTTACAGGAAGATTTGGTATGCAAGCACACACTATCACTTAAATTTCCAAAAACTATATAGCAGTGGTTCTTGGCCAGGGGGCTTTAGCAAACTTCCAAGTGGTCCAAAATTATTTGGGGAAAAAAAAAGGGAAAACAAGCTTTAAAGAGGACCTATTTATCCTTAGGCATGCTTCTCCCCAGTCTGAAAAGTCATCTAAATGAATACATCTTAAATCTAAAACATTTCTTTCTAGTAAATTGTTAAACAATATATATTTTTAAATCCTTATAATTTATTCTTGTCTAATAAATCACAGACAGCTGAAAAAGTCATGTAAATTAATTGGCTAAAAAACTGTTTAACATTCTTTTGTTCATATTTAGCTCTTAAAACATTTCTTATTCTGAAATTTAATTATTCTAATTATACTATATAATTATACTATTTTATATTATAATTATAATTATATTATTTTAATTATAGCCTACTTATTTAAGTTACTCATTTTTATATGGCACTCTTAAGATTCTGTTAAAAAAAAAAACATTTTTACAACAAAACTTTGTCAATACTACAGATGTACCAGAGGAAACCTATTTGCCTAAAGGGGAAGGGGGTCTTCAAATATTGTTGTGGACACTCGTGGGGCCTTGGAGTCAAACATTTAAATGAGAACCACTGTTATATAGTACTTTTTAAGTTTCCTATAATAATTAAATATTTAAATGCTTCACTTACGTATTTATCACACACATTTATCAACTCTTCAATTTTTTTCCCCATGCAGAAAATGGGGGTCTATTGAAAGACTTGAGACATCATATTCAAAGTATCACTAGCAGTACGGACCCATTAATTCTGGGCTTTAGTCCAGGTATGGCAGGTGAACTGGTGAAGCTAAAAAGTCATACACTCAACATTCTACTGCATCAGTCACAGAATATTTATGCTGATGTCAGAGGAGACACCAGGCTTTTAATGCCATCCCAAGAACTTCCAGACTATAGAACGGCTTGGGAAAGGTTGCTATCTTTACAAGACAAGCTGAGGAAAATAGACATTGGCATGGGAATGGAATCTGCTTCTCTTGGTCCATTGCGTTGTTTCTTCCTGGCAGAGTGGGAGCGTCTGGATTCGCTAGTGTCTTCCCTCCTTTTAAACAATTTTCAGCCAGTTAAATATAACATGACGAGCTCCACTGCAGCATATCTAACATCATCAGCTCTCTCATGTCTGGAGACTCAAGCAGACCTGCTCAGATCGTACCTGTGGGAGAAGTCATCCAGTATTGCACCTCATGTTTATCGACTGGCTGCCTTTCTCAATCCCAGAGGCTTTCTGGTAGCGCTGATCAGAGATGCAGCCCACAACCAAAAGAAGGATATCAGTCTTTACTCTTTGCATTTCAAGGTAAAGCTCAGTTTTTCAAACACAGCCTGGAAAGATCAGCCAGATAGATTCCACAAATAGGGTACAAAATAGAATCTGAAACTCTTTAAAAAGAGGTAGTTTTTTTGTCAGTAAACAGAGGTGCTTAACCTAGAGATTGAAATGTTGATTCTTTTAAATAGTTTTTTTTATAAGTTAAGCAATCTTTGCAACTTGTTTCTCTGATTTGTGTGATTTTCAAAATAAAATAGAAACATTTAAATTAAATTAAAATATTATTAATAAAAAATGCCAGAATGGATAACATGGTTAAAAAACAGGGTTAAAATGTATCATAAATAATGCTGTCACTCAATAAGGGCTAGCTAGTTGGGAATAAATTGCCTTTTAATTATTGATACTTATATTTACCATGAATTGAATAAAAATATATTAGCTGTCAGCACTTCAATTTGTGTAAAAATGTAACAAAATATTATGGAAAAAAGGCAAAATATAGACATTGGATTTGTTTCAAACTAGCTTAATTTCACGTTATTTAACAGTTTATCAAATTAAACTGTACACTCACCAGCCACTTCATTATGTACATCTTGCTAGTAGCTAGTTGGACCTCCTTTTTCCTTCAGAACTGCCTTAATTCTTCATGACATAGATTCAGCAAGATGCGGAAAACATTCCTTAGAGATTTTGGTCCATATTGACATGATAGCATCACACAGTTGCTGTAGATTTGTCGGCTCTATGCATGATGTGAATCTCCCTTCTGCTTCTCCTCTTCTGCTGCTGTATCTCATCTGCTTTAAAACATGACATGGTATGCATTCAAGAGAGATCGTCTTCTGCAGACCTCAGTTGTAACAAGTGGTTATTTGAGTTACTGTTGCCTTTCTATCAGATGCTTAGTTAGAACTTCAGCAGATCGTCTTGACCATGCCTACATAACTAATCTGATGATGCATTGCTGCCATGTGATTAACTGATTAGATATTTGCATTTACGAGCAGTTGAACTATTGTACCTAATAAAATGGCGGGTGATTGTAGTTCTTTCAAGACTAAAAAACAAACAAACATGGAACTTTGCCTCTAACCAAAGTACACCAATGTATACTGTATTCATGGAAAGTGCCATACGATTTACCTAGCTTGTTTCTCCTTTTTTTCACACAGGTGCTACATGATGCGGTATCACCATCCTCTCCACCCCCAAGTGCTATATGTCTGTCTGGACTGGAGCTGCAGGGGGCGCTGTGGGATCCAGGTTCTGGAGTTCTTACAGACACTCAGTCCCCTAAACTTTCACCTTTCCCACCCCTCTGGGTCAGTGTTGAAGAGAGCAAACGTGACAGGATCTGTTCTTCTAAAAGCTCATTCTGTAATGCACCATCCCTGTACTACTGCCCCCTGTATGTAGACAGACAGACTGCAAATGAAGGTCAGGGTCTCTCTGATGACAATATTATCACACATGTTCCACTTGCAACAAGATTGGATCCAATACTCTGCACAATGAGACGTGTTAGGTTAACCAGTACTCTCTCACAATAAACCCTGTAAGGAATGGCTTATGCTCTATGAAAAAAAGTAAAATTATATATTATAACGTTATAGCAAAATATTTAACTTGCAGTGTGTGTGTGTGTGTGTGTGTGTGTGTGTGTGTGTGTGTGTGTGTGTGTGTGTGTGTGAAATTAACAATATAGTTGGCTTAAACCAAGGTTGCTCACTTTTGGACATGTGCGTAGAGCTTAGTTCAAATCATCAAATTCAAGACTCTGACACTTCTGTTCATAACAGCCCCCTACCTCAACACCATACAGATCTGTGTGGGTGAAGCTCACAAAGCCTGTCAAGAAAGTGTCCATGTCATGTTTCACCCCAAAATAAAAAGTAAACATCAATAAGTGTCGGGATGTTGTACGTCTCCTGTTTGTCTCAAATCTCATTTATGCTAGTACACATTCAAACCTGATCAAAGTATTATAGTTCTTGCTGGTTGTGTGTCCAGTTGGGATTTGTGAATGTTATTTATATGACCATATCAGCCAGTGCAACATAAATATTACCATGAGCACCTTTAAAGCTTTACACTGACATTCTAAAATAGTGAGTCTCATTCACTATAGTAAACGAGTAAGAAAAGGTGTGTTATAGCTAGAGCTGCAAGGTTAAAAGGTTGTGTTTGAACTGGTTTTAAGGAGATTCCACACTTGATTTTGCTTTGACATATGTTTGCTGAAAGGCTGTAACCAAGCAAACAAAAATATGTGATGTTTTGTTTAACCACAACCATTAAAGAAGTCCTATAATGCCCTTTTCACAAGATATAAAATAAGTATACTGTGTCCCCAGAGTGTGTGTGTGTGTAAAGTTTTAGCTCATATTTTTTATAGCATGTTAAAATTGTCACTTTTTAAGGGGGAGCAAAAACAATCTTTTAAATGTCCTTTTAAATGTAAATGAGCTGCTGCTCCAGGCACAGAGGGCGGAGCTTCGGGTACACACCAAAAGATTTTTTTACATCTAAGATTTTCAAAATGTGAGAGACCATAAACATGATGACGAAAAAAACTAGATTTAACCGTTTTTGTTAGGGTTATGTCTGGGTAGAAATCACAGGATCCAATAGCAAGTAAAAAGTATTTATTAATAAATACGGAGTGAACAGTGAAACAGGAAGTCTGGTGAAGTCCTTGGTCAGACAGCAGAGCCTTAGCAGCGCAGATGACTGCAGTGGGTGAAGCGTGGTCCCGGAACCCAGTAAGTCCGACACGAACCAGAAAATCCACTGAAGCAGAGTGAAAACGATACAGACAAGATAATCCACTGAAGCAGAGTGAAAGGGCTGGTAGAGAGCTGCAGGAATCTGTGAGAACCGGAACTGAGAACGAGACTGAAGACAAACATGACTCAAACAGGACCTGGGAAACAACGATCTGACACTGAACATGACAAACACTGCACTACATATAGGACTCACAGACGAGGTACACCTGCGACTGATTTGATTGCTCATCAGCACAGCTGACGCTCATGGGCAATCAGATCAGAGCAGTAACACACAGAATGAGAAAGTGAACCTGTGAACCGTGACATTACCCCACCCCCTAGGAGCGTCACCTGACGCTCCCAGAGGGACCTACCTGGCGATTGTAAGCATCGATAAGGGAATGATCCAATATGTCTCGGGCAGGAACCCAACTCCTCTCCTCCGGACCGTAACCCTCCCAGTCCACCAAGTACTGGAATCCACGTCCCCTCCTCCTTGCGTCCAGAATACGGTTAACCGAATAAACTGGTTCCCCATCTACGATTCGCGGCGGTGGGGGAACCGGGACTGGCAGATTAATAGGAGATCGAAATAAGGGCTTGATCTTAGAAACATGGAAAACGAGATGAATTCTCCGGTACGCCGGAGGAAATTTGAGGCGGACCGTCACCGGACTAAGGATCTTGGTGATGGTAAACGGGCCAATAAATTTAGGAGCAAGTTTTCTACAAGCGGAGCGGAGAGGAACAGCAGTAGATGAAAGACACACTTTTTGACCAGCGACGTAGACGGGAGGCTTCGACCTGTGGCGATCGGCCTGGGCCTTGGTGCGCAAACCCACCTGGAGAAGGGTCTCCCTGGCCGTTCTCCAGATGTGTCTGCACCTCTGGACGAATTCGTGAGCGGAGGGAACCGCGACTTCGGATTCCAGAGTAGGAAAGATTGGTGGCTGGTACCCTAAACTACTCAAATGGAGACAGGCCCGTGGACGACACTGGTAATGAGTTATGCGCGTACTCAACCCATGAGATGTGCTGACTCCAAGAGGACGGGTTCTGTGAAGCTAAACATCGTAACCCCCGTTCTAAATCTTGGCTGGCCCTCTCCGTCTGTCCGTTGCTCTGGGGATGGAACCCAGAGGAAAGACTGACATTCGCCCCCAGCAACCGGCAAAACTCTCTCCAAAATTTGGATATAAACTGGGGACCTCTGTCAGAGACCACGTCCGTCGGGAGGCCATGAATCCGAAAAACGTGGTCTATAACAGCCACCGCTGTCTCTCTGGCTGATGGTAATTTGGGAAGAGGGATGAAATGAGTTTGGCTTCGAGAGCCTATCCACCACGGTTAAAACCACCGTGTTACCCTGTGAGGCAGGGAGGCCTGTGACGAAATCTAGCGCAATGTGTGACCAGGGTCTCGAAGGCACTGACAACGGTTGAAGGAGCCCAGCCAGAGGACGAGTGGAGGTCTTACAGCTAGCACAGACGGAGCAGGTCAATACAAAACGACGAGTGTCGCGAGCTATGGTCTGCCACCAGAACCGTTGTTTAATGAGAAAGATGGTACGATTAACTCCCGGATGACAAGCTAGCTTGGAACAATGACCTCACTGGATAACGTTGGACCGCAATCTCTCTGGCACAAACAATCGACCTGGTGGGCATCCAGGCGGAGGCACTACCCCATGTAAGGCAGTGCGGACCTTCGACTCGATCTCCCAGGTCAGCATTGCCACCACACGACTCTGTGGAACGATGGACTCGGGAGAAACCGGGCGTTCAGGTTGGTCAAAAATGCGGGACAACGCGTCAGGCTTGATGCTTTTGGAACCTGGACGGTAGGAGATGGAAAAATCGAATCGACCAAAAAAAGTGCCCACCGAGCCTGCCTAGAGTTAAGACGTTTGGCGGACCTGATGTACTCAAGGTTCTTATGATCGGTCCAAACGATAAAGGGTACCCCCGAGCCCTCCAACCAATGACGCCCCTCCTCCAAGGCTAACTTGACTGCCAACAATTCTCTATTACCAATGTCGTAATTACGTTCGGCAGGACACAAGCGATGAGAGAAATACGCGCACGGATGAACCTTGTTGTCTGCTGGGGAGCGTTGGGAGAGATCCGCGCCTACCCCCACCTCTGACGCGTCGACCTCCACCACAAACTGACGAGAAGAATCAGGGGCAACTAGAATGGGGGCTGAAACAAAGCAGTCCTTAAGTTTGGAAAATGCAGACTCCGCTGCACTAGACCACCTGAACGTCGTCATGGTGGAGGTCAAGGCTGTCAGAGGCGCGGCTAGTTGGCTATAGTTGTGAATAAAACATCGGTAAAAATTGGCAAAGCCCAGAAACCTCTGCAGGGCCTTGCGGGAGTCTGGGGTTGGCCAATTTACCACTGCCTGAATCTTGTCGGGATCCATACTCATCCCCTCAGACGACACGATGTATCCTAGTAAGGGAACAGACTGTGCATTAAAAACGCATTTCTCCACCTTGACATAAAACCCATTCTCCAACAGCCTCTGAAGCACTCGTCTGACGTGTTGAACGTGTTCCTGGAGAGACGAAGAAAAAATCAATATGTCATCCAGGGAGACATATATGAACTGATCGACCATGTCTCTCAACACGTCGTTGACGAGTGCCTGGAAAACCGCGGGGGAGTTGGAAAGCCCGAACGGCATAACCAAGTATTCAAAGTGCCCCCTGGGGGTGTTAAAAGCGGTTTTCCACTCATCCCCCTTCCTGATGCGGACCAAATGATAGGCGTTACGAAGATCCAACTTTGTGAATAAGGAGGCGCCCTGCAGTCTCTCAAAGGCTGAAGACATCAACGGTAAAGGATAAGTATTCTTTACCGTGATGTCGTTCAACCCTCGATAGTCAATACAAGGACGCAAGGAACCGTCCTTCTTACCCACAAAGAAGAATCCCGCCCCTGCGGCGGAAGAGGAAGGGCGGATGAAATTGGCTGTCAGAGAATCAGAAATATATTTCTCCATGGCCTCCCTCTCGGGAACGGAAAGAGTATAATCTGCCCTTAGGCGGAGACGTACCTGGCAATAAGTCTATCGCACAGTCATAGGGACGATGAGGAGGAAGAGAAGCAGCCCGAGACTTACTGAACACCTCCTTCAGGTCGTGATATTCCCCGGGCACGTTAGACAGGTCCACCTGCTCATCCTGCAACACAGAAGAACACGCAGACACCAAACAAGACGCATGACAATTCTCACTCCAAGACATGATAGAGCTCTGCCGCCAGTTAATGTGAGGGTTATGGAGGGTGAGCCAGGGGTCCCCTAACACCACAGGCGCAAAAGCAGAGTCAATGAGGAGAAAATGGATCTCCTCGACATGGTTGCCAGAAGTAGTCAAACTCACCGGTCCCGTGGAGTGCGTGACGGGTGACAGGAGTTGACCACTTAGTGCGTTGACAGATATGGGATGAGTGATGGGAATGATGGGAATACCCAGGCGCTGTGCAAGATCACGGTCCATAAAGCTCCCCTCTGCTCCAGAGTCCACGAGCGCATCACAGATGTGGTGAAAAGTGGCCCATTGCAGTCTGACCGGGAGGAGCGTCTATTCACGGGAGGTTTCCTCAAAAGTAATGCCACCCGTCAGTAACCTCCTCGCTACTGACGGACCTTGGCTTTTACCGGGCACTTTGTGGCAAAATGTCCCCCAGTCCCGCAGTATAAGCACAGCCCCTGGGCTCTCCTCCGCTCCTTCTCCTCCCGGGAGAGCCGAGCTCTGCCCACCTGCATGGGTTCCGGGTCGAATGTAGGGCCGACCGCATCACAGGAAGGTGTAACAGGATGGTTCTGTACGTCTGGAATCAAACTCCTCTGCATTATCAGATCTCGACGTTGCAGTCTTGAGTCCACTCGAATGGCTAAGTCAATCAGGCCATCTAGAGATGCAGGTAGGTGTCCGACACGAACCAGAAAATCCACTGAAGCAGAGTGAACACGACACGGACCAGATAATCCACTGAAGCAGAGTGAAAACGACACAGACCAGATAATCCACTGAAGCAGAGTGAAAGGGCTGGTAGAGAGCTGCAGGAATCCGTGAGAACCGGAACTGAGAACGCGACTGAAGACAAACTTGAGACTCGAACAGTCCCTGGGAAACAACGATCTGACACTGAACATGACAAACACAGCACTACATATAGGACTCACAAATGAGTTACACCTGCGACTGATCTGATTGCTCGTCAGCACAGCTGACGCTCATGGGCAATCAGATCAGAGCAGTACACACAGAATGAGAAAGTGAACCTGTGAACCGTGACATTTGACGTGAGTTTTGCTCCTATAGTGTGTGGTGTGCCATGATGTGACAGACAGCACACCACACACACACAAACAGATTTTCAACCAGAGTCTCGACTGTGAACACAGGAAATCTCGCGAGACTTCAGAATAAGCATGATATTGCGATGATAGTGTTTGGAATTATTTTAACAGAAAAACATTCACGCTGTTGCCACAAATCCACAAGCTGACCCTCCATCTCTGCTGTACACATCAATTTCACTTTGTGCTGCGCCATGACTGCATTTGTTATGCTCCCGTCTTCAAACATCTCGCTTTCTGATCGGCTATTGTTTCGTTTCACGTGATAATCTCCAGAGCGTGCTTGCGTTTGTCCTCGGGGTGCCGAATTTCGACCATTGGTAGGATTAGGATTAGTTGTGGGGGGAGGGGTTAGGATTAGGAGTGGGGTTAGGATTAGGGGTTGGGTTAGGATTAGGGGGAGGGGTTAGGATTAGGGGTGGGGTTAGGATTAGGGGGAGGGGTTAGGATTAGGCAATCAGGTATTGACGTCAACTGGGGGGGTAATAATTTGGCATGGGGTCGAAATTCAGCACAACACCCCCACACATCAGGATTTCTGATTGTAAATATTCAACATGTTGAATATTTACGATTCGCGATCTGGGCGACTCCGACATTCTTCCGAGCAGGTTCGGACACTCTTAACACACCTCACAGAAAGGGAAAATCTGATAAAATAATCTGTAGAACCATCAAGATAATCTGTAGAACTATCAAGATAATCCATAAAGCCCGATTATCTTTTGGTGTACCAGGACAGACATGCACTGAAAATTGAAAAAAAAACGTTTAGCCTTTTATGTTCAAACCGGAGTCGGACAAAGATGGAGAGACAAGAAGAAGTGACAACATGTAGAATGCAACAGGACATTTCTGAATGGTTAGGTTTTGAATTTATGTAGCTGAGAATTAATGTGGAGTTAACTCTTCTAGTCACTGATTAGCATATTCTATCATGATAATCTATGAATCTGGTTCCCAGGGGCAGGATTTATGTAAATTGAAGAAGCTCAGTGTACTTTGAACAAACTGGCTTGATCTTTGAGCGTTGTAACTTTGCAGATGTTGATTATGCTCAAACAGCAACATTACACACTAACTAAACTTAAAAAAGTGAAATCATAATCAACCACCCCTCTAAGTTATGAAAACATTATTTCTGAATGTTCTCTGAGCATTATAGGCTACACGTCCAGTTTTTTAAAAACATTTTAAAAACATTAAGGGAACATTCAATTTGATAATTTTGTAAACATTATGGTAACGTTACTTTTGAATGTTCTCTGAAACGTTCTTAAGCAGAAACATCAAAAACCACTGGAAGAAAAAAACATCAAAAACCTCGTGAATAACGTTTTTGTGCTACCGTTTTGAGAACATTATTAAAGACAAGATAACTTTTAACAAACAGCCAAAGTTCTGAGAATGTTAGCTGGGAAACTAGGAAAGGTTTTGCGGAAAGCCCTTATATGGAGATAGTTTGGGCATGTTTTATTTATCAAATTAGTAATCGCACACATGTGGCGAATAAGTGGTTATAAATGTGTGTATAAGAATAATCCACGCAATTATTAGTGTGAGATTAGAATGAGACCCAGCGGCTTGAACTTGGTGATAAAGATCAAGCAGATTTTCCCTACTCATTAAACTCATCCGTTACTTTCTCGGACACCTGCAGGAGTGGAACAACACCAGACGCTCCCTGAACACTCAACTCCTCGAGGTCGCTCATGTGGAGAGAGTCCTGCCGCTCACCGAGTCCCTGAGCAGATGGAACGAAAGGTAGACTTTCACCTCCTTCATTACACCTCTCCTCCTTTTTCCCTCTCTTTATCACTCTCATTATTTCTTCCAGTTCCTCCTCAGTCTGCTGTTCCTTTTCACACTATAGAATGAGTTGTGCCCCCTCTTTTTTCTCCTTTGGGATTCTGCTGTGTTTGCAGGCTGAAGGCTCAGGAGCAGAAGACGACTGAATTCAAAATGATAACAGTCTCTGTGAATGAGCCAAAATAATGAACCACTGCCCTCTTTTTTCACACTGACCTAGCTATTGCAGGTCTATTGTCCTTCGGCAGACACTAGAGTCTCACGGGCTCTCCTTTTTTTGCATGCTGAAAAATGATTATCACACTACCTCTATTTGTATTATCAAAGCATGTCGGTAAGAACTGGCTCCTAGAATAACAAATATTTGGCTGTTATGTGTTATTTGGTTACTATAGCTTTCTACACTTTTCAATCTCTCTGTGGTAGAACAAGCTTATATAAGAGACTATATCACAAACTTAAAGAAAACAGCTGAAGACATGTCTAAAATATTTTTAGATTTAAAGTCACCATGATATAATGATTTACACACACACACACACACACACACACACACAAGCAACACTTCTGTTTTTGCCCCCATTTTTCATGAGCCAAACTATGTACACAAAAGGCCTATTTCTCTCAAATATTGTTCACAAATATGTCTAAATCTGTGTTAGTGAGCACTTCTCCTTAGCCGAGGAGGTGTGGCATATCAAGATGCTGATTAGACAGCATGATATTGCACAGGTGCATTTTATTGATGGCATTTTGAATGCACAGAGATACCGTGATGAGATCCTGAGGCCCATTGTTGTGCGGTTCATCCATGAGCATCACCTCATGTTGCAGCATGATAATTCACGGCCCCATGTTGCAAGGATCTGTACACAATTCCTGGAAGGAAAAGAGAAGGTTCTTTTTTCATATTTTAGAGCTGTCGGGACAGATTTAATGGAAAAATGTAATAGCCTACAATACTTAATTCGCCAGTGCATGTCAGCACATACATGGTTCTACATCTATTTTTTTATTTGTATTTTTTATTATGTATACTGCGTTATATTAAACTGGGAAGGGCCACAGCACTTGCATATTGTTGTCCTATTGTTAGTTTAATTGCTTCTATTGCTCTCCTCATTTGTAAGCCGCTTTGAAAAAAAGCGTCCGCTAAATGATTAAATGTAACTGTACAGTCACAAACAAGAAAATGTGACCATGCATGGGACATTCAAAATGACAAACCTCTGTGGAATTTGTTGTAAAAATAAATCAACTGTTGTTTATTTGTTCATGTGCTCTGTCCTGTATTCGTGTACATCTGCGCCTCAAGCCTGATTATGTGTACAGAAGAGCAGAGAATCACAGCCTAAACAATATTCTTCTGCAAGACACTTGGGTCAAAAGTTTCAGAGTGTAGCTGTTACTAATTTCCTGTTCTCTCTTTTCTCTAATTTATGCATTTAATTTAAGCAAAATGATGTTCTGTAGTTTAAGCATAAAAATGTATGCCCTTCTTTACCTTATGAACCTGTCACAGTGTGCTGTTGGCTCTTCTATGATAAATTGCTTTTGATATATTGCATACCACTTTTGTCACATCTTCTAAATATGGTTTCACATTTTTTAATTCTTTTATTACCTTGTGGACCAGCAGTGCCATTCTTTTAACTAGCAAAACCTACAATAACCAGTGAAACTGGGCCAAGCTAAAGGTCAGACACCAGCACACCCTCATCCAAAACATTACAGAGAGCAGACTGGTCTTTTCAGCAGGGCAGAGGGGATTCCCCTCTTGAAATTGAGGATTACCCAGTCCAGTCCTGGTAGTGATCTTAGAGGTTATTTCCTAAATGCTTTATAAGTAACAACATTCAGAGCATTTATTGCCACATACTTCCAGTTATTTCATGAAATGAAAATAAAATCATTACATTTTATTTTATACCAAATATACAATTAATGGGACTTTTATTTGAAATACTCTGCAGAATATTTATATTTGGCTGGTGGACATTTGTTTAAATATGTATGAACCCAAGCAGGACGTGTTGCCCAAGCTGAGTACTTTGTTTCTTGTTTGTGTGTGTGTGTGTGTGTGTGTGTGTGTGTGTGTGTGTGTGTGTGTGTGTGTGTGTGTGTGTGTGTGTGTGTGTGTGTGTGTGTGTGTGTGTGTGTGTGTGTGCGTGCGTGCGTGCGTGCGTGTGTGCGTGTGTGTGTGTGTTATAGAAACAATCAAATATTTATCTACAAAGACAAAGGAATAATAAATAGTACATGTTTCAAAGGTAACCAAAACTTTTTGACAGGTTTCATTTTGTTGTGGATGCTGAAATCCAATATCGGTGGTTTAAGTGCGCGGTTGGTGAGGTGATGCTCTTGAAGTGGACGACAGCATTGGTTCACTCTGACAGCCTGAGCTTTCTATCTGCCCTGAGCCACTGATTCAACTTAACCTGTGACCTCTTCTCTTGTAGGTCAACTCATCCATCACATGAGAGGAGAGAAGGCTATTATAGCAGATTTTCCCTGACAGGTATTTCGGAAGGCAACAGAGCATGTCTTACTAAACCTGTCATTGGGAAATTTCAGCATTTAATGGCAAAATATTAAATCCACGAAATACTTGAAAGGCAGATTTAAACACAAATTTCATGTGGTTTTTATTTGCAATAACTTATTTCTTTTCGTTTGAAGATGCTTCATCACTCGTCCATATGGCTTTTCATTTGACATCCTAACATTCAGTTACTAAATCATCACTGTTGTTTAGTAAATATCTTAAACTCCATAATGTTTCAGTTGCTATAAATAGCCCCTGCAAAACATTTGATTTATTAAAAATAAAATAATCTTGCAACATTATTGGACATAAATAGTGTAAGATGGACCCGATTCTTTTGGCATTTTCAGCTTGATATATTTCAGTATTTGTAAATGTGATTAACTGAAATGCAAGCAGACCTTGAGAAATTATGAATTCTTATCACATTCGAGACAGACTTGAACACACTATTTCAGAATTGTATCTGCTGTCACCCATGTTACCTTTCACAGCTGAAATCTCCTGTAAGCCATTCTCACATACTGAAATCCATGTGCTGTGACGCAATACTTATAGGAAAAATTATTCATGTAAATAAATTAAATCTGTTCAGTGTTAAACATTAAGTTCTTAATGTTGATGTGTTTTTATATCAGTGGGTTTAGAATTCGTTAAAGTTGCACCTGCAGTACTTAAGATGACACTGAATCATCTCACCTAGCTTTCCTTAAAGGAATATTCCAGGTTTAAACACAAGTTAAGTTACTGCACAAAGACTGATGACCTCGTATGACCTCAGAAGACTAAGTATATAGCACACGAGTCGTATCTCCCACTTTTATGACACCTTTGTTTTATTAAAAATTATATTTGGATTGAAAAGAGCGACCTGTCCCATCATCAAACTTTTTCCTTATTCCACAGATGAAAGAAAATGATAGATTTCAAAAGAAATGAGGGTGAGTAAACGAGCACAGTTTCATTTTATTTAATTTCATTTTTCATTAACTTCCATTTAACCCAAAACAGTCCTTTAAATCTACAGAATCCCAATACTACCTTCCTTTTGCACTCAGAAGCACTGACATTAAACATCACTTAATTTCCATGACAGCGGATGTTTAATGAGGTCACTGAAGTCAAGTGTGATAGACAAGGCCATTCCCCACCCACTCAGAGCCAATCAAAGACTCCGCACGACGTTCTAGATCATTCCAGCCAGCCATGGTGGGAGGAACAGTCCGACCGTCCCCAGAATGCACACCAACACAAACATCCAGAGGAATATTCTATCAATCACCATGGCAACATATTTCCAGTCTTCCCTCACCTGGTGGGGGAAAAAAGAGATTCATTCGTTTCAGATATCATGATATATTTTCCACTCATGTCTTTACCTCTCAGAATTGATTTTTCGGATGAGTACTTTCCTGTGAGACCACAATGTGTTCTGGTTTGTGTAGTATAGCAAGAACAGTGATAAAAAAAATAATAATACCAGTATCAAAGGCCAGTTCAAAGTGCCTCAGAAGAACTTGAGAATCTCTTGCTAAAGAGGAATCTAAAGTTCTTATTGCAGGTAAACATATTTCTTTTTACTGTTGTAGTCTGTGTTAGCATGACTACGTCAGACTTCGTACTTCCGCTCAATTTCATTTCGCTTCTGTACTCAGTCTGAGACAGCGGCCGATCTATCCGTTTTCCTCCGGCCTGAAAACAGCCGGGCCAATCAACGAACAGAGGGCGGGCTGAAAACCGTGACGTAGTCGCTAAGCGCCGAGTTTAAGATTATGTGACGGTCAGGGAAATCGAAAACGGCCGCGGATATGGAGACGTGGATGCAATTCGCTCTGTTGTGGAGAATATTCCCGGCATTAGCAAACTGAAGCCCGAACAAGAAGAGTGTGAATTAAACATTTTGAATGGAGGTGATGTTGTGGCCCTACTCACTTTGGGAAAAGTTTAATTTATCAACTATTACCGATCGTCAGCGTGAAACTTGGGAGCCTTTTGACAGGTCAGTGTCTCCTTTCTTTTCCAGGTCTTGAATATTGCCATGACATGCTGTAATCTTAAAATTAAGTTGCAGCATTTCCGACAGACTCGAGATGAACAAAGAGCTGTGTTTAACAGAACTAATCCTAACTTTGACAGTTGGCTGCAAATATTTTTTTGTTTCTCTCTACTGCCAAATATCAGTTTAGAGGCCCTGATTGTACTGTGGATGCGTAGATTTACTTCACATAATCTGCAAAAGTCGTTCACAACCATGTTCACTCCGGTATTTCTCTCGATGGTTTAGTTTTCGCATTATGAATGAATGGAAATAGGAGCAGGCTTCACTGCAAATAAAACAATTTATGCATAGTGCGGCCTCTTATATTAGTTTTCGCATCATACATTTGTTTACAGTGGAAGTTTGATGCGGCTGAGCTGGCGCATAACACAAGTCATAACCAAACGTTATGTGATTGGATTACGGGTAACCAATGATTTTATACTTCAGACTAGCCCAAAGACAAAACCATAACCTACTTAACCTCATGTCATTCCAAACCCATTTCTTTATTTCTTTTGAGAAACACAAACTGAGGAATACAAAATAATGTTCGCCAATCTTAAGCGAACGACTAAAGACATCTTTTTTTCTTTTTTTTTTTTTTTTACCTGAGTTGTAAATGTGGGTTTGTAGTCTGTGTCATTAAATATACTGCATACCGTGAAATAATGGCAAAAAAGGTATTTTATTTAGTTGTCCTGGCGGCCTGTGCGCACGCAAACATTCTATGCGAGCATTACTCCAATTCAAGAACAAATTCTAATGAGCTGGTTATTATATTCAGTGAAAATGAATGAATAATTTTTTTTAATGATTAGTTAAGAGGAGTTACCAGAATTAAATCAATTACCTTTAATCAATAAATCTTTAAACTGTAAAAACACTTTGCTGGCTTCAAATTTTAAGTACAATCAACTTGGATATTTAAGTAATTTCAACTTAAATGACATTAACCTGACTTAAAAACTGTTGAATCTTGTACAACATAAAAAGTTGACAATTGCTTAACTATTTTGAGGAGTAAGAGCAATGCAAAAACATGTTCTCATAAATTAATGATCATATATATTTGTTTACAGTGTACTAACTAGTAAGTTACTTTCAGTGATCAATATAAAAAAATATTTTATGATAAATGTAAAAATTACTTAAATTTTGGTATTTTTGTCAAACAATCTTCAGTCATGAACTACTTTTATTATGTAATTTTAGTGTCTTTCCAGCCTCTGGTCACTGTTTGCTTTTATTCTGTTGAAGAGAGCAGCGTGAATTTTTCTTTTTGTCTTTCACCAATGAAAGAAAAAAAGTTATTTGGGTTTGGAATGACATGAGTAAATGATTTTCACTCCTTTAAAACTTACTGAAAAGTCTGAATCTTCTGCTCTGAGATGGTCAGCAATGTACTGAACTCCTTCTAAGGCTTTGAGAAGTGACTGCGACAGATTGCTCATCGGCTCCACTGCATTCAGATCAGTAGTGCCGTCCCTGCTAGAGCTGATGATCTGAGCGGTGGGCATGTTATGTCTGATACACCTGCCTACTTCATCGTGATCAAGCTTCTGCAGACTCGTCCCCTCAGAGGTAAGACGGTGTTGACAGCTCCCTGCTCCCTGAACACTCTCTTTGGCTTCCATGAAGACACTCTCAGCACTGTGGCCTTGGATATCACAGTCTGTGCACTCGGCTCCATCCTTCGGGATAGTGTGCAGCAGAGTACCGATCATAGTATCTGGGAATGAAGATGTGCTGGAGGCGAATATGCTGTTTGTGTATGCACACGTGTAACCGATGACCGGCGTTTGAGGTGTTTTGGAAGTTTCTTCTTGCAGGATGGAATACTCGCTGCTGGGAGAACTGCAGAAAAACATGGGTTTGGGGGAAGAGTCCTGCGGAATTTGATCCAACTTGTCAATCGAAGTGACCAAATGATGGAGCGGACTTTGCGGGGAGATATCCAAAATGTTGGTCCGTAGAAACATGGACTGTGCCTCCATTGGCTTGTGCATCATCTCAATCAGTTTCCCACAGTTCCTCTTACCTGAGGCAGGTGGACGCTTCATGAACAGGTAACGGGGCACCAGGTGAAGAAAAAGCTGGCGGACCCAGTGTGGCATGCTGTGCGTGCGGGGCGAACGGTGGTGTACGTTGAGCACAAACACCGTGATGATGATGGAGAGAGTGACGAAGATCATGGTGAAGAGTAGGTACTCGCCAATAAGAGGAATAACCAGCGAGGTTGAGGGGATAATTTCAGTGATTAGCAAGAGGAAAACGGTTAAAGAGAGCAGGACGGAGATACACAGCGTGATTTTCTCTGCACACTCTGAGGGAAGGTAGAAGACCAGCACCGTCAGGCAGGATATAAGAAGGCAGGGGATGATTAGATTGATGGTGTAGAACAGTGGAAGACGTCTGATGATGAAGTAGTAGGTGATGTCGGGGTATATTTCCGTACAGCACTCGTACTTCTTGATGTTGTAAGTGCCAACGGCGTTTATTATGACCCATTCCCCGCTTTCCCAGTAGTCCATCTGGTCTACATCACTGGCCATACTGACCAGGTCAATTTTGGCCTGATCGTACGTCCAAGAGCCGAATTTCATCTTGCAGTTTTGCTGGTCGAAGGGGAAGAAGGTGACATCGATGCTGCAGGAGCTTTTATAAATGGCAGGTGGTTTCCATTTTATCCTGCCGTTGTAAAACACCTGGGCTTTAGTCAAGTGAGTCACTGCAAAGTCTCCGTCCGCACTGCAGATCAAACACAATTCTGTCAGACAGTGCCTGCAAATATATTTGAAGCAATGTGAAAGACAGCTTAAGGTGTCAGTGTGAGCCAAGCCATCAATAACCCGTGACGTCTTTGGAACGCTTGGGTTTAGAGAACCTCGCAACTCTCAGAACCTTCATTCCCGGGAGAGCAAATCTCTTGGATCAAGAGAATGGTAGAGAGCTTATAATTTGTATATGCTTCAGTATTGACTTCAATTGCAATTGTGCAATCAGAGGTCATATATAAGAAAAAAAATCAACCAAAAATTGTCATTGTTTACTTCAAGCTTCAAAAAACTACAAATATCCTGATGTTAGGAGTTGTTAGTCACTGAAAATGTTTTTTATTAAAATATCATTTATAAAAAGAAATTATTAAAATATCTTCAACACATCAACCATTAATGATAGGTTTTTAAGTTTCACAAACCATAAGTACAATACCATCAACCAAAGTGGTAAACATGATTTCACCAAGTACAACATGTTCCTGGATCAACATCTTTGTTGATCATGAAACAACATTCAAATCACCCAATCAGAATTGAGGGACAAGTCTGCAGTTTATGTCAAGATCAGGCTTACAACCAGGGTTAGGTGGCAGGGTTAGGTGGCAGGGTTAGGTTAAGGGGTAGGTATAAGGTTAGGACTATATTTCTGGACAGGAATGTTGTTCCAGGATCAAAAAAATGAGACATCTTACTTGGCAAAATCACGATAACCAATGAGAGAAAAAGGAACTTGAAGTGAGGCAGATGTTGATTCGGGAACTTCAGATTCAGTGAGTTAATTCATCACGCTGATCTTTTTTCTTTTTGAAAGATTCCTTTTAAGTAAATGGCTCATACACTAGGAGTCATTTGCTTGTGAATTGGACTGATCATTATACAGTACTGTATATGTTATCTCATTTTGATGAAATTCGATGGAAACTCCATGGAATCATACGCATATGGAACGACACAGGGGTAAGTAAACAATGACAGCATTTTCAATTTTGTGTGAACAAAAGCCAAAGTGGGTTAAGTTGAGTAATAAGTAATAATTCTACTAATTTTATGAAAGTTAAATAAAACATCCTTAAATTACCTGAAATGTTTGATATATAAAATCTGAAATTTGTATATTGACAAAAAAAAAATTTGGGCGGTAAAAGTATGTTTTAGCTGTAAATTTAAAACCTGGCAACCGATTATGCTCAATCTCTGATCATTATTGATGACTCTCTTTAGACCTAATGTTTATTTTACTTTGTTTATTTTACAAAGACACAATGCACCTTGAACAGAATGGTCTGTCATTTCACTGACTTCAACCTGGAACCCTTATAATGAACCCTTATAATGGAGGACAGCTCATGTGTAGTGTTCATTTCGTGATAACAAGAAGACATACAGAATTAATATTAAAATAGAATTAAAGATTACAAATATCACAAATTTCCTCTATATAAGAACCACAACATCAACCCGAGGAAAAGAGCTAACTGAGCGCCATTAACACTTACCCAAAGTGCAGCTTGCCTTCAGACTGAATAGCGCAAACACATTACAATACTGGAACAGTGGGAGGTTAACTGTGTTTTGAAGATGATATAGATTTCTAGAAATAGATTTGGCTGAATTCCGGATTCTTAAAAGCCTTACACACTTGTTATAGAGCACAATATCCGGTCTCCATATGATCTCAGAGGGGATCCTGATGGAGGTGACATTCTCATACTCCTCTGGGTTCCAGCGCAGCTTGTAATCGTTCCACTCCTGCAGGGAAACATGTGCGCTCATCACCGCTCACAACAGGTATGACAGGGGTGGAGAGTAAAGTAACAAGAGCCCAGTTCCAATTAAAAAGCTCATTAATGTCCAATTATGGGCTGTTTTTTTGTGAAATCATACCTGCTTCACCCAGACATTTGTGGTCATCATCTGATTCTTCTCATCCTGGTTTATTATGAAGCAAAGTGGGATACCCATGTGAAAGAGAGTAACACGAGAAGGGGGTGACTGCATTAAGCAAATGCTTGCACATTTTTAAAGAAATTACAACATATTTCACTGCCTCAAGCATTATAGTAGATTGACAGAATGTCCATACATTTTTGTAAAATCAAGATTTTGCTGCACTGGAGTGCATCTGAGACTCACCACATCAATGAGCTGAGCAATGGACAGGCCAAAGTGAACCAGAACCACGTCTGAGATGTTTGCTACAGGACGAGAGAGCTTGTTGTAGTTGCTGAACAAAGATTGGAGGAGTCTTTCTTCCGCATGGGCACGAGCTGGACTGATGGAAAACACTGCCAAAAGGATTTTTAAAAAAGTGTTTTGTTTTAACTGCTGAGACAATTACAGTGTGAAACTGATTCAATGCAAATATGATTTCAAGCATTCCAGTCACACTTTATATCAGGTGTCTTTAATTACTATGTACTTACATAATAAATCATTTTTATGTACAATATTTATTGTGTTGATGATGTATTGCAAAACACTGAAGCTGGGATACGGGTACGTTTTGGTTTGGTGGTAGGTTTAGGTTTAATGGTGGGTAAAGGTGTAAGGGATGGGTCAACAGTGTAATTATGTTATTACAGAAATTAATTTGTTAAATATTTATTTATTTATATTATAAAAATATGTATGTACACAATAAGTGCTATGTATCAAATGCTTGATTTAAATGTTAGTACACACATAAAAGCATTTAATAAAGACCAACATTCATTTTAAACTGAGAAACTATAGTTATTTGTTACTATTATTCTTCTAATTGTTAATAATTATAATTGTATTATATATATATATATATATATACACACACACACAGTACTGTGCAAAAGTCTTAGACACGTTAATATTTTCACCAATAAAATATAAATATAACTGTCATAATTATTAGTTACAGCTTTCTTTAGCAATGTGTAGGGATTTTGTAGGAGCACCCATTAAATATTATGTTGTGACAAAACAAGACAAAAAGACTGAAAAGCTTACACTCCCTCATGCACGCTGCATCAAACCGGGCACAACTACAGAGAGTTACAAATAAATTTAAACCGAAGGTCAGACTTTACCAAATGCCAGCTCCAAACAGACAGACAGAAGAAAGAAGACACTCCACGCTGCTCTCATTTTGTCCACTTGATCTCAGATGATATCCCACTCTGGTGATCTGCAAGAATTTTGACACAGAAAATTGATAACAATGTCCAGTTGCCTAAAATATTAGACAAAAAGTATATATTTTTTAAAAACAAGACCAGTGGATCATCTCTCTCCAAACTGAATTGAAAAGTGCACGAAAACAGCCACAAAAAGTCACTCAGTATCCAAACCTTTCGTAAAAGTGAGGAGTCCCTCAGAATACCTCTCTAGCTGTCATTAGAGTCTTTTCCTCCCACTTTCTCTCCTTCCTTCTCTCTCTCTCTCTCTCTCTCTCTCTCTCTCTCTCTCTCTCTCTCTCTCTCTCTCTCTCTCTCTCTCTCTCTCTCTCTCTCTCTCTCTCTCTCTCTCTCTCTCTCTCTCTCTCTCTCTCTCTCTCTCTCTCTCTCTCTCTCTCTCTCTCTCTCTCTCTCTCTCTCTCTCTCTCTCTCTCTCTCTCCTCTCTCTCTCTCTCTCTCTCTCTCTCTCTCTCTCTCTCTCTCTCTCTCTCTCTCTCTCTCTCTCTCTCTCTCTCTCTCTCTCTCTCTCTCTCTCTCTCTCTCTCTCTCTCTCTCTCTCTCTCTCTCTCTCTCTCTCTCTCTCTCTCTCTCTCTCTCTCTCTCTCTCTCTCTCTCTCTCTCTCTCTCTCTCTCTCTCTCTCTCTCTCTCTCTCTCTCTCTCTCTCTCTCTCTCTCTCTCTCTCTCTCTCTCTCTCTCTCTCTCTCTGTGTGTGTATGTGTGTTTTGCTGTTTCACTCTCTGCATCTTTCCTCTCCGGCCCCTCCACCTTCCAATCTTTGCCTATTACGCTGAGTAGATGTTATGCGCTCGAGGCTGTGCCTTATACATGAGAATGTCACAGGGAGAGAGAGAGAGAGAGAGAGGACAAAAGTCTGTGGCCAAATGCCTTATTTAAAAGTGCATCATGATCGGTTTTTAATGGCATTTTCCATGCAGTTCTTTTTTATGTTTAGCCTTTAAATAAGTCTACGATAGCAACATTACAGGATCAAAAGAGCAAGCGTGAGAGAGAGAGAGAGAGAGAGGATGGAAAGTCAAAGGCAAGGAGACATAAACAGACTGAAATATGTCTGGAAGTGATCTAACAGTGCAGATGAGCAGTGGCAGCCAAACTCGGGATGCTTTCTGCTTATTAATTACAAGAAGAGACACTCCGTCTCAGCGTTAGTCCCTGATTGGATGGTATGTCCTGGTTTTGCAGAGTTATAACATATTTTGTTGATTCTAGAACAACGTTCCTGTCCGAAAATGTAATCTATATCCCTACCCCTAAACCTAACCCTACCCATAAGTTATCCCTGAAATCAGAGGGAAATGATAGGTGAATAACTCTGATGTAGAAGCATCTAACCCTGGTTATAAGACTTGACATAAACTGTAAACTCTATTTCTGATTGGTTGATTGGAATGTTGTTTCAGGATTAACAAAGATGTTGATCCAGGAACATGTTGTACTTGGTGAAATCAGGTTCTGTGATAGGATGGGTCTGTGTTGTTATGTGGTTAACATTTATTAATCTGTTATACAGACTTAAATGGATAGTTCTCTCAAAAATGAAAATCCTTTTCACTCAAGACTTGCATGTCTTAGTGAACATTTAAAATAGAGTAAATCAAATATTTATCCATGCTGTTTCCAATCCAGGACACACCTGCAATCCACCAAGAGCTTATCCAAGAAACTGATTAACCATCTGTCTGGAGAGGCAATAAATCAGCCATGGACGGCCCACAATGTCCTTATAAATAATATAGATATGAACTGGACATGCATGGAGAGCTTACAATACATGTTTGCCATACATAAAACATCTTGGAGATGTGAAATGCTCAATGGGAAATGTTTTCCCCCTCAAAGCTTACAGCTGACTTATCACTTTACCTAATAGCAAGACCATGTAACCTATTTGTTTGCCTACAAACACTAATTGTTGGACACAAACCAGCTGCGAAGAGCTATTTTCTGGCTGTGAATGTGGCTGCGGTCATCAACATTCATAATTTGTTTCATCAGATGCCATTTGCAAATGCCCACAGAGAACGTTGTCCTCCACGCCAAATGAATTCAACCTTGAATTGCAATATCCAGACTTTCATTAAGGTGCAGAGAGAAAAGCCCTGACTGAGATATCGTCTCTCTCTCCTCATCTGTCTTTCTCTCTCTTCCTCGTTCACACAGACACACACACTCATATACGCTTAAACTCAGACATTCAGGATCAATATCATCCTATTGAATCTAAAATTTTCACACCCTGAATGCTTATCTAACGTAACCGCATGTAATATAATTTCAGCTCTGATCAATAGGCGGATATCACTTTAACCAGGATTACATAAGAGAGAGAGCAATTCAATGGTTCTTTAATAGACAGAAATATGAGTTTAATAAAAAGCTATTCATGTGATGAATTCATGCCCAAACGTACAGCAACACTCATAAAGCAAGTAGATTCCTGAATGTGATGTTCACATTGAACTTACTGAACTACATCTAATTGTGGATCAATACTGTGCTAGTAGCCAGTCACAATACCTGTTCACATATCAGCCCTCCATATTTCATCAGTTATTTCTGTGCCATAGAATCAGAATTACATACGAGCAGCACATCTGAGCACATATATGATTCTTAGATTTAGATTCATGAATATGTGGGTCAATGACACGACCCTGTTTTTTTGTCCTGTCTTTTATAAGGATAGTTCAAATTCTGTCATCGTTTGTCAACGATGTCATAGTATGACGTCCTCTGTGGGAAATAAAATAAGATATTCTGAATAAGGTCTCAGTATTTTTTGTCCATATAATGAAAGTTTATAGAGGTCAGGTTTTTTTTGACCACATTGGCTTTTGGACAAAGACATTCTTCAAACTATATCTTCTTTTGTGTTTTTCAGAAGAACGAAAGTCATACATTTTCATGTACACATTTTCATCATTTATATAAAAATGTAATTCATACATATAATGATTTGAATACACTCGGTCTAGGATGTCCATCTATTTAATTTCTCAGAATTCATATTGATATTTTTTGGGTACAGTCAAAAATATCAGGGTGATACAAATGTCCTGATGTCATAACAAAGAAAAAACTCTTCTTGAAAAGTAAACCTTATTATATAGTTCGGCTTCATCTTTTAGCAAAATAATCATTAAAAATAAAATTAAAAATACACTTACATGTATTCTGTCATGAATGATGAAAATATGTATCTTGAACTCTGTCATGGAAACTATCTATAAACCTTAATTAACAATTTATTAATCAATTAAAAAAGCTAGTTTTACCTGCATGATATTACTCTGTACCCACATTGAATCAGTGGTTTGGAAAATGCATCTTCTGGACAGGCGTGGCAATTAATTTGGCGTGTGACTCTCACAGTGCATTATGGGTACTCTCTAGCCATTGAGCATATAGTGCATTGTGGGATTGAATGAGAGCGCTCGATAACGTCCACTGCGGTTTCAGACACCACTACCTGTATAGGGGGAGATTTCGGACACAGTCAGTTTATTTATACCCCTGTATCTCAGTCCTTGTTTGTTGATCGTCATCTTTACATCTGTAAAGCTGCTGTATGTTATTTGAATAAAGACTGCTTGCTATAATATCCTCAACTCTCTTCGTCCCTGCTATTCAAGATATAAGGACATCAACACTTGGCTACTTGGTTACACCACATGACATCATTAAATTGAAAGTTTTCTGGAAAAAAAATAAACTTTTTTATTGGTGAAATCTTTTTTTCAAAACCGTCAAGCCAAGCCAAGTCAAGTCACCTTCATTTATATAGCGCTTTTTACAATACAGAATGTTTCAAAGCAGCTTTACAGTGAACGGGAAATTAAAAATTTTCAAAATAAATGACAGAGGAGCAGTAATTTATCAATTCGCAACAAGAATATTTTCATACTCCTTAGGCATGTTCAGACCTTTATTTTGAAATAGCGATGAACGTGAAAAATCATGAAAGATTGGTAGAAACTAGGGTGACCACCATCAAACAAACTAAATGTGGGACGATTACTAAGTTTGTGTAGGACATTACCAACACTAAAACATAACCTGAACCTATTATATGATATCTATCTAACTTAATAAAATATATGGTTCAGGTCAGATCACTCAAACCACATATGGAAAGGGAGTTGTCCTTATATGGTCAGTAATGGAGTTTGGTTGTCATAGTGAAAAAGTTTGGTACTGCGCCCCAAACAAAATCTTACTGAAAGCTCATTTTTTGAGATGTCAACTTAAAATTTGGAACACAACTTGTTCAGATTTTTGGCTTTGATTTTCTTGCCGTTTTAGAGTACAACATGTTTTGAAAATATATATTTTATATAAAATATGAATTATTATATTATATATTAAATATTAAATTTTTACATTGTACATTTTCATGAAACTTGTATAACTTTTTTTCTGTTTCACTTTCTTAATCTATTTCTCTTCTACAAAAATCTGCCAAACATCTTCTACAAGACCTATGTCTATATTCCAAAGCATTCTTCAATTACAACCATTTCAGTTCAGAATGTGCATTTGCATGTCTATGCAAAAAAAAGTGGGGGTGACAGTTTTTAATTGATTCATTTCCATTACAAGACACCGTTTTCAACTAAAAACAGAAAACTTTTAATGCGTTCTGGCCGTTCATTTACACGACAACAGCGTGCTGGTGGCATGAGAACGCCAACTTTGAAGTAGGTTTCAAAGTGCATGTTTTTGAATCGGGTAAACTTCAAAAACGTGAATCTGTGAAAACGGTGACGGCATGCACATACGTAGGCTATAGTCTATGTGAGCGCGTTTGAATGCGCGGCGCATAGTCTTTCTTTACAAAGTGGTATTGCCAATTACTTGTCTAGCATGCATAAACTGAACGTTTCCAGCTTTGTTCGGTCTAGATTTTACAGGGCCACTGTGGAAAGCCTTCTTTCAGCATCCATTACTGTTTGGTTTGCATCGGCATCAGCCCAGGCGAAGGTCAAACTACAGCGTATTGTGCGCACAGCAGAGAGGCTGACTGGACAGAGGCAGCTGTCACCTAACGACCAATATGAGGCCAGAGTCAGGAAGAGGGCAGCTAAAATTGCTGCTGATCAGTCCCATCCAGCAAGTGACATTTTTAGGCTGCTTCCTTCAGGAAGAAGGTACAGAGCAGTGAGGACAAGGACCTCACGTCATCTTAATAGTTTTTTTTCCAAGAGACATTTCCCTTATGAATAGCTAATCTAGCACTATTTGGACTATTTTATTATTTGATTTGATTGTTTTAGGCATGCTTTTTGCAGCTATACGCATATATGTTTGTGTGTTGAGTTTGTGTGTAACTGATGGCCATATCAAATTCCTGTGTATCTGCTGATGCATTTGGCGAATAAAGTGATTCTTATCTTATCTTATCTTATCTTATAATACAGCGTTTTTTAGTCGTTTTCACGGATCCGTGTGAAAGAGAATCTTTTTTATAACGTTTTCATCTGTACAGAGGAATTCTATTTTGTCGTGTTGATGAGGCCTTTGCAGGGGAGAGTCTATCGACACGGTCTCTGCTGACACTTCAGGGTTGTGTTATGGTCGTGTCCAGGCGCAGGTCCTTCCTCTGATCTGGATATGGCCCTGATCCGGCTGACGGCTGTAAACCTCAGGATAAACAGAGAGACTAATATTAGCTTAGTTTCATTCTTCTTATGATGTGACGAGTACATCAGGTGTTATGGGAAGTGTTTCTGGTTCCGGCTGACTTAATTTATGCAGCCAAATAATAATTTTACATTTTTTGAATATAGAAATTGATAATGTGTTATGTGTATGCCAGGTTAAAGAGATGTGTTTTTAGTCTTTAAACTGACAGAATGTGTCTGCTTCCCGAACAATGAATTTTTAACATGAATGCAAAGAGCACATTTCTTAGAAATCCAACTGTGGTTAAAGGAATAATACACTCCGCTGAAACCTGAAATACTTGAGTGTGAAAGGTTATTTCAACTACATAAATACCTTCTAGTCCAAATTGATTTGATGTCGAAACAGTCCCTCTGTTCTCGCTAAGATGCAAATGAGTTTTTAACGCTTTTGAAACACCATCTCTCTCTTTTTTTCCCCATCTTTCTCTTGCCACATGGGGATTAACACCAAATAAATAGATTTCCAAACGCTCTCCCTGTAGTTTAACCACACACACACAAAGACAGTGGCGCAGATATCTTTAAATCTAAATGATAACAGAGCTGCCAATCAAACACTGCCACAAGGACTTTTGTTTTAAATAATGAAAGAGCTTCTTTATAGAAATTGTCTGCTCCCTATGATGCAATCTAAAACACTCAATATATTAATGAATTATTGTGCTTGGTTGTCTTTTATTCTAATAGATGGTTCATACAATACATTTTTCAAATGGATTTCATTAGAATCCCATTATTTAGGACTATTCATTTGATCTGTTTTTCCTATATGCTGTTATTTCATATAACTGCTGAATAAAGACATGGAAAGGGGTCTTTAGGTTCAATAGATATTATTAGATTTCATTTACACACTGATAAGTATATAATGCATTCAATACATCTTTTTTTCTTTCTCCTGCTCTCTCCATGTGATGAGATTATGGCCACCTGCTGCAATACTGATGAGGTTGTTGGTTGAGGCTCCAGTGGGACTTTTAAAAATACACCCGTGATAATTGCAGGAATACATGATTTAAGACCTTTAGCTTGAAACTTTAGCTGCATTTGCAAATATCATAATGAGGAGTCTCTTTCTGAAGCTGCTGCCAGCAGTCAGACTATGCAGTGTAGGTTTTGGGTGTTTTCCAGACCTTGACAAACGTCATTAACAGCATTGTCTGATTTGACTGTGCAGACAAACAAAATTATCGGATTTAGGATCCTCATTCAGATGTCACTTTGGGACTTTTGATAAACTGTGGTATATAATTGTTTTAGTTCTCTGGAGCGATTGGATTTTTTCATGTTGGCTAAATGGATTATCACAGTGAGTAGGACGATGTCACCCCACAAACGAACAAATCACTGCAGAGTCTAGACAAACAGTTCTGGATCAAACGCCACAGATAAGAACCAACAGACAGGGACTTAATACTGAAGGTTACATTTAATCAAACTCCCACTCCAGCTATCATAAGCTTTCTTTAAACGTGAAACGTGGGCTTCGATATGTGCCCAAGGTTCCTACCACTCCCTTCCGGGACCAGGTGGTGAACCTGCAAGCGCTGCCCTTGGAGGAGGCTGAATGGAGTCCCCAAACAGAATTGAAAAAATAAGGAAAACCTGTTTGTTAAGGGTCATTCATTTTTTATTCTTTCATTGGTCAAAATAACATGTAGTCCCGCCCCAAACTCACCATGGACTTGTTTCAGATTTCCGGGGTTGGGGGTTCTAATAGGTGGAATTCATCATAGTTGGGTAAACAACTTGTATGGTGAACAGAATCTATATAGGGTTGTAGTCAAGACCACCTAAACCGAAAACAAGTCAAGACCAAGATGTGTTGTGACAATGCTATCTTACGACCAATTCGTACGAATTCGTATGAGTGAGTAAAAGGTGGGCAATTTGTCTATACCCCATGTAGTGATGGGTTGGTTTGGGGGATGGGTCAGGGGTAGTTAATCTGAAAGATCCATATTTACTGCCTGAAAAAAAAAATATATATATATATAAATACACACACATGCATGTATATATTTAAGAAAAATGCATTATTAATATATAAAATATTTAGATTTATATAGGCTATAATATAAATTATGTATAAATATAAATACAGTATATACATGCAAATATTTCTAAATATATACATATGTGTGTATTTATATATACAAAATAATTATACACAGTACACACACATATTATGTAAACACAAACCTTTAATTTGAATGCATGCTTGGTTGCCCAGCACTAAATTTTATCAATAAATACAATTAGAATAATAAGACATTATATAGAACGTCTCGGTTACTTATGTAACCCTCGTTCCCTGAGTAGGGAACGGAGACGTTACGTCGGAATGACGACGAAATGGGGTTTCGCTTAGAACACCTATCGACTTCGAGTATACAAAAACGAGCCAATGGCAAAGAAATGGCATGGGTCTGCGGAATTTGCATGACGTAACTCTGCCCCACCTCGTGGGTGTAAAAGGAGGACGCCGGCAACATGCAGTTATGTTTCTTCGCTGAGGAGCCAAGACTGAGCTCAGGCGATCCCCGCGGTACAGCGGAAGTGGCAGGAAGACGTAACGTCTCCGTTCCCTACTCAGGGAACGAGGGTTACATACTTAACCGAGACGTTCCCTTTCGTGGTCACTCCGAGTTACGTCGGAATGACGACGAAATGAGGTTAACAGTCTAATCACGCCACCATCACAGCTGTCTTCCAGTGCCCTGCGTAAATCTGAGACCCTTGTGTGAGACTAGCACGGATGAAGGACCCCTATTTAACACAGGAATACCAAGGTACACTGGGAAGCATATCCCATAGTTTAGAGGAAATATGCAATTAACACCAACCCAGAGGGGGGGGGCATTTAGAAATACACATATGACCCGAAGGAAGCATATGGAGAACACTGGGGTGTCCAGCCGCAGGTGGAATATTTCAACCCCAGGGGTGGCAAAGTGGCTTGCCAAGGGAAAGACACATGCTCAGAGAGGCTTACAGTGGAATACACATGTGGGGGTAGCTCCGGGGAGGGACCATGCACACGGGAGGCACCTAGCCGACGCACAGGCAATAGACACTGGCGCTAGCATCAGGGGGTGCTGGAGGAACTCAGGGCTTGCTCAGGGCTCATAAGCTCACCTGAGGAGAATATCGCACGTATCCAGTCCGTGGAGTGGAATGGCGAGCAAGCGAAGACCCCTGAGCGGGTCCAGTACTAGCTGGTTGAAGCGAGTACATGAGAGGACACTGGCTCCACTCGGAGATTGTAGAATCTGGCGAATGTGTTAGGTGTCGTCCAGCCTGCAGCTCTGCAGATGTCTGTTAGCGAAGCGCCATGCGCTAGAGCCCAAGAGGATGCCACACTCCGGGTGGAGTGGGCAGTCACACCAAGGGGGCACGGTCGACCTTGCTGCTGGTATGCCAAAGCAATGGTGTCCACTATCCAGTGAGACAACCTCTGCTTGGAGAGAGCCTTTCCCTTCAGCTTCCCACCACAACAGACAAAGAGCTGGTCTGAGGTCCTGAAACACTGCGTCCTGTCTACATAGGCGCGGAGAGCGCGTACTGGACAGAGCAGTGCCAAGGCTGGGTCTGCCTCCTCCAAGGGCAGTGCTTGCAGGTTCACCACCTGGTCCCGGAAGGGAGTGGTAGGAACCTCGGGCACATATCCAGGCCGGGGTCTCAGGATCACGTGAGAGTAAGCCGGTCCGAATTCCAGGCACGCTTCGTCAACGGAGAATGCTTACAGGTCCCCTACCCTCTTGACAGAGGCCAATGCAACCAGGAGCGCTGTCTTCATTGACATGAACTTAAGCTCCACTGATTGCAGAGGCTAAAAGGGAGAACTCTGTAGGGCATTTAGAACCACCGCGAGGTCCCAAGAGGGAACGAGAGGAGAACGAGGAGGATTCAGTCTCCTCGCTCCTCTCAAGAACCTGACGATCAGGTCGTGCTTCCCTAAGGACTTACCTTCTACCAAGTCGTGGTGTGCGGCAATAGCGGCAACAAACTTTGAGGGTGGAGGGAGACAGCCTTCGCTCCAACCCATCTTGAAGGAAGGAAAGCACGACACCGGCCGAACACCTCCGGGGGTCTTCTCGGCGAGAAGAGCACCAGTTGATGAAGAGGTTCCACTTCAACGCATAGGCGTGTCTCGTGGACGACGCTCTAGTGGAAGTGATGGTAGCCACCACCGCTGGTGGTAGGGTACTCAAACCTGCCTCGTCCCGTCCAGGAGCCACACGTGGAGGTTCCAAGAACGGGACGAGGGTGCCACAGGGTGCCCCGTCCCTGAGAAAGGAGGTCCTTCCTCAGAGGAATTGGCCAAGGAGGTGCTGTCGCGAGGAGCACCAGCTAGGAGAACCAAGTCCGGGTGGGCCAGTACGGCGCAACCAGAAGGACCTCGTCCTCATCCTCCTTGACCTTGCGCAAGAAGGCTCACTGGGGGAAACGCATATTTGCGGCCCCGCGGCCAGCTGTGCGCCAGTGCATCCGTGCTGAGCGTGCCCTCGGTCAGGGAAAAAATACAGGGTCGAGTCGTGAGAGGCAAACAGATCTATCTGTGCGTCCCCGAACTGGTCCCAAATCAGCTGAACCGACTGGGGATGGAGTCGCCATTCTCCAGGGAGGGGCTGAAGCCGTGAGAGCTCGTAGGCTGCACAGTTCAGAGCTCCGGGAATATAAATGGCTCGAAGCGACCTCAGATGCTTCTGACTCCATAAGAGGAGGTGGCGAGCGAGTTGCGACATACGGCGGGAGCGTAGACCACCTTGATGGTTGATGTACGCTACATTGGCGGTATTGTCTGATTGGACTAGTACGTGTTGACCCTTGAGCAACGCCCGAAAGCGGTGCAGGGCAAGACATACTGCCAGCAACTCAAGGCAATTGACATGCCATAGACGCTGGTGTCCTGTCCAGGAGCACGCGGCAGCATGTCCATTGCACATGGCGCCCCAGCCCGTGGTGGAGGCATCTGTTGAGACAACAACATGCCGGGAAACTCGTTCCAGGGGGACACCTGCCCTGAGAAAACTGAGGTTCGACCACGGGGTGAAGGTCTGACGGCAGGTCGGAGTAACTGATACTCGGAGCGTGCCTTGTTGCCATGCCCACCTCGGGACTCGGTCACGTAGCCAAAGCTGAAGCGGTCTCATATGAAGCAATCCGAGCGGCGTTTCCGCGGTTGCAGATGCCATATGCCCCAGGAGCCTCTGAAAAAATTTCAGTGGAACCGCACTCTTGCCCTGAAATTGTCTCAGACAAGTCAGCAGTGACTGTGCTCGCTCGCTCGTAAGCTGCGCGGACATGGCGACCGAGTCGATGTCCATACCGAGAAAAGAGATCCTCTGCACGGGGCAAAGTTTGCTCTTCTCCCAGTTGACCCGAAGGCCCAGACGAGCTAGGTGCCGGAGCACAAGGTCCCTGTGTTCGCAAACCTGGTCTCGAGAGTGAGCTAGGACAGTCAGTCATCGAGATAGTTCAGGATGCGAACCCCGTGTTCCCATGAAGGAACAAGGGCTGCCTCGACAACCTTTGAGAAGGCGCGAGGAGACAAAGCTAGCCTGAAAGGGAGAACCGTGTTCTGGTATGCCTGCCCCTCGAAAGCAAACTGGAGGAACGGTCTGTGTCGAGGAAGAATGGAGACATGAAAGTAGGCATCCTTCAGGTCGATCGCTGCAAACCAATCCTGGGGCCGAACACATTCGAAAATGTGTTTGGCGGTGAGCATCTTGAACGGCATCCTGTGAAGGGAGCGGTTCAAAACGCGCAAGTCCAGGATCGGTCATAACCCACCGGTTTTCTTGGGGACAATGAAGTAAGGGCTGTGGAAGCCGGACCTCATCTCGGCTGGAGGGACAGTCTCGATTGCACCCTTCGCCAGCAGGGTGGCAATCTCTGCTCTCATGATAGGGGCATTGCCACCGACCAGAGTGGAGCGGACTCCCCTGTAGCGGGGAGGAGACCGTGCGAACTGAATCGCAGAGCCGATGGTTCGCGCGACCCAGCGAAACAGACAGGGAAGCTCTAGGCAGGCTCCCAAGAACTGTGCCAGCGGAGTCAACGAACCACCGACGTCCCCACGGTGATGCAGCGAAGCGGAATGACCGGCCCAGAGGTGGACGGCATAGCGGCCCAGAGTGGGGGCACGGTCATAACCGCACCCTGACAGAGGAGGCCAGGGAAGGACCAGCGTTCCGCGGGGGCCTGCTCTGCCAGATGAGAGCGGTACGGTCCAGGGACGGCACACACTGTCATCCGGCTCTGAGACAGAGGGGGAAGAGGGGTGCACGGCTCGGAGGCGGCGCACCGTGTCGTCCGGAACTCTGTATGCTCAGAGACGAGAGAGTCAGTTCTTTCTGAATCAGGATTCTTCCCCAGCCCTCCACCGGGGAAAGGAGTGGCCCTGCTACCAACTCCTGGAAAGAACTGAGTCCCATCTCTGAGCAGCCCATCTCAAAAGTGCCGCTTAACTCGGCGTTTAGCGGGGGGCGGGGCTGGAGAGGGCTGAGGCATCCCCCCACGGTCTTCCAAAGCCAGCCCGGTGAACGGGCGGGGTTGGAACCGTGGGAGGGCGCCTTCGGCGGTTGGCAGACTGAGGGACCTGAGCGGACGGCGGGGCCGTCGGCAGAATAACCTCAATCTGCTCCCAGGCGGTTTAGAACTGTAGGGCAGAAGTACTCAACCGCACCGCCAAATAGGCCGACCTGGGATATGGGGGTGTCGAGCAGACGAGTCCGCCGACATCCTGCACATCAGAACGGTCAGCCCCAGAGTGGTAAACATCACCTGACTCGGAGAGCGCACGGCCACCTTCGTCGCTCGGAGAGCAAAGTCAGTGGCGGCGCGCTTTTTGGTAGCTCATTAAAGAGCCTCGAGTCAGTCCCGCCCTCATGCATAACCATGAGCATCTGGGTCAGGTAGACCACAGAACGGTCATGGGATGCAGTGAGGCGGCTGCTTCAGCGACCCCGTTGAGGGGAGGGAAAGGCGGATGAGACCAACGAGCGGTCCTGAGAAGAAACGGGGGTCTTTCAGGACGTCGAAGTCTCATCATGCACGTCCGGGAAGAAAGATATTGGGGTTTGCTGTGGATGCGGGTCGGCGGCCTTACCCAAAAACCAATCGTCCCAGGAAAGCATGGCCGCCATCTCCGGATCAGACTCAGGCACAGCCATAGCACACCAGAAGGTGGCAGCTGTGACGAGTCGTCACTTCCAGAAAAATAAAGCCCACCTAGTGATGCTGCTCCAGACATAGCACCATCCTGAAGATAGACTCGTGGAATCACCTGATCGCTAGCGGGCACCGTCATTGAAGAGGGGGGCTGGGGTCACGGACACAGAGTCGGCGCCTTGTTCCAGACCATCACCCTCAGGTCACCCTGGCCACCAGCCGAAAATCGGGGGGGGGTGGGGGGGGTGAGGAGACTCTCACTCTTGCGAGTTCACCGAGTCTCGACCTAAATGACGCGATGATTCTGTTCTCACATGATCAAAGCCCAAACACACTAGACAGCGCTCATGCCCATCAGAGTCCGATACCAATCTGCCGCAACCACAAATGCACGGGCGAGCCGTCTTTAAAAAGACGTGCCGCGTGCGAGCTCTTTTGTGAGAGGAGAAAAAAACTCCGCGATGTTGAAGCGAGCAGGGAGAAACACACTCACTGGCAGATCACTGTACAGATCAGCAGGCAATGTGAAATATAATTAATATAATAATAAATAATGTTAAAAATAAAAATCATGATTTTAAATATGAAACTAAAACTGCCAGTAGCTTTGTGTGTCCTGGTTCGAAGCAGCCGATTCATTCAGTAACCAAACGCCACGTGTGTTGCCCGGAAACTGCTGTGGCTTCTGTTTTCGTTGCCGAAATAGAGCACAAAAGTAACAACCAGCTGACCATACATTATCCCTTAAATATACTCAATAAATATTATTAACGTTTAAAAAATGTACATTTTGCTTTTAAATTGCGCTTTTACATTTTTTTTAGGATTTTATAGTGTTGTAAATCATGTAATTTTCTGGCTCCTAAAGTCAAATGTAATCTGACAAAGAACCATATATCAAACACACTAACTAGAAGTTTAAACTGTTTCCTGAACTATTATAAGATACCTTTTTTTTTTTTTTTTTATTCCTGCTTGAAGTATGCTGGAGTGCCAGATGGATTGTCAAACTCACCTGGACTCATTTACATCAGCCCTGGTCTACAGCCATGAATCCCACACTGAAAAAAATATTGAAATAAAAATGGCCAAAGGCAAGGAAAGTGTATCTCCATCAAAGTCCACTAATTGTCAATTATATATAATTATAGTAATAAATTCTGAAAATATTTGCAACCCTGAGGATATCTGTGATGGATGAGCTGCCAGTGGTTATGAACTACACTATAGAGATTATCAAAACCCTTTTATTACAACTAGCTTCATTGTATTTTGGCCCTTTTAAACACAAAAAGCATTGGGTTTTCCTGATGACCTCTGGCGCATCTGCAGCGTCAGTGACTCCAATATCCAGCCAGACGATAGTCAGCAAATACCAGAGCTCTCATGTAACTGATTCCAATAGAGGTGCGATGACCCAGCACGGGCGTTAAGTGACAGAAAAAGAGACACATGAAGACAAAGAGAAAGAGAGCAAATGTGATAAATGCAGACTGAGAGAAGTATAAGGATATAGTGAAAGATGACTGATTTAAGATGCTTGGTCTGAGAAGGGCATCGGTTGAGCAGTGTTTTCTACAGGTGCTAATAGAGGCAAGAACTCTGTATCTTTGCTCTTGTGGTTTTGACAACTGGGACAGATGTCTGCAGAGAGGTGCTTTTCTTCCTTGCCCTAATGAGAAACAGAAATAGATATGGATACGACCTGGCCACCCACAGATCAAAAAGTATGACATATTTTTAACAAAAGCAATATCTAGAGGAATATCTGCTCGAGATCACACCTGCACATCCCACACCGCTGCTGCTTCTGAAAGTTCATTGTTACGAGTTCTTATTATATGTGTCATGCAAACGGATGAGTGGGAGGAAACGAAAACAAAGAACACATGTGACTGATGAAAACAAACTAAAGGTCCATGAAAACTGGTCTATGAACGAACAAAATTGAATGTGTGTGACAATATGGTTATCTGCTGGATCCAATTAAATGACAAAATTGAATGTTGTTGTTTAATTTGTGGTATAAGTTCTCACACTGTATCAAACCTCAAGACCGTGACAAATCCTTTCTGACTATGATCTGAATTTGAGGGTAGCAGCTGGAATATTACTGACAATTGGTGGTTGTGATTTGTCATTCTTTTATAAAAACAGAACCTCATTTATTTTCGCTCTACATACCTCTTCTGTTTTCAACTTCAAAAAATCCTCTTTAAATTGCATCCTGAAAATACAAACGTAAAGAACCACCTCATTTCCTGGGCAAATGAAACTCTTCATGTCTGTTCACTGAATCTTTGAGTTTTTTGGGAAGTTTACACTTCTGGGTAGTAACTGTTTACATGTAATTTGGATTAAGTAATCCGATTCCAAATATTTATTCCTTGTAATTAGATTGTATAACGTTTTAAAATGTTAATAATGAGATTGCAGTTACTTTTTTATGGATTACATGATTACATATCATTCACACAATGGCAGTAAATTATTCATAATTTATTGATTCTCCCTTTTACTTTCTTAATGTTCCTTTCAAAATCCTGTGTGTCGGTTTAGCTTTGACTATTTACAATATAGAATTGCCATGTATAATGTTAATGTCATAAAAATCAATTTGTGATGCTTCTAAATTTTGGGGGAAAAGCACCTCTCATTTACACCATGAGATGAATAATTATGCAAGTTACTAAACACTGCTGATATATCGCAGTGTCTTCATTACATCCAGTGACTTGCACAAATTATTGTTCATGTAAGGCAGGGATTCACAAACTTTTTATGTCAGACAAACCCCTTTGACCTAATAATCACCTGGAAACCCCTGAGATTTTAAACGAAGTAATCTAAAAGTAACCAAAAAGTAATCAAAATACAGGCTACTTAAAATGAATAATCTAGATTACGTTACTATGTCATTTGTAATCGGTGTAACAGACAAGTAATCTGCAGAGCATTGCTAACTTAATATATACTACATGCAGCATACACTGCATATTGTCTATTAAAAATGTTAAATTAGTAAGTGCAGCAATATGAATGCAATGCTAAATGTTTGAAATAATAGAATTCTACATTTGGCAAAATGATCTAATCAAATATGAGTCAGAAATTTAAAAAAAGAACGGTAATTGTTTCCATTTATTCGGCACACTTTAAATAAAAGTTCAAGACAAGCTTGTTGATTTCTAAGATATCTTTTATATATTTTGTCATGCAGTGTGCGCCACTTTATACTTAATTTATTGGCAAATGTAATGTCCAGGCGTTCAATGCATTCAGTATGTATCATTTATATTATTACACTGAAGAAATAGTAGGTTAGAATGCTATCCAAAACCTGTGTGAAATGATATGGTGATAATTTGATCAAGAAGGGTTTAGGTTGGATTTTCTATGTATTTGAAAGTTACATAGATAGACTTTGCCCTCTAGTGGCTCTTGACACCCTTACCGTATGAGGGTTGCTTGGAACTCTGGAAGTGCTATTATAGCACACATTATACATTTAGCTGTTTGTTTATTTTAGCATTTGATTTACAGTACCTTAATTGAAGTGACATGCCTCCTGCAAGTGTCATGGAAAATAGTCAGTGACGATAGAGCAGCGTATGGTGATCAGTAACTCTTAAATTCTGTTTGGGGTTTAACCTGGATTGTGCAATGCAGATCGATAAACGGACATATCTCCTCAAAAATTACTCCTGCTGTCAATGTTTATAATACAGTAAGATATTCCCATCTGGACACCGTAGTGTCATGTACAATCACACTGCTGCATTTTACTTTTCAAGAAGCTCATTATTTCTTTTTTGCCACTGTGAACCTTTCAGACAGCATTATGCTGAAGTTTTTTTTGCACTCAAAAAGTTACTAAACAGAAGTTAACTAAAGAAAAATTAAAACAGCAGTAATAATAAATCTAATAAAATCTACATTGAGTTAGAGAAACTTAAGGTCCCCTGTGGTGTAAATCAAGTTTTTAATGTTGTTTATATGTCTATGTGGTGTTTTTAATACGCTTTAAGACAAACCATGTGCAAATTCATTAGTCAACACCATTGCAGAGTATTTTCTCCTTAAAACTGCAGTGAACCAAAGACAGTCTAAAATATGCGGTTTGAAATAGCTGGTGTTTCTGACGTCACAAACTACCTTGTACGTGTGATCGTCAACGAGTGGATCTCGCTGGCGGGGCTAATCTGCATATTCATAGAACCGCGCATACTAATAGTGGCAAGGGTGTGGAGTCACATTCAAGCTATTTTAAGGCATGAAGAAGAAAAAAATCAAGGACAAAACATTGTTGATCAAAGATGAGTTTTAAGGGATAAAATTATTGACTACAGCAGGGGGACTTTAAGAATTTGTAGTATAAACACTTTTTGTAGCTGATTTTTAAAAAAAATGTTGCTGGTTACACTTTAATTTGATGGTCTCCTTTAGACATTCAGTGGACTACAAGTAACGTTGCATCTACAGTAGATGTAGTTTCTTAACTCTCATGTATTAGGGATATTCAAATTAATTAACCAAGCATTAATACCATTGATCAGCCCTACCAAACGTGGATGTTTTTTCCACTAGGAAACAAACATTGTTATGTTATTTGATTGATACTGTGAAGCTGCTTTGATGCAATTTATATTGTGAAAAGCGCTATATAAATACACTTGACTTGACTTGACTTAGTTGTGTATTGCTAGGGGCAGGGTTAGGGTTAGGGTTAGTAGAATAAGCTGACATGTACTTGCAAGGTTACTCAGGCAAATCTGATTTTTTTCTCTAATTGTATCTTTTAAGGCAGACGTCCGCACTATTATTTGCAAGTGATCAAATAAGATTTGTGTGTCCAGACATAACAAACCAATCTGCATGGTTTGCTTTGGTAACAATGTACCCACTTATGTGACGAGGCTTTCAAAACGGATGCAGGAAAAATGGAGGTTCATCGTCCTGCTCTCCAAATAAGCGCACTGTCGAGTGGCGGTGCAGAACTCCTCCATTGCACAAGAAAAACTCAGCGACGGAGGAGACTGGTATTGTGACGTTAAACAACGGCAAGTCACGGCCGCAATCTTTGGACACACCGGTTGAATACCATACGTGTGAATACTTGCAGCATTTGAAATCCGATTTGAGCAGCCATAGAGTGCACACTAAGGCGCATCTGTAAAAATCTGTCCAAAATCAGTCCAAATCCTATTATCTGTGTATCCTATTTGAATCTGATCTAAAATGATTGACATCCACATTTGCACCTGTTCAAATCCTATTTGTGTGTCTTGTTTTTCGAAATATCTGCATTGGTTTGAATGGCAATGTGATTGCGTTGATAGGCATACGCCAAAAACAAGAACTGCAACATGGAGGGGTTTACAATACAGATGTTGTCTTATTTATAATTTGAATGTACTGCTGCCGTGCTGGACTAGCTTTATTGTCTCCGTTATATTGTCATTTTCTGCTCGTCTGGCACCTTGCAACAACACAACCTTGTTTCTGCAGTGACTTTCAACATGTTTCCTATAACAACATCTGAAATTTTCACATTTTTTGCGGCATAAGAAAGTTAAATAAAGCAAGCGAAATCCGGTCAGAGCAGTCAGACTGAAATGGATTTCAAGAAATGCAATTTGAATAGGATTTCAAACAGAAACGGACATTTCATGTTATTTTTTGTCATTCACTTTTGCTATATCTTTTTTGCTATATATGCACAAAACTTGGATTTGGACTAACCCTATGTTTAAAGAGGACCATCAAAAAGTGTTACCTTAAGTTATTCCAACTAATTTGAGCGGTGGTCCTGAACCAACTGTTCTTATCTATTTCAGTTAAAAATAACAGCCAGCGTTACACATGCTAAATTGCAAAAAAAACATGCACACCATGTAATAATTACCAATATGAGAACATGGGACTGTGGCAAGCAGGCAGGGCCGAGAGCCGTGGGAAAGGAGCGAGGCTGGTGGTGCGATTGCTAATGAGCATCCCCTGCGCGCCACACAGGCCTCGTGTCTCTCATGGAGGAGCTCCCCGAGGATAAAAGGAGGAGTGACAGTAAAGAGTGAGAGAGGACCAGGTCTGTACTATTTTACGTTGTTTTGTTTACTTTTGTATGGCAGTCGTCCGTTAGGGGCTGCCACTTTAATTTTGTTTTGTGATGGTTTATATTTATATTAATGTTACGTTGAATGTTAACCAGTTCCCACCTCCTTCTTCCCTGAACAACTAACCTTGTTACAGTAATATTATGAGCCGTCCTCGGACTGGTAATTATGCGTTTTGCAACACTATAAACTCCTAAATGAATCTGCAGTGGCCAGGCGGTACTACGGTCACATGGTACAGGAGCTCTCAGAAAATTTCCAGCTAATAAATTGTAATTACGAGCTCTATGAGGACACTTTTTACAAGTTGAAAAAGTATGGTAATTACGATGAGGCGTGAACACACCTTTTAACTTAAATAGCACTTGAGTACAATGAACAAGTAAGACTGTAGGTCAGGGGTGCAAAACTCAGTCCCTGGAGGGCCAAAGATCTGCAGAGTTTAGCTTCAACCATAATTAAATGCACCTGATTCAGCTAATCAAGTCAAGTCACCTTCATTATATAACGCTTTTAACAATATAGATAGTTTCAAAGCAGCTTTACAGTGATAATAGGAAATTACAGTAACAGGGATTGTTTTGGCTTTACAGCAGCTCTAGAATAAAGTTATTTTCCAGCTAAAGTTAGCTTTGATTGATTGATTCACTTCCGTTGCAAAGATCATTAGTTATTAACTTTGGGGCCGTACAACAACAGTGCCTGGTGGCTCGAGAACGAAAACCCTGAAATAGATTCCAAGGTGCAAGACTGCAAGAAAATTTCTGGAAAAAAAGGTTATCCCTGCCCAAACCTCAAAAACGCAAACCCGCGAAAACGCCTATACTATAGGTATCCACAATTGAATATACAGTATATGTGCGCAGGCGTGTAGTCCTTCTATACAAACCAACCCTCAACAAACTACTTGTCTGGCCTTAAAAATGTATAATAAAGAAATATTTATCGCTTCTGCGTAGCCACGTGAACCGGAATTATCCAGACAACGTTTTATCTGTACAGAGTTAAAGGGAAGGGAAGGAGGCCTTCACAGGGGAGAGACTAGTTGTCGTCATGTCCGGGCGCAGGTCCTTCATCAGATCTGGACACGTCTTGGATCAGGCGGACAGCGGTAAACCTCGGGATAAACAGAGAGACTAATATTAGCGTAGACGCCATCCTTCTTATGATGTAACAAGTACATCAGGATTTATGGGAAGTGTTCCCGGTTCCGGCTGACCTAATCTATGCAGCCTAACATTGAATTATAGAAGTAAATAATTATAGATTTGAACTGACAGAGTGTGTCTGCTTCCCGGACAATGTTAGGAAGACTGTTCCAAAGTTTTGGTGCTAAATAAGAAAAGGTTCTACCACCAGCAGTCGATTTTGATATTCTAGGTATTATCAACTGGCCGTAATTTTGAGATCGCAATTGATGTGAAGGACTATAATATGTTAAGAGCTCGCTCAAGTACTGGGGAGCTAAACCATTTAGTGCTTTGTAAGTAACCAGCAATATTTTAAAATGTATACAATGTTTAATAGGGAGCCACAACAGTGTTGACAGAACCGGGCTGATATTGTCATACTTCCTGGTTCTGGTAAGAACTCGAGCTGCCGCGTTTTGGATCAGCACAATAATCTAGTCTTGATGTCATGAACGCATTAACTAATTGTTCCACATTTGTCATTGAGAGCAAATGACGTAATTTAGATATATTTTTTAGATGGAAAAATGTGGTTTTACAGATACTAGAAACATGACTTTCAAATGAAAGATTGGTATCAAAGAGCACACCCAGGTTCCTAACCGACGACAAAGACTCGACAGAGCAGCCATAAAGTGTTAGACAGTATTCTAGGTTATTACGTGAGGACGTTTTTGCTCTAATAATTAGAATCTATGTTTTTTCAGAATTAAGTAGTAGGAAATTACTAGTCATCCAGTTTTTTATATCAGCTATGCATTCTTTTAATTTTGTAAATTGATATGTTTCGTCAGGGCGTGAAGAAATATAGAGCTGAGTATCATCAGCATAACAGTGAAAACTAATACCATGCTTCCTAATGATATCTCCCAAGGGTAGCATGTACAGGGTGAACAGCAAAGGTCCTAGTACTGAGCCTTGTGGTACGCCATACTAAACTTTTGATTGAAAAGACATCTCTTCATTTACTGCTACAAATTGATAACAGTCAGATAATAATGATTTAAACCATGCTAATGCAATTCCACTAATGCCAACATCGTTTTCGAGTCTATTTAAAAGAATGTTGTGGTCAATAGTATCAAATGCAGCACTAAGAACACGTAACACTAATAGAGAGATACAACCACGATCGGATGATAAGAGCAAATCATTTGTGACTCTAATGAGAGCTGTCTCAGTACTATGGAACGGTCTAAATCCTGACTGAAAATCCTTGCAGATACCATTTATTTCTAAAAAAGGAACATAGTTGTGAGGATTCTGCATTTTCTAGTATCTTTGACAGAAAAGGTTATATTCGAGATCGGCCTGTAATTGACTAATTCTGTAGGATCAAGTTGCGTTTTTTTAACAAGCGGTTTAATCATAGCCAGCTTAAATGTTTTTGGTCCGTTTCCAAAGATGAAAAAGATGAATTAATGATATTAAGAAGAGGATCTACGACCTATGGAAGCATCTCTTTCAATAGTTTAGTCGGTATAGGGTCTAACACACATGTTGTCGATTTAGATGATTTAACAAGTTTAGAAAATTCTTTCTCTCCTAAAGCAATGAATGAATCGAATTTTTCCTCAAGGAAAACAACCCTCTGGCTTTTTTGAAAACTACAGTTCTCTTACGAGAGGTTCTCTCGTATTGCGTAAGTTAGCTTACGCTACGGGAAAGATTCATCTTTTCGAGATATTGAAGCCAAAAATTATCCTTAATTTTGTATTTATTGTCAATGCAGTGCAGGAGCTAGCAGACCTAGAGCAGACTGTCTAGCGTGCTCATTGGCTGCCCTGCAGCAACTGCAGCAGCCTACCACTGAGCCCGATGTGACGTCACGTCCAATGAAGGGTGCTCTCGCCCTCATCGCGTCTCAGCCCGCCAGAATGGGCGTGGCCTAGCGTATATTAGCTGGGCTCAGAGGCTGCTTCCCTGGTTTTCATCTCTTCAGCGAAGCTGGATTCTGAGAGAAGCCGCCGCCGTTGAGAAAGCGACAAAGCCAGCTTAGGACAGTGCCTGAGGAAGCCGGCCTTCTTCAGCCATCCGTGCGAGCTATGCTATCCGGCAACATATCCTTTTGAGCTTTATACTGTGTGTGTGTGTGTTCGCTGCTGCCACACCTCCCCCTTTTCTAAAAGAGCACGAGACGTTTTTCTAAAAATCTCTCGCATTTTCTGTGGCTCGTGCCGAGCCCCGCCCACTGCTGAAGACCACCATGTGTCTGCGCTCTCTGCCTGGGCGAGGAACCTCCGATGTCGAACCTGCAGGCTCGACTCGAGGTTTTAACATTCCGCCGCTTGTAGGACAGCGCAAGAAGAAGCGCCGTTCTCAAAGGCCTCCGAAGCCTGTGGCCACTTCGAAACGCTCACCAGTGTCCATCCCTCGAGCATCGTTTTCGCCTTCTCCGCCCCTCCTCACCGACGTGCAGCCACCGTCGCTCCAGTTGACGAGGTGGAAGGAATCGCCACAGGGGACTGCTGTTACATTCTCCGCGAGGCTCCACTCTTACGTCTCCGCGTCGTTCTCCCAAGTGGACGACGCTGCCGAGAAGGGATACAACTCTATCCCCACGGTGCCACGGCCGCACCACCATCAAAACTCCTCTCCCTGTCAGTCCCCTTCGAACAGGCTACTGCAGTGGTACATTCAGCTGCCAACTAGCCGGTAATACGACCCGCTCGCCTGCACACAAACACCGTCTTCACGGCAACCCAGAGAAATCTCATAAGAGTATAATGTCTGGTTATCTGGCTCACGCCGATGGTGTTTTATGTGTAAAAAAAGGGCCCACATCTCAGTGTTCACCCCTACACACAAGCACAACACTTCCCGTGTCACTCACAGAGCCCACTCTCGTAAAGCTGGCAAGTGCCGCTCGAGTGTTAAATGTAGGACATGTGCCCACGCGTCCGTGCTCACGCCTACTCTCTGCCAGCTCTGTCACACGACCAAATCAGCCTCTTCGATCAGGCTATGAATGTAAGTCCCGTGCCCGTTCACGAGCGCTCACGCTTACTGACATACACGCCGCCGATTGGCGCTGCTCGCGCATCACAAAGTGATCACAAAACGCTCCCTATTCATCGCAATCGGGGCGTCATATATGAAACAGCCTGCCACCGCTTTCAGCGAGCCGCCGTATTCAAGCACAGAGGGCGCGCACATCAGAACCCGGAGACCATTCTGCCCTTAGTTGCACATATAAAAGCATGGGAAGCGATTCCAGGGGTATCAGAATGGATGCTAAGCACAAAGCAGGGCTATGCGTTACAGTTCGCTCGCCGTCCCCCACGTTTTCGAGCATGGACCGTGGCGACAGTGAATGCGGAGGTAGCATATCTACTCCGCTTAGAAATAGCAAAGCTGCTGTGCAAAGGGGCCATTGAACTGGTACCGCATTCTCTGAGCGAGTCAGGCTTTACAGCCGTTATTTTCTTGTACCCAAGAAGGACGGGGCTCGCAGACCTATTTTGGATCTGAGGTATTTGAACAAAGCTCTCATGAAAAGACTGTTCAAAATGCTTACAACCAGGAAAATCCTCGCGCACATTCGCCCGAGGCACTGGTTTATCTCTCTCGATCTGAAAGATGCCTATTTTCAGATTCAGATAATACCCCGTCACAGGCCATTCTTGAGATTCGCCTTCGACGATCAGGTATATCAATACCCCGTCCTGCCGTTCGGCCTGTCCTTAGCACCCCGTACATTCACGAAGTGCATGGCTCTCGCCCCCTTGAAAAATCAGGGCTTGCGAATTATGAATTATCTGGACGATTGGCTGATTATGGCATAGTCAGAGATGGAACTTTATTTCACAGGACAGTGCTCCTCAGTCATCTGGAAAGCCTGGGTCTCACGGTCAGCTGGACCAAGAGCTCAGTACTGCCCAGCCAGTCAACTTCCTTTCTAGGAATAGAACTGGATTCTGTGACCATGACGGCTCGCTTGTCGACACCGCCGTGTTCGACGCCTGGCCGCATCACTCCAGAAGGGCAGCATCGCTCCTCTGAAAACATTTCAGAGGATGCTGGGCTATATGGCTTCAGCCGCTGCAGTGCGTGAGCGTCTCGCCGGGCCTGGGCCTCCGGCTGCAAACGAATCAGATTGACTCAGAGCTGCATTACGGCTCTGCAGCCCTGGTTAGCGGCCGACTGGTATCAGCGTGGAGTAATAATGGGAGCTGTCTCGTATCGAAAGGTCATTTCGGCAGATGCGTCCAACTCGGGTTGGGGCACGCTCTTTGAGGGCAGACCGGCCTCTGGCCTGTGGTCAGACCAAGAAAAGCTTTTTCATATAAACTGTCTGGAAATTATGGCGGTCGAGCACGCGCTGAAGCGCTTCCTCCCGTTCATACAGGACCACCATGTTCTAGTCCGCTCGGACAACATGTCTGTGGTTTCATATGTGAACCGTCAGGGCGGTGTCAGATCCAGGAACCTCTGCGATCTAGCAGAACGCTGGTCTCTGCACGCATGGGTGATCAATGGATACCCGTTGTCCTGCCAGAAAGTCTGATGAACACGATCACGCAGTCAAGAGCTCTATCTACTAAAAAGCTCAACGCGTCTAAATGGTCTGTGTTCTCCAAATGATGCACCGACAAAAGTCTGGACCCACGTACGCGTGGGGTATCGCGGTTGCTTAGCTTCCTTCAAGAGCTGTTGGAAAAAGGGAGGTCCCCTTCCACGCTTAAAGTCTATGTGGCGGCCGTCGCAGCTTTCGCAGAAACAACGCGTGGCCGGTCACTAGGAAGGAACGAGCTCGTCATCCGCTTCCTTAGAGGAGCTAGGAGGATGCGCCCCCTTCGGTTCCTGTGTAGGATCTTTTGTTGGTCTTAGAGGCCCTGAAAGCATATCCCTTTGAACCGTTAAGTTCCGTGGATCTAAAGTATCTATCACTAAAAAACTTTTTTCTGATTGCCTTGTCATCAGTCAAGCGTGTGGGAGACTTGCACGCGCTGTCTGTCGGTGCTGCGTGTCTTGAGTTTGGACCAAATGACTCTAAGGTCATACTCAAACCTAGACATGGTTATGTCCCAAAAGTGATTGACACTCCTTTCAGAGCGCAGGTTATTTCCCTGTCGGCTCTGCCAGCATCCAATAGCGAGGGTGATGTTAATCTACTCTGCCCGGTCAGGGCGCTGAGGGTTTACGTTACGCGCTCTTCGCTGTTCAGACGCTCGGAGCAGCTTTTTGTTTCGTTTGGTGGGCGCACTAAAGGTCTCGCCGCCTCGAAACAAAGCCTGTCCAGATGGATAGTGGACGCTATCGCAGCTGCTTATGCGTCGAAAGGTCTACAGTGCCCTTTGGGCATCAGGGCTCATTCCACTAGAGCAGTGGTTCTCAAACCTGTCCTGGCGTACCCCCAACACTGCACGTTTTCTTTGTCTCCCTAATCAAACACACCCTGATTCAACTCATCAGCTCATTAATCCATGTGATTATGAGCTAATGAGTTGAATCAGGTGTGTTTGATTAGGGAGACAAAGAAAACGTGCAGTGTTGGGGGTACGCCAGGACAGGTTTGAGAACCACTGCACTAGAGGCATGGCCTCGTCGTGGGCATGGTCCAGCGGAATTTCTATTCATGACATATGTGTGGTAGCGGGCTGGGCTTCCCCGTCCACCTTTGTTAGGTTTTATAACCTAGAAGTTCCCGCCCTGCAGGCTAGACTTCTGTCAGTGTAAGTGAGATGCATGCCCTGTTTTTTAAAATTTGTTCGTGCGCAGGCTACTCTCACGTGTTATTAGCTCTCCTGGTTGAGCTGCACTATTGGGTTAATGTGCTATACGCTTACACGGACCGGCAGCGCCGCCCCGTATTCTCTGTGAGTGCTTATGTACATGTGCCGGCCCGCATTGCTGGCCGCCTTTATTCCCCGCTTATTTGGGGATAAAGTCGATGCTTGGCGCGCACAGTGTTGACAAAGTGTTCCCGTAGCATAAGCTAACTTACGCAATACGAGAGAACCTCTCGTAAGAGAACGTATCGGTTACCCAACGTAACCTCGGTTCTCTCTAGAAGAGGGAACGAGTATTGCGTAACCTGCCGTGCTTGCGCCACGATCGACTTTCGCTTCAGTCGATGAAAACCAGGGAAGCAGCCTCCGAGCCCAGCTTATATACGCTAGGCCACGCCCATTCTGGCGGGCTGAGACGCGATGAGGGCCCGAGCGCCCTTCATTGGACGTGACGTCACGTCGGGCTCTGTGGTAGGCTGCTGCAGTTGCCGCAGGGCAGCCAATGAGCACGCTAGACAGTCTGCTCTAGGTCTGCTAGCTGCTGCACTGCGTTGACAATAAATACAAAATTAAGAATCATTTTTGGCTTCAATATCTCGAAAAGATTAATCTTTCCCGTAGCGTAAGCTAACTTACGCAATACTCGTTCCCTCTTCTAGAGAGAATCGAGGTTACGTTAGGTGACCGATACGTTATGTGTGTTGGAGCAGGGTTGGAACTAACTCTGGAACTGATTTTGCACCCCTGCTGTCAGTAATTACTTGTCATTAGTAATAGCACAGTCATCATTCATATAGTCAATATAATATATACCTTCATGTAGCCACTTACAACCTAACCATGAGCACTACTCTTCAGCACAGTGGTAACATTTGCAAATTAAAAGATTTAATCCAAATGGTATATGAGATGTTTTAACTTGAAACCATGTATCTATTTAAGTTGTGGTAATTCGGTAGGTAATTTCCTTTCAGAATGATTGAGAGAGCCTGTGAAACCACAGACCACTCAGCAGAGATGAGCTGCAGCTGACCAATGTGTCATGACAGAAACAGGGCCCAATGGTTGCTGGACCAAAGTACTAGAGTCGGGAGAAACGAACACCATAAAACCACACACCATTTTTCCTTTTTATGTGATACAAAGAGTAATGCAGCACATCTCAGTGTGTACTTATAAAAGGAGATTCCTTCTGACCTGCCCTGGAAAAGATGTCCTCGCTACACATTAAAGAGATACACTCTTCATTCTCACTTTCGAAGCCTGGAGACGTGCAGGTCGTAATCCATTTTAGTATTACAAACCTTGTTCTCCTTGAAGTACCTTCTCTCTCCTTTCTCTTTTTCGGTCTCTATTATAGTGCAAATCTGTGCTAGACATTTTTATTTCAGAGCCAGAGGTCTCTTTTTTTTTGTCTGAATTTTTTCCCCGCTTCGTTATTGTGTTTTTGGCCGCACTGTTTTTGCAATCACATTTTAAAATGAATTTACATTCACAAGATAAGAGGCCTCCGTAGATGTATTTTTATGGTTTTATACTGTATTTTCTTTAGGCCTCTTAGAAGCCTTTTCCAATAAGTAAAACCTGCCATGAATTAAAGAATTAAAATCATTTTTTAGTCCGACCTTTTGTCTGAGACAGTCCTTCTTTGAACCCATCAGGCTGACTTGTTATCATAAATGTAGTCATTAAAACAATTTACACAGGTTTCTCTGGTGTAATCATGCAAATATGAATAAGATTAAGTTAGAATTAAGTTTTTGGACTTTGCTTTATTTTAAAGGTTGCACTGTTCACTTGAAGCAGGCGGTTAAACAAGTTGTTACTTTTTCATGCGGACATAATGGTCTTTCCGGTACATGCTGTGTCCTTGGATATAACTGTTGTTCTAGAGGAAGATTATTTTTAAACCTCTGCTCATGCTATTAAACAATTTTTTTTTTCTGGTCAAGTCAGTCACCTTTATTTATATGATTCAATGATGTAAACAGTTCAATTCTTCTGTAAAGCAGCTCTATTAAAAACAACCATAAAGTTACGGGTAATCTGTGGCTTTTTCTGTTTTGGGTGGGTTTGAAATGTGTTTTAGTTCAGTCCTGTGTTACAGTTTGTTTTTATGTTTTTTCATTGATTGATTAAGTTATACACCTGTGACTTGTTTCGTTGATTAGTTTTCCTTGTGTATTCAAACTCTGTTTGTTCTGTTCATTGTCCGTTCACATCACATGTTTTTGCTCAGAGTGTTTTATTTGTTTGTTTGTGTGGTGAAGTTTAATAAACTGTTCCTGCCTGCGATTAGATCCTGCCTCTTACCTCTTTTCTGCAACCGCCTGTGACAGCTGAACTGACCAATCTAATGGATCAGGCGGCAATACAACCCCTCTTCCTCTCGCAGCGGGAACGTTCCCCCGAGAGACACACACAGGACTTCTTGGATTTATACCATCTAGTCCATTACAACGACAAGGTTTTCCGGTCAGGTTTCAACACGGAGACGAGAGCTTGGCTGCCTGGAGATGTAGAATAGGTGCTTCTACACAATGGTTCCCCCTTCACCATCTACAAGAGAGAGGAGTCGTCCAGCGCACCTGCACTGCACACAGCACCTGCTACATCCACAGCAACCAGCCCAGCAGACAGAAAGCCAGAGTCCACCACAGATATGGAGCCTGAGTCTGAGCCTGCCATGATTTCTATGCCAGAGCCGCAGCCAGTGCAAACAATCGTCCCAGAGCCTGAGCCCAGCAAGACGTCTGAACAGCTGCATGAGCCGGCAACATAGTCTATCCCCGAAGGAGTATTTGGGGAATATGAGGGGATGGAGTGGAGCCCTGTCCCGTCAACCAAGGCGGATGTAAGTGCACAGAACTTAGCACCCTTAATAATCTTGGAGGAGCATGAAGAGAGCCTTATGCCTGTTTCGTTGCCCTGCACCGAGCCTGTTTTGTAGTTCAAAAGCTAGTTATTAAAGTCTTTGATGTTCCTGCCCTGCCTCCCACTCCTACCGCCTCTGACACGTAACAGATTCCTGATCACAGAACGATCCTGAAAATTCTGCCTGTTCGAAGTTGGCCAAAAGGGCTGTTCCTGAAAAATATGTGTGTCTAGTATCGGCAAGGAAGGCCGTTTATGAACCCCCTGCCTGCACTACCCAGTCCTTCAGCCTTGTCTTCACTGCCTCTCATTAGTCATTGGTCTCCTCTTATATGCCTCCGCCTCCGGAGCAGGTGCACAGAAACAGGTGCACCCTGGCTTTGCCTCAGCCGTTCGTCCCTGCGGCTCCACCTTGGTCTCTGGCAACTTTTGTGTCGCCTGGTCACTTGAGCTTTTCGGCTCCGCCTCTATAGGTCCCCCTGGCTCCGCCTGTCAAGTTTCCACCATAGTTCCTCCCTCCCTCGACTCTTCTGTGGGCTTACAGTATTCCTGTTGGGGGCTCTGCCATGGCTCCTATCACTGACGTTTTAGTTCAGTTTATTGTGATTCAGTTTGTTTCTATGGTTTTTCAATGATTAACATCTGTAGCTTGTTTCCTTAATTAGTTTGCCAAACCCTGTGTTTGTTCTGTTCATTGTCCATTCACATTGCATATTTTTTGTTTTGTGTGTTAAAGTTTAATAAACTGTTACTTCCTGCAATTAGATCCTGCCTCACCTCTTTTCTGCAACAGCATGACACTTAAACAGTCATTATTCAGTTGAAATCAGTTCAGTGTGGATTCGTTTCGTTTCAAAAACTGTGTAAAGTTTGTTTATCAATTATGCAATGAGTTCAATTAATCTACAAAGCAGCTCTGGAGAAAACAGTGATGCAGCTCAGTCCAGTTCTCATCCAATAGTGTCAGTGCAGTCAATCAATAACATTCTAATCTGGGGTTAATTAATAGAAAAACATTCTCTAAATTATTGTTAATATTGTTAGTAGTGAAAAGGCATTTTAACCAGTTATGTAAGTCTTCAGATTTGCTGCTGCTCACTTCAAAAACCTTTAGAGCAGAGCAAGGTGTCAATCTTTAGACCTGTCGACCCCTTCATTTATTAATTCCTTAAATTGATAACATCAAAAACATCAGAGCGGAGCCAGGAATACCAAATACATAGGTTCTGTTTATAAACTGCACATGCTGATAATATGCATACTGATATGCACAGCATTAATTTACAACATTATCTGTTAAATGCAAGTTTAAGCATCATGCTATTGTTAAACTATAGTTTGTGATACTATAGTATGTCTTTGCCATGTCCTGGATTTATCCCATTACTGTATTGTCCAGTGTTTGAAGCTCAAAACAGGCATATCAACCAATCAAAGATCATTTTGGTTGCTAATAAAAGTCCAAGGACAGACAAAGAGCACATGTGACAACAAGATTTAATTTATTAACATGAACTAACACTGAACAATACTTTAATCACATAATAGAATTATTCATTTCAATGTTTGTAAAGACAACTAATAAAAAGTGTTATTAGTGTAATAAACAAATCTATTGCTCTGTGTTAGTTAATGCAATGTTAACTAATGGTACCTTATTGTAAAATGTTACCACTTGTTGTGTCCTCACTCACAGCCTGTGCGATAACCATCACATTTCCCCTTGTAAATATTAAATAAATAAAAACTGTCATAATGACATCGACATAGAATTTGGCACAATGCAATTTAGCCATCTTAAATGTTATTTTATTATATAATTTATATAATCTTTAGAAGAAGCAGGTAGGACACATCCTGTGCGTAATGGGACTATTTGGCACGCGCAGCGGGTGTTCCGCTCTTACTGGCCCCGGAGTTAGAGTAATGGATTATATAATCAAATCAAATTAAACGATTTATTATAGTATAACGATGGACCAAAAGACTGTCTACTATATTGAAGACATTTTGAACTGACCACATCTCGAGCAGACTGATGCGTGATGGGGAACTCGTTGGCCAGTTAACTGTGGTGAACAGAGTGCGCGCATCAGTCTGATATTTCAGTGGCAGTGGATTTGGCTAGCAGCCGTTATTCACACTGAGAGAGCGAATTAACCTAGACTGCTGAGACTCGTTTGATTAACAGATTATGGTGAGTAAAACTGAATTGATTTGGAAACAATTGATTAGAAACATGAAGCATTATTAGTGATTGCTGTAATGCTGTGGATCAGATTTAAGCATTTGTGCGCTCAAATTATGACAATACACTTGATTGGAAATCTGAACTGAAGTCTTATGTTATTTATGATAATTGTTTAAGAAGAATTAAACAAGTTATTTAACGCTTTGGAATGAGCCAGTGAAATTTGGCATATAGGCTACGTGAATCATAGCTATATTTAGCTTTTTATTTCTCAATATGGCTAAACAGGACACTGTACATGTAACAACAATGAACAATAGTTGACTAAATGTTCTACAAAAGTTAAACTATAGCCTAAGTTAATCTTAGAGAGAGAGAAATTGATAGATAGATAGATAGATAGATAGATAGATAGATAGATAGATAGATAGATAGATAGATAGATAGATAGATAGATAGATAGATAGATAGACATTTTATATACTAGTTTTTTTAATTAAATTAAAATCAATGTATGATTTTAATTAGATCAGATCAAATGTATAGCCTTTGTATGATGTAAACTCATGTATTTTCACAAATGTGCTGTTTCAAGTAAACAAAATATGTTTGTAGAAATAAAACATTTTAAAAAACAGTTACACATATTTTGGTTTAGTGTTGATTTTGGGATCTGGCTGCACTGAGACCAGAATGAAGGTATTATAATTGCACACATTTGGGTTTCTAAATGACAGTAAATGAGTCTTATCTTGACATTGTTTAATATAAATGCAATCACTTGAACTAAAACTTTGTTTGCAGTGTGAAGTGCCGATCATGTCTTATAACGGGTCAGCTAATGCTGGATGTTTGGTGTCGAGTGATGATGTGTGTAACGGGAGCTGTACCAAAAGAGAAGTGTCCGTGACCTCGACTGCCATCTCAATGACAGTGGGCATCGTCTCCAACACTCTGGCTCTCTTTATCCTGATCAAAGCCTACCGCAGGTTCAGATTCAAGTCTAAAGCAGCCTTCCTCCTGTTTGCTAGTGGTCTGGTGGTGACTGACTTCTTGGGACACCTGATCAATGGCTCTTTGGCTCTCTACGTTTACGCCTCACAGAAAGACTGGGAAACATTTGACCCTCACAAGTCTCTGTGTGACTTCTTTGGAGTTTGTATGGCATTCTTCGGCTTGACTCCTCTGCTGCTCGGGAGCTTGATGGCAGTGGAGCGCTGTGTCGGAGTGACCCGTCCTCTCTTTCACACCACGGCGCTGGGGTCCCATCATGTCAGGAGTCTGCTGGGTCTGACCTGGCTCCTGGGTCTGCTGGTGGCCCTGCTGCCCATCCTGTTCCAGCGGTCGTACCAGATGCAGCGTTCACGAAGCTGGTGCTTCTTCCGCCTGCAGGGGCCGCGTGACTGGGTGGATGTTCTTCTGCCCATATTGTTCTCTGTGCTGGGTTTGCTGGCTCTCCTCCTCTCACTAGTGTGCAATACCATGACTTTCCTCACTCTCCTGCGAAGTAGGGTACAACTTGACCGTGATTATCATCGCCATTGTCGTAACACATCACACCATTCTGAGATGGTCTGCCAGCTTTTGGCAATCATGCTGGTTTCCTGTGTGTGCTGGGGGCCAATTTTGGTGAGAAGATGACTCTTATTTCTCACACTGGCTGGTAAATTGCTAAATAAACACTGTGTTATTGCTAAGTAACGAAATTAATAAATAATTGTTCTGTGTTCTCTGTTCAGACACTGAATTTGTGGGATAGGCTATTATAATTCACTAAAAACTATAATTATTGTTAAAATATTATAATAATTAATTATGATATTATGTTTTTATTATAATTACTAAAAAAAATTAAATAAAAAGGTATCTAATTATTTATAGTTATATTATTTACTGGTAAAAGTAAGAATTGCAAATTATAATTTGTGGGTTTTTATAATTCAAAACATAGTAAAAATATAAAATAATAAATATGTATTTAACAAAAATATAAAATTATTAAATATATAAATATATAGGCTACTGTTATATTTTAACCTATATATATGTATATATATATATATATATATATATATATATATATATATATATATATATACTGTATATATATTAATGTATTATTATACATTTTATAAAAATGTAGATGTATTGAATAGAAATATAATTTTATCTTCAATAGATACATGATATAATAAAATTTTATATTCAATAAATGTAATTTTATTTCAAATATATAAATGAATTTATATGAAATAAATGGATAAAATTGGTTGAGCATATCAAAAAATCATTTCTTTCTGCTTAGACACACAGACGTATAATTTTAGTGACAAATGCTTTTATCATTGAATCCTCAGATTACAGGCATCATCTTCAGCCTGCAGGATCACGGTGAGGATCAGGCATCTTACACTCATATGCTGCTGGTTGTACGCATGGCAACATGGAACCAGATCCTCGATCCATGGGTGTACATCCTCCTGCGCAAAGCTGTTTTGAAGAGACTTTTTCTGGTGGCGTTGAGACTTTGCAGTCCTCACTTGAAAATGAAACTCCAGTGGCAGGGCATCACTCAGGAGAGCTCCACCATAGAGGTCAGGAGCTCAGTGATCAGCAGACCAGACTTTATCTGCCTGGATGGACCTTTTCCACCAGACACTGCCATTCAATCAGCTCACCCCCGCTGAGCCGCAATGGGGGATATGAGACCTCCATTCACGGATATTGGATCATTGCAGCGAAAAAGACTGTTTCTGAGATCCATGCGAAGTCTCTTGTGGAGGAAATTTGCATTCATTTAAAAGTTCAGTCTGAGGTCAATCACAGAGAAGTAGGCTACAATGTGCCAGAAAAGTTCAAATGGGGACCAAAAAGAAGCTAGAAGCTGGCGGCATACGGCAACTTAAGACATTTGTTCAAATGGAAAGCAGGGTCTACATTTTATAGTCTGTTGTGTCAACTACGTGTTTTTTGAAACGTTAAAAAAGGTTAAACGTATCAGTCATGTTGTGTGCTGTTTCCTTTGTCTCTCAATTACAGAATAATGTAGCCTAATTGATGTAGCTTTTGTGTTATGTTTTGTTTTGCTGCAATTAAAAAAATGTTGTCCAATGTGTTCTGGATGTAAGTAATTTACATATTAAGATATAGTGTGTTTATGTCATCATGATGTTTGTATTTTATGATATCTATGGATTTTAGCATTTTATATGAAATTGTCTCGATTTAACATTTTGCTTGGCTGCTGTAAATGTTTACATGACCAGAGCTGTAGAAATCTGTGTCAAATATCTATCAAATATAAATATGTCATAATATAGACACCACTACCATATTTAAGACCTATAATCTTTATGTGGTCTGTTATTAGATTATTATAAAATGTACTCTGTCTCATGTAATTTCATACATTTGTGACCAGTAGGATAACACTATAGATACATGCATTTATTATTGGGTTATCTTTTCCTAACTGTTTGTAAAAATGTTCAATTATATATAAATAAAATATATTAAATGATGTGCTTTATTGTTTGCAAATTTCTATTGGTAATTTTTATTCAAGGAATAGTGGGAGACAGGGGAGTGTTGTAACACTGTCAGTTTGACAAGTCAGAAAAGAGCTAGTGATGTCATTAATATCATAAACCCGCATCACCCCTTTGACCTCACAGAAGAAGTGGCATGTTACTGTAAGCAACACTGTACATTTTATGACCAAAAAAATGGATTTTCAGAAAGGAAAGTAAAACATTTTATCAAGATTATTTTTTACCTATAGCAATCATTGCATTGTAGATACAGTTATTTGACTTGCAAATCTAAAGTAGCCGTTTCTCTAGTTTATTAATTTGATGCTTTGCATTCATGCTAACTTCAAACCCACATGCTAAACAGTGAGCTAAGTAAGACTGTTAGGGGTGAGGACAGTTATACTAGTTCATTAAAAAATATTACAACCAACCCCTTATGATGATTCTAAATATAAATCACATCCCCTGTTGAGACAAAAACATGATTTTTTTGTTTCACATTGAGGGATTTGTGGGATATCCGCATGTCTTATCGGATAAAAAACATTGACTGCCTCAATTGAGCACATTCAATTTTTTAGTGCACATTTGAAGAATTTATGTGAATCTAGGCGTTTCCATCCATCAGTTTTTATGTGATATCCCAAAATTCACATAAAAAAGGTGGATGGCAACATAGCTAGTAGCTAGTGACTGGCTGTTATGTTACAAGAATACAAGTGACAAACACACACACGGGAATTGGTTTTGTGTTAAATATACAGTACTACAGTCTTAAAGAAATATAATACAATGTTTTTTGTTACTATAAATCGGTTGCTTTATTCAAAACTGATTATTATTTGTTCTTAAAAAACTTTGATTGTGTGGATCTTATTTCAGCAAATTATCATTGTTACTGTCCCCAGCTAGTGTTGCAACTCTAGATTGTATTGTGCGTGTCCAGGAGCGTTATATTTGTAACAGACAAATGTGGCTACCATGTATCAAATTTTGAGAGATCATCTAGCACAATTGCAAACAACCACTAAGTTAACGATGCTGTAACAAAAGGTGTTCCTTTCATCCCCTAAAGCACACTCCAGCACATACTTAAAAAAAAATTTTTTTTATATATAAATATATATATATATATAAGACATGCAGTTTATTGGGCTTTGTGTGGAATATTTTTCCGCAGATGTCTACATTTATACAATGGCATGCATTCAACAAGTTCATGAATGTTTTATATTCACGTTTCCCTTATTAAAGCCCGAGCCGCTAGACGGCAGCATCACTGCTGTCCGCCATTACAACAACAAAAACAACGTGACGTCTTTTTTAGTCTGACCACTTCCGCCCTGCTCACTCAACGCATGCTTCTCTGAGCAGCTGAGTTTATCAGGTCAGTAATGAACACCGTTCTGTGTTTACTTTAAATATATTACAACCAATATGTCTTCGCTGTAAGCGTTATTTGTGTTAAAGTCGCTCATTGCCGTGTGTTTGAGATGTGTGTGCATGTGTGTTATGGTGGAGTGATGCACTCACTCAGATTATGCACCGTCAGGTTTTGTCTTTATTCTCCATCACTGCGTATGCCATCACGTCATGTGTTAGGGACAGAGACAATAAGATAGAGAAGCCTGGAATATTCCTCGAACCGACGAGTAAGCGTTTTTAAACGCGATGTCCTGTATCAATAAACGCCGTAATTTCCCCATCTGAACTAGGGCTTTGTAGCTTCCTGACAGGCTTATCGACAGCAATTCTCTCTGTTCACTCTGCAACTCTGAAAAGAAGAGTAGTTTCACAATATATTGTGTGTTTGTGTAGTTGGTTACAATGTGGAGCTTTATGTGTAGTTTATCTTTTTGTTGCGTGCCATTTTTAATTTTTTTGTATACAAGTAACTTATTAATTATAAGATATATTTTAGTTAATGAAATGGTCTGATAAAGTGTTATCACTTTAATCATCTTGGAGTTTCAATTCATTAATTTTATTACGTTATTTGACTTAAAATCTTAAGTCATGGAATATTCCATGAGTATACACTTATTATGTGCTTTTTTCAATGCACTTTATGAAATTATGATGTGCTATAGTTTAAAAAGAGTATACGATGGACAAATACTCAAATGTTTTGTCTTTTTACCACAAATGTTTGTGCTCCCCTGCCCTGAGAAATTCTGTTTCTCCCAGATGTATTGTATTCCCCTAAAGAAATTGTGCCTTAACTCGCTAAACTTATCTTTGCAAGCTTCTTTATGAGCGAAAACATTCTTTGTAAATGTGAATGCAAATTTTCTTGGGGTATCTCAAACGCTTTCCATGAAAACGCAAAAGTTTTACAGGCAGACGTTTTGCAAGCTTCATACAATTGTTTTTGATTAAATGTGCTTAAATCTAATTGGTTTATTAGAAAAATAGATTTGTATTAGTTTTTGTTTCTTTGGTGGTGGTCTAGTGATGATAGCCATTTAGCCTGCAGGGGAAATCCAAACTAAACTAAATATGCAGTCATTTATTTATTTTTTAGGCAAAATTGATACTTAACACATCACTTTGTATTTTACATTTTTACATCAAACATTTTGGTAAATGTCCAGTGATGTGAGGGTAAGTGGATGATAGATTTTTCATTTTATAGCGAAAGGTGGATGGATCTTATAGCATTTGAACAATGAAGCATCTGTCTGTTGGAAGTCCACAAACCTGCCTAAAGCTTCGATATGTGACCTTGTGTCATATTTAAAATTAGAAAATAAAATGAATATTTAATGAAAGGATCATGATTGCATATTTAGAGAAGATGAAGACTTCCCCCCTTAATTGATCAGTCTAACTACGTTTGTAGAGACTGATTGACAAAAGCATGATCACCTGTGTTGTGCTTGATTTTATATACTCATAATATGTACAGACCATGAATAGGTCAAATATTTGATCTGTATTATTTTTGTATTTTATATATATATATATATATATATACAGTGAGGAAAATAAGTATTTGAACACCCTGCTATTTTGCAGGTTCTCCCACTTAGAAATAATGGAGGGGTCTGAAATTGTTATCGTTGGTGCATGTCCACTGTGAGAGACATAATCTAAAAAAAAAATATCCAGAAATCACATTATGATTTTTTTAACTATTTATTTGTATGATACAGCTGCAAATAAGTATTTGAACACCTGAGAAAATCAATGTTAATATTTGGTACAGTAGCCTTTGTTTGCAATTACAGAGGTCAAACATTTCCTGTAGTTTTTCACCTTGGATTTTGGCCCAATCCTCCACACAGATCTTCTCTAGATCAGTCAGGTTTCTGGGCTGTCGCTGAGAAACACGGAGTTTGAGCTCCCTTCAAAGATTATCTATTGGGTTTAGGTCTGGAGACTGGCTAGGCCACGCCAGAACCTTGACATGCTTCTTACAGAGCCACTCTTTGGTTATCCTGGCTGTGTGCTTTGGGTCATTGTCATGTTGGATGACCCAGCCTCGACCCATCTTCAATGCTCTAACTGAGGGAAGGAGGTTGTTCCCCAAAATCTCGCAATACATGGCCCGGTCATCCTCTCCTTAATACAGTGCAGTCGCCCTGTCCCATGTGCAGAAAAACACCACCAAAGCATGATGCTACCACCCCCATGCTTCACAGTAGGGATGGTGTTCTTGAGATGGTGGTACTCATTATTCTTCCTCCAAACACGGCGAGTGGAATTATGACCAAAAAGTTCTATTTTGGTCTCATCTGACCACATGACTTTCTCCCATGACTCCTCTGGATCATCCAAATGGTCTTTGGCAAACTTAAGACGGGACTTGACATGTGCTGGTTTAAGCAGGGGAACCTTCCGTGCCATGCATGATTTCAAACCATGACGTCTTAGTGTATTACCAACAGTAACCTTGGGAACGGTGGTCCCAGCTCTTTTCAGGTCATTGACCAGCTCCTCCCGTGTAGTTCTGGGCTGATTTCTCACCTTTCTTAGGATCATTGAGACCCCACGAGGTGAGATCTTGCATGGAGCCCCAGTCCGAGGGAGATTGACAGTCATGTTTAGCTTCTTCCATTTTCTAATGATTGCTCCAACAGTGGACCTTTTTTCACCAAGCTGCTTGGCAATTTCCCCGTAGCCCTTTCCAGCCTTGTTGAGGTGTACAATTTTGTCTCTAGTGTCTTTGGACAGCTCTTTGGTCTTGGCCATGTTAGTAGTTGGATTCTTACTGATTGTATGGGGTGGACAGGTGTCTTTATGCAGCTAACGGCCTCAAACAGGTGCATCTAATTTAGGATAATAAATGGAGTGGAGGTGGACATTTTAAAGGCAGACTAATAGGTCTTTGAGGGTCAGAATTCTAGCTGATAGACAGGTGTTCAAATACTTATTTGCAGCTGTATCATACAAATAAATAGTTAAAAAATCATACATTGTGATTTCAGTTTTTTTTTTTTTAGATTATGTCTCTCACAGTGGACATGCACCTACGATGACAATTTCAGACCCCTCCATGATTTCTAAGTGGGAGAACTTGCAAAATAGCAGGGTGTTCAAATACCTATTTTCCTCACTATATATATATATAATGAAGCATCTGTTTGTTACAGGAGTCAGTATGAACCAAGAGAAATTGGCTAAACTTCAAGCCCAGGTCCGAATAGGGGGCAAGGTAAGAAGTATTGTCAATGAAACCTGAACATTAATGATTTTGGACATTTATTATAGTGTTGCTGTTTTTATTTTTCTGTCATTACTGAGTCTTTATTTGTTTTCTATAGGGCACTGCACGCAGGAAGAAGAAGGTGGTGCACAGAACAGCAACAGCTGATGACAAGAAACTCCAGAGTTCATTAAAAAAGCTTGCTGTCAATAATATAGCTGGCATTGAAGAGGTAGAGAAGTAGGTCTCCAGTTTTCTTTTCTCATTCAGTCCCGTTCAGAGAACATTGAGATTTTGATCTTGTTTTTACAGGTGAATATGATTAAAGATGATGGCACGGTCATTCACTTCAATAACCCCAAAGTGCAGGCGTCTCTGTCTGCCAATACGTTCGCCATCACGGGCCACGCTGAGACCAAACAGCTCACGGAAATGCTCCCAGGAATCCTCAGTCAGCTCGGCGCTGACAGTCTCACGAGTCTGCGCAAACTCGCAGAGCAGTTCCCCAGACAGGGTGAGTAAAGAGGTGCTTTTGAAATATGGGTGAATTTACAGTTTAGTGTAGACACTGACATAGTTGTTTCATTTCAAGTTCTCGACAACAAAGCTCCGAAAGCAGAAGATATTGATGAAGAAGATGATGATGTCCCAGGTATGAAGTTTTGAAGTGTTTCTTTTGTTTAAGCGGTAAATGGTAAGATGCCGATTTAAGTCATTTTATTGTCTCCTCAGATCTTGTAGAGAACTTCGATGAGGCTTCAAAGAATGAGGCAAACTGATCATTGGACTTTCGGTAACTCCTGTTCAGGACAAAGTCTCCTGCAGTATTTTTAAATTAGAGTGACAGACATATCATTTCAACACTATCCAGTGAAACCAGAGACTTTTATATCATGAATTTGGCTGTTCCAGATCCATCCCTGACCTTTCTCCTGCATTTATACTGTAAGACTGATGGTTACATGGTTATAAATCTTAACCACAATGCTAGTTGAAATGCTAGTTTTGACGGTTGTGTCTTAATTTTTTTTCTTCTGTTAATTAAATAAAAATAATACTCATAAACCTTTTCTATATGGTGCTTTGGTTTTCTTATGGCTTGAAGAGATTTGACATTAGCAATATTATTATTCCCTTTGAATTGCTAAACGGGTTGTGCCAAAACACTACCGCTACTACTTTTGGCCAAAATGGTGCTGTACAATTAATATTCTATGTAGCCTATTTAAATGTCATGTTTTTTTTTTCTTCTTTTGATGATTACAGCATGACAATCAAGTGGAAACTGCAAATATATATTAAATGTATTTGCAAAGATCTAAACTGAGAATAAATATGGTTAAAGTGGCAAATGCTGATATTCACTCTGCAGCCGGTGATACTGTAAAAGAAAAATAGTTAATTGTCAAGTTTAGAGATGACAGAAGTCACTTTGTGTTTACCAAGAGAAAATTACTTGGTTTCTGGGAAGTTGTGTGACCAACCCAGGGCAAAATCTGTGCGGAAGTCTTTCGCCCTCTTGAGAAATTACAGATATCTTGGATTTCTATTGAAACGACTGTATTTCACCCACGAAAGTTCGCTGACTGACTGTAAATATAACACCCTTAAAACAGGATATTTTATAATTTGGAATTCATTTGAGAATATAAGCATCTAAGATGTAGCCCATTTCCTGAAGGTTTCTTTTTTCTGTCAACCAATTAGCATACATGGTTTATTTATTTATTTATTAATTTCCAATTATCAAAACATGAATTCACCTTCACCGATGTTCGGCGAATTTTCGCGGGCGCATCCAGTAATTCAAAAGGAATCCACGCAATCGGCAAAAATTTCCCAGCAGATTTCGCAAAGTTGATAATCGGCGCGAACCAGCAGAAAGCTGGTTTGAAAGTGACTTTTCTTTTCTGTGACTTGCCTGCGACATTTCGCCAATGTGACCGCGCCTTTAAGGTTAGTAATAATATTGCAATAATATCTACTAGAGCTGTCATCGTATAGGCTAGTCTACCCAAGTAAAGCAAGATGGTCAATATTAATAATTAAGAAAAGGAGGAGATAACTCATCAGTGTACACGTCTTGACTTCTCAAGTGATTGCGACGCCCCTGTGAACGCGCGTTCATCTCGAGAGCCGCTAGCCTCGCGCGGGCAGACCTCTGATGGCTAGCACAAGTCAACAGCACACTGAGGTGGCGATGGGATGCAGAGACCCTGGTAAATACTTGCATACAGTCGTTATATTTATTATTTAGATGCATCAGCATCGAGCGCTACATAATTTCTATAATTCCTGAGGGAGTTTTCGGGGTTTTATTCTGAGCTGATGATGAGGATGTGGTAATTGGCTCTTGTTGACGGTACTGTGTCGCATTGCTGTAGTCACTCACCAGCAGCCACAGGCGAGAGTGATGTGCATCAGCCATGAACACATGCGTTTGATAACCAGAAGAGATTCTGAATTACAGCTACCACTGCACCGTGTGTCCATGTCAAAGGCGTGAAGATCTTGTGTGGAGGTTGCGGCGGCAATTGTCTGCAATGCAGTGCTTGGAGAATTACCAAACGCACATTCAGTCATTCCTGCGGTAATAGATGCTACACTAACTTTTTGTAAAACAATTTCATATTAGACGGAAATTTCACAACTAGAATGTTTTGACACTTTAGTGTGACGTGCAGACTTGAACGCTCTCATAACTGCAAACGCGCGACGCGTTAGTTTGGGGTGAGGCGACAAACTGGCTTTAAAACAGAAAGCAATGGTGCTTAGCACTTTTTTTTGCAGCGGTTGTTTTATTTATGTCTGTGAATTCGTATATTGAATATACATTGAAATGTGTGATTGTGTGGATTGTGTTTAAAGGTATCATTGTGAATATGTATCTGCATACACCCATGCAGACGAGTCATTCTGCCCACTCAGCAAATCATCAATGTGAAATAGTGATGCAGGACCTGTGTCTGAGACAGTGGCACAGCATTAGATACAGAACACTGTTCAAAGTCTAAATGCATGTTATAGACCTAATTGTATACAATTCATCCGTGCATATGTTTTATCTTAAAGTGACCATGTAAAGTGTAATCAAAATTGTACACCTCGTCCGGTGAAAACAACAGATTTCTGTTTCATGATGCATTTGAACACAATTAAATATGCAATTAAGTATGCTGGATTTCTCATAATTTTTTCATTTAGTCCCTTTAAAGGTACAATATGTAAGATTTTTCTAATAAAATATCCAAACATCACTTGCACAGTGTGATATATTTCCTGCAGTTGTGTACTTACAATATCCCAAACGTTCCCCAAAAATTTTAATTTCAGAAAAATTCCAATTTTAAATAATGACTCGTCCCTGGTCAGTTGCCTGTCAATGATTTAATATCCGCGTTATCCCTACTGCCATAGTAAACATGGCGACAGACGTGGACAACTGCGCTACGTCAAGCGGCACGCTCACGCTGTTGTTGTTTCGTTCAAACATTGTGGACCATGGCAAGCAGACTTTGGGACAAAAGGAGAACTAAAACAAGGATCAATATTCATTATCGACTAACTTCGACTTGACAGAGACTCCGTTGACGCCGCCAACAAACTAACACATAGAATTATAACATTATAACTTTCAACACACTCAAATGCACTTTAGTGTAAATGTGTAGACCAATCAAGAACCATTCCGTTTTTAAATGGAAGAGTTTATTGAACCTTTAGACAAAATCTTAAAGTATTAAAATAAAATAGTTTTATTTATTGACTATCATATTTGATACATCAGGCTTTAATGGCTCATATAGTATAAAGTATACTGTAGATAATCAAGCTTATCATATAGATAAAGGGAGAATGAGATTTTTTTTTAATTATTTTTTTTTAAATTAATTTCACTGTAATCTTTTTATAGTAACTTAAAAAAAAACGTATAAAGCTCACGACCGGGAAAAAACATCTTAATTTTATTCAGAGGCTGAACTGAGCAAAAATAATATTCGTAAGATGATATTTAAATCCTTAGTTTCATGATCAAAGGTCGTTTTTATTGTGGGGGATTACAATGCATACAATAATTAAAAAAAATATATATTTCCAACAATATAAAAGTTATTCTTATGTTTACTTTATAAAAATCATTAAAGATTTCACAGCAAAAAGACATGTGTACCACGACCTGAAGGTGGACATTTTTATTACTACCGGAAATATACTAAAAGGCCTTTAACTTGCTTTAAAAATATATTGGTCAAACAGAAGGCATCCAGTAGATTGTGTATAACTGGTTTTAAAGCAACGTTTTGATCATGTTGTTCATTTTAAAGAAACTTGTATATAAAATATGATAGGCTTTATAGGGTTCAAATGGAGGTCAAGCAGTCGTGACAAATCCACTGACCTGCTGGGAATTAATACATCTGACTCATCTTTTGGTAGGACTTTTTGCAGGCCATGTCGTGATGATTTGAGGATAAAACAAAGCGCGGGGTGGGCTAAAATATGATCAGCAACCCTCTCGCGTTGAGCTCCCTCCACTGAGACTATGAGGCAAGCAGTGACCGCCACTCTGTCCGTGTGGGGCGAGAGGCGTTTTGGGTACTCCACCCTCAAGGACTCCAGCGAGTCTCTGCTAGACGAGCGCAAGCTGAGGCCTGGTCTGAAAGAGGACTCTGTCATTGAAGAGAAAGAGCTGGCAGAGAATGAGCAGGAGCACCTGGAGGCTGTGCTGGGACTCCCATCGTCCCCTGTGGAGGACACTGAGAGCTCGGAGCCCTCCGACTCTACGCTGGAGTCATGCCAGGACCGTAAGAAGAGCGGTGGGATGGAAGCGTCACTAGAGTCTGGCTTTAAGAATGCTGCCTCTGCGGGGAGGAAGGGTTCTCTAGGTGCCCTGCCTGTGCAGCGCTGCAGTTCCCTGGGCACTACGGCCCCTCAGTGGGTCCCTGATTCTCAAGCACCAGCATGCATGAAATGTGGATCCAAATTCTCCTTCACAAAAAGACGTCATCACTGCAGAGCATGTGGGAAGGTGAGAGATGCATGCGATTCTGTGACCAAAATGTTGTTTACCTTCAAAACATGAAAAGTCTGTTTGGTTTGCAGGTTTTTTGTGTGGTTTGCTGTGACCTGAGATTTAAGCTGATTCATCTCGGTGGGAAAGAGGGGCGAGTCTGTGTCACCTGTCATTCAACTTTGGTTAACCGTGAGTGTTGTGGTGGATTCCGCTACGTATGTGCTTATGTACTGTTATTACACATTAATTACAGTATTATAATGATGTAATTTTACCAGGGACTCTTCGCAAGGACCAAAAGAAGGTTTGGTTTGCAGATAATCTCCTTCCCCAGTCTGAGAGTAGAAGTGCCAACAGCTCTCCCATTCACAGGAGTGTGTCTCACACACAGAGGACTGAGCTCGCTCAGGCGGTATGACGGGAGATCTTTCTGCTTACTTGATTCGATTTTATTTATTCCTTTTAATTTTTTTAAGTAACTTTTTCAAAACACTCTTACAATTACCATATTTATATATAATTTTTATACCTTCATCCCTGTAATCTTTGTTCAGTAACTTTAAAAACACTCTTATAATCATTTTGTTGATTATTTTATTTTAATTTTATTATATTTTTTTCTCTTCAATTTTGCAAAGCAACTTTAAACACTTTTACACACTTATTATTAGTGACGGGTAAGTTACTCTAAAAAAGTAATTAATCACATCTTCAGTATAATTAGTTAATTGTACTAATTACTCTCTCTAAAAAGTATTGCATTACTTAATACTAATTATTTTCTAAATCCCATATCAACCTCGACCAGTTAAACAATACAAGGGTAGACATCAAACTGCTCTTTTAATTATTTTAAATAAATAATATAAAATTGCATTAATTATTCTTATACTGACCAAAGTATTTAAAGGGACAATGTTACATTAAAAACATACATTTTAACATTATATGTTACACTTTGATGTTAAATCCAGTATTGTATTATATAGAATTGTTCTAGAATATACACAGTATTAGTGCAATTACATAGAAGTAACTGTACTTAAATGACAGAAAATTGAAGAGGAATGCCATCTTTTACTTTTTCAAGGGGAAATTAATTAAACTACAGTGAGTAATAACTTACTGTAGTTACACCCAACACTTCAAAGCAAACAAACAACAAGCGAACAAATACAAAGGCCATCTGCTTACGAGAGACAAAACAGATGGAAAACAAGCATACACTGGTTTGCATGAAAAGGAGATATTGCATTATCAAAATATGATATTATGATAAAGTATGTAGCACAGTTATTTTATGTATAGTTGTATTTATTTATTTATTTATTTGCTGTAGGAAGTGACTGACATTAGACCAGGAGATGAAGTCAGAGGTCTTAATGGCAACTCCACAAAACCCACTCCACCAAAGGACCTTCCCCCTATTCTGACATCTACAGGGGTTAAAGGAGGTATGAATGTGTCCACACACTCACTGCTAATAAAGACATTAGATTAGGCTTAAAAGTGACATTTTATGCCCCTTTTCACAAGATTTTAGGGTGTGACCAAAATCATGCTGTTTTTGTGTGTCCCTTCAAATGCAAATGAGCTACTGCTCCCCGCCTTCTTTCAGAAGACGGACGATTCTTTACACGAGCTTCGAATACTCCAGCAATAACAAATGCAAATTTCACTCAAATCTCTGAAATAACCCGTAGCGGAGTGGAGCCTTACAGAGAGACCCAGGAAGAGATTGTAGCTTTTAGCCTGCACCTGGACGTTTCTGCGTGGTTAGTTGATACATGGATGTAGTTGTTGTGGAGTTACATTGATTAAGGTCATCACTTGCATGTACTGTCATATTTAACTTTTACACAAGTTGACAGTTCCCTGAGTTCTTTATAAGACAGCTGTGACATTTTTTGGTGAAATAGTGTTCTGTGCAGCCAACGACAGAACAGTTTGCATGCTTTGCTCAAACTTTTGCCATTGCGTTAGAACTGGTTACACTGTTGTCGCTTGGGTAAACCAAATTGGTGGTGCTGTGGGTTGAAACGTGCAGATTAATGCCCGGTAATATTATAATAATATCCCCTTCCTACGTCAGAAGGGGAGCGAAATCAGATCGGCTTAAGTTTTAAAATGCTTGCAGAGAAAGGCTTATCAGAATAAAGTCACTGGGTTTTTACGTTTTCAGGGTTGGTAGATGCACAGGGGACCCTATTATAGCACTTAAACACGGAAAAAGTCAGATTTTCATGATATGTCCCCTTTAAAGGGATAATTCACCTCAAAATGAAAAGCATTTTCCTAGGGCTACCCCATAATATTCGACTAATCAATATTCGACTAGAAGAGGCTTAGTTGACCAAACATTTTATTAGTCGGTTAGTTGCAGAAAAAAAACCTTGTGGCGAAGTTATGCAGTCGTTAACGGTAGGTTCTTTTTGTAATTGCAGTATGTCGGACAGGAAATCCAAACGTTCACCTATCATCCATCAACCGCAAATATGGCTCATCAAACTTGCCAGATTGCTCTAACGTCAACCTAATTACATGTGCGCTGCTTTTATTAGGCGCATGTGTGTGTTTGTGCGGAGTGTGGAAGCTAAAGTATAACGCGTTTTACTGCAATGACATGGACGCGCTATCACTTGCATTTTTTCCTGATAACAATAAATAATAATAATAATAATAAATCTTATTTGTCTTGCGCCTTTTCTCAGACTCACAGCACTACAGCATGTACAGAAAAATATACTGTAATAAATGATAAATTAAAAGCTTGACGAAAAAGATGCATCTTAAAAAATTTCTTACTTCACTTTAGTCTGGCCAGAAGGGGTTAGGGTATTGTAAACTGAAAGTTTAAAATCATTACACTTACTGATATTAGATTTAGTGGCAATTAGAAAGATTTCAGTTTCGGAACAATTTAGTTTAAGAAAGTTGTTTTTCATCCACGCCTTAATTTCCAACAAACAGAGTCGAAGAGGAAGAATTGAGATCAGGCTGAGAGCTAATATAAATCTGGTTGTTGTCTGCATAACAGTGATAGCTCATGCCATACTTCTGAATGATCTGCCCAAGAGGCAGCATATAAAACGGGACCCAAAACTGACCCCTGAGGGACACCCTGAGACAAAGGCACTGTCTGAGATCTGGTAGTACCCAGTAGAGATGGGCTATTATTTCATCCGCAATCACAAAATTCATCATCCGTCCGCAATCCATCCGCACCAACGTTTTTGACCAATTTTCAAAACCGCACCCGCCCGCCATCCGCTGATTGGGCGATACAAGGCACTGCTGAAGCGCTGATGACAGCCGCGAGACTAGAAAGCTCTCAGAATATCAGCAGTGAACTCCGTCTCCGATCGGCGCCCAGGGACAAAAATAAATAAATAGCCTAAATTAAACGTACTTCGGCAAACCTGACCTTATCTGATAGGCTACTGTACAATATTTTCATTGTAGCCTAATAGAAAACGCATCTTGGCACATAATTTCAACATGCTGCTATTGTATGGGGCGCCGTTTGTAAAGCGGCTCACGCTGAAAATAACAGCAACATTTTGTCACATTTAGCTTCAAACAATGTTTAAAAAACTGGTATGAATTTTTGACGGTCACTTTTACAACAATTACATCTAAATGTTAAATCTAAATTTTAAATCTAAATCTAAATGTTAAATCTAAATCTAAATGTAAATGTTGAATCTAAATGTTAATTCTAAATCTAAATGTAAATGTTGAATCTAAATGTTAAATCTAAATCTAAATGTAAATGTTGAATCTAAATGTTTCGGGTGAAGGATACATTTTTTTTTATCATAAAAATGATAAAAATGACCCCCCCCCCCCCACCAAACATTAATTTTAGCCATCCAACATTACAGTGATTCCATCATTATTGAAAGCTATCAATTTTTTTTAAAACCTTTATTAGGCTTCAAAAAATATAACAGCTTTTAATTTAAGTGAACTTAAAACAATCCTCACATAAACCCATAATAAATGTCATATTTACCTCTGCCCTTCCTGTCTAACAGGTAGGACATATACATACATTTCATAAAGTTATCAAACAGTCTGCGCTGCATAAATTATAAATTATATATAGACTAATCCTTATTAAAGCTATACCAGTTCTTTAGTCAAGAGCAGTGGGTAAGTTCCCTTTGTTCTTTGATTAACTTTACAGACAGAAAGATTTATTGGTAGCTGGCCCTTTAAGACCAGCCGCTGCTTGACAGAGACGCGGATCTCACACGCGCCTCATTCTCTCACAACTCTTTATGTCCATCATAACTTATAAGACTGCTCTTATGTTATGAAGATACTTGACAAACTACAGTTTGGCATAATTATGTGTGTTATTGTTCGTTTAAGCGCAAAAGAGAACTGTATTCTGGCGCGGTCTGTGCATGCGCATGATACTGGCGCGCGTCTTTCTGTGAGTCAGGACATTCACAGGCAGCGCGCTCTCTTTTGACTTGTCGCGCATTGGTTTACGGTTCTGGTTTAAAGCATTCGCATGAATAAGAGCGGGATCATGTAACACTAGCCAAAGGATAACAAAAAATAACAGATGCTGCGTTAACAGTCCTAATTTGTTTATTTCATATACAATCGCAGCATTTTGTGTCATATAATCGCATAGGCTTGACATCGCGATTACGATTGCGATATGATTAATCGTGCAGCACTAGTGGTAATACATCATACCAAACTACTAAAGGGTCTACTTTTATTTGTGTAAACTCACAATAACAAGAAAACGTTGTGTCTTTGTAAAATAAATCAAACAGGATGCGCTTTCTGCCATCTCAGTCTCTGTGAACTTGAGCGCGTGAAAAAAAAAAATCAAGTGTATACTTGCCTCACAGACATGAGAAATATATCTATAGAAAGCTCGAAATGTCAAGCGATTGTCAATCAATTCAAGTGGAAAACAAATATTCTCAGATTATGTAATCTGTATGAAACGTGCATATGGGCGTTCACTACTGCGAGTATGTTGAGCCATCATCTCCGACAGCCGGAAACACAGAAAACATCTATAAATTACATTTTAAATTAAACAAACATTCAAGGACAGTCTCCTTGCTTTTTTTCATGACACATTCATAATGATTACTTTTGCCTGTGAGATGTGGCAAGCTTTATGTGTGCGCTTGAGCGCTGATTATGCAGTGTATTATATATAGTCAATTTAAGGCTCATTATTATATATATATATATACACTGTATATATATATATATGCATGCGATTAGTCAACTAATCTCTTAAACAAACGACTACTAGTTGATTAGAAAAACCTTTTGTCGGAGGGCAGCCCTACATTTTCCAAACCCTCATTACTTTCTTCTGTGGAACAAAATGACCAGAAGGTTACTTGTGAAACTTACTTCTAAAGTATTTGATTGAAGGTTTGTGAGTGATTTTTCTTGTCTTTGAGGCTGGTGCTTGTGTTTTCTCTGCAGACTATACTCTGGAGGAGAAGAGAACAGAGTCGTCACTCTTAGAGGAGTTGGAGAGGGGTCTTGCAGAGCCTCTCGTCTTTGTGCTCAACGCCAACCTGCTGGCCGTGGTGAAGATTGTCAGCTGTATGTTCCCAATGTCTCACTCCACACTTGATGGATTTATGCTTTTGGTGATTTGACATGTGGAACCTGTGCGAATCGGTATGGTATATTATATCGTGATTGAAGCTGTTCTAGTCTGTGTAGTCAGTCGTTTCCAAACCATCGTGTGTGTGTGTGCGCGCGTGCATGTGCGTCTGTTCTCAGGATGTGTGTGCATGTTTTGTACATCTGATAACAACATGCTGGCGTATTCATGTGGATCGCTGTGGTGATTTTGTGTTCCTGTAGATGTGAACCGGCGGTGCTGGTGTGTTATGTCGAAGGGTATGCATGCTGTTGGACAGCCAGAGGTGGTCATTTTACTGCAGTGTTTGCCTGAGGAGAAAAGATTCCCAACGGATATTTTCAATCATTTCATTCAGATCTACTGGGATGCCCAGACAGGTGACACTTGTTTCAGATGTTACTCAACCATAAATCCTAGATCAAACATTAGCAATGACTTAATAAATCTTGATTTTGCTGTTTCTCCAAGCAGAAGGAAAGCTTCTGAATCACCTAAGTCACTCTTTGGTATCCCGGGGGTTTCTGGGTAATAACGAGCATGCAGGATTTCTTTACGTGCGTCCGACATTCCAGTCTCTGGAGGGCCTGCCGTTACCTGTGCCGCCCTTCCTGTTCGGACTCCTCATGCTCCGTGCCGAGGCTCCATGGGCCAAAGCCTTTCCACTGAGACTCATGCTGCGTTTAGGAGCGGAGTACAGATGTAAGAAAACCGTCTCAAAATTACATAAATATATACACTGGCGTTCAAAAATTTGCTGTGGGTAAGATTATTTTACTGTTTTTGTAAGAAGTCTAACTAAAACTGCATTTATTTGATAAAAAACAACAACAAAAACAAGAACAAAAAGAGTAATATTGTGAAATATTATTACAATTTAAAATAACTATTTTCTATTTTAATGTATTTTAAAATGTCATTTATTCCTGTGATGGCAAAGCTGAATTTTCACCAGCCATTACTCCAGTCTTGTTCAAAACTTTGGGATCAGTAAGATAAAAAAAGAAAAATAAACAATACTTTTATTCAGCAAAGATGCATTCAATTTATGAAACGTTTTGATGAAAGACATTTATAATGTTACAAAAGGTTTAAATTTCAAATAAATGCTGTTCTTTTGAACTTTCTATTCGTCACTGAATTGTCATGACATGTTTTTGAGCCCCAAATCAGCATATTATAATGATTTCTGAAGGATCATGTGACACTGAAGACTGGAGTAATGATGCTGAAAATTCAGCTTTGATCACAGGAATAAATTACATTTAAAATTGTTTTAATTGTCATTTTATATTGTAATAATATTTTGCTATATTAAAGTTTTTAATGTATTTTGGATCAAATAAATGCAGCCTTGGTGAACCTAATGAGACTTCCTTTTTAAAAAAAGTTTTTTTTTTTTTTTTTTTTTAAATCTACCCCAAACTTTTGAATGGTGGTGTACTATGATTTGGGTTAACTACTTATTTAACATCCTATTTAGGGTGGATAATATTGAGATGCAGCGTTAGTCTCTACGATCTTAAAATCTCTGTTCTGTATGCATCATTTTAATGACCCCTGACCTCAGGAAGTACACTGAGTCGTTTGTGTGTTCTGCTGTCCTGCAGTTTATCCCTGTCCCTTGTTCAGTGTGCGCTTCAGAGAGCCTCTCTTCGGACCCGTCAACAACAGTATCATGAGGCTCTTAGTGGTGAGACTTAAGACCCGTTTCATTTACTATATCCTGTCATACAGCTTATGTAGTTTGTGTGATGTCTTTTTTTATTCTGTTTTGACTTTCAAAGGATTTCCGTTTTTACCGTTACACGCTGCCAACGGTGCCGGGGCTCGTGGTTGATCTAGAGGCTAGAAGCACCTGTATAAGAATCCCTAAAACACGTCATCCAGAGGTACCATAAACCATGAACTGCTCAAAATAGAAAATGCATCAGGAGTACCATTGTATCATGTCCAAAGACAGTAGATGGTAATAGCATTTCTTAGTATCAGAAGGATTATCATATAAATGATGTCCAATAGATAAGCAAACCTGAGGTAATAATTCCTCAGTAGTAATTCCTTCATTTCTCAGGATATGTGTGTCTTGTCTCTGTCTTTGCTGGTGTTTTAGCTGCTGAAGGCTCTGAATAAGTCTAATGAAAGAGTGCTGGCCCTGGGCGCTTGCTTTAATGAGCAGGCCGACTCTCATCTCATTTGCGTGCAGACGGCAGATGGACAGTACCAGACCCAGGCCATCAGCATTCACAGCCAACCCCGCAGAGGTGAGAGACAGCATCCCAACACCGGCGTGAGCTTAGACACTACTGGAATGGCTGTTAGCTCTTTTTAAATGTTACTACATGAGCCCCTAATAGTATCTGGACACTTTTTGCACCTACAGCTGTACAAATGATATCAAATCTAGTGGCATTTATTTGAAAGAAAGTTAGCACAAACATATTTTTCAAGCAAATCATTTCACAAAAAGAAGTTTTAAATGATCAAATGATACTGTTTGTGGTTTTACAGACTTTGTGTAACATGTTCTTAAGCCCTATTTAGAGGGTAAGTGTTTGTCATCAACTTGTAATTACGGTTTCTTCAAGGACGTGAATCTTGTGAATTATGGTAATTACATCATGGCGTGAACACATCTTCAGATGGCGATTTATTCTTGTGAAGGAGCAAATATCATCCTACAAACCCAGGAATCAATGCACTGCTCACTTGGTCAGTCACATGATTGTCAGCTGTAAACAAAATGTTATTGCTTAGACAATTAATACATTTATATTTCATTTATTAATAGTAAAATAATTTCCTATTATACAATTATTTAAATATCCTATTTTAAAACAGGAAAATTGACATGCTGTATTTTAAATGGATTTCTCTCTTACATGTTATCTCTCAGAATGATGGATGTCATTTAAAAAAATAAATTAGCAGAAACAAGTTAATGCTAACTCTAGCTAAACGTTTGATCTGGGTATTTGTTCGACTAGTAAAATAAGTTGTGAAAGCCCTAATTTATATAAAAGAAAAATACAAAAAAATGTATTGCATACTATAATAATGGACCATTTCAAAAGTTTCCAGAATAATGAAAGGCTCCATCAATATTTTAAATGCGTGCTCATCATCGCTGTAGATACTGTACGGTACTTGGCAGTGGTCAAAAAGGATTTACAAAACGACTTTTGGATTGATGCCGTCTGAATTAAATTACAGTGAAACCTTTAGTGTTTGTAGTTGTTTGGCAGGGAATTGTTTCACGGGTGGTGGGAGACAAAAAGGGCAGGACTAAAATTACAGACTAGCCACTGTAAATGTTGAAATGACCTTACTTCCCCGTTAGAAACCATTTCCGTCTGAATCGGGCAATTTGATGGACTATACCTGTGGTTACTCAGCTAGGACACCTGTGTGAACTTCATACATTCACTAAAATGTGGTGTAAACATCACTTTATAAATGATTTAATATTATCACATTATTTAATATGGTGAGAAAAGAAACGCTAAGAAAACGTTTGTGAATGTGCACACACTGTATGAAAACTGCATCAACGAAGGACTGATACATTGGCGTCTTTCCTCAAGCGCTCACTAGAGGGCGCTGTCTGGCAGTCTTGGAAAGCGCGTTCACTTTGAAAGTGTTCAGTCGTTTGTTGTGTTCTGTGTTGACTGGAATTTTCTCACTGAATTTAAATCTTTGTTTCTGTTCACCTTTCAGTCACTGGCTCGTGTTTTTTTGTGTTCAGTGGAGCGCTCAAACCTTCATCAGGGTACTTGGCCAAGTCCAGCATTGTAGAAGGTTAAAGATTTGTTCAGTCCTATTGTTTCTTGTTTCTCACTTCAACAGTTATTTAATGTTAATGCCTTTCTGTCTATGTTTATCTTACTTGCGTATGTCTAGAGGTTAAGCTGTGCATGTGCTAAGATTCCATGCGTCTGCTTATCATACAGATGGCTTGATGGTGCAGGTAACCATGGAGAGCATGGGCGAGTTACGAAGATCCCTACGGGACATGAAAGACTTCACAGTCACCTGTGGAAAACTCCACCCTGCAGAGAGGCAGGAATATGTGCACATCCAGTGGCAGGATGAAGAGCCGCGCTTTAATAAAGGGTTAGAAAAAATATAATAACAAATATATATATATATAGTAGATTAAGTTTAAATCTGTGCTAGTTGCCACTCATTCTGTCCTGTATCTCACAGCATTATCAGCCCCATTGATGGGAAGTCTATGGAATCTCTCACAAACATCAAGACCCATCAGCGCTTAGAATACAAAGCCAATGGGAAGCTCATACGCTGGACAGAGGTAAACACTGAACATGTTTATGCACAGAGTGTAACTTGTGGACTGTTTGTGTTTAGGCTTGAAAAAGGGGGGGAAATCAATTTGTTCACTCCAAGCAGATTAGTATTTTAACATTTCTGTTCATGCGTTCCTTCTGAAACATTACCGTATACTGAGCATGTCTGCTTCCCGATCAATGCTAGGAAGACCGTTCCAGAGTTTTGGTGCTAAATAGGTAAAGAATTTACCGCCTGCGGGTGATTTTGATATTTTAGGTATTATCAACTTACCAGAATTTTGAGATTGCAATAGACGTGATGGACTTTTGTCTGCGTTAAGAGATCGCTCAAGTACCGGGGAACTAAAACATTTAGTAATTAGCAAGATTTTAAAATGTATGCGATGTTTAACAGGGAGCCAATGCAGTGTTGACAGAACCGGGCTCAAAACACCTTAAAGGCCCAAGCGAAATCTAAGAACAAATTGGTGTTATGTCATTTCGAACAAAATCAGGCCAAAAACAAAGTTCGTTTGGAGTTTGTTTCGGGAATTTGAAACAGCTTGCCAAAGCCGCCATGAGTCTGGCGAGTATGTCATGGGTATGTGCGCTCTGGGGCTCTGCCCTTTTTCACATGGAAATCTCCTGTTTCATTTGCTCTGAGTCTGTCGGTCAGACGTCCGCGGGGGAAAACATAAAGACTGGAGAGCTGCTTTTTTTGCCACTCTCTGCAACGTGGGCGGCGTCGGGATGTTCACTAACAGTATATTGCTACAGTGGTATTTCAAACTTGTCTTTACCCCTAAACGAAAAATGAAAAGGACTTCACTGTGAGTATATCGGGGCCTTTACAATTACATAACAATTTAGAAAGGAAAAGGACCCTCTTCTTAAAATATAAAAGCCAGCTATATATATTCATGTATAAAGACCCATTTTATACTGTGATTAATACAAATCTGTAATGGATAATATTTTGTTTCTATGTATTTGTTTGCTTGTTTGTTTTTTATTAATATAACCAGGGCTTTCAGCGGTGGCGTGTAACAGTCACTCCTAATAGCCACTTTGGCAGGTTGAATTTTATATAATATAATTTTTTTCACTTGTAGTCTTTCAAAAAGGCATCTGAAGTAATAAGCTAAGTACAATCTAGTGTTTTCAAAATATAGATTTTTCAATACATCTTCTGAAGAATACACAATACCCGCTGCGGGTTCTCGCTCTCTAATCTCTACGAAAGCGATTTGACCCACACACAAAAAAAGTTATCTTTACCCTTTATTCACTCGTTTCATTTTCTCCAGATGAATATTGAATTTCGGAGTGGGATTGTGCGTATTGAGCATAATTTTAGTGTTTAAATAATTTAAGTGCTCATAAAGACACTATATTGACTATATAAAACAGTATAATGGATCCGTGCATCAGGCCTTAAAGTGACAGCAGCTTAATATACCTGCCAAATTATGATTAATATTTTAAAATATCTATATGGCAGTTTTTCCCTATGGTATCGATGTCAAAATTGTGGCCATGTGAAAATGCTGATGGCTAGTAACTTTGGAAAACCACTAGTGGATTTATCTGAATTAGATTTAATGTTTTCCCTGAAAATGCTTTTGAGAACCACTTTCAATAATTGGTTAATTCATGTTTTGATGTCACAGGTGTTTTACCTGCTGACAGACCAACATCCAAATGGTCTTAATAGCCACAACCGTCTATCAGAACGTCTTGCACGGGCGTTCTGCTTGGCACTGTGCCAGTCTCTCTGTTTGCTGAAGGAGGACGGCATGACCAAACTGGCACTGAGAGTAATTCTGGATGGCCAGAAGGTGAGATGGTGATAATTATGTCCACAGCTGTGATGCCAAATGATCTTTTTTTTTGCCATTTTGTAAAAAAAATATTTTAAAATGATCAAAATAAATATCAAAATAAAATGGAAAAATTATCTAATATTTTTAATGATTTTTACACTGAATAATTTAAGTTATTGTTCATAATTTATATTTACAGAAGATCTGCCTTCATTCTTCAGACGAACTAATTTCTTTTCATATATTGTACCTCATCCTTTGACTTTTCCAAGTCTGCTAGTTGACTACCAATTTTATTACTCCATGCATACTTAGAACTATTTTTTCAATCTTATATTTAATCATAGATTCAACATGTACACTTTGAGCTGTTTTAATTACTGTAGTTCAGTATTGTGTAAGGGCAGGTCAGGAGTGCAGCATGTGAGTATTACGTATCTGACATTCTCCCCAGTGTTCTGCTTTATTTTAACAGTCCTGTTTTTGATTAGATCTATGGGGTTCTTAATCTGTTATCTTCATTTTTTTTCTTTAATCTTTCAGATGGAGTTTCTGGCAGGCGCTAACGGTCAGCGCCTTCCAGAACCGTACCAGGACTGTCTTAACCAATCATTAATGTCCGTGGTGCAGAGTAACTCTCAGTACCAGGGTCTCGCCGCCTGCCAGCTAGAGCTCATCTTCTATATTCTGGAGGATACGTCATAGAGACGGACCACCCACTGTCACATGTGCCAACACTTCCAGAAACCTCATGAGCATATCCTTTGATTTCAGTGTAATTTGAGAGTGGAATGTAGTAGATGTCCCCATGGGGCAGCTTATTTTAGTAGTTTATTTAATACCCCACTGCTCACTGTGAAAAGGTCGGGGGTTACAACATCAAATGGCTTTAAAAACTGCAAACATTTCTCAGTCATCACTACAGGTCGACTGATATATCGGTTTTGCTGATTGATCGGCACCAGTAACAGCTCTTGGAATGATCATATAATGGGAAAAATGAACACTGATATTTCATTAGGTGCCAAAGGGTTCTTATGAAAACATATTTCCACCTCAAAGTTATACAATTAAAATGTAACTGCTACTTTATTTCTCGTTGTCACATCTTTATATCTGGCTATAACAACTTGTTGCAAAATTCTCTTAATTGTGACTATATCTCACAGTTGCGACTATCTTAATAGTAACTATATCTCACAACTGCGACTTGTTTTCTTGGAATTGCAGCTTCATGTCTCACTATTGTGAATATTTCTCATAATTGTAATTCCATTAAATTGACTTAATTTCTCGTAATTGCGGCCTCATATCACGCTTTTGCATCTATTTGTCTTGTGATTTTGCAGCTTTCTTGTAATTGTAACTTTATAGCTTACGTGTGCGACTATTTCTTGTAACTGCGGCTTTCTTTTGTGACCATTTCTCATAATTGTGACTTTCTATTAATGGTAAAAAGTAACTGCGACCTCATATCTATTGCAACTATTTGTCATAATCGTGACTTTATATCTCACAGTAGGGACTTCCTTGTTGTGACTTTATTCCTCAATCGCATTCAAATCTCACATTCGTGACTGACGAATAATTACAATAATTTCTAAATTGCGAATTCATATCTCACACTTGACTTTTTTTACTAATAATTGCAACTTTATTAAAATAATTGTAACTTTATTAACTTCAGTACTAACAGTACTGACTTCAACCAGTCAGTAAATTATACTGGTTAAAGATATTATTCACATTCATTCTACCAAGAAAAAAAAAAAAAAAAAAGACAAACTAAAAATGTTAAGTTTCCTTTCAACATTGATTTCTTAGTTATGGGTATCAGCTAAACCTATTGTCGGTCGACCTCTAGTCATCACCAACGGATCATCTGTGACAAATCGAAGTAGCTGTCTGTAGTTTATTCTGTAGTCTGGACTCCTCCTAGAGACCTCAGCTTGGTCAGAGAAAAAAAAATGAAACCCAAGGCCAGATTCTAGTAAATGGGGACCAAAGTGCGACATAAAACATGATTCTTGAGCAAATGACTTTTATTAGCATGACCTGATATTGGTTTCTTCTTTTCCTGAATCTTCAGTCTTCCACATGTAGAACTCATTGTAGCTATTTTCTCGGTTGTATTTCCCGAGAAAGGAATGAGGATGACATCCTTCTCAGTCACTGTACAAATCCCATGTAAACGCCCTGTTCTCCCAGCTTGTCGAGAGGAGTGCCCTGAACTCTGCCCTACATTAACGCACACCTGCTGGGGAACAAAAAAGAGGGAAGGAATTTAGCCAAACAAAGGCGAAGCTTGGATAAACAGGAGCGCAAACTATACGCACAAACTCTTGTGCACTGTGAGCTTGAAGTCATTTGTTCCTACGCGACCTTCTCTTCTCCCTCGCACACATACGGCGTAGGACGCTTGCTCATCTGGTCTTCCTCTGTTGCTTTTCAGGAACTGAATGGACTTTTTGTTTACATCCAACATGCTGCACATACTCGAGATGACAAATGTAGATTATGAAGAAGTGCACACACACTGCTTTTCTTTATAAACCACATCCGATGGAAGCCAACCGACTGCCCTCGTATGGCCGATGAATCCTAAAACGCGAAAGCGAACACCTGCATTCTTGTAGATGACAAAATGTTTTACAAAAAGTATTTTAATATGTCAACCATTTGCATTGGAGATGCCAAATACCATGTGGGAATGTCAGCTGGAATTGTAGGTCAAATTCCTTTGACCTTCACTGATTTTATTGGAGGAGGAACTACAATGTGCCATTGAACAGCTTAACTTACATGAAATAAACAGATAACTGTATTTTAAAATGGAAATTATTTATTTTTTGTATTTATTTCAATAGTAGCAATATTTAACGTAACATATCAATCCCGTTAGTTTATACGGAAAAACTATTTACAGATGTAATTCAAGTTTACTGATGTTGACTGTACAGTGTCTGCTATTGGGGGGAGTATGAAAGACACACAGATCTGTGTGTGTGTGTGTGTGTGTGTGTTTGTGGCCATCTGTGAATTCGTTCTGTTGAGCAACATCAGTGGAGGATGCATCAAGTCAGGACTCTTCCTTTTCCTCTCTTCTCTTCATTCATTTTGCTCAATAATTATTCTTTAGATTAATTTATGACAAAAAATATACAAATGGGGTTAAAGGCATTCATATCCCCATGTACTTATTTAAAGTACACATAAAAAAGAAAAAAACAAGATTTGAAAATGAAAGGTCCCAAAACACTCTTTGGACTCCATAGTGCCCTTCTTCTGCAGGTTCTCCTGGTCATCTGTTTTGGGTCTTCTCCTCCTGAGCTCAGCTTCTCAGGCATTCTTCATCTTGCCGTTGAAAGTGCTTCCATTCTCGTTGTGTTTCTTCCCGTTGCTCTGGCCGTTTGCATGTACGCCATGGCCGTTTGAAACTACCGACGAGCCGTTGGCCACTGTAGATCCATTAGCCTTGCCGTTCTGGACGTGCTGTTGGGTGTTCTTCGGTAGCCTCCTGCCCTTCACGTACGCCTGGTACCAGAAGTTCGAGAATAGCACGAAGAAAAAGGTCCCGTACATCCAGATGAGGTGAATGAACAGAGGCACCTGGTAGTCGCAGCTCTTCATGAAGTACCACTGAGTTACATGAAGAGACACCAACACAAACTGAATCTGTTGAGAAGAGTAAGGAAGTCTTGAGTTTTTGGTATAGTTTGAAGACATCTTTAAAGGGATAGTTTGTGTAAAACAAAAATGAATTTGTAATATTAATGCAGCTCTTTCCAAACACCAGTTCAGAGTTATGAAAGCTTGTTCCACCACAGAATAAAAAGAAATTGCGACTTTTTGAGAAAAGTCAAACCTGCGAGATATGAAGTCAGAATTGATTTTTCGCAATTCTGACTTTATATCTTGCAATTGTGAGTTTTCTCAGAATTGTGAAATATAAACTCAATTGCAAGAAAAAAAAGTCGGGATAGTTAACCCAATAATGAAATTTGTCTCATTTACTCATTCTTAGGTTGTTCTAAACCTGTATGAATTTCTTTCTTCTGCTGAGCAAAAGAAGATATTTTGAAGAATGTCAGAATGTCATTGACGTCAATAGTATTTTTTCCCCTCCATAGAACTCAATGGGGTCCATCAACTGTCTGGTTACTGACATTCAAAATATCTTCTTTTGTTCAGCAGAAGAAAGAAATTCATACAGGTTTGAAACAACTTGAGGGTGAGTAAATGACAGCATTTGTATACAGAATTAAACCTTTAACTCCCCTTCACTGCTTTTCTTCCCACCCAGTGAGCTGTTGGCTGAATTTTCGATCTCTGACCTCAACTCACGTGTGTATTATCAGTGAATAATTAGTTAAATTTCAGTTTTTCTCTCAACTTCGGAAGCCTTGGAAGTTGAATAGACCATTTTTATGGGCCTTTTCTGGTCCATTTTGAAGCTTGATGAACAGAACGGTCACTTTATTTTGTGGAGTCTTCAAATATATCCTTTTGGTGTTTTGTACAACAAAACATGAGGGTAAATAAATAATGACAAATTTCAGGGTGAACTATCCCTTCAACATCCACACAGGCGAGATTTACTGCTCTACAAATCGAATAAACATACCAGCTGAATTGCAGTCATGTATTTCTTCCACCAGAGGAACTTCTGGAAGCGAGGTCCGGCAGCAGAAAGGCCGTAGTAGGAGTACATGATCACATGGACACAAGAGTTGATCATGGCATGGAAGGAGCCCATTCCACCTGCAAGAAACATTGCAGTGGGTCTTAAATGTGAGTCACATATGCTAAAGCAGTAAAACAACAGATTCTGAGACCATCAACACCAAGAGCTTTATTTAAAAAAAAAAAAAAAACATTAGAACATGCAAAAGTTCCTAGCTTGTTGAAAAGCATGTCTGACTGGAACAGAAATTTGTACGGGTCCATTAACAGGTCATGTAATTATCTGCTGACTGGCCCAGATGGGAAGGAGAATGACTCACCTGGTGCATAGCTCACGCCCCACCACCACGTCCAGGGCATGAAGGAATGGTGGAAGATGTGCAGGAAGGTGATCTGACTGTGTTTCTTGCGCAGCACAAAAAACACCTGAGAATAATACATCATTCATCAATACATGAACCAACATGCTTTTCATAACTATTTTCAAATCAGTAGCGTATTTAAATCTTACTGTGTCCATAAGTTCAATGAACTTCGAAAACAGGAATAACCAGGCGACTCTCGTCATCTATGAAAAAAAGACATCTTTAATATGGAGAATTTGATTTTTTATGCACAAACTGCAGTAATATTTGAGTATATTACAGGGTATAGAAAGCAAATCTTACTCTGAGTGCTTGGGGGCTGTCTGAATAATCACATGGGTCACATCTCCACGTGTATCCTGTTGCCCACCCCGACATCATAAACTACACATCAAGTAAAGATCGAAGAGTATATGAATTTAACTTCAGGAACTGGTTGTGAGTAGCAATTCAAAAACAGAATAGCATCTCCATAATGGATCAAATATAACAAGCCTCTCTTTGTGTCAATACAGAAAATCAAATGTGTATTCAAGTTCAAACACATCTGTGCAGTCACGCCACCTAGCAGAATGAATATCTCCTGATTCTCACCTCATATACGATATACGCAGACAGGACAACCAAGGACAAGTTGTAAATGATCATAGCTTCTTTCAACTGGAAGGGTTTACGGTTGGCCATAAACTTAGGGCCGGCGTACAATACGAAGAAAAGATAAGCAAGTAGAATAGCAGACATATTGACTGGAGTCCCCATTAGGGGGTAATCCTTCAACCGTGGGTCTAGAAGGAGGGAGAGAGAGACACAAAAACACAGGTCTTTTACATAGTAACACCTTAACAAAGATTTCACACACACAAAAATAAACTACGTTTTGTTCAAATATTATAATTGGATGACAATGGTTTCTCCTTTGACCGTTGTGAATTAGTGATGGAGAAATGTATCAACAAGGCCAACATTCTGAGATTTTGAGCATTTTAGCTTTAGCAATTTTAGCTTCCTTGTATCAGTCTAAAAATATCTTATGACAGCCTTGTAAATGCATAATAAACAATTTCTGACTTAAGTAACTGACATTCTTCTATTCTAGTAAATTGAGTTTGTGTAAAAGGAATGTTAATTTCAGATATTTTGTGTACACGCTCTCAAAAAAAAGCAAATGCTAATGCCTCTAGAATTTGCCTCTAAGGGGCAAGTTGCATTCCATTCTGAAATGTGTCAGACCACAACTCATAGCACTTTGTTAACTTTGTTGCTTCAACTAGTCGATTTCACTTTCACATCAACTAATATCATGTCAGAGAGAACAGTTCAATCTCGTTGAACATGTTGCAATTTTAATAGCCATTTCAGCTAGCATTTGTTATTATCAAAGTTTGTGTATATACCAAGGATGAAAACTCATCAGGGTTGAAAATTCATCAAATATCAGCTTTGAAAATGGAGATTTACAGCATGAGAAAATAAGGAAAAACTCAACCAAGACTTTTTTTTTTAAACAAAATGTATTTTCAGTTGTCTGAGGCTACATACACACTGTTGTTTTTATTGAACCCATTCAATAAGGCTATATACTAATCTACAAGTACTACTACTAATAATAATAATTTTTATTATTATTATTATTATCAAATATTTATATTTGATTAAATTATCAGAATTTTAATGTGCCCCTGTGGTGAAAATCAAGCTTTTAATGTTGTATGCTTACATATATGCTTTAAGATGAACCATGTGCAAACTCATGAGTCAGCAACATTGCTGAGTATTTTCTCCTTAAAACTGCAGTGAACCAAAGACAGTCTCAAAAACACAGTTTGAAATCGCTGGTGTTTCTGACGTAACAAACTTCCTTATAACTAATCACGTGAACGTGTGATCATCAATGGGTGGAGCTGGTGTGAGTGAGTGGAGGCGGGGCTAATCTGCATATTCATAGAACCACGTATACTAAATGAAGCAAGGGTGTAGAGTTACATTCAAGCTATTTTAAGGCATAAAGAATTACATTTTCAAGGAAAAAAATTAAATATGTAATTTTGGTGATCAAAGATGAGTTTTAAGGATAAAATGATTGACTACAGATGGACTTTAAGAATTAAAAAAAAAAATTAAGCATCACTTTATTTTATAGAACAACAGTAAAATTGCAAGTAATATAAGTATGCATCCCTGGTATACTAGCTAATACAAGATCGCCATTGAAAATCGGTTCACCATTAATCTGAATAGAACCAATTCATATTCAGGACTACTAAATGTATCTATGTATTAATTTCATGAACATGCATTTTTACCTGTTCCTGCTAAGAGGTTGTCATAGACCTCTAGTGCCCTGTCTTTCACCATCTCCAGCATTTTCACTGACGTCAGCTTCACGTTTGACTACACAAAAGCACCTGTGAGGGCAAACAGAGATGTTGTCAGTTCAGTACTTGATCTCCACACAGGGTTTTCTACCAGTCAGTCTTATTGAGTTAAATGCCAAACAAAAAATGCAGTTAGTGTTTGTGAGAGATGGACTGAATTCACTGTATCAGGTGACCTCAACAGCTGAGCCAGTCAATGAAAGACCTTGAACCACACACTGGAAACATGTGATGTTCATCTTGTGTCTAGCCAGGGGCTGGCTGCTTAAACATAGCCCTTATGTTAAGACTGTGTCTTAAGTACTGGTATGACCAACTAGCGATGAGTCAAGGGGCAATCAGTTTTAGTTTCTAGTATCAATCTAAACCAATCTACGTTTTTATATAACTGACTTGAAACAGTACTAAAGAAAAAAATGTGATGACTAAGTTGTAAGACTAGTCTTAAACGTTTATGCAACCGGCCCCAGATGATGCATTGAATTAGTCTCTAACAAATGTGAATTACAGAAACACTTACTCAACCTCTACTAGAGTTCATAAAAAAATTACATGTATTGTATCAGAAATAATCACTTAAACCGGTTGGAAAGCAAAATATTTTATTTCATTTTATTCCTGGTTTGATTTCTCCATTTATTGTCACTTTCCATTTGCCTCTTTCCCTCTATGCATTTCTTTTCCCTCTTGGCTGATATGGTCTGATGTTGGGAGGTGTGGCCACTGGAGGGAGTGGAACAACACAAGTGAGGCAATGCTTTCCTCATTTTAACCTTCATGAAACGCTCGGTCACCTACACCATGAATGTGTCAATGCTTGAGCTTTGACACAATAAACATCAATGGATTCATACAGCTACACAGAGAGAAGAAAGCGGAGTCTGATCTTATCACAGATCTTGTTGAACTCTGGGTAAACACTGGAAGAATTCAGGTGTGTTGCACACTTTAGTTTGAAGTCTTTCTTTTCAATAAAACAAAGAACTTCCTAAAGAAAGCTGGGAGGAAAGACTCCCGCTACCCAGTACATGCGTAACTCGTCATAGACAAACAGAGAAGTAACTACGGCTACAGTGTTCTTCCACAAGACGTATGCATATTAACTGTTAAAGCACCAAAGGTTACAGACTGCAGCTTTAACAAATGCAGGTGTAAAACTTCACCTTGGCTCTGCTGCATTGAATGGGCATCTCATTATATGATAGGAATATGTTTATATATATGCACACAGGCACAGCCGAGAATATTTTGAATTGAGCTCTCTTTCACATCTTCTTGCGCTTGAAAGGACAAATTCACACAAAGTATCCTATTAAACATAGTTGGTTGTCTTGAGTGAACGTAAAGAGTTGAGGGAAAAAACGCATGTGTACAGTGTCTGTAAATTGTATCCATGCAGGCCCTAATAATCCCGCTGCTTTCTGTCATTAATATTAATCAAACAACAAAAGACAGAGAGAAAAATTACTCAACTGCTCTTGTCTGAATAACTTTTATTCAGGATTCATCTGTGTTTAATTTATACAGTAAAGAATAAGCAGTGCTATTTTACATTTGATTACTTTATTAAATTTCTGTATCTGAAAACTACTGTTAGAGCTACCTGAAAATGTACCTGAAAAGCACTTTGTTTCTTCTTTCTGTTGTATTTGTTTGTGCAATTACTGACTGTTCATATGTCTTTAATAATGTTTAGTTCATTATATATATATATATATATATATATATGCATGCAAGCAGATCTTTTTTTATATGCATTATATATTTATAAAAAAAAGTGTCACTCAAAACTACAGCAAGATGTAATCCACTGACCCATTCAGTAGTCATGTATATGAGGATATATTTTCACAACTGTATATTTAGATAAGATTAGCAGTAAATTACTCATTTACAGCCTTGATACAATGATGTGCCCGTATCAGCTGGGAAATATATGACCCAACGACTCCACTGTCCTTCTGATAACATATATACACACACAGACTGACTGGCTCTCATGGGTCAAAATAATGACTTCATCTAAAGGGCAATTATAGCAACGAGAGGTAACAATGTATAAAGGGTCAATAAATGCTGTCTTTACCTTCCAAGGGCTCCAATCACATGAACAAAAAGCTCTGCCTTCCCCGACACCCAACATCTGCTCTATCGCATCGAAGGAAACTACTCTTAAATTACAAGTTCAGAGTGAAAACTGGCAAACCCAGACTGGTTCTCTCACATATTCTCTCTGTCGATCCCTGGATTGGGGCACACAGATGTCATTTGAGATGCTAGTGGTGAGGGAGAGCCACTATGGGCTAGCAAGCACATTCACAGACTGAAGGACTGATCAGAATCATGGACCATGTTACGTCAGCACACAGAGACGTTCATAGGAAACGCACTGTGGCCTTCAGGTTCAACCACTTTCTGGTCACTATCGCTTCAGGGAGACTGTGTGATTGTAAAAAGGTGATAAAATTCCTTTGCTTTGTGAGTAAAATCTAAGAATTCAAACTACTGCATCATATTGACCAACAAGTGGAAGTCAGGAGACCTGAGATAAGTGAAGTGCAACACTTGACTTTAGCAAAAGGAAACACAGCTTGAATGTACACACAAATGCATGTGAACTGACCGACTGTTATCGGAAATATTCCTTCCTTTCAGACTTTGCAATTCATAGGAAAACGCTCATTGAAGTTTTCACAATAGTCAAGAATAAGCGGGAGTTTCTCAGAACAAGCCTTCATCCAGCCAGGTGTGATAGAGGAACATGCAGTTCACATGAACTTGTACAACCTTGTTCTGTAGGGAGATCCTTTAAGGATTAAATGCACAAGGAGAAACGGAATATGGTGCAAACTAGTTTTCGAACACAGAAAGTGATGTCATCCTCATGTACACTCAATAAAAATGCATGAAGCGACTAAATGTAAATAGGCCCAATGTGGTCTTGTACGTTTGAACCCTGCGTTTACGAGAAAAAAACAAAACAAGAAAAAACTGAATGCAAGCAGTGTCTGATCACGGTTGCCAATGTGGGGGAAATCTAATTGTGCAAGATATGAGAGGCATCTGTAAGACGTCTCAGGATTTTTAATGGCTGTATGGATGTATTGTGAGGTTTTGGCATGGCTGATGGAACACATGCCTCAGGAACTAAATTCTCCAACAGTGGAAACTCATGGAAGCCACATCTAGACACACAAAAGAGCTTTGACTTGACCAGGTCTAATTGGTGTTTATGTCTCAGTGGGTTGTATTTGGATTTGCCTCGGGATCGACTGTCCTAATGAAACTTTACACTTCTTGGAAGGGATGCACACTTCAGAATGAACACTATGAGTCCGTGTCCATGATGTTAGTAAACCTCTTATTTACAGAAGAAAAAGTCGGTGTGTTTAAGAATTCTGTAAAAGGTGTGTGTCATCACCAGAAATGCAAAGTTCTTCTACAGATTTTTTAGTAATATGGGAATAAATACGCGCAGAACTACCCAGTAGACGTGATGAAGCAATTAAAAAATGGATACAATGTTTTGCAAAAAAACTAATTTGTCTGAAAAAATTCTTCTAAATGTTATTCTATAGGGGTGTGACGAAATCTCGTGCCACAAGATCTTGCGATATTAAAACGTGACGATATTTCTTGTTGAGGTGAATATCAGCATATTAAAACTATTTAATCATAATATAGCATAGTTTTATTGTGAAATCACAAACGCTGTGGTTTAATTAAATATGTGCTGCAGGTGAAGCGCGACACTTTAATCAGAGCTGCTCCATTCACAGTAAATGCTGCTCCACATAAACTCAGTCTCTGCATGTTTCCGATAACGTGCATTTGGACATGCATTACAAAGTCTGATGCGTTTTGATAGCTAAGTGTTGCGCACGTCTCAGCTGCTCGGTTAACAAACTCCATCTCTACATATGCTGTGAGTTTGGGTTGCTTATAATGTTCATCTAGAAACGTAACATTCGCCATCTCACCAGATTTGTAACATAAACCATTTTAAGCCAACACCAACACAGGCCAATACATCGATATGTTTCTAAATATGCACATTGTTCATTTAGATTTCAAAATAAAAGTTTAAACCCTCACTCTGAGTTTGCATGATGTCCAAATGTTCTTGTTTTAAGAAATTACAGTGGCAGTAGCATTTGTAGCAAATATTGTTTGGCCAATATTAAGCAAGGATTTGATTATGCTGTAAAGAGTAACAACAATCACCAGAAAATTGGCACCCTTCTGCAGGCATTTGTTATCATACTTAATGTACTTAAGTTGATTATGTTTATATTATGTACTGTACATTACATGTATTTTAACAGTGTTTTCAATAAAGCCTAATGATTACTTTATTTGAATCCATTATTAATTTTCTTATTATCATTTTAAAAGGCTATTGTTTACTTAAGTCTATTTTTATTCCCACAAAAAAAGACCCAATTACTCGATTAATCTTCAGAATATTCGACTGATTACTCAATTAATCATTAGTGACAGCCCTAGATTAGTTAAAACCTTTCAATATGCACTTGAATTATTTTACACTTTTGTGACTTTCAGTCAAATAAATGACTATTTTTCCAGTCATATAATTTGTCATTGAAGATTTCTTAAAAAGTGTTAAAATATCGTCTTTATCTCGTGAATTCAATATAGTGTATCTTCTTCACACCCCTAGTAGTAAATATAATGAGATTTTTCCATTACGATAATGAAAAAATTTACCGTAAAATGTGCTTAATTTTCATGAAAATAATGACCAAACATCTTAACGGCCCTAACATGCTTAATTTTCTTTAAGTAAAAATATATTAATTATTTATATTTTGACTTTTGTAAATTGAAATATGACCCAGACACATTCTTAAAGGGTTTCACTTCAGAAATGACCAGTGTCATTCAGCTTATAGACCAACTCTCAAACTGATTGTCATTCTGTACTGAACCTGAACACATAAAATAAAATAAAATCAGATTATAATCACCTAGTCATTGAGTGAAAGGCAAACCTGAACATAACAATGCAGCATTTGTCTCTAAAGTCTCTAAACACAATGACCATTTATGGTAACAACCCCCTCATCAAAGCCCTTTAAATGGAAAAATAAATCATTCCATCGTATGTTAGCATTTAGTTTCACAGAGGTCTAGTCCCTCTTCGTCCTCTACTCTATCACACTTCCCCCGCTCCCTCGCTCTCTCCATCTCTCAACATAAGGAAAACATAAAGCCATATCCGGCCCTTTAAGTCTGCTCTGTGAGAATTAGCGGGCAGGCGTAAAATGACACGGTTGCTAGCAGAGATGGGGAACCACCCTGCTCTCGGCCCGCCTGTCATGTGACCAGACCTCATCAGGTCAAAAGCCACAGGCAGAAAAAAACATCTAAAGACAGCAGAAAATCACTATTAACTGAATAATCTGTCTTACCTTTCCTAGACAGTAGAGCACAAATCACTCTTCGAGGAAAGAATAAGACTCCAAAACAAGTGCACCTCAAAGTAACACTTCCATTTATGGGCAATAGTGAAAGTTTTAAGTACTCAAAGTGCAGCTCGAGCGACAGTTAACTGCCAGAAGTGTGAATGGTAAGGGTGGGGTTACACAGGCTGTGGCAACAGGCATCCTGTGAGTGAATCATGCGGCGAAAAAAGAGAACATGTTTAGAGTTAATAATAAACGGAAGAGAAGAATCACAGTATAAAAGCTGTTTGGAGTGGCGACATCCCCACTTTAACACACTTTATAATTAAAAGCAGTCTGCATAGGAAGGGCAGGAAAAGGACTTGTGGAAAAAGTCTAAACAAAACGAACGGCTCACCTTACAAACTCCTGCCTCCTCTAGATTCCTGATCAGTGCTGGCAGCCCAACTCTTATCTTCTCCTTCGGCGTCTGCCCTCTCACTGCTGATAGAGAAAGAAACCAGGACAGCGGTAGTGGAGAGAGAGTGAGGGAGAGGCAGAGAGAGGCAGAGAGAGGGCAGGAAAAGAGAAGGAGTAGTGGAAGGAAAGAGACAGAGTATAAGTGTGTGTGTTAGAGAAATGACGGTGTGACTGGTACGGCTGGCCTCCTGGTCCCTCCCACCCTGACTCACTCTGTGGATGAATAACTGGCTCTGAGACAGCAAGCTGGAGGATAGAGACTGAAAATGGGAGAGAGAGAGTCTGTGTATGTTTGACTAAACGGCGAGTAAGTTAGAACTATTGACCTGCAGTTTAACAGCTGTGGCGAGGTGACATGGTTAGTGGTCGGTGAGCGGCAAGCATCCTGTTACTGTATGAAAGTTGTAGGTCAACCTAGGGCTGCTCAATTATGGCAAAAATGATAAATCATAATTATTTTTGTCAGCATTGTAATCACGATTATTTAACACGATGACATGACCAAAACCTTATACAAGAAATTTACTAAACCGATTTCAAATTTTCAATTTCACAGCAGACTACTAAGCTAACTAATGTAAGTAAAATGTCCTCAAAAAATAATAAAATAAGTTAACAGTCAGTAATACAATAAAAACAAAAAAGGAAAGTACAAACAATAGGATAAATACAATAGAAAAATTATAAAAATGAGACAATTTTTTTCATGCAAGTCTATAAATATTCAGCTAACAACCTACTAAAGTACAGCAAAGTCTTCACTGTAAGAATTAAACTAGCTTTGATTCTTATTAAAACGAAGTAATTCGGTCAAGAGCGGTGAATCAGCGAGTGATTTTCTCAGTTTCTTAAGTTAGTAACATTTTAGTCTGCAGTCATTTAAGACAGAATGCACAGATCCAATATACTGATACTAGGGCAAAGTATTGCGATTGTACGGCTCTGTAGACGCTGCTCCATCTGAAAGCACTGAGTTTGAGTCTCTTGTAACGTGCATTTAAAAAAACAACACATGTCAAACATCTTTCCAAACATGAGAAGCATTTATGAACCTCTTGTCCAAAAAAAGACAACATTTAATAACATGCTTTTACTTCAAACTCACTTCATAACGACAGATGATGTGGCTTCTTACACAGAATAAGGCAGTCGTGTGTTTATTAGTCATGTTAAATCAAAGCATTTCAGTCTTCTGTTTATTCAGCTACAGCGATGATGCCCGATAGGGATTTCTTGGAATGATGTGTGTTATCTACTTCTGCGGCGGGGCATATTTGGCGAGTCTGCGCGAGACGCCCTCTGGCTTTCAGATGGAGCAGCATTTACTACCGATCAGCCGCACTGCACTGACAAACTGCACCTAAAATAAAAAAAAAATTTGCCAGCAGAGCATTTGCCTTTGCCAAATCGCGTGCGTTTTCATTGCGATTAATTGTGCAGCCCTAACTGATGCGCATGTTATTTTCTCCCAACTGTTCACGTTTACTTGTGACATAACCGACTAGGTTTACGTAAATACTTGTCAAGCCTTGCATTTTGACATATTTTTGTGTGTATTTGACCGTTGAAGCACGAACACGAAGCCCAAAGTTCACTTTGCTTGTCCTTGTTCCGCTACATCTCGGAGCACACACATAGAGAGCTGTCCGAGGAAAAAGTGAATTATTTCACACTTAAAGGAAAATCTTTTTCCTTTGTCCTCATTACAGGTCACGTTACAAGATTTCATTCCCTCGGATGAAATAGATTATCATAGGCCTATTTTCATAATCGCCCTAGGTCAACCAACCTATTTATTCCTTTATTTGCTCAAGAACTGGAGAAGGGTGTTAGATTTAAAAAATATTATTCACACTACCATTCAAAAATTGAGTCTACGTTAAAAAAAGAAGAAAAAAAAAAAGAGGCAATTATGCTCACCAAGTTTTTTATTTGATAAAAAAAGTACAGTTAAAAACTGAAATATTGTAAAATATTATTACAATTTAATGTAATATGCAATTTACAATAACTGGTTGAGAAATTTCAAATGGAAAGCATTTATTTGAAGTAGAAATTTTTCTTAATATTATAAATGTATTTACTGTCACTGTACAGTATAGTGTATAATATGAATTAACCTATATCTAATATAAATTAAATTCTAATAGAAAATAAAAAAGCTTTCTATTTCAGATAAATTCTGTTCTTCTGAACTTTCTATTCATCAAAGAATCCTGAAAAGCAATTGTACACAACTGCGTTCAACATTAATAATAATAATAATAATAAATGTTTCTTGAGCAGCAACTCGGCATATTAGAATGATTTCTGAAGGGTCATGTGACACTGAAGACTGTAGTAATGATGCTGAAAAAAGCTATTTTAAGTTGTAAAAATTTTGTTTTTGCTGTATTTTGGATCAAATAAATTAAGCCTTGGTGAGCAGAAGAGACTTCTTTTAAAACATGAAAAAAATCTTACCGTTCTAATTACTCTGGCCACCACTATATATATATCTCACACAAGAAGCCAAAAAAAAGGCATGTTCTCCACAGTTCCGATCAGGATTTTTGCAGACGATTCCGACTACCAATTTTTTTCATCATGATCGGCCTTTACTGATCCTGATCCAGATCATTCAAGCTTAATATAAATGATATGTAAGCTCTCTGTTGACTGTCAACGTTAAACTCTTTAACCATGAAGTCATTTTCAATGCCATTACTGTCAGTGTCTGGTTGTGTTCCCTTGTCTTTCACTAGAGGTCCTCGTTCTCACGGTGTCCTTCACGTTTCACTTCAATTCCCAGCATTCTGTCTGTCACTGTCACTCATCAGTTCATTGCACTCAGCTGTTCCCCGTAATCATTGTTCCCAGCTATTCTGTGTTAGTCTTGTTAGAGTTGTGTATATATTCCCTGTCTTTGTTAGTGTCTGTTACGGAGTCCTTGTTTAATGTCCTAACACTTCTGTGCCTTACGTTCTCCTGTTTGTGTTCTATGTTTTGGATTGCCCTTATGGATTTTGAACCTTTGCCTGAACTGGATTATGAGTACGGATTACCCTAATTAAATACATACGCAATTGGATCTTCTGTCCCCTGTGTGTTTACGTGACATTTACGTGATTTCAAGTGGCATACTTAAAAATAATGGTTTATATACATTTTATAAATATTATTATAGAACAAAACAAACAAAGGTATAAAAGTACATCGTCTTAATTGATAGAATACAAAAATAAAATAGAATAAAATTTTGTTTGGAGGTTATGTTACAGCACTGCTAGGAACCCCCCTGAAAGAGTGATGCAATTTATTGATTTATCTTGTTATTGTTCATGATTGACATGATGACTATTAGAAAGTATACATGACAGGTCATAAAATCAAGTTTGGACTTGTTCACAAAGTATGCCAACTGCATCTGAGATAAATTTTGTGTTTATATCTCAAAGCAATCAAAAGTTATGGCATTTTGAACCATGGTAGACTTTATCAAAAGTCCAAAAACCTCTCCAAAGTGATCTGAGTGTTAATGAACATAAGAACTACTTACATGTTATGCCACAAAGCATAAACATATTTAGAATGAGTCACAAGTAATAAGAACCTGGTTGATGAGTAATGATCTTCCAGCAGAAGTATACCTGTCAATCTGAACGATCAATCCAGTCCAGACGAGGTTAGTGTAAAACAGTGTTTTACTTTGAGTTAAGATTGGTCTCAACAATGTGTCCCTACCCAATATACACACCTCCAATTTCCAATATCATTGGCTGCATTTTCAAATGACGTTGGATATCACTGTGTAATAATCGCGACACGATCGGATCCCGGAAGTCCTATAGCTTTAGCCAACCAGCATGTCATGTCACTCCGTGAGGATTTTCTCACGATCTACGCATCATGTCATATTGTGTGTGGGCTCGTTTGAATCGATACAACCTGCTCTAAATAAACATGCTCTATGGTTTACTAAAGTTTTTCGAAGTTACAAAGCAGAACGTGGTGCAAAAGCCTAATTTGTAAACTATTACGGTTTTAAGTCATCAAATTGCGATCGGTTCGTAAGACCGACCAAACCTACTGATCAGGTCATATAATGTGATTATTGGCCGATACCTATCTACGGCCGATCGATCGGAGTACCCTAAGACTTATTTGTCATTTACTGTTTGCCGTAATATAACAATACAGATAACCTACAGTGTATATTTTTACTAAAACATCTTAATACATCATTAAAAAAAATACAATGCAGAGAAATCAGTGAACTTTTCTGAGTGAGGATGCAAACAAATATTTGAATCAGACAATTTGAACCGACTCACCAAAATTAATCAAACATATTAATGGTAAAGGCCAGTTCACACCAAGAACGACAACTATAAAGATAACCATAACAATAACTACATTAGCATCTGCACCAACAAACAATAACGCTGTTTATTCTAAGCACACACTGCAGTTTTGGTTGTCTACCGCTTTAAATTAAGTTTTATGTAACAAAGTTCCAGAGGAACACGTTCAGGTAATCAACCAATCAGCACAAGAAGAAGCTGGTACAAATGTAGCCTTCCCTCACCTCTGTCCCATGACAGTTTCACAGCATCCCTCCACCAGCCCATCACCTCACTCTTGGCTGGTTTTCTATCCAAGTCAAAAGGGGGGAGTACTCTGGGTTTAGGACAAATTCCGAGCTTGGAGCCCTCTCCCAGAGAGGACGCCAAATACGCATAAATTATTATATCTGATTTATTGTACGTGTGAACTCCAGAAATGCTCAAGCTATTTGAAGTGGAATGAATTCTGATTGGCTGTAACTGATTTTATTGTTCATCAGCTGGGAAAAAAAAATCTCTCAAAGTGATTCCAATGATGTTTCCCTACAGACGAATTGGGATCTCCCCTGAGAACCCAATCCCCTTCGAATGTAAACTTAACGAGCCAATGGACATTGGCGTGCAAGATTTGCATCTAATTAGCTTATCTAACAAGATTATACATATTGTATAAATATGGAAGCAGATGCAATACACATTCAGCTTTTCGCTTCGCTTCCCAATTGTTCTGCTCTTCAATCATCGGAGTGTGAATTCAGTGAGTGTCTGCGAATGTTCTTGGGGAAGAAGCTTCTGTTCTGGTGTTGGTGTGACAGCGCTAGAGCAGTGGTCGCAATCTCTGAGAGCATTAAAATTATGTTTTATTAACAAAGTTCAGGAGGAGCACGTTCAGATAATTAACATGGGTGGAGAGCACTCAGGAATCAATGATAAGAAATGTATATAGATTCAGCAGTCTCACCTCAATCCATTGACAGTTTAGCAGCATCCCTCCACCAGCCCTCCTCCACTCTTCTAGTCTTAACCACTTACATACGGGGGGAGTACTCTGGGTTCGGGCCGAATTCCGAGCTTGGAGCCCTCCCCCCGGACAGCACGCCAAATACGCATTAAACTTTACTCCCTCTAATTGTATGCAAGTGTGAACTCGTGAAACGACTGTTTTCACAGCTTTCGAAAGCATTGTACCTTACATGAGAGTGCTATTCATTCAGCTTGAGAGAGGTTGCGCTTGAGTACACACTGCAGGCTGCACTATTTCCTGCTTGTTGTGCCGCGGCCATTTCCCGTGTGCTTCAGTGCTTTACAGAGAGTTAAATTTCCCTGAAAGAGCAATATATTTCAGAACAGCCAGGGTGACCTGAGGTCCACAGTGAGGCTCCACAAGATGTGGAGCTTCTGGTCCTTCCCATGGGGGGCCAGTCGTCTCATTCGGGGCTCCGCTGGACGATCAGATGTTGATTGCTTCATTGGAGGGCTTGAGTCCTCCGGGGATAAAAACTTGGCTATGTTGCCCCCTACAGGGAGAGTAGCGCTGCCCGAGCCTAACCCAGAACTGACGGCTATGCTTCTTCGGGCCGCTGAGAGAGTTGGTCTCGAGTGAAGGCCTCCACTGTGTCCCAAACCCTCAGCGCACTACCCTAGCACCTTTCTTTCCGGAAGTGCATGAAGAGGTCACCAGATTGTGGATGGCACCTTTTTCTGCCAGAAACCAGACCCAGTACCAGTCTCAGCACTCAGCATGGTGTTCTTCTTGCCGGGAAGATACCCAGAGATGCCTGATCATATCCGTGCTTTTCTTCCTGCAGGAAGGGATGGAGCAAAGGCTGCCTGAAAGTGTATGTTGGCGCGATTGCAGCACATCACGATGCAGTAAATGGTAAATCCGTGGGTTTGCATGACCTGGTCAGCGAGGCTATTTTCTCCTCGCTTTTACTCCGTACCCTCTTGGGATCTCTTGTTGGTTCTCACGGCTTTGCAGAGAGCCCCCTTCGAACTACTGCAGTCGGCTGAGTTAAAAATCCTGTAGATGAAGACCGTGCTCCTGACTGCACTGGCTTCCATCAAGAGGGTAGGGGACCTGCAAGCATTTTCGGTCGGCGAAGCGTGCCTGGAATATGGGCCGGCCAACTCTCATGTTATCCTGAGACCCCAGCCCGGATATGTGTCCAAACTTCCCGCAGCTCCTTTCAGGAACCAGGTGTGATGAACCTGCAAGCGCTGCCCCTGGAGGAGGCAGACCCAGCACTAGCTTTGCTCTGTCCCGTCCGCGTTTTGCGCCTGTATGTGGACCGAACGCAGAGCTTCAGGACCTCAGACCAGCTCTTTGAGTGTTATGGAGGCCAGCAGAAGGGAAAGGCTGTCAGCAGAGGATGGCCCACTGGATAGTGGATGCCATTGTCCTGTCGTATCAGACCCAAGGAGCAACGTGCCCCCTCGGGTTGAGAGCTCACTCTCCCAGAAGTGTTGCTTCTTCCTGGGCGTTGGCGCACAGTGCATCGATGACAGATATATGTAGAGCTACAGACTGGGCGATACCCAAATTATTTGCTAGGTTCTATAGCCTTCGTGTAGAACCGGTATCCTGCCATGTGCTCGCTTCCCATAGCCAGTAACACCGGAGACCCCGCTTAAGTGTCGGCTTGCTGCGCCATTCCTCTCCTTAGGACCAAATGCATGCGCTATTCTGCTCCAGTAGAGTTCCAAAGTTGGCGAGCCCTGTTAGTTCCTCTACCACCATCTTCGGCAGTCAGACTTTAATATACATGTTGATTCTGATTGTACTGCTGCAAACGACTTTATGTCTGTTTTAGATTATTTTTAAGTATCTCAAAATACTAATTTTCCCACACATTCTCACTCTCATACTCTCGATTGCATGCTCAGGGTCATGACTTGGGCTTCTCTGATCATAAACTAATTGTCTTCGACTTCTCACTTCCCCTTGTAAAACAAAAAACAAAAACTACCATATCTTACCGTAACCTGAGATCTGTAACTGTTGACAATTTCTCTGCTGCTATTGCTGTCTCTGCTCTTCCTTCCTCACTCAATCTCCTGATTCCGATGAGATAGTTTCAACCTATGATGAATCTATTTGTAATATTTTGAATGAGCTTGCTCCATTAATAACGAGAACTGTCCCGTCTACCCATTCCTCTCCTTGGTTTACCCCTAAGCTTTGAGTTATGAAAACAAAATGTAGGCGTCTTGAAAGACTTTACAAAAAATCTTCCATTCTTGTCCATGCCATGGCCTTTTCAGATTCAGTAGTCAAATATAAAGAAGCACTTAACATTGCACGCTCTGACTATCTTTCTACTGTTATCAACAAAGCCTAGTGCAAACCTAAAGCTCTTTTCTCAGAGATAAAGAAACTGGTCAAACCATCCTCTGTAGCTATAACTGGCTCTGTTGATCTCAGTGAAAGTTTTCAGTCTTTTTTCCTACAAAAAATTGATAACGTTTATAAATCTTTTTCTCCAACTGCCATTTCCAATTCAACTCCATCTTTGATAGACAGTCCACTAGACACTTTTTTACTCACAAATACCGCAGTGGTTGAAAAACTGATAATCAAATCTAATTCTACCTCCTGTACACTTGATCCTATTCCAACATACCTTCTAAAAACTCCTTTGCAGTCACTTATTCAACCTATTACTCATATTACAAACAGATCTCTTGCCACTGCCTATGTTCTGCATGATCTTAAAGTAGCGACCATCACTCCAATTCCAAAGAAGTCCGGCCTCGACAACACCATTCATAACAATTATAGACCAATATCGAACCCCCCTTTCGTGGGTAAGCTACTTGAGAAGGTAGTTGTGGCACTACTGCAGTCACATTTAGAGAAACAGAATCTTTTTGAACCGCTTCAATCTGGTTTTCGTCCATTTCACAGCACAGACACAGCACTTTTAAAAGTGCTAAATTATCTCCTTCTGGCTTCTGATTCTGGTGCCCATGGTATACTGGTTCTTCTTGATCTCAGTGCAGCATTTGAAACTGTGTGCTACTCCCCACTTATTTCTCGACTGTCTGCAATAGGTATCACTGGTGCGGCTATTCAGTGGTTAACTTCATATCTATCGGTGAGAATCGATCCTGTACCATCACTATTTCTCATGGTGTACCTCAAGGTTCTGTACTTGGTCCTCTTTTATTTCTCATTTATGTGCTGTGTAGCGTATTGGCCAAGAATCATGATTCGTTCATCTGAACACAAATAATGCATTCCTCCTGAAATCCAAAGCTTTTACAACCAGATTTTGTGACAATCTAAATTACCGGCATTGTGCCAACATGTCTGGGATTAGATTGCTTTCTGACACCATTTACGACTCTGCGATCCTCTCCAGAGACCCTCGCGCACTCCCTCGCTACTCACTTTGCGAGCTTCAAAAGAATTCCAATCCCCCCTCTCAGCAAGGGAGATAACGGAACACACACACACATACGCAGACTTTTATATTAAACTCAGAATATGAGCCATTGCCAACTGTATACGATATATTCCCGTGTTTGCATGTGCCCATGTCATGATTAGGGGATCTATGATTTTATCATAGTATTAAATGAACTATAAGCACTGGAATTATGCATTGAGGGGTATCTTTGTATTCCTATTATGTGTATATGTTTTATTTGGTATCGTTGTGATCCTCTTGGTCTCACGGAGTTGGTCAGATCCATGAAATTGCAGTAAAATTTATTGTTCCATGTGCAAAGCTTCTGGTTAGAAACCACATCTTTTTAACAAGGCCATAAACCAGGCAGATGAGTCCTTAGACAGGACAAAGGAAGATCTTCTCCCACTCATAGAACTCCAAGCTGATTTGTCAGTTCACCCAGGAGAGGCGTGAGCTAAGCTTTCCTTAAAGCAAGGTGACTGAGATTCATCTGTGTTCTAGTACTTCTTCATTCTAGTTCCAGCTTCACTCCTTTTATTTCTCTTCAGTTTCTTATTTTGTTTGTTTTCTGTTTAGTTAGCTTTGTATTCTCCTTTGTTCATTTCTACTTGCGAGTGAAATTAATTCAGCCTGATTTAGCTGGCAAACTTTACTTTCAATGGACATTTAAACCTGTGACGAAGCGCGCTCCGGACGCACCGACAGACCACGTGAGGCTCCGACAGAACGCCACACACACGCGCCTTCTTGACTCAGCACCACAAGAGAGCTAATTGTGCAAGTATTCATTTATCGAGCTTTCAGAGCATTAAGATTTGTTTCCTTGTTGTCTCTCAAAGGTTAACTGTCCAGGTAATCTGCCATTCTGAGATCTTTCCGTGACCTCTCTCCCTTTTTCTATAACTCTCTTCTCATTTTCTTTTATTGTTTGTTGCTTTATTGTGTTGTATATACATTTTATTCCATGTAATTGTAGTCACCAGTATACGTAGTTTCCTTTATTAAATACATTATATTCATTTGATTGACTCTGTCTCGCTCATATTGCAAGTCCCGTAAATGTTCGATCAAAGCTACAAGCTTTACAATTGTTGATACTTAAATAGTATTTTTATAGAACAGGAAAATTAATCCTCATGGCCGGAGGAATGGTTTTTCTTGAAAGTCTATAAAAAGGATAAAATGAGATTTGATAAAAGATTGGACGGTCAGTTTTTCTGGACAAAATTACTCAATGATAAATTGATCCCATTAAGGGTTGTCCTGACAATCGATCTATTCTAGACAATTTATATATTAATAACTAATTATAATTCATTGTGATTGATTATTGATATATACAATTGATCTAGTTTTGCCTATTTGTATGGATAATTGATTGTAATCAGTTGTTTTTAGTTGTCCATATAGGGCTGTAGTCAACCAAAGAAATACTTAGCCGACCAAAGTCCTGTCCTGCACAACGATTAGTCGACTAAAAAAAAAAAAGACACCGTTTTGCATTTTGATTGAACATTTATTACACGCTACAAAAAATATAAAACTGCCAAATAATGAAAAATCCTAACAAAAGCTCTCGTTTATACAGGCTGTATATTCTTCTTTACTTTCAAAGCTATGGGTTAACTTTTGTCCAGCCGATCTAACTTAGGCGTTTTAAAACAAACACACAAAAAACCCAAATAGCCTAAAAACAATCCTAATAATAATAGGCTGTATATGGCATATAGGTTTATTTTCGTTTTGTTACATTATTTAGGCTATTTTCAAACGCGTCAAGTGTAGCCTACAAATAAAAACAAAAACATAAGAAATATGTTTGGCCATATTTGTCGTTGAGCTATGCTTTAGGCCGCATAGCTTGCACTCCACAGTCTTGTCGTCTTTTTTTGTAAAATGCAGCCAGACAAAATATTTAGATTTCTTGGACATTTTGTCGACTTAAGCCAAAACAAGTAGCGTTCTAATGGTGTGTTCACACCAAACGCGAATAGAGCGACAAATACGCGACGTGTCTGGGTTCACAGCACCATTCAGAGGCGCACTCACCTCGGTGACTTTCACCGTCTTCTCCAGGAACTGCGCTTGGATGATAGCCGCTTCCAGCACTATTTGACAACAGTGATCCGGACATATCAATTCGCGTCATTCGAATCTTCCGCTCGAGTTCAAATTTTTCAACTTGCGCGGTAGACGTTCGCGGCAAACGCGTCGCCCAATTCGTCTATTCGCGTCTTTGCATTGACTTTGTTTATAATCTACTCACGCAAATAATTAAATTCGCGTTCGGTGTGAACACACCATAACTGAATGAATAGGGCCTACAGCATAACTACCTATATTCCTCACTGAGCGCGAAGCAGCAGTGTAGCCAGCCACAGGTGCGGTTCCCGAGTGTTCTACGTGGTGCGCTAAACTGTGGCGCTGTTATAAAATAGCCTAAATTAAAGCATTTAAAGTTGGGGATAAAACATAGGCTAATTATATGCAGAATACAGTAATATATAACTGATTATAAAGGAGTAAATCAATTAAAATTTCTTTCTAATGAAAAAAAAAATGCAAGTGGTCGACCAATGAGAATGTCAGTCGACCAAGACGGCATCGGTCGATTAGTCGACTAAACGACTAAAGTTGACAGCCCTACATACAGATACATTGGCAACGTATTCCCTTAACGGGTAATTTAATCTCTGTACGCGATCCCTGATCATATTCATGATCAGTTATTAAAATTCTATTCCCTTTATTTGAGCTTGGATCCCTTACAGCTGCCACTAGGATAGATCATCAGACGGCATGGTCTCAACTTTCATAGTTACGGTGATGATATTAAAATTATTTCATGGTTAAACCCAACTCAGTTTGCCCACCCACTTCTATTGTCTCTTGCCTTCAGGAACTTAAAACATGGATGTCTGATAACTTCTTACAGCTTAATGCTGGGAAAACTGAAATCCTGTTGATTTGCCCTATATCACAGAGTTTACCCGGGCATGACATCTTTATTGATATTGATGGTGTCCAGATTAGGCCTTCAAAAACTGTGCGGAATCTGGGGGTTTTGTTCGATTCTTCGTTGTGTTTTCACTAACACATCAGTCAGACTGTTAAATCGTGGTTCTTTCACTTGCGGAATACTGTTTGTATATGCCCCTCTCTTAACTTTGGAGATGCGGAAACTGTTATCTACGCTTTTATTAACCTCCAGATTGGATTACTGTAACTCCTTATATAGCGGCCTACCCACCAAACCAATACATCGCCTTCAAATGGTACAAAACTCTGCTGCTCGAGCCCTTACATTTAACAAAAAATCTGCACATATCACTCCTATCCTTTACCAACTTCACTGGCTTCCTGTGGTCAATCGCATCCAACTGTTAGTCTTAGTTTATAAAGCCTGTCATGGCCCCGCACCTCAATACCTCGCTGAGTTAGTCCAACCATATGTTCCTGCTCAGACCCATAGATCTAGCAATGACAATTTGGTTGTTGTACCCAGGTATAAACTCTCTACTGTGGGTGGTAGGGCTTTCAGTGTTGTAGTGCTCATTTCTTCACCATGCTCAGTAAATAATTATCTTCCATTCTATTTCTGTCCTCCACTTTTTCATTTTTTATGTTACATGCTTTATCAAAATTTATGTTTTCTTTGATTATATAACTTCTCATGTTAATTATTTGTAGTTATTGTTTGTCTCCCTCTGCTATTCTGCTTGTTTAATTGTTATATGATGCAGATTGCTTGTTTCTTTGTCTGTCGACTGTTTGTATTATTTTGTGAAGTGACCTTGGGTTCTTGAAAGGCGCTATAAAAATAAACATATTATTATTATTTATTATTATTATAAGCTCTCAGGCGAGATCCCAATTCGTCTGTACATTGACGTGATGTCTGTGTTACCTCCTTCAGGGAACAAGGGTTACGTATGTAACCGAGACGTTCTCTGTGTTTGAAGGTCTTGTGTTTGTCTTTTGTCAAATAGTTATCATCCTTGGTGTTAAAGGCCCTTACCACTGATTTGATTTCACTTCTGAACGGGTTGTGACCAGACATCATCATCAACGTGACCAGACATCATTAATTTTCATTGAGAATTGCACAAGACCAAAAAAAACTTGTCACCTGATCTGCTTTTTGGGAACCCTAATGGCTATGAAAATCATGCATTATTTTCAACCCAATTATCACTAGTAAAATCCTCCCGAATATACGATATAGTGTGTTTATTCTAGTACTGAAAACTGAACCCTCCCGTCCTGTGCTTATAATATTATTCACAAGCCGAGGCGAGAAATCAGTGCAACTCTGAAATGCTGAAGGGGACTATTGTTGTACACCACCCACTCTTACCAGAAGGACAACAAAGAAACACACCCAGCCACACAAAGCCAGCATCTATAACACCACTAACCCTCATAAATACAAAAACCTCCTCCAGACCAACAAGTACACAGCCCTCAGTGACCATACACATTAAAAACACCCTGTGTTCTTTTTGCATAACCTAAATCTAAAAGCTAAGCTGTCATGTTCATCCAAATAATGTAAACTACTGTGTCCAGTCAAAAGTAAATCTGCATAAACTATGACACATAAACGGATGATTTGGACAGATCATTAGAAAATGTCAAACATACTTTCTTTTTTTAGTTCAAGCAAATATTTATAAATGTATGGCATACTGCATTGAATACTAGTAAACCCGAAGTACCACTGTATACACCATTAACACTTTGTTTGGACATCAAGTAAACAATCAAGTAAAAAAAAATGTTTATTAGTGTAAACTTCTTAAATCATTATGTAAATATATATATTAAATATTTAAATTAGTTTTCAATTTAAAAAGTATTATAGAAGTGTCTAACATTAAATTGTATTTTAACAAATTTGAAGTGTTAAGTTTAAACACCATTTTGGCCGTGTTCACAATACTTGTGTTTTTTTAGGGGGTGGGGGGGGATCTATTTTAATATTCATGCTGATTTCAAATTATTTTAATTTTGTTTTATTTAAACCTCAAAAAAAAGTAGTGTTGCCATAATCATTATTATAAAAAAAGTTTTTAAAAATTATGTTTGCATGTGGGTCAATGACACTAATCCTACGTTCACACCGCCGATGGTGAGAGCGGCAAAAATCGCTCTCGCCGCCCTGCCAACGACGCGTGCAAGATTCGTGGATGCTCTCTGACGTAGATCGAATGCTTGATCTTTTTTTCAAAAGCAAAGCAAACAAGCATGTCGATCGTTATTTTTGCAGAAAATTGATTGATGGAAAGAACTTAACAATTATAGTGACATGTTTGCTAACGAAATAAACCAATTAAAAGCCATTTGTCAAGTCAAGTCAAGAATATTTATATAGCGCTTTTCACAATATAAATTGTATCAAAGCAGCTTCACAGTATCAATCAAATAACATAACAATGTTTGTTTCTTAGTGGAAAAAAACATCCACGTTTGGTACGGCTGATCAATGGTATTAATGCTTGGTTAATTAATTTGAATATCCCCAACTGAGCAAGCCAAAGGCAACCGTGGCAAGGAACCGAAAAACTCCATCAAGTGACCTACTGGTGTCCAAAACTCCATCAGGTGACTTAATGGAGAGAAAAAAAACTTGGGAGAACCCAGGCTCAGTCGGGGGCCAGTTCTCCTCTGGCGTTTATGAACAAGAGGCCGGATTTACAGTAACTGTAATTTGATACAGAATTTTGTTTTATTTTATCACTTCGGGGTGGGTACGCGAACCGTAATCACAACGTTTTATCTGTAGAGTGGGAAAGGGATCATCCATAGGGAGAGGCTAGTTGGCACTTCAGCACTGCATTGTCATCGGGTCAAGGCAAAGCTCCTAGTCAGATCTGGATACGACCTGGATCCGGCAGGCTGCGGGAAAACCTCGGGATAAACAAAGACACTAAAATTAGCGTAGATGCCATTCTTCTTATGATGTAACGAGTACATCAGGATTTAAGGGAAGTGTTCCCAGTTCCGGCTGACCTAATCTATGCAGCCTAACATTGAATTATAGAAGTCTATAATGTATTATCTGTATGCTAGGTCAAAGAGATGTGTTTTTAGTCTAGCTTTGAACTGACAGAGTGTGTCTGTTTCCCGGACATTGGTAGGAAGACTGTTCCAAAGTTTTGGTGCTAAATAGGAAAAGGATCTACCGCCAGCAGTCGATTTTGATATTCTAGGTATTATCAACTGGCCCGAATTTTGATATCGCAATAGACGTGAAGGACTATAATGCGTTAAGAGCTCGCTCAAGTACTGCGGAGCTAAACCATTTAGTGCTTTGTAAGTAATCAACAATATTTTAGGCAGCTAATGCAGTGTTGACAGAACCGGGCTAATATGGTCATATTTCCTGGCTCTAGTAAGAACTCGAGCTGCTGCATTTTGAACTAGCTGTTGTTTATTTATTAAGCGTGCAGGGCAACCACCCAGTAGAGCATTACAATAATCTAGTCTTGATGTCATGAAAGCATGAACTAATTGTTCCGCATTTATTAATGAGAGCATATGTTGTAATTTAGATATATTTTTAAGATGGAAAAATGCGGTTTTACAGATACTAGACACGTGACTTTCAAATGAAAGATTGTTATCAAAGAGCACACCCAGGTTCCTAACCGACGACGAAGACTTAACAGAGCAGCCATCAAGTGTTAGACAGTATTCTAGGTTATTACGTGTGGAAGTTTTTGTCCAATAATTAGAATCTCTGTTTTTTCAGAGTTTTGTAGTAAGAAATTACTAGTCATCCAATATTTTATATCAGCTATGCATTCCGTTAATTTTGTGAATTGGTAAGTTTTGTTAGGTTTTGAAGAAATTTAGAGCTGAGTATCATCGCCATAACAGTGAAAGCTAATTCCATGTTTCCTAATGATATCTCCTAATGGTAGCGGTCCTAGTACTGAGCCTTGAGGTACGCCATACTGAACTTGTGATCGATAAGACATCTCTTCATTTACTGCAACAAACTGATAACGGTCTGATAAGTATGATTTAAACCATGCTAGTGCAATTCCACTAATGCCAACATAGTTTTCTAGTCTATTTAAAAGAATGTTGTGGTCAAATGTGTCAAATATCAAATATCAAGATCAAGTAACACGATCGGATGATAAGAGCAAATCATTTGTAACCCTGAGAGCTGTCTCAGTACTATGGTACGGTCTAAATCCTGACTGAAAATCCTCGCAGATATCATTTCTTTCACGAAAGGAACACAGTTGTGAGGATACTGCTTTTTCTAATATCTTTGACAGAAAAGGCAGATTTGAGATCGGCCTGTAATTGACTAATTCTGAAGGATCAAGTAGCGTTTTTTTAACAAGCGGTTTTATCATAGCCAGCTTAAAGGTTTTTGTTACGTATCCTAGAGACAAAGACAAATTAATGATATTAAGAAGAGGATCTATGATCTCTGGAAGCATCTCTTTCAGTAGCTTAGTCGGTATAGGGTCTAACATACAAGTTGTCGATTTAGATGAATTAACAAGTTTGCAGAATTCTTCCTCTCCTATAGGAACAAATGAATACAAATTTTCCTCAGGGAGACTACAATGCACTCCCTGATGCGATACTGTAGTAGACGGTTGCATAGTTATAATTTCGTCCCTGATATTATCAATCTTATAAGTGAAGAAGTTCATATTGTCATTACTGTGTTGCTCGGAAACTTCTGTGCTTGAAGCTTTCTTTTTCATTAGTTTAGCCACTGTTTCAAATAAGTATCTAGGATTATGTTTATTTTCTTCTAATAGGGTTGAAAAATAAGCAGATCTAGCAGCTTTTAAGGCCTCTCTGTAAGCAATCGAGCTCTCTTTCCATGAAATCCGAAAATTCCTCTAGTTTAGTTTTCTTCCAGTTGCGCTCCATTTTTCTGGCTGCTCTCTTAAGGGCCTGATTGTGCTCGTTGTACCACGCTGTTGGACTATTTTCTTTAATCTTCTTTAAGCGCAACGGAGCAACTGCGTCTAAAGTGCTGGAAAAGAGAGAGTTAAAAGTTTCTGTTGCAATATCAAGTTCTTCTAAGCTATCCTGGATGCTGAGATGATGAAACTGATTAGGAAGATTATTGATAAAGCAATCTTTAGTGGCAGAAGTTATAGGTCTAACATATTTATAACACAGAGTCGGCTTTGCAGCTGTAATGCCAAACCAGCAGAGCGAGCCCTCACCTGAGTACTGACTGTGTTCCACTCCTTCTGTTTCTTCTGCATTCATTTCCTGTTTGACTGCTATTTAACCAGAGACCATTCTTATACTCATTGCGAAGTATTGCCAGTTTACCTGCCTTACCGAGCGTTATTTCCTGTTGATCTTACTTGTCTACTGTGTATGATTCTGCCTGGTTATCTGTTTTTCGATTTTCTGGATTATTCCCTTTGTTTTGGTTGCCTGATCGGACTGATGTTTTTGCTTGGACCTTTTGCCTGCCTACTCACTCTTGCCTTTTGGAATTCCCCTTTCTATGTTGAAAGATCTGACTGCTACCTTGGTTTTGACCCTCTGCCTGCCTTATCGTATTTGTTTGTGGAAACTGTCTTTAATAAACTTCCGCACATGGATTCTCGCTCAGCCTCAGCGTCCTCGTTACAGCAGCCTTGGCTAAATGTAATATACATGAGACTAGATAATGGTCTGAGATGTCATCGCTCTGCTGCAGAATTTCAACGGCATCAACATCTATTCCATGTGATAGTATTAGATCTAGAGTATTATTACGACAATGAGTAGGTCCTGACACGTGTTGTCTAACTCCAATTGAGTTTACAATGTCTTTAAGTGCCAATCCCAATGCATCTTTTTCATTATCTACATGTATATTAAAGTCACCAACAATTAGTACTTTATCGGCAGCCAATACTAATTCTGATAGAAAGTCCACAAATTCTTTGATAAAATCTTTATGGTGCCCTGGTGGCCTGTATACAGTGGCCAGCAGAATTCTCAAACGTGATTTATCGTTTACAGACTTTACACTATATATATTTACATTAAGCACCAACACTTCAAAAGAAGTATATTTAAAAATGGATTTCTTAGTGGTTTTGAAAATATTACTATAAATTACAGCAACACCTCCCCCTTTGCCTTTTAGACGAGGTTCATGTTTATAAAAGTAATCTTGTGGGGTTGACTCTTTTAAAGTAATGTAATCATTTGGTTTTACCCAGGTTTCTGTCAAACACAGCACATCTAGATTATAATCTGAAATCATATCATTAACTATGAGCGATTTTGAAGTAAGGGATCGAATATTCAGCAACCCAAGCTTTATCATTTGCTTATCTGTATTATATCTGTTTTTTATTTGTTGAACATCAATTAAATTTTTTACCTGATGTTTTTTGGATTTCCAAATTCGGGGAACAGACACAGTCTCTATATGATGATATCTAAGTGAAAGAGGCTATGTGATGGGATTTATCTGACCTTGGTGACGCGAGGCCGCTAGCAGGCGGTCGGTTTAGCCAGTCTGTCTGCTCCCTGACCTGAGCCCCAGATGGCCATGTTTTAGCTCTAAGACTATGAGCCCAATTATTAGAGAGAAGAGCAGCACCATCCCAGGAGGGATGAATACAATCTCTTTTCAACAGGTCAGGCTTGCCCCAAAAACTTTTCCAATTGTCTATGAATTTTATATTATTCAACGGACACCACTTAGACAACCAACCATTGAGTGAGGCCAATCTGCTAACTATCTTATCACTCCTGCGAACAGGAAGGGGGCCAGAGCAAATTACAGTGCCTGACATCGTACTTGCGAGTTCACACACCTCTTTAATATTAATTTTGGTGATCTCCGACTGGCATAGTCGAACACCACATCATTTGTGTGGTGTGGCTTTTGTGTTTATTGTTAAGTGCTATTCTAATTTGCATTCCCGCTGAAAAACAAGCGTTCTAACGCAAAAATCTTGCCTATAAATAGTGTTGCGCGCCTTCTTATCAAATTCAAATGATCAACCTCTCCTCTATTTTGCTTGGGAACTAATGTGGTCGGAACCAAAGTTTACAGGACTGTATTTTCTGGAATACTCTCAAACGGAGCACTTCTACATTCTGATTGGTTGCCGCCGAACCACGCCATAGCTTATTACCATAAAGTTGAACTGATTTCAACTCTCCTCGCCTCTCTCACCATCCAAGACATGCCGCACCGCCCTCACCGGAGCTCGCCGGCGGCTCTCATTGAAAATGAATGACTTCCGGCCACTTTGACGCTCTCGTGGGCGGCGGTGTGAACGTACAGTAAGGCTATGTACTGCCTTTTACCGACAATCATTTTTTACAGTGTAGAAACCAAATTTGATCAAACGCATATTTATGCATGCTTTTTTGTGTCATTTATGAAGTAATGCATATTTCGCATTATAAACCACATGAAATAATTGGAAAGAATTAGATGATAGCAGCTAGATCTACAGTACATACAATCTCTACTCTCAGCTTTCCACCAACATGGCACAGCGATAATGATGAGGGCCACTAAAAAAAAAAAAAACTAACACCCAAGTCAATCCTATAGCAACCAATGCTGCTACACACTATAGAGTAAACACACACAATGATCTGATTTGATGACTATCAATGTGAACATGCAGCTTAGCATTGCAGAACCAACTTAGGATTTCCACACATCATCTAATTTGAACCTTGAACCACTTTCAACAAGTCCATACAGTATCCCAAAATCTGTGAGGTGACTGTGGATCAAAGAATTTATGAAGACATATTCAGGTTTGGTCTTGTTCCACTGGATGTAGGGCTAGAGTGTAATTATTAACAGATTCAACGAACCACAGGGGATGGTCTATTAAGAAAATCAAGAACATTTTACTCATTAGCAGATGCACAAAGATCCCGAACATGAGTTTTTTCCACTCCCGGTGATCACAGCTTTAACGGACAACTGCTCAGTAAAACTAGAGGTTCGCTGGCTGGTTGTTAAGTGGGGGAAAGGTGAGATGCCTGAGGAAAAGTCCTTTTGGACTTTTGGAAACCTAGTTCACAGGTACAATACAAATACTTAGATACTTATTGTAAACAGAAGATTGGTGTCACAGACCATTCAAGCTTGTTGGACCAGTGTGTCCACCCTCTTAAGGATGAGCAGTGTGTGTGTGTGTGTGTGTGTGTGTGTGTGTGTGTGTGTGTGTGTGTGTGTGTGTGTAAAACAGAGAAAGACTGGTATCTTGATAACTAAATATTGTGAAATTTACACTGTATACTGCAGTGCTGCTTACAGGTACTATTTTGTAAAAAAGTGAGGAAGCTGTTAAAAGAAGTGAAACATGATGTGTATGATAACAGGGAACTACTCTACTATACACACACACACATCAGTGTTTCCATTACATTGATTTATAGTATGCGGAAAAAAGTAAGCCAACAGAGTCTGTCAGAATACATGGTATTTAAAAAAAAAGCAGAAAGTTTGCAAAAAGTCCCCAAATGACCTACTACTTCTGGCGAGATTATGAAGTGTGCATTTGAAGGACACTTTACTATCCCACTAATATACTATCATATAGGATTCATGAATGGAGTTGATGGGACGCAGCTGATGCTGATAGGTCACATGATAATGATAACAAGTGGCGGTGGGAGAAAAAAATCGATACAGCATAGTATCGCGATATTTTCTGTGGCAATACTGTATCGATACACGGGCGCCAAGTATCCATCTTTTATTATTTAAATTAGCTACACATGAGAATTTAACTTTGGTAGTAGAGTGCGTGTCTGCGTGAGTGTTCAGCGGTGCCATGTCTTCTATCTCTCTTCTCTCAAAATGTGTTGTGCAAGGCAAGCATCAAGCGCTGCGGCGATACTACAAACTCGCGTTTAGGAGTCGGGACATGACGGAATATTCACTTGCACAATCGGGCCAGCAGTGCATCTTGACTGAAGTTTTCCATTTGCACGTCTTTTTAAGTCTTACGAGTTTATACATTCAAGCGATTTTAAACTAATTAGTGCTCACGCGCTCTCTGAGAGATTATTTTCTAAGTGCACATTCATAGAAAATCCGCCTCAAAAACAGCTGGCCAGTAACAAATGTTATTTTTCGCGGATTGTATTGCTTTAAAACGCAAAATTGTGTCAATTTCGGTCTTCGTGAGTATACTCTAAACATAGTCGGTTTTGTCTTTAATAAGCATAAAAACGCATGTGACAGTATAATGAACACAGGATCCGTGCACTAGCTCTTAAAGTGACGGCAGCCATATGTGTCTGTCATTAATTTTGTTGTCAAAAAAAAAAAAGAAAGATTGCTTTAAGTTAAAGGAATCAGGATTAATAGCCTATGTATTTAATTTAGTCAGGACTAAAATACTACCCAGTGTTACTATCTGGGTAGTACACAGTGTTGTATATCCATTTGATTACATTATTCAGTTTCTGTATTTATGAATACTAGTGTTAGACCTATTCAAAAACTTTTCTCTTTATTTGTCATTATTTGTATCTTTATTCTATTGTATTTATTTGTGCTCCTTTTTTCAATTTATTTAAACAATTTAAATCAAGCTTCCTTGTGTTGTGTAAATTCTTAACAATATTACCCCCATTGTAAAAATTGCAATGAGCGCAAACATTTAGGCGATATAAATGTAATAATTTTGTTTGGAAAAAATGCAAAAATTGAAGTTGAAAAAAGGTAATAAATTGCAATATATTGCAGAATATCGCAATATGTTTAAAATCGCAATAATATCGTATTGTGACTTAAGTATCGGGATAATATCGTATCGTGGTGCCTCTGGTGATTCCCACCCCTAATAACTAGCGGATGTAATACGTCCGGATTACATTCATACTACACAAATTCATACTATATAGAACATACTTTTTTAACATTCGCAAAGTAAGTTCAAATTCAAATGTAGTACCTACTCAGACAGCACGCGATATCTGATGCAGCTTGTCTTTTTGCGCTGCACAAAGAGAAGTGGGCACTTTGCTTACGCAATCAGCATGTGATCAGCTCTGCGTCTCAGTTCACAGTGAATGAATGTAGTGAACTGGGCATGTGCTGATTTTAGCATGCATTTGGGAATGCAGTTATGCATTATTTTCACATTTGCATAGTTGACGATTACAGACTGCAATCGCTGCATCCTTGATGAATAAAAGTATTGATTTCTTTAATTTCTTTCCCCAAAAGATAAAATACAAATTCTTACTGACCCCAAACTTTTGAACGCTAGTGTTTAATGTTACAAAAGCTTTCCATTTCAGATAAATGCTGTTCTTTTGAACTTTCTATTCATTAAAGAATCCTGAAATAAAAATGTAAATAACTGTTTTCAACATTGATAAGAATGATAAATGTTTCTTGAGCATCAAATCAGCATATTAGAATGATTTCTGAAGGATCATGTGAGACTGAAGACTGGAGTAATGATGCTGAAAATTCAGCTTTGATCACAGGAATAAATTACACTTTACAATATATTCACATAGAAAACAGCTGTTTTAAATTGTAATAACATTTTTTTTATCAAATAAATAGCCTTGGTGAGCAGAAGAGACTTCTTTTAAAAACATTAAAATAATAATAAAACAAAATTATATATAAGCTTCATCAAGGGGAATAAGATTTGATCATAAGCTTTGCTGCAGCAGGAAGTGAAAATCTTGACCATATGACCGGCGTCATGGTTTTTTTTGAAGTATCAGGCCATTTTGGCAAAGATTATGATGCCTTCAGTGTGTAAACTAAAGCTTTACTGGATCACTGGACTTTACAGCAGGACAATGATTCCAAGTATACATCCAAATCTATCAAAGCTTGGTTCAGGGATCAGTTCAGAATGTTCTTAAGTTACCAGATTTATATTTGCTTGTAAATCTTTGGTGAGATTTGAAAGAAAAAGTGGCAGCACGGAAACCAAAGAATATAATGAGTTGGAAGTTTTGCACACAAGGAATGGTCAAAGATATCAGTAGAAAGTGTCAGAAGCTTGTGAGCACTACAGGCAACGTTTATTTGAGTTTATGAAGAGTAAAGAATTCTCTACAAAATTTGATTCTTGAGGGTTGCTTAACTTTGTACATGGATGTTTAGAGCCAATTTGATTCTTTTTCAGTAACTCTCAAAATCACTCAATGTGTATTAATAAACGTTCTATGATGGTTTACTGATAGCTTAGTTGACGTGTTTTTGTTTACAAAACCAGAATGTCTTGCAGGTCAGAGGGGGTTCAATAATTTAGCAGATCTAAACAACTGGAGCTGGGGAGGTTGAGGTTTTCAGTGCTTTGCAGAAAAAGCTTAAAGCGAACACTGAAATAGATTATTTTAAATAGAGCAAAAAAAAAATTTAAATAAAAATTTCACTTGGTTGTGTAATCTGACTGCCAAGAGTTAAGGAGATGTGAAAAAATGTGGTCCTCCTTTTATTTTATAAATGCCGAAAATTTGCATACTGTGCAATACATAGATAGTAGAGATACTATGTTAGTATGCTATGCTAAAAGTGTGCTAGATATACATTTTTGCTTTCTGCTGGCCAAACAAGCCATGCTGTAAATGCCCGGAAATCTCCATCACAGTAAAATGTGCAAAATGTGAACCTTCTTTAAGCTTCTTGTCAGTACCAGAAAACAAATGCTGATGAGAGAAGAGACAAGATGTTAACACAACAAATGGAATCTAACCACCCCCGCATCTGGACGTGACGTTTCATTAAGAGTCAAATGAGTTTACATTCAGAGAAGTCCTAAAAGGTGGTGAATTCACCTCATTTACACGGAGTGTGTGAATTGAAGCAGAACAGAACTAGGCCACAAGAAGAACGATAAGGTTAAAGCATTTAATTTTTTATCTTTTCTTGGGTCTGTCCTGATTTCTTATTACCCTATTTTTATATCTACTGTAACTAGCACACAAACAAAGATGCAGAGTAGTATGCACACTGAAAGAAACTTTATTTGAATGATGTTCATATGACATAATATTAATTTGTCAATCTGCTCACGACCATCTCAAAAGCAAAGCATATGATATTTACTACAGTTTAGTTAGTAGTGATGATAAAGATATATATATATATAGTCTGCCATTAAAAAGCAAAACGCAGTAACATCAAGTTTTTATATATGTCTTTTTTTCTAATTAAGAAATGCTACTTGATCACCAAATCAGCATATTAGAATGTGTTCTGGATGATGTGACAATGAAGACTGTAATAACTGCTGAAAATTCAGCTTTGCCATTAACAATTTTAAAATATATTAAAATAGAAAGCAGATATTTTTAATTGAAATAATATTTCACATTATTACTGTTTTTACTGTATTTTTAAATGAATAAATGCAGCCTCAGTGATGCACAAAATTCTGCAAAACTACTTTATGGAATTTTATTTAACTTCAACCCTTCTGGAAATCTCAAACCCTGATAACAAGTTACAACAATTGCAAGTTTCATTCTTTTGAACAAAACAACCAAAAAACTTCTATCAGATATTCGATCTGCGAGAAAGAACAAGACAGAACAGCTCTCCTTCAAAGAAGTGAATCAAGAGCCACGTCAGTAACAACCCACCGACAAGAAAGTACATTCATTCCAGCTAGTTAAGACCAAAAACTGAAAGCTTGACAGAAAAGACATTACTGAAGTGTTTTTAAGCTTACGCACTTGGCTTATTACTGCAGGTAAATGACAAGTTTGTCAATCTGTAAATTCCTTTTTTAGCTCAGATAGGCCAACTAGAAACTGTTCCATACAAGCTTTCTAAACATAAACACTTCCGGCCTTCCACTCATGTTCTCTTACTCAGAATGAATGGAAATCTGGGACTCTTATTACAAATGGCCTCTGTGTTGAGAGATCTGCTGTGGTTAGGATGTGGCTTCTGTGAACTTCAGTTGTGTTCACCTGAGGACTTAAGCAACATAAGCCCCTTTCACACAGAGATTCCGGAAAATACATGGATAAAGTGAACCGGGATTTGACCCGGGTTCGTTTGATTTTGGTTCATTCACACTGCCAGTGATTTTCCGGAATCAGAGAGTGCGTTCACACACAACCCGTAAAAATCCCGTAAAGACACGTGACATCGATGTGACTTGTAATCTCAGCAGCGTCTTAAGTTTGCTTATGAGCTGCGATCTCTCTCTCTCGTGAAACCACGCTTCTGCATGTTTTCTCTGATTCGACCATAAACTTGCGCTTTACGTACCATTTCACAGCTGGCGAAGGATTCCGGCTTCAGCGTCATCACTACGACACGCCATTATTACGGCTTTTGTTCACACAGCGCGTTCCGGGACTGAACACGGCAATGTTACTAGGTCCCCAACCCGGAATCGATCCCGGGTCGAGTTTGCGTTCACACAGAAAGCGTTCTGACAATTTGCCGGCAATTTGCCGGGTTCAAAGCGCTGTGTGAAAGGGGCTATACTGTACAGTTGTTTTCCGTTAGGATCAGTATTGTATGTTGAACAGTGGACGACAGTAACAAATCATTTTTAATTTGTCACTGTACTTAAGTGGGCGACATTTAAGTATCTTTTAATTTAAATTTTGTTTAAATGTATTAAATTTAAGAATTTTTATTTTGGGAAACTTTCACTTTTACTTCATTCTAGGCTTGCTGCGATAGTCGGTGTTACCAGCGTTACACGGTGTGTGTTACATTGTGGTATAAAAAGTGTTGCTATTATTATTTTATACTACAATGATTATTATAATAATTCAAATTAATAATAAAAACTTGAATAAAATTACATTATTATTAATATATTATTATTATTAATTCAAGTACAGCAAACCTAGAGATAAAAACAATCATTTTAAAATTATAAATCACAATTTTTTTTTTAAATCCATAAATCAAGCAGCCCTAACTAGAGGTTAACCACTAACGACTGCTCTGCAAAATTAACGGCAAATGTCAGCTGCTTTGAAGGTCACTGAATAATACACACATTGCATGAGTGTATGATTACAGAGTGGTTAATATGAGATGGTGTTGTTGAGGTAATTGTAATAAGTTATTTCAGCATCTGCTGCTCTACAGGACAGTGTTCAGGACGGGGAGCTGAGAAAATAAAAAAAGAACAAAACCAAAAAAACATTAGCAAAACTACTCTTAAAGGCCTGACTGCTTATACGGCAAAAAACTTGTGTACAAAAAATACTTGTGCACTCACGCAAAATGGGATCATAAAAGACCCCATTCAGCTTCCTGTAGCTCAGGTTTCTGAAAATTTCTGTCTCGTTTTGGAAAGAATCAAGCCAATGATATTCTGTAAACCATACAGAATGGACCACACAGACCAGTGGTAAATCCATGCTGGGTGACCAGATAACCGCTTTTAAATTAGCCTAAATTGGTTTTCTGGTTTAAGATGGTCTTAGAATGTGTGTTTGTCTAAATCCAGCAAACAGGGGGAAAAATGCTATCACATTTCACAAACTCCCTTTGTAACAGGGCTTTTACAACAAATGGCTCATCTAATAACAATGCTCCATGGAACCATGGCAACCCCTGAATAATGCTAATACCAAGATACAAAAGTGTATTGTAATCTTGGTTAAGAAGAGTCTGGTGACATTTCAAAAAAATACTTTCAGCAGGTATTGTTGCATTAAGAAGGTTAAATTAGCCTGTCAGTGCCAGGTATACATACAATATACAACATACAACATACAGCGCCAAGAGGGTTTGCAAACAGGTATTTCTTTGCTTCTGCGGTACACACAAAAAAAACATCATTCATCACTCAAACTTCATCACTCTACCAAAATAACCCAGTGCCTAACCAGTACGATATATGGCCCCTGTCAGGCCTCCAAAACACAAAACTAATCTGTCAAGACAGGTGCACAAACCAGTGCAATACCATCTTAGCCTAATCTAGACTCACCCTAGCGGCAGCAATTTTATTTTGCAGCCAGTGTCGTCTAGCAACTCTTCGTTGGCTTGCGAGCTGGACAAATCAAACTCTAGTCAGGCCAATCACATCGTTTATAGAGTTGGTGGGCAGGCTTAACATGTAAATGCAGATGTAAATGCTGATGCTTAACATGCGGGACTGCAGATGTAAATTAGCCTGTGGCTAACTCTGGTACAATGCATCAAATGTTAAGATTTATGTTTGAAATTGTATATGGTCCCTAAAAAAAAACAAAAAAACAATGACAGCAGAGTTGCGACGGTTCCGCGTAAACTCCCTGCTACTTGAAAACAAAGAAGATGGCTGCTGCTGCTGGCGAACAGCGGTCTTTCAAATAGGCTTTGCCCACGACTCAAGACATGAGTTAAGCTTTTTCTTTGAGAAAAGAACAAAGAACGGCACTGAAGTCCGTCGCTCTGTCTACGTCACCTTCTTCGTTGCTCTGGTTGGTTGTTGTAGCGCTATCCTATTGTGTGCAGAGGGAATTTGAAAGACAACCGCCCCTCGGATTGAGCCCTGCCAATGGTGTGTTCCCAGACCCAGTGCCCATAATCATGTACACAACAAATATACTGATTCACGACAAAGGAAGCTAGAGAGCTGATTGAGACGCACCCAATGTCTCCTGAAGCCAATGAATATATGAATAGATTTGTGCAAGAAACAGATTTAAGTTTAAATTATTCCCCCAAAATTATATTGACAGCCACAGTGACCATTCACTTTCATTGTATGGGAAAGGGCAGCTTGGACATTTTGCGATAAATTTGCATTTGTGTTCCACAGAAGAAAGACATGTCATAGGATTTTGAAAGACATTTCAATTCTGGGTGAACAATGCCTTTAAACGAAATTACCATTTTACTTTAAAACTGAAGCCAAATTATTAAGGTTGCTTATTTTAAAAGGAAGGACTGAATTTTTCAACAAATAAATGAAAAGGCCACAAAATTATCCACATTTTCATACAACAACACTAATCTGGCCTGCCTGCCATTATCTGTATCAATAAAATCAGTTAAACTACTCACAAATAATTAAATAGGTGCTCTCCCTGAAATAATCTAGATACCAGACTACTGGTGGAGACAATAGAAAAAATGATTGAAAAAAAAGTGTGCGAGCTGTCACATTAGGTATGAGCTCTGATGCGTCTTACGAGAGGAATGAGTGAGGAACGAGTATGTCACAGGGGAATGCCTCGTTTCAGGAATGAATGGAATTAAACTACAATGTGATTGTTTGATTCAGCAAGGCTGAGCAATGTGTTTTGAGTGCAGGAGTGTAGAGAGTCAGCGTTTACACCTCACGCCTTGAAACACTGTTAATAACACATGCAGCAAACATTCTCATTGCTCTCTTAAGTATTTCTTTACCACAAAATATTACAGCAATGTCACATCAGGTTGAATTAGTTGAAATGTCACAATGACAATGCTAATAGTCTCTTTGAAATTAATTACACATTCAAAATACATATACAATACAATGAGGTTCAAACGTCTGAGACCACTAGTAAAAATACATATTTAGCATATTTTTAATTTAATAAAACAAAAATGATTATAAATTGTCATAACATAACAACATAACAATTTGTGTGAAAATGAATTTCCATTTCTGGTTAATTTCTCTCACAGTGCATGAACAAGTCTAAAAGTTGTTGGTATTGTTCTCCAGCATAATTTTCTAAATGATTCAAAGAGCATCTTGTGCTTCAATGGAAGATAGTCTGGTCTTTTGTACACACAAAGGAATTCCCATGGTCAATGTCACAATTTCACTTATTTGATCTAGAAACTGTACAGAATCTTAAATATTTCTAATTATTTTGCATAATCAACTTTAAAACAAGACTTTGTGCACTGCTGCACAATTCTAAAATATTTTCTGTTGCAAGGTTTAAATTAGATTTTGTATCACACAAAACTATCCAAAATCTCATTACAGTCATTACAAACCACAACTTCCCAGTCTCTCTCTTCTGTGAACAATTGGCACAAAAAGAGAAGTTGGGATTTTGCATTAAAACTGTGATGCAGCTGAAGAAGCATCAGAGATTCTCTTTCCATAATGTGACATACATCCGAGTGTAATGGATTATCAAAAAATTGGACTAAATGATTGAAGAACTCCTGCATATGCCACCAGAGAGTGCATGTCGTTTCACTGGAAGGTCCAGGAATGACAATTCTATTAAACATTATTAAATGAATGAAACACATGTATTGCTGAATCATTAACAATAAGATTTAAAATATGCATTTAGAAAACCGACAGGGTGAACAAACATTCATTTCATGCCAACTTTAAAGATTAATCTTATTAACTAATTGCATTCCTTAGACACAATGTTCCAAAAAACTCTAGTGAGTCTTATCAAAGTTCATTAGATGTCATTGAACATGCACACTGAAATATAACCAACAATGCATACAACAGTAAACAATCAAGTGAAACTTGACTAATATAAGTGTTCCTAAGTGATCTTTCCTCTTATAATAACAGAACGCCTACCAGCCCACAAAGAGAATGCAAAAGGATAAGGGGTATTTACCGAACATATAGACTTGGCAAGCTGTCATTCATCTCTTTGGCGGAAACTAACAGAACTCTAAAGAGGAAACTTGCATAACACTTAGCAAGTGAAACAATTTTTCAACGCACAAACAGCTAAGATGGAGCTCTTCTCTTAGGTTCGATTAAAATATTATCATCAGTTCGAAGGAGAATACAGCAGTATATGGGGTCTTACAGTTCAATCATTAAGCAATTCAATGGAAAACTAAACTTAAGGTAAACTAAACATACATTGTGTTACAAGGCACAGCACTTTTCCATATAGTAAACACCTAAGTTCACACTGTAAACAAGTCAGTAACTTAGAATAGAATTAGAATTACCACAAGGGACAGGTCACCTTCACTTGCCTTTGTCCAAGGTTAAACATTTCTGAAAGGGAGATCACCAATGTCTACAGAAAAGTAAACGAGAGGAAAAGTATGCCACCATACAGATGTAGAATAAATCACCTAATACAATACACAAAAGTGGTGCTTCAATGGATAGTTCACCCAAAATGTTTTATTTGGTCATCATTTAGGTTTGGAATGACATGAGCCTGAGTAAATTATTAATTTTAGTGTGAACTATCCCTTTAAAATTGAACTTGTAATCTATTTGAACTGGCTATCCTTTTGACGCAAGCAACTTTAGAAGAACTGAAAGAAGAGTGATTTAGTGTCTATCACTAATATCACTCTCAAACGAACATACAGATAAAAAAAAAAACCATAATCCCTGTAGAAACAAGCAGACACATGAAAGCAAGGCCACCACAGGAAGTCAGCTTGTGTCCACTCTGCGGCCACAGCAAAATCGAGAGCACGGTTTGACAGAATGCACAATATACACAAACACCTTTGAAAAAAAAAAGCGGAATAACATATTTGATCATGTTTGAGTCAGTCTGCTAACATGAAGAATGGTGAATAACGTCTGTCTCCATCACTAAACCACTTTAGTACAATAAGTCTTCATCATTTATCTTTCTTGATATTACTTCTGCAATGTATTTGTTTTGTTAAATTGAATTGCTCCTTTCTCAGTGCTCTACACTGTTACTTTATCGTTTTAAGAATATGTTACTTTAATAATAATAATAATAATAATAATAATAATAATACTTATATATTTGCACTGATGGTATTATTACATTGCATAGTTTGTCACCGTACGAAGTTATGCTGGCAAAACAAATGTGGTTTAGTAGAATTGAACTTGGAAAGACTCACCTGTAACGGGTTTACTGCTCGGGCTCTCACAGCAGATCGTTTAAACGCTTCTGGCTCTTCGGATATCGACTTCTTGCGACACACCTTGAACAAAAGACAGGAAACAACGAGAAGCTGAAATTAAACCAATGGCAGCCTTTCAGAGGCGGAGTCAACAGAAGTTGCTGTAACGTTACTTCTTCCAAATGTCACTGTTCTGCGTCAAACCTCGTGGGAACCGAAAAGTCAATTTTTAAAGTCATTGCACGAATTAAAGTTTGTACTAATTGTCCCTTCTTTCTCTAAGTACATATCTCGAGACCGACCAACCTGTTAAATGATGAAGCAGGGCGCCAGTCCTCTTCAGGTGGGAATGATGGTTCTATCGTCCTGCCCTGCTCCCGAGAACCAACTGTACTTTCGTGTTTTCCCTCAGGTGTTTTGTTGGCTCAACCCAGCCCTCAGAGAGAGAGAGAGAGAGAGAGAGAGAGAGAGAGAGAGAGAGAGAGAGAGAGAGAGAGAGAGAGAGAGAGAGAGAGAGAGAGAGAGAGAGAGAGAGAGAGAGAGAGAGAGAGAGAGAGAGAGAGAGAGAGAGAGAGAGAGAGAGAGAGAGAGAGAGAGAGAGAGAGAGAGAGAGAGAGAGAGAGAGAGAGAGAGAGAGAGAAGGACTGGAATTTTGGGCATCGTCTCTCTCTGTCTAGGTAGGCGGCACAAGGTTTTGAGACACAACCATACAGTAAATGACATCCATATGAACCATAGACAGTAAAATAAATTAGATGAACTAGGCTTAACTGCAGAGTGCAGATCTTATATCATTTCACTTTCAGTCTTTTATATAGGCTAAGTATGTCTACAGTAAATACAAATTACATTGAATATCTATAGTGGCGGCTCGTCAGGTTAATAAAAATCCCAATTATTAATGTCATTTCATCTCAGAATATTACTGAAGTCGGAACCACCGCAGCTCTTCCCCTATTTGCCGAATCTGCCGATATAATAACAGTCGTTCAGAAACTGTGCTAAAGCGAGTCTGGGGAGCAGGAGAGGGAGGGGGATGCAAATCCAGAGACTCTGTTGTTGATATCATCCAATCACCATCGAGTATTCCACTTTCTGCCTAGATGTTGAAAAAAAAATATAGACTGTAAAAAAAAGAAAAACCGAGAAAAACCTATGAGAAAAACACATGACAGAGGAGGCTTGCCTGGTATACCACCAACCAATCATTGTAGACACGTAAATTACTTGAAATTAGTTTTAAACTTCTAGCGCTCATGGAGGAGATTTGAGCAGAAACTAACGTACTTGAAAATGAAGTAAGACACCATGCCTAATTGGTCACATACTAGTGCAGCAATTAGCTTCACTAAACGGAAAAAAACTACTATTTTAACACGGACATTTAAAAGGACAAGAATGGATTTTTTTTTCTTCAAGTGCTAACGTTAGCGTGAGTGAAATTATATTTAAAGTGTCTTGCTTTGTCTTGCTATCAGGCTGCGCCATATAATTGCATAGTATCTATCTATCTATATATCTATCTATCTAACTATCTTCATATATCTTCATTACTCAAGAGATAAAGGTAGGCCTACTCCAAGTTTTTTAAAAAGCCATTCTAATCTTTCATAATATATTAATCGTATGCTTATAATGTTTTGTTTTTTTTGTAACTCTTACTTTTTCATTTTAACCCAACGTCAATGATTGTGCCACTTAATAATTTGTAAAATAGCTAATTATTTCCATCTAGTGGTCACTAATAGTAATTACATTACTTCACAATTGTGCTCAGTGTTTATAGTTAGTTCTGATAGTAACTTGTTTATGTAATCTGGATTACGTAATCAGATTTTAAACATTAAATTCTTGTAATTATATTATATTATGTTTTAAAAATATATCATAATCAGACAGTTAATTTTTATTGATGACAAGATTACTCAATATTCACAAAATGGCAATCAGTTATTTAAAAAAAAACATATATATATATATATAAACCATATACCATATATAAACTTTTGCTTTTATATATTCAGAAAGTCTTCCAGTTTTGTGGAATTGCACACACAGACTAGTCTGGCCACACAGCATCAACAAATGAAATATTTTATCTTTTTGTTAGTTAGTGTTTTATTTTGATTGTTTTTATTCTAAAATTACTTCCTTTTTTCCCTTTTTTTATATTTAATGAATTATTAGCTTTTTTTAAATCAATTTATAATCCCTCTGCAGTTCCTTCCCAAACCATAGTTTGGGAAACTCTGATGTAATGTAATATCTAATGCAATTCATGTTGTTGATTTCAAAAAAGGGAATATTTTTTCTTTCTCTTTGTATCTTTTATCCATAGTTGGACAATTTATGTATTTACAAGATTACACTATTTAAATCAATGTTATAAACAAGTTAGGTCAAAAGTAATCTAAAAGTAGGCCTAATCAAAATAGTCGTCAGATTGCATTACCTAAAAATGTGTTATGTACATAATAGATTACATTTTACAATTACAATTTTTATCATGTATTTTGTATTCAGTTATAGACTACAATTTGTAAGTAATCCACCCAGATCTGTTTTTCTGGTTTTATTTACTTATCAATTTTAAGTAAAAAAATAAATAAAAATATATATCTAAAGATGAAACCTAATTATCTGCAACAAACTTGGCGTCTTAAATTTGGCGTGTTCACAATGTATTCTAAACTTTTAGTCAAATTAAAAAATATATATTATGAACAAATGTAATATTAAACTTACATTGAGTTTTTTTAATATATTTAAAATATATTTTTTAAGTTAGTGAAAAATATGGTCCAAATGTTCTATTTAGATAGTCTGAGAAAGTGAAGTGACAGTCCTCTTGATGGAAGTTTCAAGCACAATGCAGTTTGGGGGGTGTGGTGCTGGGCGGGGCAAAGGATGTGGCTTGATGTGGGACTGGACTTCACAGACTGATGCTCCTCCCACCACCAATGAAATCTTTCCTTTTAACTTCACACTGCCCCTGAGCACACATGACACGCACACAAACGGGCACACAAACACAGACAACAGGGCCTACCAGACAAAATCAGGATATGACATCATACACAGGAAGGGAAGCCAAGTAACTTTTCAGCTTGTTGTTTTTACTCTATACTGTATTCTTAACTGAGGTTTGGAGGGATAAGACCGGCTGATGAGTGGGAAAGGGAAACAACATTCCAAGTGTCTACAGCAGGACTGAAGCCAGATTCTTTAGGTAGGGACCTTAAAATCTACTTCTTTTCATGAATAAGATGCTACTTTTGTTTTCATGATCTGTGTTAATGTAGTAATGTCAGAGCTCATGTGCCGTGGGGGCTCAGAGAAAGCGTGATCAGACACGTCAGTGTTTGACGTGATTGTTGGAGGGGTGGACAAATAACTCCTCTGTCCTTTGGTTCCATATTGAATGATTTGAGTTCAATCCAACCTCTACAACGGAGTACTTTAGTGTCTATTATAAAGTCTTTACTTGAGAAAGTGAAATAATATTTAACATGAGCTATGGGATATGTCTATTTTATAGAATTGAAAAATGTATAGAAGATCTTAAATCAAGTAGGCTGTTTTAAGTGCAAATTTCAGAAACAGACTTATGAGAACTCTAAAATGTTCCTGCAAAATATATCTCAACATATGAGAGGTATAAGAGAAACTTTAACAGTTTATCTTAACCAGGCTTTCTGTGAATACATTTATGGGAGGAGAGAGAAAGAGAGAGGGAAAGAAAAACAAGACTTATCAAAAATAGACAAAGAAAGGATGGACTAAAACATGGATGCACAGCCAGGACGTTAAATGAAAACAGAGGCAGGGTTTGATTGTACGGCTGAAGAGACACTTTAAAGTCCCTCCAAAACGCATCTCATTTCAGCCCCTTCGAACAAACACAGGAAGTCATGAAAATAGTGATGTGGATCTAAACAATGCAAATGGAAACTCAATGCATAGAGAGAATTCAATTAAATGGTTGCTTGTAGTGGTCTATTTATGGAATTGATATGCATTGCCATTCAAAAGTTTGGGTATTAGTAGAAAGAAATTAATACTTTTGTTCAACAAGGATTCAATAAATTGATCAAAAGTGACAGTAAAGACTTTTATAATGTTATAAAAGATGTCTTTTTCAAATAAATGCTGTTCTGTCTCGAATAGTTAAATAAGAGTTATATAATGGATATGGCAATGGCAATGTTAATATTTAACACTTACTAATGCCAATACTAATGTGAGCATGTAAGACACGCTGCTGCTGTATAGCATGAATTACCCTAGCAGATCTATACAGGTGGAGCTGGGGAAGGTGGAGGGTTTCTGAAAGCACGCAGCTGACTGCTAACAGCAACACTAACGGTATTTGTTTGAATGTGGAGCCGCAGCTCATTGGCCACTGATGCAATAGCAACCAATCAGCTGCGCTAATACAGATGACAATGCTATCGCTAGATTCACTTCCAAATGAGTTAAGGACCTATCAGCCTGCGCCATCTAGAGTTTCAAGCCAGAACTTGGTATATTTTTTATTTTTTATTTTTTTTCCAGAGCTGTATATATATAAGAGAGGCATTGCTTTACTTTCTTCTTCTCTCTAGAAACTCCCGTATCGGATGGGACGAGGGCCCAGGGAATCATAAGTCAACATTCACAACTGTCCGGATCCTGACTGGATCTGACTCCTCCATCACCCTGCTCAGTTCAGCAATGGCTCTGTGCTTGGGTCAGGTTTTCAGCAAAGACAAAACATTCCGGCCTCGAAAGCGTTTTGAACCTGGGACCCAGCGTTTTGAGCTGTACAAAAGAGCCCAAGCGTCTCTGAAATCAGGCCTTGACCTGAGGAAAGTGGTGCAGCTTCCCGATGGGGAGAACATTAATGACTGGATAGCTGTGCACGTGGTGGATTTCTTCAATCGAATCAACCTCATCTACGGGACTGTGAGCGAGTTCTGCACTGAGAAGACCTGTCCCATCATGTCTGGAGGGCCACGTTATGAATACAGGTGGCAGGATGGGGATCAATTCAAGAGGCCCACCAAACTGCCTGCTCTTATATACATGAACCTCCTGATGAACTGGATCGAGTCACTCATCAATAATGAGGACATCTTTCCTACACGAGTAGGTCTGTGATGTCAAATGTGTTTTCCTGACATCTTCATTGCTGGGACAGGGCTACTAGTGCAGTCTGTTAATGACGTGATGCTATTTTTTTTTTTTGTTAATTGCTAAATTAATCATTTGATATATTTTTTAGGGGGCATAAAGTACAAAAAGTCGCAGGGTGCATAACTGAAATAAGAAAATATGTTATTACTTCTTTATGGTTAAACCACATTTTTAGAGTCATAAAACTTTTCAAAATATGAAACCAACATAATTACAAAGAGTACATTTCTTTGTGTTTTAAACTAGATTTTTACAAGGTTTTCCTATCTTTTCAGACTCCTGCATTTATGACCTTATTATTGTTTCAGCAAGTAGCTTTGAAAACCGTAGCGTATTAATAAATGAGTATGCAAATGAAAAGAAATAGAACAAAAATATTTCGACAGAAATATCCAGTTAAGTTTCTCAGGAATTCCTGTATGATTTGTGGGGCCAGGGAACACTAGACACATACTTCTGTCTGAAGAAAAATATTGCTGCCAACAATTCATAATTCCACAGGCTGAACTATTTGCTAAAACCCTTGAGAAATACTCAGCAGGCTTTTTCTCCTTAAATACCATTTGGATTTTCACATGGAAGAAAATCATACAGCACAAGTCTACCATTTTGAAATGTGTTTGATACAATGCGATGTGATAAGGGTGACACTGGTTTTCTTCTGTTTTTAGGAGTCCCTTTTCCAAAGAACTTTCAGCAGGTGTGCAAAAAGATTCTGAGTCGGTTGTTTCGGGTGTTTGTACATGTGTACATCCATCACTTTGACATGATCTGTAGTATGGGGGCTGAGGCTCACATCAACACCTGCTACAAACACTACTATTTCTTCATCTCTGAGTTCAGCCTTATAGACCACTCAGAGCTGGAGCCACTGGTGAGAGAGCTGTGCTTTCATTACTGTTGTAGAGCAGAGGGGCAATAATATGAACTGACTCAATGTAGGAATAATAAATATTATTATACACAAATTAATAAATGAGTGTAGTGGCAATCAGTGTTGGGGTTAACAAGTAACACGAGTTATGTAATCAGATTACTTTATTTCAAGTAACGAGTAATGCAGATACGTTCTCAAATGCAGTTACTTGTTCAAATAATAAACACAAGTGACTTTGTTTTCCCGTTTATTGACTTACACCTCTCCTGTCCCCATGTTGAGAGAAATCGGGAGTAAGTGCAGAGGTGTAAACATGATGGTTATTGTAGTTCTAGACTAAATGTGAGCATGCATTTACTCATCTCACTTGCACAAAAACAGATTCAGTATTCCTCAAAATGAATAAAAACAGTGAAATGCAAACTCAGAAAATTGTGCAAACCTGCAATAATTACATTTAAAATTGCACAACGTATTTAGTCTCACTTTATTAACTATGTCTTTGCTGCTGACCTGTAATGATCCAATGAAACCGTACCAGTAGGTAAAAAAATTACTGAAACATCACATTTGTTTTCCTTTTTTCTTCTTCTATTGCATCATTCTGCAATCCAGAATAGCAGCACAACTGAAAAGTATGAGATGCGCCCTCTAACTGTACAGGCGTGATTTTGCATTTCCTTCAGCCTGAGGCGTATTCATTTCACTTATGTTTTTTTCCATTTGCATAAAAATAGAACTTTTGTTTTTTTTTGTTATAAAAAAACAAACAAGCCCAGCCCATGTAAGAAAAGTAACACAAAAGTAATGTAACACAATTAGTTTATATTTTAGGGAGTAGTAACACAATATTGTAATGAATTACTTAAAAAAAGAAAAATAACTTTCCCCAACACTGGTGCTATTAGTGAATGCTGACATTGCAAATGTGGTATGTTTGTCCTGATAATTGTGTTTTTTTTCTGTCTTTACAGAAAGAAATGACAGAGAGGATCTGCCATTGAAAGATGTGGAGAATGGATGTGCATCCAAAAGCACAAAAAACTTCAATCGTTCAGGCCAAAATAATAATGTACTTGAGGTCTGATCTAAGATCAGGCGAGATCTGAGACTCACAAATGTGCTAAACTGCAATACAACTTTGCATCAATATTTCTGAAATACTATGGGTCCAGCAATTCAGTTCATGTTCTAGACAGTACATGTTTAAATTATATATTCAGATTGTGCAGTATTGATATGAAATGATGCATTGATTGCTTAGTATTCTGCATACAGTTTTGAGCATTTCGCAATGTGACTTTAAAAATATTTGTCCCTGAGGGAAACTTGTCTTGAAATAGCATGTCTTAAACTTCTGATGAGTTTGAGATGTTACGTTGCTCTGTCGAGTATGTGCCAGTGTGCAGGGGCGGAAGCCTTTGCTAGTATTTTTATTTAACCAGGGCATGTGCAGTAAAACAACAACTGTAGCCTACCATAGCTGGTGAATAATGAGTAATAGTACTCCACAGTATTGTTCTTATTTCAGGACATTTTGTTCTGAAAATGTGCTGTTTTTGATTTTGTATTTTTGCATGCAAGTTTAAAATACAAACATTTTAAATTACTCTCTTCTTTTTCTTTTTTTCTTTTTCTTTTAAAAAACTGGTTGGGGAAAAACAAACCAGAAGTTTCTCAAAACAATGTATAGCCTACTGCTTATTCTCACATATCATCCTCATCACAATATCCACACAATTATATAGACTGGTTGAAATATGAAAAAACTAGCCAATTAAAGTACAATTTTACAGTAAGATTCGACCGATTCATCAAAAAGAACCGAGTTACAAAGGACAATTCACTATTGCTTGCGAGCAATATAGGCTACTATATACAAGAGCAAACGCTCTGATGTTTTGAAAAACACCAGAAAAAATGTATATTCCGTATAACATTGTAGGAATTAATAAGATATTCATAATTTCCCTGTATTTTCCAGGCTTCGGCTATTTCACTGATATATCCAGGTTTCTGATTAGTCTTCTAAATCATCTTCTAAATCTTCTAAATCAAATAGAAGACTAATCAGAAACCTGGATAAATCAGTGAAATAGCCGAAGCCTGGAAAATACATTGAAATTGTGAATAGGCCTTTCTTATTAATTCCTAGTAGCCTACAATGCACGGAATATACATTTTTCTGGTGTTTTTCAAAACAGAGCGTTTGCTCTTGTATATAGTAGCCTACTATATACAAGTAGTAGTGAATTGTCCTTTGTAACTTGGTTCTTTTTTATGAATCGGTCGAATCTTACTCGTAAAAATTAAAAAAATATATTCTAAATCTGTAGAATTAAAAAATAACTCAATTATTTCTAATTTAACACTGTATAAAGAAAATTAACGGCTGACAAACGCCCGAGTGGAAAACGTTCAAGGCAGAGAATTCAGATGAATCCATCATGTCATCCAATTATATAGGCTAACTCGTTTGTGGGGACTCTCTCCTTCGGACAGTCAGCATTTACATTAAAAGAGTTCTCACTGTATGAGTCGAATTATTAATCTGACCGACACAAGTCCTGTATTACTCCCATAAAAACGCTTGAATCAGATTCGTGGTAGCAGAAACGTCTTCTCATATGAATATTCATTAGGTCATGCTTTCGTCACCTTGTAATCTCCCTCGTTCGTCCAGCCACGCAACCTGATTAATATTCATGTCCCAATTGTTGACGAGTTAACACGTCACCATGTGATTCGCAAATGCACCGCAGTCTCAGTGACCAAATCATAGACATCAGTAGGAGGGCAGTTTGGCGTGATTGGGGTGGTGCTGTTGTGGGTTCTGTGCTGTCCTCCTCCTCCACCTCTTCCTCACTCACAGCTGCTGTACAGCGGGTATGGCGGAGACACTCACTGAACAGCTAACGTTAGACTCATTCGGCCGCAATTTTCAGGTTTGAATCTGTTTTATAATATAAATGTATACATGGTGTTTTACACGAGGTCAAGTATATATCCAGCTCGCTGATGTAATCTGTGTCATGTGATAAAGTGGCTTCATCGATTGGGTCGCTCGGTTCGCGCCAGGTCGCAAAAACAAACGTTTGTAACGTTACTTAATTCTGTAAGCGTGAGTTGTATTATTACAACTATGATTTTCAGTTTCTCAAAAATAACATTTCTTCCGTTAACTTAGCACTGTCACAATTCTGCTGACATTGCTACAATATTTCAGTTCTCTGACACTTGTTGCTTGATTTCGACACATTTTAGTTCATGTTTTTCTTCTCTTAAAGGGATAGTTCACTAAAAAAAAAAACGAATTCTGTAATTTATTCACCCACACGTTCTCACAAACTGACTCTCCGTGGAACATAAAGATAACCTCACTCCTCACTTTCTTTGTATCTCTTTTCCAAACAATGAAAGTGAATGGCGATCGTGTTATTCTACCTCATTCAGCATTGACTATAGCAGCTACTGTTGCTTTAAATATGCTAATTTTTCCAGCCCGCTGCTACTCTAATCAATATTCTTGCCTATTACCCAATCAACGTTATTTCATATATTTTCGTATATATGCCATATCATTTTATCCTCCTTTATTCTCATAATTTATCTGTATTTAAATAATACAATTAATATATCATGTTATCTTTGCTGGATTTCCCACTCAGCAGCCAGATGATAAGAACTTGACCAAATGTCACGACACTAATATCTTTGACATGATTTCACACAACCTACTTTGAAGAAAAACGTACATGACGTATGTGGCACTCAGATGACGCTGTCACGACTCCGTCTCGCGCGGCTTCTGGAATGATCGTGTCTGTTTTGTTTCTTTCAGCTCGCGGACCTTCGGGCGCTCCACTGCTCTCGTCAGGTACTGGCAAGTATCGCGACTTACGCTTAAAACATGCTTTCTGACTTGTTTGTGAGTCTCAAACTGTAAAGCAGAGCTTGCACATGTATTCGTAGTGGAAACGGGGAGATTTAAAATGCATTAGGGAAACGCATTAGTCATGCCAGGTATGTTCAGAGTGTGAAATCTGATAACAGCACACTGCAAGTTTTAGAGCTTAGGTTCACATCCTCTTTCTATGATAGAAGTTCACTATCAGGATATCACTATCACAGGATAGTGAACTTAAAGTCACCATGAAATAAAAATGAACAATTATTTTCTTTTTTTGGAATTTCAAAATTTCAGTATTATGATTTATCCTTCACATCTTGATTTTAAAAAAAAGTGCCCTTGTAATCCTTAATCAAAATAACTTCCCACTTCCTCTTGCAATGACAGCAAACCACAATCAAATGATTCAATCAATTATCTATGGGCAAAATCAAGCTCGCCCTAAATTATTTCCTGTTTGAGAAGCCGGTTTACTCGGATATACATCACAATAGAGAACAAAGGACTTCTGTTTCATGCTGACTTTAAAATATGATGATCATTTAGTCATACACATTAAATATTCGTGGAGGAGCATATAAAGAATATAAACTCTGGCTCTTGTTCACTCCAACTAAACTAAACCAACGCACTAACAATGCGAGGCAAAAAAATATTTGAAAAAAGACATTTTTACTATAACAGCAGGGAAAGATCTACAGTCCCATGAACCATGGCAAACAACATAATCAAATTAAAAACAATACATTGTTTTTTTGCTAAATATGCATATTATGTACGTAAAAATGTAAGTAGTTTGAGAGTGTAGAGAGACTGTCTCAATTACATAAATCATAGTGCTTCATTGGATTGGATAGGTGCTAAAGAGTTCTTTTTGGCATGATTTGCTTGTTGTCATTCTCTTATTGGTGGAGATTTATTTGCCAGATTCCACTGATAAACATGAAAAAAAAAGTTAAAATAATGCCGTCTTATGACTTAAAAAAAAAAAGATATACCATTGATTAGCCGCCGCGTAGCTCACAGTAGGTCTGTTATCCTTCCAAATGAATTCGGCTAAAGAGAAAATGAATGAGATTTTTACTTCCGGACCTTCTGGTGAGGTCGACTAACAGCAGATGAAGATTATGCGCCGGCACTCTACTGCTATTCCTGCAGTTCCCGGATGTGAAATGTTGAATTTTCTGTCGGATTTTAACCGCTGAATTTGTGGAGGCGAATTTGTAAAGCAAAATAAATGGACCAAAAATTGCCTGTTGAAGATTTATAGGTTGTATTTTTTTAAACAGAATGAATATTTTGGAAGTGAAATCTGAAAGGTGAATATGGATGATTGAATTTTTATTAATGAAAAAGTGTGTGAAATGCACTTTATATGTCTCTAGAAGCACTGGAACATCGCTGTTGTGTACTATCACTTTGTTTTAAGTGTAAATTTCTTTCTCTTTCTTTCTCTCAGATAACCAGTAGCAGCACTCTGGCATCTGGCCAAGTGGAGAACCGTGGCCCGCTTTCTCATGCCCCCAACAGTGCCTCCCAAACCCCTGCAGGTACAGCTGCTTAAGGGCTAAACATTTAAAAACATATCCTTCAAATCTTGAAATCATTTCAAAAAGAAAATTCTAACTGAGTACCCAATATCTGTCATATAACATCTGCAGTTTTGTGTTTTTTTTTACTTCAGGATTAGGAATGGAGAGCAGTCAGCCAATCAACATCACAGATGCGGCTACACGCCGGAAGAAGAAACGCAGAACTCGGGCCGCGGACAGTTTCACAGGCAAATTTAGCGGTATTATACCATCATTACAATATAAGGACATTACAAAAAAACTCTTATTACTCCTCATATTGTGTTCCTGGTCTTTATTTGGTTTACTCTCAGCATTATTCAATATTCATAAATTGTTATCATGCATCATCATTACTTGAGGATGTTTGATTGCATTTCCTGACTGCATTTCCTGATTGGGTAAGGTATGAGTCAGCTCAGAAGTGTGTGTGTTGTAGATCTGTACAGGCTGACGGATGAGCTGCTGGGTCAGGGCGCTTATGCTAAAGTCCAGGGCTGTGTGTGTTTACAGAATGGCAATGAGTATGCTGTGAAGGTGAGAGGATTTTTTTATATATATATTGCATTAGTTCGTTGTCAAACAAACAAAATGAACCTTGTGTGGTTATGTTTCTTAGATAATTGAGAAGAAAGCTGGTCACAGTCGCAGCCGAGTTTTCAGAGAGGTGGAGACGCTTTACCAGTGTCAAGGAAATAAGTAAGATCATATTCCACTATCCGCTTCTTAATTCTTGACGTATTGAATTGTTTCTGTGTCCGGTTCTCCACTCCGTTTCAAGTGAGATCACTCTCAACAGCCATTTATGAGCACTATTTATATATAAATCATAAATTTAAGCTACGTGAGGCTGTGAGGGATAGACTTGCCAATGTAAAAAGCTGTATAAAGCTCTCAGATTAGTTACAGTTTAAAATTACTGTATAAATACTTGTTGTTAGTGTACATAATTGCACAACTGCAGCCATTGTGTGTTCTTTACAGGAACATTCTGGAGCTCATTCAGTTTTTTGAAGAGGACAGCTTTTTTTATCTGGTGTTTGAGAAGTTACGTGGAGGTACAGTTATACTGTAGTGAAATACAAATGCAGTCTCATTCTCAGTTTTTTTTCTTTTCTGATTATTTTTCTCTTTTCCTCTCAGGTTCTATTTTAACACACATCCAGAGACGAAAATACTTTGATGAGAGAGAGGCTAGTCATGTGGTCAGGGATATAGTACATGCACTGGACTTTCTGCACAACAAAGGTATATACTGTAGATTTTCATTCACTGACCATGACTTGTGCGAATCTGTTTACTTCAGACTTGTTTCTGTTTTTCCACAGGAATCGCTCACCGGGACCTTAAGCCTGAAAATATCCTGTGTGAATATACTGATAAGGTAATGCATCCATTTTGTCTTCTAAACCCCGGGTAAACCGAATCCTGGTTTATCTTGCTTCACGTTTCTCACTGCTCAAAATTTTCCCAGGGTTTACAATTAATTCTGGTTATATATAAGATGAAGCTTCACACCATACATTTCTAAACCCTGGGTTAACATCCTTATTTTCTATTTTCTATTCAGTGTCATTGATTGGACAAACGCTGCATTCGACCTGTTTAAATAATGGCTCTAGCATTGCGCAACTTCATTATATAGTGCAGACTGTACTATCAAGTTTTTTCCTGAATGGACTTTTCAGACTATAACATTGAAACAGTCTCTTATTCACTCCATGTTTCCCTTCAAACTCTCTAACTGTTTATACAACACGCAGTTGTCCAAAGCATGTCAATATGAGGGACAGGTCCTTCTCGAAAAATTAGCATATTGTGATAAAGTTCATTATTTTCCATAATGTAATGATGAAAATTAAACTTTCATATGTTTTAGATTCATTGCACACCAACTGATGTATTTCAGGTGTTTTATTGTTTTAATACTGATGATTTTGGCATACAGCTCATGAAAACCCAAAATTCCTGTCTCAAAAAATTAGCATATCATGAAAAGGTTCTCTAAACGAGCTATTAACCTAATCATCTGAATCAACTAATTAACTCTAAACACCTGCAAAAGATTCCTGAGGCTTTTAAAAACTCCCAGCCTGTTTCATTACTCAAAACCGCAATCATGGGTAAGATTGCCGACCTGACTGCTGTCCAGAAGGTCATCATTGACACCCTCAAGCAAGAGGGTAAGACACAGAAAGAAGTGTCTTGGGAAGTGGGAAGTCTGTGGGAAGGAAAAAGTGTGGCAAAAAACGCTGCACAACGAGAAGAGGTGACCGGACCCTGAGGAAGATTGTGGAGAAGGACCGATTCCAGACCTTGGGGGACCTGCGGAAGCAGTGGACTGAGTCTGGAGTAGAAACATCCAGAGCCACCGTGCACAGGCGTGTGCAGGAAATGAGCTACAGGTGCCGCATTCCCCAGGTCAAGCCACTTTTGAACCAGAAACAGCAGCAGAAGCGCCTGACCTGGGCTACAGAGAAGCAGCACTGGACTGTTGCTCAGTGGTTGCATGTCATTCGGAAATCAAGTTGCCAGAGTCTGGAGGGAGAATTCAGAGAAGACTGGGGAGAAGGAAATGCCAAAATGCCTGAAGTCCAGTGTCAAGTACCCACAGTCAGTGATGGTCTGGGGTGCCATGTCAGCTGCTGGTGTTGGTCCACTGTGTTTTATCAAGGGCAGGGTCAATGCAGCTAGCTATCAGGAGATTTTGGAGCACTTCATGCTTCCACCTGCTGAAAAGCTTTATGGAGATGAAGATTTCATTTTTCAGCACGACCTGGCACCTGCTCACAGTGCCAAAACCACTGGTAAATGGTTTACTGACCATGGTATTACTGTGCTCAATTGGCCTGCCAACTCTCCTGACCTGAACCCCATAGAGAATCTGTGGGATATTGTGAAGAGAAAGTTGAGAGCCGCAAGACCCAACACTCTGGATGAGCTTAAGGCCGCTCTCGAAGCATCCTGGGCCTCCATAACACTTCAGCAGTGCCACAGGCTGATTGCCTCCATGCCACGCCGCATTGAAGCAGTCATTTCTGCAAAAGGATTCCCGACCAAGTATTGAGTGCATAACTGAACATAATTATTTGAAGGTTGACTTTTTTTTTTTTTGTATTAAAAACACTTCTTTTATTGGTCGGATGAAATATGCTAATTTTTTGGGACAGGAATTTGGGGTTTTCATGAGCTGTATGCCAAAATCATCAGTATTAAAACAATAAAAGACCTGAAATATTTCAGTTGGTGTGCAATGAATCTAAAATATATGAAAGTTTCATTTTTGTCATTACATTATGGAAAATAATGAACTTTATCACAATATGCTAATTTTTTTTGAGAAGGACCTGTATGTGATGGGTGTCTGTTGTTAAGCATCTAGCTGTAATATTCTATCGCTGCATCTTTTCACATATTGTTGTGCAGTGCCAAACTTGTGTGAACGACAATGTTTGAAATGAAAAAGCAGTGCTAACCCCGCTTCTAAATTAGAAGTGTGAAACATTCCTTTACCCGGGGTTATAGACAGGGTTTAGATTGACGATGACCTGAGGTTAAGTGCAGTATGACAAAGCCCTCTTGTGTAGTCTGCAGGTACGTAAGGGTTAGGGTTTGGAGAATCCTGAGACATGTGGTGCAAATTCAACAGTAAAATTAAAGTCAGGCCTCTCTGGTAAAATTCAAATAAAATGTATTTGTCAGAAATCACGATCCAGGGTAGTCTCTCTTACAAGCGAAACATACCTCAGAGAGCCACAAAAATAATTAGCTAAGCATAAAAGAGTATTTATTCAGTAAAATCATACATTTTCATTTATCATAGAACAAAACCTTTCAAAGTTGATTGGATAAATGAACAGATTATCATAAAACTTTCCGGCTCATATTCATATAAATTGTTCTTCCTCATCATCCCATAATATGGTTACCTTACATGCGTAAATAATGTTTAATTGGAAACATTTTATCTGACTCCCTAGACTCTCCCCAGGCCTACCGACCTTGACTACAGAAAGAAGCAATATTCTCTAAGTTCTCACAGCATTTGCAGATTAAATTTGAAACATAAGACAGAAAAGGAACAATATATCTGAGTCTTCTTCCAAGAGTAAGATGAAAAGTGGGGGCCTGTGCTCAGTAGTTATCTACGGCCTTGCATTTGAGTGCCTCAGATAAACAGCTTATCAGTCAAAATCTACATGACCTCTGTTGAGCAGACCTGCCTGAAACCTTCAGTTCGTCCTCTTACAATCTTTAAAAGCGGTTAACATTCTCTAGAAACATTTACTTTGTCCTTCTCCCCTAATCTCTTTCAAAAGCATCAAGTAGCAATAAAAGTAGTGTTTTCAATACATTAAAAATATTGATTTAACAAACCATGTATCTTTCATGATTAAAAAGTTATTTAAGGAAATATCTGTACCTCATGCATAATTTATTATGTATAAGCAGTAGCATTCGTTGAAAACACATAGCTAAATAATACTTCCCTTACAGAGACTAGTAAATGCGTTATTTTACATCAAACTGTTCAAATGTTTGAGGTCAGTACAATTGAATGCTTTTGAAAGAAGTCTTATGTTCAGCAAGTATGCATTTATTTAATAAAAGATACAGTAAAATATTACCATTTAAATTAACTGTATTCTATTTTAATATATAGTTGTATTTTATTCCTGTTATCAGCATCATTACTCCAGTCTTCGGTGTCAAACGATCCTTCAGAAATCATTTTAATATGCTGATCTGCTGCTCAAGAAATGTATGTTTAAAATCTTAATTGTAATGAGTTTATTGCTTCCATTCAGGTTTCTCCTGTGAAGATTTGTGATTTTGACCTTGGGAGTGGAGTAAAGCTGAACAGTGCCTGTACCCCAATAACCACCCCTGAGCTCACCACACCAGTAAACACAACCTCAGATTTGTTCTCAATGCTTTTAGCACGCTAGAACTGTTATAGTAGCGTTAGCGTGTTGAGTAGCACTGTTTGAGAGGTGCGTTCTCTGCTTTAGTGTGGCTCAGCAGAATACATGGCTCCTGAGGTGGTCGAGGTCTTCACGGATGAGGCTTCTTTCTATGATAAACGCTGTGACCTCTGGAGCCTTGGGGTCATTCTCTACATCCTGCTTAGCGGGAGCCCCCCCTTCACGGGCCACTGCGGCACCAACTGCGGCTGGGAGCGAGGAGAGACGTGTCGTGCCTGCCAGGTAAGGCACACGCTAATTCCAATAGATACAGAATTCACTTTATCCATGTAGAGACCTTTGAAATGTTGTTCTCTGCTGTTCAGAACAACCTTTTTGAGAGGATTCAGGAGGGGAAATATGAATTTGGGGATGGAGTCTGGGCTCAGATCTCAGCCGGTGCCAAAGATCTGATCTCGCGGCTGCTGGTGCGAGATGCCACTCTACGGCTGAGTGCCGCCCAGGTCCTGAAGCATCCCTGGGTGCAGGGGGTGAGTCTTCTGCTCTCTTCATTTTCTTGAAGCCTTTTTGAGTTTGAACTTAAATGGGGATGAACAATATGGAATTTCTGTGTGGTATACAATCATTTTACTTTTGTCCATTGTAACCTTTTAAATTAAATCAATAATAAATAGAAGTTAAAAAAAAAAGAAATTTATACATTTATTCTGAAAGGCCACATTAAATTAATCAAAAGTGATAGGAAAGACTTTTACATTTACATTAACAAAAAATCTATTTAAAATAAATGCTTTTGAATGACCTTTTTTAACTTTTTTTAAAATAATTCATTGGTGTTTGCACAAAAATATTAAGCTGCACAACTGTTTGATTGTCAACATTGATAATAAGTCATTTTTTTAGAGCACCAAATCAGCATATTAGAATGATTTCTGAAGGAAATGTAGTATTGATGCAAAAATTCAGCTTTGCCATCACATGAATACATTTCACATATATATATATATATATATGTAAATTAAAATAGAAATAGTTATTAATTTTTCACTATTACAGTTTTTACTGTTTTTTTTGTAATCAAATGGAGTTTTGGTGAGCAAAAGAGACTTCTTTCAAAAACATAATTTGGTAACACTTTATAATATGGTTCATTAGTTAACTACCTTAGTTAACATGAACTAAGAATGAACAATACTTCTATAGCATTTATTAATCTTAGTTAATATTAATTTCAACATTTACTAATACATTATTAAAATCAAAGGTTGTATTTGTTAACATTAGTTAATGCACTAACCCTAACTACTGAACCTTATTGTAAAGTGTAACCCATAATTCTTACAAACCACAAACTTTTAAACTGTAGTGTATATTATACAAACAAAATGTAACAATACACAAATGATATTATTTTATGTATTTTATTTTTCAGAATGCACCTGAAAGAGTTCTTTCAACTCCTCGTGTTCTACAAAGGTATTTGATTTGATTCGGTATGAAGTATATTCTTCAGTTTCTGTAATGTTTCTAACCGTCGCTCTGGTTGAACCCACAGGAACTGCAGCACTAAAGACCTGACACAGTTCGCGGCTGAAGCCATCGCATTCAATCGACAACTATCCCAGCGGGAGGAAGAGCAGGAGGACTTCTGTGCCGTCGTGTGCTCCATGAGGCTCTCTCCTCCCTCCAACTCCAGATTAGCCCGTCGCCGAGCACAGTCTCAAGCACTACGCACCAACACCTGATGCCTTCCCACTCCACAGGTGCTCCAACCCTTCATACAAGTACATTCTCTGGCAAATGGAATGGGTTCTTGAACGAACCGTAAAGCAAACACACGTGTGTGTGCACCACAAGCTCAGTGCTACCAACCCTTGGCACAGGAACAGACTAACCTTAAGTATACAAACCAAAAACATGCAGATGTTTCTAATTAATTTACACCTCGGGTTGATTGTCTTTCTGTGTAATGTGAGTTTTGGGTGTTTTAGGCATCAGAATTTGTTTATTTTATTTTATATTTATTACCCAATATTTATGGTGGTGTTTTACAGTCAGATATAAAAAGGGTGATCAGCTCTGAGGGAATTAACAGATGTTTTAATTTTATTGTAACAACATCAGAGGCTTTTAATCTATATTTGCATTCATTTTAACAATTTTAAAAAACACTTAAGTTACTGTAAAGCACTGGACTTCTTGCTTTGTCACTTTTTACTATTATTTTCTATTTGTTTGTTTTTTTGTTAACAAAAATCTAGTGTTTATAGTTATTGTTGAGTAAATAATGTTTTGGTTTATTTGAGCTATGTAAAGCCATGCTGCCTGACGGTAACATATCTTAGAAATACATTATGAAGTGTATCATTATGTATGGAAACACCATCGAGAGGTATGCTGCTTTAAGGTGGGTGCTGATTAGGTATTATAGACGTTTGACCAGTTACTTTCAGCTCAAACAGTTAGTAAATATTGCACAGTATTTTTGTCTTTTCAGATGATTATATTTTTTCATTTAATGTATATTTTTGCATGGTTCTTGCTTGGTGTCTTTTACATTAGTGTTGAACATTATTTTGTTGAAAATGTGAAATATTTTTCTATGCATCAGGGCAATGAGCCCATTCTGCAGCCGACTCAGTTATTAAATTGAGTAAGTTTTATATTTTTAGTTTGCATTCAGTGGAAATTGTGCCATTTTGGGGGGCAGAGCTCCTAATTTGCAAAATAACTAAATGACCTCTCAGTTGTCTTTTGTATTATCAAATTATAAAACATGCACAGTTATTTTTCCTGTTATTTGTTGCTCATAATGCTTCTTGAGAATTTAGTGGTTATCCATGTACATTTATGAGTATGTGTTGGGAAACATTTACAGGGATGACACCAGAGGGCGCTACCTCATATTAATGGCTATGTTCTCAGTACTGTGCTTCTATGATACTGTAATGCAGTATCTTAGTCTAAATTCAGATGTCTATGGAATGGCCATTTAAACCCTAAGAACTCTGGAACATATCTGAGGTGTTCATTTGGTTTTCCAATTTTGAGAAATAAAGCAGTTTGCACTGAAACTTGGCTAATACTCAAGTCTTTAAGATGTCATACAGCAGTTTACTGTACACTGTAATGATCACTTAGCTCCTTTTATGTTGGGTGCTAAACTTTGTGGATCGCAATAGAAGTAGTTTATTTTGAGTTTGATGATCATGATTACACTGATAAAAGCTGGCAATCATGAAGATTTTTAAGGAAAGTGGTTAGACCCTGTGACTGTTCATCGTTTCTTTTACCCTAAACACTTTGTCATCACTAGTTCATTTTACAAATTATTATAAAAGATGATTGTTGTCCATTAGCAAAACAAAATTCAATTTAAAACAGTTATGCCTCCAGTTTCACAGACAAGGCTTAAGCCTAGTCCAGACTAAAATGCATGTTTGAGCTGTTTTAACTGAAAGCAACTTGCACTGACATATCATAAAATAGACATTTCAAGACACACAACCCAAATAATGTTTTTTTTTTCTAAGGCATGTTTATAAAAGCTACTTAAATGTCCTAATCGAACTAAAGCCTAATCCTGGCGTAATATAAGCCCTGTATGTGAAACCGGGCCTTAGTATGTCACACTGCTCTCAAATAAATTATTTTTTTTTAAATCACCATCCAGAAATCACAAGTGTCATGGAAAAATCAATTGCTCAAAACTCGTCAACTTTGAAAACATTTGTTTCTTTTTAAAGTATAAAAGTATGATGATGGATTTTAAGTGTGTAGTTCTATGGAATAAGTTTGTCCATTTTTATATTTAATAACAGGGCCAGAGAACATTATGGTCCATCTTGTAAATTATTTTAAATTATTCCCAGCTAAATGTACCTCATTTAAATGACCTGAATGAACAGTCAGTACTATCTTCACTGTTAGCACCTGAACGCGAATAAACCCAATAAAGAAAATCAATCACAGACGACAGAGAAGTGTACTATCTTTAAACCTTTCCTCAAGGCTTTCTTGCACTGAAAAGAGCGCGTTTTTATAATTTCTCACCTGCCATGTGGAGGAGTCTGTTTCCAAGTGAATTTATATTCTAGTAGCCGTGTTTGAGCAGACATGATGCATCGTGTAAATTGTAATGTTTCAGCCAAACCTGAAAGCGTTGAAGATTAATGTGGAGAAAGAGGATAACAGGTTTCATGAGGAACTCGAGAGCGCCTCGTGCGGTGATGAGCGGAATGATTCAGTTGCGAAGTGCTCAGCCCAGAGCCATTGTCACTCCATCACAAACCTCCAAGAGCCCAACAATGCGCTCCTCCAGCGGCTGAAGTTGAAGAGCAAAAACATTACCTGAAACTCCTGGAGATTCGTTAAAATACCGGGCAACCCTTCGAAATCTGGTGAGTTTAAAGTCAGACGAACTTATTTTTACCTGAAGAGCTGGGAATCGTTCATGCTCATTATACAAGATAAACGAGAGTAATGCCGCCCGCAGTTAAATTACTGACTTTAAATATGTTTTTATATAGATTGAATATCTTAATACGTTATTTTAGATTAAATGTATAAAGTAGTAGGTCACTGACAGTCCAGAACGTATAAAGCAACTGAGTGACAGATGGATAGAGATAGATAGATAGATAGATGGATAGATAGATAGATATATGGATAATCAGATTCAAAATTTAAATAAAATGAATATAATCATATAATCTATCAGTTCAATAAATGTTTAAGAATGTTTACTTTGATTATTAAAGTATAATTGTGGAATATATGATGTTCATGATTAAATTCCTTATGCAGACATAACATCCGATTAAGACATTTGCATATCCGTTAAGCATTGTCATGCAAACATTAACATGTCTTGCAAGTAATAAAGTTATATGGTAGTGTAATTTCCTCACAGCTAAAGCTTTCACATCATCAGACTCATACGGTCTTGATGGCACTAATTGAACTGGCTCAGCCCAGAGCTGGTGCTGACATGACACAAACAGGCAGGCGGATGTTTGAGGACCAGCACATTGCTATAATACTCATTACTGCTCTCCTCCCCTTTTTCTGTTTTCTCTCTCTCTCTCTCTCTCATTTCTCCTTTTTATGCAGTGGCTGAGAAGGTCAACGGTATTGGAGGATGATTTTCTCTAATGAAGATGCCCGCACTGGACTTAAGAAGTCAGGTGAGAGTAGGGCGCTCCACTCTCCAGGGTTGCCGTCCCCGGCTCTTTGCTGCGCTTGCGGGCTCTGCATCATGTTGGCGGGCATTAACATCACCCTGGTGGGCGCTCTTGCTTTTACTAAACTCCTCCCCTTAAACAACCCTCCTATCATCATCGGACCCATCCTCCTCTTGGTGGCGTTTTCATTTTTTGGAGCGTGTTGCATCTGCAGTCGACGACCCATTGGACAAACTTCTCGGCTGTCTTCCGGACGGGACCGCTGGCCATTGATGAGGATGGGCGGAGCCGTGTTCGAAATGGAGACCAGTGAGCCCACTCTTCAGGACACCACAGCCATTCAGCTCAGTCCAACAAACTCCCCAAGCTCCTCCCACCGCTGCAGCCACGCCCACCTTCCCGGTGCTCCACTCCACCCTTCAATAACCAATGAGTTCTCGAAGAGAAATGATGAGAGAACTCATAGTTTGGAGGACCATGCTGTGCTAAATCAACCACTTCAACCCTCAGAACTGCCCGTCTGACTCTGCAAACATCAACAGTCACACCAAGGTCTTTAAATAAGATGTTTCATAAGCAGACATGTAGTGATGTAGACCACAAACGAATTCAACTTGCCATCAGCTCACAGGGTTAGTCCGACCTTTGGCTTCAGACTGGTGGTGAAATAAGAAAAGCACATCATCATTTCATCATCTCAGGCTCAGAATAGTATGAAAAGGAAGAATACAGGATTAATGCAGGATTAGTTTGAAAGTGTTTTATCCAGCGCTCCAGTCCTTTCTGGCAAATCAGATCTGGCAAATTGTCTGAGCTGAAGATAGAAATAGAAAATCTTGAACAATTTTGGCTGGTGAAGGATGAATTTTGTTCATGCAGAAAAATATCAACCTTACTCTGAAAGACTGCAGTGGACATTATTATTATTATTACAGTTTTAAGATTTAACTTATTTAAGTCAATCTTCAGACGTGACACATTTTTATTTGCAATATGTATCACATGTTGTTGAGTCTCTGTTCAAGAATGTTATTATCTGTGGTCTGATTGGGTTGTTTTTGACATAAAAAATTTTTAGTCGTACATGTTACATTATTATTATAGTAGTACATCTGTAAACGCATAAAACTAGAGATGCACAGATATTCAATTTTTGGCAGATACCTAGGCTATAACTTGCTAATTATTTTCATGTTACAGTGATGTTATATAAAATGTATATATGTTTAGTCTTAATACATTGAAAATAAAACAGTTACTAATATCAATCATTTTAAATTCCACAAATACAAATTTCTATCATGAAACTCTAGATGGCGTAGGCTTATAGGTCCTCAACTCAACCTGCTTGCAATCAGATTGGTTCCTGCTTTATCAGCAGCCAATGAGCTTGCTGCTCAAACTTCGAATAGGTCAGAATTTGTTGTACCAGTGCAGAAAGCTTTCAGAAACCCTCCACCTTCCCCAGCTCCACCTATATAGATCTGCTACGGGTAATTCATGTACACTATTTTGTACAGCAGCAGTCCCTAGTAGTCCCTTGCTCTGCAGCAGCAGATCTATTCTATCTATCTATTCCTAATCCAACACCAAATATATCAACATTGTTATTCCCATTACCATGCCAAAACACTCAGAGTTGTCATGACAGAAGTGAATTTAAGCATCACAACATTGTAATTTATAAAATGGACGTTGCACTAAAGATGACATTTAACAGAGATCAATATTTTTTAAATGAAGTGAGCATCAAGTTTTACTGTGTCTGTATGATGACACGTTCATCACCATGTTCTCTGTTCTTCTTGTCTGTTAGTTGACTTCAGTAATTGTGGAAAATGAGTCTGATTCGTGACATCAATAGCAAAATTTGATTTGACTCTCTGATTGAATAATCTGTGATGAGGGAAATGACAAGCACATTCAAATATTTACAATGTTACATGAGGAAAGAATACGACAACTTCCTGTCAACACTTTCCAAACAGCATAATGTGCCCTGCTTTTTAACAATCTGATAACCTGATAACCACGACAGACAAAAACCTCACACTGGTCCAAGAGCTACACAAATCACTACAACACTGTAAAAATCTACCTCAGACACACAGGTGATTGATCAAAGTGGATTTCTATCACACAGATTACAGAAATCTCTTATCATACAGGGCAAGCATGGCAGTTCTAGCAACAGCTCTGACATGTTTGCTCAAGTGCACTGCTGTACCATCTGTGCACACAACACAATTACTGCTGCCGCTGACACTTCAGCTTTTACTACAAATGCACATCAGGGTACACTCAATGTAACAGGCTACTCTGTATGTGTGCCTTTGGTCATGTTAACTCTTCTCCACAATGGTAATGCCCCAAAATTCAGACATAACAGAAACCCTTTTAAATTAAAGAATAACAGCACATTAAACTAACAATCATCCCCTATATTTATTTTGAGTAAACAACAACATAATATAACACTTAATTTGAACATTTACTATCCTTTAACAGCCAGAAGCAAAGCACACTGAGAACTAGAAATCTGCTGTAACTCGTTCAGTTTGAGTTCTGTTATAATTAGTAACTGAGTTCACCTTTTTTAAGTATAATGAACTTTAAAATATTTGAGTAAACTGAACTTGTTTCATTTAGTAAATTTGACGGTTTTACAGATATAAATGATAATAGATATAAAGGTGGAGAGAGGGAGGTAGTTTGCCACAAGCTTCCTCTCTCTCCCATACGCTTTCAGGAATTGCTTCGCCAGCTCTGCCACCTCTGGTGCTTCGGGAGCGGAGGTTCATGGTGGGGTTTACGCCCCATCTTCACGTATACACAATGTACATAAAAAATTCAGTTGGCTCCTGCGAGCGAGCTGTTTCAAGTTGGTACTATATCCTCCCATATAAAACTAAAGTTTAAAACTAGTTCCTCTTTCCAAGAGTTTGGCAGCATGGAAACTTCTTAGCTTACAATATTGTGTTCTTTTATTCGACCCCTGGTCTCCTCAAACCGTCACCACAAAATCACAAGAAAACTATAAAATCAACACTGAACTGACTTCAGCTGAACAATGACACTATTTTCTTTTTTTGAGCTGCTTTCCTGCCTAATTGAACTCAGTTTGCATCATAGAATCATTTATCTGTTATCACTATAAAGCTGTTTTTAAATGATCTGTATTGTAAAAAAAAAAAAAGCTATAAAAATAAAGGTGACTTGACTTTGCTTTCTTCTTTTAAGCAGCTCAATGCATTTTGTTCATGTCTCTTCAAGCTGTTCACAATCTCATGTTGCTTGGTGTCTGCAACTACAAAAACCAAGACACAAGTTAAAAACAGAATTAATTACATAATATGAGCAGATCTGTTGTTTTTGTTCAGACCAGTTTTTTTTAAACCAAGCTAGAAAAAGGACAGAAAGGAAGGACAATTTTTTAAAATTTAAACCGATATGTATGTGCATTAATTTAGACTCCAGACGCAGTTTCGTTTAGTAGATTCACAGCCTAAAATGCTTCTTCAGAAGCCGCACTCCGGCTTGTGCTGTAGTCAGGAAGAGACACCAAAGCAGTTGTGCACTTCAAATGGAAGACACTTCAGGGAACAAAAGATATGAATCAGTGGAAGAATGATTCGTACCCTTAAAAGATTCATTCAACACACAGATTCATTTATGAACCACTAATATAGCACAGTTCCTATCAGTGATGCTGGCCTTAACAGACACCCCTACATCCAGACACGGAGAAATATATAAATGAATGAAGATGATAATGGTAATAGAAAAGCATAGTACAGTACATGTAACATGCTCATGCTGCTCTAATTGACTTAGTGCTGATATCAAGTGTTGTTTACATTTAAATGAGCCTCAACATTCTATGTTAGTACTGCAGCTTGTGTTGATATTTGAAATCAACACAACTGTCCCTGAAGCCTGATCACATGTACAAGCTCTTCACAACTGTACAACTTGACAAGTTTTATCAATTTGTCCAATTTGGAAAGTGTTTCTCCAGTCATCATCATGGAGCAGCGTCGCCCGAGAAGAACCAGGGCTCTTCCCTCACACCTGAGAGGATTCTTGGTGGAGGGCATCTCTTCCATTCAAGACCCGTGTGAGCTTTCACAGCTGGCAACTGTAATCAGGTTGGATCACACTTACAGTTGCACCTCTGAGAAAGCTCAACGACCCAACGGTTTGGAAGAGCGCTACCTGAAAAACGCTGCTTTCCTTCCCAACATTCTTCCAGCAGCCTCAGTCTCTTCAGTGAACTTGTATCCGGCCCCACTGTGTCAGCAGAAAGAGACTGTCTCCATCCACGGCTGCAGCGTTCAGGGCTACCGGGACGTTTACCGTTCTGTGGCGGAGCCCATGATGAAGACACGCTGTGGTCGGCACCGTCCCTACAGCCTTACACTGGGACTGAAGACCAAGCAGCGGCTGTGGGAGACACTCAACTGCCCTTCATTGGTGGAGACGGAGCAGCCTGACGGACGCGTACTGGTCACCGAGAGCTTCTCCCCAACCAGCAGAAGCTTCGCACCTCGCATCCACGTGGACATCAGTGAAGAGCCCCTGCCAGAGGAACCCAGAAGAAAGAAGCCCAGACACTGAGACATTAGTGTCACGTAGAGCCGGAGTACCACACAGTGGCACCTACGTATGTAAATACTGTATATAGTTATAGAGTAAGCTTATAATTATAGAGCATAACGTTTATTTTGTAGGGTAAGTGTTTTGTACAATGCGGTGTGGGTGTTAGGATGTTTTTGGTGATTTTCATTGCATTGATTTGCGGTTCCTAGGTTGTTCTGAGTGGTTTCTAGTGCTTGCTACGTGGTTTTCATATGTTTTGGGTGGTTCCCATGTGTTGGCTTGTTTACCAAGGTTTTCTGCGAGGTTGTTAACCTGTTTTATGCGCTTGCTGGACTTTTCTGAGTGTTTTTTTCATGCATTGCAATGTGGTTGTTAGGATGTTTTGAGTTGTTTGTTGAAATGCATTTGCTATTAAGCAGTTGGGTTAGGGTAGGTTAGGGTCCCTCACTTGGTTTGCAGCTTGACGTGCTGTGAGGGCTTGTGTGCATCAGTGATGCTGAGAGCTACGCCACTGGTACTTCACAACTACTGGTAGGGTCACCCACAATGGACAGGTCTCAGCTGAGATGCCAGACAAAGACAAACCACCTGATTCTGGACAGCAGCAGATTGGTTTGAAGTTCCTGGCAAGAAGATCACTGGCTTGTGAAAACAACAACACCACCAGAATTATGTCTGATTATGTGTGGAAGTCATCGATGGATGGATGAAAGCAACCTTTCAAACAGAACGAGGTAACAAGAATGTTTATTACATATTCATGTAATATAAATATTAGCAAAGGTGTATGACAAGGCTGCATTCGTTTTTCAATATTTTTTTTAACAGCGGTCAGTCCATCAAAACTGAGGACAAGTAATTATATTATATTACATTTTTTTTAATGCTTGTATAATAATTCACCATGATTAGTTGCAGATTTTGAAAGTGCTGAATCCGAATCTATATATTTTTGTACATAACCTTTTTAAAAGCCTTGTTAAAACTGTAATACAAAATATAGGAAAAAATGAAAACTATGAAACACTGAAAAAAACTAAACTAAAACAAACAATCACAACATGAAAACTATATTTAACATCAGAAGCTTAAAACTATAATAACCCTGTGTTGTGGGTTGCCAAAGCGTTATGTGGTTGAGGAAGTGAACAAAATTATAAATATGATAAAATATGTATATAATATATTAAATATTATAAAAATTATAAATATTTTAGTCAGGTTGGGATCGTCTGCCCAACACAAAAGAAGATATTTTGATATTTCGAAGACATCTGTCCAAATTAACTGTCGCCCTGTGTCCACCAAAGTGTTTTTTTTTCACGCGGCTGGCGTGTTTTTCCAATTGTTTTCAATGCGTAACGAGGAGCTTTTTTAACGGTCGCAGAGAGTTGAAGAATGTTTAACATTGGGTAAAACGCAGCGCTCATCACTGTCACTTTTTACCCAACCATCCAATTACAGTGGAGGTAATTACCACACCAACCAACGGTCACATTCTGCATACAACGTCAACAGATGACAACAACAAGCATAGTAACGGAACCAAATAATTTAAAACAAGAGCCAAAACAAATACTTTACAATGTATCAACATTTTTATATAGAAGTAACACAGAAACAAACTCTCTGTGAAATGAAATACTGCTACTAGTAAAACTTTCGCCGATATTCAGTATCACAGCAAGGAAAGCGTCTCAACTGAAAAAAAAAGCTGCGCTGCCAAAACGCTCTCAAGCGCCTCGCAAACTAGGCGTTTTCAACAGAGCACCTAGCATTTTCAGCTGGCTAAAAACACTTTGGTGGACACACGGCCTAAAAGTAGTGTAGGGTAGGCAACTTCGGAGAGGCTAGCAATAGCAAGCTAACGTTAGCGTTGAAAGCATAAGATCCCCCCCTCCCTTCAGAGCGTCTCCAAAACCACACCTATACACACCTACGCAGAAAGATATGGGCCAGAAGGCGCCTCCTAGCGGTCTAACTCTAACCCTACCCCAGACCTAAACCTACCCATATCTATCTGCTTCTCATATTGACGCTAAAGGGTGCCATGTGCGTTGGATGTAGACGAAATGTCAAAATATGTCAAATATGACGCCCTAGGATGAGAATGCGTTGAATGGTCTATGTGAGTATAAATCAGTGTAGTGTACACTTACCTGTGTTACTGCTACTGAATGACCAAAGACAAAACCTGGATTCTGCACAGCAGCAGATTGGCCTGATGTTCCTGGCAGAAGATCACAGTCTTGTGACTATGAAAAATTGAAGAAAATTCTGTCTGATTATATATGTGGAAGCCATTGTTGGATTGATGGAAGCAACCCTTTGAAAAGAATGTAGAAACACAGGATGGTTTAATGTTAGTAAAGGTGTACAACAAGGCTGCATTCGTTCTTCAATTTGTAACAGCGTTCATCCAACCAAATTTGAAGATCTGTAATTATATTATATTCTTGAATGTGTGTGATAAATCACTTCTAATCTCAGGCAAAAGAATCTAGAGTCAAGTCAAGTCACCTTTATTTATAGCACTTTATACAATACAGATTGTTTCAAAGCAGCTTTACAGTGATAACAGGAAAATTCAGTGATGCATACAGACTTAAATTCTGCTGTAAAGCTGCTCTAAAAAGACAATAGTAGACAGTCATTATTCATCTGCAATCAGTTCACTGTTGATTCAGTTCGGTTCAATAACTGTGTAAAGTTCTTCAATTATGGAATGAGTTCAATTCAGCTATAAAGGAGAAAATCGTGATGTCTGTTCAGATCAGTTCAGTTCTCATCCAATTGTGTCAGTGCATTCAAGTCAATAATATTGCTGAATATTGACAATATCAGAAGTTCAACTATAATAGCCCTGTGTTGTGAGTTGCTAGAGTGTCGTTATTTGACTGCATATATAATAAAATAATAAAAATGTAAATTGTATTAAAGTTATTTTTCTGAGTATGGTTTCTAATGTCTGATAATATTTTTATATATTTTTATGAATCACGGTAAAAGACAATATACAAAGAAATTGTTCACCCAACACTGTCCATATATGTCTTATGTTGTTTTGGACCCCTTTGAGTTTCAATGTGCGGACAAAAACAGCTGAAACATTCTTCCAAAAATCTTTTTTGAGTTCTACATAAGAAAGAAAGTCATACAGGTTGAGAATGACATGAGGGTGGGTAAATAAGGATGGAATTTTATTTTTTGACTAAATTATCCCTTCGATGTCTGTGCTAGACTCACAATCTGGATTCAGCACTCAAGATTTAAAAATTATATCGACCTGCAGCTTTTCGGGGTTGTGATCTACCAGCAATGAATAGAATGTTCAATTAATTGGTTATCAAAGAATTGAGAAGAGGAAAACTTATATGTGTTAAGAAATCATCAACCTTTCTTCAGTGAGGAGAACTGTAGGCTAGAGCACCACTTACTTGTCATTACTGATGTAAACGGATGCAACAGAATGACTTAGAAAACAGCCATCTAATCTAGAAGGATAGAAAAAGACACTTAAGACATGACTATATTAATATAGGCTATATGCACTTTTATTATATGTGTAGCAGTGAACACAAAAACAAACAAACTTATTTTAATAGGCCCAAGTATATCATTTGTATGTTTCATTAAAAACGTGACAATTATTAAATGACTTCCATTCACTTAATTTATTTGCAGGTGTAAGTTATAATCGTATGTTTACAATATGCTATCATACTGTGAATTTGGAAATGTTTTTGGAAACATTATTATTCATGGTCGATGTCATTATCGGAGGTAGCCTATGGCCTGTGGCTGCTGGATGGGTTAATTAAAAAGCGCACAGAGACTCACATACATTTGTATTCTATTTATTTTCCGAAATTAGTAGATATGGTTGCATAACTGCACAGTTCATCATTTTAATTCACCTGATGACTTGAGCGTCCTGGAGCGATTAGCCTTTATGACAGACATACAGTGATTGGATTTGGATCAACAACAATATTATTTATACATTCTTGACTTCGTTATCGTTGAAATCAAGCCATGAACATTCAGTAAATTCATCAGTAATTTAGTAAACTAAAGTAGGCTACGATTTCCTGACAGCAAAAACTTTACAGCCCTCAAAGAGCGCATGTGTGCTTGGTTCTTTTTCTGATTTTTTTTTTTTTTAATCATAGGATTTTTGTGTTCTGTAAAGAGTTTTAAAGCATGCACCATAACCAACATAAGCATTTTTTATTTGAAGCCAAAGAAAGTTTGCAAATCGAACAAATTTGACATAATCTAATTAAAATTACTTTGAAGATGCTGATAATGAAGATGATGAGATGATGAAAATTTGCACAAATATTTAAGTTTGAAGAAGTGGATTGATGACTCAAATAAAAACATATCCATACAACCTCGTAGGCTATATCTCACAGCAGGTCTGTTAAGCTATCGTTAAAAAACAGTTCTCCTTTTGTTAAAATAATAGGTTTTGGACATTAAACTTAGGTAAAATTATAAATGTTCACATTTTTGTAATACCTTTTTGTAACCGTTTCCCCCTTAATACGAATAAGGGTTTACTACCCTGAGTCATGCATTGCAGATTCGATTTTTTTTTAATCTAATTGAACCGAAACTTATTTTTATAAAATGTTAAATATTCCCATATTTTATGTCATAGTTTTATTTTGTTGTCAAGATCCTAGGTTTATGGCCGTTCACGTAGTAATAATACAGCAACAACAGTCGATGAACGTTTACACAACAACGCCATCTAGAGGTCATAAGCTAGCTACAATATGCTAAGAATCGTTCCTGACATTGGGTGACTATGTAAGAAACTGATATTTCGATTTACGGTTATGTCTAATCTGCTCAAAAGCATTGCATGTTAATTTTGCTCTAAAACAAATGTGGTGTGGAGTACGCACACAGACTTACTACCTGTGGGTAATAAGTCTTAAATGCATTCTAGATCATAATATTAATACCAAGGCGGTATTTGTTCCATTATTTTGTGTATATGCACTCTTACATATTTATAGGCTACTACGGAATTACATTTGACCAAAGTCTTCCAAATAATTGCTCAATGGTTCCCCACTGCAAAGTATAATGCTATTTCAGTTCATTGTAACGATGCCCAGTCTGTCCTTCAGCACTGACGCATGCGTAGACGCTCAGTTCCCGTGTCGCCATGTCTGGAACGCATGCGCAGTGTGAGGCGCAAGCGGCACCATATATAAGCTCGCGAGCCTCTGCCCCATTCCACCTTCAGCCATTTTAAAGATGTTGGGAGCTGTGGGACGCTGCTGCACCGGGGCTTTGCAAGCTCTTAAGCCCGGGGTGACCCCCCTGAAGGCCCTCAACGGAGCTCCAGCAGCACTGTTTTCTCGTAAGTAGAAATCATTGTTTTTTTTTTAGATTGGTCGTTTTTAACGCAGCTCTTCTGACAACAAACGTCACCACCAGCGCGAGACTACTAACGTTAAATGGAAGCATGCGGACAGCAAGTGCAGGCCGCAAAGTTTTTACTGGAATATTTTCAATTATTGCTCTCGCCTGATGCTGTGCATGTATGTTGATTTGTGGTAGATATATGCTGTCATAATGGAATACTCCATTTAATGATAACAACTAATTCTGGTTGGTAGGAAAACAGGAATGACCTTTATGTGTCATGGAGAGGAGGCTCGCGCTGCTAGCTGTGTTCGCAGCTCGCGAGGTCATGGCTCAGATAAACGTGGAATAAGATCACGAGTTAATGCAACCTCATATATGAACCTTCACAAGTTTTAAGTGCATATTGCAGGCGGGTCCCTGCTAATTTTTAGCGGCTTTATTTATAGTACATCGACTTATTCGGTGCATTCATTAACGTTACCCTGTTTTGATTTCAATAAACGAAAACTACATCGACACGACTTTCAGAAGAGCTTGTATTTTTTTAATTTGGTTTCAATCACAAATAGGTAACTTATGTCAGTTCCTTGTGATATTCATCTGTTTCTCTTCCTCCCCTTCAGGCAGGGATTATGCCGCTCCTGCCGCTGCTGCTGCCGCCGCCAGCGGGCGTATCGTTGCGGTCATCGGTGCCGTAGTGGACGTCCAGTTTGACGAAGGTCTGCCCCCCATTCTCAATGCCCTGGAAGTTGCTGGCCGTGACAGCAGGCTAGTCCTGGAGGTCGCTCAGCATCTGGGTAACATATCTAAAGCTTGACTGAAACTGTTTAATGCTAAAATATGAATTGTAAAGTCATGATGTATTTGTACATGCAAATTATTTATTTTTTGCTGTTCTTTAGGGGAGAGCACGGTTCGCACCATCGCTATGGATGGTACTGAGGGACTGGTGCGTGGTCAGAAGGTTCTTGACACTGGTGCCCCCATCAGAATCCCCGTGGGACCTGAGACGCTTGGCAGGATCATGAATGTCATCGGTGAGCCCATTGATGAAAGAGGACCAATTTCCACAAAACAGTGAGTATTTATGAAGAGCACTTAACCTCAAGTGGCTGTTATGCCTCTTGTATAGTATATAATTGTCCATTTATTGATGCAGATATATTTGTGGCAATGTCTTTAAAAGTTCAATGTTGTGATCTGTTCTTCAGGACTGCCCCCATCCATGCTGAGGCACCAGAATTCACAGACATGAGTGTCGAACAGGAGATTCTGGTCACAGGAATCAAGGTTGTAGACCTGCTGGCCCCCTATGCCAAGGGTGGCAAGATTGGTATGTGTGTGTATATATACACTGCCATAAAGTTTGGGGTCTGCAAGTTTATTTTTATTTTTTTTAGTGACTTATTTCACAAAGATGCATTAAATTGATCAAATGTGAGTAAAGTTATTAATGTAACTTCACAAAAGATTTATCAAATCATGAAATATCACCATTTCCACAAAATTAAGCAGCCCAGCTGCTTTCCACATTGAGAAGCATTTCTTGAGCAGCAAATCAGCATATTAGAATGATTTCTTAAGGATCAAGTGACTTTTTTTTTGCAGCTTTTTTTTTTTCAAACATGTTTAAAATCTTACTGACCCCAAACTTTTGAATGGTTACTTTTAAAATTCAAAATGTTGCAGAAGATGTTTTTTTTTTTTTTTTTTTTTTTGGACTAAAGGCACCTCATTTCTTCAGGTCTTTTTGGTGGAGCTGGTGTGGGAAAGACTGTATTGATTATGGAGCTGATTAACAATGTGGCCAAGGCTCATGGTGGTTACTCCGTATTTGCTGGCGTGGGGGAGAGAACCCGTGAGGGAAACGATCTCTACCATGAGATGATTGAGTCTGGTGTCATCAACCTGAAGGACACCACCTCAAAGGTAACTTGTAGATGGAAATATCCTCTGATACAGTAGTTAAATTTGGTCCATCTTGAGAACTGTGGTAAATTGTGAGGTCCTCTTGGCTCCCGCTAGGTGGCGCTGGTGTATGGACAGATGAACGAACCCCCAGGTGCCCGTGCCCGTGTGGCTCTGACTGGACTGACCGTTGCAGAGTATTTCCGTGACCAGGAGGGGCAGGATGTGCTGCTCTTCATTGACAACATTTTCCGCTTCACCCAGGCTGGATCAGAGGTCAGTGTTGGGGTTATTTAGAAGTCTAAACTTGCATTTTGTTAGTCTGAAATTAGTGTGTTATAGATTGGCTTTATTTCTGTTCTCATAGGTGTCTGCCCTGCTGGGTCGTATCCCCTCTGCTGTGGGTTATCAGCCAACTCTGGCCACTGACATGGGTACCATGCAGGAAAGAATCACCACAACCAAGAAGGGTTCAATCACATCTGTACAGGTATGCCTCCTTTTGTTTGCACCGCTCACTCCTGCTTCCTGGATCTCTTCGTGTTCTCCAATGTCATTGTTTCTCATAGGCCATCTATGTACCTGCTGATGACTTGACTGATCCTGCTCCTGCCACCACATTCGCTCACTTGGATGCCACCACTGTGTTGTCCCGTGCAATTGCTGAGCTGGGCATCTACCCCGCTGTGGACCCACTGGACTCCACCTCCCGTATCATGGACCCCAACATTGTGGGATCTGAGCATTATGATGTTGCCCGTGGTGTCCAGAAGATCCTCCAGGTGAGCGCCAACGAGTAAAGGCTTCATTGGAGCACTTCACTCCATTTTGAATTCCAATCCATGACCTTGTTCCTGCTCTTCTCTGTGTAGGACTACAAGTCCCTGCAGGATATTATTGCTATTCTGGGTATGGATGAGTTGTCTGAGGAGGATAAGCTCACAGTGGCTCGTGCACGTAAGATCCAGAGGTTTCTGTCCCAGCCCTTCCAAGTCGCTGAGGTCTTCACTGGACACATGGGCAAGCTGGTGCCCCTGAAAGACACCATCAAGGGCTTCCAGGCCATTCTGAATGGTAAGTCAAGTCCTTCCGTTTGTCTCCTCTTATATAATCTCTTGGGAATATAATGCTGTTTTTATTAGTCTCTTTTGGTAATAATACTGTTTTTATCCAGTGTTGCTCATAGTGTTCGTTTTTCCCTAGGTGAGTATGATCCTTTGCCCGAGCAGGCCTTCTACATGGTGGGCCCCATCGAGGAGGTCGTCCTGAAGGCTGAGAAACTGGCTGAGGAGCATGAGGAGCGTAAATGAGTCAGTTTAAATGTGTCTGGGCAGGTTGAATGAAAGGGAGAAGCACTTGGTTTGTAACGTCACATTCAAAAACAAATTGTATCTTTATCGCTGGTCATTTCTGAAGTTATATTTAATGATGGAAATAAAACTGTCTTACCGTGAACTCTTTCTTTGTCTATTTTTGTTTAATTTTAAGAAGTTGGCTGTTGTCCTATACACCTACGTCATATGATGCATGAATTAAGGCCCCTATATCAACTTTAAAGGATTAGTTCACTTTTAAAAACTTTTGCTGATAATTTACTCACCCCATGTCATCCAAGATGTCCATGGCTTTCTTTCTTCAGTTGAAAAGAAATTAAGTTTTTCTCCATATAACTTCATGCTATAGACTTCAATGGACCCCAAACGGTTCAAGGTCCAAATGGCCGTTTCAGTGCAGCTTCAAAGAGCTTTAAACGATACCAGACGATGAATAAGGGTCTTATCTAGCGAAACGATCTGTCTTTCAAAAATAAAGTTTAAGTTTTATTGGCACAAATGCTCGTCTTGCTCTGTTCTGTGATGCGCGTTCGTGACTCTCCTGTTCGAACTCGTTCATCAAAAGAACGAATCTTTTTTCGAGTCATTTCGTTCATTCAACGAACGAAATAACTCAAAAAAAGATTCGTTCATTTTGATGAACGAGTTCGAACAGGAGAGTTACGAACGCGCGTCACAGAACAGCAAGGCTGTAAAAGTGAACTAATCCTTTGATTTGTATCTGCTATGAAGACTAGAAACATCAATATTTTACATGTTCATCTCTCAATTATGTATTGTCCGGAGTTTTGACATTGGGGAAACAGAACGACAGTTGGTTTGTATATGCAGATTATGTAAATAGTCTGCTACACTTATAAAAAAAAATCTCATTGATTTACATAAGATATTTCATTTTACACTGGATATCTAAATGACAATGAGAATTGTCAATAAAAATGACAATGAGCTTCATATTCTAACAATATCTTATTTAAAATTTAAGGAGCAGCTGCTGAATTAAAACTTATGGAATAAACAGTTACAGTAAAAAAAATAATAATAAAAAGCCTAATTTCATTATCCTTAGAATGCCATTCTTGTAAAGGTGGGGCAATTTAACTCTGATTCTGGGAAAAATGGGATACCACGAAATCAACAGAATAGTTTAGAACATCGTTAGACTTAATCTCTTATTCTGCCAAAGTCACATTCTCCCTGTTTGCAAAAGTTTTGGTGCTACAGTCTAAATGTGGATCTGATGTCCCAGCAGAGCTCAAACTGGTAGAAACTGACTGTACCATGAGCCAATTCAACAACTGGCCACATGGTGGAGCCATGGCGCTACTAACGGGAATGTGGCTGTAGCTGCTGTCAAATTCAAATCATATTCTAAATCAGCAGTGTGTCCATGTTGGTGGTCTATATGAGAATGACCTCGGTCAAAACGGTATGCATGTATTAACTAAAACCTGTACTAACTGAAACATCTTCAGTCTTTAGTCTCTGAAATGATTGGCTATGGAACGTGTACTCAATTCTGTACTCACTTAATGTAATTGTTACAACAGCACTTTTAGTAGTAGACAGTCAGAGAAGCAGGTGTGAATTGTGCATCTCACCCTGTGGAGTAACAGGTACGAGCTGCACAGCTGAGCTGGCATGTTCAATCCACATCACAGTTCACCATCTGGCATCTCAGAGAAATTCGCTTTCATAACCTTTCCAGAGATTAAACACATTGGAAGGTGTTCACAATACGTACAACACAAGGACAATGCAGAAATGTAAAAAATAATATGCTTCCTATGTGAAGATCTTCCACACTCACGCTAATCTTAAAGAATCCTGCTTCATGCACAAGAACATATAACACCAGAAAGAATATGCTCCCTCTTAAAATATAAAAGAATATATATATATATATATATATATAGCAGATTTGGAATTTTCCTCCATTACTTATATATATACCCATGAGATCTAAATACTGTAGGCCTACTATTAAGAAATTTACTTTTTGCAGGAAGATAGTCATTAATTGATAATTAAAACTATCTTAAAATTAAGTTTAGAAGAATTTAAGATCACAATCGAATGTTTATTTTTATTTTTTATTATCTAATACCTGGTCACAATATACCGTTCAAATGTCTGGGGTCAGCAGGACATTAATAGGCTTAATTTTATTCAGCAATGACACATTAAATTGATTAAAAGTGACAGTAAATACTTTTTTTCATTGTTACAAACAAATTATATTTAAAATAAATGTTTTTCTTTTGAACTTTCTATTAAAAAATATAACTAAAATGTTATATTTTCTATAAAAAAAGGTGTCACGGTGTCCAATATATATTTGATACACTATATACAATATATACAACCAGGACAATTGTTTCCAAAATTAATAACAATAGAAGCATTTCTTGAGCACCAAATCAGCATATTAGAATAAATTGACTTTTTCAGCTTTGCCAGCAAATTAATAAATTACATTTTAAAATATATTATTTTAAACTGTAATAATATTTCACAATATTACTGTTTTAACTATATTTTTGATCAAACAAATGCAGCTTTGTTGAGCATAAGAGCTTTCAAAACATTTACAAAATCTTACAGACACCAAACTTTTGAATGGTAGTGTAGTTTCTTGCCTTTATTACCAAGTTCTTAAACAAAGTGTATGCTTTATCAAAGCTGTCACATTTCATGTTCTCCAGATGGATTGTGGACACTCTTGATAAATATGATTGTCCCAGCTCCTCCTCTCAGGCATGCTGCCGCAGAACAGGCTGCGCTCGTGTCCAGATGGGCCAAGGAAGTCAGTCACAGCCTGTGATGAAAACATAATTCTTGCCACAGACTCAAACTTTCTGAATCTTCTGATACTATCTAACCATGTAAAACAGGGGAAAAAAAGTGTAAAAAAAAAGAAAAATCTGATCAAATAAAGATTACAAAAAATCTGAAGTTTTTACTGAATATTCTTGTCAGTAAAAAATACAGTAAAAATGTAAACATATTTACAGAAAACCTGTAAATTTTACAGTTTAAAACTATAATTTACACACACAAAGCCGGTGAATCAAACAGCACTTTCTGCTGAATTAGCAAGGCCATGTTGCTGCTTAAATCTGTTTTGTACTTTTAACATATATTAAAATTACTACTCGTTTTCATGGACTTTTAGTTTGTATTCCTCAGTTACCTGTTTCCTGTGTTTTCTTTGCTCTAGCTTCCCACCATTATCTGTTATCATGGAGATTAATTTAACGAGCACAGCTGTCTTCATTTAGTTCATTATGCATTAAAGTCCCTCAGTTTGTTTCAGTCCTTGTCCAGTATTATTCGTGTTAAGTTTGATACACGCTGCCTCGCCTCGGAAGCTACCAGACTTTTGTTTAATAAATATCTTTTTTTTTGTTTTGTTTTTTTGTTTATTGAAGTGTGACAGAATACTGGAACCAGAAAAGAAGATGTGCCCATTAATGTTCCACCTATCAACTTTAAAGGGCAGAAAAATGGAAGGATTATTTTTATTTTTCAGGGTGGCTGTTGTCTGGAAAGGTATGTGGAGGAGTTTATTATAATCTGCCACCACACTGCCTGTGATGACCTCACCCTAATGAAGGGATTTTGGTGCAGGCTGGATAATGAGACGTGATTCGTCTTGCCTCGAGGAGACCCCTGTTGGATGCTGGAGGAGAACACATACTTCATGCTGTGGATTGATGATTCCACCTCACACCTGTTATGCAGCTACGCCCAGAGACCAGCCAACCACCTCCCACACTGATAACGGATCACAAACCAGACGGGGAGCATACGCCCTCAACGGACCCTGATCCAGAGCTAATGAAGAGCCCATGCCTGAGCCTGCAGCCCATCACAAGTCTGACCAGGAGTGTGAGCCGGCAATGTCCATTGGTTGCCCTACATGCTTAATAAACAAACTCCAGCTGGTCCAAAACGCAGCAGCTAGAGAACCAGAAAGTATGACCATATTATTAGCCTGGTTATGTCAACACTGCATTTGCTCCCTATTAAACATCATATACATTTTAAGATCTTGCTAATTACTTGCAAAGCATTAGTTTAGCTCCCCAGTACTTGAGTGAGCTCTTACACATTATAATCCTTGAAAGTTGATAATACCTAGTCCTAGAATATCAAAATCAACTGCTGGCGGTAGCATTGCTCGGGAAGCAGACACACTCTGTCAGTTTAAATCTAGACTAAAAACACATCTCTTTAACCTGGCATACACAACACATGATCAATTTCTATAATGCAAATCATGTGAAATGTATTATTAGTCTGCATAAATTAGGTTAGCCGAAACCAGAAACACTTCCCATAACACCTGATGTACTCGTCACATCATAAGAAGAATGGCATTTACGCTAATATTAGTCTCTCTGTTTATCCCGAGGTTTAATGCAATCAGCCGGATCAGGGCCGTATCCAGATCAGAGGAAGGACCTGCGCCTCGACAACACAACAAGTTTTTTTTTTCCAAGACAAAAGTATTTTCTCTGTACAGATGAAAACGTTATCAAAATTATTCCCATTCCCACAGATCTGCGGAAAAAACTAAAAACGCTGTATTATGCATGCCAGACAAGTAATTCGACCAAGCCCTGAATTGTCTGTGCCCTCATCATGAGGTGGTTTTATCACCCTGTATGGTTATAATCGCTGACCCCTCCCTCCACTGCAAAAGTCAGCCAGCACTTCAGCCCTGCCTCAGCCACTTCCTTCATCCCCTCATCTTCTCTCGTAATGCCTGTATGGATAAGCCTCTCGTCCTGCGGTAGCTAGATCCCTAGATCTCACTGATCCCATCACTCAACCTCGGCCCGTCGACCTGCCGGCTCCACCTTGGCTCCTCTCTCCCACTGCTTCACCAGAGACCTCCGGCCTTACGGCTTCACCAGGCTTCATCGTCCCTCCGGCTCTACCTTGGCTCCTCTCTCCCACTGCTTCACCAGAGACCTCCGGCCTTACGGCTTCACCAGGCTCCATCGTCCCTCCGGCTCTACCTTGGCTCCTCTCTCCCACTGCTCCACCAGAGACCTCCGGCCTTACGGCTTCACCAGGCTTCATCGTCCCTCCGGCTCTACCTTGGCTCCTCTCTCCCACTGCTTCACCAGAGACCTCCGGCCTTACGGCTTCACCAGGCTCCATCGTCCCTCCGGCTCTACCTTGGCTCCTCTCTCCCACTGCTCCACCAGAGACCTCCGGCCTTACGGCTTCACCAGGCTTCATCGTCCCTCCGGCTCTACCTTGGCTCCTCTCTCCCACTGCTTCACCAGAGACCTCCGGCCTTACGGCTTCACCAGGCTCCATTGTCCCTCCGGCACCACCTTGGCTCCTCTCTCCCACTGCTCCACCAGAGACCTCCGGCCTTACGGCTTTACCAGGCTCCATCGTCCCTCCGGCTCCACCTTGGTCAGCCGTCACCCTGCCTGCGAGCCATCCGCTGCGCTCTGTCTCTCCACCCCTTCGTCCCTTGCAGGCTTTGCCTCTCCTCTGCCTCTTCCTCATCGTTGTCGGCCGGTCCCATCTCCTCTCCGACTTTGCCCTGTGCTCCACCTCCATCAGCTTCTTCTCTTTCTGTCGTCCCCCTGATGTCATCAGACAAGACTCCATCTTTGCTCCTCCAGCCATCGACTCCGCCGTGGGCTTTTATGCTGGCTGTGCTTTGGGTCACCACCTGGCCACTCCTATTTTTGCCTCCCTGGATATGTTTGACACATTGTCTCATCCTGTTAGCAAGCTACATGAATTTTGTTTAATAAATAGCTTTATTTTGTAAATCTACAACCTGAGGTGTGGCACACACAGAGAATTCTGGAAGTGCCAGTTTACGGATTTTCACTGTGAAAGATGGATTGTTATTTTTACTGCAAAAAAAAGGCACTTTAACAGTATTTAATTGTTAAATTACATGAAATGTAAGGTTAGATCTATTCATTTTTTTTCCTGTAAATTTAGTATGGGAACTTAGTTAACCAATTAACAGGTTTTTACTGTCTCATTTTTAAAGTTAAAAGTAGATCAATTGTGTAATTTCATGATTTTGGGGGGTATTTTCAGTTATCAAACCTCCTGAATGCTGACAGTTCTTTTTCTCAGTTTAGTTTATTTGCACAATAAAAAAAAATACATACAATAAAAAGCAAGAAAATGGATGATACTATGTAGGGAGTTGCATAAAATGCAGGGCTTGTTTAATAAAATATAAATGAAAATAAAAAAGCTAAATTAACATGATGTATATGACTGTATAGTATATGCAAGGTAACAATATAAGGTACATGAATAAATTAAAAAAGGCAGCAATAAAATTATATTTTAAAGCTCTTTTATATTAAAGAAGATTTTTTTTTTTTTGCCAGATGGTGTAAACTCCACTTAGCATGATTACACAAACTAACATGTAAAATTCTTTAATTCCCCTAAATTTACTTTAGTTTCCCTTTCTGTGGAAATAAACTGCAAGGCTTTTTGGAACTATTCAGTTCACAAAGTGTAATTTAGATCCCAAATGTAACCAATCTGTATTTTACACTGGTATATTTTACCAAGTAGAGTTTCCTCTTTTGCCCTATACAGACTTTAGAGTCATTTTTGGTTCAGTGAAAGTACATCAATCCAGCATGCAAGTGCATAAGGAAACAAGCTAATTTTATTTAGAAGAAGAAAAAAAGTAACTAAATTTGTTCTTTTTTAAACATACTTCCATTAGAATTTTGACTTGAATTGACTTTTAAATGATTTAAAAGATTTTTAAAGCTCATTGTTTGATTTTCATGATTATGTTAAGAGTGCAGTAAAGAATAGAGTTTACCAGGTCAATCACATATAGAGTGTTGACCGTATTAATCTGAGTGTTGAATGAGGCAGAGCTACAAAAGGATCTGACCTCTAAGTTAATGATTCAGTTCTGTGTATTTGGCTTCTGAGTAGCGCGGACACATGCTTGTTCTGCCTCAATACAACTAAATATTTTGCACACAAAAACGAAATTTGTAATATCTCCCTGACCACAACAGATGGGTGTTTCACTTACTTAAAATGAAATTATTTGTATTGGTCATAGACTACATCAGAGTATTATATACAAATGTTTTATAAAATGGTGTAGATACCTTTCAAACATGTTGATTCTGCAGTGCATGATGGGTTACCCCCGTGTCCTGTGCCTGCAGGACAGAAACATGCTGAGGTGAATGACCTCGCACGCTTTTACCTTGATTCAGAGACAGTTCTCCGAATCTTTAGACATCTCCTATTTATCTCGGGCCTGTAAAATATTCAAGTACAGTCATTTAATCACGGCTTATTTCATATAAAATGACTGCATGACAAATGGCCACCCTATTGGATGCTCCTGAAAAATTTGTAACAACTTAATCTTATTCTTAAGGCCCTTGTGGTGAAAATTAAGCGTTCCGTGTTGTTTATGTCTATGCTTTAAGACAAACCATGGGCTAATTCATAAGTCAGCAACATTGCTGATTTTCTTTTTCAAAATGCAGTGAACCACAGACAGTCTCAAAAACGCGGTTTGAAATCGCTGGTGTTTCTGACGTAAAAAACTTCCCTGTAACCAATCACGTGTTGTCAATGAGTGGATCTCTGAGCTGGTGTGAGTGAGTGGAGGCGGGGCTAATCTGCATATTCATAGAACCACTTATACTAAATGAAGTAAGGGTGTAGAGTTTCATTCAAGCTATTTTAAGGCTTAAAGAAATGTTTTCAAGGAAAAAAACGTTTAAATGTAATTTTGGTGATCAAAGATGAGTTTTAGGGGGTTAAAATGATTGACTACAGGGGGACTTTAATGAGATTTTGGGGTATGAATGTCAGTATAATAATAATCATCTTGTGAGCACATGTGCCTGAATTGATTTTTTTCAGTTTTCAGTGTTTGTATACGGAGGTCATTCACCCCTCCCTGACAGAACAAACCTGCCGGACAGTTACCTCACCTGAGCCAAACCCACCGAGACATTTAACTACAGACACATACTGCTGGCAACAATCGAGAGATTCACAACCGACACATTTCCGGATCTTAAAAGGAGTCTATCCAGACACTTGCTCAGAATATGATTGGATTTTAGGAGCATCCAAGGAAGACTTTTCACTGTAAAACTAAAGACCTCAGAAAAAGAGAGTAACTTTGGATCACCCAGGTAAGTTTACAGTGTTGGTTTGAAATATGAAATGATACATTATGTTCCTCTGTGATGCAATTATCCTGAAGCATCTGTTTTCTTAATGGCATTAAGACTAGAACAGGCAGAACGATGCCAGGGACCGTAAAGCTGCGCAGCATCAAGAAGTTTGGACAGGAAAATGTTGGTTATGAATTTTCAGATGAGGGTAAAGGATTTAAAGATTAATATTTTAAAACTATTCTCAAATCTATAGCACAATCGATTCAGACATGAATGAACATATTGATTCTGTTACAGCGACAAATGGTGATTACATGTAAGTTCAGCTTTTATTTTTTTCATTTTTTCATCTACATTTGTTTATTTAAAATAAAGCATTGAGAATTGCTTATTTTTAATGTTCCTAAACTGAACTTGTGTTCATACAGGACAATGGGAAAGGATAAAAAGTGAGTCATCTTTTTCTCCTTTTCCTTGATGATGAAAGCTTGTTTTCTCACATGTACTTTGAGCACCACAAACTTTCATTCACAGGTCCAAAGATGGCAAGAAAGAAGAATCGGCCATCCGCGTTAGCTTCTTTCAGCTGGTAATTCCTCTGAGATATATTATAACAATGAGAGGAATTCTGTTGTTAGGGGTAATATGTTTTGTTATTGTCCTGCTTGGGCCAATTTTTTTATGTTACGTGGATGGACACCTGTTGCATAACGTACAGTTTATAATGACTGTAAGTGACATGTTAGTATGGCCAACAGTCTTCGAAAAATTTAATCCGAATATACACTGATCCCAATCCCCCCCCCCCCCCCCCCAAAAAAAAAAGAAAAGAAAGAAAGTTGCTTTTTGGATTTAAATAGGCAAATGCTTAAGAGTCTATGATTGGATACTTATTACAGTGATTATTATGTTTATAGCATGATATATGTTTGGCAATGGTTCTTCTAAGCTTAATTGATTTAATGTGTAGCTTTTCATTTCTTAAACAACCATGCAGGAATACACATCATAGTCATATTCCAGGATGACAATGTCACGATTCATCAGGCTCAAATTGAAAGAATGGTTGTGAGGGAGCATGAGGAATCAATTGACACGATCTTGGTAAAAAATTGATGCACCTCTTGATGGAAATAAATGTTGTGATGTTATTTCCATCAAGAGGTGGATACATTTTTGTTCAAGATCTTATATTGACAATGCAAGAGTCCAGCACTCTGTAAAGTCTCCTTCAGCACATCCCAAAGACTCCCAATGAATTTAAGGACTGGACTCAGAGCCTCTTCATGTGTGAAAATGATTCTTCATGCTCCCTCACAACCATTCTTTCACATTTTGAGTCTGATGAATCTTGATAGTGTCATCCTGGAATACGGCCATGATGTGTCTTCCTACATTGTTTAAGAAATGAAAAGCTACACACTCCATCAATTAAGCTTAGAAGAACCGTTGCCAAACAAATAACATTCTAGAAACAAAATAATCACTAATAATGATCCAATCATAGACACTTAAGCATTTGCCTATTCAAATCCAATCAGAAACCTTTTTTTAGGCCGGTCAGCGTAATTGAGCTGTTCTGTTCATAGTTTTGCAGTAGGCCAATTTTGTACAAACTAATACAAAAGAAGAAAAGTTTTTACACTACTACACATTACCTAGGCCTACATAGAAATGTGTTTTGCATTTGATGAAAGTAGATTAAAATAGTGGCTAGTAACACACCCGGCTGTATGTGATTTTATCATGCGCTGTGGGTTAGGCCTACGCGGCGGTAAAAATAACCACAAAACACTTTTTAGCATAATAAGAATAATGAAAATTACATGTAAATGGGAGTGAAGAGTTAAACATCTAACTGCAATTAAGTCATTACGTTGATCATTAGAAATAATCACATTATTGGTGGACATGTAAATTGAATTCCCCTGCAGTTTCGCTTTGCCAGCTGCCGGGAGATCTGGATGATGATTTTTGGGAGCTTGTGTGCGATTGCTCACGGTTCAGCGCAGCCGCTGATACTGCTCGTGTTTGGGATGCTGACGGACACCTTCATAGAGTATGACATCGAGCTCAATGAGCTTACTGACCCGGAGAAAGTATGTGTGAACAACACTATACAGTGGAGAAACCTGACACAAGAAGAAAACCTGGCACTGAACATGACCAGATCATGCGGGTGAGAATAAACAAAGCAGGGGTTTTCACTTGTTTTATTTTTTCCTTTGTGAGGGATTCACTCTCTCTAAAATCAAACGCAGCTCTTTATTTGAATGTATTAAGACTCATTTATATTTTGTGTGAGAAAATTAGTAAACGTGATGTTTCCAAAACGAAATTATTAGTCATTTTTATTAAAGCCAAAATAAATAATTTAAATTATTCACTTTGTTTCAAGGGAACAGAGTATCTTTTTTATGCTGAACATTAGAAAAACATATTCAATCAGATCAAATGTATTTGTCTGATTTAAAAAAAAAAATTATAATAAATACATATATTAAAACTTTCTACTGTTGAAAATTATTTCCTATTTTTTTCTCTCAATTTTTCAAAAATGTATTTAATGAAGGTGTGCTCTTCTGCTTCAGGCTATTAGACATAGAATATGAAATGACCAATTTCGCCTACTATTATGTAGGCATTGGAGCGGGGGTCTTCATTCTTGGATACCTGCAAGTGAGACTTATTACTGTTGGTTCTTTCTTATGCAATACAAAAATGTGCAATACAAAATTTGCAAAAACGTTATTATTGTGCAAACTTTTTGCATGACCATATAATAGTATCCGTTAAAGGAATTTCTCTCTAATTTGTATTCTCCTCAGATCTCTCTGTGGATCACTGCAGCAGCACGACAGATTCAGATCATCAGGCAGATGTATTTCAGGAAGGTCATGAGGATGGAGATCGGTTGGTTTGACTGCACCTCTGTGGGAGAGCTCAACACACGCATGTCTGAGTAAGACACATTCAAACACTTTCCAGAGCACAAATGCTAAATAAACAAGAGTTACCTAACATTGTGTGTGTGTGTCATCTTATGTGATCATAGTGACATCAACAAGATAAACGATGCCATTGCTGATCAGGTGGGGATCTTCATCCAGCGCTTCACCACATTCGTGTGTGGTTTCCTCATGGGTTTCGTGAAGGGCTGGAAACTAACACTGGTCATTGTCTCAGTGTCTCCTCTGATTGGGGTCGGAGCAGGTCTCATGGCTGTGGTGAGAAAGATTTCATGCATTTCACACATAAGATCCCACATTTTAAACACAACAGGCCCATTCACACCAAGAACGACAACGATAAGGATAATGATAACTTTATGGGCAAAGTGGATTTTGATTAACAGATGTATACGTCATCAGCTCAAAGACGAGTTTTTGAAACCAGATTGCCCGGCACATTCCATTGCTGCTTATATTATGTTAGGGTGGAGCAGAGACAACAGGAACCCAAGAGCAGATCAACTGAAAACAGGATTTATTGTCCAAACAGGTTGAAGGAACACAATACAAAACAAAATAAATTGGTAGCCGAGCCACCAAGTAAGGGAGCGAGACAGAGGCGAAATCCAATGGACAGGCTGAGGTCAAAACCAGTAGCAGACCAACCGTTTCAGGGAAAAAGCCAAGGCAATAATCCAGGACGAGAGCAGGGGGTCACAAACCGGTTGAGGAAGCTGAGATGAGATAGGGAACAGGAACTAGGCAAATAAAACAGCAAAACAAAATAATCAGACAAGGCTTTAAAGGGTCTAGAAGCAACCAAAACAATACTTTCAGGCAAGGGGACAGTGGTGAAACGGACGGAAACCAAGAGACACTGACAAAGAAACAAAAGAAAGAGAGAAGCATAAGTAGTGGAGAAAATCAGTGCAGAAAATGAGAAACAGGTGTGTGACCACAGAGTGAGAGCACTAATTAGGATAGGATTCAGCTGTGATGGTAGAGTGAAGTGAACTGACAATCAAGACACAAGATAAACACAGCAGAAAGGCTGAAGATCAAACCAGAGTCCTGACAGTACCCCCCGCCCCAGGAACGCCACCAGGCTTCCCAGGACGAGGAGTGGATCGATGGTATTCCTCAATAAGAGAACGGTCCAGAATGTCCCGGGTCGGGACCCAACATCTCTCCTCCGGACCGTACCCTTCCCAATCGACCAGGAACTGGTATCCTCTGCCCCGACGCCTGGAATCCAGAATCTTCCTAACAGTGAAGGCGGGGGAGCCATCAACCATCAAGGGGGGAGGGGGGGGGGGTTTGAAGGGATGGAGGGAGATGAAGAGGGGGAACGAATAAAAGGTTTGACACAAGACACATGAAACACCGGGTGCACTCAACGAAGGGAATGCGGGAGCCGAAGCCGAACCGCCACCGGGCTGACCACCTTAACAATGGGGTATGGCCCAATGAACCGTGGTGCCAACTTCTTGGATGGCACCTTAAGGGGCAGGTCCTTGGTGGAGAGCCACACCTTTTGTCCACAAACATATCTGGGTGCCTCAGCCCGACGGCGGTCCGCCAATCTCTTGGTGCGGTCCCTAGTTCTTAGAAGTGCTTCCCTGGCCCTCCTCCAGGTTCGCCGGCACCGATTGATAAACGCCTGAACTGAGGGAACCGCAGCTTCAGGACCCTGTGAAGGAAACAGAGGAGGTTGGTACCCAAGACAGCAAGAAAACGGGGATAACCCAGTAGACGACACCGGCAAGGTGTTGTGAGCATACTCAACCCACGTAAGCTGCTGGCACCAGGAAGAAGGGTTATGAGAGGCCAGACAGCGGAGAGCCCTCCCGAGGTCCTGGTTCGCACGCTCGGTCTGGCCGTTGGTTTGTGGATGGAATCCTGACGACAAACTAGCGGTAGCGCCAATCTGTCGACAGAACTCCCTCCAGAAATGGGAGATGAACTGGGGCCCCCGGTCGGAGACCACGTCCTCCGGAAGACCATGGATCCGAAAGACGTGGTCGACGACCTTCTGGGCGGTCTCCTTGGCTGAGGGGAGTTTGGGAAGGGGAATGAAGTGGACCGCCTTGGAAAAGGGATCCACTACAGTAAGGACAACCGTATTGCCACTGGACTCTGGTAGCCCTGACACAAAGTCCAGCGCAATGTGGGACCAGGGACGGGAGGGAACGGGAAGGGGTTGGAGCAAACCAGCGGGTACAGAATTAGAGGACTTGTTTTGGGCACAGACCGAGCAAGCGACTACAAAGCCACGGACATCCCCCCCCATGCCAGGCCACCAGAAACGCTGGCGAATGGAAGCCAACGTTCTCCTTACTCCCGGGTGGCAGACCAGCCTGGAAGAGTGGCCCCACTCCAGAACCCCCGGCCGAACCGACTCCGGAACGAACACCAGGCCCGCCGGGACCCTCTCTGGTACCTCAGCCCCCGACTGGGCCTGCCTGACGCGTCTCTCGATGTCCCAGGTGACGGACCCCACCACACGACCTGGAGGGAGGATGGTGTCTGGAGGGGCTGCGTCCTCCGGGACAGGAAACTGACGAGAGAGCGCATCAGGCTTGACATTTTTAGAGCCTGGCCGGTAAGACAGGGTAAAATTAAAGCGACCGAAGAAAAGTGCCCAGCGAGCCTGCCTGGAATTCAACCGTTTGGCGGTCTGGATATACTCCAAGTTCCGGTGATCAGTCCAAACCAGAAAAGGCTCTGCTGCACCCTCCAACCAGTGGCGCCACTCCCCCAAAGCCAGCCGCACTGCCAACAGCTCACGGTTGCCGATGTCGTAGTTCCGTTCTGTGGGAGACAATCGGTGAGAGAAGTATGCACAAGGGTGCAATTTGTTGTCAAGGGAAGATCGCTGGGAAAGAACCGCTCCGACACCTATCTCTGATGCATCAACCTCCACAATGAACTGCCGGGTGGGGTCTGGAGTAATTAATATAGGGGCGGATGAAAACCTCTTCTTGAGTTCATCAAAGGCCGCCTGAGCGGACGAGGACCAGCAAAACGGCGTCCTTGTGGAGGTTAACGCAGTCAGAGGGGCCGCCACCTGGCCAAAATTACGGATAAACCGCCTGTAAAAATTAGCAAACCCAATAAAACTTTGTAGTGATTTTCGATTGCCAGGTGTGGGCCAGTCGGAGACGCCTCTTACCTTAGGGGGATCCACACAAATCCCCTCCACCGAGACGATGTGTCCCAAGAACGGAACCGACTGGTTGTGGAAGGAGCACTTCTCCGCCTTAGCAAACAGTTGATTCTCCAGCAGCCGCTGCAGCACCCGTCTGACGTGCTGAATGTGTACCTGGAGTGAACGAGAAAAGATCAAGATGTCATCCAGATACACAAAGACAAACTTGTTGATCATGTCTCTCAGCACGTCATTGACGAGTGCCTGGAAGACGGCTGGGGCGTTAGTCAAACCGAAGGGAAGAACCCGGTATTCGAAGTGCCCCGTGGGGGTGGTAAAGGCCGTCTTCCACTCGTCCCCCTCCCTGATCCGAACCAAATGGTATGCGTTGCGGAGATCCAGCTTCGTGAAGAACCTTGCCCCCTGCAGGATCTCGAAGGCCAACGACATCAACGGCAGGGGGTACCGGTTCTTTATGGTGATGTCGTTCAGCCCCCGATAATCAATGCAGGGGCGCAAAGAACCATCCTTCTTCACGAAGAAGAACCCCGCCCCCGCCGGAGAGGAAGAAGGACGAATAATGCCGGCCGCCAGAGACTCTGATAGATATTTCTCCATGGCCGCTCGTTCGGGGGCGGACATGGAGAACAACCGCCCCTTAGGCGGAGAAGTGCCAGGAAGAAGGTTGATGGCGCAATCATAGGGACGGTGCGGAGGAAGAGATGCGGCCCGGGAGTGGCTGAAGACCGCCCTCAGATCGTGGTAGACCTCAGGAACTCTGGAAAGATCGATCGGCTCCTCCTGCAACACAGGGACAGAGGAGACAGGAGACAAGGCAGACACAAGACAATGGGCATGGCAATGTGGACTCCATGATAAGATAGTGCTCTCAGACCAGTTTATGTGAGGATTGTGAGTGGTTAACCAGGGGTGACCAAGGATCACGGGCGTGAGGGGTGAGTGACAAACAAAAAACACTATTTCTTCTCGGTGATTACCAGAGGTGATAAGCTCTAAAGGAACAGAGGTCTGAGAAATAGTGGTCAGTACCCTGCCATCTAAGGCAAGAGCAGTAAGAATAGGAGAGAGAGACTGAAAAGAAATGCCTCTTTTTGAGGCCCAAGAAAAATCAATAAAATTCCCTTCGGCCCCCGAATCGATGAGGGCAGAGAGTTGGTGGACAGCACCTTTATGAATGACTGAGGCTGGAAGCATGGAGCGAGAACCAGTGGATGGGGTGGTGGAAGTAGCGCTCGACAGTATCCCCACGTTTACTGGCGAGCGTTGGCTTTTGTCGGGCAGGAAGAAGCAAAATGTCCGGGTCGACCACAATAAAGACATAGTCCCTTGGACAGGCGTTTCTGTTTCTCCTCTGCAGACAAACGGTACCTGCCCAACTGCATAGCTTCCGGAGCGGATGGATGGTCTGGAGCAGCTGACATGGAGGAGGTAGGTGTGAGGTCGACTAATGATGGGGATGGAGGGAACCGAACTCTCCTACGAAGATCCCGACGGTTGTCTAAGCGAATGGCCAGGTCAACAAGATCATCCAGGTGTTCAGGAAGTTCACGGGCATATACTTCATCCTTTATGTCGTCCTCCAGCGCCTCCGTAAACCTGGCCACCAGTGCTGCTTCATTCCACATACTTGAGGCCGCGAGGGTGCGGAACTCAACGGCGAAGTCCGCCACTGAGCGTCTCCCCTGACGCAAAGCTGCCAACAGCCGCGATGCCTCCTTACCGAGCGCTGAGCGGTCAAATATCTTGACAAATTCTGCCTTGAAGCTGAAAAAGTCCTCGCAGCACGCTGCCTCTGCAGCCCAGACGGAAGTGGCCCATTCCCGGGCCCGACCAGCGAGAAGGGAGATGAGGAACGCCACTCTGGCAGTGTCTGAGGCATACATGAGGGGTTGCAGGGAAAAAATCACCTCACATTGAATCATGAATGCACGACACATTGTAGGCTCACCGGAATAAATGGGAGGGTTGTTGATACGTGGTTCGGGAGTGACAAGAGGGCGTTCGATGACCGGTGACACAGGGTTGCGATCGATCTGCATCCGGCGAATAGTCTCTGTAAGTTCAGTGACCTGGTTGACTAGCGAGTCCATGGTTTGATGAGCGGCCACCAGCTCCCCTTGATGCTGTCCTAGTAGCACACCCTGGGCCTCCACAGCTGAGCGTAGCTGAGACTGATCTGCTGGGTCCATCCTGGTCAGTGTGTACTGTTAGGGTGGAGCAGAGACAACAGGAACCCAAGAGCAGATCAACTGAAAACAGGATTTATTGTCCAAACAGGTTGAAGGAACACAATACAAAACAAAATAAATTGGTAGCCGAGCCACCAAGTAAGGGAGCGAGACAGAGGCGAAATCCAATGGACAGGCTGAGGTCAAAACCAGTAGCAGACCAACCGTTTCAGGGAAAAAGCCAAGGCAATAATCCAGGACGAGAGCAGGGGGTCACAAACCGGTTGAGGAAGCTGAGATGAGATAGGGAACAGGAACTAGGCAAATAAAACAGCAAAACAAAATAAATAATCAGACAAGGCTTTAAAGGGTCTAGAAGCAACCAAAACAATACTTTCAGGCAAGGGGACAGTGGTGAAACGGACGGAAACCAAGACACACTGACAAAGAAACAAAAGAAAGAGAGAAGCATAAGTAGTGGAGAAAATCAGTGCAGAAAATGAGAAACAGGTGTGTGAGCACTGAGAGTGAGAGCACTAATTAGGATAGGATTCAGCTGTGATGGTAGAGTGAAGTGAACTGACAATCAAGACACAAGATAAACACAGCAGAAAGGCTGAAGATCAAACCAGAGTCCTGACAATATTATATTATATTTTTCTATATCAACATGCTAGACTGTCATCTTTGACCGGTGTGTCGAGTTTTTCAGTCCCACGTTTTTTTAAACGGCATGTCAATGAACTTGAGTATTTGAGTAGCCTGGCTAACGCCAGACCCAATTCTCGATGAGACTTGGGTCTGGGAACCACATGTACATTTTCTCGTATTTGAGGCATGGTTTACGATTGCCTGGCGCCGTTTATTGGGTGCTAAGCATGTCTGTCAAATGCGCCTGTACGTAGCTCATATGCAATCGTTTCAATTATACCAGATGACGTATGTAGAGCGACAGAAATTAGACAAGGAAGAAGACGATGGGTAAGATATTTTTGTGTAAACAATGACGTTCAGCGACTATTGCCGTTTGTGCAAGATAAACATGCGGTAGCTTCGCGTCTGCTGCCATGTTGAATCCATAGAAATAAACAAACTGCTTCGGTGTGCATAGATGTCGTCATCGTCTTGCTCCCTCCCCGTTCTGTGATTGGTTCCCTAAATGAGGCGAAAATCTGGCCCATGGTATCCATACTGCCTTTCAGCGTGAATAAAATCGCGCTGCGGGGAGGCAGCATGGGGAAACCCAGACTAGTATTTGAGTATAAAGAAGAGAGTATTTTTCATTCCACTACACTGCATTGCATCTCATGTTTTTAAAGGGGACCTATTATGCCTCTTTTTGTAAGATGTAATATAAGTCTCTGATGTCCCCAGAATGTGTCTAAGTTTCAGCTCAAAATACCCAACATATAATTTATTATACCATGTTTTAAATCCCCGTTTTTGAGTAGAAGGGTACATGTTGTTTTCGTGCATGTATCTTTAAATGCAAATGAGCTGCTGCTTTCCAGAAGAGGGCGGAGCCACTACAGCTTGTGCCTCTGATACTCTGCCAAAAACAACATCTGTTTGGTTTTGATAATCATCTCTATCGCGGTCACGCTCATGAGACATTGCAGTTCTTCATCATCATGAAAGTTTATTATCTGCATGCTTTTTAAAGCCAAATCAGTCTAAACTTCTGATATATGCGGTATTCTGTGCGTACACATGCGAAGCATGCGCACAGAACGCTGGCTGTCAGATGGAGCGTCCCATGAGTATTAAACTAAGTGATCTTTCCCGTCTTTCACATTGAACTATCAAATTCACACAATGTTATGTCAAAAACACACGGTTCACAAAAACACAGTCGGTTATGTCTGTGAACGTAAACAGCAAGTAAAGAAATTGCATGTGTATATTAGATCTGTGTATTAAAGTGAAAGTAGCGTAATATACAGTACCTGCTGCTATATATGCTGTTAATATGAATCAAAAAACAAAAGAAAAACAGATATAATATTTAATATATATATTAAAAAATAGTAACTGTGACTATGAATGTTAACTATTAACTGGCTATGAATAATAATACATGACAGAGAATAAAATACAAGATGTAGATGTTATGGATGTTAGATGTTATGACCAAAGTCCAGATTTTGTAGGAGGGCTAAAATTGCCTACACGACAGTTGTACAACAGACAAAGTAATAGAGAGAGACAACTGAGAGACACAGGCTCTTGCTTAAAAGTCCATCTCTCCCCTCCCCCTTTGTGTGGTATTGAAGAGCTGGATGGCCCTGGGGACAAAGGACTTCCTCAACCTGTCTGTAGAGCATGACAGTGACAGAAGTCTGCCACTGAACATGCTCCTCTGTTTGATGAACGCGCTGTGCATTGTCCATGATCGCCAGCATCCTGCTCATGGTCCGTTTCTCTGCAGTAGCTGTGAGTGACTCCAGCTCAATGCCGAAAACAGAGCCAGCTTTGTTTACCAGTCTGTTCAGTCGCCCAGCGTCTTTCTTAGTCAATGGGACTGCCTCCCCAGCACACCACAGCATAAAACAGGACACTGGCAATGACTGACTGGTAAAACATCCTGAGTGGCTTACTGCAGATATTGAATGACCGCAGCCTCCTCAGGAAATAGAGCCGACTTTCCCCTTTCCGGCACAGCGCATCCGAGTTGGCTGACCAGTCCAGTTTATTCTCCAAGTGTACCCCCAGGTACTTATATGTGTTGACCACCTCCATATTGACCCCTTCAATGGGGACTTGTATGTCTGGCTATGTGTGGCTCGTACTCCTGTCCATCCCTGATACACCCAACAATTGCAGTGTCATCCAAAAACTTCTGCATGTGGCATGACTCTGAGTTGTAGCTGAAGTCAGAAGTGTACAGGGTGAACAGGAATGGTGAGGCACTCCAGTGCTACATATCACAATCTCTGAGAAACAGTCCTTCAGCCTTACCAACTGTGGTCTCAACGTCAGGTAGTCTTTTATCCAGGATACCAGGTGAGCATCAACCCTCATCTGCTCAAGCTTATCCCTCAATCTGACAGGCTGAATGGTGTCAAAGAACATGATTCTCACAGCACTTTTCCCCTTGTCCAGATGAGATTGCGCTCTGTGCAGTAGGTATATGATAGCATCGTCCACGTCCACCTTCTCCTGGTATGCAAACTGAAGCCGGTCAAGTGAGTGGCTGACTTGGGGTCTATGGATGTGAAGTAGCAGTTGCTCCATCTTCTTCATCATGTGTGAAGTTAAAGTCATTTAGCTCACTGGGAAGTGGTTTCTTAGGAACTGGGATGAGACATAATGTCACAGTGCTGGTACCTTCCCCAGATGGAGACTCAGGTTGAAGACATGCTGTTGAGGCTCCGCCAATTCCGCCGCACAGGCTTTGAGCAGTCTGGGACACACTCGGTCTGGGCCGGCTGCTTTCCCTGGGCGAAGTCTACTCAGCTCTACTCAGATCTAACCTGATACGCCGTATCTAAAAGCGCTAAATCTATCCCGGCTAGCGCAGACAGAGGCACCGCTGACTTTTGCCACCTAACAGGTGTAACATGTAACCTGCAGAAAGAGTCACTGAAAAATCCCCAACATTAAATTCGACATGAAATGGGAATGACGTCAAAACCCGGAAGACTAATTCGACCCGGTTCCCTCGAGATTTTCCAATGGGTTTTTATAAGGGGGGTTTTCCAATATGAATAAAATACGGTCTGTGGTAAACATAACTTGATGATACTTCAACGTTTTACTCTACAATGTAAAAAATTACACACAAACCCAGGGCCTGACATTAACACCCGCCAACCAGCCAAATATTTCAGCAGTGGTGTTTAACACAATCACTCCTACGAACCACTTTGGGTTGAATTTTATAGGCCTAAATAATATATACATTTTTCAATTGTAGTCTTTTAAAAACATGCAATGTAGTTTTGTCAATATTTCAATACTGAAATATCTCAAATATTGCTTCCATCACTCATTTTCCGCAGAATAGACACACGATACAAGCTGCACTTTCTCGCTCTCTCATCTCTCCGACAGCGAGTTACACACAAACCCCCCACCTCTCACTCACTTGTTTCATTTGCTCCGGATGAATATTGTTGGTGTTACAGGGCTTGAATTTCGGCTTGGGATTGCATGTATTGCCCATAAATGTACTCATTCCTGCTGAAGTTTGTGCACATAAAGCCGCCTCCCAGTACAAAATTTAGTTATTTTTTGCATCTTATTGCGCTTAAACAGTCAACAGTATTGAACGTAAACAGTTAAGAAAGAAATCGCAAGTGTAACAGTATAATGGATCTGTGCGGCAGGTCTTAAAGTGACAGCAGACTAATATACCTGCTGCTAAATTATGAGATAATATTAAACATTTATATGGCAGTTTTTCCCCATGGTCTCGATGTCGAATTGTGGCCAGTGAAAATGCTGAGTGGCTAGTAACTTTGGAAAACCACTAGCCACAGTGGCTGGTGAGCAAAAAAGTTAATGTCAAGCCCTATACACCCCTGTATCAAAAATGTGAATTTTGTTTCTGATAAGTAACTAGATAAGACCAAGAATCTCATAAATTGAAAAACCGCATTATAAAACCCCGTAAGAAAATGGCCAACCGGCGGTTAGCATCACACCCAATACGATTTTTACATAGGCTTTTGGATTATCGCAAAAACCAAGATCTGTGATCAGCAAAAGTTTATGATACTTACACATTTGTCCATTAAGATCATTTTAACAGATGAACACAACTTTTATGAATTTTGAAGCCTATGCTGTCGTCAGAAGTAAAAAGCTAATAGGCTATAAACAAACTACTTGCGACTTTAACTTCACCATCACTCTTTCAGTTTTTACATAAAAACATTTTCCCAGAAAGTTTGTTACAATAGTTATTAATTATAATAGTAAGTATAACATGAAGAGGCTGTAAAAGCAAACTGAATTTACCAGTTCAGCGTGATGACATTTAATCTCCTCGACTGCCTCTGCTGTCCCATTTAGCCACTTGTTAGCAACCGTCTTTTACAAGACACGCAACTGCTTCAAAAATCATGAGTGGGGTAATACTTATGTATTTTATGTCATAGAATAAAATGTGAAAATGTCTTGAGCTTGCGTTAACTGCAGAACTTATTTCAGCCATGTAACAAAAATCCCATTCAAAAAACCCATTGACTTCGGGACGATGGAACCGAAAATGCTAAAATGCTAACTCGTTTCTGCGTTTTGGCCTACAAAGTGATGTCATACCTGCACCAGTCTATTTGTCTTCTGGGTTTTGACTTCCTCCCCACATCACTCTATAGATTGGACCATTGTGGTTTTTCATTGGTGGATCACATGAGAGACTGGTTGTCCCGCACTCACGCCAGTAAACGCATCCTCAGAGAAGAGAAGTTGTATCAAGTGGGAGGGAAAGTTATTTTGATTAAAGATTATGAGGGCAAATGAAAAAACAAACAAAACAAAAACATGATGTGCATGGATAAACACTATTATACAATATTCCATTAAAAATTAGGCAGTGTTCATTTTGATTTCATGGTGAATTTGATCTAGTCTGTCTGGAACAAAGACTGGCTGAGTGGAGTTCCAAGATACTCAATTTGTCTATCACATCCGAGGGTCGTAGCAAACTGTTGTATAAAGTTAATCACAATATATTAGACTTGTTTTGATTGCTTGTGCTTGTCTAGTTTGTGGCTAAACTGACGGGAATGGAGCTGCAGGCGTACGCTAAAGCAGGTGCTGTGGCAGATGAGGTTTTGTCTTCTGTTCGTACTGTGGCAGCTTTCGGTGGCGAGAAAAAAGAAGTGGACAGGTAACTAACCATCATCTTTACGCATAATGACTCCCGCACTGCACTGTAATCACAAATGTACTGACTGTGTTATTTCCTCCGAAATAATACCATCATTTAACACTCTTTACACCTTGTATTTGCTGCAGGTATGACCGTAATCTGATCTCTGCCCAGAGATGGGGCATCAGGAAAGGTCTGATCATGGGGTTTTTCACAGGGTACTTGTGGTTCATCATCTTCCTGTGTTACGCACTAGCTTTCTGGTATGGGTCCAGTTTAGTAGTGGACACACAAGAGTACACTCCAGGGACTTTACTACAGGTACACACACATGATCTCACGCAAGCACATGAAAAAGAACCCACACATCAAGGTTCATTTTGTCATTCACATTACAGATGTGGCAGAAAAGGCAGAACGCAGATATTGTTTGGATATCACGTCTTGTTTTGCAGGTATTTTTCGGGGTGCTTATTGCTGCGCTGAATTTGGGCCAGGCCTCTCCTTGTCTGGAGGCTTTTGCTGCTGGAAGAGGAGCCGCCACCATTATCTTTGAGACCATAGACCGCGTAAGAACCCTGCGGACAACGGACATCACAAAAAAAGACTAATATTTGTCTCAAATCCGGTGTTGTTATTGTTAACTAAAAAAAAAAGTATTACACTTAAAATGTTTGTTACTTAAAATAAAGCGGAAATAAAATAAAATATAAATGTTAGATAAAAACTTTAACTTAAAATGAATCTTCATATGATCTTAAAACTTGGCACTGTTGCTAATTGAAATGAAATAAGTTGAAGTACTAAAATAGCTAAAAACTAAATACAGTAAATAGAAATTAAAGCTAAATAGAAATATAAAAATACAAAAATAGATCAAAATGACAAAAACTTGAGATTCAACATCTAATTTAAACCTGTAAATAAACAGCATTTTTGATTAAAGTGTTTTATTTTTTTATTTTATTTTTAAAGTCAGGTTTTTATTTTATTTTTATTCTGATACTCACTTTAATTGTTATGCTGAAAATATTTGTTAGTTGAAATTTAATTTAATATCTTTTATCAAATAAAGAAAATCTACTTTGGACCACTTGTCTACAGAAAAAAAGAAAAGAAAATCAGACAGATGTCAATCCCATGAGAACCGAAAATATGATCTTACATGGATGGCAAATGAGTGTTAAAGCCCTCTGTGCTGGATTTTAGTAAGTGTAGAAAAATGCACAGAATGAAAAAGCCCAGCAGGCTCAAAGCAGGTGCCAGTCAGAAGAAATTCATCAATTTGAGACACTCCGACACCTTCCCGAGTGATGGATTGACAGGAATATTGTCTTATTTTCAGGAACCAGAGATCGATTGTCTCTCTGAGGCTGGATATAAGTTAGACAAAGTGAAAGGAGATCTGGAGTTTCACAACGTAACTTTTCATTACCCATCTCGACCTGAAGTGAAGGTAAAGTTGAAATGTACACCAGGACCAGTACCAGATGTCTTTCTGCTGTGTTCCTACTTTAGATGAACTCCTACTTTACTTTCCTCCTTCTCATAGATCCTCAATCAGCTTAATCTGCAGGTTAAATCAGGAGAGACAACAGCGTTTGTGGGTCCCAGTGGTGCTGGGAAGAGCACCGCGATCCAGCTCATTCAACGGTTCTATGACCCCAAAGAAGGGATGGTAAAGAAACATCTCTTTTACATGCTGCAGTATTTTTTGGTGAACATCATTCAGAAATCCTTGTAAGTGTTTTTTCACTCCAGGTTATGTTGGATGGTCACGACATCAGGGGCCTGAACATCCAGTGGCTGCGTTCTCTGATTGGAATTGTGGAGCAGGAGCCGGTTCTGTTTGCGACCACCATTGCTGAGAACATTCGATATGGGCATCCTGGAGTCTCGAACGACGAAATCATCACAGCAGCCAAAGAGGCCAATGCCTATAACTTCATCATGGATTTACCACAGGCAGGAGACCACCAAATATGTCCAACATGCATAGACATCATAATTAATGACCATCTTGGTCTCTATATTATCATCCATCCATCCATCCATCCATCCATCCATCCATCCATCCATACATACATGACCTCTGTAGGGTTCACGGGAGGCCTAGAGCCGTACTGACCCCAAACCTTTGGAAGATATAGTAAATATGTTTCTTAAACTTTTTGATCTTTTCTTTTTAGAAATTTGACACTTCGGTAGGTGAGGGTGGTGGCCAGATGAGTGGCGGACAGAAACAGAGGATCGCAATAGCCCGGGCACTTGTGAGGAATCCCAGAATCCTCCTGCTTGACATGGCCACATCAGCTCTGGACAATGAGAGTGAAGCTATCGTACAGGAGGCTTTGGACAAGGTCAGCAGTTACAAAAAGTAAATAAAATATTGTACATCGAAATCACTGAAGAGTTGAACAACCATCAATCCTCTGTTGAAGGTACGAATGGGTCGCACCACCATCTCCATCGCTCACCGTTTATCCACAATAAAGAATGCAGATGTGATCGTGGGATTCGAGCATGGCCGTGCCGTGGAACGAGGAAAACATGAGGAGCTGCTGGATAGAAAGGGCGTCTACTTCACCTTGGTCACTCTTCAGAGTCAGGGAGACAAAGCCCTTAATCAAAAAGCCCAACAGGGTAACACACTCTCTCTCTACTACTACGATAAGTACACATGACCAGTGTCAATGTTCTCTGATGCATTGAACTCTGAGCAAAGCATGAACTGTGACATGGTACTCAAAGTTTAAGTTATTTTAACTTTGAACCCATTGCCACCGACCTGAAAAACATCCTATTTGTACTTGTTGTCAATGTCTCCGTAATTTTTCTCATAATTTTTTCTCTCAAATATTTTGGAGTAAAAAGCAAAAAATCATCTTGAATACCTCATAACAACGTTTTATTAATTTATATGAACACTGAATAGTGTAATTAGAATATTATTTATGCACTATTATATACACATTTTGAATTATCTTTTATTTATACATTTTTAGTTTTCCTTTTAGATGTAGTAGTATTTTTTTCATATGCTTTTGTCATTTTTATTAGTTTTTATATTTGTATATCTTATATTATTTATATCTTATTTTTATATCTCATATTTCTTTATTATCTTTTCTTTATTATCTTTAATTTATTTTGATTTCAATTTTAGTTGTAGTAATTTTTGTACTTTTTATTTCAGTTACATCAGCAACATTTCCAATTTTCGTTGAAGTTTTCAAAGTTTTTCTTTAAAAGTTTTTCAAAGTAACGAACACGATTTGAAGTGAATGTAATTCTAATATTTCTGTCCCTCACTCTTCTCAGAGATGGAGGAAGCTGAAAGCATTGATGCTGATGCAGAGAGAAAGAGTCTCAACAGGGCAGGAAGCTATCGTGCTAGCTTGAGGTAAAAATGGTGAAACGTTATTGCTCGAGCTTTCTTTAAAGAATGCTGAAGCTTCAATAAAACCCTGCCTAGTTGGCGTGTCTTACATGAACCCACAAGTGTCTTAAGTAATGATCAGTGGATTCCAGTAGAATTTGATGGTATGTTGCAAACCTAATATTCAAAAAATCTAAAGTGGCCAGATTTTTTAAATGGACACTGGGTTCACTTCATATTTCAGAGGTCAAAATGTAATTTGCTATGTTTTCATCCTATTTTTATGCGCACTTTGGGATATTGCATGAAAAATTATAGATGGAAACACCAAGATGTGCATAAATTCTAAAAATGCATATAAAAAAACGGGAACGTCAATTGGGGCGGATTATTTTTTTATCCGATAAGAAGACGTGCATTCCCTCAACAGTGGATGTGATTGGATAACTGGACTAACCAGTGGACCAATTTCATTGCACTGTATCTCAATTCTGAAATGCCTGAGCCAAAGTCTGTCATCAGAATGATTTGGTATGATGACCCCCCAGAAGCGTCCCAAACATCTGAACGCAACATGACAACATTATTGTGTTTTGTTTGCACGCTCTGAGACGCAAGTCATTTATAAAGTGGAAAAAAAAGAGTGGGTTTCCTGATTGGAGCCACTTCCATTTTTATTACAGATATAATGCCCAGTTCATACTAACTATATGTTTTAATGACTGCAAACATTACTCAAGTAGGCAGCTCCAATACAGTAGTCAGTGCCTTAAAGTATGTAAATACCATTAGAAAAAAAAAATTACATTATAGTTTTCCACTTTTTCTACCTCACTCTCTCTCTCTTTTACTATATCTGCAGGGCTTCTATTCACCAAAGATCTCGATCACAGCTGTCAAATGTTGTACCCGAATCCTCAGTGGCCATCGCTGGAGAGCTAGGCCCTCGTTCATACTCTGAAACCTGCGTTCCTCAAGAGTTCATGGGAAAGGTTAGTTCTCTTCACCTCCATAGGCCTGACATATCTCGCAAACATCTCACGTATGTGCATACTGTATGTGTATATAGAGCAGCATTCTTGAGGATGATATAGAGGTGGTGGAACCAGCTCCAGTGGCTCGTATTCTGAAATATAACGCTCCCGAATGGCCCTACATGCTCTTTGGAAGCTTTGGAGCTGCTGTGAATGGAGGGGTGAACCCAGTCTACTCTCTCCTCTTCAGCCAAATCCTGGCGGTGAGGTTTCTGCCAGCTATTCTCCTCTACTACATGTGTTTTCTGTAAGCATGGCTTTCATCTCTTTCTTTTTACTTGCAGACATTCTCGATGCCTGATCCTGTTGAACAACAGAGGGAAATTAATGGCATCTGTCTGTTCTTTGTATTTGTTGGTTTGGTTTCGTTTTTCACACAAGTGTTACAGGTTTGTCTTAATATTAAGCCTTTTGAGTAATATATAGTAACAATATTGTAAACCATTACAGAAAGACCCAAAATTCTATGCATTATAGCATTGCTTTGGTGTTAAAAAACCTCAAGGGGGCGATAGAGTTGCTTTCAAATGCCTGGGCCAGTAAACCAGTGGCTGCGTCCAAAAGCTTAAAAATCCAAGATAGGACGACATTGAGACACGCCTGAATCCAATGTTAGCCTCACTTCCTGTCTCCTGAGATACCTTCATCTGATAGATTTGTTTTGAAAGCAGCATATCCTTCGCTGCCTTTGATATCCCAGAATCCTGTGCTTTCCATTCCGTTAAGTTATCATGTAATTGCCAGATGGGGCATCAAGGCATCAAGCACTTCCTGATTTTGCCGAGTTTGAAGAGTTCCTGGGTCAACATATTTTGTTGATTCTGGAACAACATTCCTGTTCGAAAATATTATCCTAACCATATCCATACCCCTAAACCTAACATTACCTATTAGTTATGCCTAAAACCAGAGGGAAATGATAGGTCAATAACACTTAGGTAGAAGCACCTAACACTGACAGCAACACAGTGTCGGCCCAGATCCGACCCACATCTAGTACACATGGAATCCACATGTGCCAGATGTGGGCCAGATCTGGGCCGACACTATGTTGCTGTCTGGGAACCCTGATTATACACCTAAACTTGACATAAACTGTAAAGGTGTTCCTCAAATCTAATTGGTTGATTGGAATGCAACAAAGATGTTGATTCAGGAACATGTTGCACTTTGTGAAAACTAAGTTTTCGGACTGTAAGGCGGGTGCCAGCAAGTCTGGGCTACCCCTCGAGAAAGCAAAAGACTCTCCTGAGAATTAACATTTGAACTCTATCTTGCATATGTAACAGCAACATTCGAGACGCACCACACAGTGCAGCTCACACCTCACTTTCACAGTCTCATCATCTCCCCCTCTTTTCTTCCTCACTTAAAACTCAATAACAACCTATGCAATGTTAAATATGTACAATAAGCAACTATACATGTTTGGTATCATTTAAAATGTCTCAGTGCGCCTGGTAAAATGGTCTCATTCTCCCAGCCATAATACAAAGTTCCAAGAAGTTCTAGAATATGAGAAATATTGTGTGCCCCTTAAAATGTGTGCCGTCCCCCAGAAACTCCATTCAAACTACCTCCTGTGTAAATAAGTATTCTCTTCCACAGGCAACAAGAACCCATTCAATCACAAATTCTGATCCCTCAATAGGGGACCAAAATCTAATTATAAAGACAAACACCACCATTTGGTAAGCATATTGAATTATCTGGGTTTATAAGGAAAATTGGCAAAAGGTTTGAGGAGTCTGTAGGTAGACTTCCAACACACTTTCCTTGAAAAGTCATGTTTTCCGTCTGAATTCTTATGCCCTACCGGATTTTCGGTCACTAAACAGAGGTAATTGATCCTGACAGAGGTCTATATACCTGAGATGGTCGCATTCACGCTTACACAATCAAAGATACCTTTGTAAAGCCCCTGTGGTTTTTGCATACACTTGAATTTAAAGTAACTTTTACTTCAGGCAGAGGTATGGCCACTACTACAGATATACACTCACCTAGAGGATTATTAGGAACACCTGTTCAATTTTTCATTAATGCAATTATCTAATCAACCAATCACATGGGAGTTGCTTCAATGCATTTAAGGGTGTGGTCCTGGTCAAGACAATCTCCTGAACTCCAAACTGAATGTCAGAATGGGAAAGAAAGGTGATTTAAGCAATTTTGAGCGTGGCATGGTTGTTGGTGCCAGACGGCTGAGTATTTCACAATCTGCTCAGTTACTGGGATTTTCACGCACAACCATTTCTAGGGTTTACAAAGAATGGTGTGAAAAGGGAAAAACATCCAGTATGCGGCAGTCCTGAGGGTGAAAATGCCTTGTTGATGCTAGAGGTCAGAGGAGAATGGGCCGACTGATTCAAGCTGATAGAAGAGCAACTTTGGCTGAAATAACCACTCGTTACAACCGAGGTATGCAGCAAAGCATTTGTGAAGCCACAGCACGCACAACCTTGAGGCGGATGGGCTACAACAGCAGAAGACCCAACCGGGTACCACTCATCTCCACTACAAATAAGAAAAAGAGGCTACAATTTGCAAGAGCTCACCAAAAATGGACAGTTGTTGGAAAAATGAGCCTGGTCTGATGAGTGTCGATTTCTGTTGAGACATTCAGATGGTAGAGTCAGAATTTGGCTTAAACAGAATGAGAACATGGATCCATCATGCCTTGTTACCACTGTGCAGGCTGGTGGTGGTGGTGTAATGGTGTGGGGGATGTTTTCTTGGCACACTTTAGGCCCCTTAGTGCCAATTGGGCATCGTTTAAATGCCACGGCCTACCTGAGCATTGTTTCTGACCATGTCCATCCCTTTATGGCCACAATGTACCCATCCTCTGATGGCTACTTGCAGCAGGATAACGCGCCATGTCACAAAGCTCGAATCATTTCAAATTGGTTTCTTGAACATGACAATGAGTTCACTGTACTAAAATGGCCCCCACAGTCACCAGATCTCAACCCAATAGAGCATCTTTGGGATGTGGTGGAACGGGAGCTTCGTGCCCTGGATGTGCATCCCAAAAATCTCCATCAACTGCAAGATGCTATCCTATCAATATGGGCCAACATTTCTAAAGAATGCTTTCAGCACCTTGTTGAATCAATGCCACGTAGAATTAAGGCAGTTCTGAAGGCGAAAGGGGGTCAAACACAGTATTAGTATGGTGTTCCTAATAATCCTTTAGGTGAGTGTAAGTCGACCAACATTACTTCTCTTACTGTATATAAATATCTTTGGATTAGCCATGCCGTGGTTTCCCACGTACACTTATCTAAAGTAACATCAAATTAAAACAGAGGTAAGACACAATTTCAGAGTCAGTCAGAATAAAATCAAATGTTTACAATTTATTGACCAGGTATTCGAATGGAGCTAGTGTCATGCACAATCCTATCCCTTCACAGAATCCTGTTCTCCTTCCTAAATGCCTGATAAAAAAATGTTGCACATTATCCTGATAAGTAGCTGATTATAAGAGCTCTTCTTAATGAGTTAGTGCTATGCTAAGCTACAAGGCTAAACTGTTAGCATTATAATGTAGGCTAACTAAAAACAAAGAAAGGGAAAAGGACCATTTTAGCCTCAGTAGTATAATGTGATATTTGGCTGTTTAATTTAACCTTAATTAATAATTACCATATTTGAATGGCTTAAGCCAGGTGCACACTGAATGATTTATGATAGTCCTCTGTGATTGTTGCTTGTTAAATTGTAGACATGATCCCTGCTGTAAGCCATGTCACACTGTAGGATCTCAGTTGTCTTTAAAGTCAGACTGTGCAACAGTCAAGACTCGTTAAAAAAGATTTGTTCAGAGTTTTACATCATCAAGCCGTGACTAGTTCGGTGAACTGCATTACATACGGGATTAAAATGGTGGCTATAAAAAACAAACACAAAGGTAAAATTTGATTGCAATCATTATTAATCGCATTGAAAGACCTAGTCTCAGGCGGCCAAATCATGTCCAACATCGTACAGCTATATTCTATAATATATAGTATGCCCGCTAATTGCCCTTTTGACAATGCAGTTAATTTCGCATTACTAATTACGCTCCAACACATTTTGGAATGAAATGAGGTGTGAAATTAGCTTCTTTTGCTGCAATTGTGTAGTGCCTTGGGCCTTCGTTTGCTTTCAAAATATCAGATAGTATTACAGCTACTTCTTCTTTTTATTTCTTTGTTTCTTTCTATCTTTCCTTTTTTTTCCCCAGGGCTATGCATTCTCTAAATCTGGGGAACTGCTGACACGTAGACTGAGGCGTCTGGGCTTTCATGCAATGCTGGGGCAGGAGATCGGCTGGTTTGATGACCGCAGAAACAGCCCAGGTGCTTTAACCACAAGACTGGCCACTGATGCCTCACAAGTCCAGGGAGTAAGAAAAACATTTTGCTGATCCATTTTACATTACAACCACATGATCTGCGCCACATTTCAATCAAAATAATACTTAATTACAGTAAAAAACTCTCACTCCAGGCCACAGGTTCTCAGATCGGCATGATCGTGAATTCTTTGACCAACATCGGTGTGGCCATTATCATCTCCTTCTACTTCAGCTGGAAGCTCACTATGGTAATCCTGTGCTTTCTGCCCTTCCTGGCTCTCTCTGGAGGGTTTCAGGCTAAGATGCTAACCGGATTCGCCAAGCAGGACAAAGAGGCCATGGAGACAGCAGGACAGGTGAGCTCACGCTAGACTGGGGTATTGGTAAAAATCACCTACCCATCAGCTTCTGCATCAGGCTTTTTAAACGTCTCTGTGTCTGTTTCTGAGTGCAGATATCTGGAGAAGCTCTGAATAACATCCGCACCATTGCCGGCCTAGGAAAAGAGCGCAGTTTTGTGGAGATGTTCGACAGACAGCTGGAGGCCCCGTACCAGGCCGCGCTGAAGAAGGCTAATGTTTACGGTGCCTGCTATGGGTTTTCCCAGTGTGTGGTCTTCATGGCGAACTCCGCCTCCTATCGATTCGGTGGATACCTGGTCTATCAAGAGGGGCTTCACTTCAGCATGGTTTTCAGGTGAGATAACAATACCGCAAAGTGTATTGCTGGTTTAGTAAATGTTCATAATTGGGAGAGATTCTATCAATACAGGGTGATTTCAGCGATTGTAACCAGCGGCACAGCTCTCGGTCGAGCGTCCTCTTACACTCCAGACTACGCCAAAGCCAAGATCTCTGCCGCGCGAATCTTCAAGCTACTCGACCACATTCCCAAAATAAGCACCTACAGCAATGAAGGAGACAAATGGGTAATTCAATTATCAATAACAACCATTTATGGACCGATTATCTGGAATGAAGTCACACCATAAGTTTCACAGGGTCAAAATTGAATTGTTGAGTGAAAAAAGTCGCATCGTAATGTAAAATACCTGTTAATAAAACAAAAAGTTTACATATATTCCAAACACTATAAATATGTACTTTAGTTCCACCTCACACTCTACAACAAGTCCTTCAAATTTAACAGAACAAGATTGAAAAATGTAAGTATAAATTAAGCATTAATTATGGCATAGCATTCATTAGCTATAAAAACTTGTATTATAAACAACAATCCTTAACCAATTTAAAGCAAAACTGAATTACAGGTGTGTGGGAAATGTGCTATTCAAATAAATTTGACATGCCTTTTCTTGCGAACAAGACCACAGTAATCTCCAGAAGTTTAATTTACTTTAATTGACCAATATTTAATGTCATTGAATGTCATGAATTAGAAAAACATAACGATAATGAATTATTTCTGTTGTTTTGTGGAAAAGTGAATGAGAGAAGGAAAATAAACGTTTCTATATACAGGTCCTTCTAAAAAAAAAATAGCATATTGTGATAAAGTTCATTATTTTCCATAATGTAATGATAAAAATTAAACTTTCATATATTTTAGATTCATTGTACACCAACTGATGTATTTCAGGTGTTTTATTGTTTTAATACTGATGATTTTGGCATACAGCTCATGAAAACCCAAAATTCCTGTCTCAAAAAATTAGCATATAATGAAAAGGTTCTCTAAACGAGCTATTAACCTAATCATCTGAATCAACTAATTAACTCTAAACACCTGCAAAAGATTCCTGAGGCTTTTAAAAACTCCCAGCCTGTTTCATTACTCAAAACCGCAATCATGGGTAAGACTGCCGACCTGACTGCTGTCCAGAAGGCCATCATTGACACCCTCAAGCAAGAGGGTAAGACACAGAAAGAAATTTCTGAACAAATAGCCTGTTCCCAGAGTGCTGTATCAAGGCACCTCAGTGGGAAGTGTGTGGGAAGGAAAAAGTGTGGCAAAAAACGCTGCACAACGAAAAGAGGTGACCGGACCCTGAGGAAGATTGTGGAGAAGGACCGATTCCAGACCTTGGGGGACCTGCGGAAGCAGTGGACTGAGTCTGGAGTAGAAACATCCAGAGCCACCGTGCACAGGCGTGTGCAGGAAATGGGCTACAGGTGCCGCATTCCCCAGGTCAAGCCACTTTTGAACCAGAAACAGTGGCAGAAGCGCCTTACCTGGGCTATAGAGAAGCAGTACTGGACTGTTGCTCAGTGGTTGCATGTCATTCGGAAATCAAGTTGCCAAAGTCTGGAGGAAGACTGGGGAGAAGGAAATGCCAAAATGCCTGAAGTCCAGTGTCAAGTACCCACAGTCAGTGATGGTCTGGGGTGCCATGTCAGCTGCTGGTGTTGGTCCACTGTGTTTTATCAAGGGCAGGGTCAATGCAGCTATCAGGAGATTTTGGAGCACTTCATGTTTCCACCTGCTGAAAAGCTTTATGGAGATGAAGATTTCATTTTTCAGCACGACCTGGCACCTGCTCACAGTGCCAAAACCACTGGTAAATGGTTTACTGACCATGGTATTACTGTGCTCAATTGGCCTGCCAACTCTCCTGACCTGAACCCCATAGAGAATCTGTGGGATATTGTGAAGAGAAAGTTGAGAGCCGCAAGACCCAACACTCTGGATGAGCTTAAGGCCGCTCTCGAAGCATCCTGGGCCTCCATAACACTTCAGCAGTGCCACAGGCTGATTGCCTCCATGCCACGCCGCATTGAAGCAGTCATTTCTGCAAAAGGATTCCCGACCAAGTACTGAGTGCATAACTGAACATAATTATTTGAAGGTTGACTTTTTTTTGTATTAAAAACACGTATTTTATTGGTCAGATGAAATATGCTAATTTTTTGAGACAGGAATTTTGGGTTTTCATGAGCTGTATGCCAAAATCATCAGTATTAAAACAATAAAACACCTGAAATATTTCAGTTGGTGTGCAATGAATCTAAAATATATGAAAGTTAAATTTTTATCATTACATTATGGAAAATAATGAACTTTATCACAATATGCAAATTTTTTGAGAAGGACCTGTAGATAAATCCCCTGCCAAAAAAAAAATAAAAAAAATAAATAAAACACCTTGGGGAGAGAAACCAGAGATTCCATGTGTAGTCCAGTGGAATAACTCATGGAATATTGTTAGAAAATCAGTTGATCAGCTTGCGAAACAATACAAAGCCGACATATGGCTCAATTCAAATTTAATGGCTGATATACCTCTCATTCAGGTGATTGTGATCACAAAATGTGACTCATATTCAGTATATTTATCACAATATCTGTCATTAGGACTGAAATGTATTTGTCATATTTCATACAGAAATGTAGGAGATGTAAACAAAATGTTTCTAACATTACATTTTAGTACTGCATTTTTTATTTGGAACAGCAATTTAAAAATCACCTGCCCTACACAGGCAGGAACACACAATTTGACCGTCACATAACTCTTTCTCTTTCTCTTTCTTATTCTTTAAGGATAATTTTAAAGGGGATATTGAGTTTATAGACTGCAAGTTCACATACCCGTCCCGGCCAGATATTCAGGTTCTGAATGGTCTGAATGTAAGTGTTAAGCCGGGACAGACTTTGGCCTTTGTGGGCAGCAGCGGCTGTGGCAAGAGCACCAGCGTTCAACTATTGGAGAGATTCTATGATCCTAACAATGGACGTGTGGTAAGACAACGGTTAAGATCTTTTACCGATATTGTGAATGGGGTTTTTGCTTTAAAATCTTTATTGAAACATTAAAATCTTTATTGAAACATTAAGTTTGTGATCATTGTTCTTTATCGATTAGCTCATTGATGGCCACGACTCTACTCGGGTCAACGTTGCTTTCCTACGCTCTAAGATTGGGATTGTCTCTCAGGAGCCAATTTTGTTTGACTGCAGTATTGCAGAAAACATCCGCTATGGCGACAATGAAAGAGAGCTCAGCATGGATGATGTCTTCTCCGCAGCCAAGAAGGCCCAGCTGCATGACTTCGTCATGTCACTTCCTGAGGTATTCAGTTGGGAATCTTCGGATTACAAGGATTTAGAATTAATGCTGCATTCACTTTGTGTCAGAATCTACTTTAATGGCAAAACGACAGCTCGGAGATTTTGCTCTCTAAGCTGTTCACATCTTTAGATAAAATTAATTTATGGAGTCACTTATTTATAAAGGACATTTAAAACCAACAGATGTTGACCGAAAGTGCTGTACAAAAATAAAGATTTAAGATTAATATATATATATATATATATATATATATATATATATATATATATATATATATATAAAATAAAATAGACACATTTAAAGTTATTTGAAATTATAAGAGCAATAATATTAATGTGAGTGTGAGAAAAAATGTTAATTGCTTGATTGTTTATTCCTCCCATGATGCAGAAATACGACACTAATGTTGGCTCCCAAGGTTCCCAGCTTTCCCGGGGTCAAAAGCAACGCATTGCTATAGCCAGGGCGATCATACGAGACCCCAAAATACTTCTACTGGATGAGGCCACCTCAGCACTGGACACAGAAAGTGAAAAGGTGAGCCAGAAAGCAAGAGTTTTAGAGGATTTTCATTGTTAGTTGTGTGAGAACTCATCCAGTCTATGTTTGCTTGTCTGTGTGGCAGACTGTACAGGAGGCTTTGGATAAAGCAAGAGAAGGCAGAACATGTATCGTCATTGCTCACCGTCTGTCTACTATCCAGAACTCTGACATCATAGCTGTGATGTCTAGAGGATATGTTATCGAGAAGGGCACACACGACTATCTCATGGGCCTGAAGGGGGCGTACTACAAACTCGTCACGACCGGAGCTCCAATCAGCTAATCTCACAGAAAAGGATTTTATACATCCTTCTAGTGCTAGATAGACAAGTATGATAATACATCAGCTGATATTTGGCTGATTAACACACCTTCTTGACAGAAAGTAAGAGTTTTGAGTAAGCATTGTATAAATTAATTTCAGTAGGCTAATACAATTACATTTATCACATATGTTGAGAAAAAAAACTTAATCTAACACTGAATTCTGAAAACTGTTTGTTGTATGCATTGCAAAATGAAATTATTTATGTACTATTAAATAAAAAGATTAAACAAAATAGCAGTTTGAGCTGTAAATGTCATGATTAATCGCTGATAGTCATAAGGAAATGGTGTCATGACAACACTGATTTAATGGTGGCGCCACAAAAACCTGAACAATCCCATAAGCCCTTCATCAGTGACTGTCATGAGCTCTGACTACACATGCAGCAGACAGTGAAAACATACAAGTTTTAGAGTCCAGTTTGTGCGTTTAATACCCCTCCAAACATCTGTCTGTGGTAAAACATGTACTGTATAATGTAATTCAATATTTGCTATTCATATGTTGCTTGTAAAATCTGTTTTATCATATTTTTGAATGGCCATCAATAGAGCACAATTCTACCCCCGTGCTAAACAGGACAGATCATTCAGATCAGCCTTAATAAGTTCACTTAAATCTGAAATTTGGCATATAACTTTAAAGTCCGCCTGTAGTCAATAATTGTATCTATTTTTAAGGAGAAAATACTCAACAATGGTGTTGACTTATGAATTTGCACATGGTTTGTCTTAAAGCATATTGAAAACACCACATAGACATTATAAACAACATTATAAGCTTGATTTTCACCACAAAACTTTAAGTAGATGTTTCTCTAGTTTAATTTGATGCTTTGCATTCATGCTAACTTTAACCCACATGCTAAAACAGTTAGGTATGGCTGTTTGGGGGTGGGGATAGTTGTAACAGTTCATTACAAATAATGCAACCAACCCCTTATAATGATTCCAATGAATCAGTTTATTTTCAAAACTCTTAGTACAAAAATCCAAACTGATCACACTTGTAACACAGCTGGTCATTCTTTCAAAACCTGATGTAATGGTTTCATTACAGTTTGAGTTATACACATTTCAGTCCACATAATCATTGTTTCAAACACAAGATTATTGTAATATGTAATGAGAACATTGGTTTAATCTCCGAAACACAACAGTATTATCTTCTTTCAATTTAGTACTTTTAACAATCAAATAATTTAATAGCAAACAATGCAAAATACATGTTTCAATTCAGGGTTGCTGAAATAATTACGGTAATACAGGCGACAGTTGCAACATTAGAAAATATACTTACATAACCTAACTTATGTAATTGAATCCATAATGTTTGTAATAGTAGTTATAGTGTGTTAAAAAAAAGTGTGATGAAGTTACTGCATGAAACTGCAATGAAGTTTTGTGCTAGAACAGTTTGCTGGCAATACAGAACATGTTCTTACTGTAAACCATAATATATTATATGACAGATGCCTACAGATGAAGGGTGAGTTACAGTAATGCGGCAGTCTCTACCATGGTAATCTGTTTCCAGTATCACATGGCATAGTAATGTAAAATGCTGTATTTGATACCAATACAAATATATGTCTCCCTTTTACTGATTCATCTCTGATCAATCTGATACATACAGTTACATACAGTCATTGACTGTTTTTCTCTCTATTGTACTCTATCCTGCTTTATGTTCACAAATTGCAAACCTCTCTGCACGAAGGCAGCCTCATAACTCGAAATATATATACTTTAATGTGCCGTTTTACAATTGCTATATATATTAGCATAATTTAATAGGTTAATAGCACTTTAATAATTATATTACATCAACAGTAAGATACTGGTATCAGCTTATGTATTTATTATCTGGTAAGCTGTTTCATTAAGTAATGCTAATACATCCAGCACTTACCGTAGTTAGCATATCATGGCAATGGTATCAAAATCAACAAAAATATCATGTGCCGCAGTTTAACAATGTAATGTGTTTAAACAACAAAGTAGTTCAGGAAAAATAGCTCATAAGTCACCTCAGAAGGAAATCCACATCCAGTTAAGATTTAATCTGCTGTTGTCTGTGTGGTTCAAAATTGTCTCTCTGTTGAAGCAAGTGGTCTAAGATTTGACCAGCTTCATCAAAAAACCTTTCTATCTTTCCAATATTCTGTGCAGATAAAATTCGGGCCACTACAGCAGTGGCAATAGCCTGAGATTGGCAGTTGTTGTGGATCACACGGTGTCTAACCTTCTTACCAGGTTCAACGATTAAGAATCCCGCCTTTACCGGAGGACCTTGCATGGTGGAACGCTCTCTTACGTACTGCCTCAAATAAGCAGTGTAGAGCTGAATTAACCTCGCCAAACCTGTTCGGTACGACAAACGCAGCGATTCCGCTGTACCTTTAGGGACAGAAGCCAGACGAATCCCATGAATCCTCATGTGCAGGTGGATCGCTGCTCCATTGATCCACTGCTTAATACTATACGTGTTCAGCTGCTGATCCAAAGTCATGCTCTCGTAGAGCTCGATTAGAGCGTATTTCAGCTTTTGGTCATAGAGTTCAGTTATTTCTCCCATTTCCTCGAAGTTATTGGCCCTCTTAGACACCAGTTTGAGGTATTCACTCGCAATGCTGGCGATTTCCGAAGAGTTATCTGATCCGAAAGCCTTTTTAAATGGGTCTGTGGTCACACCATCCATCTGACCAACAATACTGGACACAAGAGCTTCAAGCAGGAAAGATAAAGCAAGTGCCACAACTCCGACACCTCCGTAAGATACATTAGTATTCTGTCCGAAAATAGAGGTCAGGTTGGTGTCTAAAGCTTCCAGTTGGTCTATGGCCAGGCTCTTCTGGACGGTCGCATACTGCAGGTTGAGCGCAATGCTGGAATTGAGGGACAGTAGATTTGCCACTGTCCCATCAAGAGTGATGTCTGGGAGGATCCCGCTGTCCTGGGCAACCCTGTAAATACTGTCTATAGTTGCTGGAGTAGGGGTGCAGGGATGATTTCCCATGTTTAAAATGTCTTATTCTGGTCTTCTTAGTTGGTCAAAACATGTAGAGATACTTGTGCAGTGGAAATGAGACCAGTTGTTTTGAAATGGGTGAAAAAGGACAGTGCCAAAGTACACGGTTTAATCTGTACAAAAGCAATCAATGTGACAAAGTGAGGTTAAACATTAACATAATTCCGATTGCGAATCTGGTAACTTTACCGAAAGATTCAACAATAAAGAACACCAAATATTTGGCATTTGTAGCCATTTGTGTAGGGTAAAGGGTTTTCCCATGTGGGAAATGTTAAATGTGTGTTATATCTACTTTATGAAGTAAATAGGCCTACGTTAAGAAAAATGAGGTAGGATCAGTAATGTACGGAGCCATTCCCATGATTTATTAATTCATCCCCTTGTTTTAGTTCAACTGTGGCCACGTTGTGCTAATTAATTCCCTTGTTTTAGTGAAAACATAACCACAATTTAACTAAATTAAAATAAGGGAACAAATTAATAAAGTGGGCACAAATTAATCTTTAACAAATTCATAATTCATACAACAATTATTTTCCTGTATGCCATGTGCGTGTAGTAATGACATGTTTTTTTTTTAATTATTTGAATGTTTCTTGAGGTTCAAATATATTGTTAAGTTTTTTGCTTACACATACAAAAAAAATACAGTTGTAATCCCCAAATTCAACTGACTTCTGCAGTCTCAAAATTATTCAACCCCCTGAATAGAATCCCTCACAACAGCATAAATCTGCAAAACAGGTGTTGTCTCAAGCATCCCGGATGCAACTAATCAAAGGATTCATTAGTTGTACAAGGTGTGCTTGAGCTAGAACACATGAAATATCTGAACTGGCTAGGTTTGTTGAGTGTCTCATTTGACTGCATGTTGTAAATATGGCTCAAAAGTCATAATAATGGTCCAAAAAGTTACGAGAAGATATCAAATGCCCTTCACAAACAAGGAACAGGATACAAAAATATTGCGAAGGCACTAAATGTACCTAGATACACTGTTGGAAGCATAGTTCACAAGTTAAAGGAACAGTGGTTACACTACCTGGACGAGGCAGAAAAAGGAAGCTATCAGCAGCTGCAAACAGATTCCTGAGAAGGCAGGTTCAGGAAAACCATCGAGTGACTGCAAATGACCTGCAGCAAGACATGGTTGCAACAGGCACTGAGGTTTCAGCTTGCACAGTAAGGCTTTAAGGCGTGTATTAAATGCATGCCAGAACTCCAAGACATACACCACTACTGACCCAAAAGCACAAGAAAAGTGCTCAAAGTCATATAAATAAGCCACAGAAGTTTTGGGATTCTGTTCTGTGGAGCGACGAAACAAAACTGGAACTTTTTGGTCCCTATTGATCAGCGGCATCGCTGGAGGAAGAAGAATGAAGCATATGCTGAGATGAACACTGTCTACGGTTAAGCATGGTGGGGCTCGGTGATGCTCTGCGGCTGCTGTACATCCTCTGGCACTGGAAACCTGCAGCGTGTGGAAGGCAAGAAGTATCAGGGAATCCTAGGAGAAAATGTTATGCCGTCAGAGAGGAAGCTGAGGCTTGGGCGTCATTGGATCTTCCAACAGGACAATGATCCCAAGCAAACCTCAAATTCCACCAAGGCTTGGTAGCAGAAGAAGTCTTGGAATTTCCTACAGTGGCCATCACAGTCACAGTACAAAGATGCTTGCCATGAGGGGGTTGAACAATTTTGAGTTGATTAAAAGTTGCTTTAAAAGTTGCATTTTCAGTTGAATTTGGGGAAACCACTTGAAACATTTGTTGTGTTGAGCTATTTCAATTACTTTTGTTTGATTTGTTCATTACAAACAAGTCAATTGTAAATTTTGCCAATAAACCTGATTTGCAATGGGGGTTGAATATTTCCAACCCTCATTCTGACCCTCTATCTGAAATTATCAATTTTTAAAGGGTTGGTTCACCCAAAAATAAAATTGTTGTCATCATTTACTCACACTCATGTTCCAAGCCTGTATCAGTTCTGTTCTATTGTTAAAAACAAAAGAAGGTATTTTAATGAAAGTTGGTAACCTGACAGCTGACAGTAGCCTTGGGCTTCCATATTTTTCTTCCCACTGTGGAAGTCAATGGCTAACGTCAACTGATTGATTACCAACATTCATTAACATATGTTCTTTTGTGTTCAACAGAAGAATAAAAGCCTAAATTCAATCTGTTCATCATAAAAAGAGATTGTGCCTCTTCAGAAAATTTTGACTAAACCGCTCAATTCATATCGATTATTTTTACAATCTCTTTAACTTTTTGAAACGTCAAAAAGAAAAAAAGAGGTAATCTTATTACGTAGATTGTCAATGGAGGGAACGAAAGCTCTCAGATTTCATCAAAAAGATCTTAATTAGTGTTCCTAAGATGAATGAAAGGCTTATGGGTTTGGGATGATATGAGGGTGAGTAAATGATGACAGAATTTTTGGGTGAACTATCAAACTATCACTTTAATAACAATCCCATGAAGCATTGCAAAATATGCATATATATACAAATATTTAAGTATTTTGAAAGCGTAGGGAGACCGGCTTATGTCATTCACAGTGCTTCATGAGAGTAACTGGAAGAGCTATTGGTGGAATCTGGGAAATCCATGCATACATATAAATATGAAATGGTGTGAATTTGTACATTTTAATGTATTTGAAAGACAACAGCTTTCCAAAGAGAATATAGCATGGTTTAATGACTCACTGAGTGATAATTCAAATAATCATTTATGCGTTTGTCAGGAGCTGATTAGATATGCAATTTTGAGAAAACACTCCTGTGTGAAATGATGTAAATGATAAAGTGAAATGATTTCTGTAGATCCAGTGATCAAATGCTGTTTTCAGTGATAGGCACATGACTAGTGGCTGGGGCGTGTGTGCAATTCAACAAATCTGGAGGAGCTTCTGAATGTATAGACTTTTTTAGAAAAGAACATTTGAAATATATAAAAAAAAATATAGTAAAATAAATGAGTAATTTACTGCCATTGGGATAATAACATGTAATCAAATAATCAAAAAGTAACTAGTCTGAATTACGAATATTTTACAATGTAATATAATTACAAAGACTTCATTTTTGGAATCTGATTAAGCAATCAGGGTTACATGTAATCAGTTACTACCCAGAATTGTGTGCGTATATGTATGTATATATATATATATATAGAAAAGAAAAACAAGTCATTTATATTCCATCTTAACCAGTGAATGATTTATTACAAAACATCATCAGACAAACAGTTAACATTAAAAAATATTTATAAAAAGTATATATATTTTTTTACAAACATACCAATTACCAAGTCCTGACAATTCTGGAAAAATGGAAGAAACCATCAGCACAGCAGGTTATATAGATGTTGGATTTTCAGTGCTGTGAAGCATTAGTGCGAATGCAACATCAGTGGACAGTTATCGTGACCCCGTCTCGTCTGAACATGTTTAAGAGTGGGTTTGACATCCACAAGACAAACACTTTATCCACTAAAGTCTGTGATTACAGAGGGATAAAATGTCACAACTGGGTCTCCATAACATGAAGCTTTTAATAACATTACTGTAACTCAAAGGCTTGGTTATACTTGACCATTAAACATTGCACTCAGGTTGCCATGCCAAAGTGAACAGTGCGTTTACTTAACATGCAGCATGCAAACGTTCGGCTGACAGGCAGGGAAATACAGCCTATTCAAATTTACACCAATTTGTGTCACACAGAGTGTTTACAGTAGCCTGGTGCATAAAGTTACAGGGAGAGGTCACAATTAACAAACCTCAAATACAACAAATGTTTTCTTGGATCAGTCAAGCATGTTTGTGCCAATATAAATAAAGTCCTGACGGACTGATAGCATTCAATTGACTGTTAAACCTTCTCATGCAGTTTCTATGCAATAAAAATACTGTCATATTAGATCCAAATAACAACAAAGTAAAAAAAAAAAAAAAAAAAAGTTTTGGAAGAGAGTCATGCATATGAACAAAAACATCCAGTCTGATGTGTGCAGTGTCTATTAACAATGACATCACACCAAACTTTAAAACAATAATCTAGCTAAAGCCTCCACCCACTGACTCCAGTTCTGCAAACATTTGAAATTAAGTTACCTTCGCACAGTAGAAATCCATATATATATATATATATATATATAAAATGTAAACATTTTTCCAAGTACAAAACTTGAGCACTCGCGACAGGCCAATGGTAAAAAAACTCATGGCGATGTGGTTCGTTACTCAGTGATTTCTTGTTCAAGTGCACAAGCAAATGAGTTCCGGCTAGTGTGAGGTGTGTGACTGCATGCTTAACTATTTCTTCAAATATTTCAGGTGTCTGTGAGCCCATTCATTTTAGCACCTGTGAAAATGTAAGATGTTTTAGGTTGCAGGTAAACTGAACAAAGCTGGGTGAAAAAGAAAAGTACAGGAAGAATATTTAACTAAAAAAATAAAAACATGCAAAAACAAATTGTGGAAACTCTGTGAACATACATTAAATGTTTTACCTTAAAATTGAACCCAGAAAGGGATCATGTTTGGTTTTTAGATATCTAAGTAAAGAACAAATTGTATAAATTCATGAATTAAATTGATCTTAATTTAATTTAAATTAAACACAGCATCTGGAAAGGAATTTAATTTTACAAAATGGGAAATTCAACTTTACAAAATGGTAAAATAAAACAAGGTGTAAAACTGATCTATTTGGTTTGATGCATAACATTCACATAGAAAACTGTTTTTTGACACCTTGACCAACACGTAACTTCATTTCAAATTACTCGTGGGGTTCCCACAGTTGAAGCTGAAATGGTCGACAGAGTGCTATTTTTCTTTCACAAGGATCATTTCAAACACTCTGTAAACCCTTTGAGATTGTGGACTAATACATGAAAAGGGCCACATGACAATTGCATTCAAATATCATTTGAACCTGCAGATTTTAAAATCACACACAATGTCGGTGCAAAAATGAAAAGCTCTTGGAGGATGAAATGGATTCGAAGCTTTTGCACATTTTCATAGAAAAAAATCAAGTCATTCAAATCCCCTCCTCAACCCGTTCACAGAAGGTGAGAAAAATGTACTAGCAACCGTTAACGTTTTTTTTTTTTGGCCAACAGCACATATCCAGTACACTATAAATAAAAAAAGCATAAATATTCCCTGCATAAGACTATCTTACTTCCATTTACACAATAAAATACTCCACTTAGTAATTGTTTGAATTCTGCGTGGCAACAAACGTCTCACGCCGGGTGCGTCGTGGATCCCGCGGGGATGATGACGTGCTGCAACAGTCCTTTACTCATTTATCTCTTTCAATTCGCTTTTTTCTGGACTAACGCTTTTCTGTCTTTGCTGCATCTGCAGTCGTCTCACCGGCTTCATGTGTAGTTGCTGAGGAGCGATGCGTGTCTTTGGCAGCGCAGTCAGCATGAGGTTCAGCTTGACTTCGAGTATATGACACGTTTTCCTCAATCTCTTCCTCGTCTTCATCCGAACAAAGCCTCCAATCGTCTGCTTCCTCGCTCTCTGATCCTTGCACGGCGATCTGAGGGACCAGCTGATTCCTCCTCGCCATGCACTCCTCCTCCGACTGCGTTTCGCCCATCATCTGCTTGGCTGCCTGAGCGGGAATCTGGGCGGCCCTGTCATCCGGCTCATCAAAGCTCACTTCCTGAACGGCTTCCTGCTTCTTGAAGGAATCTCGGCGTTCGGAGAGATTCAGCTTGCGCATTACAACGATCTGCTCCATTCGGTCACCAGGCCAGTCTCTCATTCTCTGGCCGCAAAAGTACCCACCTAGCCTGCTGTGATCCACCGTATATGTTGCACCACAGGCCACCTCAGCCTCGGTATCTCCCAGTACATCCACCTCGCAGTGGGGGACTTCCAACGTGTGTCTGCGGCATGCGTGGGGCTTTTTGTCAGCAAATAAGGACCCTGAGAGTTTCTCCGCGGACTGGACCCTCTTCAGCAGAGGGGAACGAGGAGGTTCTGCAGCTCCGGGGTCTGACCACATGCCGAATGATCGTGGGTGGCGAGAGGGTCTTGCCGTGGAAGGAGTGGAGGGTTTTGGAGATGCTGGGTAAGGGTGAGGGGGAGCGCTGGGGGGACAGGGCCTGTGGCGAGGAGGTGCAGGCCAGAGGTGATGGTGGGATACTGCTGGTGGACTTCCTTCTCCCCACTTTAGTGAAGCGTTGGTTGCCAAGTTTAGAGCCAAGGCCGTGCAGTGAGCTGGGCCGCATCTGGACCGCTGCTGAACTGGGAGAGCTGGAGCATGGAGAGGCGTTCTGGGGCAGGCTGGCTTCTGAACAGACTGCAATGTTTTGTGACAATTATAACAATATAATTAATAAACAACATATTTAATATATTATAACAATATATACAATTAAAAAAAAGTTTTGTTTGTGGCATTTTCTGATTGAATTAAGTGACCTAGAAATAGTAGTGCTGGGTATTGACAAATTTCACAATTCGATTTTGATTCACAAGCTTGAAAATCGAAAATTAAATTAATTTACATTATATATCATGTACAGTACAAAAAAAAATTAACTGTAGTTACAAACAATATTTCGTTAAGTTGTGTTCATGCATTCACTGAAAAGAGCATATACTAAAGATCGATCTTGGGACTTAAGAATCGATATTGGTTCATCAAAATGAGAATCAACCAATATTGAGAAAATTAAGATTTTCAACCCAGTCCTTAAATATTTTGAAATATTTCTTCATTTTATAATATAACAACTGTTTAAAAAGGAATATTTTATTTTAAGAAAATATTAAAATATTCCTACATTTTTATTAATATATATTCTCCAACTTAAACTGATTAATTACTGGTAGACAAATAGTGTCATGTTTTCGATCTATAAGTCGGGTCATACCAGCGGTGTGGTCGGGAACGGGGCTCCGGCAGGGTGTTGTGGGTCCGGAGGAAAGGCTGTGGGTGGGAGAGCCTGGCAGACTCTCGCTGGAGGACACCGAGTGATGCAGGCCGGAGGAGAAACTACGGCTGCTGTGCATGACGGTGCTCTGTTTGGACAGCTTCTTCAGCATGCTGCGCCTCCTGGGAGAACAAGAGAGATCATTCAGGGTAACGGCAAACATCGATGAATGATAACTCTTTTGATCAAATGTCTTTATTAACATTAGCGATAGACAAATATATAAGCAAGTAACCATTTCAATGGATAATAAAATATTTTATGTTGAGTACATTTTGTGTAAAATAAATGCTAATTCAATTTTAACAATTATATGTGCATCTTATTTGCACTCATTAAATTGCATTATGTATGCAGAGGGATTATAGCTTTCACTGTCTCCCCGACACTGAGTATTGGGATCAGCCATTTAATAATCAACCACTAATGGTGTAATGTAATGATGTAAAATAATATGAGAGCTTTAAAAGTTTAAAACTAAGTTTTCCTGACCGGTCCTGATTGTCCCTCCATTTGCTCCTCTTACTGCGGCGGGCCATCTTTCCTTTACAGCTGCTCTTGCGTGCCGGCCCAATCTTTATAGATGTGTCCTCTAGCGCAATAGTCTGCAGGGACACCTGGTTACCGCTCTGTATATAAAAAAAACAAAAACAAATGAAAGTAGATGAAACTAGTTGACAATTTACACAAAATAAATCTATTACACAAAGGATGATCTACTACTTTTTACTAATCCAAAAATGACATTGTCAATACCTGCCATATTCATTTTTACTAGTCATAATTGCCTTATAGATAACTAAAACATTAAATAATGTCTAGTCAAAACTACTATTTTAGATATCTGTCAGGCAATTTTGACTTAATTATTCGAACACGCATTTTTTCTATAATCTTCTAATTAAACTATTTTCTATAGATAATAGTTATCTATAACTCAATTTGAGCTAGTAACATGCAATTATTACTAGTAGAAATGTTTGGCAAGTGAAAAAAATTGCCGATATCTTTAATCATTCTTCTCAATAGTGATAACTGCATTATTACTATAAGAAGTGATTTTTGTCAAAATGTATTTCAAGTAGTAACGCTATGAGCATTTATTATATATTATTAACTGCATTTAATTTTTTTTTTTAAACATTGGCGTCTATTATCATATTGCTGTCGCCACAATTTAATAAAACTAAAAAAGCCAATAGAGGCTTTGAATAAAGTGATTTCACAATGGTTAATTGTGTTTTAGGCATACAAACATGGTTAAAATAAAAAAAATTAAAATTCACTATCAAGTGCAGCTTCAAGTAAGGGTTTCAAAATGTTTTTTTGTGTGAAATTCCTCAACTGACATTTTGTTTTTGGTCTAGTTCAGAATATTAAACAATGGTTCAGTGAATCCCAGCATGCTGCTGTTCAGATACCTTCAAGAGAAGTTCCATCATCTCTGTGTGCACTAGACCCTGCACAGACTCTCCATTCACATGAGTGATCAGATCACCTGCTCGCAGTCCAGCCTCACGGGCAGGGCTGCTCTCCTCCACTCCCTGACAGAGGAAAACAACAAAAGAAATCAGAATAAACGACTGAACCGCCCATCTTTAAAACTCAATGTCTGAGGCCGTTTACACCTGGTATAAAGATGCGTTTTGGTCGATCGGATCACAAGTGGACGATGCTAATTACGATGCTAACGTTTTGAGCTTGTCCACTTCCAGAGGTAGTTGAAAACACATTTGACTGGATTGATTTTGTAGTGTGAACGCTCATGTGTTCGAACAGCCACGAAAGGTCGTCTTCTCTCCATCTACCGACCTAACGCGTACACATAATGGGAAGTGCACTAGCCAGACGGGATTTAAACTTTGTTGGCTGGAGAACCAAGTTTGGTTGGAAGACGAATCAGAGAAAAAAAAAAAAAAAAAAAAAAAAAAGTGCAAGCACATATGCTAGTTTTGTCTGGATTCTCCATAATAACATTCCATTCGTATTGACTATTAGGCCTGTATGCGAGAGTACCCGTGTAATGTCTCTTGTAGCCTATAATTTGCATTCTATTTTGCTAAAGCATTAAAATACAGACGCATGACTCATGAGAAAGCCCCAAAAGCAGGACCTCAGTTTTTAATTGCACGTGCTTATTTAACACGATTCTCTCACGTGGTTGAGCTGCGCAGCCAACAATAGCAGGTAGGTAGATAGGCGACTACTCCATCGAAACATGGCAGAGAACTTGGTGGCAAAGCCAAATGTCACGTCGCCAATATGGGGAAATTTTGGCTTTGAACCAGACGAAAAAGGACTTCCAAAAAATTTGGATGAGCCCATTTGTAGAATTTGCCACAAAATGACACCGGGATCACGCTCAAATACTTCCATGTTTACTTAATTAAATGTTAAACATGTTCCTTAAGTTCAATTGCCTTAGCCTCTTGTGTGTGCACTCAGGGTGCGATTTGTGAAAAAAACAGAAATGTTTTGAAACATTTTTATTCATAAAAATAAATCTTCATAAAACTTCATCACTGCATTTGTCTCCACCACTTTTTGCCAGGGTTGATTGTGTCCCTACCACTTTTGAAACATCTCGCGGCACGGATGTACCAATACAAATAAATAAAACACCTCCAGTTAACTCTAGTAGAGCATTTATTTTGTTCTTTTGTTAAACAAGAGGTTCTCTGAAATGTATTCTTTTTTAAATCAAGTGACCAAAGTGCTCGTTGCCGCGGATACAGTGTTCTGTTGTGACTCACGCATAGTCTTCACTCGGACGCGCGCTTCAATCCGTTGTGGAGAGACTATTCGTTACGGTGAAATCACAAAACATAATGCACAAAAAAAAACGTGTCCCTGCTGGATAATACAACCACTAATAAACGATCGGTTTTGATGAGGGGGGAAAAAACCTCACCGGGGATAAAAATAATTAAGCAGAGGCAGGGATACATTGACCAGAAAGGGGCCCCCACGCTAACCTGACTCCGCCAGATGGATTTGCTCCGCATATCCATCTGGAAACCTTCCGTTGAAGTAGTTTTGGTAAGGGGCGAAAATACTGGTTAGCTGATTGGCCTATGTTGGTGATAGATGGGCCAAATCAACCAATCAGATCAACGAAGCAAACTCTTGCCGAAACCAGTCGGGAGAAGAGCAAAAACATCTTTTCCTCTGAGAAAAGCCTCCAGAGCAGTGTTTTGCTCTTCTTTCAGTGAAGAAATACTCTGTAATTCCGATAAAACTTGCTCGATAGCCACGCTGATTCTAGTTTCATCCGCTGAAGCCGCAATGTTCTTTAGACTGAACTGTCGCCCTTCTCGTTGCGTCACACCTCAACCCGCCTCAAAGCCAACGCTGATTGGACGTTCGTTTGGTGAACTTCTCCCAAATTTTCTTTAACGGAAAGTATCCAGACTGATCTGCGAGTGAAACCTTGACAGCTCGCGAGATCAGGATGGTCTCACGAGGCTACCCCCACGCACCCCCCGGCAAATCGCACCGTGTGCGCTTGTGTGCACGCGGGATGTATTGGGCCGGCGGGCGGAGTGGTGCTAATAGTGGTTTACCGCAATACTGTGGGAATTTCTTGCTTTTCAACCGCAGTAAAAAAAAAAAAAATCCATACCGCCCCGTATGTTTTTCTGTCTCCTTCATATTTAAATTGGTGTGCTTGTTTTGCCAGTTAGTTTGAAAGATCTAAAAAAAAAAAAAAAAAAACATACATGTACCCTCCCCTCAAACAAATCAGGACAGAAGAGGTTGAAAGTGGACAAAAGAGACAGATTAAAACACCAGGTGTTAACGGGAATGTGTCTCCCTTGTCTACTTGTGATCCGATCTAGTAAAACGCAACTTAATACGAGGTGTAAACCGAGTGTTCCGATAAGGCTTTAGAAGTGATTCTCTGCTCACCGAGACCATGTGGTTTATGGTGTAGATGTCACTGGTCCCCATGTAAACACGAATGGTCTGCAGGGTGAAGCCGTATTTCTTCCCAGAGCTGTGGATGATGATTGGGGGGCGGAGCCTGCTGACGCTGAGTGACAGGTCTCGATTGGGGGAGGAGTCTCGGGATGATGGATTAGAGGAAAACGATCGAGGGGAAATGGAGCGTGCCTGCAGGCCGCCACTCCCGTCATCTGGGGAAAAGGAAGACAAATGTGTCTCAAAAATATATATATATTTTTTCAAAACTATGACATTAACATAAAATCTACAAATCCACTCTCTAAATATATATATATATTTTTTAAAGCTGCTATGGTGACTATGTTTGGGGTCTGACCTGGCGTGATGATGAGCGAGAGGGTAGACACTGATGCAGACTTGGGGACCTTGCGTCCTGGGGAAAATCGCTGTCTGTCAGGCGTCTCCAGCTGGTTTCCAAAGCACTGAGGAGTCCCTTGTTCCCTTGGTGACGAGTGTTTCGTTCCTGTGCTGTTGCTACGAAGTCGGAGTCGTCGCAGGCTGGATACAACAACTTCAGCTGCAGAAATAAAAGGTTTGCATCAAAATAAAACTCCACCCAGTGAATGTAGCACAACATTATTATAATTTACAAGGACTTGAATTTGATTGCCAGGGGACACATTTACTACAGTATATAATTCTGTATGAATATACATAATACCAAGAGATTTTCTTTGATGGGTCCTTGTGACATTTTATAGAAAGACAAAAGGACAAAAGGAAATGAGGGAACAACAGGATTGGAACATGACAGATCAAACCCGCATTTCCCATCTTTGTGAGGCCGGAACGCATCACTAGGCCACCAGTGTTTTGAATATTGAGAAGGGCAATAAATTGGTGACAAAAAAAACTCTAAAATGTGACGATTTTTTTGTCAACGTACCCTCATCATCGGTGGACAGGGCGAATCGTGGCATGGCCTCTAGGCTGTGTGTGCTGCTCACCACTAGAGGGCTCACAGCACGCTCGGGCTGAGAGGAGCTGGATGAAGTTCGAGGGCGCAGGCTAAAAAAAAATAAAATACAAAATACATTCAAAATGCTGGAATATAACATACTGTGATTATTCCTTATATGTATGTTTTCACTGAGGCTCAATGTACATGCAGCTGGTTGTTACTGCAAAGTAAACAGCAACAATTTCAGGGTCCTACTTATTACACGACTACTTGCCACAAAAAAAGATTGACAAAATATGAGTTGAAATATTTTATTAGATCATTAAACTCGACACTTCCACACAGAAAACCATTCCAACACGCAGCTTTGAGCCTAGACTGCACTTCTGTGTACAACTGCGTGTTTGTCATTTTTTAGGCGAGTCGAAATGAACTGCGGCACAAATAGAGTCATGAATGCGCAGTCGTTCACAATAGACCAAAGGCCAAGGTCAGGGTTTTTAACAAATAATACTTTCAATGTTGTTTTTTTTTTTCTTTTTTTTTTTTTAAATCAAACCCTACTGTAAACCACCTGAAAACTGACGCATGGATCATTCTGTGATGCACTGCCATTGTATGCATGAGAAACAGTCCCAAAATCTTACCTGTTTATTCTTAAAATCCATTCGAGTGTACAAAACAATCGTTTTGGCAACCAGACGAACACTCGGCTCAAGATGGCGGAAGCTACATTTGAATAACATGAGAGTGTGTCTGCAGTGTGATACGGGGGAAATGAAAGAAGCACCGGCCTCACATACCCAAATGAGAGATCATTTTACAGCGTTACGATCATTACAGGGGAATAACTGACCTCGGAACTCGCAAGTGATCAGAATCAAGCATTTCAGAGAACCATGCAATAAGCAGAATAATATTCTAACCAGAACGTAATACTATAATGGGTATAGTTTTTATTTTTCTAATTAATGTCTATTTATTATAACGTTTTCTGTATTATATAATATGTTCCATCGGTTTGTAACGGCACGTGATGACAATTTGTATTTTTGGGTGAATGCATTTCTTGATTCCTCGAATCGCACCTTGCCCTCTGAGCCGAGAGCCTCCTGTCTCCAGTGGAGGCCTGCCGTTGGATCTCTCCAGGGGAGTGAGTGTCTGCCCGGTCCTCGATCTCCTCACTGTGACTGCGGTCGGAGGAGAAGCTCAGGGATGGGGTGGCCAGGTGCTCTGTGCTGCTGTACACCTACAAAATTGTGGATAAGAAATGTCAGAGAGAAAGAGAGAGAGAAAGAGAGAGAGAAAAAAGGCCACACAACAGAAAAATGTTCCCTATGTTTAGCTGGGCAATACAAGTGGTCTTTAATTACAGATGTTATTATAGAAATACTATATGCGCCACCCATGATTCATTTATTAAAAGGTATAACCTAGGGTTGTCACTAACAATTATCTTGGTAATAGAGCAATCGGTCGATTATTTTGACGATTAATCAAGTAATCAGATATTTTTAGTGGTAATAAAAATAGACCCAAGCGAAGACCGAAGCCTTTAAAATTACTTGAAACATTTATACCATGGTCTGTCTGAATACTTGATTCTGATTGGCTGGAAGGTGTGCAAAAAAACTATTTAATGCACAGGTAGTACCAAGTCAGTTTAATCACCGTTTTATATTAATGCAGTTTTCATTGAAGCGCACATACTCCACCTCGCCCAGAGATCATGCTTTGCACACACAGAAACATTCAGGGAAGAGAACAGAAACTTAACGCTGCCTTGTGAATTTTAGAAATAAAACAGCTTCGCTACTGAATTGCAGCATTATATTTCTCATAAACTAGGGGTTACATTGCTATTTTGAAGTAATTAAACTCACAGCTTCATTATTAATAGAGAAGCTGAACAGACGGAGGTATGAATCTCTCTCTCGATAATTAATTCAATTAAATGCTATAATTTATTCATCAAATAAATGCAATCTTACACACTACTTCATCACTGTGTCGGATTCAAAGAGGGCAGAATGCTAGATCTAACGAGCCTTAACTGATGAAAATAATGTAAATTATTGTCAAGCCTTAAAAGTTAAATCCGGTTAAATATTACGCTGCAGACATCAAAGTTATCAATGCTGGCAAATGACCATGGTATAAGCGGGATAATCCACGGCTAGCTGTGCATTAAACGATTTGAATGCACTTCTCGCCGGGCAGTTCTTTGCTCCACATTGTGCATTCAAATCGTTTTATGCAGAGCTAGCCGTGGATTATCCCTCACATATAATAACAATGAGACAATAATATTTGGTTCAAATAAAGTATCAAAACAAGTAATGATATGGTTTTATAGACCAACTCTGTTTATATTATGTATTTTATTAACAATCATCTTATGCACACTTTTCTTACAACAGATCAAATCCTTGTTTAACATTGACCAAACGACATTTAATTCAAATGTTTACTTACTTCTATCGTAAAGAAGTAGCCAAACACGAAAGATTGATTCTTAAACAAGACTAAATGGACACCAAATCATGCAAACAAACCGGTCTAATAATGCGCTTCATGGATTCGCGTGCGTGGAACGCGCCACTTCTGTTATTTTGCCAGTTACTCGACACGGGTAAATTGCAATCCAGGATTTTTTCAAATTGAGTACTCAAATTCAATTGAGGAATCGTGACAGCCCTAGTAAAACCCATGTGATACTGATACGAGCCTTCATCTCATGTGTGCGTATTTCAAACATCTGTCTGACTACTATAGAGTAGTCAGACAGATGTTTGAAATACGCACACATGAGAATAGTCATTACTTTAACGCGATAAAATGTGTGGTTTATGGAAGCCTGTTTCTGCCTCAACAAAAAAACAATACATGAAATAAAATGGGTAATTACATTTCAAAATTAAACTAAATAAAAAGTCAGTGAAAGAAAGTGGCAATTACAAGAAATAAACAATAGGATTACAACTGTTCAGTCACAAATATGTAATAAAATAGATTTCAACATTATCAAAATGCACAGACAGCAAAAGGACCTAACCTTGCTGAAACGATTTGACCAAGAAGAAAACCCTCGTATTTCTAGGGAAGACTCCTCATCATTGGTTTCATCATCCTCATCGGAGGCCAAATGATGGTAGCGTTCAGATCGTGCTACAGAGGAAAGAAAACCAAAGGATTTAGGGGGTAATAGGCAAGTACAATGAAGAAATAATAACTTCACCTAATTGCATAAGGCACAAGAATGCGCTGATATATCCAGAGCGCTTTGCTCCAGGCATTTATGGAGCTCGCAGAATCTTTCCTGTGTTGAATAAGTGGGACTCACTGTCAAAATAACTAGTGTCATCTTCGGCCTCCAGCTGAGGGATGAATTCAGCTTTCTGACGCAGGAGTCCGTTCCAGTCCAGACCACTGAAGAACAAATGCTGCTTTACTTCTGGAGCCCCACCTACAAACACACGGGAAGTCATACTTGTCCAAATCTCAACATAAAATAGTTGTATAAATGAGGTTTGAAGGGTATCGAACTCGAAATAATTTATTTTGAACTTAAATATAGGTCATATCATATTTTTTTTGTCATTTCATTCTACTCGAGGTAATGTTCGTTTTTCATACCATTATATTTTTATAGCAATACAATAGTTTCGTGTGACCAGTTTAGTTTTTAACTTTCTCAGCCTCTCTGAATTAAAACGAGATGTTTTTTTGTTTCTTTAAAAATGACAATGTATCAGTGTTTTTGTGACAGATGCAGTTCAGCAAAGACTGGGACATATGATAGTGTTCGTGACAAATAGACCCGTTTTACAAATATGCAGAGGAAAAAAGCTTAAATTATCTTTAACAATTCAAAAATTTAAATATAATTATTAGTGCTGTCAAAAGGTACGCGTTTACGCATGAAATACATTTTTTTCCTTTGGCTAAAATTTTTTCCTTTCATCCTTTGGCTAGCGTTACATGACCACGCTCTTATTCATGCGTATAACCATTCAAACGATAACTCAGTGCGGTGCTGTCACACATCTGTGAATCTCCTGTCTGTGACACACACACGACACGCCGCTTCAGACAGCGCTTGAACGGACAATAACACAAAATTATGCCAAAATGCCAGTTTTGTCGAGCATCCTCGCAAGCACAGTCTTAAATGAGTTAAATGTCTTAAACGACTGTAAAGAGTTGTGGGAAAATAGTCTAATAATAGCCTAATAAACCTGCTGCTGTCATTACTGTTAATCAAAGAACAAAAGAAAAAGAGAAAAATCCCTCACTGCTCTTGACTGAAAAACGTTTGTAGCTTTAATGCGAATTAATCTATATTTATGCAGTGAAGACTGTTTGATAACTTTATTCAATTTCTGTATAATTTCTACCTGTTTGACCTACCTTAAAATCTTAAAGCACTGTTTACAAAGTTATATGGGTAAAAAAAAAAAAAAAAAAACTTTCTATAACTTTTACCTGGGCAAGTAAAAATCTGAATTGGTCTGAGTGGGCCAATAGGGATTTAGGTAAATGTAGGTCTGTACGATTAATTGCATTTGCGATAATATCACAATATGATAAAACTTGATTTTTTTTAACCACAAAGGATGTGATTAGAGTCTGGTCACTTGACACGCGAGAGTAAAGCAGTCTGGAGAGGAAGCATATAGGCCTGGCCTACAAGACAGAACAGTTTATGTTTAATCTAATATTGTGTTGGTCATACTTTACAATAAGAGTGGGAGAAAAGATTCTCTCTCCAACGATTCTGAGCTAAGTTTTTAACCGCAGGTGACGGATGGCGATGGTGTTTTAGAAACACTCGTATTCTGCTTGCCTAACACACACAGAAACATAAAATAATCTTCATAAAGTTTGAAGCTGATTACAAGGACATTCGCGGGTGTCATTGCACAGAAACGCGTCCTTTGCTTGATGTTACGCTTGCAGTGTGCGGTCGCGCCAGCCGATATCTTCCTTACAAATGCTCTATGTAGGCATATTTATGCATTTATGTCGTTTGGAATGCTGAGGGCTTATATATTAAAAATATGAAATTCACTGACAGAGTGATGCTTACAATTTCAAATGCTCGTGTGCGCTTTGTGAAGAGCGCTCGCGCATGCGGCTGTGTGAGACTCCGTGTAAGTGGTTAAATGTGTAATTGTGTCTCAAAATGCTTTTATGATGCGAAATTAATGTAAACACAGTCAGTTATGCCTTAAGGGATTAAACAGACAGGACAAACCACATCTTATATTTCAAGAGAGATCTGTGCTTTGGTGTGAACGCAGCTTATTAGATCTCCCACTGTCAATGATGTCATCAGTGATATTAACAGTAAAGATGAGAAAGAGAAAAATCACTCGCAGCTCTTGAAAAGAAAACGGTCAGATATACTCTTAAATACTGAAAGCACTCTGGTAATTGCTTGCAATATGTTTTTTTCCCCTCTATTATTTACTAGCTTTTATGTTTTGAAGCAATATTAGTTATACATTTAAAAAATGTAATTAATATTTAATTTTTTAATGTGTAATTATTTTAAAAACTCCTTAAAATCTTTTTTTTTATTTAATTACATATGTAATAAATAAGATAAATGACATGTACACATGGATATGTAAATGTGGGCAATTTGTATGATCCCAAACATCCCATACAAATCGTATGACTTTCTTCTGTGGAAGATAACATATTTTGAAGAATGTTGGTACAAACAGTTTTGGCGCCCACTGACAATTCTCAGAATATCTTTCCTCCACAGATGAAATATGTCATATGTCTGGTTTGGAACACCACAAGGATTTGCATTTTTGAGCAAACTATATATAGCTACAATTCTTAACAACAATTGAAGCATGAATGAATGACAAAGCACCTGTTCCAAGTCTCTCCAGCGGGCTTTGGTTCAGTAATCGTGTGATCATGTCCTGGGCGTCTACAGGAAGAGTATCATCCCCATCTGGCCAGATAATCTCATCTGTGTAAGGAACATCGTGTGTCAAATCCTTTGATTCCAAATCCGGTTTCATTTAAAAGTAGTTGGTAAAGCTTCCCGTTTCTTTTAACAATATATGTGTCTCACCAGCTGTTTAAAACACATTCATCTGAACTCACCGCTGACAACCTGTCCAAAAAGCTCTTCTGGTGTGTCCCCGAAGAACGGAACGCATCCCACCAGAAATTCATACAGGATGATGCCCATGGCCCACCAGTCGACGGGTTTCCCATAGCCCTGCCGCAGGATCACTTCTGGAGCAATGTACTCTGGAGTGCCACAAACCTACAACATAGTGATTGACTCTACATTAATATCAATAACAGTTCTTGAAAATGTACATAAATCGTATCCAAGGAGTATTGTGCTCTTGCCCACCTGCTTGTCGATAAACTCCCTGGTGTCTTTCTCAATGTGGCCCTCATACAGATTGGTTGTCATGTTCATCAGGCCGATTTTGGAGAGCCCGAAGTCAGTGAGTTTGATATGCCCCATTGAAGTAATCAAGAGGCTGTGAAGGGTTAACAGAACCATTTAACAAGCTACATTTCCACACAGTTGCCTAAGAGGTTTTTAGGTCTTTTCTCACTTGTCTGGTTTGAGATCTCTGTGCACAATGCCATAACTGTGCAGGTACTCCAGTGCCAAAACGGTCTCCGCAAAGTACATCCTGGTCATGTCCACAGGAAGTGGGCCCATGTTCTTTAGCACATTGGCACAGTCACCACCTGAAGATCATATTAGCCCAGACATATTTATACATGTGTATGACATTTACATGCATTAATAATAATTAATAAAACATAAACACACATACATATACATATATATATATATATATACAAACACACACACATCAACATTTGAAGTGAATCAAAAAAGTAAAGGAGTAGTTCACTTTTAAAAACTTTTGCTGATAATTTACTCACCCCGTCATCCAAGATGTCCATGTCTTTCTTTCTTCAGTTGAAAAGAAATTAAGGTTTTTGATGAAAACATTCTAGGATTTTTCTCCATGTAATGGACTTCATTGGGTACCAAACGGTCCAAGGTCCAAATGACCGTTTCTGTGCAGCTTCAAATGGCTTTAAACGATACCAGACGTTGAATAAGGGTCTCATCTAGCGAAACGATCGGTCATTTAAAAAATAAATAAAAGAGTTTAAGTTTTATAAGCACAAACGCTCGCCTTGCTTTGTTCTGTGATGCACATTTGTAACGTCACGTATTACGCAATTACGTTGAAAAGGTCACGCTTGACGTATGTGTATTCTGGTTCAGAAAGGGCAGGGTGAAAAACTCCATCTCATCTTCTCCTCTAAGCTCAAAATCGCCCGACATCGTTGTTTTACCTTTTAATTTCCTTTTTTGTAAACGCCGTTTGACTTTGTTTGCACGTTCAACTTGTAAACACTGACTCGGTACTTCCACATACGTCAAGAAGCGTGACCTTTTCAACATAATTGCGTATTACATGACGTCACGAACACGCATCACAGAACAAAGCAAGGCGAGCATTTGTGCTTATAAAACTTAAACTCTTTTATTTATTTTTTAAATGACCGATCGTTTCGCTAGATGAGACCCTTATTCATCGTCTGGTGTCGTTTAAAGCCATTTGAAGCAGCACTGAAACGGTCATTTGGACCTTGGACCATTTGGTACCCAATGAAGTCCATTATATGCAGAAAAATCTTAGAATGTTTTCATCAAAAACCTTAATTTCTTTTCGACTGAAGAAAGAAAGACATGGAATTCTTGGATGACGGGGTGAGTAAATTATCAGCAAAAGTTTTTTAAAAAGTGAACTACTCCTTTAAGACAAGACCGGATATTGTTCAAAATTCATGTATAACTTTGATGAAAGGTTTTGATCCACTTCCAATGTTGACTACTGTATATATAAAAATATATTAATATTATATTAATTATAAAATTAATATATAAATATATTCAAACTATATATATATATAGATAGATTAAAGAATATGAGGACATGCATTTAACAAATAATAATGATGTGCACAGATAAATCATTTATAACTAGAGCAAAATGCCCGTGCAAAATCAGTTTTAGTCTGTGTTTTTAGTAATTGTTGGTTTGGTGTGTTTTAGTGCTCATTGTTACAATTACACAGCAAAAGTTCAGTGACATTTTTATTTGTGCATGGTAGAAAGCAAATACTGATTCTGACATAATGATTTGTTTATTTTTAAACCACAACCCATAATGTCAGAATGTTTATTTTTAAACCACAACCTTCTGAGTGTGCTTCTTTTACCGATAAATGTACCAATTTCTTTTGCATTTCTCATTCAAACAACGTCCAAACTCGGCACTGCACTTACTCGTGCCCGTAGCAAGACACCTGCCAAGTTTGAAATTCATCGGACCAACGGTTCGAGAGATATGCGGTTAACACACAGATTACAGACGTTTCTGTAATTTATAGATAGATAAACAGGAATTGTCCATTTTGATTTCATGGTGATTGTAAATCGCTCTAATTTCTGACTGATTGTTTAATGGCTATTTGTACTTAAACATACATGTTCACAATAGAGTTTTGTTGGGTTTACCTTCCACATACTCCATGACCATGCACAGATGTCTGCGGGTCTCAAAGGAGCAGAACATGCTGACCACAAAAGGGTTCTCTGCAAATGTCAGGATGTCTCGCTCCACAAACACCTGCTGGATCTGGTTTCGCAGAATCAGGTTTTGTCGGTTGATCTTTTTCATTGCAAATCGTTGTCGAGTTTCTTTATGCCTTACCAGATACACAGCCCTGCAAGATAGATGGAAAACACAGCAAGATACATCACAGACCTTCATATAAACAAATATATTAAAATAAAGTATTGAGTTTTGGCCTGATGTGTGTGTGTGGGTACACATATGATTAAAATCGATATTTAACACCATAAAAAAACACTATAAATAGAAATACTTCAAAGAAAAACATACCTCTTTTATAAAGTCTCATATTTTTGATATTTAATTCAAGAAGTTTTTTTTTTCATATATATTTTTAAGGTAATTTAACCTCCAACTATTGAATTGCCAACACACTCACAGTTAGTAGTTTGTGGTGACGAAAATTCTTGAATTTGAAAGCATGAAACTATCCTTTAGTTGCAATTAATAAAAAAAAAAAAAAAAAAGTGGGTGCTGGCGTTTCAAGAGTGTTCGGCCAAAGAGCACTATAAGAACTATCAATGATGTAAGACCGTACTCTGAAGGAGCTAATTTAGCTCCCCAAAAGGGCATTTCTAGAACTAAAATCGTTCCCAGTCCCTGCGGGCGAACACGCCAAAAAATACAGAAAACACAATAGTATTCTAGGAACAATGAAAAGGTTCCTCCGGTGCGAAAGCCCCTATTAACCTATACAATACCTATTAAATATAAATGTCCAGGGCCAATAACAAAACAACCTCCAAATACATCTGCAGAAACCCGTGCTCACCCTGTCTCACAAGCGTGCACGTACTGTCACTATGTAATCATGTAAACCATGTAATTTTAAAATATTGCTGATTACTTACAAAGCACTAAATGGTTTAGCTCCGCAGTACTTGAGTGAGCTATATATATATATATATATATATATTTTTATTTATTCAAGGCTTGCACCTTGGAACCTATTTCAAGGTTGGCGTTCTCGAGCCACCAGGCACTGTTGTTGTGCGAATGAGCGGGCCGGAGCGCGTTAAGGGTTTTCTGTTAGAACGGTGTCGTGTTAGTGGCCCCTAAGTTAATAACTAATGATCTTTGCAACAGAAGTGAATCGATCAAAACTAACTTTAGCTGGACAATAACTTTATTCTAGAGCTGCTGTAAAACCAAAACAATCCGTTACTTTAATTTCCTATCATCACTGTTAAGCTGCTTTGAAACTATCTATATTGTTAAAAGCGCTATATAAATGAAGGTGACTTGACTAATGCGCTTGTTAATGCCGGATCATTTATAAAACAAATACCGGAACGCAAAAATCCAATAGCTGACATTTTTCTGGAACAGGATCCAGCTCAAATTAATGAGCTTGATTGTGTGATTTGATTTGATTGTGTGATTTGATTTTTCATGATGTGATTTGCTTACCCATAAGCCCCATTACTGATGAGTTTTAAGGTCTCAAAATCGCTTTCAAGCGGTTTTCTTCGTGGCGGTGTGGGTAAAGATTTATTCAGCTGTAAGCAACAGGAAGAGTTTTATTGTTAGTGACCTTATGAAACCTAGAAAGGCTATTTGATGCTCCATATCTTTTTGCTGTGCTTTTACCTCAGCCGTTTCTTCAGAATCAACTGTGAGTGTGTGTCCAAAGTCGTACTGCTCCTCTAACTGCACAACTTCTGTCAAAACAGATGAAAGACAACATAATGAGCCTAAAGAGAAACTGACAGGCTTTCCAAACAAAACCATCATGAGATAAACAAACAGCTATCGCACCATCAAGAGGATCTCGGTTGAGGCCAAGTTGGTTGATAATATATCTGGGAATATCGGTTTTGATGCCCTGGCCGACTTTGGCGTGACCTTCTGCAGCCTCTAGTAAATGGTAGAACTCCTCAGGGTCAAACTCCTACACAGTAAAAAAAAAAAAAAAAAAAAGGAGCACAGTTTCAGGAGTGTCAGGCCGCGAGGAACATTCACGGGAGGGCTGTGAATCAGTGTAGGTGCAGAATCTCACCAGACACTCCAGCAGTCGTGCAGGACGTGAGATGATGATGAGGATCTTCTTCACCAGCTGTGTGATCACTGAAACCTCCTCACTCTCAGAGCGCTCCAGAGCCTTAGACAGACAAACACACGCTATATTAAAGGGGCATTGCATGATTTGTCTTGATCTCCTAAAATCGTACCATGTATGTGGTAAAGTTTTATGTAAGAGATATTTTGTGATGCACCGAAATTTAAGCCAACCAAAAATATTTGGCCGTAAATAAAAACATTTTGCCTGAAAAAGATGATTGAAACCGCACAAAATAAAATTGTTACACAAACAATGAACCTTAAGTTTCCATTCTGCTGAAAGCCAAAGCAAACATTTATTTTATAATCAACTGGCATAAAAAACTGTTTTATGTAAACATTTAAATTGCAAATAAGGGTTAAAGTGTTAAATCAACTTTTTACAGATATACTGATTTTTACTCCATTTCCTTGTCGAAATATAAATAACTTTTGATCAATTGAATGCATTGCTCAATAAAAGGATTCATTTCTTTTTAAATAAGCAACCCCAAACTTTTGAATAGTAGTGCATGTTTTACACATCCCTTGTGTACATAATTATTCAGTTTCCGGCTACTTAGCACGCCCTAAACAATCATAAGAGATCATGTACATATACTTGTCTTAAAGGTACAGTAGCAAAAAAGAAAAAAAAAAGAAAAAAGAGTGGGGTGGAAAACGTGAAAAACTAAAGTACGACTGTTTTGGGCATTAAATGTTGTCGAACATAACAGGTGGACTTAAGGGGAAATTTAAAATGTCACAAAACTGAAGATGTGAATTAATTTAATAAGGCACACCATTTTAAGCAGCATACTGCGCTACTCATCAAAAGACACAAGAACACTGTGTCCGTCCTGAACACTGGACAGTATTTGGCGAAGTGACTGGAATGTTATTTCTTGTTTGTGCAGGGGAATCTTCAGGCTTGTGGGATGTGGGAGTGGGAGGTAATGAGCTACTTATGCTCTGATGCTACAGGATCAAATCCTTTCCAGGCACTTGTGTGAATTTTAATCAACTCTGCATTCTCACTGAATCTGGATTTAACATGCATTAGACTGCAAAATCCAAAGATTGAGCAGGACGTTGAAACATTATTCAAGATATTATATATATCCTAAACCAAGAGTCTGGGACAGAGCACATAAAACAGTTTCATCTGTCTTGAGCTCCTGTCTCCTCGCGTAAGGTTGTTTAGGTGAAAAGCAGAGTAAACAAGGGATCAAGCTCGGTCAGGCGACTCCCACGACAAACTAAAATTACTGCATTTTCATGCATTTGATGAAGCTGAACAAAGTGAGGGAGACATGCTATCAAATCAGCATTAAAGAGCCTCATAGCATGATAAGATGTGTGACTCATGTTTCGCAGACAGCCAAATGCCACTGCAAGAGGGGTGTGAAGAAAACATGGATGCTTCTAACTCGACACGAACCGTCACATCAAAACAATGAACTGTTTCCTTTTTTAGCACTGCAGCCAGCGTCTCTCTCTCTCTCTCGCTCAGACTTGAATGTGACTTGTGCCCCTGCAGCACGGAGCTTTATAATGATGCACAGCTTTAGGCTGTCCGGCTCCTTATGTTTACATGAGCAAAGATGTCAAAATTTACAATCTTTTTATGATCAAGGGCCATGCTTAACATGGGGTGTTGCGACATTCAATAATGAATTGAGGAAATGGTAAACTTAGAAACAGCATGATAACAAATTTGGAAATTAATAAATACACACAATTAAAAATGCAATGATCAATCACTTCGCTAATCAAAATAACTAAAGTGAGTAGAGCCCTATGATTTTCTATGATTTCTGAAAGCAGGACTATTAATCAAATTAAACCATTAACACCGAATCCAGGAAATTTTAATCAGAAAACACAGAATTTGGGAAAAAATAAAACATTTCATAGGGTCCAGAAATGTAGTTAGTTAAACTTAATAAATTGTTGTTAAATTTGATGATTTCATGAATTCAGAATAAAAAAAATAAAATAAAAAGATATTGGGAAAAAATATAACATTTCATAAGGCCCTACAAATTAAAATGATTAAACTTCAAATTGTTATGTTTCATAAAAAATAAAATATTTTCCATTTATTAAGATTTATTATCGAGTACAAAATTATACACCATATTGATATTAAATAGTACAAATTACTTTATATAAACAGAAAAGATAAACAAAGTACTTTATAACATTTAAATATATTTTTTTTTATTCCAACTGTATTCTTTATTATCATATGCAAAATATTTTCAGATCATTTGCACTTATCCATTTACGTTATTGACTATTTATACACTTTAGACATTTGATAACATTATTTAATTGACTTCAATTTTAAAAAATGATTGAGTGGCAGAACTGGGTTCCCAAATACTGTAATAACAAAAAGCATTAATGTTTAAAGTAGTGATAGGCCAATACATCAGCCAAAATTGGTCCATTTTAATATTGTCCACGGCTGCTAAGATAACTTCTTGAGGTTTCAAATCAACCAACAGCACTGTTTATGGATAATAAACTTTTCATTTTGTTCACATCTTTTTTTAATCGTTATATCAGCCATCGGTCAACCTGCTCTTTAGACCTCTGCAACACATCACTCAACAAAAACTATCAGATCCCAGAAGGGAGTAGAGAGTGACAGAGAATCAGTGTAGAGCGGACTGATGTAACCACATACCAACACAAAACCGCAGGATTTGACTATCGATCACAACAGTTTGATGATTGAATGTTTAGAGCAGTTAAGCTGCGGCATGACTGCGGCATCAGGGGCCTGTGTTGGCACCGCTGACTAAGGGAAGTGGGAAACACTTTAATAGCCTTATCTATGAGCACGACATCCACTGCACAGCAGCGATCTGACAGTCTTGCCTGGGGTTGTCTGAACACTACATACAGGGTGGGCGTAAGCGTTGCTATGGAAACTAACACCCTGTAGTTGCAAAGATGAGCATGGAGCTTGAACGGGGAGATCTATATTTCTAATCAAAACCTCTGCTGAAGGGTATACGCATATATTTATACACAAAACCCCGCGCAATTACACATGCTCGCAAACACTCACATGTATGCAAATTTGAGCACACACTGCTAACTCTCAGCTAACAGATGCTCTTTTTTACTAGGTGTAAAAAAAAAAAAAAAATCATCTTAAAAAGTATTTATAGTGTAAAAACACCACAGGGAATGAGGCATATTTCACACTCATTAGTGGAAGTGGTCAATCACTTGAGAATGCGTGATTTTTCTGGCCCTTTAAAAGCCAGCGGCAGCACACTAACACCACTAGTGACAGAACCCAACAATGGCCTAAAGTCCCGGTCAACCTGAAATTCCTGCCAAACCACAACTACCATCTCAGAACACCCGTTGACTTTGGCATAATCAGAAAAGGCCAGCGTTACCAAGTTGACAGTGGCTAAAGCAGCAGAATATGGCTGCATATGAAAAGCATTCACCACCAAACTCAAACCTGATTTAAACTTGTGCCGCCCAGACATAAGAACCATACTGTATGTCGAAGTCCGTACAATACCTGCCAGGCCAAATCTCCTACACTGGAGAAAATGTTTTTGTGAAGTTAAAACAATGATTGGAGCCTGGAGTAAATACTATTCTATTTATACTATTACTTATACTGTACTATTTCAGCATTTCAAAGTTTCATGTTTAATTTTGGGTGCTTTCACACCTGAGCATGTGTTTCGGAACCTGGTGTGTTTTCTCCCTTGGTTTGTTTCATTTAGGCATGTGTGAGAACACCGCAATCGCTCCGAGAACGCCTGAACGAGATGGTCTTGGCGCGATTGCAAACAAACTCGAGGTTCGCTTGAGGTGTGAAAGCAATCCGACAAACGAACCAAATGGTATCATAATTCATAACGGGAAATGTGCTATATAAAATAGTAGTGTCTGATTCTGTGAGTGAGCACATTAGTGATCACAGTTGAAAACCAAAAGAGCACCTCTTCATCTTAAAATGTTGTAATTGCTCTTCTCCATGCGAGAATGCTGTCCCGATGAAGCCTTGATACTGTTAACCTCTAGACAGTTTGAATTTGCTGTAGTATTAATATGAATGTAGTATATAATTTAACAGCGGGAATGATGGCAACATTCGTATAGTGTTTGCATGTGTCTCGACAGTTACTTTTAAATCATCTTGATGGATGACGCAAGGGAAGCTCTGACCAATAAGAGGACAGTTGTATTCGCATGTGACTTGCGTGAACACATTTTGGTGTGCTTTTAAAGGTTGCCTTGTGAAAGCGAACGGAACCAAGAAGAAAATGCAACATTGTAACAAATTAAGTCCCCCGTTTCGGAACAAAACAGTGGTGTGAAAACGCCCTTAATGTATCATCACTTACCATTTCTTTGTAAGTATTTGTGAAATTTTCTAGCAATTTCTGGGTGAAAAATATTTCAAAGTGAATCCTACACCAGTTTTTTTTCCAGTGTATGAAAAATGTCATTTTATAACCCGTCTGACCATCTAAAACTGTTAGCGCACACCACCAAATTTAGAGAGCAATTTCTATGATGAGCATGTTTTTAAATGATCAATTTCTCTTATTATTTTGTAGATATTTGAACAAAATTACTTCACTGATTATATTTGAAAAACTTTTACCTGCCAAATCAAAGTCATGTGGTATGACCAATACATAAAAAAAACCCCAGGAAATTATGTCATGGAAAGGAGCCCTGCAGACCCTCAAGACAGGGTGTCAAAATAAACAAGTCTCTAAAATATTACGTAATTTAACCTTCATATAAAAAGTTTAGTTCAGATTGTAAAATGTAATTTGGTGCAACTACCAAAAAACATGATAATTACAAATTTGTACTTGAAAAAAAATCAGTAAAAAGAAATATTACTTTTTAAAAAAAAATTAATGATCAAGATGTGTTTATGATAAAATGTTCTGCGATTCTTCAGTGGGACTGACTAATGTCTTTTCATAAAGTATGTTTTGCCCCGGTCCATGACAATATGCAACAATTTGAAATTCATACTTCATTGAATTCATTGAAAGCCATTGTGTCGCTATAATCTTTATATTGTTTTCAGCTTTTCTGTACATGTGTAAAGAAGGCCACGTCTCCAAAATCAACAATTAGTCTCATATGGAAACAAAAATCTGGATTTACTTTCAGCGTAGCGGTCCGATGCTCATCAAGTGATACATATCTTGTATAAATTAGAAATATTAGGCATTCTTTTTAGAACCTCGTAGAGCCTCACCTCATGCAGCATTTTGTCCAAATTATCCTGCAGCTCCATGAAGTATAGAGATGTAATCAGGCCCTTCTGGGATTTATCCAGACAGTCCCTGGCCAACTCCACCAACTGGTGCTGGATAAATCCCAGGACTCCGTCTCCCAGCGGTAGCGTGCTGTCTGGGGAAAAGTGCCTGATGACGTCCAGCAAACGCTCCTCCATCTGAGCGGTAGCCTGAACAGCAGAGAGAACGTTCAACACCTCAGATTTGTAGAGGAAAAACAGGTAATAATCTGTTCAGCGAGTTTGCTGCTACATACCTTTGGAAAACGCTCCTTATAGACATGGTTCATCATTATAATTTCATTATCAAAGGAGCCACCAGTTCGTCCAGGGCTAAAACAAGGAAAAGAACAGATGAAAACCTCCATCATGTAGATCGAAGGTAAAATACTTTATTGATAATCATTCCAACTAAACCCCTTTTATTTCAAAGACCAATTGAGCGAGCGACTGTTTGAGGCATGAAGCATTGTGGGTGGACATCTAAACCTCTGAATCTGGCAGAGATGTGAGCTAAGAGATGTGTGTGTTGCACAGCAGCAGAGCAAAAGAACAAAAACCTTCATTAGATTTTAGTTTTAGTTTCTAGTTCAGAATCGTCCTCTTGAATCTCAATTGGCCAGATGCAAATTTCAAACCCCAGTGTTCAATTACACTGTAGTGAAATTTCTTCGGACTCAGCCTTGAGGGAGGTTCTTTTGCAAAACAAAAACACTCCTTTTGTTTTGATGGGGGAAGCCTGGATATTCCCATTAGTCAGGAGTCCACTCATCTGACAGCAAGCCTTGAAACATATATCACTGAAACAGATAGCTCACCCAAAAATCAAAACCCTGCCATTATTTACTCACCCTCACATCATTCCAAACCCATGAGACTTTCTTTCTGGTCATTCTTTTCCATCCAATTATAATAAAAGGGGGAATGAGGCAAAAAAGAAAAGGAAAAGCACCAAACAATTTTCAAAAAAATGTTTTTATAAGTCATATGATAGGAGATTTGGTTAATTATAAATGATTAATTATGGTCTGTACCTAACACAAAGCTAACCAAATTAAGTCAAAGTGTGATTTGTAATCGAAAAGACCATTAATGCAGGATGAATTAGGCTGGATGTAAAGATTTTACTAAAATAAGTCTGTTTATCACCAAAAACTTCTTATTTGCATGGCAAAGAGCAGGAAAAAAGTCTTGACATTTTGTTCTTTGCGCTCAATGGAAGAAAGAAAGTCATATGGGTTTGGAACAGAATGAGTGAGTAAATAATGAGTAAAAAAGTTCATACTAAATTTATTTGCACTACACAGATTAGTCATTTAAATTGTGCAAGCCAGACTCTAACCCCAATAACCACCCTGAACACCACAGCTCAATATGCCAGAGGATGCATGCTCACTAGAGGTCTGTGCGGGCTTTAAACTGAAGCCCGAACGCGGCCTGTACCCCAAAATCATTTTACCTGACCATTACGGTTATATTTTAAGCCCCAACCCGACCCGAGGTCCGTTTCTCACAGAAACACCTTTTTTTGGTTGCAATAAGCTGTATTTTATGATTGCTTGCAATGATAATTAGACACATATACATGTAAAAACACCGTTTCACTAAGGCACAGCGGTCCCCTCAGCAGTCAGCACACAAGGAAAAAAGAGAAAAAGCACGGACTTACTAATTACGAAACTTTGATGAACAGGTGAAAGAGTCAAATTCCTCTGGAACTCAAACATTAAACTTCAAAAAGTTTGTGCAGTTGCACACCTATTTACATTAATATATAATTCTCAGTACGAGCTATGAAGGAAGAGAAACAGCATCGACAGTTGATGGTTTCAGCGCGTACTCTGATTGCGGTGATGTAACTGAAATAGTGCGCGCGGGCGCAAAACAGTTTAGTAAAATTATATTTGATAAAATAAAAGTGATTCATATATCATTTTACAAAACGGTTTTGCGCATGTGCTCCCGCGCACACTATTTCAGTTACATCACCGCAATCAGAGGACGCGCTGAAACCATCAACACAGCAACAGAGGAGGACGGTGGCACTGAAACTGCGCACAAACTTTCTCTCTTGCATGCTCATATTTACGATCACAACACGGCAAGCACACAGCACGCAAACTATATGGAGCCTATATCATTTTTCTTAGTTACAAACCCAAACCCGACCCCGAACCCAGGCTATTCATTAAACATTAACCCGAACCCCGTGAGTTTTTCGGGACCCGTCGGGCTCGGGTCGGGTGGCAGACCTCTAACGCTCACCACTAGATCACACTGCTCTTATATAGTCAATGTGGATATAATAAAACTCAAGGAGCCGGATTCAAAAAACGTTTTTAAACATTTTCTTAACTACTATTTTCTTCTTCTCTAACTTAAGAAAAAATATAGTAGTATTTTGTATTCCTCAAAACCTCTCAAGAATGTTCTCATCTTTTTTCTTAAGATTGTTCTTAATAACAATCGCTCGTAAATAACCACAGCCCTGTAGAGCTTAGGTCCGACCCTGCTCCAACACACATGCCTGGGGCGTTTCTCAATAACAAATACGCAAAGTTCGAACTCCAGTTATTTTGCAAATGGTACAGCAGCGTACTTAAAAGCGTCACTCAGCGCACTCTGGCTACTCCGGTTATCTCAGTATGTATATTTTAGTCAACAATAAAATTAAATGTGTTATAAAACACCACTCCGCCTCTTTTCACTTTCATTTAAAAAATCTTAAACATTAATAGCCACACAAATGTGGTTCAGGCAACAGGTACATTGATTATCTTCTCTGCAAGTATATTTAGAACAAAACAAAATATAAACCCTGCCTCTTTCGTTTACATTTTTAAAATATTAAACATTAATCACCCCTTAGATAAACACAAGACAAATTATATCTCATTTTTAATCCCTACAGAGACATCAGAGCCAGCGGCAAACGTCAGATGGACAAGCTGAGGTAAGGCTGTTCCAGGCGGGGTTAATAAGCGCTGAGCGCCCGGTGATCGCCTGGATCTCACCACTCCGAAAACGTCAGATAAAAATTTTAAGTAGGCGCTCTCTCTCTTTATCAATAAATCACAAATCTGAGCTTAAACAACTACATTCTCGCCTGAAAAACTTCGTGACACAATAAAAGTAGTATTTTTAAATTACATGGGTTTTCTATTGACCCTTGTTGCTGCGAGATGCATTCTGGGATACTTGGCTGACAAGTCACCTGACAAGTCCGCACAAGTCACCTCTCAATGCATCCTCAATAATAGGGGCGGAGCAAGAACGCATCCAGGGATTTGAACTGTACTTGGCTAGATGTGATCTCTGAGTTGGAACTGTACTTGGGCAGCGACTGATGACATTTCACAAGTCCAAGAACAGACAAGAACGCATATTGAGAAATGGCCCTAAAGTTTACAAATAAGCCTGAAGGACTTGATTAAATGGATCAGGTGTGTTTAATTAGGGTTGAAGCCCTCAAGGAACTGAGTTTCACACCCCTGCTCCAACCAGTTTTAAATCCCCAAAGATAAGATGTTTAATGGATTTATGGGGCTGTTTAAAATATTAGGCAATACAACATTACACTAGCTACATACAGTATAATACATATTACTAGTTCCAGGAATGTCAACGATTACTCTGAATTGACACTGATTGATCAGGAAAACATCACTAAAGTGAACGCATATACACTGCATTAACTCTAGCTAGAACTAGCGTGGCAGCACACAGATACCAGACACATTCACTCTAGAGAGCGCACATGAATGGGAATAACCTCTACATCTTCCCGAGACAGGCTCTTTTAAAACAGCTATTTTAACAAGAATTGCACTTAGTAACATTCTTACAAATTTCTAAAGTTATCTTAAATTTTTTCTCAACTTCTTAAGAGCATTTTTATAAATCCGGCTCCAGGTCAGACTATAAAACTCCACTCAAGGAGATTTAATGATTAATCCCTAATAACCATATTTTTAAGATGCAAATATTGTGTTTTTGTTTACCTAAGGCTACGTGACCGGGGTCGTATAAACGGGGAGGGCCGCCCATCTTCATCAGTTATGCTCTCCGAACTTCGGAAGTGTTTGAACAGAAAATGAAGCTCGTCCTGTGTGGGTTGGTATGGAAGCTGGTGCAGTCGTTCTTGAGATGAGGAAGATGACTGCAAAACAACAAATGCATCATCAAATACATGGCCACAATTAATATAAAACAGTCCCAAATTTACTGAAAACCATCCTTATCAATAATTGTCTAGGTATTCAGAAACATGAGAAAGTTTCACACAACTGATTCATACAGGAACAATTCCTTCTCATTTGCTCTTTCACTATTAAAGGGTTTTAATGGAAAAGTTGTCACTATATACGCACTCTTACGTTGTTTCAAAACAAAATTCTATTTATGTTCATTAAGCACATAATTGTAAGATTTGAATTGTAGATAAATGAAAGCCACATACTGAGACAGTTGAGCTGGGAGGGTTGGTCCCGTAACCCGAGGAGGGAAGTGAAGCCAGAGACCACCGTCTCCCTTCCGCTCTGTGGAGAGAAAGACAATTTCAGGAGACAGAATGACACACTATCACCCAAAACTGTATGTGGCCGCTTAGTCAGACCACAACAAGTGATTCTCTCTCTCTCTTTGTATATTAACACACACCCCGGTCACTTTATTATGTACACCTCAAAAGTACGGAGTTGGACCCCCTTATTCCTTATTCCTTATTCCATATTGACATGATAGCATCACACAGTTGCTGCAGATTTGTCGGCTCTACATCCATGAAGTGAATCTCCCATTTCACCACATCCCAAAGGTGCTCTAGTCTACTGGATTGAGATCTGGAGACTGTGGAAGCCATTTGAGCATAGTGAATTCATCATCATGTTTAAGAAACCAGTTTGTGATGTTTTGAGCTTTGGGCCCCTTTGTTCCAACAAGATAACGTGACATCTCACAAAGTGTGCCAAGAAAATATACCCCACACCATTACACCACCACGGATCCATGCTTTCATGTTGTTTACGCCAAATTCTGACCCTGCCATTGGAGTTGCAGCAGAAATCTATACTGATCAGAGCAGGCAACGTTTTTCCAATCTTCTATTGTCCAACTTTGGTGAGCCAGTGCGACTGTAGCTTCAGTGTCCTGTTCTTAGCTGACAGGAGTGTCACCGGTGTGCCTTCTGCTGCTGTAAGTCATCTGCATCAAAGTATGACACGTTATGCATTCAAGAGAGATGCTCTTCTGCAGACCTCAGTTGTAATGAATGGTTATTTGAGTTACTGTTGCCTTTCTATCAGCTCAAACCAGTCCGATCATTCTTCTCTGAACTCTGGCATCAACAAGGCATTTTCACCGCTCACTGGATATTTACTCTTGTTCGGACCATTCTCTGTAAACCCTAGAGATGGTTGTGTGTGAAAATCCCAATAGATCAGCAGTTTCTGAAATACTCAGACCAGCCCGCCTGGCACCAACAACCATGCCACATTCAACGCCACTTAAATCACCTTTCTTCCCCACTCTGATGTCTAAATGCATTGAGTTGCTGTCGTGTGATTTGCTGATTAGATACTTGCATTAACAACCAGCTGAAACAGGTGTACCTAATTAAGTGTACTTGTATACATTTTATTAGATATATAATACAATTTTCACAACTTTCCCAAGTGCATGATTTTTTTTAAATGTCCATAAATGGAACAGTGTAGTATAAGCCTAGTATAAGGAAAGACATGGTGAGGCAAAGCAGCAATGCAAAAAAATAACAACAGGTAGTGTATAAAGAGTACACAGTAACATAAATATTAGGTTATAAAGGTTTGGCCAGGTTAAAGTGTGAAAAAGAGATTGGCTACCTGTCAGCTCGAGCCAGGTGGCTAAGAAATAAAGAGGGATGAAGAGAGAGAAAATAAGCAACAGACTTAGTGAGGTCTACAATATAGAAAGAAGATCCATATAAGAATAAATGAGTAAACTCTATATAATATGAACCTGACACGGAGTTGGCAAAGAGGTAAATGCTAAAGAATATCAAGAATACTGATCCCGTCATCTACTTGAAGAACAAGAAAGAAAAAAAAGAATGATAAAGGCTGCTTGTCTACCTGCGGGCGAAGGGGAAGTTGAGAGAGCAAACAGCAGTGGACACATTTCGTGGGCTGTCCAGAGGGCTGCTGGCAGCTGGAAGGGGAACAAGAGGAAATTTCAACAGAGCACACAGTGTTACGTAAGCTACAGGATTTTAATGGACGTCAGATGACTTCAGATGTTTAAAAAACATTTAGGACATTTATCTTCTTTTGTAACATGTGTCTGGTTCACTGTATGGAGCTTTAAGTTGATGCGTGTAATTTTTTCAACGTTTTGAAATATTTGCTCCAGCTTAATATGCAGAGAGAACTATAAGTCGTCCCCCCCAAAAAGTTTAGACACAGTAGTGCAATCAAAACTCTTTGTTTGAAGAGCCAGATATGGCAAAATTGACTCCACCAATGACAAATGTTTTTGGACAGGACTACATGTTTGTCTGTGTTAAGAGAAACCAGACTGAAAAAAAGCCATTGTTTGTGCAATCCTGGCCAAAATTACACAAAGATGTAACATTAAAAATAGTTGGTTAACAATACTTAATGACTTAAAGTTAAATGTTAGTCAGCTGATTTGTGAGCAGATCATTCAGCAAATCGTTCAGTTGAATTAGGAACCAATCATTTAGTTGAATCAGGAACCAATTGTTCAATTGAATTAGGAACCAAGCATTCAGTTGATTTGTGATCCAATCATTCAGTTGATTTGAGATTCTGTTACTGATCCAGTTCTCGAATTTAAGTCACTTAACTAAATTATCTGGTCATTGTGGGGGAAGATTATTAGAGGAAAACTTAAAATTTTGTTCTTTCCCTTACACAAAGCTATCATCAATACTTGAAATACGGTGCAAATTTCATAAGAACTGATTTTTGGAGTTGATAGACAAGGTAACTAACAAACTGCTGCTGTGTAGAAATAATATGCTGTTGGGTTCTGCAGAACAAAATAACAACATACAGGATCTGATTTTTCACATTTACATTTTTTGGGTGAACTATCCCTTTAACTAAAAGTAAACCCCTCACCCTTCGGGATAGTAAAAGACATGAGGGTGAAGGAGTGTACAGGCTTGTGTTACTCCAGCCACATGAACCACTCAATGGTGACAGCCCAGCTCAATGTCAGCTTTCCTAGTGCGAGTGTCATGTGTCGGCGAGTGTTACCTGTGTGGGCTGACAGAGGAGAAAGAGGGCGGGTGGGCGATGGTGTTCCAACACCAAGGCTCTTTCTATTACTGCTGCGACAGCTGCAACACACAGACAAGAGGAGAACGGGATTATTAAAAATCTTTCATCATAATCCAACCCAGCTTTGATGGCCAACGGCAAAGTTAACAAAAGAAAGTGACAAAGGATTTAATGAACAGCACGCCCCCAAATAGTTACAAAAATGTTGCTTTTCTTGTGTTTAAGATTACATCTATAAGTAATGCTGCAACATCTGCACACTCTGGACATCAGAGGTGGTGTCCTTCAACACAGCTGTCATTTGCAGAAGACTCAAGCTGTGCATGTGATGTGTCACTTTCTCTCCCAACAGCTCTTGCAGTCATGCATTGCACCTTCATTTCGAGCTAGTCTGCAGCTACAGAGGTCTATTAATGCATATACATATATGCCACCATCGATAGCTCGAAATAAAGGTTTAGATAAGCCAAGCCAACAGTTTTCATAGTCCTTGCTCTAGTATTATAGTGCGTCATACTTGATTAGACACGCTACTACGACGCACACTGTTTTGATAGACAACAACAGCATTATGATTACATACATCGACCAAGAAACGCCCAAAAGTTGTGCAAGTTCAAAGCTTTCCAATGTGTCATCTCGTCTAATGTTACATGTTACCTTTTGGATCGCTTGAGCATCGCGCCCGAAACAAAATGAGCTTTGCTGCTACCAGGCAACGCGCTCCAGGAACTTGGATCAGACATAATCGCACACGATCAGAGTGTCAACCGTCCAAGGAACACCGAGCAACAGAACCCGAAAGAAGAGTCCAACTCTTGACTGTATCATGTCGTACGGGAGACTGCGCCTGCCTCGCTGCGGTTCATCTCTGTTCTTTGTGTGGCACGCTGCTGTTTGCCTGCCTGGACTCGCCGTGCAACTTCGTAAAAGTTTAACGTTAGACCTTCACATTCTGTTGAAAGCACCTTCCGATATCGTCTAGAGCTAGCAGCAAGTTAATTAATTACTTTCCAATGCGACTTGCATCGGATAACATGAACGAGCCCATGTTTGAGAGTAAGATGCAGAGTTGAGGTTGTTTCTCTGGTGTTGATTGATTGCCGGGTGATACGCTTGGGATGTACCATCTCGCTGCGAAGAGGGGGAGAGGAGTCTAAGCCGAGGCTTTGAATAAAACGTCTCTGTTTTGACTGACTAACCCTTTTGTTATTTGTCGAAAAAAATATTTAGTTTCCACCTTCTAAATATATATTTTACACGTTTAATGAATAAGATAGAAGAGTGAATCTGAAAGATGGTTTGACCTAACGTAAACGTTTCACCAGTAACGTTAAATCCTCACGTGAGAGCTGGTCAAAATAAATAGAGCATCAAATAATATACAATTCATTACACATTTTAGGTAATATAATCTGAGGGTTCGTGAGCGAAACTTCAGGAGGTTAGTGAGTTTAATGAAAAGCTAGTAATTAAATAAATAATTTAAAATACATAGGCCTAATAAATAAATAAAAAAGTAAAGCTTGAAAGACAAAAGCCTTCCAAAGACAAATGAAGTAACTTCAAATATTCAAATAATAATTTATGTTGTTGACAGGAGTTGATTCAATATGAAATGTTGAGAAAACACTCATTAAAGGTAAAAATATTTTTGTAAATCCATTGGTCAAATGCTTTGTGGCCTCTCCATTTTCCATGTAGACTTAACTTTAGCCACCTGACTAGTGGCTGGGGTCTCTGTGTACAATTTCACAAAACTAGAAGACTTTCTGAACGTATATAAGCGATATGCTTTTTTTAAGAAAGGAAAATTGAAAACATGAAAAAAAAAAAGAATTAGGGAGAATCAATAAATTATGAATGATTTACTGCCATTGTGTGAATAATATAATCATGTATTGTAATCAATAAAAAGTAACTAGTCTAACTACGAAGATTTTAAAGTGTAATTTAATCTAATTACAAGTACTTTTTTGGAATCTGATTATGTAACACATTTAACAGGTTTAAATAAAAGCTTTTTGTTTATCATTGTTTTTATTTTGTCATAGAAATCTTCTAAATATATCATTTTTGATGTTAAGATAGCTAATTTAAGCATGTTTTCCATTGACGTCAAATCTTCACGTGAGAGCTAGTCAAAATAGACCATCAAATAGACTATATAATGTATATATGATTTTTAAAAATATGAATATAAATAAAAATATATAGACTATTATAACAAAAAATTGTATTATTATTTTGACAAGCTATAGTTTTGTATAAACCATTTTATATGATGAAAAATTATGTACACACCTGTATAGGCGTCAAGCCTGTTCCATATATCATGTCATACAATTTTTTGGTTTGTTTTTACATGTGATTTCGAATTATAATTAAATAATACTCTCATACTACATAATATCGTCTTACTAAATGGGATTTTAAAAAGGAGATACATAGTATCAATATCAGCTAGTAGTCAGTCATGCGGGTGCAATGTGAATGGGCAAAACACGTTTGGGGCTTTTGGTGTCCATATTAATCATACACATATTACACGAGCTTTACATATAGATATGAGTATAAAAAAGTCAATAAGATGTGTTAGTCATGCTGACTAACTGGAGACAGTTCTGCCTCTCTGCAGGACCGGCGCAGGTTTATGTAATGTTTTTGGCTTGTGAATCGGCTGTCTTACCTCCAGGGATGAAGGGATTGTAAAGGACTGCAGGGGCTGCCTGGACTGCATGGACTCAGGATGATGGGGCTCTGGCTGGGTGACAAACTGAAAAGCAAGACACGTTTACATGCATTAGCGCTCTGACTAAGTGCATGTAGACTGTATTTCTGTTGGTGTTCGTGCTCTGGGCAAATTAAAGTGCTTAAGGGTAAGGGATTAATTAAGTGGAATCATGGTGCTGTAAAACATTACACATGAAATAAAAGAATGCACAAATGAATGAATGAGATATGAACAGGGACTTTGAAAAGGGCCATGTTGAAGCTGCTGTTAGTGATTCTTTAACATTATGCATTAAGTTTTCGGTTATGAAAACAACAACGCATTTCATAAAAAACACAGTACAAAACAAAATTGTAAATCTATTGTTAGGGCTGTGCAACTATTAATAAGTTTCTGTTTACAAATGTGTGTGTACTGTGCATAATTATTTATGTAGATATAAATACACACACATGCTTGCATATATTTAAGAAATATTTGCATACTGTATAGATATGTATATATAATTTATAATTATACAGTTATTATAAATAATTATACAGTACACACACATATATTATGTAAACAAGCTTTTATTTTGGATGCAATTAATCGCGATTATTTGTTGCGAAAAGCTAAATATTCAGCATCATTACTCCAGTCTTCAGTGTGATCCTTCAGAAATATGCTGATTTGGTGCTCCTAAAACATGTCTTATTATTGTCTTTTTTAAAAGCTGTTTTTGATATAAGAACATTTTATTTATATTAGAAATCTTTTGCAACATTAAATGTCTTTACTCTCACTTTTGATCAATTTAATATGTCCTTGCTGAATTAAAGTATTAATTCGTACAAATCCCAAACGTTTTGAAAGGTAGTGTAGCCTATCACTCAAATATGTGTCCTGAGAATCACATTTGTCTTTGTGACAGGTTTTGTAAACAGTAAAAGAGAAATCTGAGCGTGGCCTGCTCTTTTTTTAGCCAATCAGTAACCTTGGAAGTTCTTCTGTGTGCTGACATGTCTTTGGGGGTCTGGTTTCGGACAGAGGGCGTGTGGATGAATAGATGAAAACAGTTGAAAACAGTGTCGTTTAAACGACCCCTAAAATAGACTAAGGGGCCATTTACAGAACACCGTTTTCAACTAAAAACAGGACATTTTTTAATGCGTTTTGGCCATTCATTTACACGAAAGTGCACGTTTTTAAGACACTACCATTATCGTCTCCGTCTGCAAGACTGGAAAAACTGGTTGAAGAGATAGACCTGACCACTGGTCTATGAGACAAAGGACCTTGCTGCAAATTAACATTTGACTTCCCCCTCTTTTTATGCATTTTGGCCATCCATTTATATGTCAATGGCGTTTTGGGGCCTGATTATGCAAACTTTTGAAAAAAGGGTTTCAAAGTTTTCGAAAACGATACCATTATTGTCTCCGTGTAAACTACAAAATCGTGAATTTTTGATAATGGTGAGGTCATGTCCATGTGTATTACAAAGTAACATCGCCACCTACTGGCCTGGCAGTAGAATACAGCGTTTTTATTTGTTTTTGCGGATTTGTGTGAACGGGATCGTTTTGACAACATTGTCGCCTGTACATGAAAAACGCAAAAAGTTTTCAGTTTTTATCATTTGGTGTAAAAATCGTTGTACCCATACTCGTACCAGTAGTCTGACAAATGTTAGATGTCAAACATCACTTACAGCATCTTTAAATAATGAATTATTTCCACAAGCAGCAGTTATCCGGATGGAAAATGTCAGGCAATGAGATGGAATGCATCATGTATGATGAACATACATGCCACAGGATTGATGTAATCAGAGATCTGACAGCATATGAGGTGGATTATTTATAGGGCTCTATAAAAGCATATCATCTTAAATGTCCACTGTTTTTGTCAACAGTTTTCAGTCTGGTCCTGCAGGCGGCAGGTGTTTTCCAGTGATAAAGTTCAGTAAATTACTTTAATGAGTGACCTTCAAAGTCATTTACTGTTTACTGCCACCATGAATTTCAGTTCCACAAAATGCATTAGTGACATAAAGATAAAGCCATTAACAACAGGAAGCACAATTTCTCATGTTTCCTTCATGCCATTCAATGTTGCCATCAGCTTAGTAGACCATAACATATTCAGGCTAACCCGACAGGTATTTACACGTCAGACTGAATGGAGCAAATCAAAATAGACATGAGGCATGTTGTTAGCAGAAGCCAGTTTACAAAGGTATTGATTAGTGTGACCTTGATGAGGGTAATGTGCTGTTTTAGTACTGGCCGTTCTAAAATATTCCCTGAAGTGCTCCGGTCAAACTTTGATGAACTTTGGTCTGTATAACAAATGAGTATTTTGGAGATCTAAAAGCTAACTGGAACGTTAAATATGTGTGACTGTACAAATAGGGCTGCCACCGTCTGGCAGTTTGTATTCTCACCGCAACAGATAGCAACGAGCGCTGTGGAAGTGTGAAGATGTTGTCATGGTGAAGAGAGAAAACTGGAGACGACCCAACTGTGAATACTACCCCCCTGCGCTCAACAATCTGATGTTATGCCGCTTTCAACCGTTCTCTGTTCCATTTGCCTTCAGAATACGCAGCGTTCGATAAAGCACACAATTCAAACAGCTTTGTTTCTTCTTACAGATCTGCTGCAGTGCTTTTGGAACCCAAAGCAGAAAATCCCAACAAATCAGCAGTAATCCTCAATCATATTTGGTTACGCTTTTGCTGAAGGAAGGCTCCGGATGTGGGCTCCTACACACTGGGATTGAAACTGCAGTGGGTTGTGGGGTCGGCTATATTCACTCCAAGCCCAGAGTGGGAGGACAGGGTTGGAAAGCTGCAGTGATCATGTTGAAGGCAGGCAGAAGCAAGTGTCAGAAAAGCAGAAAAACATTGCGAGAACGATACAGATGCGATAAGGAGAGTGTCAGAACACTCAAGACTTGTGTTCTCACTTAAAAGCTCAATCATAGTAAGATCCTGAACGTGTGATTATAGAGTTCAATATAGAAAGCACATCTGCAACCCTCTAATAAACGTGATGTGGAATGATTCCAATGAAAAGTCACTGTAGTGAAGACAATTCCATATAATGTGACTAGTAGGCAATGGCAATGTACAATATTGTTAAATTTACTGTAAAAACCGTGGTTTCTAAAAATGATTAATTCAAATACGGTAACAAGTGGGCCTATATAGGCCGTCAATACTTGTATAGAGAGTGCACAGTGCCATACATACAAACATCATTAGGATAATGCAATAAACATTAACTAAACAACATACAATGTAACCACTCTAAAAAAAATTAAGAAATATATAAGAAAAAAAAATACGACTAGATGTGAAGCATTATGCATCACATTTTTTACTGTTTTTCCAGCCCAATCTCATGAAAGTGCGTTTCTATACCACAAATTTTATTTCTTTCAAGCAATTTATTCAAAAAAATATATTTTTTGCGTGCATATGATACTCAGTTTTCGCCTGCATGCACTTTATGCCGTGTATTGCACATGCACTCCGCTCCCCTAATCCTAACCCAGGGGCACGAGAAATTTTGTGGTAAAGATACACACTTTCATGAGATCATGTTGGGTTTTCACTGTAAATTGTAAGGTGACTTGCATTTTTTCTTAATTTCTTTTTACTGTAAAAGTATTATATATATATAATATATTCTGTATATATATATATATATGTGTGTGTGTGTGTGTGTGTGTGTGTGTGTTGTGTATACGTATATACATTGTCATTTTATACAGTCATTTAGAGATATACGTCGATAAACATACATTTTAAAGTATTTTACTGTAAAGTTACATAATGTGCAATAGGCTGTATTATAACTTTTCTTTTGTGAAGATATTACAGTAAATTAACTACAGTTTTACTTTAAAGTTTAAATTCCAACAGTGTACAAACATAAAGCTGAAGAAGCCATGAACAAATAAACATAGGTTGTTGTTAATCACACAGAACATTTAACTTACAGACTTTTAGGTCTAAAAACACAATCCTTTCTATGTGTGGTTGATAGGCTACTGCGCATGAAACAAAAGGAAATGTTTGTCGCTAAAAAACAAACAACAAACATTTAATCCATAATGGAGTATTTTAACCTTTAATATAAACACATTTGTCGCTTATTAATGTTGAAGCGTAGTGTGTCCCATATATTTTAGCGCAGTATTTTCTTCCGTACAGCAAACACTAAATGACATCGCGCGTCACAGATACTTCGCTACTTGTACTTGACTGTTTAATTTATATCTAACATTAAAAAAACACACCGAAATCGAAGAGAAATGAATAAACGTTTGATTTTTGTAAAATGTCGCTGGTGTGACCGTCTCTCACACCAGTTCCGAGGGGGTTTCCCCCATCGCGAGTAAATAATTCATCAACATTTGAATAACGAAAAGAAATATTTGAGCTTACTCTAAAGTGAGGGAGGGAATTTTCAGCTTGTCTCTCCTCTTCATCTTTAAGAAGCCCTTGAAGCACGACCAGGTGAAAATAACCCTTGTCTCAGATCTCACGCGAGACCACACAAAGTGTCCACTGTTTACACATCGTCGTTTAACATCTGCCAAACGAACGCGTGAGGTTTTCTGTTGCACTAGTGCAGATACTCCATGAAAATAGATTCACAAGGAACACTTTTAGTTGATGTCATGCTTAAAGCGAAAGTGACTCTGGTAAGCAGAGAGCGAGTGAGAGATGATTGAGATTGAATGGTGCGGTCACATCTCCCATGTGATTGCATGCTCAGAGAGGAGGTGTGTTTCAAAAACGTGCATCAACACACAGGTGGGAAAAAACAACAACACTAAAACCCCCTAAACAGATTTTTTGATAGCTTTATTAGTTTCATGGCATTAGGGCAGCTTTTGACCAAGTCGGCAAGCTTTTGGCAAGGCGTTTTACATTCTTTAAAACTAACTTGTAGCCTATCAAATTTGTTTTATTCTATTTTTATAGTAAGTGATCTGTTAGTATCTTTTCAATTAGTTATACAAAAAGCCTACACTTATTTGCTACACCACTCAGTATTATCCTAACACTGCTGATTTCTCCAATTTCATTTTCTGTGTCCAAAATTGCATAGGCTAGCCTACTCTCTTGAGTAGACTACAGGTAGACCTACTTAAGTAGTTACTTCACGACTGCTAAAAAAAAGTATTTTCTATAATATGAGTGCGTGGTATGAATGTAATCCGGACATATACTACCATGCTGTCATAATCATGTGACCTACCAACTACGTCGCTTCACTGCCATTCACAAATCCTCTCCCGTGACCTCATGGGATAGTAAAGTGTCCATTGAATGCGCACTCAGAATCTCACCAGAAGAAGTAGGTCACCCGAGTTCTTTTTGCAACTCAAGTTAATTGGGAAACTTCATTTGTCACAATACTGTTTTACGCCTACTAAATTTGCGATTTCAGATGCAGCTTAGGCCTATGCATACAAAAATGTATACCTATTTATACCTACGGTAAACTATTTCAGTGACTCGTTACAGGCATTTGTTCCAATAGACCCATCCGAGTCACGGCACCAACGTAACCCTGTCCTACTTGCTCCGCTAAAACCGGCGTCTCTGGCATGGGAGGTGGTTGCGCTAACAAGGACGCTAAAGTCATAGCGTCAGTCACTAGTGCACATCTTGAAGCCAGGGGGGAGTGACGTTTACTCGCACAGCTCCTTCTAGCTGGTCTCCTATAACACTCACCCCCGTAAACCTCAACCCCATCCAGGTCACGGCAATGTAACCCCTCCAGTACACTGGAGGTGGGTGCGCCAATATGACTGCAGTCAGGGCCGTCGCCAGAACATCTAGAATGGGGGGGGGGGGGGGGGGGGGCATTTCATTTTCATGGGGGGGGCACACTTTTTTATGATCTACAAAACAGACAGTTACCAAAACAATAACATCCCATATTTAGCCTAATATAACTGAAATAGACCACATTCTATATTAAAACAACACCAAAACACAAAAGATGAAGTTTCTGATCATAGGCGGAGGGTGAACAACACCATGAGGATTTTATGCGCTTCCCCTTTAAAGCGTTTACAAGGCAATATGCAGGATTTGGCATGGCAGAAAACTCGCAAAGAGCACTCATTTTATTATCATTCAAACATGTTTTTTATACAATTTTTATACATAATTATACAATTCATCACGATCTCACAAAGGCTATCAGTAAAGCTGATGCACAATAATGTCTTATTTACAAAGCCTAACTGCTTATTATAATGAGAAGATATGTGTGCGCGTAGAACTAATCCACTCACCACTAAAAACACTGAGTTTCGCAAATATTCTTCTATTACGGAGAAAACTGATCCTAGACCAGCATTTATGGACAGCTTTTCCCTCTAAAAGCAATCAGAAGCATGAAAGCATTGTTTTCGCCACGGAATACAAAAAAAAACATAATTGCGCCTTTAAACTCAAAATTCTGGCATAGATTTCTCACAAAAACGAGTTTATCTCACAATTTTGACTTTATAACTTTTTTTTGTTTTTAACGTGGAAACAGTAGGCTATTTTTAGCAGGCAAATGAATATGAACATTCAACAAGCCCATGGCCAGGGGAAGTTAAGCCTTGCACAGAGCCTTACACATGCTTCGACTAATTTCCGATTCATATTTCTGAAGACAATGCGTTATTTAAAGTTACAGAGATTAGTGCTCCTGTGAGCTAAATGCTGCTGAAGACGTTTCGTTATGGAATACGTGAATACGTTATTTTGCTCTCAATAGCAAGTTTACTGAATGACCATATGATTAGGGGGGCACGTTGTGTCATCTGGGGGGGCACTGCCCCTAAATGAATGAATGATTACAGTTTTCATGGCGAGGGCAGCTCTTGACCAATCAGCAGATTGCATTGGCTGCTGGCTGCACAAGCAGGAGTGCAGACGTGCATTTTGCACAGAGGTGCAAACCAGAAGTACTGCTTCCTGATTACATGTTGACATCAATGCAATGAGCTAACTCTACGCATGCACATCCTTGTAAACAGTTTAAATCCTCTGACAAATAAGTAATAGAAGTAAGTAAGAGTTCCAATATGCACTTAGCTTTGATATTACATCAAGAGAAATTATGGTAAATATTTTGAGGCTTTCCTTTCTGCTCTCTTTCTCTTTGTGTTGAGGACTTGGAACACCGCAAAATAAGAGAGAGCTGAGGTCTCTCAGTTACCATGGAGATGAGGACCTACCTTCTCCTCTCCCTCTCTTTTTTGCTGATTATAAATCGGTGATAAACAAAAGTGAACTCAGCTAACACAGAGAATGACTAACTGTAACAACTTATTACTTATTAAAATATATCAGTGGTGGTACAATACTGCAACAGTGGAATAGGCTATGAGTAATTGCAGCATGACCACAGATTCTTATGCATGCATCATCATTCATGCTTTATATATTAATGGGATCTTGACAAATCCTATGATGAAAGGAAAACGTTTTAGCTACTCAACACAAGTATTAAATGTGAATCATTTCACTGTTATGTTTTTATTTTTTGCTTGAAACAACAGAAAAATTACATTGTGAGTGTCTAAAATACTTTTAGCTGGTTAACCTATTACATTCAGCAGGGGTTAAAAGTTTTTATTTTTATAAAGGTAGATATAGAAATTGTTATGATCAATACACATTTTGAACACGAGATGGCGACATATGTCAGAGTCAGAGAAATCTTATTGACCATTTTTCCTCATCTTATTCAGTAATTAAGACCAAATGTAGCCTACGTTATTTTAAATAAAATAAATCAATATTTATTTAATATTTTTTATTAAGTTTAAGTTGATTAAGCATTTTCAGCAATGTGCCTAAATATACATAAACAGGAATTTAATACATCAATACTAGCAACTTTTGAGATTGTTTTATTTTACAAAAAAAAAAAAAAGGTTATAGACTTTTCCCCCACAGAAAGTGTGATGTAAATTTCCAGGATAATGTAAACAAAATAAACAAAAAGCATTGTACATTGTGTTTAAAATATTTTAACACACCACTACAGGAAATAGAGATGAACCTAGGAGGGGGCATTTAATGCAAAACTGGATGACAATGCAGTTGAGGATGCAGGTACGTATAGGCAGTGCACACAGTTTTTAAATGTAAACATGAATGTAGAGATACTCTGTGGAACAGTTTTGTGAGAGCATATAAACAGGTACATAATTATTACAAATACAAAAGTCACATGTAAGCAAACACATGTAAATCCTTCTGGCACAAAACATGAGAAGGTGAGTATGTAATCCTTCAACACTAATGCTAACACAAACAAGGCCAGACAATGGGTGCATCTCAATCAGATCCCTAGTTCAGTAGTCAGGGCACTGATCAGGGAGTCGGCCATTTTAAAGGCTGTCTCAATTGCAAAATCAATCCATTGCTCTCCAGGCCAGGCAAGGGGAGTGAGGTTCACACGCACAGCTCTTACTGGCCTACGTCCGTTACACTCACCCCCCTAAACCTCACTCCCACCTGGGTCAAGGCACCAAATGTAATCAGTCCTAATCGATTCGAACCGGGGTCTCCGATGTGAGAAAAATCCCACAATGCACCGCAAAAAAAAAACAGGGAGCATCGACGCTCGCTGTGCTCCCTTACCAGAAATTACGTCATTACTGAATCATGAAACATATAATGCATGAGCCAACTCAATGACATGCGATAGAAGATTTGAAAAGAAAACACTTTTTAAAATATATGTCAGAATAAACACATCGCAAGACAGTACCTTAGTACCTGGATTCAAATGCGATATAGGCCTACTGATTCATGAGCTAGCTGATTGATGCATCCAATGACTGTGGCTGCATCCGAAATCGCATTGGTCTACTTCCTTATAATGTTGGCGAAAAACAGCATGGGACAAAATGAATATATCAGAATAAACAGCACTCATAAAAAAGTATAAGCAAAAACAACCCGCACGTCCTACTACTTCCGGCGAGATTCTGAGTGTGCATTCGATTGACACTTTACTATCCCATGAGGCCATGGGAGAGAATTTATGAATGGCAGTGAAGTGACATAACTGAGCTGGTAGGTCACAGGATAATGACAACATGTAGAATAGTCCGTCCAGATTACATTCATACTAACATTCATACTATATAGAACGTACTGACCGTTTAGCAGTCGTGAAGTGATTACTTAAGTACCTAAGAGAGAGAACTAGTGAGCATGTGACAAGTATGGTTGCATTGTTTTTCTGGGAATTTGAGATTTACTTTAATTAATTTGATTACTCAAATGAATTTTCTCGTAGTTAATATAATAATAATCGCAGTGCATGATGGGAACCTTCACTTACTGTGAAAGTCAAACAAGTAGTAGCCAGGAACATACAGACATTTTTTTTGTGTATTTTTATTTATTTATTTTTGTTGTATAGGGATTTTTTTTACAAGTGAATCACTCTTTTGACATTTGAACAAGAGTCAACGTCAGAGGAAATGGATTTCACCATTTCCAGGAAACCTTTCAGTGACCTTTTTTTTTTTTAAAGTGCAGTCATCATCATAAACAAGACATAAAAAGCATGGTTTTGTGATCTTACTTTTAATCTAAATTTGCACAAGTTCTAAAAGAACCTTAGTGAAGTTGGAAAGTTCTCTCAGACAAACACTTAATGTACAACCACTGCTACAGTTACTATTAATAACTTAAGGAAGCAACTTATCACTGTAATACTGGCCGCATGCAGAGTGCGGTTAAATTGAAGCCTTCCTATTCACCTCACCCACAAACACACCTATAAAGAAGTGAAACTAAATTGCACTAATCACTTGACAGAAACCAGCATAGATGACCGAGAACTGACACTAAAACACATAAATACATCAGTCTTCAGAAACATAAAGACAGACTAAGCAAAGATCTCAGAGAACAGACAACAAAACATTTAGGTTTAATAGTTGGCATGATGCATTATGAGGCATCATTCAAAGTTTTTGCCATGGTCTGACTCAAGTGTAAAGTATTGACATTGTTAAATTCTAAGTTCATGAAAAGTTTTCAAGCATTTGTGTGTTAAGGAAAATGGAGCGTGCTACAAATGAAATGAGGATGTAAAAATGGAGTCAGTTTCAGGAGTCAAATCCTGATTACTCTAAAGCACCACTTTACTTAAAGCCACCCACGTCGGGTTAATGATGACTTTGTTGGAAAGCGATCTCAATAGGTTTGTGCAATTAGGTTTATGATTTAATCTGTAAACAGAACCCATGTAGCATCGCCATCTCGAAATGTTCACGTTTGAAAGTGAAGGTAAAAAACGGGTGTAGCAGGCAACCAAACCTGCTTCTTCTCATGAAGTGAGATGAGCTTCCCCTGCTGCTCACGTGTTGTGGGTTGTGGTGATGCAGTACTTTGCACCTCATTCTGCCCCAGAAATACACATGAGTAGTGCATTCATATCAGCCTAATCTATCATGTGTCTAGTCCAGATGACTTCCAACCCAACGATTGTTAATGTGGACTCTGGGTACAAAGATCGCATTGAACTGCCTGTGTATTCGCCATGTCTTATGAGTGAGGACCTTTCCGAACACAAGAAGCGATGGGGATGAGAGTGGCTGTGCTGTTGCTTGTTGTTTCTGTCAGTCTGACTGAAGGTATGTTTGCTGATGTTATCAGTGCGAACGGCACATATAGGCTACATCACCGCAGAGGAAGATGATATTGAGATTAGCTTGATATACTTTACGGAAGTAGCGATATAGATTTCAGATGATTATAATGGTGTGTAGATTTTATCAGAGCTGTAACCCAGTCGCCATTTGGCTAAACCACCATTAAACAACTATAAAACCACAGGGTGTAAACAAATTCAAGAAACTGCTCTTTTATGTGTTACTATAACATCAATCTGATTTAAAAAGCCAAATACTTTGTATGTAGTCAAATGTTTGTGATAATCACAATTTCAAGAGGACTCTGTCTCTTGCTCTCACCAAGCCTGCATTTCATCAAACATACAGTAAAAACAGTAGTATTGTGAAATATTACAATTTAAAATAAAGTGTTCCTGTCATGGTAAAACTGAATATTCAGCATCATTACTCCAGTTTTCAGTGTCACATGATCCTTCAAAAATCATTCTAATATGCTGATTTGGTGCAAATTATGATCAATTGTTATTGGTGATTGTATTAATAATGTTAAAAAGGGTTTTTTGCTGCTTAATATTTATGTGAAAACAGTGATTTTATTTTTCGGGATTTTGATCTATAGAAAATTTAAAAGAACAACATTTATTTGAAATAGAAATCTTTTGTAACATTGTAAAAGCCTTTACTTTCACTCATGATCTATTTAATGCATTGTTGACTCATTTTTACTTCCTTTAAAAAAAATAATTACCCCAAACGTTTAAATACAGTGTATCATGGTTTTCACAAAAATATTAGGCAGCAAAAACTCTTTCTTAACATTGATAATAATATAAATGTTTCTTGAGCACCAAATCAGCATTTTAGAATCTCTGAAGGATCATGTGACACTAAAAGAGTGTCATGTGACACTTTTGCTGTCACACGATTAAATTACATTTTTAAAAACAAAATAGACAAAAAAATTAAAATAGAAAACAATTCGTTTCAATTTTAATAGTATTTCACAATATTACTGTTGTGACTCGAAACTTATTTGCTGGGATCAGGTGAGTTACAACAGTCAAACCATGATGTTTTTTCCATTATGTAAATGTTCTTAAAGCAGCAGGATGTATACCTACAACTAGTCCGTGGTGTTACAAAAATTCAACTATGCCAGCAGAGGACTTTATGTGTAAATGGGATAAGAGAAACAAGGAGAATCAGACACACACTCTTTTTATATGGTGAGTTCAACCAACACATTAAAAAGTAGTAACATGAGCAAATCTCATAGTCTTTAAAGTTACGAAACATAGTAAGCCTCAGAGTTAAAGAATGTGCCACATATTGTGAAACAAATCAGTAGTGGGGAGACCAGGGGCAAGTTGTCAAACTTTATACTCCAGAGAATATTTCTTAGGGTGAGATTTATTTTGAAAGTTAAAGGGTTAGTTCACCCAAAAAGAAAATATGGCCATCAAGAACTCATCCTCACGTCGTTCCAAACCCGTAAGACTTATCTTCATCTTCAAAACACAAAAATGAAGATATTTGAAATGGAGAGATTTCTGACCCTCCATTGAATTAATTTACTATAGTACATATTTACCTATTTGTCGCTTAAAAAAGTTCATAAAGAGATTATAAAACTAAACCATATGAATCGAGCGGTTAAGTCAACATTTTCTGAAGAGACTCGATTGCTTTATATGATGAACAGATTAAATTGAGTTGCCACAATGTCTTTATTATTGCAACACTATGCTAAATAACAGATACACACAGGCTTTATTATGTATGTCAGTCTGCATGAATCTAACTCTCAATTCCTGGTGTGCACAGGGACAGTGAAAAGAAAAGTTGTATTATGTGTGCAAACTCTGGCGTTCATTCAGAGAAATATATTCTCTTGGAGGAACTAATCACAACAAGAAAGATGGACATATGGGTACAAACACAAGTGGGCAATCTCACCTGCAATTCTAGCAAAATCTCAGTCATCCTTGACTGCTTGGGTAAGAACCAGTCCAAGAGTATATGGTAACATGGTATATTATATTCCATTATCGTTTAAATTTGTATTATAATTAATTCATAAATTATTTTAATTATACTTACATTATTATAACTTGAATTGTAAATAAGTATTATTAATAATTAATATTATCAGCATAACATTTTGCATGGCATGTCGCCCCTAACGTGTCACTCATGTTGTCAACAGTCAAATACAGTGCACCTCAGATTACCAGTATGAAAAGGTCAGCTGGAATCCTGTATCTCAAACTGAACAAACCGAAGGATAAAAAAAGGGTTAAATACGAGATCAGATGGAGGGAGAGAGGCTCCGAATGGCGGAATGTAAGACATTTTAGAAAATCTGATATTTTCATATCCTGAAGTGAATCTGTTATTTTGTTAACATGATGTGTTCTGCAATTATAGGAGACATTTGAAACTGAGGACAGCCCTATCCAAGGTTAGACTCCTTATTCTACCAATACAAATTATACATGTGCAGAAATAAGGTCATCTGAATGATACATTGATTTGTCCTTGTATAAAAAAATTAAAAAAAGAGGGGGGGGGGGGGTGGTTGCCATACATCTCCAGCCATCGTGACCGAGCCACAGAGGTCAATCCTACATGTCCCAGTGAGCTATCTGCTCCGCCATGGGCCACCTGCACCGCCATGGCCCCCTGAGCTGCCCATCCTGCCGGCACCGCATTTAAGCTAGGGATGTACCGAACCGTTTTTTTGTATCTTTTCGGCGGATTTTTCCGGAAGTGCACCCGCATGCACAGACTACTTTGGATTCAAAATGTAATTTGTGTGGAAGCATAGTACTGGAAATGCAGAGGTGCCTGTCTGAGGCACAGATACCAAGAAGCGAACAGCCGTTAGTGTACTGTCGAACAAATCAGAGCTGCTTTCCTGCGCTCGCTGAGGTTGCGTGAGTAACTGTCCGCGCCCTGCACTAATGTAGACCGAGAACGTTTGTTCAGCTCAGCTTCTCACGTGTTGGAAGAGAAACTAAATAGACTAACGTGACAAAGCTGAAATGCTTATTTTTGTAAAGAAGAACTTGCATGCACTTTTGAATAAGTAAAAGTAAACTTCAGTTCTGTATAGGATGATCATTTTTATTTTACCTTAAAATTACTTTGACTTAATTTGATTTAAAAAGCACCTGCTGTAGCATCTTTGTTTTACTCGTTGCACTAAACATTATATGATTTAACATTTTAGAATAATTTGTTTATTTTTGGTTTTATTTATGTACTGGTAAAGACCTTTTTCCTTTACACAGAATTTAAAAACAAAGCAAATGCTGATTAAATAGCCAAACATCTTTGTTTTACATTGTTGAATGTGTGTTCAACTATACAGTTTTTGCCTTTAATTTCACATGGTTACAGTTAATGTTTTCATTCAAGGCCAGTTTTATGTAGTTTCAAGTTCAACCCAATTTAAAAACCGCTAAATGCTGATGCTAAATGTCAGTACTGTTTGTATTGAATGTGCTTACTGCGCAATTACTGCTGTTAATTTCAGATGGTTCAGTTATTGTCTTCAAAAGCCAGTTTGGCCTGTTAAATACCAAAATAAACATCTGGTTTATGTATAGTTATATTCTTTCTTGTTTGTTGCTTAAAGAAAAAAAAAAAGAGAACCGATATAGAAATCGGCCAGTATGCTTGTAAATAAACGTTATCGGAACCAGCCATGAAAAATCCTGATCGGTGCATCACTAATTTAAACAGTCAAACCCCAGTTCACTCTGTCTAGTCTCGTTGTTCAAACCTTAACCACTTACCTGAGAGACACTTGCCTGTACGATTCACCCTTTAGTCTTCAGTTGTCTGCCTTCCCGGTCCACCATCTTCAACACTGTATCTGCAAAAGATAAGACTGTTATCCACTGCCATTCCCTCTACAAATACCCATTTCTAAATTTATCACTTGCTTCAATTGTCTACCAAACCTGCAAAGTCTGCCAAAAACAAAAACTTGTTGTTTGGATATTACCTGTGTTACATCCTTTTGTGTTATGACAGTTGATACTGTTGAATCCTTGATTCTGATTGGTTGATGAACATTCCAAGGTGTGCAATTATTTTCCAGTAAACACACAGCTAAAGTAGTTCCACAGGCCTTGACCGCATTACAACTCCATATGACTTCGCTGAGTTCAGTTATTTCAAAGTTCCTTATAGCCAAGAGCAGCAAAAGAACCAAAACCCATAAAGACATTGACCAAGCAAAGAGATATAGCAAACAATATGATAAAAATATGTTTTCCCCATGTTTTCACTATGACATTACGCTTAATTATCTATGGATAGCATGCTCTTTCTCCCTCTCTCCCATAAAAACACACAAGCAGTACAGACACACACGCGTGAAACATGAAACATGTCAGCACTGCCCTGAAACTTTATCAAATAGACTTGTTGAACTGAAAAGCTACATGACATTTCTCAGTTACGAGGTAGTAACATTGCTGTTCTTGACGCAGTTAAACTTACAGCTTAGACAATACAGAAATCAAAATACAATCAAACGCTGGATCACTCCAGCGCGCAGAGGAGAGGCATTGAGCGATCTCGCCACGAGGCGGGAGACACCCAGCTAACAGAGGAGAGAGAGCCATCATCGCCGTCGCAGTTTAAATAGCAGAAACCCAGAGGAGGTCACTCCACTACCGTGGTTCAGGGAAAACCCTTCTCACGACTCCACCTACAAACTAAGATGAACAAATCACACACAGTTCTACATGCACCCACATAACAGTACGTATATAAAACATGATACCAGAGTTTTAAATCAAACATTTTAAAAGAGAACAATACATCACGGTTGTTTAAACCAATGAGCATTAAGCTGTGTCGTCAGCTAGTCGTTTCCCATCGTGCTTTTGATCAGCAGTCGGTGGAGAGTTACTGCGGGCGACTGCAGAATCCGAGACGTGCGTCTCGCGGTCGCGAGAGTTTTTTGACATACATCAGACGACACATTTCTAACCGGCATGCATGTTGATCATGGTGATCACTGGTGATCGGTTCTGCGCAGATTTTGCTCATCTCAAACGAGTACAAGAAACAAAACCCGAACCATGACAATTCCAAACAGAGCTCATAAAAACTTTGAAACAGTTTTAATAGTGTAAAAAGTTAAACAGTAAAATGTGAGAACGTTTGTCAAAGGTGGATTTGTGTAGCACCTACTGCTCAGCAAATCCTTTCAGATTTCAGTTTTTATGCAGTCTCTGATCCTTTGAGTCTATAACAATTTGACAAATACATTGAGGGTGTTTACATGGATTCTTAAAGGTACAGCAACAAACAACGGCTCCAATGGTCATAGAAATGTTGGAAAATAGTAATGAAAAGCTAAATTAATTTTAGTTATACTAAATACATTGTTTTTGGTGTAGAACATTTAACTATTGTGTGACCCCTTTAACTGATTAGTGTCCAAAACATAACAACTGACCGAGATGAATATGTCTTTAGATTCCTACAGGCTACATCTACAGAAAGAGGTGATCTACCAGATCCAACTGAGACGGCAGGCCAAACTGCAGACACGTCTATGTAAAGATTCACTACAAACTCTCTGGAGTGACTGGAGCCCAGTGGTGGATGTTCCCTTAGGTTCGATTTCAGTATCTGTCAATGAATTTTTGTAATCAGTGAAAGTATCTGAAAATATTTGGTTAACAGATGAAACACCTTTCTGCAGAAATCCGCCGCCCACTTGTAATATGCTGGGTAGAAAAAAAATGGGCGAATGGGACCAGGCATATTAATCTCACCTGGGATGTAAGTATAAGAAGAACAGTGGACATCAGAAATGTTTCTGTTTGTTGGTGTAAGATGAATGAAATTTGATTTTACTGATGTTCCAATGTAATTTTCTTTAGGAACCATCTGCTGAAGAGTCCGTTGGGGGCGTAGAGTACAAGCTGAACATCAATGTTTGGCCTTGTGAAAAACCCAAGAGAAAGGAAAAGCTAACATTGGATCGAACTTATAAAACCTCAATAACATATTCAGAGGCCAGGATTTCCATTATTGCAACTAACAAGGTTGGAAGTTCACCTCCACTGGAGATCATCATTCCTGCTGTGAAACATCTGAGCAGTAAGTGTGCTGCAAGTGTGAACTGTGAGTGTGTTAGCTTGGGTTTTCATGTACTGTATGTGTGTGTGCTTACAGCAGGAAGCAAGTGAAAAGTGTGGTTTTTTTGGTGAAGGGGGTCCTAAAGTGTTAAGTCCTAAATTACTCATGAAACAACAATTTGAAAAACCTTGTGAAAAAAAACTGCAAAATGGAAACTAATAAGAATTTTTTAATTTTCAGATTGTGACAAGCCCTCTAATATCACGCCGAATCATCAAACCTGCTTAGAATGGTACAAGCTGGAAAATGGTGAGAGCCGAACATGTACAGTAAACAGCTCGTTTAACGAAAAATCGTTCAAGGACATTGAAAAAGGTAGAGATAAGTCGTTCATCCAATGTAGAGCACTATGTTCATGTGTCATATTAACATGTGCTGCCTATGCTAATTCGTGTCTCTGGTTTTAATTACAGGGGTGGAGAAGTTTGTACGTCATTATTACTTTCTTCACACCATGAGAAAGAAACATCTTCAAACTGTTGATATGTGTCCTTTTTACTCAGAACAGGGAGGTACGTTCAGACTAAGAATGTGGCGATAAGGTTCTGTCCATTATCAATAAGACGCTAACTTTTTATGTGATGACGAATAAATGGTCAATATTAAAATTTCGTACTATTTTGTCTAAATAAATTCTTGAAATAAAAAAACACTAAAAACTAAAATAAATCATTATAATGTACAGTATTTTGAGATTTGATAAAAAATTATATTTAACAGCTTGTTGTTAAATTAGTAGTGTTTTAAAGATTATCTTTAAATAGGACCTGTTATGCAAAATTCACTTTTACATGGTGTTTGAACGTGTGTCGGCAGTGTGTGTACACAACCACCCTATAATGGTAAAAATCCACCCACTCCTCCTTTTTTAATCCCCATAAATCATAAGCAGTGTCTCAGAACAAGCTGTTTGCTGATTGTAGCTTTTGTTACGCCCACAACTGCTGACGGACTCTGCCTTATTAGCATAGCCCCGCCCTGAGTGAGCTGTACACACAATTTTGAGCTGAAACTTCACAAACACATTCTGGGGGCATCTTGTAAAAAGGGACATAATAGGTCCCCTTTAAGTAGGCTATACGTTAAATGATGGCTAAATGTAAAATGCACTATTAAATATCCTATATTGGACGTTATGTCGGCCAATAACTACGGTGCCCCTAAAGCAGGGTTCCTCAAATCCAGCCCTGGATTTTCTACTTTCCTGCAGAGTTTGGCTCAAACCAGGATCGTTCTCACTTACCTGCAATTTTCTAGTAACTCTCAAGAACCCTTGTGACCCTTGACTAGCTTGTTCAGGTGTGTTTGATTGAGTTAGAACTAAACTCTGCAGGAAACCTTTGAGGAACCCTGGCCTAAAGGGACATGGTGATGGAAAAATTATGAGATAACAAGGATAATTATATTTCAATGCTTTTGCGTTCACAAATTGAGAAATAATTTCCCCTCCCATCTCATTTTTTCATCCCCATGTCCCACCAGGGGCTCCGTAAATAACCAATATGGAACTTCATGCATCCCTTGTTTACTCTATTTAGGTTACTGAAACACGAAGACCAGATATAATCTCTAATTTTCACAATGGAATGTTTGCATTTGTTTCAGCACCTATTATAGGTCCAGGGAATGTGAATATTTCTAATGTGACACATAAATCAGCTGTGGTGAGTTGGCTTTCCATTCCTGTGGCAGAGCAGCGAGGATTTCTACTGCATTATCTCATTTGGATTTCAGGACTGGGAAACACGAGTAAGGCGAAAGTTTGCAGTTTTACTGATCATCTATTTGCTATTAAACCTTTATGTTACAACTGTAGATAAAAGTTTTTTACTGGTATAGCCAACAAAATAATCCATTATAAACAAATTGTGGTAACGCTTTAGATTACAGCCCGGAGAGTACTGCGTAGTTAAGACGATTTTACAGTGTAACTTTCGGTCATTTATAGTGTACCAATAAAGTACTTGCATGTAAGTACAAGGAAACAATATGCAATGTTTGGGGAATAAAGGGGTAAAAACCAGGAGAATTAAAAAATATATTTATACTGTAAGTATTATAGAACTAAGGGGTACTATACTAGTATTATGATACAACAATCTTATATTTGGGAGCAATTTAGTGAGAACATACACTACGTACCTTTTTGTAATAATTGTGTACCAATACATACTGTATAGGCTTTTTAAAAATTACAGGGTACATATGCATTTAAACAGTTTTTTTTTTTGATAGCAAAAGTGCAGATGTTTAAGTTTGGGCTTACATGTTTCAAGCAAGTAAAGCCAAAACTATTGCAATTTTTTTTTAAATAGTGGGAAATATACTCTTTTTCCATGTAGTTACAGGGTAAGTGTGACATTGCGGGCCGTAAATTAAAGTGGTGCTTGTTACCCTCTTGTTCCTTGTAGTTACAGGGCAAGTACAATAAAAATACATACATACAATCTATCACTGACTCGGAAACCTTTTTTTGAAAAACAACTTATTACTGTTGGTCTGAAGCGATGGTCTACAGTTTAAAATATTGTAAAATTGATTTCAAACACCTATCGTTTCACTTCAGAAGAAATCGATCCATCCATTGGGGTTGTTTGGATTACTACAGTTATTGCAGTATATTATGCTGATTGATGGTCCAACTGAACTTTTAGGGACACATGAGCTTGCATTAAGCCTATATGTATTCCCACATTTCCCAGAGATGTATTTTTTTATTTTTCTCAAAAGCTTCATTTGTGTTAATCTGAAGAAGGAGAGTCGTATAGATCTTGGATGGCATGAGGGTAAAATATGAGTAAATGGTGAGGATGTATTTCTGGGTGTACTGCATTTTATTTTAATACATACTACAGAATAGCAAGATACATGATTTATTCTTCAGATTCATCAGTGGAAAGAAAAAAGAAGAGGAACAAAAGGAAGAAGCCAATCAAGATAAAAAAGGGAGACAAAATGTGCTACTTTCTGTCAAGACTTAAGCATTTGAAATGAATTGTTGATTTAAAAAAGCAGTTTTAAATGAAAAAGAAGTGTTGTAAATCTGTTTTGAATTAAGTTGTTTTTCAAATAAAGGTTTCTGAGTCAGTGATATTAGATTGTATGTATATATTTCTATTGTACTTATGCTACATGGAACGAGAGGGTAACAAGTACCACGACAAGAAACAAGAGTATCTTTATATTTAAGCAAAAGTTGCAATTGTTTTAGTTTTCAGTGCACTTTAGTTAAAAAGATTACTGTATAAATGCATAGATATGTATTGTAATTTAAAAAAAGCCTATACAGTATGTATTGGTACACCATTATTACAAAGGTACGTAGTGTATGTTCTTGTTAAATTGCTCCCAAATGTTAGATTTTTGTATCATAATAGTAGAAGTACCCCTTAGTTCTATAATACTTACAGTATATATATATATATATATATATATATATATATTTTTTTTTTTTTCTCTCCTGGTCGTTACCCCTTCATTCCCCAAACTTTACAAATTGTTCCCTTATATTGTACAGGGAAATACTTTATAGATACATTATAATTACAGAAAGTTACACTGTAAAATCGCTTTAATTACGCAGTACTTTCCGGGCTGTAAATCTAAAGCGTTACCCAAATTATTTATAACACCTTTCCTCTTGCTTCAGCATTCCATAAAGTCCAAGCTAATGAAACCAGCTTCAAGATCAAGAACCTCCATCCAGGAGCCTCTTACACCGTTTCTATAGCCGGAGAAACAATGGCTGGTAAAGGGCCGAACTCAACGCTGAACTTTGAAACACACTCAGAAGAAATGGGTACTAAAACAGTAATTTCAGAACGAGAACTGATGATGCAGAACTGACACCTTTTTCTGCTTTTGTGTGAAGTAAACACAATGAGGTGTGATATGTGTTCTGCCCTTTCAATTCAGGCTTATCATGGCAGGACCAGACCATCCTGAGCGTCTGTGTGGTTGCCCTCTTGTGTACTATAATCTGCTCTGTTGCTCTCAGGAGGTGAGATTATCACAGATGAATTTACTGACCACCAAGATATGTTATATTGTACATAACCTGTAGCTTTATTGGTAGAGCACAGAGCTAAAAAAGACCATGGTTACAGGAACACTGTATTTAATTGAACTTAAATCACATATTGTAACGGCACAATTCTTGAAATTTTCACTTCATTCTCAAAATATAACAACTTTATTACTTTCTCATAATGCTACAAATTTATTCTCGTAATATTTGTTCTTTATTCCCAATATTGAAACTTTAATTTCGTTTTGCTACTACTTCATACTCGTAATTTTACGGAATATTATGACTTTGTTGTCATAATTTTGACTTTATTCTCAAAATATTGCAACTTTAATCTTGTAATACTATGACTTTGTTCAGGTAATTTTGACTATTCTCAAAATATTACGATTTATCTTGTATTTCTGCCACTTTACTCTCGTAATACTACAAATTTATTCTTCTAATTTTGACTCTTCTCAAAATATTCCAACTTTAATCTCGTATTGCTACTTTATTGTCGTCAATTTCACTTTATTCTCAGTATATTGCGACTTTATTCTCACAATTCAGTGACTGTTTTGGTCATTTTTAATTTACAAGATATTACAACTTTAATCTCGTGTTGGTCATCAATTTGACTTTATTCTTAAAATATTACGACTTTTATCTTATACTGCTTTATTCTCATTTTCACTTTATTCTCATAATTCAATGACTTTGTTCTGGTAATTTTGACTTTATTCACAAAACATACAACTTAAATTTCATTTCGGTTGTCATTTTGACTTTAATCTCAAAATATTACATCTTTAATCTTGTATCTTTTTTGTTTTACATACATATCACACACACACACGAGAGACAGAGAGAGACTTGAACCATCTGCTATATGTAAATGTATTTAACTATAACTTTTCTTTAACTGTCTTTGCTTTGCAGATTTAGGAGTAAGTTGATGCCTAAAGTACCCATCCCTGTGATTGATACATCAGAAATCAGATGTCAGCAAGATCAGGTTAGCAACACAAACTGCTGAAGAATCGAAACGTATTTCCAATGAAACAACCTCAATATTTAAAAGGGCATGATTGATTATGCTACACATTGTAATGCCCCACATTTTCTAAATCTTCCATCACAGTTGGCAAAAAAATAAAAAAACCAACTGTGGTGAGGTCAAAATATCAACCACAACGTCACATCAGCGCATTTGCAGTGACGTACCTCAAAAGCAGCTATCAGACCGAGAAAAGCTATTTTGCAAAATCCTCTCACAGAACTGATTTACATAAACTATAGAGTTGACCTACTAATGAAAAGTGAAGCAAAATAAATGGAGGGTATTTGCTATTAAATTGATCTTATTGTGCATGATATTCCAAATGAGAAAATGTTTGTGTCGCAGGACCTGAGAAAGACGGAGGAAGTGCATGAATTTGTTCTCTTGCTGCATCAAGATCTCAGCAAACCCAGTGAAAACGTGACCCCTGAACAGAGCGCTTTACCGCAAGGCTTTGGCCATGTCGTCTTTGAAGAGGAAGATGAGGTAGACGAGGAGGGTGAAGTTACTGACTTGAGCTCTGCGAAATCCTGTTGCTATCCGAATCCTAGTTACAGAGGACAGCTACAGCTGCCAGAGCCTTTCCACGGGACAGATGGCACATTAAATGACAATGACACAGAGTCCACATACAGAAATGGCTTGTTCTTTGAAACAAGAATCATGGAGAGTGACAAAACGTCACTATAGACTTGACGAGTACTCACAAATAAACAACCCTAAACAAACTTCCTCTAACTGTTGCATGTGTCTTCTGTACAACCAGGTGCAGTCAGTATGGTGTCTTTTTTATTCTTTCCTTTAAAGTGCACCTGATACATAGCACTGGAAATAACCCAGTTCTGAGAACAGTGTATGATTCTCAGCAGTTAAAGCTTTGTTGTGGTCACTGACGTACCATTCTGGATTCTCATTATGTGTATGAAGCTGCTTATTGGTGTTTTTAGTAATACAGATACAGTTATTACTCAACACATCAAAGGTTTCCCATAATTCACTCACCCTCAAGCCAATAAAGGTGTATATGATTTTCTTCTTGCAGCCAAACACAATCTGAGTTATATTAAAAGAATATCCTGGCTCTTCCAAGCTTTATAATGGGAGTGAGTAGAGCCTGAATTTTTGAAGCTCCAAAAAGCGCATCCATCCATCCATCCATCCATCCATCCATCCATCCATCCATCCATCCATCCATCCATCCATCCATCCATCATAAAAGTAATAATCCATACGGCTACAGTGGATTAATAAAGGCCATCTGAAGTGAAGCTGTCATGAGTTTAGTCTATGTTTTTATCTTGTTTCATGTGTCACAGCTATCTGTCACGTTATTAGTGTTCCCAGGTGTTTCCCATAAGCCACACCCAGGCCCGGCCCTAACTAATTTGGTGCCCTAGGCAAGATTTTAAGTGGCGCCCCCGCGCCCCCTTGTATCACAGTACAGTACTTGCACTGTTAGTGTACATATACTCAAAAGAAACTGAATAGCTTTGTTTTAGACATTCTTTTATTTAACTAAAATAATTGCACATTCAAAATACTAATTATAATAATAATTAAATAAACAAATAAAAAAAAGAACTCAACATATGAAATACAATATAGATAGCTTATATAAGGTATTACATTTTAATACTCCCGAAATGAAAAGTGTAAACAAGTGACATTAACTTAAATACAATAGAAATACGGCACTGTGCAAAATAAGACATTAATATCTTATCCTATCTTATCTTATCTATGCAAAAGAATCAGTAAACTGCAGTATAATATTGCATGTGGGAATGCTAAGTTATGCTCTAACATTAATGATGTGCACTTTAACACAGCAACAGGTGTACATTTTAACATGATAAACACACTTTATAGACAATATGAGCTGTAACACAGTTAACAGCTGGCGTTACAACTATGGAATTATTAGTAATGGTATTTTGATTGTGTCACGATACACACACACGGGTAACAGGAAGATCCAATAGCAGTATCTTTATTAGGGTAATCCGTGCTCACAATCCAGTTCAGGCAAAGGTTCAAAATCCATAAGGGCAATCCAAAACATAGAACACAAACAGGAGAACGCAAGGCACAGAAGTGTGAGGACATTAAACAAGGACTCCGTAACAGACACTAACAAAGACAGGGAATATATACACAACTCTAACAAGACTAACACAGAATAGCTGGGAACAATGATTACGGGGAACAGCTGAGTGCAATGAACTGATGAGTGACAGTGACAGACAGAATGCTGGGAATTGAAGTCAAATGTGAAGGACACCGTGAGAACGAGGACCTCTAGTGATAGACAAGGGAACACAACCAGACACTGTGACAGATTGATTATTACAAGCTGGGAAAACGTGAGATAATGATGTCAATGAAATTAACGGTAACACTTTACAATAAGGTTCGTTAGTTAACATGAACTAATAATGAACTGCACGTATACAGAATGTATTAATCTTTGTTCATGTTAATTTCAACATTTACTAATACTTTATTAAAATCTTGTTAACATTATAGTTAATGCACGGTGAACTAACATGAACAAACCATGAACAGCTGTATATTAGCTAACATTAACAAAGATTAACAAATACAGTAACACATGGATTGCTAATGGTTGGTTCATGTTAGTTATACATTAACTAGTGTTAACTAATGAACCTTATTGTAAAGTGTTACCAAATTAACATTAATACACCTGCTGATTAGATCTAATATTTACACATTTGTCCGAGGAAGGTACTCATATTACTATTTTCCATAATAATAGCGCTAGGCTTATCTGCTAGAACCATTGACTTAATATTTTGGTTAGAACTAGCAGATAGCGCTGGTTATTTATAGATTAGCTAACCATGTATGCTAATGACTAATGGCATTATTGATCATCGTTCTGTAACATCAAAATAATATCATTAACAAAATCTTTACTGTAACATACCTTTGTCTTTGTCGCGTTTTTCCTCCTCTTCTTTACTTTTTTTCCTCCCCTGGGCACCACATAATTTGAGACGCTTTGACATATTAATTTTTTTTGACGCAATAAAAACGAAAACCGAATGGCGCCACGGGTAAAAGAAGTCTGATTGGTGGAGGTGGCCCTTAGCATTTGCCTATACTGCCTATATATGCGGCCCTGGCCACACCCTCTTGTTATCTTGTTTACCTTTTCTACCCTTGTATTTAAGTCGGTGTGTGTTGTGCAGTCTTTGTTAAGTTCTTAATGTTATGTGGCTGGTTGTTCAATTCCTGAGTTTTCGTGTGTGTATCAAACAATATTGCAAATGGATCCTACTGCCTTGTCTGCTTCACAGGGCTATGACAGAAGAACTCAAGAATGGATCCAGCAGATTGTCAATTTTGCCTCCACCAGGAGAATCGTCCAATGGAGGAATATGTAAGGGAGTTTTTTTATGTTTGCCATGAGGTGGACAATTTATGACCTACTAAGATAACACCCTCTTGTTATCTTGTTTAGCTTTTCTACCCTTGTATTTAAGTCAGTGTGTGTCGTGCAGTCTTTGTTGAGTTCTTAATGTTATGTGGCTGGTTGTTCAATTCCTGCGTTTTTGTGTGTGTATCAAACAATATTGCAAATGGATCCTACTGCCTTGTCTGCTTCACCCGGCTGTGACAGAAGCGAAGTGTTTTTGTAAGAAAAATATCCATATTTATAATTTTATAAACTATAATTAGCCTACTTTTATTCAACAAAGATGCATTAAAATGTATCAAAATTTACAGTAAAGTCATTTATAAATGTAATGAACGCTGTTCTTTTGAACTTTCTATTCATCAAAGAATCCTGTAAAAAATACCCCCCATAAATGTATCATGGTTTCCACAAAAATATTAAGCAGCACAGCTGTTTTGAATGAAGGAAGCGTTTATTTAGCGCTTTACTATGTACTACTGTAAATAAAACGCCACAGAACAACGATGCCAGTGCGCTCACCACACACCAGCTACAGGTGGAGAGGAGAGAGAGTGATAGAGTCAATTGAAAGCATGAAAATTATTATAAGAACAGTGTATGATTATGATTCAGGCAGCATTACAGGTCAGAAGTCAGATTGGATCACAACAATCAGAATATTTATCCATGCAGTTCCATCTATTTTAGCAGAATAATGCACCCTGTCACGCTACACACATTGTTCTCAATCCAATTGAGCATGTGGGATGTGCTGGACCAACAAATTCGATCCACGGCCGCTCCACCTCACAACCTACATGACTTGAAGGATCTGCTGCAAAACGCCACAGGACATGGGTCTGTGCTGTTTTGGAGCACAGCATATTAGGCAGGTGGTCATAATGTTTCGGCTCATTGGCGTATATATATTTATACCATGTTCTGTCTGAATACTCGATTCTGATTGGCTGGAAGGTGTGCAATATGAGTTCACCCACAGTTCTTTTAATGTAGGGTGTATTCAGGTTTCAGGCCACGGCCCCTACATTATCATGCCGATGTCTTCATAATTCAAATCGCTAAATAAACATACTAACTTAATTTGTATTCAAAATGTAAAATTGCAGAGTTTTCTGTGAAGGGTATGTCTAGGGTTAGGGGATAGAACATGTCATTAGCTCAGTATAAAAACCATTATGCCTATAAAATGTTGTGTGTGTGTGTGTGTGTGTGTGTGTGTGTGTGTGTGTGTATGTGTACAGGTTTGGCTATACTTGTGAGGGCCAAATGTCCTCACTTACATAGTGAAATATTATGAACCCTGACTAGTGAAGACATTTTACTGGTTCTCACTTGCAAAAGCTTTCAAATCGGCCAAACATGTTTTTATTTATATCTAATGTTTTGCACACATTTCTGTGATGAGTAAGTGCAGGGGTTGGATTAGGCGACAGAAAATATCATTAATTTGTTATAAAATCAACGGAAGTCTATGTAATGTGACTATATAATATGAAACAAACATGTTATTTGTGTGTATAATTAATGTGAAATCAGATTATGATAGATATGATACCCTTACACTCAATTCAATCTGTCTGAAGAGACACTGGAGGTTTACAGCTTGGGGTTTTCCATACAAACCATAGTAACCATAGTTACTACAGTTATTGCTGCTACTGTAAAACCAAGATACATTTGTATGGAATCTACTTACATGGTATAGGAAGTTGATTATTCAATGAACTTTTTGTCATTTTTTAAGTAACAGTGAGTGGATAATACTGAAGACTGGTACAATACAATATTTACAATATAATATTTACATATATTATTTTTTAAGGGTTAAACATTTATTGTAATTTTAATCTGTTATCAGGTGTTTAACAACACCTACTGTATATATATTCCGCTATATACCCTAAATAAGTGGAAAATCACATAAAAACTGAAAAGAATGTTTGTACTGTGTTAAATAAAACATTACATTATTGTTTAATATTGTTATATATTTAATAACTTTATATTATTTTTTATAAATTATTTTATTTTGTATTATCTGTATCAATTGTTTGAGAGAGACGACCGTGACTGAATATGAAATGTGTGGACAATGCTCATTTGAAGTGAGCAGTGTTTAGTTAGAACAGCATCCTGTTGCAGATACACAAGTGGAGTGCTGCTGCCCTCTGTCTTCACAAAAGTACCTTTGTTTGCGAGTCTGTGCTGCGGCTGCCTCTGTCTGTACTCAATGAGTGAAGATTACTGTTCAGGACATACAGGAATTCATCAGAAATGAAGATCTCCAACTCCTCAGAATCTATAAGGATTAGAAAAGAACCAAGTAAAAGTGCTTACAGGTACAAGTGTAAGATAAAACGTTAAAAAGCACACAAATAAAGCATTTAACATAAAATAGTGCACAACAAATGGATCAAAACAGAATGTTAGTAGTGCAATGATAACTTTATCTTATCACTTGATATTATATCAACCACTGTCTCTGAGTGTAAATCCATTTAAGAAACATTACATTTACTAAATTATCATTTTGATGATTTTGGCAATGTTACACTTCAAATATGCACATTTATAGACAGACAGACAGACAAATAGATAGATAGATGTTATTGACAAACAGACAGACAGACAGATATAGTATTGACAGACAGACAGATAAATAGATAGTATTGACAGACAGACAGACACATACAGATAGATAGATAGTATTGACAGACAGACAGATAGATATAGTATTGACAGACAGACATACAGACAGACAGATAGATAGTATTGACAAACAGACAGACAGACAGACAGACAGATAGATAGTATTGACAGACAGACAGACATACAGACAGACAGATAGATAGATAGATAGATAGATATAGTATTGACAGACCGACAGACAGACAGATAGATAGATATCTAGATAGTATTGACAAACAGACAGACAGACAGATAGATATAGTATTGACAGACAGACAGATAGATATAGTATTGACAGACAGACAGATAGATAGTATTGACAAACAGACAGACAGACAGACAGACAGATAGATAGTATTGACAGACAGACAGACAGATAGATAGATAGATAGATAGATATAGTATTGACAGACAGACAGACAGATAGATAGCTAGATAGTATTGACAAACAGACAGACAGATAGACAGACAGATAGATATAGTATTGACAGACAGACAGATAGATAGATAGTATTGACAAACAGATAAATAGATAGTATTGACAGACAGACAGATAGATAGATAGATAGATAGATAGATAGATAGATAGATAGATATAGTATGGACAGACAGACAGACAGACAGATAGATAGATAGATAGATAGATATAGTATGGACAGACAGACAGACAGACAGATAGATAGATATAGTATTGACAGACAGACAGACAGACAGATAGATAGATAGATAGATAGTACTGACAGACAGACAGACAGATAGATGTAGTGTTGACAGACAGACAGACAGACAGACAGACAGATAGTATTGACAGACAGACAGATAGATAGATAGATAGATAGATAGATAGATATAGTATTGACAGACAGACAGACAGACAGATAGATAGACAGATAGATAGATAGATAGATAGATAGATAGATAGATAGATAGTACTGACAGACAGACAGACAGATAGATGTAGTGTTGACAGACAGACAGACAGACAGACAGACAGATAGTATTGACAGACAGACAGATAGATAGTATTTACAGACAGACAGACAGACAGACAGATAGATAGATAGATGTAGTATTGACAGACAGACAGACAGACAGACAGACAGACAGATAGACAGACAGATAGATAGATAGATAGATAGATAGATAGATAGATAGATAGATAGATAGATAGATAGATAGATAGATAGATAGATAGATAGATAGATAGATAGATAGATAGATAGATAGATAGATAGATAGATGTGTCCATTATCTCCCGCGTCCCGTGACCAGCAGGGGGCAACAGATTTCATTAGCATGAAGGAGTGGGGTAGGTCAGTGGTATGAGTGAACGCTGTAGTATTTAGAAGGTGCAGATTACTTCAGAAATGTGACCATGCGGACACAACGAAACCTAGGATCAGGAGTGCACGCTTATTTCGTGCTTTTCAACAGCTTGGGAATAGCCAGACCGTTGGAGATAAACTAATAGGATTATGAGGACAACAAACCGAGAGCCAACAGAGACATTAACGTTAGACAAAGGAGTAGAGCACCATTTCCACAAAAAACACTCCATAACAGAGAAAACAAAGAACAACAACTGTTTTGACACTTACATTGCTGTCTGGTTGTAGCCATATAAACACAGGACATACCGGACTGAAACCGGTCCTCCGTGGATCAGTTGGGAAAGAAAGCTGGAGTGGGCGAAATTCACGGATTTACTTCTGTGCAAATGGGGTGAGTTCCATCTCCTAACAGTTTTTACTACAAATTTCAGAAAATCGACGACGATTTGTCTTGAACATCGTTACATCTTTTTAAAAGGTAGAGTTAACACTTACCAACACTTACTTGTGACAGTTGTGAATTCCGTGTAACTTTAGTTTGGATCATATTTTAGACGGCGTACGTTTGGAAAAGGGGCGAGCGCGAGCTCACATTCCGGCTGTTTCAAAATCTACTGCGATGTCTAACTAGACGTAATTTTAGGCATTATAACGCATGACGCGTTCCGAGTTTGCTGAAAAATGCCTAAAGTCTTGCCTAGAATGATGCACGTGCCAGCAATTCCCCAAAATGCTGTTTACTAGTTAGGCAGCTCACTGGATTTTGAGACTCAGCCTCTCAGCTCTGTTTTATGGTAAGATTTCCTCTATTTTCCCATCAGAATGTCTTTTTTTTATAGTATTTATTGTTTCATTACTGTGTAATTATGCGCGCACAGACAAGCTATTATCTGACTAAATTTATGCATGTGACATTGTAAATGTCGTCGTCTCCAGATTCTACAGTTTTCTTATGAGCTTTGCACTCGGTTAAATTAAACAATGGAACGCCAGAAGCATCTTATCCTTTTCAATCTTTTTGCATAACTGAGAAGGTTCAGAAATTGTTGATGGTCATCCAATTTTATGTGAATTGCTTTAGGTCGACATGAAATGGGAATTCTTATCAGAGCGAAATTAATCTAAGTGATCTTATTGTGAACAATTAGTTAATGCATATGTTTCAGGTTTTTAAAAAAATAAATAAAATTGAGATAATGTTTTTTTTTTTTTTTTTTTAAATCAGAATACGGATCTAGAGACAACAGTTTTCTTTGATGCATGCCGGAAATCTCCATTCATTCATTACTTCCACGTAAACAAAATATTGATGTGTAGTTATTGCTTAAATATTTGTTGGTAATTCTTCCTACAATAACTTAGGTAAAGGTTAGGGGAGATTTGGGGTAAGATGAGCCAGTGCGCCTAACATGTTTCGACATTGCAGAAAAACTAACATGCCAGGAACCTTTGCTAAACTTAGTTTCAGTGAATGTGTTAATTCATTCTTATTCAGTTACCTATCGATACAGTTCATTTGTATTGCATCGCTAGATGCGATTGGGAAAACAAAATTTTCTCTGAATATTGAAGCCTTATTAAATCACGCAGTGAAACTGCACAAACTGTGCAGAGGCTCTAGAGTTAAATACTAACAGATCCTTGCTCCTCAGCCATTTGGAATGCCTTTGATTCAGGAACAACTTAGCCAAGAGCTCACTGTCTTCCAGCCAGCAAATCGCCTTTCTGGGAGCAGTTCTTGATTCTGCCCAGATGCAGGCCAGGCTCACACCAGAGTGCGTTCTGACGATTTAGCAGCTCACAGCATTGTTCAGAGTAGGCAGCTGCCTTCTCAAAGGACAGAAGAAGATTGCACTGCTCCCTCAGGTCATCAATCGGATCAGGGAGGACAGTCCTTCTGGTGGCTCCTCTCTGGCGGAACCAGCTTCCCGAGTTGATGCAACTGCTAGCAGCAGCTCCCTGGCCATCCTGTGAGGTGCTGCTGGTACTGTCATTTCTACAGGAGCTGATGGACACAGGACGCACCCCTTCCACGCTCAAAGTCTACGTGGTGGCCATAACAGCATACCACGCTCCTGCCAGTCTCTGAACAGGAACAACCTAGTTGTTCATTTTCTGAAGGGGACCAGAAGGCTGAACCCGGCTCGTCCCCTTACCATTCCATCTTGGGACCTGTCGAAGGTCCTTGGGGCCCTCAAAGGACCGCCCTTCGAGCCGCTGCTGTTGGCTTAGCTACGGCCCCTTTTGCTAAAGACCGCCCTCCTTCTAGCACTAGCATCGGTCAAGCGAGTGGATGACTTGCAAGCGCTCTCCGTGACCGTATCTTGCCTTGAGTTTGGACCTAATGACTGTAAAGTGGTTCTTAAACCAAGACATGGCTATGTGCCTAAGTACTCTCTACTCCGTTCAGAGCACAGGTCATTACTCTCCTCTTCCCGTTTCGGAAGATGAGCAAGAATTACACTCTGCCATGTTCAGGCTTTAAGAAAGTGCTCTGCCCAATTTAGACAGTCAGAACAGCTCTTTTTTTGCTTCGGAGGATGCACCAAAGGGCATCCGGTCACGAAGCAAAGATTATCCCGCTGGATTGTGGATGCCATTGCATTGGCTTACACTTCGATGGGCCTTCAGTGACCCATCAAGAGCACACTCCACCATGCATGGCATGGCCTCTTCCTGGGCGTGGTGCAGTGGAGTATCCATTAGTGACATCTGTGCTGCCGCTGGCTGATCCTCACCCTCCACTTTTGTCAGGTTTTACTACTTGGATTTTCCTGCACTACAAGCACGAGTCCTATCTCTTTATTTGGGGCTTTGACCTCCAAGCGAGCTTAACCCACCAATTTGTAAATTCGGTGCAGAGGACATGCACCGATGTACTGACCAAGCCTTTCCCTCTAGGTCTCTAACTGATGCTCTGGGCCCTTTAGTCTCTGGTGAGTACCTCACCCTAACTTAGCCCTACTGCCTTTAAGGCCCTTATCCCCAAGTGTCTTAGGCTGGGGCCAAAAAACAGTTGTTCTGCAATTATAGCACAGAGTGATTGGATTGTGTTCCCGTTGTGTCTAGCGACGCAATACGAGTAAACCGTATTGATAGGGAATGTACTCGGTTACAAACGTAACCTCAGTTCCCTGAGATAACGGGAACGAGTATTGCGTAGCTGGCATTGCTGTTATGCTACACGACTAGGCGTTCGTCACTTCAGTCGAGTTAATCTGAATCTTATGGCAAGATGAGCCCAATATACGGATGCTTCGCCCATTCTGGCGGGCTGCAGTTCCCGGTTCGGCGGGCTGCACACCGGTTGGTTCGCACAGTTCTGCTGCAACGCCATAGGTTCGTGCAGATCCGCTGCACTGCTATAGGCTTGTGCAGTTTCACTGCGTGATTCAATAAGCTTTCAATATTCAGAGAAAAAGGAGTTTTTCCCCATCGGGTCTAGCAATTCAATACTTGTTCCCGTTATCTCAGGGAACTGAGGTTATGTTAGTAACCAAGTACATTTTTATTTAATTTTACTACACAAACTCTGTTTTGTCTGTTTTTGGGAATATTATAATTTGTGTTCAACATACGGTTTTAGAAATGCAAACAATTAAAGATATTTAAATTACAACTTCATTTGGTTGGTTTTATGTTATTACATTTAGCTTTAAGAAAAGAATATAGCCTAACTATTTGTAAAAAGAAATTTTAATTATTAAATTAGTTTTTAAGAGGTAAGTTATCTTTACAATTTTACATGGGTTTGATTTAGATTCAGTTAGATGGTCAGCGAAACCAGATGGTGTAACTTACCCACTGACTCAGATCAACTTACCCCTACCTAACCTGGGGTAAATTGAGCCACAGGAACACTTTCTTTTAAGAAACCATATTTTAGAACCTTTTCTCATAGATGTATTCTTATTTAAAATTATAGGAAACATCCTGAAATTACTTTACATACTCTCATTGTACTTCTGCCTAATTTTCTCTTATCTTGAGGACCACATAATAAAAAAAGATACCCCACTCTCCCGTCTCCCCTAAATTTGAGCTTTATGTGTGTGGTCAATTTGAAAATTGAGAAAATAAAATTGGATTGTTTGCTTGTCTTTCATCTTGTTGAAAGTCTTTGCAATCCAATCTTGTTTGACCGACCTCATATTGCATTTAGATAAAGATACTTATGAAGCTCATGAAGGCATAATGTATTCATTTCACGCAAGTACACTGAAGGTGTATGACCGGCTGGCTTTATTGACATGGATTTAAATACTCCGTTTCTGTGCTGGCGAGAAAAAATAAACTGAGATTGGCTGTTCTCAGATGGTCTCAAAATGGCACTCTGTATTTGGCGCTATTGGAGATTTCATGGTAATTGGGTCAGACGATCTCATTAATCAGATGTGAAATTTTAGAACAGCGTGCTATTACCCAGCAGGTGACGTCTCCTTAATAGAAAGACTTATATCTTTCCATCCTGTTTATTGTGTGTTCTGCTGTTCCTAGTTTCAGTATTTGCAGGATATGATCGGGTCTTTGATCTTATTTGATCTTAGAGGCATAAAAAGATTCTATGGAGTCTTGGGAACAATCCAGGACACTCAGTCTCTGAATGAAGACCTTGGCTGTGGTGTGAAATTACTGTAGAAGTTAAAGTGGAGACCTTTTTTATATATCATACTGTGCAACAGAAGTGCTTGATAAACAGTTTCTGCATGGAGCACCTGCACCGCCTTTTCCGGAGGCTTTCTGTCCTAGATAACCTTCCCAGAATGCCAGAGTGATTAAGCATTACCAAAATGTCGCTTTGGCCTCTGAAGGTTTTATTTAGGAAAGATTGATGGACCCAAAATTTGCTATTGACCCAGAACACTCACAGGTGTGACCTTCAGCATTGTGTGTGGTAAGGGCTGATGTGCCAGAGCGATGCCTGATATGAATCTGATCTCCTCACTGTGCTGATGGGTAAAATTCGATGAAAGATTACTCACTGATTTGCCATTAGAATCAGACCATTACTTTCTGGCAGTGGACTTCTGGCTGGCAGGCTGAGAGTCAAGAGGGCACATCAGAGAGCGATGTGAATAGTGAGTGTAAAGGGATAGTTCACTTTCTTCTGCAGAAACAAGTAAAGATATTCGTCCATATAGTGAAAGTTAATGGGGTCCAATGTTGTTTAGGTAACATTTATAAATGTCTTTCTGTTACTTTTGATCAATTTATTGTGCCCTTCCTAAATAGAAGTTCTGATTTCGTAATTTTTACAACTTTTTATCTCCTCACTGTAAATCACAAGCAACATGAATTTTCAGGTCTTGGTTTCTAAAATCCATAAGAACACAATTCACAAGACCTGAAACATATGCAAGTATGCGTGAACTCAAACACCACTTATTATGGATGTTCAGTTTAATGTGCAATGCATAAGATTTCTATTTCAAGGAAATACGGTTCTTTTATACTTCATATTCATCAAAGAATCCTGATTTTTTTTTTAATTTTTTTTTTTTTTTTTTTTTTTTGATAATAATAAGAAATGTTTCTAGAGCACCAATTCAACATATTAGAATGATTTTAAAAGGATTATGTGACACTGAAGACTGGAGTAATGATGCGAAAAGCTCAGCTTTACCATTACAGGAATTAAATAGAAAACAGTTATTTTAATTGTAATAGTTTTTCACAATTTTACTGTTTTTATTATATTTGTTTTCAAATAAATGCAGGCTTGGTGAGCATAAGAGCCTTCTTTCAAAAACATAAAAAAATAAAGCTGCAAGCAGCATTTATCGGGGTTCAAGCATTTAAGGCCTTTTAAGCGCAAAAGAATTTAAAGACATTAAGTTTTATTTAGCAGGCATGTAAACACTTAGAAAACTTAGGAAACCAAAAGTAATTTATAAAAGATCATATAAGAGATTCAGTCAAGAATACTTTTGTATAAACGTAAATAATGTATGTTGGATTGATGTTTATAAGGAAGTTCATCCTGATAATGCATTGTCAGCATTCGAAAAGATTGTTGTATCCTTTGGTGGACAAACATGCACCTATTTAAAAGTGCAGTGAAGAATGTTATAGGACAACATGGATTGTTAGTGAGTTGAAAATCATTATGTTTGAGAGAGATGTGGCAAAGGGTACAGCAAACAGAAATGGGGAAAAGGAGGATTGGGATGTCTTTTGGAAATTAAGAAATCAAATAACTAAAATGATTGGGGGGAAAAATAATGTTTTACAAAATTAAATAAATTAATGTAAATGATTGTAAAACATTGTGGATTACACAAAGAAATAATGGATAGGAAATCAAGTCAAATTACTTTTGATACAGGTGACTAATTTTTTAACTTTTTAAACCATATCAAATAGAAAATTATTTTAATGATTTTTTTCATAAAGTTGATAAATTAAGAGAAGAAATGTTGTTTGTTCAGTTTGTCACATCTTTAATATCAGTATTTAAAAAGGTATTTTTCCTTTAGCTTGGTAAGATGCAAAGATTAAATGCAGAAAAATGCAGTACTGGGGTTTAATGGTCATAATATTTTACCAATAGGTTTGCTACCAGTTAGCAAAGTATTGGAAATTATAGTTTGTGAACAAAGTCAATTATTCTTCAAGGAGAATAATTTGGTTTCTAATTTTCAGCATTTATATTGAGAGAGCACAGATTGATGACAATAACTTAGGAGCAGAATTGTTAGATTTGGATGTACTAGATCATAAATTATTGGTGGATAAACTGAAAAGGAATGAATGGAGGATGGAGAAGGCTACATTCAATAATTACACTTAAATTTATTTTAAGAGTGCTTGCCTAATAAGTGGAGTACATATATGTAAAAAAGAGGCCGCACTTTGCATAGACAGTTTATTTTACACAAAAATGTAAAATAAACTGTCTATGCAAAGTGCGGCCTCTTTTTTCCATATATAAACTGAAAAGGTACAAATTTACTTCTCGTACTGTACATTGGTTTAAAAGTTAACTGTCTAACAGGATAATGTGTATTTTATAATGGAAGTTAATCAGATGAGAAAACTTTACCACAACACTGTAAATGTAGCGTAAACTCAATCCCCCTCCCCCAGCTTTTTTTCTGCGACATTACGGCTGGAACAAACAAATAAATTGCGGCAATGATAAGCTCAGGTATTGTTTATGTGCTTCAGCCTATTTAATATTAAAAGCATGCAATGTGACAAAATATCATGTAGTGCTCACAGGTTTGTAGCTGTAAAAACAACAATAGAAAATTCACATCAGATCTTGAAATTAAAGAAATGGAAACAAGAACCTTCAAACTGTGAATAAACGTGTATTCTGTGCCAAAGATTGTTTTAGTAACTCAGCCTATGTATTTTTAATAATGTTTAAATGGTGTAATATTTGTGAATTTGATTGTTGCCGCAAGTTCTGTCAAGATTACTCCCTGGTGCTGTGCACCTACCGCGACTCTGCGTGGGTTGACAAACGCAGTCTTTTCACGCAAGATAATTGTGTTAAATAAGCACGTGCAATTAAAAGCTGAGGTCTTGCTTTTGAGGCTTCAAATTTTAGGCTATAAGACATTTGCGATACAATTGGGAGTCTGCACAGGGTGAATTTATTTTGAAATTGACTTTTATTCTTATTTTGTATATATGGTGCTGGTGTAAACACAAGCATTGACTATATTGGGAGCAATCAGCTCCAGTAGCCGCGCGTCGCAGCTCTAACGCACCGCAGAGTGTAAAAAAGGGGTTACAGTCAATAGCCTACGAATGGAATGTTATTATGCGCCATGGAACATTGCGCTCCCCAACTCACGAAAGTTGTATTTTGTTGGAAAGTTGAACACTGAGTGGATTTTTTTTTCAGTTCCTATCATAATTTTGACATTTGGGTGTTATTGTTTAGCTATTTACCTATGTTTTCAAATTGCCTGTGTTTTTTTTGCTGTTGTCTCGATCGAACTAATGGTCTTCGAAAGGTAACAGCAATTTTTTTAAGCTCTAAATGACACCATTACAAAAACCATAAGGCAAAACCTGGCATGTTGGACTCTGCAAGGATTCAGGAGTATAAGGAGGTCACTCCAGTGAAAAAAAGCTGGCTTGAAAATTCTCAGGCTCCTTCAGGGCATTGTGCCGATGACGTATACTGAGTTTTTTTAGATACGCCAATGTTCTCATAGACTATCAAGGTACCCTGGACAAAGACACTGCATGCCATATTTCATTAGACTAACGGTTGGATGCGGTTACAGCTATTTTCATGATGTTTTTTGCCTGTTATAGCGCCACCAAGTGGCCAATCGTCGCGATTTTTTTCATGTGACCTCAGATTGAACTCATGAATATGTGTCCCAAGTTTAGTGAAAATATCTCTTTCCGTTCACAAGTTCTAACCGTTTTAGTAAGAGTGGCTCTGGAGCCATCAAACATTTGGATTCCCCTTAGCAACCGACAATTGAAATATTGAACATTTTTGATGATTATTGACAGTCAGACTCCAGAGAATATTTCTGCAGTGGTTTGGTTCCGGTCAGGCCAAAAACCTAGGAGTAGTTTGCAAAAGTAGGTTTTACACAAAAAAGAAATTTACTCGATTTGCAGCCTGAGGGGCGAGCCAATCCGAGGCATGCATCTTGTCCGGCTTGAGCCAAGGATTCCAACGATGTAAGACACTTGAGCCTACGCCTGACGGTTGAGGACTTATGAGCCATTTCGTACTTTTGGCCGCTGTAGCGCCCCCGTCAGGCCGATCAGGGCGTGCCTTGGTGACGTTTTAGGCGGTGTGAGTACTACCAGCCCCCAAAGTTTCAAGTCTCTACGACTTACGGTTCGTTCTGCCCGATCAGTTTTATGTGGAGAATGTTGCATCATGGGAAAATTAACAAAAAAATAGGGTTTCAGCACTTCGTACTGAAAGGGACTATAAAAGGGACTAAATAAAAAGGGACTAAAAAGGCCTATAAAAAGGAGAAAGTCGCTTTTTTGCATTTTTAGCTCATTTTTGATGGAAATGTGTTTTTTTTTACCTTTTAAACTGTAACACCTCCACTGATGGGCTGATCTCCGTAAAAGTTTGCATACTTCTTTAGAATAATATGGCGCACATGCTCAGCTAATTTGGTAAAAGTCTGAGCAGAGCAGACCTTTTTTCAGTCATTTAAATGTCATTTTGCATAGGATATTATAGAGCATTTTTCCCCTTTATAACAGTTAAAGCCCCACCAATGGCCCGACATCCATAAAAAGTTTCCAAGCCTCTTTAGGGTCAGATGACGCATGCGCACGCCCGGTTTTGTGAGGTTGTATGCAAATCAGGCAGGAAAAGGGCCGCTTTCAGCCCTTTCATGGGATTTGCCATTGAAATATATCTTTTTGACACCTTTTTAACAGTTATAGCGCCACCAAGTGGCCAGTCACCCCGTCCTTTTCCACGCGACCACAGAATGAGCTCTCACACAGGTGCGCGGAGTTTGGTGAAAATATCTCGTTCCGTTCACGAGTTATAGCCAATTTAGTAAAAGGGGCTCCTCCCACTTGGAACGTTTTGGCGGCCCTTAGGGACCGTGAACTGAAATTTCCACTTTTTTTTGATAATTATTGACATTCAGACTCCATAGAATCTTGCTGCACTGGTTTGGTTCCGGCCGGGCCAAAAACCTGGGACTAGTTCGCAAAAGTAGGTTTTACGAAAAACCCCAAATACCCGAAAATTTACCCAGGGTGACGATCCAATCCGAGGCATGCATCTTGTCAGATGAGCCAAGGATTCCAACGATGTAAGACACTTGAGCCTGCGCCTGACGGTTGAGGAGTTATGAGCCATTTCCTACTTTTGGCCGCTGTAGCGCCCCCGTCAGGCCGATCGGGGCGTGCCTTGGTGACGTTGTAGGCGGTGTAAGTACTACCAGCCCCCAAAGTTTCAAGTCTCTACGACTTACGGTTCGTTCTGCCCGATCAGTTTTATGTGGAGAATGTTGCATCATGGGAAAATTAACAAAAACAATAGGTTTTCAGCACTTCGTGCTTGAACCCTTAAATATTAACAACCCAAACTTTTGAATCGTAGTGCGTTGCGTTCATATATCATATTGTGTTTGGTTTGGACTGAATTGTAAAAATTGCTGGATTACTGTGGATTACATATTGTGTTAAGTAGTCCTTTAGCAGACACTTCTTTTGATGTGTTCAAGGGCATAATGCTGATCTCTTTGCCGGGCACAAACTAGCAACCATCTGGTTAGCAGACTCGGGTTTTACCCACTATTCCATGTCAGTCCATACTTCGTGTTCCTTTATCTATCAGTGTTGAACAGTCTGCAGTCTTAGCCATTCTCACAGGACAGAAATATATCTTTGATTAATCCATCCATAATCATCTCATGTTGATTTGACGAAAAGATGATGTGGCAATGTTTGCACGGCTGTGCGCCTTCATAATCAGATCTGGCTTTGATGTCCCTGTCTTGACCTTGCATTAGGTGCTTCTCAGTCCAAGTGCTGCTGTTTCTGTGATCACACTTCTCATATAATATCGACCTACATCAGCCCAAGAGTAAAGATGGCATCCTAATGAAGAATTAAATAACGCAGATTTTTTTTTCTCTCTCTCTTGAAAGTGAGCAGCCCCTATTCAGCATGAAGGCACACGTCTTCCAAATTGACCCGGACACTAAACGAAATTGGATTCCGGCCAGCAAACACGCCGTCACAGTCTCCTTCTTCTATGATGCTGGCAGGAGTGTGTATCGCATCATCAGCGTAGGGGGCACTAAGGTGAGAGACCTCGGCTACAGGTGATCCAACTATCAATAACAAAATTAAATGTTTGTTATTTGCACCTTGATTTTATTAATTATGTGATATATCTTTAATATTTGCTCTACTACAGGCGATTATCAACAGCACCATCACACCTAATATGACCTTCACGAAAACGTCACAGAAGTTTGGCCAGTGGGCGGACAGCAGGGCGAACACAGTGTATGGCCTTGGGTTTGCCACAGAGCAGCAGCTTCAGCAGGTAAATGCATATTGTAGAAGTTAATGTTAACTAATCCAGTTAAAAAAAATTGTAAAGAGTTACCAAAAATCGTATTTTTTAACATTTTATTTGTAACTTTTTGCAATTTGAGGGACGTGTGTGTTCAAAAACGAGGTGTGTTCAGACGCATTGTTGGCGCGTTGCTATTTTGAGGCAACTGAAATAGACTGTGAGTGTGCCATTGACCAACAAAAACCTGGTCTAAAGTCAATGGCGCAATATTTTTTTGTAATTTAAAGAGCACGTTAGTAATGTGCGCCTTTAGGTGGGTCCACAACGCGCATACACTTATTACACACAGGGACGCGCAGCATCATACAAACATGGCAAATATTAAAAATAAAGGATAACAATGTAAAAGATTATTATTGTATACATAAAGATATGGATAAATCCGGCTTGTCCCGGTAGATGGTCTGCTTGCACGCTTTAACCTCGCGCACAAGCAGATCCGCCATGTAAATAGCAAATCCGTCATGGCGTGAGTGCAGCTGGCTTTTAAAGGGAATGGCAAATTACACTCTGATTGTTTTTTTGCATGTTACGCCCAAAACACACCCATTACTCATTAAGAGAATAAGGACAATCCTTTTAGACCATGCGCTGGGCGCACCAAGCTTTTTTCCCGTCATTAAACTAGCAAAAGTGGATTTGGACATGCCCTATGTGCACGTGAGTGCAATTAAGTGTATTCAAAATTTAAATTAATAATTTGATACAATACAATTATTGTGTAAATACATGTTTTTGCATTGTAGTTAAATTTAACAAAATATCTACATGTCATTACAGAAAATAAATAAAGCTGTAATAACATCTGTATAATCTGTATATAATCTGTATAATTACACTGGATAATTGACCCTTCCCTAGCCAAATAACACCAAACCTGCTAGGTTCCACCTCAATAGCAGCAAAAGTGTTTCGCAATATAACATGAACACAACTAGTACATTGTACCAAACAATTACTTTTTTTTATTTTTATGTAAGTACAAAGTAGTTAAAATAGTATGCTAAAATAGAAAGCTTATCAGTTAGCTGAATACTATGTTCTGCAAATTTGTTGTCGGGATGGAAATTTCATGTGAAGGCAAAAGTATCCTCCAGCAGATTTCGCAACGGGTGCAATTTGGTCACACGTATTCGTCGCTTTGACAGAAAGCTGCATGGTTTGAAAGAGACTTCTGTGTGAGGAACTAATGTTCGCTAATGAACTTATCTTTACAGGTTCTAAACCACTTGGCTTTTAAGATAACCAAAAACAAACAAACAAAAAAACAGTTATGAATGTTAATTTGACCATTAATAGTTTTATTTCTTATTGATTATGTAACATAAGTGACAGTTTAAAAGAGATTTACAGAACATTTTAGGGTCCACTGCTTGTCATGTCTTTAAGTAGCTTCTGTATTCAACAAAATTATTGATTTGAATGCACTGACACCATTGGATGAGAACTGAACTGATCTGGATGATGACATCACGGTTTTCTCCAGAGCGTTATAGCTTAATTTGAACTCAATTGAAGAAATTTAGTTATTGAACCAAACTAAATCCACATTGAATTGATTTCAGACATATGACTGTGTACTGTTGTCTTTTTAGAGCTGCTTTACAGCTGAATTGAATACTGTTTGCATCACTGAATCAGTATTTTTCTGTTAACCACTGTAAAGCAGCTATGAAACAATCTGTATTATATAAAACGCTATATAATTAAAGGTGACTTGACTTAACTTCTCAATATAGCATGGCCTCTTGTAACTTATTGCTATATATGCTAAAAAAATGTCACTATGAAACTTTTAATCATGTCACTGTAATTGTCTGTGCAGTTCTCAGAGCAGTTTAAAGAGTTTAAGGAGGCTGCACGTCTCATCCGGGATAAATCACAGGAGAAGTTTGAGCTGTTGAGTCCTGGCCTGAACATCTCTGCTCCACAGGTAAACTTGAGTTAATCTTGAACCTTTTAGAAGTGTGACTGAAAACGACACAGTAGCATAACGTAATGATTACTATTTAGACGTGTAATAACTCATGTCATACTGTCTCAGCTGCTCGATTCAGATAACGTGCCAGAGCTTTGCATTCCATCCTATTAACCACTCTAACAATAGCACAGAGGATCGACTGGCCTTTAGTGATATGATACCTAATGCGGCCATCACAATTTTAATATCAGTCACATAGGAGAAGTGTTTCACTGTGTTTGTTTTTTTGAATTCTTAGTAAGTCTGACTCACAAAGCATGTCCTCACATGCCAGGAGGTGACACAGAGACACTGGTTGTAGCCCGTGTGAAGTTATGTAACTCTGTGCGGTCACCCGTGGAGTTCAAATGCCCTGTTCATTTGGCTGACCTTTTTCATTCACCATTTGTGGACACACAGCCTTTAATCATCATGACCATTACACTATAGCAGCCTGAGAGTATAAAATCTACTTAAACATACAATTAGAATATGAGTTTATATAATATCTATTCTTTGATTAAACCGCTCAATCCAGTCTGACTGGTTTGCCATAAGAGGTGCAGTAAATTTTGCAGCAAAAAAAACATGTAATATTTCACCCCCAAACCAAAAGTAGTAAATTAGAAATGGTATTATATTATATTAAATGTACATATTATATATTTATGCTGAATTAAAGGTGTAATGAACTGAACTGAATAATGATTTTTATTTATTTATTAATTAATAATGTTATCTGAGGTCCACTTATAATATTATCTAACAAAAATACATCCCACTTTAAAGTAAGCTATTTTCTATCTTGTTTTTGACCCTCTCTTTCGAACACTCAATGTTTTGATAGGCGTACCGCATTCAAGACTTGGAAGTAAACGCCCACTGCTATTATTGGGTAACATAGTTGGGTAACAACACAGTTTTGCATATTAAAATATACATATTAAAATAAGTACTTGGAGTTACCACAGTTATAACTGACAAAGGAGGACTCATTCATATAAATGTCATTCTGATAGGCTATTTATAGCTATTCACATCCTTTGCGATAAAGTGAAAAAAGTATATATTGTCATTTGCAATGTTTTGTTTTAAATAAAATGAAACCTGTTGTTGTGCCTAACTGATGAAAAAACAGAAGTTGTCACTCACTAAACCTTACAGGGAATCGCTTTGATCAAAATAATAACAAAAGCAGCATTCTTCCATGTCTGATATGCCAACGCATTAACCCCACAAATGCCGAAGCAAAGGAAAGAACAGCATATCACAACTATTCAGTTTGACTGTGGTGCTACAGTGTAAATACTCAGTACATATCAAACAATCTGTATCATACAAAGCAATATAGTGACACATGGTAAAAACACTGTTGGACATTGACGTTTTTCCCTACTTTCCACATCACTTTTATATCGCTTACGAATGCCCGTGCAGCCGTGCGCATTTTACTTTCTAATTAGCGGCAATTCGAGGTGGCATTTGCTTGAATGGTGTTCATTATTCTTAATTAAAAACACAACTACAAAACAGTACAATGACAAACTCACTTATATTAAACACCAAACTTTTATTAACAAACGCATAGGACGGTTTTATAAACAAAACGAAAAAGCATGGCATAAATAAAATCTGACTCCTGCTGCTGATCTGTTCTGCGACTCTCGTTTATCTCATGCTGAATTGAACAGACGCGTTCAGTTTTTAATTATAGTGTCTGTCCTCCAACTGAACAAAATTATTTTTATTACTATAAAAAATCTAAACGACGGTGGGGGCGGTGCTGCGGTGGGCAAGGGATGCAATCGTTGTTGTTACTGAACACGGTGTAACACAGACTATCGCAGCAAGCCTAGAACCAATGTAGTTGGCACTGCATCATATTTTATTTTCAGTCTCTCTGAAAAGCCTGCGTCGAACTGTCGAATGAATCCGCAGTAAAATGAAGCGAACAAACAAACCGTGTCTCATTGATGCAATCTGACTGGAATTTTGTTAAAAGTAAAGTTCATCCAGGCTTTTTTAAAGTGGTGGTAAAAAGCCCTGTTCAAAAGATGTAAAAATAAGTCTTTGATGTCCCCAGAGTGTGTATGTGAGGTTTTAGCTCAAAATATCCCACAGATATTTTTATATAGCATATTAAAATTGTCACTTTTTGAGGGTGAGCAAAAACGCACAGTTTAAAAAGGTCTGTCCCTTTAAATGCAAATGAGCTGCTGCTCCCGGCACAGAGGGCGGAGCTTCAAGAGCTAATTTTTAGCAGCTTCGATTACCTCCTACAGACATGCACTGAACATTTAAAAAACGTAGCCTTTTATGTTCAAACCGGAGTCAGACAAAAATGGAGAGACTCAAGAAGAAGTGACAACATGTAGACAACATTTGTTGAATGGTTAGTTGATGAATTTATGTAGCTTATGTGTAGTTCCCTTTCGAGGCGGTAACTTCAACATTACGCCAGCGTGATGTATATATATGTTCAATAGACTTAGAAGCTCTTTTAGTGAGCGATTGGTAATGCCTCGGTGCTCTAGTGAGCGCATGAGAAGGTCTTTTGTTCCCGCAGCGGTCAGGTATTTTAACGAACACTGTTAATTTTTTGAAAATTATTCTTCTTTTATAGTGTTTATTTTGTATATTTTTTAACTATGCAATTTAATCTTTTTTCAAATTGTGTCTCCTTATCAGGGTTTATTAGTCTTCTTATGCAGAATTATTTATTTGTCTGTTAGTTGTGTATTGTGTTTGATTGTTGTATGGTTGGTGGCAAACCAGTTTCCCTATCGGGATTAAAGTTTTCAATCAATCAATCAATATGGGAACTCCTCCGTTCTCCACTTTCACTGAAATCTTATGGGCTAACGTCAGCTGGGGACAGCTGGCCAATGATGCAAAGCATGCAAATACTGACAGGTTCGCGGGCAGTATAAAATGCATGGGCGCGACAATTACGTCGGAATCTCTTTCTTCACGCTAGAAGTAAAACTTAGTCATGCAGAAGTCTTATATAGTCATTGTGGAAGTTGCAATAAATGACTACTCACCCCTGTTTACTACTCACGCCCATGCCGAGGCGGCACTCACGGACGACACGTGCGCCCACTTCCGAGCTGCCAGTGCGCGCCCTCAGAGCCAGATATGGGGATATTCAAATTTATTAACCAAGCATTAATACCATTGATCAGCCCTACCAAACGTGGATGTCTTTTCCACAAAGAAACAAACATTGTTGTGTTATTTGATTGATACTGTGAAGCTGCTTAGATGCAATTTATATTGTGAAAAGCGCTATATAAATTGACTTGACTTGACCAGAAGAGAAGTGGCTCGAACAACAGCGGGGATGAGGCCCACTGCCGCCAGCGAGCCGCTGGTGGGCCCTCCCCCACCCGAAGACGCACCTCGCGCTGATGGCTACCAAGCGCTCTTCACAAGCCATCGGTTGTTCCATGGGCTTCATGGTCGTCCTTAACAGGCACCTATGGCTAACCCTAGCTGACCTGAAGGACTCAGACCGCAAAATGCTCTTAAACGCTCCTGTCACTCCCTCCGGCCTCTTTGTTGATGCCGTGGAGTCGGTCATGGAGCGTTTTTCCGAGACGCAAAAGCGTGCCAAGGCTATGAGTCACGTGATACCCGTCGCTCACTAGACTAGTCATCTGCGAGGTCCCGCTCCTTTTCGGCACCTTGCCAGGCTCAACGACCGGCTACGGCTAGACAGCCCGCCACGGCTCCCCGCCCCGAACCGGACGCTCGTTTCAGCCGGAACAAGCAGTGGCCAGGATGGAAACGTCAGGGTCAGAGAAGGAGACCGCGCCGCGAGAGTCTGCGCACCATCCTCGGCTACCAAGCCATCTTCCTGACGGAGCAGTTAAAAGGAAGAGAGAGTGTGCTGGAGGACCCGCCCCCAAGCGCCATGCTCTAACGGATCATGTCCCCCAGGTTCATACGGGCGACGATTGCAATGTGTGTTTAAATGCTGTTCGTGTTTCTGTTTGTGTGAGTTCCACAATAAAAACATTTATCCATTCACAAAAAGAGCTTTTTCTTCCTCTTGCACCCGACACTGTCACTCGCCCTGCCTCAGAGCCACAACCCACCAGTACTTCGAGTACCAGTGCCAGTAAAAGCCTCGCGGGGGCGGGGCTCCAGTAAAAACACACCATCAGTGGCTGTAGAGCTAACGCGTCCGCTGTGTCACATCCTGGACGCGTGGAGGGCTATCCCGGGCGTTTCACCGTGGCTACTGGGAATAATTCAGCACGGATAATCTCTCCAGTTCAAATGCAGACCACCCCGCTTTAATGGCGTGGTCCTGTCACTGACTTTGCCCCAAATGTTCCTGTTCTGAGACAGGAAGTTCTCAGTCTGCTCGAGAAGGGAGCTATAGAGCGTGTTCCTCCGAGCGAGCAGGAGAGCTTATTCTACAGCCGCTACTTCGTTGTGCCAAAGAAGAATGGAGGACTCCATCCGAATGACGACACTGAAACATATCCTGGCACAGGTCCGTCCCGGGGATTGGTTCGCGTCAGTAGATCTAAAGGACGCGTACTTTCATATTCAAATAGCGACTCGCAGCAGGCGCTTCCTCAGATTTGCTTTCGAAGGCACGGCATAGTAGTTTTCCTGGGGATTCTGGATATTAACTAGAAAATAAAATCAGGTCTTTGAGATGTTGCATATTTGGTCCATTTTTTTCCAGCACAAAGCAAATTGTTTCAGTTTATGATTTAAAAATGCTGTTATCTTCTCCAATTTGTAAATGTCCATTGTAATTTCCATCCATGCGTTCAGGGTAGGGCTCTCGTGTGACAACCATTTTTTGGTAAAGATCTTCTTTACAGCCACCAGCAATATATTCATTAAGTATGTATCTCTTTTCAAACATTCTTGAGGTATATATCCAAAATATAAGGTTTTACTATCAAATGGTATTGCACATTTAAAAAATTATTGTAAAGCATTATGCATTCCTCTTCAATAATCCTTAATAACAGGGCAATCCCAGAAAACATGGTGATGGTTTGCATTTTGGTTTCCATAGTTTCTCCAGCATATAAAAGCATTACTACCATATGATTTCTGAGAGGGTGTAATAAAATATCTTCTCAAAATTTTCCAACCAAACTCCCTCCATTTCTGTGACCTGGAGCATTTCCATTTATACCTCCATATTGCTGTTCATTCTTCCTCAGATATACTTATTCCTCCTTCCTTCTCCCATTTTGTTTCAATAGGAAGTCGAGTGTGTTTTAAGATTTAACAGACATTTATATATTCATGAAATAATTCTACCAAACAAATCTGAGTTGCATGCTTTTCTGAACAATTCTATTATAACTTTCCCTGTCCCAGCCACATTCTTCATCTTCATATTAACAAAATTTAAGTATTTATCTAATTAATTAAATTAATTAAAGAGTATCTATCTTTGAGTGTTTCAAAAGTAGTTATTTTTCAAAAGTAGTTATTAAAACTACCCCGAACCTTTTCAAAGTGCGTGGACACAGCGCTTTCTCCCCTCAGATCGAGCGGAATGCGCATCCTGAATTATCTGGACGATTGGCTGATTTTAGCCCACTCAAGAGATGTGTTAATCAGTCACGTGGAAACGCTGCTTCGCTATCTGGATATGCTGCTGCGTGTGAATATGCAGAAGAGCGTGTTTTTACCGAGTCGGACTAAAAAATATCTGGGAGTATGTTTGGACTTGATAACGATGCAAGCCCACCTCTCTCTAGAACGCATAGAGACAATCTCATCGACTCTGCGCCGTTTCAGACCAGGCAGGTCTGTTTCATTGAGGGAATTTCAGAGGCTTTTGGGGCTGATGGCGGCGGCTTCTTCAGTGTGCCATTTAGGCCTGCTGCATATGCGGCGGCTGCTGCAGTTTTGGCTGAAAACTCGAGTTCTGCCGAGAGCGTGGTCTTCAGGCCACAAGCGCATTACGGCCACTCACAGTTGCGTCAGCACTCTGAGACCGTGGAGCAACACGGATATGTTCAGCCCAGGAGTTCCTTTGGGTATAGTGACGCAGCGCACCGTGGTCTCAACGGACGTGTCAACCTCAGGCTGGGGAGCAGTGTGCTTGGGCGTACCTGCCTCAGGCCTGTGGTCGGAGTCACAGAGGGAGTGGCACATAAACCGTTTGGAATTAGTAGAGATGTCCTTAGCCCTGGAAGCCTTTCGGTTAAAATTGAAGCGGCAGTATGTACTGATTCGAACCGACAACACTTCTTTGGTCTCGTACATAAATCGCCCAGGGCGGCGTGCGCTCCAGAGCTCTGTTCAACAGCCAGCGAGTCTTCTGTTGTGGGCGGACCGACACTTTCCATAATTACTACTATGTGTGGATCAGTGGGCTGGGCTAAAGAGGCAATGATTTAGAAATAGGCGTTGATCTTCTTTTGCAGAGGTGGTATTTCGTTGCGCAATGATGTAATAATGTGACAAAATCCAAAACACGTCATTTTCTGAGCTTGGTTTCAATAAAAAGCTGTTTTTGGACTAACAAGGAAGTTTTGAGTTCATAATTCACCAATTTGAGATATTTTTATAGTACAATGACCTCTTATATGTCAAAAGATCAAGGAAAATGTATTTCTCTATTCATGACCTCTTTAAATGGAACATAAATTGTATTATAGTTTTTTTTAAAACATTTGAGTGCCTTCTGTGTGAACTCAAACACGTCCCTGGGATTTATGTATGATAAAGCTTGATTTGCTGAGATAAAGCGTGAAATAATATTCTCAGTTCCACGCGCATGTTTGGGAAACTCATGAATATTCATATAAGCTCCGCCCACTGAAACCGAAAATCTCATAAACCGAAAATCTCGTAACACTGGAACTGTGTAACAAATGCCAGGACCAATGCCGTAAGGGGTGTGTCGTAGTGATAACTTGACACACAACGTAATGACGGCTTATCGAATTAACACGTTGAAAAGTAAACAACACGTTGTGCATAAACAACAAAGTTTGAATATCAACATCTAATGCCTGATCAGCTTCCATGTTGTTCAAAGCAATGCAAACACTTCCGCTGTTGTACCACAACATGTTTTGGACACGTACGTTACACGTCACGTGTCTTTATGGGATCTTTACGGGATGGTTGTGAATGCACTCACAGATTCCGGAAAATCACTGGCAGTGTGGATGAACCAAAATCAAACGATCCCGGGACACTTTATCCGTTTATTTTCTGGAATCCCTCTGTGAAAGGGGCTTTACAGTAATGACAATCACTGTTTAGAACAATGGGAATTAAAAAAAATGGAATGTCCAAATGCATTATGGTAATGAGAATTTTGAGGGGGAATGTGCTTAACTGTCATGAAAAATGTCATGAAATAAATAAGAAATTATATTATGTATATGTATACATGTGTGTACGTATATATTTGTATTCATGTATTTCTCAGAATCATTTGTAAGTGTGACCGGAAGATGTTTGTAAAATAAGTTTGTGGTGTCTTGCATGGATGGGCCAAATGTTTGGCATGACACAAAAATAAAATGTAACTAACTTACTATATATACACTCACCTTAAGGATTATTAGGAACACCATACTAATACTGTGTTTGACCCCCTTTGACCCAGTTTGAAATGATTCAAGCTTTGTGACATGGTGCATTATACTGCTGGAAGTAGCCATCAGAGGATGGGTACATTGTGGCCATAAAGGGATGGACATGGACAGAAACAATGCTCAGGTAGGCCGTGGCATTTAAACGATACCCAATTGGCACTAAGGGGCCTAAAGTGTGCCAAGAAAACATCCCCCACACCATTACACCACCACCACCAGCCTGCACAGTGGTAACAAGGCATGATGGATCCATGTTCTCATTCTGTTAGAGCCAAATTCTGACTCTACCATCTGAATGTCTCAACAGAAATCGAGACTCATCAGACCAGGCAACATTTTTGTAGTCTTCAACTGTCCAATTTTGGTGAGCTCTTGCAAATTGTAGCCTCTTTTTCTTATTTGTAGTGGAGATGAGTGGTACCCGGTTGGGTCTTCTGCTGTTGTAGCCCATCCGCCTCAAGGTTGTGCGTGCTGTGGCTTCACAAATGCTTTGCTGCATACCTTGGTTGTAACGAGTGGTTATTTCAGTCAAAGTTGCTCTTCTATCAGCTTGAATCAGTCGGCCCATTCTCCTCTGACCTCTAGCATCAACAAGGCATTTTCGCCCACAGGACTGCCACATACTGGATGTTTTTCCCTTTTCACACCATTCTTTGTAAACCCTAGAAATGGTTGTGTGTGAAAATCCCAGTAACTGAGCAGATTGTGAAATACTCAGACCGGCCCGTCTGGCACCAACAACCATGCCACGCTCAAAATTGCTTAAATCACCTTTCTTTTCCATTCTGACATTCAGTTTGGAGTTCAGGAGATTGTCTTGACCAGGACCACACCCCTAAATGCATTGAAGCAACTGCCATGTGATTGGTTGATTAGATAATTGCATTAATGAAAAATTGAACTGGTGTTCCTAATAATCCTTTAGGTGAGTGTGTGTGTGTGTGTGTGTGTGTGTGTGTGTGTGTGTGTGTGTGTATATACACACAGAGTTATGCATATACCCTATCCCAAACCATCTTTTTCATTACCACAATCTGAAAAAAATATTTATATAAAGCTTTTATTCTGATTTAACCCCTTTAACCCGAAGTGTACCCCACCCCCCACTAAAAAATTCTTAATCAAATTACTAAGCAACCACTTAATTGAATAACACAAAATAGGTATCATTTTAAAGCTTAGAAACTCAGATGATTTTAATGCATCTAATGAATTTTGATCAACTCTTAACCAGTACTGCTGAGTAGTTCCTCTTAAGACGGAGTGCACTGCCCGGGGGCGCCACCTAGCTACAAAATAGTAAGAACCATATTTTTCAAAACTGCTGACTTAATCAACATAAAATAGGTGTCATTTGAAAGCTTATAATCTGAACTCTACAATGCATGTAGCCAATTTGATTAACTCAGTGCTGAGTTATTTTCTGATAAATACATTTTTATTTTCAAAATTTATGAAATACTTTTTTTGTACTATATACTGAAAAAGTCAAAAACATCATATAGATCAGATAGTAATTTGTCATATGTCATTTGAAAGGTCTCACATAGTAGAATACAACAAGCATAATTGTTTTGGGCTTTTTACCAAACTTGAGCGAGTTTTTGTACGTGAAGCCTCGCAAGACCCATATGTAAATAATATACAGACGCGGTATTTATGCTACATTTACGGTCGTAACTTCATGAAACCTGCATATATAGTCGAAAATGGTGCATCATTACTTACAGTGGATGTTCCCGATTTAAATAAGTCTAAAATCAACATAAAAAATTGCGTCGATTACGAGATATTCCTCACGGAAAAACATTTTTTTTTTTAAATAATCCAAATGCTGTAACTTTTGATCACTTTATGCCATCACCACAAAATGCATCTTACATGTAGGGGTACTTCACCAAAAAAGAATTGTAATCCTTCCTTATTTCCTTCCTGAGTTATTGCATGTCATATAAGAAAGATATGTACAATTATAATTAAAATAAATATATTTTATATAAATGTATAAAAATAAATTTATATAAATAAATATCTTTTATCTATTTATCTATCAGCAGTTGGACAGAATGTCCAAATTTAATAAAACACTAAAAATGTAAACAGTTTTCTATCAAACGATACTCACCTTTAGATTCTCCTAGCTATAGTTTTGAAATTATGAGTCTTTTGTGTCTGGAAAAAAAAGTCTGGATACATTATGGTAATGAGTATTATTTGGAAAAATATGCTTCATTTTCATTAAAATTATTAAAAAAATCCTAAATATCTTAATAGTACTGCAGTATGCTTTGTGTTGTGTGCCCATATACAGTATTCTGTAGTGGTTTAATGGCCATGACAGTCTTTTATCCCATAAGCTCTTTTACGTTCAAACGTGCGTATGAAACAGACTGCTGACAGAGATATTCATTATTTAATCAAACCTGAGTGTTTAGAGTTGAAAACAGCAACAGTGTGCACTGAATAATGCTGCCCTAATTAATTAAGTGTTTAATTATTAAGTTTTTTTTTCGGGGTGCTGCATTAGACCAGGGGTGATGGGGTGAAAAATGGAAGAGTATAAATAAGTCAAACAGAGAGATGTGCTCTTTGATCACTGAATCTATATGTGTGTGTCTGCTTCTAAAAGCTTTCTGGCCAAATCCAGTATTCTGTTTATATAACGGCTCGTACGTTCTTGAATTCATTCTGTTCATACTCGTACTGTTTTGAATCTTTTGCAAGAAAGTGTGTGTCCTTGCCCGTGCAAAATTTGGCACACTTATGATTTTGTACAAACTGTTAAGTATGAGTGTTAATAATAGTAAGGTTTCCCTTAGCAAGCATTACCTGTCTACATTCAGCCCACTTACTAAATGATATGTTAATCAATCAAATACTTCTATCTTCTTTCTCTCCATGTCTCTTCTGTGGTGATGGGATTGTCTCCCTCAGCTGTCTCAGGTAAGCTGTCAAACTACCATCTGCATCTGTTTCCACTTGCAATGACACACCTGTGTCCCCTGTGCAGCTGACACACCACTGCACATTCATTCCGCTCTTGTGACAGAGGTCCTCAAACCCCTCAGGAAGCCCTGGTTATGAAACCCTGCCATGCAATATGACATATGGTGCGTTCAAATCATGTTGGAAATATCTTATTTATGAGTTGAACGCACATGAATGCCAAAATTTCGTTAAAATGATTGGGTAGCTTGGGATTTTCTTAAAGCCCCGATGTTTACGAGTTGAGGGCGTGTCAGTGAGAAACATGAGAATAGCATTGTAATATAACAATATAATTTGTAATGGTAAAGTTTACTCTGGATCCATAAATTAATTACAAACATAAAAAAGCAAAACAAACGTGATGCATGTTTTGTTTTTTATTTTCTAGAATTATAAACTTAAAAGCCTAAACACGTCTTCCCACCTCATAAATACAAACTTCCCAGGAGGCACCAACATTCCTGTTTTTGTCCCAATCTGTACAGAAGTCATTTTTCTCATAACAATTAAATTGGAGTTGTGTGGCTTTTAGTGCATGTGTGTCAGCTTCGGGGCCATCTGTAAATGCACTTATAAAAGTTGATGAAAATATCTCTTTTTTTTTTTTTTCCAGAGAAAATGTACTAAAAATATAAATGAAATCTATTAATGACATCATCTTGAACTTAGGGACGTGTCCAATTTTGTGTCCAATCAAATGGTGTCTAGAATATAGTCCCCTCCCACTCAATGTTGTTATTGTTTTTGTTAATTGAAGTAAAGCTGAAATAAAATGTTAGATGGGAAAAACTTAATGAAAAATGTTTCTTTAGCAACTAACTTATAACAAGTTAAAGTACTAATACTAAAACTGAGACAAAATAAATATAAAACTAAATAGAAATATTGTAAAAAGCTACAAAAATAATACAAACAATAAATAAATTAAATTAAAAGTCCTACACGTCCTGCCCCAACGACTTGTTTTAAAATGAAGGATATTTAGGGGAAGATAGTGGTAGTTTAATTTGAGCTATTTCTTATAGTGTTGCTAAAGTTCAGTGTCATTTTATTTGGTTTGTGAAGCAACAAAAATAAAACATTGTCTCATGAGAAGGGGAATATGCTGGAAATATGTGATCCCTCGTTAAAAATGTAGAAATATGCAAAATGCATTATTGAAGGAATCGAGCACCCGAGCCTTTGACTATGTAGTGGAGTTGTCATCTCTGATTCCTCTTGCTCTTCCTTTAAATATATTAAACACACAGAGAGCTCCATCTCAAGCTCCCTACACCTGCCATGAACCGCTATAGAGAAGGCAAACAAGTCATCGGCCTGAGTGGTCGGATTAGAAATAGAACATCTTCCTTTGGGGAATGCATCTGAGATTGTTGAATTATACAAGCTTTTCTGAGAGCGAGCGTGTATTACTCGTCAGAAACACTGTACATGTTTGAAAAACCAAGGCTGTGCTTATACAGTTATACAGTGTAGGCAAAATAGCAGAGTTCTTTCTGAAGCACTGTTCTGGTTTTCTCAAGTCAACATGAACAGTAGGTTGAATATGAACAGTAGGTTGAAATAAACCGATGTGCTTTCAAATTTGAATCAAAGATCAACGGCATATGTTGCCTCATGCCCGGTTTAGTCACATGTGCACTCTTTTAGAGTGTTTTTTGTTGTAGTTTTTTTTTTTTTTTGCATCAAACAAATAGACTAAGAATGTGTTGTTTAAAGAAGTTCTTTGAGTTATCTAACTTACCATAGGATTGAAAATGTGAGCTCACTGGGACTGTCGGTCATTTTAAATGTGGACATTCCTGTAAAGCACCAAATCAATGGCAGCATTTAAGAGGAGAGATTTCATAATACTGCATATATCTTTTAAATATACTCATTTATATTGCAAAAAGCTTTTCGGCATCATTACTCCAGTCTTCAGTGTCACAAGATACTTCAGAAATTAGATTTTGTTTTTATTTTGTATCGCTTAATAGTTTTGTGGATATTTTATTGGAAAGATCATTTTTTGTAACAGTGTAAAAGTCTTTACTGTCACATTTGATCAATTTAATGTGTCCCTGGTAAATACAAATATGAATTAAAAAAATTCTTACTGACCTCAAACTTTTATTTTTATTCATTTAATATATATCAATTTTATATATTGTTTTTATTGCCTCTCATGTGTCTTATGCAGACGCTGTCGGTGGACCGTCAGTCTCCTCCGCTGCTTGGTGTCAATGGCTCTAGTGAGGACAAGTTGTTTCGCAGCAAGAGTGCTGACATGGAGCAGTGCATGGAAAAAGAACAGATGAGGAAGATGCTTTCCGAGGGGTAAAATATACAGATCTGACAAAATCTCTCATAACCATCAAATCTCATACTTTCTTTTACTCACACTTGTCTCCTGTTTTTAATGTCTAATTGCAACATTAATTGGGGGTCAAACTTTAAAATGTATGTATTTTGTCATTTAATTTGCCTCATATTTTGTAGCTTCACATGTTTGTTTTCCTTGATATACTGTATAACCACAACCGTCTCACTCAGATGCACGTGAATCTAATCAATCCGCCTGATGTACTCTTCCTCCTCAGTAGTTTTCTGGGGTAATTGGTAGTGAGTTTACCGTCAAACGTTTTACAGATTCAAGCATGAATCACTTCATCATACAATCACAACATTGAATATGCTGATGTTTGAAACCATCCCAAAGCCACAGATTCAGGGAATCAACCTGCTAAAGTTGTCTCTGCAAAATAAGTTGATTCTCCTTATAAAATGTAAAGGCATCACAAAAGAAATGGCATTTCAAAACTCAGCCATGTGTGCGATGTTTACCATCTGCTGCCATTGGACTAAAATTGTTTGATGAAATTTGTCTTTGCCTCAGGTTTCAGAAGGAAAGACTTGAGTAACTGAACCCAGATGTTGGTTTGTTCACAGGTCAATATGTGAGAGGAACTCAGAGGCAGAGCTGTTTTCTCTTCGGGACAGCAATGCTAAGCTTGTAGCCGCTCTTCGTGAAGCTAACAGCAGCATTGAACATTGGAAAACACAATTAGCCAAGTATCAGGAAGAAACAGATCGCCTCCGAGAGCAGGTGAGGAATGTTAAAGGAATAGTTCACCCAAAAATTAAAGTTTACCGATTATTTACTCACCCCAAGGCCATCCTAAATGTATATGACTTTCTCAGTCAAAGCTAAATTAAGGTTTCGGAGAAAAACATTTTAGGAGTTTTCTCCATCAAATGCAAGTGAATAGTGCCCAATGTAGACCATTTTGACAGTCCAAAATCTATATTTAGGCAGCTTCAAAGGGCTCCACAGGACCCCAGCTACCAAATAAAGGTTTGCTTTAGCGAAATGATCAGTCATTTTCAGAAAAAAGTTCAGGATGGACAGGCACCGCCCCTCCCACATACACATAAAGTATATATCACAACTTCGCTTGTCAAAAAATTCACTGAAACTTTGTGTAGCACACTTAAGGGCTGTTCAAACAAAACATGTTTCCATTCCACTGCACTACTTTTCCATTATTTTTCAATGTAAACCGTGCTAGACGGTCGTGTATGTCCGTTACGCTCGTGTCTCACGTCTATTGCAGTGTCCTGCGAATGTGACCCAAAAACGTATTTCATCATAACAATATATATCATATAGTTATTCTATTTTTGTTATAAAAAAAAAACAAAGAAGCAAACTACAAACAATAGGACAAATACGATAGAGATACAACTGAAATAAAGTACGTTTTTCAGGTATAGTAGGATTATTTAACATGTATACATTTACTTAACATCTTTTGTTGTTCGATTAACATTGACACAGACCGGTATTTTAGGCTGCTGTCACTTTAAGACCGAATGCTTGGATTCACACTGACATGCATCCAGTTTTCACCAAGCTGTTTACGTTCACTTAAAGGTGCCATGTGTAATGTCCGGCAAAAAATCAATTCATACTCCACATTCCATACCAGATGGGGGCAGTATACCTCCAGAAAGTGAGTTGGTCTACTCTAGAGTAATAAACGAGAAACGTCATAGTCTCTATGCTCCGCCCCTACCTTCACAACGACCCTAGAGCCATAGCCGAAGCCGAGCCAACTCCTAATAGAGGACGTTTTGACTCCAGAGGAATGTTGGTTGATGTCAAGTGATTTTTAAATATGACATCTTCAAGCTACTCCCCTTCACCTTTACCAGTGAATATGTTCATATTCGTTTTGTTCATATTACATTTTTATTGTTAGTTTGAATTACATTAATTTGACAGACAGCATTCGCTGATGTTGACCAAGCTAGCGGCATTCAGAGCTGCCAACTCTCAAATTCACCGTGAGACACACGCAATTGTAACTTTTCACACGCTCTCACGCTACACATCAATTTTGTCACGCACAGACAAATCGCAAAGCAAAGAGGACGCGGAGACCGACAGACTAGACAGAGCAGGTTAGTTATGATATAAAAAAATCTCAGCTCTCAGATTCTGTCAATTTTATTACGCAATTTCAACAATAAATACCGTTTTGGCGCTTGTAAATGTTACACGACAGATCCCTAGCGCACGTGAACCGATCATCTCTACTAACTAATAGTAAAAAAACTGTTGAAAGATACAGTATGCTACAACTTACCAAAATGTATTCCTCATAATATCGACCAATCATTTTTTTTAATCACCGTGCAGAGGTCAATAACATAGCTGGAGAACAAATATGTCAGATTTACCTCAGGAAAGCCCTCGATACATTTCTGTTATAACTTCCCGAAAAAACTAAACAAACATATAAAACAAACTTCTAGCGAAATACTAACAGCATCTTACTTACCAATCCAAAATAAATGTTGCAAGTTCGGAGTCGAACATCATTTCTTTCATGTCCATTAGTTGTCTCCAGCGATGGAAAGCAGTGCCAATGTTTACTCTGGTTCTGCTCCTTTTTTTATCCGATTTTATTTGTGATTCCGAGCGCGTTTTTTTCCCCTGCAGCGGGTGGTGGTGGTAAGGGTCTCTTGCCAAGGGCTTCAGCCATTCTTCCGCTCTCTTCCCTGAACTGAAATGTAGTAGTGGGCTGTACTTTCCATACAATTGACATCAGGTTCAAGTACGCCCACAAGCCGTGCGAGTTATTCGTGTATTGCAGTTTGGCTGGTGGTTATGTTGCCCGCATACCGCCTCCCATGGGTGAAACTGGTATTATGACACCTGTTGGGCCGTGGCTAGTATTTAGCATGCTAATTCAGGTTGATATCTCTGCAGCACTATAACTTGTCATTTTTTTTGACATCATCGCCCTTATTTCTTCTCATTCTTTTGAGGCGTGTAGCTCATTTTTTGGATATTTTTACCTCAATTCTTACACATGGCACCTTTAAGCCATAACCGACTGTATTTACCTGAGATACTTTGAGGCATTTTGACAAATGTGTCTGTATTTGACCGTTCAGGTGCAAAGAGAACTGAATTCAGGATCGTATGCTGTCTGAGAGAGCACTTCTGGTGTCATTCATTTGAGTTATTTTTTTCACAACTTACTGTGCATAAAAATTTGATACTCTTTTGGAAGATCCTGGTTAAATGTACGAATATGCTTCTTTGTCATCTTTCGCGTCAGACTTGATCTCCTCCGTGCCCTCTAAAATCCCACCTCCAATATCTGCAAGTTAATCGATAATGAATTGTGATTGGATGGTAGATTTGTTCTTTGAAACATGCTATGATGAGATTGGCTACCTTTGATTAGGCTGTTCTCGCGTGACAGAAGACTTCTACTCGCTTTTATGATCACCTAGCAAAGACTTTTTAGAAAAGAAGAAATACGGGACAAAACATGATGTTTGTTTGTGAAGCTAAAATTCATACTGTCCCCCAAAAATGGGACGTCTGGTTACTCTATTTAGATAGTGTACCCACAAATTAATGTTCTTTCATCATTTTTTTCACTCTCGTGTGATCCAAACCTGTATGACCGTCTGCAGAACTCAAGAAGAAATTGTATTTTTAGTCAGTGGGTTTCAATGCTTTTTGGACCCCATTGACTTCTATAGTGCTGGACATTTTTTTAAATATCTTTGTAGCAATGTTCAGGGAAGAAGGAGGCGGGAACCGACGAACCATCAAAATATAATTTATTTAAAATAAAACAACTAACCAAAATACCACCAGCAGCCCCTCGCGGACGACTGCTGGCTACCGAAAATAAATATAACTGCCAGCAGCCCCTCGCGGACGACTGCTGGCTAAAATAAAATACAAAAACAAAACACAACTAAAATACAGGCCTGTTCCTCTCTCTTCCCGGGTTTCGGCACCAGTGTAGCAATGTTCAGGGAAGAAGGAGGCGGGAACCGGCGAACCATCAAAATATAATTTATTTAAATAAAACAAACAAACGAAATACCACCAGCAGCCCCTCGCGGACGACTGCTGGCTAAAATAAAATACAAAAACAAAACACAACTAAAATACAGGCCTGTTCCTCTCTCGATCATCAACGTCGTCGCTCCTCCTTTATGCTTCCGCTCCTCCGTGAGAGATGCGAGACCGGTGTGCTTCACATGTGTTGCTCATTAGCAATCGCACCACCGGCCTCGCGCCGTTCTCTCACGTCCCTCGGCCGTCCTGTTCGCCACAATCTTCTTTTCTGTTCCACAGAAGAAACAATGTCATACAGGTTTGGAACTATATTGATTGTGTCAATTAAATGTTCATAAGAGTTTTTGGAGATACAAGAAGAGGTTCTTGATGAAGCAGTTTTTCCACACTGCTGCTTTTTGAGGGCCACATAAGGATTACGTCCACATTTAAACATTCTCATGTGCAAACAATTTGTTTTAGCAGTTGCTCAAGCAAACTAAATATTTTCCCTCAGGCAGTATTTGGCAGCGTTTTTACAGAATCATACATAAATGATTCCACAACACTTTGTAGGTCTACTGAAGCAAACATCAACCAGGTGACATATATAGTTCAGGTCTTCAGAGAGCGTGAGGAGGGATATTTTTAGGAAAAGACAATACGCCTTCATTGGCCGGAACAGAGGGAAGACAAATGACCGTGGGGAAAATGAGACCGCTAAGTTTCTCCTTAACACAAACAGAAAAAAATGTCTCTGAGTTGTGACAGTGCTAAAAGCTCCAGTGCAGTGATGGCCTACTTTACTTTCCCTCAGGGGTGAGCATGAGTTCAGTGTTTCCTGTGAATTATTATGACCTCTGAAGAAAAGACGCTCAGTCACAGAAACCATGGCTGTGTGGAAAGTAAGAGTGTGGTAGTGACTCCTGGAGAGGGTAGTGTATTTTTAAGGGGGATCAAAAAATCTGAGAACACATTAAAAGGATAGTTCACCCAAAAATGAAAATTCTGTCATCATTTACTCACCCAAGTTGTTTCAGACCTGTATGAATTTCATTCTTCTGAACACAAAAGAAGATATTTTTAAGAATATGGGTAACCGAACAGTTGATGGGCCCCATTGACTTTCATTGTGTGGAAAAAAAAACAACTATGGAAGTAAATGGGGCCTATCAACATGTACATATACGTTTAGCATGTGCAGGATGATAATGCATCAGCCAGTGTGTTATTATAGGAATAGAATAAATATAATAAATAGAAACATTTGCTAATTAGTTATGTCCACACATCCCTTATTACACCTTAAAATAGATTATAAGCAAGTTTTTCAAAACCAACATGAATAAAAAGATAACATTTCTGAGAACTTTGCGCATGTATTTCAAACTAGATTTTTATTTTACAACATGGCACATTCTGAAATTTTATACAATCGAGAACCGATTGTTCAACCGGAGTTTGATAGGAGAACTTAGAATAGCTGTGGACTGTTGGTTTCATATTTCAGGTTGCAGAGCTGGAGGCTCAGAGCAGGGTTTCTGCCTCCAGTGAGATGGGGAATGAAGAGCTCACACAGTCTGTGGCAGAGATGGAGGCCCTTATCAAAGATAAAGATGAGGTAAAGAATACTTTATGTAATAACAGTGCCAACTGACACAGCAAGAGACTCCAATTTTAAAGTTTCCTAATGTTGTTTTTGGATTCTCCTACAACAGGTTTACATGCATCAAAGGTCTCAAAACTGTTTAATTTTCTCTTAATATACATTTACACATCACCACATTTTCAATGATTCTCAAACGACTCGTCAGATGAATCAGTCTCTCTAAATCCGCAAGCTACTCTGATTGGCCAGACAGCTCAGTCTGTTGTGATTGGTCTACCGCGTACACCGCGCGTCAAACAAAAAGCCCATTGCCATAACTGAACGTCAGCTCAGGGATTGTAAACTAAAGACTGTAACAAACAATACCGTCGATTTTACCATATCAGTCCGAGCGCTAGTCCGATGATGAAACACTGGAAGAACTATTCATTCAACCCGAACCTCCAGAGCAAGGTCGTCTTGAGCAGGACGATTTTACCGATTTTACACTTATTTATTTACCGAGTATTTTACACTTATTTATTATTAGTATTTTTCTAATTTATTGCGGTGAACGTGGGAAATATATCAGTAACGGTGCAAACATTAGCTGAGATCTAACGTGAATGACTGATGTAACATAAACAACGTTGGTAAAACAAATCTTGCTCCATGCTTAATCTTTACTCAAAGTAGTAAGAACAGCAGACTATCTGCATTAATTGACACATTTTTAGGTTAATAACGGCCCACAGCTGATTAGCAGAAGTATTTCAGTAAGACAGTAATAAGGTGAGTTAGCCACCAGTAGAAAATATATACATAATTATTCATACTAACAGGTTTTGATTCTGAGGAGCAAGTTAGTCCAAATGAACTGGGTTCTGACCCGTCTCTCAAGAGCAAGTGTTTTGCGAATCCTGCATTGAACTCTGAGATTTGAGAAGCAAACGTCAGTAAAATGATTAAATTAAAAGGATTAAACTGTTGTGGTATTGTGGGTTTTCAAAAGTTCATAATAGGGGCACTTTAAAATAAAATGATTTATTATAAACTGGACTGCCCGACTAAAGTCGCTGTTTGGATTTAAATAGGCAAATGCTTTAGAGTCTATGATTGGATCATTATTGCAGTAATTATTATTCTATTTTCTAGCATGTTCTATTTTTGGCAACAGTTCTTCTAAACCTAATTGATGGAGTGTGTAGATTTTCATTTCCATGTAGGAAGACACATCATGGCCGTATTCCAGGATGACAAAGCCAAGATTCATCAGGCTCAAATTGTGAAAGAATGGTTGTGAGGGAGCAAACATATACTGTAACATGGTAGAAACATAATAATCACTACAATAATGATCCAAACATATACTTTTAAGCATTTGCCTATTTGAATCCAAACAGCGACTTTTTGGGGGGGCTTGCAGTGTATGTGTATATGTATACAAACAGCCCATGTAAAACATCCCATTTAAATCCAATGAATTTCCATTGAAAATGAAGTACAACTTCTTTTTCATTTCACTTGTAAGATGAACAAGTTAGTAAAGAATATTCCTAATTTAAAATGGTTATTACAGGAAATAAAGACTCTGCGGGGAAAGAAACCAGATTTAAGTGAGCTGGAGAAAGAAAAGGAAGAGGCCAGTCAAAGGATGCAGGTACATTTCTTTATTATCTTTACTACTATAGTAGTAGTAGTAGTAGCCTTTATTGTTACTTAGTCACAAGTACCAGTGAAATTTGCCATCAACCTGTCCATACAGACATGCATACAATACAACAAGGGGGTAGACAGGACAGGAAGACAGAGCATTGAGGAAGAAAATGCAGCATAACATGAGGACAGTGAGGAGAAAAAAAAAAGGGGCAACCCCCAGACTATGCTCCTGGGGGTTGCCCTTTTCTCCTCACTCTCTATGTGCGTACTACAGGAGTATTTTCCCTAGCTTCGGACTTCACTGTATAAATATGATTGTGTTTTAGTGAACTAAGGATGAAAGTTTATTTGTCTTGGCATTAGGACCTGGAAGTGAAGAACTCCGAGTTGGAGAAACAAGTGCAAACAGCAGAAAGCGCTTTAGCTTCGTCCCAGGATTCCCGCAAAAGGGCAGAGAGTGCTGTGCAGAAGGTCATTGAAACTTTAGACGTCAAGATCTACGATCTGAGCGACCTGCGACAGAACCTAGCCAAGCTCCTGGAGGATTGACCACTGCAGTTGAAACAGTGTATGGCAAAACCACCAAAATGAGGTCGAAGAGAACTTGTTCTCTACTGGAATCTTCCCAAGCTGCACAACTCGACGGTTCGTCATGGTACTAGGCTGGTAGTAAAAACTAGAGGTGATGAGTAGCATGACAATAATATATTTGCATTCACATTCCACATTTGCTTCCTGAGTTTTAAAAGCCATCGGTGTAACTTACTTTGTTTCTCGCTCATAGAACGGAGCCTGGTTGATTAAAATAGTAACGCGGAAAACCATAAAGAACTGTCCAAAAGACTAGATTCTTTTAGACCTGTTTTTTTGGTACTAGATTTCAATATTGGTGAAATTGTTGTTGAGATCTGTGATTTGGTAATTAGAGTAAGACTTGGAACAGAACGTTCTGTAGATATAAGCTACTGTTCAATGGATTTACAAGTATTATTGTTAGATACATAACTACAACTGAAGAATGAAAATATCTCAATATTTACTGACACCAGCATGTCTCTGTTAGGACATTTAAGTGATTTAATGGCTTGTTGAACTTCTAGTTTCTCTTACATGCCTCATAAAATTTGCTTAATGCAATTGACAACAAGAGGAGCAGAGAAATCAAAGCACATAGCACTAACAAAACATGATATTTCTCTTAGTAACTAATGATGACAAGAGTGAATGATTAACCTTGACTTCCCTATTTCATTAACTAATTTATTCATCATTTTAACTAGTCTGCGGCAGTCTGTTTAAATATGTAGTTAGTTCTCAATCTAATGCATTTCTGCAATGATCAACTGGTTTGCAGAGTACTCCAATTCAACTTCACTGTCTGATTCCATTAGTTCAGAATGACACTAGAAAAACGGCAACAACCCTTAAGGAAAAACACTTTAGACTTTTTATAGACCACTAGCTTTCAATACGCCAGCATGCATCTTTATACCAACCTTTATATATATGTAGTTTTTCTTCTTTATAAAAACATGTCTTTAGCCTAAACATTCACTTTAACTGTTGATGTTTCATCGCTTGGACATAAGCCCTATATCCTCAAAGACATTTGCACATATACTATTTTTCTATTGTGTGCCTGTTGTTGGTGGTTTTATATGAGTTCCCAATAAAAGTATTTGCTTCATGTGTACATGTCCTTTGATTTTACTGTTGTTTCCCAACCCCAAACCCTCAAGATAGCATTTATGATAGTTTATGAAGATAATAAAGGAATAAAGTGCTGCACTGATTGCATGACCATTTGTTTTGGGATAAAATTGAATTATGATAGTTATGGTGCATTTTGAAGCAGTGTTGCTTGCTAAATTAAAAAAAAAAACATTTAAGAAAATAGTATCCAAAGTATTTTTTTTTTTTTTTTAAGAAATGTGCTTCATTGTAGAATGATGCATGATACTCAGCTAAATATGATGAAAAATATAAACCGATTCTTCTCCTCAGGCAACATATGAAACTTTATATGTGTTATTTTATGTATGTTTAGTGAAGCTAATATAATTTCAGTCAGTACTCTTATCATATGAGCCTTCATAATAATATTAATAATTTGGGCAAATTGTCTAGTAACTCATTATCCTGTTAGACAGTGGCCCCAAAAGTATATTGTCATTTTTAAAAATGTCTGAATATCCTTGCATTATATAACAAAATTTGAAACCAAGTAGTATCTGCAAACAAGTTTTTTTGCAACCTGAATTTATATTTTGTTCTATAATGCAAATCCGTTCATACATTTACATTTGATTTAAACTACATTAGATTTAAAATTAATTTAACATTTACATTATAAGTTTGATTAAGTTGTATATAAATAACTTATAATGAAGACGTTAAATTAATTCAAATTAACCTATATATTTGTCTTAATGAGAATGTCTCCATTTCAATTTTTAAACGTCACAGGACGATGTTGTAAAACCTTTAAGTATTGCTTTTTGCTTTTATTCAATAACCATTGCTCTTTTTTTTTCATCCTCACTCAGTCTTCTGACGGGATCTGGTTGACTGACGGGAAATTGACTTGATCCAGTATTTCTGGCCTAAAGATTTGATCTGACATTTATTTTGGTCAGCAGTATATCAACACGATCTAGATAAATATATAAAAGTTATATTACTTGTTATTGTTTTGGGGACCACTATAAATGTGCCTGGTTGCAGTTGACTCAATACTGCCCCCTACTGGAGAGTAAAAGCTCTCCTCAACCTAAAAGAGGGGAGCATGATTGCTCTGAAACATTACTTAATATAAAAAGGTTGTGGAGGGTTCAAGAGTCCTGAAATATGTTAAACCTATTCGACAACTCCAAATAACTTGAGTAAGATACGCAGAGACCCGCTACGGTTGTCTTGGAAAACATTAATAATTAATGTCTCCACAACAAATTGAAAAGTCTTTTGGTACCCCCCTTGCCTTTCTGTTTGGACAAGAACGTAGCAAGAATGAAACCAGGTAAAATAATTTTATGATTTTATGCATTAAATACGTGTGTAATGTTATATTACATAACCCAATGTAAATAGCATGCATTTCTACATGTATTCATTCGAACGATATTGGCGGGAATTGTGGAGTGTCGAAAGGGAATTGTGACATCATAGATGCTTCGATGCAAGAGAGATTTGTTTGAGCTGCTTTAAGCGTTTCAATAGATTTCAATCGCACTTTTTTGCTTTTTAAAATCTCCGTTTTACTGTTTGCGACGCAATGAAGATGATTCAGTCAAGGATTTCAAATGTACCGTTTTTGGATGGAGCAAACTGCATGTATAGGACCACCAACAAGAGCCATTTTAAATCATTTGACAACATCGCCATGCAGAAAAGAGATGTTTTCCTTCAGCCCGTCTCAACACTTTTACAGCGAGGAGACCAGAATTACCAGGGAAAGGGCCAGACAGAGACAGCGCTGTCCTTCCCATCTCATCCGCTAATCCATGTCATCCCGCCAATGATAACCCACCTCACGATGCAGAGAACCAACTTTAAAATGCATTCTGAGAACAGGTGTGGAGACTTTGAGACTACTCAAGCAGACTTCAAGCCCTTACCCATGTCTGCAGCCCAAATAATTCGTCCCACCACCGCAGTCAGGTTAAGTCTCCCAGGGAGCAAATGTCCTGAAAGTACGTACAGATCCAGTTACACCAAACATGAAGTGTCATCAGACCTCAGGGAAAAGGAAACCGTGAACACAGGTAACGTTACACACTGCACACCAAAGTCCCTTTCTATATCTAGTCATTGTGCATACTCTCACAGCCCATTGACTTTTGTATTTTATGAGTGGATATAAGATTCTTTCTTTTTATCAATAAGGTGTCGGGTCAAGTCTGAAAGAGGACAAAAAGGATGAATTCAGCTCCAGTTATCATGAGCAGTTCCAGTACAGATGGTGTCCTACTCCTTCTCCTCTTCAGTCCGCAGAGAAGGTAACGTTAACGTTCATTCTTCTATATCATTTGCTGTGATTTCAGAGACAACCAATAATGTTGCAGTTAATAACATATTTCTTCTTTCTTTGTCTTTTGTTCAGCAACGGATTCAGTATTCATCTGTAGCGATGGGAGACCGAGAAAAGATACTGGGCAAACAAACAACATATTCCATCTCTTTCAGTCAGTCGGGTGCCCACAGGTACTGATGACAACTATCCTGCTTAAACACAAAACATGTATAAAACCTAACAGGAAAGCTTTGTGAATAACATTTGATCGCATATACTTTCCAGTTGAGAGCAGTGTACATGAGATAGGAAATCTTTTTTTTTTTTTTAACAGCTATTCTAGGTTCAAGGAATGTCTGCTTCCCAAGATAAATAAATCCCGGCCCATCAACCTCCGGGAACTTGCCGATGAAAAATGGATAACGACCTCATCTGAGGAATTTCGTGCACACAAATGTGGTATGTAAAGTTACAATACCATGTATTTTTTGTTATGCCGTATAATTAATGTTTTTCAACTATTTAAACTATAAAATTGAAAGCATTACCTTAATATGTTAATTAAATGTAATATTTTAATGCATTTTAAGATTATTTTTTAATTATTTAATTGTATGTAATTAATTATTTATTATCATTCATTTTTAATTCTGCTTTTTAATTACTGAAAATCACGACATCAATTCAGAAGTATTTTATTCTTTTATTATCTCATTGTAATTTCTTTATATGTGAAAATCTATAGCTACGTTTACTCATTACAAGGGGATCATCATCATATTTGAGGGTTTACAGTCCCCTGATCTAACACTTGTATTGGCCTGATTCAGTGCCTATATAGTATTCAGAGTCTCTTTTTAAAAAAAAAAAGCCGGTTTTATCTGTTCACTGGGCTTTTTGTGCATGTTAAGGATAAAAGCACAGCATGAGCCAGCAGATGGTGCCATTTCAAATATTCCTGACTAACTTTTATGAATTTCATGTATATGTCATATGTTTTTGTTGATGATTAAGTCTAATCATCAACAAAAACATATTATGACATATACATTAAGTGTATAACTTTTTTACCTCTTTTTTTTCCCACCAGGCCCTATTCACATTGAGCGCAGAGACCCGAACCTCAGCTCTGTGTTCAAAGGAGAGATACTTGAGGGCAACCAGGAGAGACTGTCAACAACAAACCAGTGCTTCTTCCCAAAGGTGTGACCTGTTGCATCTTGCCTCATGCTTGAAAATCTAAATGCAAAGTGTGTCTTTCCTAACTGAGCAGTGTTTGCTTTATCAGATAGACCGCACTCAGTTCCCAGAGCATGTGGACGGATCTGATATCAGGACTTTGAGCGATGTAAAATTCGGGCGGCCTGATCTGGCTGGATGTTTCTACAGCACGACATCACAGGAGCAGTTCCCATCAAAAGAAGTGGACCGTCCCAAGCCACCCATCTACCCACCTAGCTATGTGCTGCTTGAGCAAGGTACTTTTGGGTTACTAACCTGCATTTTCACATTGAATAGTCACCTAAAACGACCTGCTCACATTAGATATTGCAGGGCTCTAGAGTGCGACCAAAATTTGTAAGGGTGCGACTAAAATATTTCCTAGGTCACACCGGTGCACCTAACGTCCTCAAATCCGCTGCCTCTCCACAAACGTAGCGCTCTCCTTGTTCTCCTTTGTCGCAACTCACACTCATAGTTGGATCATATCGTGGTCTAAACCAATCAGAGACAGAGATGGGGCGGGTCTTTGTCTCTGATTGGCTGTGGTCCAGATATTCCTGTAGGCCTACACTGCTCCGTGCTGTGTGATTGAAATTGCGACCTGAGCACCCGTTTACACTGTCAGTGAAATGTGACCCAATTCCAAATTTTTTGCTCATATGTCACAGATCGGATGTGTTCTATGACCGTGTAGCCTAAACAGGAAAAAACGCATGTATTCGGATATTTCGAGATCGGTTTCAGGCCTCGTTCATATGTGGAAATAAATCAGATATGTGCCAATGCGTCATGTAAACAGGCAGATCGGATTTTCTGAGGCATTAGGCAACGTCTCCGCGGTTTAATGACGAGAGCAACCCCGACGCGCATCAGCAAAGGGACGGATGACGAAACGTTGTGACGTCGTAGGAGAGGAATGTGGACAAACGTTGACACAACATATAAAAGGTTGACTTGCTCATCCTAAAATTTCGGACCCACTGCTCCTCATTAATCTCATGAAAGTGCGTCTATAGCACGAATTTTATTTATCATGCCATTTAAGCCAAAAATATTGCGTGCTTATGATACGCACTTTATGGCGTGCAATCCGCACTGTTACAGTGCGTATCATATGCACGCAAAAACTATTTTGGCGTGTAAATGGCACGAGAAATAAAATTCGTGCTATAGATACGCACTTTCATGAGATCGTGTATGTTCCCAGTCCTGAGATCTCTCTTGCTGCGCGTTCGTCCTTCTGTGCAATAACCCCCTTTAAACATGCGCGATGTTTCATATCTATGTCAAGTGTAAACACATGAGTCAGATATGGGTCACAATTTAAAGAACGTGTAAATGGACAGTCAAAAAAAATCGGATATAGGCAACAAATCAGAATTGGTCATTAAGACCTACAGTGTAAACGAGCCAACGGCATTCAGCATCAGCAAAATAAACGCAAGAAAACAGACGACGAACAATGAAAAGAAAGAGACACAGAGAGTTTTTTCTTTAAGAAAAGTAGGGCCAACACTTTCCCAGTCAATGCTCCGACAACAGCCCAGACATGGAGCTCCTTCAGCCATCAGTTCAGGGAAGCGCTTTTAAACAGTAGCACTTTCTATTTTTATTTCTATTTTGAAATGTTTTATTTTGCTTAAAATGTTTTAGTTTTGCAGCTCAGTGAAGCACTTTAAGCAAATTTTTTTAAAAAGATTTGTATTTTTATATACAGTATAATTGTGCTTCAAATAAAAAAAAAAGTATTTACCTACACCTCATTCTTGTTTAAAATCATTTACATAATATATATATATATATGTATGGAGCGTGATAAAAATGTGACCTTGAAATTGTGCTGTAAAAAGGCAACTTGGGCCGAGGAAAAATTTGGGTGCACCTAAATTTTGTGCTGGTGCACCTAAATAAAAAAATTAGCCGCACCAGTGCAACCAAGGCAAAAAGTTAGTCTGGAGCCCTGTATTGTCAAATATAGTAAGGTTGATTCAGCCTTATACAGGTCCTTCTCAAAAAATTAGCATATTGTGATAAAGTTCATTATTTTCCATAATGTAATGATAAAAATTAAACTTTCATATCTTTTAGATTCATTGCACACCAACTGAAATATTTCAGGTGTTTTATTGTTTTAATACTGATGATTTTGGCATACAGCTCATGAAAACCCCAAATTCCTGTCTCAAAAAATTAGCATATCATGAAAAGGTTCTCTAAACGAGCTATTAACCTAATCATCTGAATCAACTAATTAACTCTAAACACCTGCAAAAGATTCCTGAGGCTTTTAAAAACTCCCAGCCTGTTTCATTACTCAAAACCGCAATCATGGGTAAGACTGCCGACCTGACTGCTGTCCAGAAGGCCATCATTGACACCCTCAAGCAAGAGGGTAAGACACAGAAAGAAATTTCTGAACAAATAGGCTGTTCCCAGAGTGCTGTATCAAGGCACCTCAGTGGGAAGTCTGTGGGAAGGAAAAAGTGTGGCAAAAAACGCTGCACAACGAGAAGAGGTGACCGGACCCTGAGGAAGATTGTGGAGAAGGACCGATTCCAGACCTTGGGGGACCTGCGGAAGCAGTGGACTGAGTCTGGAGTAGTGTTGGTCCAAAATGGTCCATTTTTTATATCGTCCTATCATCAGCCTGTGAGATCGGCGATACACGATATTATCGTGAGGGGGCGGGGCTTACTTATTTGATTGGCTTGTTATTAATTAGCTTGTTTTATTACTTTGTTTTATATATGAGAATATTTTGCTAGCAAAGGTGAAGTGTTTATTAATAGGCTAAATCAGGTTATTTCCCAGTATAGTGAGGTAAAAAAAAGATCCTAATCATTTTTGTATCTGACTCAGAGTATTTCAACATGTCAGCGGGAAATATGGACACATTATCCTCTCATGCCGTTACGGATGCATAATTTTGACTTCTGCACAAGATGAGAACACGTTTTAAGAATTTCTCGGGTCAAGAAAGAGTCGAGGTTTGCGATATATGTTCTCCTACCAGTGCTCTCTCTGTCTGGATGCACTTCACATACGCGCGCTTCAATAAGCCCAACGAACACGGGCTAATGTGTTTTAAATGGGTTAAATGCGTTTCCTTGACCACATTTATTGTCAGTTTATTCAGCATAGGCCTAATCGGGTTAAAAACATGCATGTAAACGCGCCCATTCCCTGAAAGTGAAAGCAGAAACGGACTGAGCTTTCGGCATCTGTCGCTGCATTACGGCCGCTTTCTCTCAGAGACCACGATGGATATAACAGTATAGCAACCATCTTAATTTACTGGCTTAATATTTCTCTTGTGGACCCACATTAATGACAGTGAAAAAATGTGAAGAAATTTTCTTGTCAAACAATCAATTGAAGCTGCTTTTGATTTTCACAGATGGCTGTGTTCCTGAACTAAAGACTATCATTAGGCCAATATCAGTTTAATGATATTATTATTAATATTTAGTAATTGTATTGTTTTTATTGTTATTAGTTTCATTAAACGTTTTGTTAATGTGCTATGGAAACAAAATAGCCTACTGACGAACAACGATGCCGTTTTCATCTTGGATCTGTATAAGAATGATGCGTCTGTTAAAACAAGCACTCTTGACAATTTGTGAATGGATCACCTTGCAATTCCATTTTGATGTGGGATGTAGTTTTTTAGTCTGTTTTAAAAATATTTTCTTTGAGGAGTCCTCAAACGCGCGTGTCGGTGATGTCGCAAGTGTTAGGCTATGTGGTGATATCGTTATGAATTTAGGCAAGGCAAATTAATTGTAGTTGCTAATATTAATTTAATAAAAATACTAGCTTTATAATAATAATAATAAAATACATTAACGGTAAAACAAGCCAATTATCGTATTGATATCGTCAAAGGCAGGGACGTGCACAGGAATTTTGAGGGGCAGTTGCTCTGACCTGAAAAAAGGGCACCCCCCCCCCAAAAAAAAAACAACTCACAGGCTATATGAAGGACTGAGAATAACAGGGTTGCCTATTTATTAAAATATATATACACAATATATGTCTTGCTACACTGCAGCATAATAAAATGGTTCTCATACTCCAGTAATATTTCTGTGAATTGAATTAATCTTGCACTTGTTCATAGTTTTTGTATTATGTCTAAATATATTCAGTTGAATTTTGCCCATACAAATTGCCTTATCTGACCGTGTTTATGTCCAAACTCAATGCCTCATGGTCTTATTATTATTTTTAAAGATTGCAAAAGTCAGAGATGACAGGTTTATGATATACAACTTTGTAAACAGTATAGAAAATGTATTAACAATATATTAAATGTCACCAAAATACACGAGAAAAAGAGTTCCTCATATTATTGTTTATTGTTTTTTTATTATTATTATTATTATTTTTTTTTTATTTGAAAAGAAATGATTTAATTTGAAAAGAAATAATCTGGATTGAATTGACAGATGAAAAAAAAAAAACTTTAGATTTCGGAAAAAAATACAATCCTTTTTTAACCTTTTGGCTTCCCGTACATTCAGTTGTGCTTCTTGCTTGTATTCAGTTCTGATGGTACATATGGTAACTGGGCAACTACGCATGATTTGTAGTATGATTGCGTAAAGGGAACAGGTATTCCGGTAGGGAACAGGATCGACTGGCGTGCAGCGCTGCAGCCGCGTAAACAGAGTTTGCCCTTCCCCCACTGACTTTCACTTTCGGTGCCCGAATGGAAGTGAATGAGGCTTTGTGTTTTTGTTTTTGTTTTTCTCGGAAGGGCAACGTGAGTCGAGAAGGGCATATGGGCAGTTGCCCGGGCAACCTGAGCAACCCCCCTGTGCACGTCCCTGGTCAAAGGCATCTGCCATTGGCGATATCTCTGACTATCGTCGATACACTATACTATTGTCTATCGGCACAAACCCTAGTCTAGAGTACAAATATCCAGAGCCACCGTGCACAGGCGTGTGCAGGAAATGGGCTACAGGTGCCGCATTCCCCAGGTCAAGCCACTTTTGAACCAGAAACAGCGGCAGAAGCGCCTGACCTGGGCTACAGAGAAGCAGCACTGGACTGTTGCTCAGCGGTCCAAAGTACTAAGACTAAGCGGTCGGATGAAAGCAAATTTTGCATGTCATTCGGAAATCAAGGTGCCAGAGTCTGGAGGAAGACTGGGGAGAAGGAAATGCCAAAATTCCTGAAGTCCAGTGTCAAGTACCCACAGTCAGTGATGGTCTGGGGTGCCATGTCAGCTGCTGGTGTTGGTCCACTGTGTTTTATCAAGGGCAGGATCAATGCAGCTAGCTATCAGGAGATTTTGGAGCACCTCATGCTTCCACCTGCTGAAAAGCTTTATGGAGATGAAGATTTCATTTTTCAGCACGACCTGGCACCTGCTCACAGTGCCAAAACCACTGGTAAATGGTTTACTGACCATGGTATTACTGTGCTCAATTGGCCTGCCAACTCTCCTGACCTGAACCCCATAGAGAATCTGTGGGATATTGCGAAGAGAAAGTCGAGAGACGCAAGAACCAACACTCTGGATGAGCTTAAGGCCGCTCTCGAAGCATCCTGGGCCTCCATAACACCTCAGCAGTGCCACACGCTGATTGCCTCCATGCCACGCCGCACTGAAGCAGTCATTTCTGCAAAAGGATTCCCGACCAAGTATTGAGTGCATAACTGAACATAATTATTTGAAGGTTGACTTTTTTTTTTTTTTGTATTAAAAACACTTCTTTTATTGGTCGGATGAAATATACTAATTTTTTGAGATAGGAATTTTGGGTTTTCATGAGCTGTATGCCAAAATCATCAGTATTAAAACAATAAAAGACCTGAAATATTTCAGTTGGTGTGCAATGAATCTAAAATATATGAAAGTTTATTTTTTATCATTACATAATGGAAAATAATGAACTTTATCACAATATACTAATTTTTTGAGAAGGACCTGTATATGTATTTTTTAATAGATTAGAAATTCAAATTTAAATGTTACTACATCAAGAATATTTTAGGTTACCTACCAAAAGAAAATATTAAATAATATTCATAAAAAAAGAAACAAATACTCTAAAAATAACGTACATTTTTCAATGATCTCTGTAATATAATATTTATTAATTTCAAATATTTCTCTGATCTTCTTGTTTTTCAGAGCCAGATCGAATGCTTTCAACTGTGCAAAAAGATTTTGTCCCCCTGAACTCTAGAAGACAGGAACTGAGCCCTAGCCAGCTTCAGCAGGTAAAATATTGACATTTCACAGCAGATCAACTCCAGCTCACTGGTTTGACATTTATTCTGCTGTCCATGAAAAGTAAACATAGACATTGGTCTGTTTTTACACTGTCTTGAGCTGTGAGATGGGCCTTGGCTTTCCTGGTGGTGCAAAAGTTTGATTAAAACCATGTGATGATAAGTAATTTACTTAAAAAGTCTCCATAAATCTGGAACTGTGTTCTCACTTCGGGGGGTTCTACAGTATAATAGTTGTTCAATTACCTTGCCAACAACACACCAGGACACAGCAAGCTGACGGTCAAAATTGTAAGGGAGCGCTGCTTTGTTTACGGTTCATATATTCGCATTCCTAGTTCACGTTCCCTGTCTTTGAACGACGAATACAGTCTACTGTCGTCTTCTGTTATGGATGGTTATTATCTCTCACACAGGCGCAGAATGTACATGCTAGTTGGGCATCGGCTGTAGTTTTTGCAGAATGTTTAAGCTTAACTTTTTTGCCCAGATGCAGCCGACGTGCTAGTTCGTCTCTGCTAGTTCTTTGACTTAGGTTTGGTATAAGTTTACTAAGTTTTAGAGCTGATCTTTACCTTGTACTAATCTCTTTCTAGGTTAAAGACAGTCATATCAGGCCCCGGCACAGCAAACATGACTTCAGGACAACCCACAACGAAGCTTTTGTGAACAAGCCTTACTGCAAGGCATCCCTGGACAACCCACCCCTACAACACATCAGCCATATGCCATTTTAAGTTGAAAAACATATAAATTACTTTTACAAAAAAAAAGGTCTCTAATCAAATGTATGGTTTATTCAAGTCTTAGTAAAGGGGAATTAAACACAATCGACAAAATCCAGCTCAACTCCATCATAAAATAAGAGCAAATAGAAACAATTAACTGTTAAACACAAACGTATTATGCAAACATTTAGTACATTTCTCATTAAAGGGACAGTTTGGCCAAAACTTACAATTCTGTTATTTACTCACCCTCTAGTTGTTCCAAAGTGTCTTTCATTTAACATAAAAGAGGATAATTTTGAAGAATGTCAGTAACCAAACAGTTGAAGGGCCCAATTGACTTAGTATGCAAAAAAACGCTATGGAAGTCAATGGGTCCATCAACTGTTTGGTTACTGACATTCTTCAAAATACCTTCTTTTGTGTTCGGCAAAAGAAAGAAATTCATACAGGTTTGGAACAACTTGAGGGTGAGTATTTTCATTTTTGTGTGAACTATCCCTATGAGGAGAAATGTACCAAATGTTTGCATAATACTTTTATGTTTAACTGGTTATTTTTTATTGATTGTTTTAGTGTTAAAATATTTTTACAAGCTGTATAGGTCATAAAATATAAAGATAAATGAATTAGAACTAAATCCATAAAATTATCTCATAATGGGAACTTCTTTAAAACGGAGTCAAGAACCTTACAGGGTTCTATATAGAACCTTTTATCTAACATCATTACCTCCATAACCACAAGTGTGAAAAGTTTCATCAGCATAAAAGAGCGCTTTGAGGTGTGTTTGTTATGACAACAGAACATGTTCTACTACCTCTACCCGCACCATATTTAAACAGAGCCTGTGCGTTATCAAACCATATGTTGGAGTAATAGTGCCTTGTCGAACTCAACCTTGCATTCTCACAATCAAAACAACAAAGGCAAAATCTACTCCTGTTACAAGTTGTAACCTTGAAGTTGAGCTTTTTGGTGTTTATGTAAACACCAGTTCAACATTTCCTTTTTAGTGATGTTTGGAGGGGGTTGGTTCTAGGATACACCTGGTAGTAATGCCTTTGTAAATCAACACAATTAACAATATTGACTTTATTATCATGTAAATGTCATGTATGTGTGAGGCGGAGGCCCTAAAGACTGAGACAATATTAAAAGTCCTTCTACTTTGTGTTTCAGTTTGTATTTGTCCCTCTTGTTTTAATGACAGCAGTACTCCTGCTGCTTATTTGTTTAGACTGAGACCTTTGAAAATGGATCAGAATGGTAATTAATAGCCCTATTATAGCTCATTATCTTATTTTATTTTAAACAATATTACCGGTTAAAAAAGAAACTAGACGTCAGACGTTTGAACCCCATCCCGGCAGGATTACAACAACAAACAGAACAAGTTAAAACTATTTAGAAAGACAAATATATCGATTAACAACCTAATTTATTTCCTATAGACCTTTTTACATATCCGGGTTTCTCAGAAGCGGAAATCCTAGTTGGGGAAAAAATTCTAACGTTATAGCGGTGAATTTTGTTGTGTTCCCATTTTCTCAAATAGCAAAAGAAAAACTCCACAAAAAGAGGAGGGGGGGGGGGGGGATACAGAGAGATTAAAGGCATGCAGTCAGAAGAGAGAATGTATTTTTTTTTTACCATCACTCCATGCAAAGGGGGAAAACAATTTTATATATATATATATATATATATATATATATATACATTTGTAGGATTTACAACGCTGATGACCGTTAAAACCTAGACTAAAAAAAAATTAAAGCGCGTCCTGTGAAAAGAAACGCAACGTAAGAAGACCCGTTATACACTGTCCAAAACATCTGCTCAGAGGCATGTTTACGTCAGAGAATGGGCGCGGTTACAACCCCAAAAGGGCGTGTCTGGTTCTTATTGGTGCACAATCGAAATGGGGCGGTCCCCAAACAACAGACCGAGTAGCCTACATTTAACTTTTACTCTCGTTGTGTTGTGGCTTGCACGCAGTTTGTGGGTTTTGAAAGTGGAAGGTACGTTCCTCTTGTTTGGCATTGCTGTATTGTCACCTATGTAACTAGTTAACACTAAACATGAATGACTAACGGCGTTTGAATTGAGTAGTGCTAGGCTACTTCCATCTTGGTATCTCCAAAGGATGATTTAAATCGTCTCTAATACCAAGAGATGCACACATCGATTATTCTTTTGGCTTAAACTCTATATTTTGTGCATCATAGGAATGGCTTTCCAAAGCTTCAAACTCTTTGCTCTTGAGCTGGACGGTCCGGATGATACCGTGTATAGCAGTGGAGAGATGATCACTGGCGTGGTGGTCCTGGAGCTCAACCGGGAAATCAAAGTCCGAGCCATGAGAGTGCTTGGAAGAGGGGTCGCCACAGCCCACTGGCTGGAAAACCGCAGTGTCGGCGTGAACACAGTTTATAACGACTACACATCCAAGACAACTTATTTCAGGAAGAGACAGCACCTTATTCGAGGTGGGTTTGCATGGATTTATCTACTCACTAGATATTTAAAGGTTCACTCAAAATTATTATTTTTTTATTTAATCTGTACAACACAAAAAGAAAAATTAACTTTCTATGAACTTAAAATTAATGGTAACTGACAGTGTTTGTCGCAAACGCAGCACAAAATCAACATAGGTAGGCTATCTTTAAAAATCATAAAACTCGTGCAGAATATTCTTGATCATCTGAAACATTTTTTTTAAGAAACGAAAGCTTTAGTTTCCTCACTATATTAGTATGGCTCTAAACGGCTTTATGCGGATAGTCATACAAGCTAACCATTTTTGGTTTCTAAAACATTCTGGGAAACATAGTTTGGTTCCCAGAACAGACCTCCTAACATTTTCTGTTGGATAGCAAGGAAATTTATAAAATTCCCTGTTTGGATGATGTTCCCCTAACATTCCCAGTAGGCATATGTTCCCAGAAAGTTCTTATTTGTTCCCAAAAAATAACCAAATGGGAACCCGGATGTTAGGGGAACTGTGTTTGCTGGGTAAGGACCACTTTTATGATATTTATGCCATTTTTAAGGCTTGACATCTTCAGGTCAACATTATTGGGAATAATAGAAATTGACAATGAAAGTAAGCCATACAGGTTTGTAATAATAGAGGGTGAGTAAATGGTGAACTGTCCCTTTAAGGCTTTAAAGCTCTTAAGTGCAAGAGAGGTTGTGCTGTAGTTTCGTTGATTACTCTGGGCCCAGCTTCTTCTTCCTGACCTTTAACAGCTGGCACAGGAGTGAAAATGCTGAGCAAAGGTGTGATGTGGTTAATTATTCAACTGTTTAGGTGGAATACACACATGACCAACTACATGCACTACTCAACATGCACTACTCAAGCCAAATGCCTCTCAGAAAGGTGATACAATCACAGCTATTGTCATTAAAATGAAACCACAATAAATGCCACTTATAGGTTGATGTTAATAGAACAGGTAATTTTACAGGTAATTAGGTCATGTTTTACGGCTCTAATACTTAAAAACTTAATATAACATTCATTTCATTTCAGCAGCTTGTCAATTTCCATGAATACAGTATAATATGATATCACAATGTGAGATCTACTGTATGTAAAGTAGCTAGTTTTAAACACATCAAATTTTGGTGTCAATCTGTATACACCAAATTGTTATCCAGTCCCACCTCTCGATTGCTGCTAACAATTCAAATGATAAAACAGTATGCATAGACAATATAATTTCGACAACCATTGAATTCATATTTAATTCACTGTAATGATTTAAATATATTTTTTTACATTATTAAATAATTAGTTTTGTGACATTATTTTAGTTATTTTTACACAAAAACCAAGCTCATCAATTAAACTAAAGTTATTTTAAGAAAAAGTATTGCACAATTAAACAATTTAATATTATATAGGCCTATATTTTTAATAACATTTTGTTTATAAATAAATTGTACATTTGACTATTTGTGCACATAAAATTACTCATATCCATTTCAGAAACTGGCTCTGCTTGTATCTGAGGGTAAATTAATATGCCTATATGTGTGGTTATCTGCAGAGTTGGTTCTTATGTCATATCAAAAATAGATTACAATGTTCTGTATTTTTGTTTTTAAAATAGTAGTTTTTTCCCCTTTGTTTACGTGAACAACCATAAATGGCACATGTTTTTTACCGTAGTTGTGGATATAGTTTTGGTAGCCTACGTGATTACATACCGCAGTGTCAGTTTAAGAAATCGTATGGCCTGCTGCTTATCGTTATCTAAATAAACAGCTTGTTTCTTGACAGCACCGACGTGACAGTCCTCACGAGGTAATTTCCATTTAACACAACTAGGGGGAGAAAGAACCAAACGGACACCTGTACGAATCCCTAAAGCTAGTGTCGCGAATCCTCCACAAGAGGGCGATGCGTGAACTTTTTTCTACTGGCAACAAAGAAACAACTTGTTTTGCTCTTTAACCGTCTCAGAAAAGTGTGTTTGCACTTTTGCTTGACCACCTTTCGGCAAATACTGAAGTTTGCAATTAATTTTCTTTTTGCAGTGTCACTTTCAAGAGAGACTGAAATGATTTGCTTTTAAATCCTTATTTGTTTATATATTGTGCAAATGAAGTTCACATTTGCACATATTTCATAAAAAAAAAATATTGACAAGAAAGTAGTAGAAGAGATGATAAAGATAAAAAATGAACCCGTTTTTGTTTTTGCTGAACAACTTCACGGGGAGGTTCCTTGTGGTTCGGGCATGCTCAGTCAGCTTGTTTTTGTCTAAGAACCTGTAAGCATCAATCATCCGAGCTCTCCATCCACACCCAGTTAAGATGTTTATGAGCAGGCAGCGATTCCTGCCATAGGCCTTACATAATAAAATCAGTAAGACCGCCCACACGAGTTAAAGGCCGACCAGGGAACATGCACGGCTTCAGTTTTGTTTTGAGCCTGAAGGAAGAGCAGCTTCCTAGCACTTGAATGCACATTCTCGCTCTTTGTTTGACTTTACACGTCTGAAGGCGACATATTTCAAAGGGTGCACCTGCGGAAACTTTTGCAAGACCAAAGATGATTTTCGACAAGTTGAAAAAGTTCGACATCGTGTTTGATTCTCCGGAGATGGACTGTCCTCCGGTGTTCAGCAGTGGAGATGTTGTCTCAGGGAAGGTTGTGCTCGATCTCTCGGCGGAGACTAAGGTCGAGTCGCTGAAGTTGCATGCAGAAGGTTTCGCTAAAGTTCACTGGACCGAGTCTCGCAGCGCTGGGTCCAGCACCGCCTACACGCAGAACTACAGCGATGAAGTGGAGTACCTGAACCGGCGAGAAGTGCTTCTGCAGGCAGGTCAGTCATTCACAGCCAGAGGCAGTAAGCTGCCTTATTAGACTGTGTTTTGGGCATCGAAGACGAGTTTTAAGATGTTTTGCGTGCAGAAGAATTCAAACATCCCAGTTTAAACCATTTCCCACTGTTAGTCAAGCTGAGTATACTCTTAAAGGAGTTCACCCCAAAATATAAATAATATTGTTGTTGTTTCTCACCTTATGTCGTTCTAAAACCGCACGACTTAGGCTGCTTTCTCACGTGGGACGGGATTTTAAAAAACACTTAACATCACTCTTTTCAGTATAATGAAAGTGAAAGGTGACTGAAACTATCAGAAAATCAATCTACTCTTATGCTGTTTGTGTGGACTGTTTATTGTCTTAACTTTAGTTAATGTTAATAATTCTACAAGACGATTGATTAAAAAAAACAGAACTCGATAACTAATCGTTCAGACCACCTTTTTCAAATAAAAGAATACATTAGTTTAACATATTCAACTTAATTGAGTCCTTCGCGATTATAGCTGCATTCTTAACTGCATGTCAAGATGGATGACTACTTGGATTTGTCTGTTCTTCGCTCAAAACATAAACATTTTTCCATATCATTTTATATAACACATTTTATATTGTGTGGTGTTTAATTTGAGTGAACTGGTACCTTTAACATGTTATAACAGTAGTTTGCTTCATTTGTTTTTTAATCATTATGTGAGCAGTATTTATGGCTGCTGAATAAACTAATTTAGTTAGCATTCAAGAGGCTGAAGTTGAATGAGAGAAACATTTTAGACAAAGTTCAACCTTTTGCCTTTAATAACTAACAAAACCTGAAGGTTCATGTTTTTGTGACTGACATCATCATGATTTCTGGTATCAGCAGTTGATGGAATGTTTTGTCTCATCATTAAGCAATTTTGACATTTACTGCCCTTGGTATGGTGTTTTTATTATTTATTGGTGGTGAAATAATGTTTCTTTACCTCTGTTCCCCTCCAGATAATGGCGAACTGACGGTCCTGCCTGCCGGGAGACACGAGTACCCTTTCAGTTTCCAGCTGCCAGAGGAGTAAGTGTTGCAGTTTGTATGAGTCTTATACAAACGTTATCAGAGAGCTTTATTTGGAAAGTTTAGCAAGGAAATGAGGGTTAATGTAAGTGTTTTGTCTGTCAGAACTTTAGTGACATCCTTTGAAGGGAAGCACGGCAGCATTCGATACTGGGTGAAGGTTAAGCTGCATCGCCCATGGGCCACCGTCAAGAAGATCAAGAAAGAGTTCACGGTTATCGAGCCCATTGACATCAACACACCTAGTTTACTGGTATGTGCTCAGATTATCTGTTGCCTTGTCATTTTCTGGTCATAATTTTGGTTGCATGCGCGCTAAATTGGCCTTTTTACTTCAGGCATCTCAAGCTGGAACCAAAGAGAAGATGGCCCGCATCTGGTACCGCAACTGCGGGCAGGTGTCAATCACTGCAAAGATCGACCGCAAGGGCTACACACCAGGTAATGGCGGGAACCCAGCGTCACATTTAAAACGTACTCCGGTTTTCACTGCAGAAACTCTTAACATGTCGTTATTACTCTCCAGGTGAAGTGATTCCAGTCTTCGCTGAATTCGATAACTCTACTTCTCGCTCCGTGATGCCAAAAGCTTTCATCACCCAGACGCAGACCTTCATTGCCAGAGGCACCATGAAACAAAAACGAGCTGTGGTGGCCACATTGTGCGGGGACATAGTTGGCGCACACCGCAGGGAGACATGGCATGGCCGAGCCATCAAAATCCCTCCTGTAGGCCCATCCATTCTCCAGTGTCGAGTCATCAAAGTAGAGTATATGCTCAGGGTGAGTTTGTTGGACCTTCGAGCTACTAAACATTTGACAGAGCTGCTTGAATGATTACCAAACATTGCTTATTTTCGTAGGTGTGTGTTGACGTTCCTGGGACGTCCAAGCTTTCCCTTGAACTTCCGCTGGTGATGGGCACCATCCCTCTGCATCCGTTCGGCAGTCGCACGTCTAGCTTCAGCAGCCAGTACAGCGTGAACATGGAGTGGCTTCGCATGGCCATCCCCGAGCAACCTGAGCGTAAGTAAACGCCCAACCCTGGGTTTAATTCTCTCTCATCAGCCTGAAAGTGATGGCATACAGTGAAATATCTGTCACTCACCTTGAGTCGTTTGTTTGTGTTTTTCCACAGCTCCTCCAGATTACAGCTCTGTTGTCACAGACGAGGAAGCGGTCCAGAACTCCACAGCAGGACAACCCGAGGAAGACCTCAGCGGTGTACTGCAGCGCTCCCTCATGGCCTACGTGCAGGAGTTTAGATTACGCCCACCTCCAGTGTACAGCGAGGTGAGCAGACGGTTACATGCAAGAACATATTCAAATATATGACAGCAGTTCTCAATTGGTTTTGCTTTAAAACACAGATTATACTTCAGAAGGGACCCACAAATTGCTTATCGAACTAACAAACGTGTTTTGGAAGCCTGTTTCCATCTCAGAGTAAAATAAATAAATAATCTCACAACTTTATTTCTCATTACTCCAAATTTAACTCACAATTTGACTCTTATTTTCTAACATTCTGTTACCTTTTTTTATTTTTACTTTGAGGCAGAAACTGCTTCTGTTAAAAAAAATCTTAAAATCGGACATTCAAATATATTAATATTTGACTACATGCAATGGCACAAAATTGGCATCTTCCTAATTTGGCTAGTGACTTCAAAGTAACAAATTAATTTGCATCAAAATACTGAGTTTGATTGGATGTGCAGCCTTTGACATCAACAACAAAATATACAAGAAGCGTTTTGTCCTCTCTATAAGAAATTGATTCTTTGCCTGCTATCTGCAAGCCACTGTTCTAGGAATATGGTATAGTTTTCGAAAAGCGTCATATTCCAAGTGTTCTGATCTGTTTTTTTTCCCTTATCACAGGTGGACCCAAACCCTCAGCCCATCAACATGCGTCCTCGTTGCATGACCTATTGAACTCTCTGCCAGCTGAGCATCACGTGATGTTTGAAACAAAAGCCGAGATTTAAGTTCTCCTGGATGCCTCTCTGAGACTGAGATTGGTACTTGTTCCTCGTTTGAGCCGTTCGCATCTGCGCTTCCTGCAGTGGGCCGAGAGAGGAGGAGATGTCTGGACTATAAGGCAGAGCGCTTTCAACAAACAAAGAGGACATTCAGTACCGGGGCGAACAAAGGTTCTGCCCGTGTTTGTGTCCCAAAGAGCGATCGTTCTGTGCCTTTAGCGATTCGTGGCCTTGTCGCACTTCTATGTAGAATCAGGGAATTTTGGGCATGATCACTAGAGAATTATGGGTGGGAAGCCACTCAGAGATACTACCCATAGTGCCTTACTTTGCTGTGAATGAGAGATGAGTCCCTCTTAACCAGCTGCAATCTGCCAGGCATATGTGATGCCGTCCTCTCCCAAAACTGTATCATCATGTACTTCACATTTGATGTTGATATAAGCCAAAGAGATTGGTTTAATGTTCATGTGTGCACAGGTAATTCTATGCAAAAGGGGAAAACCTAAAGCTTTAAGGAATAACGTGGGGGAAATTGCAAATGTAAATCCTGGAAGTAGAATTTCACATTCTCCCCCCCCCCCCCCTTGAGTGGGAAAGAACATCTCCACTCCAATTTGATGTTGCTATAAGTTTCATCTGGCTCGACAGAGGTCGAGTTTGTGACCTGAAAGGTCTTAATGTCTTGCCGAATGTAATGCAAGGCTGAATGTGTCTGTATAACCAAGGATAACTTTTCTTTTTGCAAAAATGTTGTTTTTCTTTTTGGCAGTGGCTTGAGGTAACGAAATGCAGGGCTAGAGCAGCCCTTGACAGTTAGCTTTCCAATAATGCAAAAAAATAAATAAAAATAGACGTGTATCCAAGTTGCCTTTTAAAAAAAGAACGTTTTAAAGAACGACTACAGGGATAATGTCACATTAAGCTTTCCTAGTGTTGCGACTCCCTGAAGTGTCCTGCAAACATTCCAAAAATACCACAGACTTGCTTCATTTCCAAATGATAAAGTGTAACTTCAGGTTCAAAGACAGTGATTGTTTATGGCACTCATTTTAAATGAATGTATTTTATAGATTTTGTTGTTGATATTTGTGACGAATATATTTTTTGTTAATCACTTTTAAGTAAATAATAAAAAAAAGAAAAATAATGCAAATGAATGTGATGTTTTATTTCATATGCTTTTGGAAATAATTATAATAGCATATTACATTATTTATAATGTTACTTATAATTTGTTATATTATGCAAATGACAAGTATAAGCAACATATTTGCTTCATATTATTTCAGAACAGCAAGGCCTGGTTTCACAGACAAAGCTTAGACTAAGCCAGGCTTAAGCCTTACTTAAATTAGGACATTTAGTAGCTTTTATAAATGTGCCTTAGAAATAAACATTACTGGTGTGCATCTTGAGACAAAACAATAGCACTGACATATTTTAAGATATGCCAGTGCAAGTTTCTTTAAGGACGCTGAAACATGCATTTTAGTCTGGGACTGGCTTAAGCCTTGTCTGTGAAACCAGTCGCAAAAGTCTTAGTTTGAAATGCATTACTGGTAAGGTGCATTCATCGTTCATTTACAATTATTTATCATAAAAATGTTGTTTTCCATCCAAGGCAATGTCAGAGGTCTACAGTAGTTTTATGAGGGTTTTGTGCATATATAACATAAGTGGAGCCTGAGGCACAGAGTGTCCTTTTCCCTCCTGTGTTGTTTTCTGAAATAGTTCCATTCTTTCAGTTTCATGACCCCTAAATCAACATTAAACCTACCAACAAAAAAAAAAAAAGAATTAAACCTACCAAGAGGTTAAAACTGTATTTTATATCATAATTCAAGTCCATTTTTTATATTTGTTAACACTTCATTATATCTTTCATTAGAGTACTGCTTAAACGAATAGGTATGATATACTCATGCAAAAAAAAAAGAAAGTTTCTAACATGCCTTCGAACAAGCTCAATGAGGCCTATATGCTGGTGCATGTTTATAATAATACATCATAATACAATAATACATGTTTATAATAATACATATAATGTTTATATAATACATTATATATTATATGCACAAGCATAACATAGCCCTGATTGATTTTGTTGGAGAATTTCTCTTTCTTTTTTTCGCATGAGTATATCCTGCAGAGTTTGTTTTATTTTATCCTCATATAATGTGACATGAACTGATGACACAGGAACAACCTGGTTAATGGAGTTCAAGTTAAAGATGCAGCAGTCACAAGTTTATAGTCATGCGGTGTCAAGGACTGTTCTAAAATATAGGCTATTACTCACAATTATACTCTAATACACAGCTGTTTTGCCTGGAATGGAACAGCCAGAATTTACAAAGGTTTTTTTTTCTCTTTAAAGACCTTTGAGCTCGTGGCGCACAAAAGCAAACAAGACTGCAGAGCTACATTTTACAGTAGATGTTATATATAGCCTACAGTGTACCTGTGTTTGTGTGAAGTTTCAGCCCCAGCACTGCTGATTCACCTGTTGATTTCAAGTCTCAGTTCTATTCTTTACAAAACACTTTTTAAACTGGGTCAAATAAGATATTCGATGATGAAAAAATGTAGGCGGGACCTGATTTTAACTGTAACTGATTAGATTGTGACACAGACTATTAAAAGTTAGTGCAGGTGACGAAAAACAAAAGAGTTTTAGACATAGGGTTATTATTGCATTTTTATAAAGATTGTGAAAACATTTGAAATAGCTTGTGTTGGCAAATCTTGCACAGTAAGACGAGGCACGTGTGGCATGTTCTCACAGAACAAGTCCTTGCGTTTAAAACCGCGAGAAGTGGCTTCACGGAATAGAAAATAATACATCTGAACTGCTTTTAACTTGAAACGGTGGTCAAAAAATGAGTGAATTGCATCACAATGGTCAAAAGGCGGTTATCCACTTATACCCATAAACATACCCGGGCCATATGTATGTCACATAACCTGCTTTCTGGAATACCTGCCAGAGGCTCAGATTTAAAGCAAACAGAGAATCTATTTCCTAGTTTTCTACTGATGAATCAGTAAACAGTATATTTGGTATAAAATAAAACTCCAGTTAAACAGGTATACTCAGCTACTCAAGAAATGCAATAGTTTCTGCCTAAAAGCTTTGCTAAAGATGATCAAACTTTAAGCAAACCAGTAACATGGTATATTTGCAATTGAATTATGCCTTAAATATGTTTTTGGCACATTCATCTTATTTATACAGGCAAATCTGTCTAGAGAGAGCAAAAGAAAACATTGGAAATGTTTTAGAAATCAAAAAGAAGCAACTACATGACACTGCACAAACAAATCAGCAGCGATATTTGCGTCTAGCTGTCCTTAGAGAGGCTTCCTTACATGGAGACATGACGTTCAAGGCTGTGCATCTGGGTGCGAGACCCTTGTTGACTTCACACAGGCGGATCAGTTTGCTGTAAAGCAGGGGACTTCATGGAAACCAAGGTAACTTAAGGGGCAGATCAAGAGTCTACTATTACAGTCAAGGAATCTCCAGAAATATCCCGACATTCACGCAGACGAAAAACAACAAATTTCTTGACCTTGTTTATGCCCATTTATGACTTAAAATGCACTTGTTTTGGTTTGCACTATATCTCAAACACATTTGGAGGTTCTGGGAGCGTCTGAAGGCTGAGTTGTGTATTGCATTTCCAGCTGCCTGTTCGCTTTGTTCTCTTTGGACAGCACTGAGCTTTGTCCGTTTCCCGAAAATTATGCTGAATCAAATTGCCAAATAGATTAAGTCAGATTTTTCCCACTGATGTGGTACTAGGAGGCGTGTATCCGTGAGCCAAAGCATTTGTGTTATCATTATCATTGCAAATGTGCTCTCCAATATAAGCATAAAATAATAATAAAGTGAAACTTATGCTTGGACTATTTGCTTGTGCACAATTATGAATCAAGAAAAGGGGCAAAGACCAGGAATTAAGAGTCGTTGATATATATTCCTGCATGCACATGAGCAAACACTGTTGATATGGGCGACAATTGTTACATGCGTCAAAAGCATGTGCATGTTACTTCCCCCATCAGGCTATTCTGCACGTGGCGACGTGTTCCTCCTCCGTTCCTGGCTCATGTCCAGGTGTCAGACAGAGCTGTGAAACTATGGTAAATATTATGAGGAATGTATGGAGGGGCTGAGAAGGAATGTATTTACCTCGGTTAAAAAGAAAGTTTCGTACATATCTTTCGTGGGTGAATTGAAAAAGCATAAACAAAATATGTGTTTGCAGTTTTTGTTCTGCAGTTGCACAATTGCACTACAAGAGGAACAGGATGTTCTCCAAGATTGTTTCTCCCTCTCTTTTGCTCTCTAAAGTGGTAGACAAACTTCTGCAAACCACATTCTTTTATAAAACAACCAACATTTCCCTTCAGTAATTCATTATGGGCAGTAGTCAAGTGTGCTCTAGTTTAAAGGGATTGTTTACACACAAAAAAATGAAAAGTCTGATATTTCTGTGAAAGACAAAAGAGATATTGAGCAGAACATCCAAGCTGCTCTTTTCCATATGAAAGGACATGGACTCATTTCATAGGGCGCTTTTTACATGACACTGTTTTCAACTAAAAAGTTTTTTTTTTAAAAAATGCGTTTTGGCCATTCATTTACATGTAAAGTTTGCAAGGTTTCTCCATGTAAACAACAAAAACGCGAATCTCTGAAGACAATGACATCATGCACATGCGTTTTACGTTTTCAGTCTATACTGTTTCATCGCCATCTAATGGCCTGACAGCAGAATACAGCGTTTTTATTCGTTTTCGCGGATCCGTGTAAATGGGTATCCCTTTGACAATGTTTTAAGCATTATCGTTTTAACGTTACCCTCATGAGATGATCCATTTTTAACATCGAAAATCTATCAACATGCTTTTATTTTTTCCGTTATTAAAAATCAAATGTACATTTTTATAGCCTACTATAGGCCTACTTTGTGTTATATTACCTTGGCATTACATTTCAGAAAAAAATTAACGCAGCAGTTTCTAATATGAGAGAGTGATGGCAAATTTGACATCTATCTCTCTTCTGACCACCATAATCAATTTTTTTTTTCTCTTTTGGAAAGACATAGAAACACGGTAGTGGATTTTTTCATGTGCTATAGGATTAAATGGGAGCACAATCAAATAATAATAATAATAATAATAATAATACATTTCTGTTCACTACAGTAGGGTTTACCCAATTATAATGAATTCTGCTTTGGAGAACCCGGAAATGTGAAAAGGGTCCATGGAGTTCCACGGGTTTGAAACCACATTATGTTGAGTAATTGAAATGTCCCTTTAAACACCTGTCATTGATGTTTGTGCTGCTCTTGGCTCTCATGCTTTTGTGCAGAAATGTGTCTTCATTGTGTAACTGTGACCAATGACTCCTTAAATCTCCTTAGTTCACTCAAAAATGTAAATTCTGTCACTAACTCTCCCTTAAGTGGTTTTGGACCCCATTGACTTTCATCGTATGGAAAATAAATATTTGTCAAAAATTTTCACAGAAAGAAATTCCTACAGGTTTGGAATGACATGAAGGCGCGTAAATGATAACAAAGTTTGTATTTTTGTGCGAACTGCCCATTTAAGAGCAAAAAGTTGAATGCCATATGCTGTTCCAGCTTTGGCCATTAGGAGGAGTTGCCATTTCCCACGCATGGTAGTCCTGAGAGAGTGTTGAGGACCTCAACAGTGTAGGCTACTCTAAACACCTTAGGTTAAAAACGAAAGCTTCTCCTAAACTTTGTGTTGAAAATGCTGAACTGTGAAGTACTGACTGAGTCATGTGCATACTAACATCAGAAAGACTTTCTGGTCAGCTCTTCCCTATTTAAAACTTTCCAAACAGTCATCATTATCCAAAAACCCCCAGTCAAAACGACACTGTGAGAAAAGTGAATAATTTGGGTCATAATTGGTAGAATGTTACTAAACCATAAGGCACACTCCCACTTGGCAAGAGCACGATAAGACTTGCTGGATAAACAGGGAGGTTTGGGAATAATTGCATTTTCTTTTCATAGTTCTCTCAGGAGACGAGTTGAGCTCCTTGCTTCTCTGACGTATTATGTACAAGTAAACAACCGGCACCGAGGGGAATGACCAGATGTAAACACTCAAGTAGGGACTGTCAATAAGATTTAAAGTGTTGACAAGAACACAGATCTGATAAGGAAGGAAGGAAGGAAGGAAGGAAGAAGATGATTGTGGCTGGCTTGAAGGTATGACAGTCAAATAGAAGGACAGAAAGAAGGAAACAGGGAGAGAGAATGTAGGTCAGTGTATATTCTGGAAGTGACAGCAAACTCGATGACCATTAAATAACTCCCGCAGCGCTGACAGCTTTTGCAGACACTCAGTTAACTTGGAAAGCGCTGATTCGGGTTTCACTTTTTACAATATTTGTTATGTATTCTGTTATAAAGTACTTGCTGTTCAGTACGGACAGCAGGGAATGACGTAATTACTACAGCGGGCCGTGCAAAACGCCACTGAACCTGATATTGAGGGAATGAGGAAATCAGGATGACATGTTCACTATGCCTGTTCTTCAAAGCTAATGACAGACTTGGGATTTGCAATGTCCCGTTGAGTCTCACGTCTCCTAATACTGCATATTCCCTTACAGTTAGTTCATTCAGTGTGTCCTCAAACCATGTCAAACAATCTCCAACACATATAGAAGAACTCTGACATTTTGTAATTTTTTTTTTGCCCAAATTCGATTTTCACAACATGCTGTATTATGACATTCGTGGAACCAAATGGCCAACTCATTTATCTTTCGGGGCTAATTTCATAGTATTTTCACAAATTTCACATTTTTGTGCAATTTCATAAAATGACACGATATAAGAATGAATTCCCACAACATATTAATTTGTGGCCATGTTTATTAATTTGTTTAACAACAATAGTATCTTTTTTCCCCCTCGTATGTCATGTGCAGGGCTCCATAAGAGTATTTTGAAAACAATTTCCAAAACTAAAAAGTTCTAATATGAGCTTGATATGTATAAAAAAGTGGTTAGCCTGCTTCCCCCCTCCCCCCTTCAAACTCTTGCGCGTAGTTTTGAGCATGGAAAACACAGTGCTTTGTTATCAAGTTATCACGTCTGTCCTGGCTGTACAATGAGAATTTACAGACCTCTCTTTGGCCATCTATGTAGGTCAGACTAGCATGCCTGCATCTTCAACTAACAGAGAACTTTTGGCTGCTGAAAGCTGCTAACCAAAACAAGACTACACCTTCTCCACTTACAGCCGGCCCTGAACAATAATGTTACACAAACCATGGGCAGGGCAGCCAAACAGGATGGTCAGATAATAATAAAGAACATCTTTTCCAAAGTGATTTCTCTCAGGTCCTGGTCTGAGAGAAGTGTTAAATAACCCTCTATAGACTGAGACTCCAGTTGAACACATGTTATCATGGCTTAGTAATCAAACTGTCTGGTTGGTCGGTATACATTGACAACTAAAATATAATATTTAAAATATTGAGAAAAACTTCAAAAATTCATTATTGATAGTTCTTATACTCTTATTGTACATCAAAAGTTGCCTAATGTCTGTTCCCCCGAATTTGGAAATCCAAAAAACGTCCAAACCCATCTAAGGTTAAACATTTAATTGATGTTCAACAAATAAAAAACAGCTATAATACAGACGAGCGAATGATAAAGCTTGGGTTGCTGAATATTCGATCCCTTACTTCAAAATCGCTCATAGTTAATGATATGATTTCAGATTATAATCTAGATGTGCTGTGTTTGACAGAAACCTGGCTAAAACCAAACGATTACATTACTTTAAATGAGTCAACCCCACAAGATTACTGTTATAAACATGAACCTCGTCCGAAACGCAAAGGGGGAGGAGTTGTTGTAATTTAAAGTAATATTTTCAAAACCACTAAGAAATATATTTTTAAATATACTTCTTTTGAAGTGTTGGTGCTTAATGTAAAAATATATAGTGTAAACGATAAATCACGTTTGAGAATTCTGCTGGCTACTGTATACAGGCCACCAGGGCACCATAAAGATTTTATCAAAGAATTTGTGGACTTTCTATCAGAATTAGTATTGGCTGCAGATAAAGTATTGTTGGTGATTTTAATATACACATAGATAATGAAAAAGATGCATTGGGATTGGCTTTTAAAGACATTGTAAACTCAATTAGAGTTAGACAACACGTGTCAGGACCGACTCATTGTCGTAATCATACTCTAGATCTAATATTATCACATAGAATAGATGTTGATGCCGTTGAAATTCTGCAGCAGAGCGATGACATCTCAGACCATTATCTAGTCTCATGTAAATTACATTTAGCCAAGGCTGCAAAGCCGACTCTGTGTTATAAATATGTTAGACTTATATAAATATATCTTTAGACTGACACTAAAGATTGCTTTATCAATAATCTTCCTGATCAGTTTCATCATCTCAGCATCCCGGATAGCTTAGAAGAACTTGATATCGCAACAGAAACTTTTAACTGTCTCTTTTCCAGCACTTTAGACACAGTTGCTCCATTGCGTTAAAGAAGATTAAAGAAAATAGTCCAACGCCGTGGTACAACGAGCACAATCAGGCCCTTAAGAGAGCAGCCAGAAAAATGGAGCGAAACTGGAAGAAAACTAAACTAGAGGTATTTCGGATTTCATGGAAGGAGAGCTCGATTGCTTACAGAGAGGCTTTAAAAGCTGTTAGATCTGCTTATTTTTCAAACCTATTAGAAGAAAATAAACATAATCCTAGGTATTAATTTGAAACAGTGGCTAAACTAACGAAAAAGAAATCTTCAAGCACAGAAGTTTCCAAGCAATGGAATGACTTTATGAACTTCTTCACTTATAAGATCGATAATATCAGGAAGAAAATTATAACTATGCAACCGTCTACTACAGTATCGCATCAGGGAGTGCATTTTAGTCTCCCTGAGGAAAATTTTTATTAATTTGTTGCTTTAGGAGAGGAAGAATTTTCCAAATTCGTTAATTCATCTAAATCAACAACTTGCTAGACCCTATACCGACTAAGCTACTGAAAGAGATGCTTCCAGATGTCACAGATCCTCTAAATTTCATTAATTCGTCTTTGTTTCTAGGATACGTACCAAAAACCTTTAAGCTGGCTATGAGTAAACCGTTGGTTAAAAAACCGCAACTTGATCCTACAGAAATAGTCAATTACAGGCCGATCTCAAATCTGCCTTTTCTATCAAAGAGATTAGAAAAAGCAGTATCCTCACAACTATGTTCCTTTCTTGAAAGAAATGATATCTGCGATGATTTTCAGTCAGGATTTAGAGCGTACCATAGTACTGAGACAGCTCTAGAGTTACAAATGATTTGCTCTTATCATCCGATCGTGGTTGTATATCTCTGTTAGTGTTACTCGTGGAATTGCACTAGCATGGTTTAAATCATACTTATCAGACCGTTATCAGTTTGTAGCAGTAAATAAAGAGATGTCTTATCGATCACAAGTTCAGTATGGCGTATCACAAGGCTCAGTACTAGGACCGCTGCTGTTCACTCTGTACATGCTACCCTTGGGTGAGATCAAAGGAAACATGGAATTAGCTTTCACTGTTATGCCGATGATACTGAACTGTATAATTCTTCACGCCCTGACGAAACTTACCAATTCACAAAATTAACGGAATGCATAGCTGATATAAAAAATTGGATGACTAGTAATTTCCTACTTCTAAATTCTGAAAAAACAGAGATTCTAATTATTGGACAAAAAACGTCCACACGTAATAACCTAGAATACTGTCTAACACTTGATGGCTGCTCTGTTAAGTCTTCGTCGTCGGTTAGGAACCTGGGTGTGCTCTTTGATACCAATCTTTCATTTGAAAGTCACGTGTCTAGTATCAGTAAAACCACATTTTTCCATCTTAAAAATATATCTAAATTACACTATATGCTCTCATTGACAAATGCGGAACAATTAGTTCATGCGTTCATGGCATCAAGGCTAGATTATTGTAATGCTCTACTGGGTGGTTGTCCTTTTCTTATTTAGCACCAAAACTTTGGAACAGTCTTCCTAACATTGTCCGGGAAGCAGACACACTCTGTCAGTTCAAAGCTAGTTTAAAAACACATCTCTTTGACCTAGCATTCACATAATACATTATCGACTTTTATAATTCAATGTTAGGCTGCATAGATTAGGTCAGCTGGAACTGGGAACACTTCCCTTAAATCCTGATGTACTCGTTACATCATACATCATGATAATTTCAACGGAAGTGAATCAATCAAAACTAACTTTAGCTGGAAAATAACATTATTCAAAAACCGCTATAAAGCCAAAACAATCTCTGTTACCTTAAATTATATGTTTATCTCTGTAAAGCTGCTTTGAAACAATCTACATTGTTAACAGCGCTATATAAATGAAGATGACTTGACTTGTCTAATTTGTGTCTATTTTAATTTCTCCAAAGACATCTGTGACAAACATAACTGAGAAATGGAGTAAGGATGTGATTCTGAAGACGTAACCAATCTGAAACTAACGTTTCCATGAAAGGCCTGTTGGTCCTGTGGCCAGTTACAGTGGTTTGAAAATGCATTCTTGGTGTGAATTTCCTGCTGCCATCTAATGTGACATTCAGAAATTCAGTCTCAATGGTTTTCTTCATATTTTTCCTCTGAGATATGTATCTTTGTCACCTGTGAAGGAAATCACGAAATCAAAGGAATTTTTTTTAATGTTTTTGAGTTGAACGAATGTTTTGATTGGTCTCCTTACCTAGTAAGAGGGTCTCATCTTACACAAAAACAAGGCCTACGTTTCATCCGAGCAGATGAAATCAGAAGCTGTGGAGGCCGATCTAAAGGTAAATGTACTGAGAAGTTCATACTGACTAAAAACAAATGTGTTTTTATGTGAAACAGTCAATCCTTTTCCCAGAAGTCCGTAAACAACGATCACGTGATTCCCTTAGTTCTCAGGCAAACTCAGGCAAGACATACATTGTTGTGAAGTTACTGGGGTTTTCCCAGTTTAGCTAATCAAAATGAATTTGAATTACACCACTGTTACATCATTTTTATGACACAGCTCATGATCTCTTGAGTTCCCCTATAATTCACTTCACTCAGTTCACACTTGACATTGTTGCCTCCACTCAAACTGCACATTTTAGTAATATTTTGGTATTTACACCAGCAGGAATATATAATCTGCATCTACTGCACTTTGAATGTACAGCAGTGTTTTTTTAGTAACAGCTGATTGGTCGATATGCTTAGTCCTGTTTTGTGGCACCTAGACAGAAATGTGTTTTTGTTTTCTCAGAGTTTTTTTTTCGTGATGTCATTACTCGTCAAAAGCTACTCGTTTCGTTTAGTTAACCACTGTAGACTAATGAAAGACAGACATGTGCAATAATAAGAGTGTAGATACTCCACCAAAAAAAGAATTCTAATCATTTACACACCCTCATGTTGTCCCAGGTGTATATATGACTCCCTTCAGATAAACACAAAAGAAGATTTAAAAAAAAAAAATCCATTACTGTGAGTCTATAAAGTGTGCGGGACTCCCAAAGTTGACGGTAAAAAAAAAAAACACAAAGTGAACATAATGAACCCAGTCTTCTGAATTGAAACAGTAGGTGTGTCAAAAAAAAAGTAATATTTAAACAATGTTTAAAGGCCCACTGAAATGCCTTGGAATGCATAGCTTTGTATGATGCGTTGACGTAATCTCCACAGAAGCAGGAAGCTAAGGCGGGACATATTGGCTCCACCCACTTTTCAAATAGTCAAAAGTGTTTAGTTTACCTCACAGACTGCAAGTCGTACTTGACAGCACCATGGAAGCGAATCCGAGCGCTGATGATACATTGGATTCAATAGTAGAGGTGTGAATACATTCTAGCCATTTTATTCTTAACCAACGTACTGTTGAAAAACGGAATGAAACTCAGTTTTACAGTTGAAAAAAAAAAAGTGTTTGAGCAACTGAACACACATCTCCAACCCATATTGCTCCGTGCCATGTCAACGGTTGTTTTGGCCAGGTGGTATTTATAGCATAGGGGGCGGAGCTTTAGATTCTAGAGAGCATTTGATTGGACAGAAGATGTGATGAGAAGCTGAAGTCCGCGGAGATGTCATAAAAATCCACATTTATCTTTACTTTATTTTTACACTAATAATTCGTTTCTTCTCAAAGGGGCAACACTGGTCTGGTCCATTTTTTCACAGTGGGCATATCTGGACAGAATAACAACAACAAGAAACTACGAGAAACCAGAACAAAAATAGACACTTACATTTACCAGCGCTAATGTAAGAAGTTTCAGATATACATGCAAATCTAGTTTAAAGGAGTACAAAGACATTTTTATGCCTTCTGGAGGGAAATAGCACAGATATTGGACACAGATGAAACTTGGTAGTGAGCATGTGTTGAGCCCCTGTGTTCGACACTCTGTTTATAAAAGGCTATGCATTTGGCTGTACGCATACGCTAAGCGTTTGTGTTAAAGTAAACTTTGAGCTTTATAAACTGCTTCTATAACCTGGTTTTGCTGTTTGTATCACTCTGCTTGTCTGTGTTTGTAGTGTTCTAGGACAGATTGGTATGGAATGAAAGTTGGCCCAGAGTTGTGGGATTCTACCTGCAACGTTTTTTTGAAAGTTGGTGCGTCTCTTGTCAGACAGTTTGGAGTTGGATTTCCCTCACAAGGGAAATGCAAAACCTTGAATGGAGGGGAGAAAGGGAAACTGTTGTCACTCAACTCTATTCAATTACACTGTTTTTGTCTGTGTGCTTAATGAAGATTTTGTTTGAAGCATAAGTTACTCAACATTAAAAGGATCCAAAAATGACAATCCTCTAGTCATTTACTTACCCTCATATCGCTCCAAACCTGTGGGACTCTTTTTCCAATGTTGTTTTTGGATTCCATTGACTTTCATTGTATGGACAAAAACAGAAACGAACTTCAAAATATCTTCTTTGTGGGGGAAGAAGTCATACAGATTTAGAACAACATGAGGGTGATAATCTATCACTGTGTATCTTAGTTTTGGTCCATTACAACCGGCCAACTTCTAAACTCGTAACATTTCTTCAGCCACATACATATGGAGAGAAGAGACAACAAGCAATGAGTACAGAGCCCTTATCTTTGTAGGGGAGAGCCGGGACACTTTTCAGATAAACGTCGTTTTCTAAGATAAGGTTACAGATAGATGTTTTGTGTGTGTGTGATCAACAGCTCACATGTGTTCTCTTAGTATCATGTATTATTCGGTACAAATATAGAAGGATTTAAGTAAAAATATTCTTTGAATGGTAGTTGTGCTTTGTTTTGATTGCAACACAGGGGTGGGACGGATGAAACATAACAGTTTAAACGGTAACTATTCATCTAATGCTTGTTTTTATGAACAATATCTGCCAAGTAACTTGTGTACATATTGTTACAAACATATTTTGTAATTTATTTTAATTTAAAGGTTCATATTAACATTTTTGTTCTTTCACCCAATAAACAATATAGGCGATAAGCCAATACATATTTTGCGTAATCTTTCTAGGCTATTTTGACAAAAACAGACAAATACTTTTACAATTCATTGTCTTAAATTTCTTCCTTAAGTCATATTGAGTGTTTTCTAGTTGAATAGCCTGTTATTATGAAGAAAATGAGGTCCACCAGAAAACGTTAAATCAAATTTAATGAAGATTGAACACTTGTTTCAACCATCCCGACAGCGCCTCCTGCCAGTTAAACCTGTTTTGCCCTTAAACTAAAAAACTCTGATATTACACACTTAAGGGTATGTTGTAGTACTAATACACCTTCTGTATTATCATTGCAATGGCACGTAAAAAAAAAAAACAAATAAAACTCGTCAGTCAAAAAAAAAGTACCACACGAAACAATTCACTAACCGCACTCAAAAACTGCTTTCCGGCTCTAACTTTAAAACAGCATGACGTAAAAAAGAAATGTTTTCGCGGGTCTGGTAGGCATTGTGTGCTGTACGAGCTGACAAAATTTGACGTACATGACGTGACGTGAGTGGTTTTCAAGGAAAACTCAATGTTTCATCCGTCCCGCGTTTCAATCGTCCCAGCTCTACTTAAACTACTTCAGAGTTTGGCAGTGATGCTGCATTGTGTGGATTAATAACCAGATCGACCTGACAGGCTGGTATAGAATGAGAAGCAGGTGGAGAGAGGTCACTTCTGCCAAATCACACACACAAAAAAAAAAACCTTAAATCCAGTGCCAAACAAAAGAAAGCCAAGAATCTGAGAGGTACAAAAGCCCCATTGTGCCATACTTCACAAATATCAGGACCAGGAGTGAGGAGCAAAGGGTCAAATATTACAGTAGAGCATAACTTCGGGTAGACTTTGGCTGAATTCTAGTTGCTACCAAAAGTGTTTTAGCCATGCTGTTGTTTGTTTGTGTGCTGGTTTGCAGTGACTTAACATTTGGCTGACTAACAGTACTAGAGGCTCGTGAGGTCATTCTGCTGTGGGTAAGTGTATTCTCACAGCTGACAAGTTATGGAGGAATAACCCAAGCAGGGCCAAACTCAGGGGAATTATGGGTCACCTTTAACACAAAACAATGGGAGAAGCCAAGAGGGCAGGAAAGGGCACAGCTGGCCGGGTGCACAGAGAGTTCTCTCAGACATGAGAGTGAGACATCCGGTCTGGTGCTGTGTGGTTGTTCAGAAAACCAGCTAAGCTCAACATATGGTGCAGCAGCCCCTGCCCCACTCGGCTCTGATTGGCTCTCCTGTCTCCAGGCATGTGTCTGCAGAGAAGAAAATAGTAGTTAGCCAATCAGACAAAAGCATGAATTCCCCTTCTCTTGCTAACAAAACTCATCAGTGACATCACTGGCCCTTTAAACTAAACCACAAACATAAAAAAAAAAAAAAGCAAGTGGGTGACAGGCTTGTTTTGCTGACAGGTAGAGCACAAGCCTCATAACGCATTGTCTCAGTGCAATATCGTGTTTTTGCTTTTGTTTTTGCTTTTTTTTGTTGCTCTCTTTTAATTTTTCCACTTTTTCCATTTGGACAAATTCCATTTTAAATCTAGGTCCTTTGTTTCCTTTTCACACATTAAAGTGCTAAAATATTTTCTTATCTTATCTCATTTTTAACCCATTTTAAGCAACTATGCATATTATATTAAGGCTTGTTTTCACAGATTGTATCTTAATCATGTATTTTTCCCACTTATTTTCAACTTGTTTATAAAAAAATAGAAAAGGAGAAGAAAAGGCCAGCGCAGTAAAATAAATAAATAATTGTATTAAATATGCATTCTCTTGAAAACAAGAGACGCACACTTCAGAATCTCGCCAGAAGTAATAGGTCATCCGGGTACTTTTCGCCTATACTGTTTTATAAATAACTCTGACATACTACATACGACTTTTGCCCACAATAGGGAAGTTGGCATAGTCGAAACTCATGGGTGATACATTTCACAAAATATCTTTATGTGTTGCAAAAGATACGAGGATGAGTAAACGATAACCAAATTTTCATTTTTGGGTGAAGTATTCCTCTTTCAGTGGTACTTTACAAGTACATTTTTCTTGTTTTGGTTTTTGGAAAACTGGGAAATTGATCAAGGCAAAATTAATCGTTAAGAATCGAAATTTTCACCTTTTAAAGTGTGCAGAGAAAAGTTCACACACTGCTCTTTTTTTATTTTTTTTTATTAGAATTCAAGTTACAAACATACAAGCATCACATTTCGTAATCACACACTGCTCTTTGTCTGACAATTCGACCAGCCTGACATAGCAACAGTGACTGAACCAATAGTGTGAGTTTGGGGCGGGGCTATTTGTTTGTTTGGCCAATGAATGGGGGAGTACTTGGGAAAGTTGTTTGGAAACTATATTTTGTTTGATGTTGCTGGTGGAACAGAAATGACACCATTTTTTATGGATAGATGCCGAATGTTGTTTCCTCATGGTAAAGTTGTTAAGTCATTATTGGAGGGAATGTGTTATGTATAACAAAAGCCAGCAGCCAAATCACCCTGTAGCCCAAGACTGGTTGCCCACTGAAGCTAAGCAGGGTTGAGGCTGGTCAGTACCTGGATGGGAGACCTCCTGAGAAAACCAGGTTGCTGCTGGAAGAGGTGTTAGTGAGGGCAGCAGGGGGCGCTCACCCTGTGGTCTGTGTGGGTCCTAACGCCCCACTATAGTTACGGGGACACTATACTGTCAAAGAGCACCATCCTTCAGATGAGATGTTAAACTGAGGTCCTGACTCTCTGTGGTCATTAAAAATCCTTGGCCTCTGTCTATCATGGCCTCCTAATCTTCCCCATATACTGACTGGCTTCATCACTGTCTCCTCTCCACCAGTACGCTGGTGTGTGGTGGGCGTTCTGGTGCAATATGGCTGCCGTCGTATCATCCAGGTGGATGCTCTACATTGGTGGCGGTTGAGGAGATTCCCCCTTCCATGTAAAGCGCTTTGAGTACCCAGAAAAGCGCTATATAAATGTAATGAATTATTATTTTATTATTATAACATGTATCTGTCAGTATTATTTTTGTTTGCTTCACTCTTAGAGGACTTAAAAAAATAAAATAATGCATGACTGCGGTGGAAGTTCTCACTATCAGTCTGCCTTTCCTGTTCGTAAATGATTGGTCAAGTCCCATGAAACTGTAACTGGGGAGGAAACAGTGCGACTCCACTGAGAACAGTGAACAGTTTGTTTACACAGAGCACAATGTATAAATCTCTTTGGGGAAGAGAGAAAGAATAAAGCGGGTTTTGCAGGACTATACACAAAAATAATTTGGTGTGTGAAATAGCATGCACATGGTTTCAGACAAGATTTCATCATCAACAGCAGTATAAACTGGTGCCCTATTGTTACATTGATTTGGTGCCTCCCCATCCGTTCCACAATGGAATGGATAAAGAAGTCACTGTTTATACTTCTATTAAAAAAGTAGATTTGTCTTCAAGTTTTCAAGGACACTGCAGGAGAAAAAATCAAGTCTGCCCCTGTATCAGACTGCCTAATATAATCCAAACATAATCCCTACAGTACCTTGAACTAAAATTACATGTCATCTGCAAGCAAAAAATAAAATCAAGTGTTTCATGCAAGCTACCCTACTGCAATATATATACAATGTATATCTACACTTTGTATCGTTTTCCCCCCAAAATCAGATGTATCAGATATTAAGACTTTTAGAGAATACAGTATATCTGCTTTTCTTACCGCACTGGCAAATGTTAATTTGTCAATAGGAAAATAAAAATCATTGTCACGATTTAACAAAAACTTTAATAAAAACAAGGGAATGGACAATGCGCAATTGTTTTTCCCTATACATCATGTGCAGGAAGTCAAAGTAAGTCAAGAGAATATATTTTTTTCAGTGTAGTAAACTAAAGCTGTATGTAAAACGTATATAGATTGTGTACCATTTGTTTAGTTATATAGTCCAAACCCACATTTCACATCAAACCTTCATCCTTGCTAAATACTTTAATGACTGGATAAACGCAAAACACCACAACCACATTCATGCAGTCCATTTTTATACAGCTGGTTACACCTTTTCCTTGTGCAGCTGAACAGAAATAAATATGATAAAATAAAAAAATATGATTTCCGGGATTACAGCCCAGAAAGTACTGCGTAATTAAAGTGATTTTACAGTGTAACTTTCTGTAATTATAATGCACCTATAAAGTACTTACATGTAAGTATAAGAGTCACAACATGTACAGTTTGTGGAATAAAGGAGTAACAACCAGGAGAATAAAACAAATATTTATACTGTTAGCATTATAGAACTAAGAGGTACTTACTCTACTATTATGATACAACAATCACATTTGGGACCAATTTAGCAAGAACATACACAAGAACACACAACTACCTTTTTGTAATAATGGTGTACCAGTATACTGTATAGGCTTTTAAAAATTACAGGGTACGTACGCTATATATCTATATAGTAATCTTTTTAACAAAAGTGCACTGAAAACTAAAACAATTGCAACTTTTGCTTAAATATTGGGGGAAGATACTCGTTTCATGTAGCGGTGCTTGTTAACTGCTTGTTCCATGTAGTTACAGGGTAAGTACAGTAAAAATACATACACAATCTAATATCACTGACTCAGAAACCTTTATTTGAAAACAACTGAATTCAGAACAGATTTACAACACTTCTTTTTTGTTTAAAACTGCTTTTTAAGCCCAAACTTAAACATCTGCACTATTGCTATAAGATTAAAAATCTGTATGAATGCATGGATATGTACACTTTAATTTTTAAAAAGCCTATACAGTTTGTATTGGTACACAATTATTACAAAAAGGTACACAGTGTATGTTCTTGCTAAATTGCACCCAAATGTGATTGTTGTATATCATAATAGTAGAATAATTACCCCTTAGTTTTATAATACTTACAGTATAAATATTTTTTCATACAGCATAAATTTGAACTCTGGTTAACTTCCAATGGTCGTTGCTACTTCCAGTTTGTTGCATAAAATAAAAAACTCAAAATGAAAATGAAAGACTTCAGTACACTTTGTTGCTGCAAATCGCAACATCTGCAGTGATAAGTACAAAGTACAGTCTATTGAACAAACTGTACTTCTGTCCCTCACAGCCACATTTTCATTCACATCAAATTAAATATGGCGTGTACCCTGACTAACCATATTAAAAAGTGAAGAATGACATTAGAACATTAGTATTATGTTTGTCCTTTAAAGGCTGGTTCATAGTACCTCGGCAAACCCCAAGGTTAACACATTGATCCAGCAACTGTTGGAATTTGGTGTTTGTTGAGCACTGTTGGAGAAAGTAACTTTTTAATGCAATGCAGTATTGTGTTACTCCCTAAAAAGTATATTTCTGCTACTTTGTTATTTTTTATGGGAAGTATTGTGCTACATTATTGTGTTACTTATTCTCACATGGACTGGGCTTGTTTGTTTTTAATAACAAAAAAAGTTCTATTTTTGGCTACTGTGAAGGCTCTTTCATGCAAAGAGTGAAATTAATAAACCTCAGGCTGAAGGAAGTGCAAATTCCCACTTTGCCAGTAGAGGGCACAGCTCAAACAAACCTTTCAGCTGTATTGCCATTCTGGATCACAGAACAATAAGATGAGAAGAAACACTCTTAAGGCCAATTCACACCGCACAGACAAACACCAACAAACAAGTTTGTTGGATCAGTGTGTTAGTGTTACCTCTTTTGGCACTGGTCAGAGTTTGTTTTCACTCGACTGACCATGTTCAATCAGTGTTTGTTGGTGTCTGTTGAGGCAGTGTGAACATGACAGTTATTTTTCATAAAATTCTAAATCCAACTGCCAACTTGTTCATTGGCGTTTGTCTGTGCTGTGTGAATTGACCTTTACACACAAATGTGGTTAAACTCAAGTTATTTTTGCATATTCATGGATGAATTCATGAGTTCACACTTACAAATAATCAGATAAAGTAGTGTGCGTATTTGGCGTGCAGTCTGAGGAGAGGGCTCCGAGCTCGGTATTTTGGCCCGAGCCAAAGTACTCCACCCGTATTTCTGGTTAGGAAAGTAACCAGGCGAGTGTGAGGAGACGGGGTGGTGGAGGGATGCTGGAAACTGTTGAGGAACATAGGTGAGTCGACTGTGTAATATGGCCTTCACTGTGTAATAGGCCTTCACTCACTTAGCTGATTGGATAGACATGTTGATTACTGATTGTTGACAGCTGGTTGGAATGACGTGATGATTGGAATGATGTGATGATTTGAATGAATGATGTGATGATTAGAATGAATGATGTGATGCTTAGAATGATGTGATGATTGGTTAGATAATTTGAACATGTTCCTCCCGAACTTTGCTAATAAAACATAATAAAAAATTTTTTTTTAAAAAGTCAGCAGCAAATACAGTGGTTAATAAAATAAGATTAAATAAAGTATATTTGTGTTATTTAACATTTAAATATTGCAGGTTTGCGTAATATTCTGAGTTTGCATTTCACTGTTTTTCTGTCATTCATTTTGAGGTAAACTGAATGTGTTTTTGTGCAAGTGAGATGAGTAAATGCATGCTCACATTTAGTCTAGAACTACAATAACCATCATGTTTACACCTCTGCACTTACTCCCGATTTCTCTCAACATGGGGACAGGAGAGGTGTAAGTCAATAAACGGGAAAACAAAGTCACTTTTGTTACTTATTTGAAAAAGTAACTCAGATATTTTGCAAGTAATGTGTTATTTTACTAGTTACTTGAAAAAAGTGACCTGATTACATAACTCATGATTCTTGTAATGTGTTACCTCCAACTCTGTTGTTGGGCCAGTGTAAACTAGCAGTGATAAACTATGACTGTGTTAAACATAAGACAGGAACAAAACTACGCAGAGGGCAGTACATCTGACCATCACTGATGTCTGTGGATGACACTATTTTTGGAGCTATTAGCCCTGGCAGTGGCTGTCCGTGGTGTAAGCAAAGGGTGGGGGTAAATTCACTCACCAGAATAGAAGCTTGGAAAACACATTTATAACAAGTTTCTGGATTTTAAGTAAACAAGATGCCCAATGTCACATCTAATTTGCTTAGATGCCAGCGTATTCCCGAATGACAGTTCCTTGTTTGCCAATGACAGTCCATACCAGTGATGTTGTTGTTTAAATTGTGTTTAGAATTACAATGGCTATTCAAGACAATGCACACAAAATGTGTCTTTACCCTGAAGTCTTGCTCAGTTGCTATTCTTTTCCATGAAAACATCCTAGTTACTCTAGCACGGAACCTAATTGAAAGCATGTGTGACATCAGAGTTCCAGCCTAGAGAAAGAGGCACATGTGTGAGGAATGACTGGAGATTGTAAACAGTTAAAAAAAAAGTTAATTTTCATATTTTATTATTTTCCAGGCAGGCCATTTCTGGGAATCAGTGGAGTGCTAAAGCATGTATGCGGAGCTATCTGAACAATCTGCCATTAATACAGAGGTTATTAACTTCAATTAGACAAACAAACAGTGTTTGGGAATAACTATAAATAAACTACAAATAGCGATGCTACTAACTTAATTACAGTTTTCAGTAAGTAGCTTGACTTCTGTAAAAATAGCTTAGCCTTTCTAGTAATGCTAACTTTTCTGGTTTGCTAACAACAAGTAACTGTGTAGTAAGACAAAACGCAACATTACTATTTTTTAGATGTTATATTACACATGAAAGAATTTTTATTGATATTTTAGTGAAACTGTTCATTCAAACAGTTAATGTAAATTAAATGGTTAAAAAGAATGATTACTTGACTCGTTTGAGTCCCTACAATGTATTTTATATCTTCAATATGGTTTGAAAATGAAAGAGCGAGCCAGGGACTACAAGCATGTGTCCATGAGTGTGTTAGGGTGTCTGGAACGGTCAGAGGGGTTCGAGTATAGTAGTGTCTGGGAGGTTACAGGGATATCTGATGTACTGGCTTACTCTGGTTTGCTCCGCATTTGCTTGGCTGTGCGCCAGGGTCTCAAGGCAGAGATGGAGAAGGCGGATCAGCTCACACCTTGTTTGTCCTTTCATGTGACAGTCTTAAGGGGGGAGGGCGACTTGGCCTGGTCTATATTGTGCTCAATTTGGACCCCTGAGTTCTTCCTTCCCATTTTGAATGTCAACTCAGACCATGGGTTTCATAATATGTCCTTAGGGTATTTTTAAACAGCCAGTACTGACATTACTGTACTTAATATGTACTTAGATTTACATGGAAAAGCCCAAAACAGCCTTATGTAGCCTAATACAAAAATCTACTGCCGTGACATCATCGTAAACGCAACACAAACAAACACTCAACACAAACAAACGTAAAACACAGAAGCAATGGAGCATATCGGTGGAATGGTGTTCTTGATATGTGGATATTTTTCACTGCAAGACGAAGAAGTTTGTTTGTTCGGGATTGGTGTCTCGTGTCGCAAAACCAATGACGCTGCTAGTAACTATTCTCTCTGACCTATCAGTGATCTGCAGTGTTTACTCTTCACATTTTAGTATCGGTACGGCTCGCTTGGAACCTCAACCGAGGTGGTACTATTTAAGTGAGCCATACTGAGCTGACCATGCAGTGAACAATTATGATCCCTTTTCACATGGATCTGCGAAAACAACGAAGAAATGCTGTATTCTGGCCAGTAGTTGGCGATGTCAAGTCATCTTCATTTATATAGTGCTTTTAACAATGTATATTGTTTCAAAGCAGCTTTACATAGATAAACATATAATTTAAGGTAACAGAGACTGTTTTGGCTTTATAGCGGTTCTTGAATAATGTTATTTTCCAGCTAAAGTTAGTTTTGATTGATTCACTTCTGTTGATATGATCATTTGTTATTAAATTAGGGGCCGCTAAGGTGACGCGGTTCTCTCTAAACAGACTTTAAACGCGAACCTGTGATATACGCTGATGGCGTTCACAAGCGCATTAAGAATTGATTCTATAGTTATGTAGGCTGCGGGAAAACCTCGGGATAAACAAAGACACTAAAATTAGAGTAGATGCCATTCTTCTTATGATGTAATGAGTTCATCAGGATTTAAGGAAGATTGTTCCAAAGTTTTGGATAACCGGGCTAATATGGTCATGCTTGCTGGTTCTGGTAAGAACTCGAGCTGCTGCGTTTTGAACTAGCTGTAATTTGTTTATTAAGCGTGCAGGGCAACCACCCAGTAGTAGAGCATTACAATAATCTAGCGTTGATGTCATGAACGCATGAACTAATTGTTCCGCATTTGTCAACGAGAGCATATGGCGTGATTTAGATATATTTTTAAGATGGAAAAATGCAGTTTTACAGATACTAGACACGTGACTTTCAAATGAGAGATTGGTATCAAAGAGCACACCCAGGTTCCGAACCGACGACGAAGACTTAACAGAGCAGCCATCAAGTGTGAGACAGTATTCTAGGTTATTACGTGTGGATGTTTTTTGTCCAATAATTAGAATCTCTGTTTTTTCAGAATAAAGTAGTAGGAAATTACTAGTCATCCAATTTTTTATATCAGCTATGCATTCTGTTAATTTTGTGAATTGGTAAGTTTCGTCAGGGCGTGAAGAAATATAGAGCTGAGTATCATCGGCATAACAGTGAAAGCTAATTCCATGTTTCCTAATTATATCTCCTAATGGTAGCATGTACAGAGTGAATGCAGCGGTCCTAGTACTGCGCCTTGTGGTACGCCATACTGAACTTGTGATCGATAAGACATCTCTTCATTTACTCCTACAAACTGATAACGGTCTGATAAGTATGATTTAAACCATGCTAGTGCAATTCCACTAATGCCAACATAGTTTCTAGTCTATTTAAAAGAATGTTGTGGTGAATAGTGTCAAATGCAGGACTAAGATCGAGTTACTCCAATGAGAGCTGTCTCAGTACTATGGTATGGTCTAAATCCTGACTGAAAATCCTTGCAGATATCATTTCTTTCAAGAAAGGAACACAGTTGTGAGGATACTGCTTTTTCTAATATCTTTGATGGAAAAGGCAGATTTGAGATCGGCCGGTAATTGACTAATTCAGTAGGATCAGGTTGCGTTTTTTTAACCAACGGTTTACTCATAGCCCAGCTTAAAGGTTTTTGGTACGTATCCTAGAAACAAAGATGAATTAATGATATTTAGAAGAGGATCTGTGACATCTTGAATCATCTCTTTCAGTAGCTTAGTCGGATTAGGTTCTAGCATACAAGTTGTTGATTTAGATGAATTAACAAATTTGGAAAATTCTTCCTCTCCTAAAGCAACAAATGAATCAAATGAAGCACTCCCTTATGTGATGCTGTAGTAGATGGTTGCATAGTTATAATTTTGTCCCTGATATTATCAATCTTATAAGTGAAGAAGTTCATAAAGTCATGCTGTTGCTGGAAACTTCTGTGCTTGAAGCTTTCTTTTTCGTTAGTTTAGCCACTGTTTCAAATAAGTATCTAGGATTATGTTTATTTTCTTCTAATAGGGTTGAAAAATAAGCAGATCTAACAGCTTTTAAAGCTCCTCTGTAAGCAATCGAGCTCTCCTTCCATGAAATCCGAAATACCTCTAGTTTGGTTTTCTTCCAATTGCGCTCCATTTTTCTGGCTGCTCTCTTAAGGGCCTGAGTGTGCTCGTTGTACCACGGCGTTGGACTATTTTCTTTAATCTTCTTTAAGCGCAACGGAGCAACTGTGTCTAAAGTGCTGGAAAAGAGACAGTTAAAAGTTTCTGTTGCAATATCAAGTTCTTCTAAGCTATCCGGGATGCTGAGATGATGAAACTGATCAGGAAGATTATTGATAAAGCAATCTTTAGTTTCAGTCTAAAGATATATTTATATAAGTCTAACATATTTATAACACGGAGTCGACTTTGCAGCCTTGGCTAAATGTAATTTACATGAGACTAGATAATGGTCTGAGATGTCATCGCTCTGCTGCAGAATTTCAACGGCATCAACATCTATTCTATGTGATAATATTAGATCTAGAGTATGATTACGACAATGAGTCGGTCCTGACACGTGTTGTCTAACTCTAATTGAGTTTACAATGTCTTTAAGTGCCAATCCCAATGCATCTTTTTCATTATCTATGTGTATATTAAAATATTGGACTTTGTGAAGAAAAACTACACGCCTATAGACTGAACATGTAATACACATGCAAATTCAAGTCAAGTCAAGTCACTTTATTTGGAATTTTGTAGTTTAACAGAGACAATAACAGTGTTGTTTTCAAAAAGTTTGCATTTTCAGGCCCCCAAAATGTTGTTACTGGAATACTGTGCACACACTTCCACAGCATTCAGGAAGTTTCTAGCTGGCACAGTAAGTGCGTTCAAATCCTAGTGGGAAGTTCACATTTACGACGTGTTTACGACGTCAGGGGCGTTCCATTCAAGTAATTTTCGTCAGAGTAAGACGGTGTACCTTGTCTTAATTAACTACATAAAAACACAGCAACATTTTTAACTATAACTATACTATATAATGAAAAACAAAGAATGTGCATCAGGTGTGTTTTGCTTTTTTATGTTTTTAATTAGGCTAATTTATGAAGCCACAGTAAACTTTATTATATAGGCCTATTTTTATATTACAATGCTAATTACAATCGTATTTTTTGCAGGCAATTAGCTTACTTGGTTGTAAATAAAAAAGCCTTACCATATCTAAATATTCTGTCATGTTTCTGACACACCCCAACTCGTAAACTTCGAGTCTTAAGGAAAATCCAGAGCCTCCCGCTCATATTAATGACATTTTGGCGTTCATGCGTGTTCAACCATAAGGCACGGGCATCTTTCTTCAGTGAGCGAGGACAATATTCCAGACGTGTCTGTCCTGTGACGTTCTGGCTGTGGCTGCAGCAGATCTTTGTTTGTGCATTGTGTCAGCAGGGAGAAACAGCTTGTGAAAGAGAATCCCAGCAGGAAGCAATTCACAGCTGTTCGGAACACAGGGTGTTTATCCTAAAAAACTTCTGATGACATTTAAATTATTTTTATTTCTTAACATTTGTCTTTAGTGAGCATTCAGGGTGTTGATTGGTTCCTAACAAATTTCATTACATTTTTTAAAATGTAGCTGTTGTTAGTTTTGTTTTGCAGCCAAACTCTGCATTTTGATTTTTTTTTGTTTTGTTTGTTTTTTAATGAACCAAAAACAACATTATCCCTCACCTTTTGGATGTCTTTGATTCTTTTAAACCTGATGAAAAGGCAGCTAGGCCAAATTACCAAAGGCTTTAATTTGAAGTACAGAAGACGCACAAATGAATGGCACTTTTAGGAACACTGGATTGAAAATTGAGGAAAAAAAGACCTCTGCACCTGGATGCGCTTATGATTATTTATTAAAGGAGGTCAGAGGTCCTGACCACCTCCCCAAAACAACTTCATATAACAGGCAATCTGGTGATCTAGTATAGAGCACCTCCATTTGCTCAAATGGTGGTTGTTAAAAGGCTGCGTATGGAAATATACTACATGTAAAGGATGTCTGATATTATTCTAATTATCATTAAACACATATTTGCTTGTTAAACCCTTATTTTACTAGATGTGGCCAAGCTGCTTTACATAGGGGATCTGTGTGAAGTCTGGGTCATTTTTACTGCTCTATCACCAAGTAATTTTACACAGCATTTTATGTAATATTTATGAAGTGAAATCATTTAGTTACATACGACTTCTTATTACTGTTTTTTACATTATGTTATACAGGTTGTCTGAAAAAATGTTTGTGGTCCCAACAGTTTTTCTGCCAGACACATTTCTGCCAAGAGGGCCATTGCAAACACATAAATAAAAGGCAGGATTTAAGCGCTGCAGTATCTTCTTTAATACTCTTGAGCTCAAAACAATCACTTCAGAATATACAAGAAAAATCCCATTCACACGGATCCACGAAAATGACTAAACACACTGTATTCTGCTACCAGGCCTATAGATGGCTATGAAACACTATAGACTGAACACACAAAACACATGTGCATGAGGTCATCATCTTCAGAGATTCACGTTTTTGTTGTTTACACGAAGACTGTTTTCAAAAAACTTGCACCTTGAAACCCTTTTTCAAAAGTTTGCGTGTTCAGGCAGGCACCCCCCAAAAAACCCGCTGTATTCTGCTGCCAGGCAAGTAGTTGGTGATGTCACTTTGTAAAGAAACACTGACTATAGGCCTATAGACTGAATGCTTAATAATACGCCAGAGACAACAAATTCTCGTTTTTGTAGTTTACAGAGAGGCGATAATGGTATCGTTTTAAAAAACCTGCAATTTTAATCGTTTTCAAACTTTTCAAAAGTTTGCTTTTTCAGGCTCCCAAAACGCCATTGTGATGTAAATGAATTGCCAAACCGGATTACTTGAAAGCTGTGTTGTGTAAACTGACCAGACTCCAAAACAAAACTCAGACAGACCCCTTACAAGTTCTTACAGTAGATTGTACACACATTTTGGGGTTATATGAAGAATTTTTATTTAGAAGGAAAAATCTTATTGGTTTATGCTAGATGATTTTGACAGTTGTATTATTTCAAGGGATTCATTATTTTTTTTTACTTTATATATATATTGTTTATTATTCTATTGCTTTTTAGACATTAATTTTTCAAGTTCGTAAGAAGAGATGATCAGACCCAATTTAATACTTCCAAAAATACAGCACTTGTAAAAACTTGTTAAAAAACGTAATTAAAGATTGTTAATGTTCCATTTAAATAAATAGCCTGCACAGCAATATAAAGAATTATAAATAAAAACAGCCAAATAAAAGCCATTCATAAACCAAATACTAAATATACACATCATACGAGAAAAACAAAAAACATTTTCTTTCTTAGAGCCTCGTTTTGACAATCATTGTATTTAAAAAAAGAAGCAGCTGCAAATCAATTTGACCGAATCATTAAAAGGAACTGATTCAAAGAAGCGATTCATTCTCATTTCGGACATCAGTTGTCTCTTGCACAGCACATTCTATAAATGTATTCTAACCCTGTCTCATGTCAGCAGCATACTGTAGTTGGTGTGTCACTAAAATATCAAGAGTGACAGTCTGGTCTATTTCTTTCTTTCCTCACATGGATGTGACTGCAAATTCTGAGTCATGCAACCTCAGAAATGTTTGTGAGACATGCCTATGCTAATCCAGGCCTGTGACGTCCCCATGACACATTATATATTACACAACGTAAAAAAGACACCTGGACTCTGCAACCCCTAGGTCAGCTAAATGGGAGTCCTCTTACACTTCCTAGTAATCTGTTCCATAGACCGTTCCAGAAGACGGAATGTCACCAGAGCGCTTTAGGGAAGGAAGTTCATGCGGTCCTACATCTGAATCCATGACACACAGAGAGAGAGAGAGAGAGAGAGAGGGAGAGAGAGAGAGTGAACAGACTTTTGGAAAGGCCCTGCAAGTCGGTATGCACTGGTTCAGACCGGTTTCTCTTCCACAGTGCAGACGAGTAAATAGCGGCTTGGAAATCCGCCAACATTACTCACCATTCTCTCTTATGGGCAAGAGAAAGAGGAGAGAGGAAGTGAGTGTGTACGGTCTGACACTTCCCAGAGTCCATCAGTTTGTCTCTGTTTCAGCACACTCATGCTGTCAGACGCTAATATGTCTGTGTTGACATGAGATGAGCTCATGAAGAGAACCGATTTGATCTGTTATAGCTTTTCCTTCTCCTTTCTTCTTTCCTTCCTTCCTTTCCTTTTCTTTTTTCTTTCCTTTTTCCTTTCCTTTCCTTTTATTTAAAAAAAAAAAACTGAAAGGATATTTTCTAATCAGATAGGCATACTTTGAAATCATTGGGACTTTTTGACAGTATTGTGTTAAGGTGCACTGCACAAAAATCATGCTACTATAAGGAAAACTTTTACTATTTACTATTTTACTTTAATTTACTATTAAAGAAATTATTAATAAATATAAGATATCGAATGGCATCAGGAGATTTGAATATAGAGCACAATACAGTATGTATGGGCTACTACACTATACTACTTTTGTGGCATGTTTGCATCCTTAAATATCAAAAGCTTCAGTACCCATATAATTGCATACACATAAAAAATGCTTATGTGTTTATATATATATATATATATATATATATATATATATAATGTTTATATATATATATATATATATATATATATATATATATATATATATATATATATATATATATACATATATATATATATATATATATTGAATCTGATTTGCTGAGAGCCTTTTCCAATCCGTTTCACCATTTGTATCACTCCTCTTGCGGCAACTATCATGGCAGTCGAGCAAATCCACCAGTTTTTTTCAAAATACTACTGTGGTTGTGTCACGAAATTTAGTTTTGAGAGGTTTTTTTTAGGCAAGAATGAAGTTATTTAGACCTCAAATATGTTTTACAATTTGTTTAGACACTTCCACAGACGCGAGCCCCAGGCCTTGAACAGCCTCATCTTGGCGAGTCCATGTGGGAATTTGCCGCTTGCTCTTACCTAGATGTGGTAGATGGTTAAACATGAGATATAATAATTAATTTGGGTATGTCAAACGGGCAATCGTTGGGTTAAGGGGAAAATTATTTTTCATAACTTTATATTTAGGCTAAATTTAACTTAATCCATGTAGCCTACTAAAGCGAGCGCTTTTGTGCATTTTAACTGAATTGTTTGCTTGTGTTTATTTTCTGTTGTCTTTTATAATGGCTATTGTTGTTCATTTAAATATCGTTGTTCAATAAATATTTTATATAAATAATATGGCATATTAGGCATTGAGAAATGGTTTGTTAGTGACCATGATGTGGACTTCAGTAACAGTTACATTATTACGCCATTAGATGGCAGTCTTTATGAGTGAGTAATAACAATTGTCTCCAGACAACTTGATAAAATCTTTGATGAATTAAGTAAATGTCCCATATAATATCCAAATGGCATCACAAAGATAATACTTGTAATGCAATTTTCTGGAAAGTTATCTGGAGGCCAGTGGACGTGTCTACAACGTTCTCCATGGGATAAACTAGCGACGTCTTTTGAGGACTTGCCTATGACGTTTCTGGAACGTTAGCCAAGATTCTAAAAAAAGGAACTTTACCACGACATCCTCACAACGTTGTCATAAAGTAATGTCACGCTGACATCGAACTGAAGAATGAATGTTATATCAGATGCAGGTTATAGTCGTTTAGTCAATCCCTCTCTCATAATAAATATACTCTAGGCTACTTTACATATAAGCGTCAAAGCGATTCAGTGTTCCTTGTTAGTTCTAAAGTGACGTTTTAGTAACGGAGCCTTGGACTCCACTGTTAAACTGTCAACTTGAGATTCGAGTCCGTGCGTAGTCCTATATATAAAATAAATATTTAACAGACACTTTTGCAGTGTATTGCTGGATGGAGTGATTAAAAAATAATGTTTTTGTCATCCCATTTCTAAACATGTTTCTGTTCGCGTACCTAACCCGAAGTGCTAAAAATGAAATAAAATTCTGTGGCCAGTCAAATTTATAGGCAAGACAAGTAGTTTGTTTAGGCATGGTTTGTAGGGAATTACAAACCTGCGCACATAATTCAAACGCACATAACTATAGAATCAATTCTTAAAGCGCATGTGAACGCCATCAGCGTTTATCACAGGTTCACGTTTAAAGTCTGTTTAGAGAGAACGGCGTCGTCTTAGCGGCCCCTAATTTAATAACAAATGATCATATCAACAGAAGTGAATCAATCAAAACTAACTTTAAGAACCGCTATAAAGCCAATTAAAAAGCAGTCTCTGTTACCTTAAATTATATGTTTATCTCTGGAAAGCTGCTTTGAAACAATCTACATTGTTAAAAGCGCTATATAAATGAAGATGACTTGATTGACTGACAAGGTGATGTTGAAATAAAGAATGATTTGGTGTATAGCTACAGTAGATTGAATCGGTTGGTTAACCAGGCTTCACCTGTCAGGCATGTTGAGGCCTGTACCTCATACAGAGAGAACCTGCTTAACAGGACCTCTGCTACACACTGCTCTGAGTCTCCTCTGCTCAGGCAACATTTCTGAAAGGCCACTGATGGTCTGTAGATTAGTCAGACTGTAAACAAGTACCAGAAGTTATTGTTCCTGAGGCCATGCAAATATTTAAACGCTGTCCTATTTTGTACAGTAAGGATTTCCCTATGTGGACTGTAAAAACACTCAGCAGACAGCAGCACGTAACTGACGTTTATGTCCAAAAAATTGAGTAGAGTTTAATTCACCTTTATCCACATGCTCAAAGTAAAAAAAATTAAAAGTCAATAAAAGTTTGCAACTTTTAATAGACTATGTTTATGATTCACATGGAGTGCCAGTACAAGTCTCCATGTCGTGTCACACTTCAGTGTAGTCAGCAGAACTGTCTATAGCCGCATACTCAGAACTGTCGCCCTCACCCGATCAAACTCCAGAGGATATGAGAAGTTTGGCTTTAATTCCTTCCTATGGGGTTCCTCAGCCCCCATATGTTACATGTGTAAGACATTGATGCATTCATTTATAAAATTGATGCTGCGACAAGGTGTTTTTTGTAACATATTGCGCTGAACACATGAGTTTAATTTTCCAGCTTTATATATATATATATATATATATACACACACAGGTCCTCAAACAATTAGCATATTGTGATAAAGTTCATTATTTTCCATAATGTCATGATAAAAATTAAACTTTCATATATTTTAGATTCATTGCACACCAACTGAAATATTTCAGGTCTTTTATTGTTTTAATACTGATGATTTTGGCATACAGCTCATGAAAACCCAAAATTCCTGTCTCAAAAAATTAGCATATTTCATCCGACCAACAAAATAAGTGTTTTTAATACAAAAAAAAGAGTCAACCTTCAAATAATTATGTTCAGTTATGCACTCAATACTTGGTCGGGAATCCTTTTGCAGAAATGACTGCTTCAATGCGGCGTGGCATGGAGGCAATCAGCGTGTGGCACTGCTGAGGTGTTATGGAGGCCCAGGATGCTTCGAGAGCGGCCTTAAGCTCATCCAGAGTGTTGGTTCTTGCGTCTCTCAACTTTCTCTTCACAATATCCCACAGATTCTCTATGGGGTTCAGGTCAGGAGAGTTGGCAGGCCAATTGAGCACAGTAATACCATGGTCAGTAAACCATTTACCAGTGGTTTTGGCACTGTGAGCAGGTGCCAGGTCGTGCTGAAAAATGAAATCTTCATCTTCATAAAGCTTTTCAGCAGGTGGAAGCATGAAGTGCTCCAAAATCTCCTGATAGCTGCATTGATCCTGCCCTTGATAAAACACAGTGGACCAACACCAGCAGCTGACATGGCACCCCAGACCATCACTGACTGTGGGTACTTGACACTGGACTTCAGGCATTTTAGCATTTCCTTCTCCCCAGTCTTCCTCCAGACTCTGGCACCTTGATTTCCGAATGACATCCACTGAGCAACAGTCCAGTGCTGCTTCTCTGTAGCCCAGGTCAGGCGCTTCTGCTGCTGTTTCTGGTTCAAAAGTGGCTTGACCTGGGGAATGCGGCACCTGTAGCCCATTTCCTGCACACGCCTGTGCACGGTGGCTCTGGATGTTTTTACTCCAGACTCAGTCCACTGCTTCCGCAGGTCCCCCAAGGTCTGGAATCGGTCCTTCTCCACAATCTTCCTCAGGGTCCGTTCACCTCTTCTCGTTGTGCAGCGTTTTTTGCCACACTTTTTCCTTCCCACAGACTTCCCACTGAGGTGCCTTGATACAGCACTCTGGGAACAGGCTATTTGTTCAGAAATTTCTTTCTGTGTCTTACCCTCTTGCTTGAGGGTGTCAATGATGACCTTCTGGACAGCAGTCAGGTCGCAGTCTTACCCATGATTGCGGTTTTGAGTAATGAAACAGGCTGGGAGTTTTTAAAAGCCTCAGGAATCTTTTGCAGGTGTTTAGAGTTAATTAGTTGATTCAGATGATTAGGTTAATAGCTCGTTTAGAGAACCTTTTCATGATATGCTAATTTTTTGAGATAGGATTTTTCGGTTTTCATGAGCTGTATGCCAAAATCATCAGTATTAAAACAATAAAACACCTGAAATATTTCAGTTGGTGTGCAATGAATCTAAAACATATGAAAGTTTAATTTTTATCATTACATTATGGAAAATAATGAACTTTATCATAATATGCTAATTTTTTGAGAAGGACCTGTATATATATATATACTTTATACTTTTTTTGCCATTTGCTATTGGAGTCTAAAAAGAAACTGATTAAGCCTGTTTATTTTTATTTATTTAATTAGTTTATTTTAATATTCCAGTTAGACATTTTAGACAAGAATTTTTAATAAAGAAGAGAACAGAACAAGTGTCATGCCAACTGTTACTGAAAGTTAATCGTCTGTGTCTGTCTGTACTGCCCTTCTCATGACCTTTGCTGAGGTTTTCAGTAAACAGGTCTTACTTTAAACCTTTAGCGCCCCCTTGCGACTTTTCAATCACATCGTTGTCTGCATATTAATACATGGGTAGGTCTGAATGATTAATTGTACTCGATAATAAAGGTCCGTGTATCTTTTGCTCATTTGATTATCCTTTCAGAAACTGGTAGAACAATTAGAAAACAGTACTTTTTCGTTTTTTCATTTTTTTCCAAAAAAACCCCGAAAAACACGAATTCAGCTTGATTTCTCATATTTCGTTCTGAGGTAGAACAATTAATGAATAAATAATAGCTTGAATATTCGATTTTTACACGTGGGCCAGAATGAAACGCCCCTTTCCTCTGATTTGTCAGCAACAATATTAATAATTTGCTTAAAAAAGTTTTTTTTTATAATAAACTAAACAAATGTAATATAAACAGTATTTGGTTTGCATCACATAAAAGCAGAAAAATGTGGCTAACCAAAGAAGAGGTGCAAAACAAAACAAAACCAAGCCAAACCAAACAAAATTATATACATTTTTAATGGTCATTTAATTAAAGGAAAATAATAGTAATAATTTGCTTAAAGACAATTATTTTTTATAATAAACAGTCATATTTTATTTACATCACATTAAAGCAGAAAAATGTGTCTAGCTAACCAAAGAAGAGGTGCGAAACAAAACATAACAAAAACAAAACAAAAAAGTATATCATTTTTTTTTAATGATTTGCATCACATAAAGGCAGAAAGAAGCCAAAGAAGAGGTGAAAAAAAATAAAAAAATAAACAAATAATGTATATACATTTGAATGGTAATTTAAAGGATACAATGATACATTTGTTTAAAGAAATGTTTTATTCATTTTAATTAATAAACTGTAAGAAGAGGTGCATAACAAAACAAAAGGTATAATATACCACAGTTTTCATGATTTGCATCACATAAAAGCAGAAACATGTGTCTGAGGTGTCTTAAAAAGAATCACCATTTTCGAATAACGTGAACTACACAAGAAAAACCTCCAAATGCATCAGCTATAATGAGAATTTGGAAGCAAAATGGAAAATCTGAATTCTTAGAAAAACAGGCTTCACATTGTTATGTTAAAGAAAATTTGTATTTTTTTTTATGATCTTTTTCCCCCTTTTGATATTTCAGTGAAATATGCAGTAGATGGACCTCATGCAATTTATGGAGGTCTGCAGAGGGACGACTCTACCTTATCATAGTAAAATGGTCCTTTGTATGTCACCTCACACCTGTACATATTCTCACGACTCCATTTATGAGCGAGAACCGTGTACAGTCCCACTGCAGAGAACGCACCTCCAGGCTCTCTGTGCACTTGTGGATGGCTGGTGTGTTTTTTGAGGCCTTTTGCTCCATTCACCTTCCACGTGATCCTCACCGCTTTAGACCGTAACCCGGTGATGAAACACACAAGTGTCACTCTCTCCGAGCGCTGCTTCTGAACTCCAGCAGGCACAAGAACAAGCACCTTCGGAGTCACCAGGCGATCAACACGAACATGTGGAGCTAAAAAACACATCAATATAAGATGATGATTAGTATGAAATGAGCAACCAGGAACAAAAAACTACCGTACATTTAGATAAGACTTCCTAAGGCATACTTTCTAGGATATCTGATAGCTTACCCTCCACAAGAAGTCGAAGTCCTCTGCTAAACATCTGGTTCATTTTGTACTCCTCGCCCGAGGCAATGCTGTAATAGAAAAGCTGCTATGAGCTGCCCGATTAAGACATTGAACGATTTAATTGATTGTTGTCTTTAAAATCTCACCGTAACAGAAAAAGAGAGATAATTATGATAATCACACCCGGCGCCTTTCCATTCAAATTCATTTCTGTTTTGTTTCTTTATGCTGCTGTGTGCTGCTGCAATATGATTCCCTCTGGAGCCAGTGAAGCTTGATTTGTTTCAGTGTTGGCTCTTATAAAGTTGACACAGAAGTTGACGGTTAAGGGAAGAACGTCCCATGTGCTTAAATGTCGTGTGCAGATGGTCCATTTAAAAGCAATCAACCATACACTGCTGAATTCTTTACAGGCTAAATTAATTGGGTTTCAGGGAATTATATGAATTATTCATATTTTTAATATTATTGTACTTTATTTCTATAAAGTATTCACTCATTTTGTTGCCTTAATATGCTGGAATGATATAAATTTATTTCAGGTAACAAAAATAGCCATTATGGGCAGGCTGTATGTTATTTTATGCTGGTTTTTTTTGTTTTTGTTTTTTAAATGAATTCATATCTTTCACTTTAGAAAATCACACTGAATAATTTAAACCATTCAAATGTATATACATTCAAACCCAATTCAAACCCAATTCAAACCCAAGCCTCACTTCATCAAGTGTGAGGATCAGTAAAAAGATTCAAGTGTATTGTTAATATATATACAGTATTTGTATACACACACACAGTTGAAAATTATTCAACCCCCATTGCAAATCAGCGGCTGCAACCAGATTTATGAGAAAGCAGGTTCAGAAAAATCATCGAGTGACTGCAAATGACCTGCAGCAAGACGTGGTTAAGAAGTTAAGGCGCCTAAAACTCGGTGATGCTCTGCGGCTGCTGTACATCCTCTGGCACTGGAAACCTGCAGCGTGTGGAAGGCAAGAAGTATCAGGAGAATCCTAGGAGAAAACGTTATGCCGTCAGTGAGGAAGCTGAGGTTTTGGATCTTCCAACAGGACAATGATCCCAAGCAAACCTCAAATTCCACCAAGGCTTGGTTGCAGAAGAAGTCTTGGAATTTCCTACAGTGGCCATCACAGTCACCCGACTTGAACCCCATTGAATATCTCTGGTGGGATTTGAAGAAGGCAGTTGCAGCACGCACACCCAAGAATATTACTGGAGGCCATTGCTCATAAAATAATACGCCGCCAGAAGCTGCTGTCTGGTTATACATCTTGTTTGCAGCAGGTCATTACAGCAAAAGCGTGTTCTACTGTACAAAGATGCTTGCCATGAAGGGGTTGAACATTTTTGAGACTGCAGAAGTCATTAAAAGTTGCATTTTCAGTTGATTTTGGGGAAACCACTTGAAACATTTGTTGTGTTGAGCTATTTCAATTACTTTTATTTGATTTGTTCATTGCAAACAAGTCTGTAAATTTTGCCAATAAACCTGATTTGCAATGGGGGTTGAATAATTTAGATTACAACTAAATATATATATAGAGAGAGAGAGCTATTTTTGCTTAAATGTAAAAAAAATTCTGAAGTGCAAAAGGATAAAGTGGGGCACTTGCTATTGTGTTTAATTAACATTTTTTTGCATGATAAACCTGATAGGAAAATATAGTTTTTTCTTTGATAGCTGTATGTTAAAAACATATTTGACTGTTATTCGGTTAAGAGGGACACAAAAACAGGAAAGAGCCGTTGGTTTACTGGCAGAGACAGATGCATGTTCTATCACAACACAGCAGCACTTCTGCACTTCTGATCTCCTGGGATCCAACTAATCCAATTAGAACAAAGGTTGTGGGTTTTGCAATGTAAGCCAGAAATATTTGAACATTGAAAAGACAGCTTTCATTATGGAAATAGAATGCCTGAAATAGTGAAAAAAAGCATGTTTATTTTCCCACATAAATACTGAAAAGTTAATTTGCACAGAGATGCATTTAAGAGAAGTTAAATATTTAAAACATAATATACAGTATTTAAGCCAAGTCAAGTCACCTTTATTTATATAGCGCTTTATACAATACAGATGGGTTGAAAGCAGCTTTACAGAGATTCAGCTGAAGACAGTTCAGTGTTGGTTCTGTTCCGTTGTAAAGATCATCATTTATTAAATTCGCTCATTTCATCTATAAAGCAGTTCTGCAAAAAATGATGTCATCGTCTAGCTCAGTTCAGTTCTCATACAACAGCGTCAGTACAGTCAGATCAATAATATTGTTGAATATTCAAGCATTTGTATTCAATTGTAAAACACTTATGTCTGAAAACCCGCAATAATAAGTGCCAGTGTCATTTTGCAAAGTTGTGATGATTTGTAAGAGGTGACGGAGGTTTAACCCTTCCCTGGTTAAGATGGCATATCTGCTCTGGTCCAGTCTCGAGCCGTAGTGCACATGTGAAGTGTTGGTCACATTGTAGGAGAGGATCAACTCTGGCCCCTGCCCGGGACTCTGTTTGTACCAGCTCAAACCCCCCTTGCTGCTGTTGGGCATCAGTGGGCAGCTCAGTGTGACATTTTGACCTTGCTGCACAGAGACGTTCAATGAAGTCTTCCAGAAAAAGCCTGAAATTACATGCACTCTTAAATGTTTACATCAAAGTGTAAATAATACAATTAGATGAGCATGAATGTTCTCAATATTTTAAGTGTTTTAATACTTTTTTTTGTTCATTACCATTATACAATTCTTAAAAGAGCAGCAAAAAACAAAAACAAACAAAAAAAACATAAAAACCAATATGTTTATTTAAACATCAAATAAACTAAATACATGTGAGGAGAAAATATGATTTTGAAACACTTACAGTGCAGTGCAAGAGACAGAAGTGAAAACAGCTTAATGTTGCTTGTTTGAAGATCCATTGTTTTATCATCTATAAGTGAAGTTAGACGAGAGCTGTTGAAATTTGGCTGTCTGTATGATGCCACTTCCTGTGGTGGATGGTACGTTCAGTCCTTACAATCCTAAGAGTCTCTCAGGAGAATTGAACCCGCTTGAAGGGAGTTTCAGCGCATGTCAATGTAGAGGGAAATTTCACTACAATGTAGGGGTCAGTATTTCTTCTGCAATATCTTGGACGCCTAAAATGTACGATTAATTCCTGTAGGCTACTTATTATTTTAGGTATGTTTTAATCTGCCTTGATAAAATATGCTTTCTTTTTAGTAAGGACTGGTAAGAAGGAGGCTGCAGGACTTAAAGTGTAGGCTACATAACTTTCCCAGAGTGTAATACAATTGAATGAACCTTTTCCCTGCTACCAGTGTCAGGTGTGGGGTTGAGGAGATGAAGCGAGGACTCAATTGCAGGAAAATGGGTTTTTATTAAGCATGAAAAATAAAACAAATGCAAACAAAAACTACCCAGAGGGTGAAAACAAGAGAGTTGACTTGGCTTTCACTGGACTTGACTAGGCACTATATTGAAGCTTCAAAGCGTGTATCGAGTTCGCAGCGAAATTTCTCATGAAGCTCCGTGTCGGAGCGCGTATTGTTTTCAGAGAAAAACGTGATCAACGAAAAACGAAGCCTCACTTTCTTTCCAGTCACGTGAATGCTTCACTTTGCGTGTCGAAATGTTTGAACCCAGACCACTACTCTACAGGTTTTTGGAAGTTTAATTCCATTTACTTATATATATATATATATATATATATATATATATATATATAAACCTATAGCCTATGTTACATGATCATATATTCTGTCATATTATAAACAGCAGAAACCATAAAATAATTAGACCATATACTTGCATCAAGCTACTCTTTTGGTATTTTACTAATTTAATATAATGGTTACATTTAATTTACTGCTAAAATTGAATATGTGAACTATACAGAAAACTGAAGATTTAGCGTTGTCAGGCTTTTATTTTTGCTTAAATAGATAAAACGGCGCTGCGCACTCTGGTTTATGGCTGCTATAAATTTCACCTGCCACAAGATGGCGCTGTTTTGGACACTCTTAATGGTTCGAATCTTTTCCCGGAACAATCAGGGGAAAGCCTTAGTGCTTAATTTGCCTATCCTATCCCTACTAGGCACGACACATAAGTTACATTCAACAACGATCCAGCACAGGACTGAAAACACAGGGAGAATTAATAGGGAGTAAACAAGGTAAGCAATGATTGAAGGAGGACAGGTGGGGCAAATTAATCAATAATCAGGTAACAAGATGGGAGTATGAGGGTATATTTGGTGCAATACAACTGAACGCCTGTGACATTGAAATTTGTAGTTGTAGAGAATAGCCACACATGTGTATCACTAAATTTGAAGTCACAGAGAGAAATGTTTTAAGAGTTGCAAATTTGTAGACTTTTTTTTCTCTTCCACAAACACAACAGTTACACCTTCTCAAATTCTTCATTACAGGTGCACAAATCCTACTCTACAAATCACAAATTAAGAGACTCGTACGCTCATATTTTTGCTACAGTTGCTGCAGTGAATATGGTGCAAAACGCATTTACACACCTGCATCAAAAAATGTGAAGTCATGGAGAAATTTTGCTCATCTGCAAATCAATATGTGAATTAATCCAATGAGAGTTGCACACTTGTAGAATATTTTCTCACAAATGTCTTGTATATTTTTCCAGCACAAACACAAGTACATAACTACAGCTGCTTTGAATCTGCTGCGACAAATCTCAAACACTGTTTTTCGCTTTCAAGTGACAAGTTTTGCACCAAGTGCACCGTGAAATGTGCAGCTTCTCGTCACACTTGAAACTTATGACAGCACAAGTTCGGTTCAGCTCCTCGTCAGCTCACCTCAACACGTCTTGTCAACTCCTGTCCACGTAAAAGCAAATAAATCACTAGAAAACAGTTTTTTTCCCCCATCTTTCACTCCCGCTTCATTCGCGCGCCCGATCGTCTCACTCACGCTCTCCGATATTCTCACTCACTTCCCTTTGTGGTTGCTGTATTTTTCCAGAGAAAAACTTTCAAAATTAAAGTCCTTGAATACCTCCACATTCCCCCCTGCTAAACCCTGGCATACACAGGACTCTCCAAACAGACCAGTTCCTGGGTAAAACAAAACAAAACAAAACACAAAAACAGTTAAATTCATTGACAAACCATTTTCAACTTTTGGCACTTTAAACCCAAATTACATAATTTAATCATTCTTATATCTTACAGGCAATCTACCCTGTGTTTCTTTCTTCGAATGTCTGAGATCAGGTACCCCACTAGTGTCAGCTTCTGAAATGTCAGAGTCTTCAGATTCCACATCTTGACCTGTGTCTACTCTCTCACTCCAAGCTACATTACCCTCCCTCACATACCACTCCACCCTCGACTTCCCCACGTAAGCCTGTGTTTGGTAAGTGTGTAGTATATGGAATGTATAATTCAATGTCTATAATTCAATGTTAGGCTGCGTAGATTAGGTCAGCCGGAACCGGGAACACTTCCCAGAAATACTGATGTACTCGTTACATCATAAGAAGAATGGCATGTACGCTAATATTAGTCTCTCTGTTTATCCCGAAGTTTACCGCAGTCCGTCGGATCCAGGCCGTATACAGATCTGATGAAGGAACTGCGCCTGGACGTGACGACAACGCAGTCCTGAAGTGTCAACTAGTCCCTCCTCCGTGAAGGCCTTCTTCCCTTTTACCTCAGTTTACTGAAGTCAGCCGGACCTGGGCCGTATCCAGATCAGATGGTGGACCTGCGCCTGCACCCATCCACAACGCATCCCTTAAGTGCCAGCCTCATCAGCCCTGTGAAGGCCTCATTGACACGACAGGCATCGGCACTGATCCTCAACAATCTTGTCTCCATACCGGTGTGATGACTCCGAATTCCAACCTGATGGTACTGGATAATATTCTGAATGTTCTTATCCAATCTGACTTCTGACCTGTAATGCTGCCTGAATCATAATCATACACTGTTTGTTCGTTGGCCAGAGGAGAACTGGCCCCCGACTGAGCCTGGTTTCTCCCAAGGTTTTTTTCTCCATTCTGTCACCCGATGGAGTTTTGGTTTCTTGCCACTGTTGCCTTGGCTTTTGGCCTGCTTATTTGGGGACATTTAAATATTCAACAATATTATTGATCTGCCTTACTTAAGGTGGATGATGACGCAATTTTCTTCTAGAACCAAACTTTCTTGTTTTATTTTCATTTTATCACTGTGAAGCTGCTTTGATACAATCTAGTTAGATCTTTTCCTCCTAGGACATCCATGGGCAGCCTTGCATCCCATCCAAACATTAAATAAAATGGGGTGTAACCGGTCGATGAATGAACGTGGCTATTGTAGGCCATCACAAGTTCAGACAGGTAAGTTTTCCAATCCTTCTTTTCAGCAGATAATGTTCGTAGCATGTCGTGCATCGTGCGATTGAACCTTTCACACTGCGCGTTCCCTTGAGGATGATAAGGACTGGTGCGACGCTTGCTGATTCCATACAATTTACAGAGGTCCTTGATTATGCTTGCCCCGAAACAGCTGCCTTGATCCGAGTGCAATCGGGCGGGATATCCATAGCAGACAAATCAGTGTCATACGAAGGCTTTGGCGGTGGTAAGTGCTGTCTGATTTTTCGTTGGGACCGCCACAGTAAATCTTGTAAATACTATGTCCGTAAGCACTAGAACATTCTCTTAAACCCCTGCTGATCTCTCAAGCACAGTGTAATCCATGGCAAGAACTTCTAGAGGTGCGGTTACGTTGGTGTAGGTCATAGGAGCACAAATCTTGGGGGAAAAAAACGTGCTTGACCAACCAACCACTCGCGTAGCTACGGGTGGGCCTGGATGAATTGGTCGCATGGATTATTGCAATGCTCTGCTGGCGGGAGCCTGCTTTATTTCCAAAAAGCGTATATCATTCCTGGCCCTCACCATTTCCACTACTGCCCACTCCTGCTGGTCGATCAGCACACGGCCACCACCACTATGGGGTTTTCTGTCAATTCTAAGCATAGAACAGAGTAGGCTATAGCCTACAGTCAACAGATCAAACTGTAAGCAGTTCTGCCTCCCTCTCTCTGATGACCAACCCTTCGACTGGCCCAATCATCCCATGCCCACTTCTCTGACCTCTCTGTTGGTGCCCATGCCCACTTCTCTGGCCTCTCTGTTGATGACCATGCCCACTTCTCTGGCCTCTCTGTTGGTGCCCATGCCCACTTCTCTGACCTCTCTATTGGTTCCCATGCCCACTTCTTTGTTGGTGCCCATGCCCACTTCTCTGACCTCTTTGTTGGTGCCCATGCCCACTTCTCTGATCTCTCTGTTGGTGCCCATGCCCACTTCTCTGGCCTCTCTGTTGGTGCCCATGCCCACTTCTCTTTATTTTATATGCAGATGACACCCAGATTTACATACATTCAAAACCAGATAATAATGTGGCTGTTGCCTTTCTGTCTCAATATATTTCTGAGATCAAAAAAATCTTAACCGTGACAAGACTGAGGTTATGCTCATTGTTTCACCCCACTACGCAAAGCTGGGTCTTTAACTTTAAATGTGGATGGCTCTGTTTTAGAATTTCAAACAAAATTAAAATATTTTAATATTTTATTATGATATTTTAACATTTGATCCTAATTTAACATTTGATCCTCATGTCCAGAGTACTGTCAAATATGTTTTTTTTTTCATCTTAGAAACATTGCCAGACTACATCCTATGTTGTCATTTCCAGTGACTGAAAGGCAAGGAAAGGCAAGGCAAGTTTATTTATATAGCACATTTCATACACAATGGTAATTCAAAGTGCTTTACATTGAAGAAATTAAAACAAAAGAAATCAGAAAAATTAAAAGTTTTAAAAAAAGATAAAATACAGAAATAATCAAATAAAATCAGAATAATTAAAACATTAAATAAAATTCTATTCTATTTTCTCGCATGGATTATTCCAATGCTCTGCTGGCGGGGGTTTCAATAGCTACTCAGAACAAATTACAGTTTTCTAAAAATGCAGGACAACGGATCATATCACTCCTATTTTGGAGTCCTTACACTGGCTCCGTCAGGTTTCATGTTGATTTTAAAATTCTCATGCTTACCTATAAGGCTTTGCATGGTTTGGCTCCTCAATATTTGTCAGAACACTTAATCCCCTACATACCAACACGAGATCTCCGCTCCTCTGAAGCTGGTCTTTTAACTGTCCCGCCAACTTGTTTAAGATTTATGGGTGATAAGTCTCTTCAATTGCTCCAAAGCTATGGAACTTTCTGCCCTCTGAGATTAGGAAAGCGAAATATCTTAGTATTTTTTAATTCCTCCCTCAAAACGAATTTAGGATCTCTTAAAAATGATGGGTTAAAAATAACCCAACTTGGGTTGTTTTATAACCCAACCACTGGATGGGTACCCAAATGCTTGGTCAAACTAATTACAATTCTGGGTTGATTCAACTACATATTTGTTATATAGTGTACCCAAATGCTGGGTGAAATTAACCCATATGCCAGATTAATTCTAACACATTACAGTACAATTTAAGAAAATAAATTGCAATAGACAACCCATAGCTATAAAACTGTTAAACTACAAACCTATAACAGAATACATGCTAGATTGATGCATATATTATGCAATAAACACTTAAACAATACAAAAACAAAACAACAATGGAATCTTTTAATTTTTTTTATTTTATTACATTAATTCATATCAACAATATTGCAGAACTGGTGCAGTTCATATCACTCAGGTAGGAAAACACACAGAGCAAAACAACAATTCCGAATTAAATGGCTGAACATTCAACAGGCCAACAGTCTGCTATTAAGAGCCATTAGCTCTACTTGCAAAGCAAGTATTCTACTTTGAAGAAACTTTACCTTTACCCTGCATTTGTGGGGGTATGGTTTACATGCCTTGGCCTCATGGAGGTACCCATGTTTATTCCAGGCTAAAAAAGAAACAATACAAGAGAGCAAGAGAGAGAGTTCAAGTGAGGATCAAATGTCTACCGACTACTATAGTAGAATTAAAATATACACATTGTGAGGATCATTTTCCTGGTTCTCACTGGACAAATTGTTTTATGATAAAGTCTAGTTAGCTTTACAATTTGGAAAAGATTCAGTGCATCTCTAATTCAAAAAGTTGAACTGTAATAGTCATTTCATTGCACATAACGAAATATTCCAAACCTTTTTGGATTAAGTCTTGATGGTTAAGGCATATAGTTCACATTACAGAAAACAATTTAAAAAAGGATTCAGACCTCAATTGACCTAAAAAGGCATACATCGATTGATGGATATATCATTACAATAAACATGCTAAGATAATGCATGCGGCCCACCTATCTGACTATCCTAGGGTTAGGTGGTCAGATAGGTGGCCCGCAAATGCTTTGCAATTTGCACTTTGTAATCACTGTTTAAGAAACATTGCCAGACTACATCCTATGTTGTCATTTCCAGTGACTGAAAGGCAAGGAAAGGCAAGGCAAGTTTATTTATATAGCACATTTCATACACAATGGTAATTCAAAGTGCTTTACATTGAAGAAATTAAAACAAAAGAAATCAGAAAAATTATAAGTTTAAAAAAAAGATAAAATACAGAAATAATCAAATAAAATCAGAATAATTAAAACATTAAATAAAATTCTATTCTATTTTCTCGCATGGATTATTCCAATGCTCTGCTGGCGGGGGTTTCAATAGCTACTCAGAACAAATTACAGTTTTCTAAAAATGCAGGACAACGGATCATATCACTCCTATTTTGGAGTCCTTACACTGGCTCCGTCAGGTTTCATGTTGATTTTAAAATTCTCATGCTTACCTATAAGGCTTTGCATGGTTTGGCTCCTCAATATTTGTCAGAACACTTAATCCCCTACATACCAACACGAGATCTCCGCTCCTCTGAAGCTGGTCTTTTAACGGTCCCGCCAACTTGTTTAAGATTTATGGGTGATAAGTCTCTTCAATTGCTCCAAAGCTATGGAACTTTCTGCCCTCTGAGATTAGGAAAGCGAAATATCTTAGTATTTTTTAATTCCTCCCTCAAAACGAATTTAGGATCTCTTAAAAATGATGGGTTAAAAATAACCCAACTTGGGTTGTTTTATAACCCAACCACTGGATAAATATTGCACCAGACTAGCAGTAGTTAATTTGACCCAGCAAAATTGGTCTGTCATATTTAACCCAACAGATGAGTTAAATACTCTACCCAAATGCTGGGTCAAACTAATTACAATTCTGGGTTGATTCAACTACATATTTGTTATATAGTGTACCCACATGCTGGGTCAAATTAATTACAATTCTGGGTTGATTCAACTACATATTTGTTATATAGTGTACCCAAATGCTGGGTGAAATTAACCCATATGCCAGATTAATTCTAACACATTACAGTACAATTTAAGAAAATAAATTGCAATAGACAACCCATAGCTATAAAACTGTTAAACTACAAACCTATAACAGAATACATGCTAGATTGATGCATATATTATGCAATAAACACTTAAACAATACAAAAACAAAACAACAATGGAATCTTTTAATTTTTTTATTTTATTACATTAATTCATATCAACAATATTGCAGAACTGGTGCAGTTCATATCACTCAGGTAGGAAAACATTCAGAGCAAAACAACAATTCCGAATTAAATGGCTGAACATTCAACAGGCCAACAGTCTGCTATTAAGAGCCATTAGCTCTACTTGCAAAGCAAGTATTCTACTTTGAAGAAACTTTACCTTTACCCTGCATTTGTGGGGGTATGGTTTACATGCCTTGGCCTCATGGAGGTACCCATGTTTATTCCAGGCTAAAAAAGAAACAATACAAGAGAGCAAGAGAGAGAGTTCAAGTGAGGATCAAATGTCTACCGACTACTATAGTAGAATTAAAATATACACATTGTGAGGATCATTTTCCTGGTTCTCACTAGACAAATTGTTTTATGATAAAGTCTAGTTAGCTTTACAATTTGGAAAAGATTCAGTGCATCTCTAATTCAAAAAGTTGAACTGTAATAGTCATTTCATTGCACATAACGAAATATTCCAAACCTTTTTGGATTAAGTCTTGATGGTTAAGGCATATAGTTCAGATTACAGAAAACAATTTAAAAAAGGATTCAGACCTCAATTGACCTAAAAAGGCATACATCGATTGATGGATATATCATTACAATAAACAGGCTAAGATAATGCATGCGGCCCACCTATCTGACTAATCTAGGGTTAGGTGGTCAGGTAGGTGGCCCGCAAATGCTTTGTAGATTTAGAAGACTTCTTTAGAGTCAACCTCATAGAGTCAGTTCCAAATGGGTTAAAATACAAAAGTGTCAACCTTCTGATAAATATGTTAATTTCTGCAATCAATACTTTGTTGGTGCCTGTTTTAGAACAAATGACTGCATCAGTGCGGTGTGGTACAGAGGTAATATGCATGTGGCACTGCTGAGGTGTTCTAGAAGCCCAGGATGCTTTGATAGTGACCAACGCGTTGTGAGCTTGTAGAACGGCTATTTTACGGTGTGGCGAACCACTTTCGCACCACGCCCAACTTTGTAAGTTGTAGGTGAAAGCAAGGCTGGCAGCTGCCTCAGGGCGAGTTCCCCAACCCCAACTGTAGGAAGACATAGGTGTCAATACGATGTGAAATGGCATACCTGTGATTCCACTACACTGGAAATGTGTTGACGCCGAGTTTACATGGTGTACTGCACGTAAATGCATAAAAAGACTCTTGATACCCCCTGAAATTTGCCTTTTGCACTTAAAGCAAGTATAAGCCATACTACTATTAAATACTCAGAAATAATATCAGTGTGTGGAAAACTGAAGAATTGAGCCTCTGATGTCTACATTGATCTTACAAGTCCTCTAAATGTTTTGATGAACTTCAGCCTAGGGCCAGCTCTTGGGATCAACTGGTTGACGGTAGCATCATCTAAAATAATAAAACTCTCCTCATCAATCCCCTCCTCTGAAAGACAAAAATAGAAAACACAAAGACATCTCTGTTTTTACAACAGAGTACAAAACAGAAATGTATGGGTAATTAAATGTAAATTAAAAACACAGTAATAAATGCATATTCCATCATTTGTTATTACAAAATAGAATTAAGCACTGAAAGCCTACAAAAGACATGTGCCCTATTCATCTATTGGAGTCACTTTGACACATTTCATGGAAGCTAGTGAACAAAAAAAAATAGGAAATTATATTTCATAGGAATTAATGTCTGAAAAGGGCTTGATTAGCAATGCAGACTTGATATGCTGTGGATGGGAAAACAAATATTTCTTACCTTTAAATCTTTCAACAAGGTCTGTCAGCTGCCACTCTGTCAAAGTGTTAACGATAAAGCTGTCAATTGATCTGAAACAAACACAAAAAGAGCTTATTTTAAACAGCCATTTTATTTAGCATCACAAAATATAGAGAAGACATTTCTCCCTCTCTCCCTATACAATTCATATGACAAATTGCATACATGTAAATTGTCTATGCTTCACAAGAATATTTGTGGCTGCTCACAGCATAACCTTCAGGGCACAACTGTCAGTATAACAGTGTACAGCAGTTGTTTCTGTACACCTACAGCAGTCCCAAACTTTTTATTACATATTTGTCAACTGGGCCTTGTCGTTTGCCCGCCATTTTATATAAACATTTGTTCTGATCTATTGTGGGTCATCACATTAAGTTACTTAAATAAATGCACATAAACGCATTTAGTCATACATATCGGGGCATTTAGTAAGACATATCAGGTTATCTCACTGTTTATACATACTTTAATTAGTCTAACACTGTGTTATGCCTTCGCATTTCACATTAAGTTAAATGCTTCAGGGAAAAAAGAGCGCACTCATTTATATATAGCCAGTTAAAATAATATAGTTTTTATCTATTGTGTTTTTTATATATTTGTTCTTATCTATTGTGGGTCACTACTTAAATAAATGCATTTAGACAGAAATATCAGGTTATCTCACTGTTTTTACATACTTTAATCAGTCGAACACTTCGCATTTCACATTAAACGCTTCAGGGGGGTAAGAGCGTGCTCAATTAACTTATAGCCAGTTCTTCCATGACAACGGCTAAATGGCTAACGTTAGCTACGTTGTTAGACAAACCAACCAACTAGCCTCGACAATATACAAATATTACCTTAATAGGTAACGCAATACAGACAATGTGAATTAGACTTACAGTGTACACAAACCTTAATTTATTTGCCTCGCTGGATGAACAGTCAGGTTCTCTGTGACAAGCGCTCAGTGTGTAGATTCGATGGACTCTGAGTCTGGTGACGATGTGATGACGTTCGAAGCACAAACAACCCACGTGCTGGGTCAACCGATGTATGTTGGGTAGATGGAATTTGGGTTATTTTGTGCAACTCATGTGTTGAGTCAAAACTCAAAATCCATATAAATAACCCATAATGGGTAAAACATTTCCTAACCCAGCAGTTGGGTATATTAAATAACCCAGCATTTTTTAGAGTGGTTATTTGATTTCCCAGATAGCCACTGGACGCTGTAACGGAACAGGGCCGCAACCTACAAGGTTTCCCCTACAAGGCCTTGGCTATAAATAAAAAGCTTGACTTGACTTGATAAAGGCTAGTTGGAGCAATGCTTAGGCCTGTAGGCTAGCTGAAATAAATCGTTTTAATGATTAAAACGCATACTAAAACAACGTGAACAAAGTAAACAAACACAGAATTCAGACCACGATTTAATTATAAAAAATCAACAACAAAGTAATGAACAAAGTCAACAATTAACAAAGAGCACAGTCAACAACAAACACAGAATTAATGGATAAAAAAACGCACAGGCTATCAACAAAAAAACAAAACAAAAACATGCACTTAAACAAAATCAATATGTGGGTGCTGTGGCAGCTGTTGCTGTTGCTCCTGCTGCTGACGCGCCAGTCTCTCCTGGCGCCCTCCGCTCCTGTCCGCCGAAAGGGCAAACCACCTGATTGAATGCCTCCATATTTCTGCTTCTGTTGCACTGCACCTGGAAAACAGCATTACTGATTAGCAGTGTTTTGCAGTGTTGGGAGTAACGCGCTACAGAAGTAATACATTAGTTAAATATTACTTTTTGCTGTAACGCAGTGGTGTAAGGCATTAATCATTTTTCAGTAATATTGTACTCGTTACATGTTCAGGCTTGCGTTACAACAGACTTTTAGTTTTAATTGTAGGCTAAAACAAACAAAAAAAACAGCAAGACCGTGAGACATAAACGAATGAAAAATGCAAGTAGGTTACCTGTTCGTGCAGTCAATAGCCGTGTGTAGTGTAAAATTCTCATGCTTACCTATAAGGCTTTGCATGGTTTGGCTCCTCAATATTTGTCAAGCAACGCCTCAGGACCTCCTCAGGACCTCCTCCTAAGTTTGCAAATAAAGACTAAATGTCAGAGTCTGCTATATTTGTATAGCGATTTATTTTTTACAGGAGTGCGGTGAGTCATGATTTCGGCCTCTGTGCTCGCACTGGCCAATGGAAGCGGCTAATGGGTGAAGATAGGCTATGCGCATTAGGCTATTCGTTCTGTGTTTTCTTTCTAAACAGTTAGGCTATGTTTAGGTGGTATTTTTCATGTTTTCATCTCGCAATCATGTTTTTGAAACGGATGTGCTGTAACGGACCAGCATCACAAAATGTTGCTGTATAGTTTTTTAAACACTAATAATATTCCTAAGCTTAATGACAATGAATTTATCTCATGCTCTAGATAGGAAAAAAAAACGCAGACAAGCATGTTGTTTTGAAAATGTTTATTCCACGGAGTTCTTCACACAGTTTGAGAAAAGTATTTCGGATGTGGTCCACATCAGGTAGTCTCTGTCAAAGCAGTGTTGGCTCAAATCCGTTTTGCAGATATGGGCCAGAGCAGTTTTTAGCCCTTTTTTAAATGCAGTCGGCTCAGATATGCATCACAGATTCGGGCCACACCAGTGTAGCCTATGTGAAAACAGTATCGGCTCAGATTCATATTGCAGATCTGGACCAAATCAGTGTCAGACACAGCCAATGTCTTTCGGTTACCTATGGGAAAAGTGATCTGGGCCAGATCTGTAAAATGATATAAATACTGAACTGATGGCAGTTACAATGTTTAAGCTGAAACTTATATCTGGCACGGATCTGGTTCACAATCAGAAAACGTCTCTAAGATAGAAACGGAGGCAAGGACCCCCAATCAGCAAAATTCCTTTGGCGAAGATGTGGGCCAGATAAACTGCTGAGCTGTGGCCCAGATTAGTTTGTGTTTGACGGCCCAGATATGGCCCACATCTCCTTTGCCAGAACTGAACCAAAGCATTGGCATAAGTCCACCAAGCATGAGCCAAATATAATTTTATGTGGCCCAAATATGGCACACTTCTTCGTTGCCAGAACTGAACCAAAGGAATGCCATAACTCCACCAAGCATAAGCCAAATAATACAATTGAATGTGGCCCATATGCGAGCCTTATATGCAATTTTAGTAGGGTTGAGTTCAGTTAAAATCTAATGGCCCTTATGTGGCCCACATGCTGCTGACAGTATGTAAAAGTCTTATTAACTCAAAGGTAAATGAAACACTCAACAACAAATGTATTCAAAACAATTTACTTTTGACATGTTTAAAATATTACAGCTTTAAGAATAAATATAACATTTAAGACAACAGCTACTAACAACAGCTACTCAGTTGTGCTTAATAATTTAAGTGGAATTCAGTTGAAAACATTAAGAATAAATAATAATATAAATAACATTCAAAGAGTCTTAGACTAATGCTTTGTTTACACCAAAATTCATGTTTTAAAGCATATATTAATCGTTATGTTCAACTCAGAGTAAAAAAAACATAAAAATAAATAAAAGTAACTTGTACAGAGAACTTTAAAGAGAAATTGGTAAAGTTAAAGAAACTTGAAAGGTAAGTTGAGATGTGTGTTGATGTACAGGGACGTCTCTAATGAGGGTCGGCAATGTGTTGTTGGGCCTCGCGTTTCTTCAATCACTCCCTTCTCCCCCTCTCGGTCTCCAGCGAGGTGCAACCATTTAATCATGTTGAATTCAATGTCTTTATTTGATGCTTTTCCAGTAAGGGGGTTTTGCCTGACTGCAACTGCAATAAAGATGAATTTAAATAATGTTAGCAGCAATACAACCTGGAAGCTAGAGCTGGAGGATAATGGGGGGGAAAAAAATCATAAAATATATATTATTTCCTTTAATATTTTAATTTCAATTAATAACCACCTCTGATTGACCACTGTGTGTATATGTATGTATATATATACATTTTTTTTTTCAAAAGGAATTGCAAAATGTGGGCCATAATAATACCATAATTTCTTAAGACAAATTATTTAAATTTTGTTTATAGAATATATTTTTAGAATACTTTTTCAGCAACCAGTTAAAATGTACAACATTGCATGTATTCTGTTTTAAAAAAGACATGCACACTTTAATGTAAAAACACACCAACCCAGATAGCATAAATGTCACGTTTAAGTCCAAAGACTCAAATACGTAGCAGTGTTTTTACGAACACAATATAAACTCAAACACGATGTGAGACAGTGTGCAAGCACAAACGCACAAACAACCAAGTACTAAATGCAAGGAGAAACTAAAATACACAGTGATAATGAACTAAATACAGATAGCATGCGCTGGTATGAGACTTTGACAGTATGATAATCTCAAGCAAAACTATTGTGATTACAGCTTCAAAATAAATAAAAAGATAACTTTATGCAAAAAAAAACAACTTATAAATAAAAAAATGCAGTCACTTAATGATGAACTGAACTGAAAAAAATCGACGTTGAAAACGTGTCATGGCAATTAAAAGTAAATTACACTAAACATTTTAATAAAAAATATTAATATAGCTTTTTTAAGCAACACAAAAATTGCGCTTGTTAGCGCTGGCAATTTCGATGACGTCACTGGCATGGTGTAGGACCCCCGAAGCTGCATAGACAACAGCTGCAGGTCCTATATACACAGACGAAAATGAGCACTTTTAACTTTATAATCGTAATCGAACCGAACCAGTGTAGGTTCACACCTCTATTGTGCAAAGTGCTATACAAATAAAAATGACTTCTAAAAAAGGTTCTTACCAATGACAACTTCCTTTAAGACCAGGCTGTGGACACCAATCTTCCCATTAACTCCTCTCCAAAACATAACACGTGCAACAGCAGTTGTAACACCGGAGGAGTCGCACACCGGAGTGACGGAGAAGCGTTGCGCCACGTAGGACAACTCCAGGTATTGCACACCGGACGCACACTTTCTCATCAGTGTATGGCCAGCAATATTGTGGTAACACTTTACAATAAGGTTCTTTTACTAAACATTAGTTCATGTATTAACTAACATGAACTAACCATGAGCAATACAATTGTTACGGTTTTTGTTAATCTTTGTTAGCGTTAGTTACTACAAATCCAGCTGTTTATTGTTTGTTCGTGTTAGTTCACAGTGCATTAACTAATGTTAACAAGTATTAGAAAATGTTGAAATTAACATAAAAAAAGATTAACAAATGCTGAAGTAGTATTGTTCATTCTTAGTTAAGTTTAACTAATGTAGTTAACTAATGAACCTTATAGTAAAGTGTTACCAATTTTGTTATGTTTAATGACATGAAATGAAGATGTCTGTTCTATGTTATGAATCATGATTGTACTGTACAATTAAATACAATCGATGCTGAGTTTGCAGTCTGAAAACTTTACCTCAGAGCATCCATGAACTCGAATGAATTGAGAATCTCACCTTAAAAATCCAATAACATCAGCAATTGTCATTCAAGCAGCTGATTTCTGTAAATGAATGAAAAAACTACATGTATATTGCAGCATAGGGCGCAGTCAGGATACATTAGCAACGATTTGAGACAAAAATGATTTTGAACAAGGTCCTGAGGCGTTGCTGGGCTCCGCGGACAGACGCGAATGGCGCCGCCGGTGTGTGTACACTCATAGAGAATAATGTGTTCGTATTTTAAAGATGTGGCTCTCCGCGACGCGGCGCTGAGCTTCTCGTCCGGTGTGCGACCCCCTGGACTCGCGCTGTATGGGGATTTTAAAAAAGTGACATGAGTGGAAGGACGGCGCCGGGGCTGTGTGTGTGTGCATATTTTAAACCAATCGGTTAACCGGTTTCAACTGGCTAATGAGGCTCGGTGGTCGGTAAAGAAAATTTTTAGTTTTCGCCATCCCTACGCATGACATCAGCCATTCAAAGTAAATGGGGGGAAAAACGTTCGCCCCGTGTGAATGCACCGTTATAGCTTTAATAAGAACAGATTTATATTTACAGGTCCTTCTCAAAAAATGTGCATATTGTGATAAAGTTCATTATTTTCCATAATGTAATGATAAAAATTAAACTTTCATATATTTTAGATTCATTGCACACCAACTGAAATATTTCAGGTCTTTTATTGTTTTAATACTGATGATTTTGGCATACAGCTCATGAAAACCCAAAATTCCTGTCCCAAAAAATTAGCATATTTCATCCAACCAATAAAAGGAGTGTTTTTAATACAAAAAAAAGTCAACCTTCAAATAATTATGTTCAGTTATGCACTCAATACTTGGTCGGGAATCCTTTTGCAGAAATGACTGCTTCAATGCGCCGTGGCATGGAGGCAATCAGCCTGTGGCACTGCTGAGGTGTTATGGAGGCCCAGGATCCTTCGATAGCGGCCTTAAGCTCATCCAGAGTGTTGGGTCTTGCGTCTCTCAACTTTCTCTTCACAATATCCCACAGATTCTCTATGGGGTTCAGGTCAGGAGAGTTGGCAGGCCAATTGAGCACAGTAATACCATGGTCAGTAAACCATTTACCAGTGGTTTTGGCACTGTGAGCAGGTGCCAGGTCGTGCTGAAAAATGAAATCATCTCCATAAAGCTTTTCAGCAGGTGGAAGCATGAAGTGCTCCAAAATCTCCTGATAGCTAGCTGCATTGACCCTGCCCTTGATAAAACACAGTGGACCAACACCAGCAGCTGACATGGCACCCCAGACCATCACTGACTGTGGGTACTTGACACTGGACTTCAGGCATTTTGGCATTTCCTTCTCCCCAGTCTTCCTCCAGACTCTGGCAACTTGATTTCCGAATGACATGCAACCACTGAGCAACAGTCCAGTACTGCTTCTCTGTAGCCCAGGTCAGGCGCTTCTGCCACTGTTTCTGGTTCAAAAGTGGCTTGACCTGGGGAATGCGGCACCTGTAGCCCATTTCCTGCACACGCCTGTGCACGGTGGCTCTGGATGTTTTTACTCCAGACTCAGTCCACTGCTTCCGCAGGTCCCCCAAGGTCTGGAATCGGTCCTTCTCCACAATCTTCCTCAGGGTCCGGTCACCTCTTCTCGTTGTGCAGCATTTTTTGCCACTTTTTCCTTCCCACAGACTTCCCACTGAGGTGCCTTGATACAGCACTCTGGGAACAGCCTATTTGTTCAGAAATTTCTTTCTGTGTCTTACCCTCTTGCTTGAGGGTGTCAGTGATGGCCTTCTGGACAACAGTCAGGTCGGCAGTCTTACCCATGATTGCGGTTTTGAGTAATGAAACAGGCTGGGAGTTTTTAAAAGCCTCAGGAATCTTTTGCAGGTGTTTAGAGTTAATTAGTTGATTCAGATGATTAGGTTAATAGCTCGTTTAGAGAACCTTTTCATGATATGCTAATTTTTTGAGATAGGAATTTTGGGTTTTCATGAGCTGTATGCCAAAATCATCAGTATTAAAACAATAAAAGACCTGAAATATTTCAGTTGGTGTGCAATGAATCTAAAACATATGAAAGTTAAATTTTTATCATTACATTATGGAAAATAATGAACTTTATCACAATATGCTAATTTTTTTGAGAAGGACCTGTAGTTCATGCAGGGAAGACCATGAAGTATTTTATATTTGCATTTTTTTTTATTTCTTTACTGTTTCAAACTACTAGGCTATATTTTATTTCTTACCAATTCTGATTTAGCATCAGGATTCATCTTCAGCTCAGCCTCCAGGCACTGGAGAGACTCTACATTTTTGACAGGAAGACAATCTCTGAACTTGGCCCCATCATGGACATCAGACCTTGGGCGATGTGTTGACTGTAGGATTCTCATTATTGTATTTTGCTGGTCTAGAAGCATTTCCTGTTTTGTCAATATCTCTCTTAGCAAAACTGAAAGAAATTAACATGCAAATTAGCTGACAAACACAATCAAGTAAATGTGTTGCATTAGGACTTGATATATTCTCCAGAACAGTTTGGATAATTTAATAGATTATTTTCTAAATGCCATATGTCCAAAGAAAATTCATCTCTGCAACCATTCATCGTAGATATTTAAGGATTAGTTCACCTCAAAATGAAAATTTCCAAATAATTTATTCACCCAAACGCCATCCAAGATATCCATGTCTTTCTTTCTTCAGTGGAAGATAAATTAAGTTTGAGGAAAATTTCTTTTTTTTTTTTTTCCACAGAATGGACTTCAATGATTTACATCGCATTTCCAATGCAGTTTCAAAGTTCTTTGTTCTTTAAAGTGCTTCAATGGGCTTTGCAACAAGAAGGGAACTACGTCATCACGCTCGACGGCGCCTGCGGAAATACCCATATATGGAAGTACCATTTGTAAACAGAGTGAATTTATTCACCCCAATGCCATATCTTGGATGGCATTGGGGTGAATAAATTATTAGGAAATTTTCATTTAGGGGTAAACTAATTCTTTAATCAAGAGTATTAAACCTGTGTTATCTTTAAAGTTGCACAATTGTAACATACTTTGTAGTGGTTGATTTCTCCTTATGCCAGATTCTGAGCCTGCTGGCTGCAAGTAATCTAAACTTTGCTGGCTATTTTGCTGGAAGAGAGATGGTTGGTGATTTGGCAGTGGCTGACTAGCTAGCTGTTGGAGAGGTGGTTGGCTCCATGCTGGCTGCTGACTAGCTGGTTTATAGAACGGGGATTGGTCACTTGATGGTGGCTGACTAGCTGGCATGTAGAACAGGGATTGGTCACTTGATGGTGGCTGATTTGCTGGCTGTTTGAGAGGTGGTTGGCTCCATGCTGGTTGGTATAAAGGAAATTGGTCACTTGCTGGTAGCTGACTAGCTGTCTGGCAGAGAGGAGGCTGATGTCTTGCTGAAGAGGGGCTTTTAGTTGACTGACTAAATGTTTGACATGCTGGTGGCTTAATACGAGGCGGTGGTTTCAGGCCTTTCAAATTTTGCCCTTCATCATCATCATCATCATCACTGTCACTCAAAAGTCTAAAGTTTTGAAGTCTATAGCTCTTCCTTTCATAGAAAAATAGAAATCGACACAAGGTTACTACTGCCACATACTGAAAGAGATATTTGCTAGATTAAAAAAACATAATAATAATAAAATAAAACTCATAACAGAATAAAAAACTCATGTTGGAAAAGAGAAATGTTTGCTTACATAATTCGTCTAGGTTTTTTAGCCCCACTCTCTGTATCAGATTGAATGTCAGAGAAGAGTTCTGCTTCAGGGAGCTTTTTCCTGGCATCATGATAGTTGTCTAAAACACATGCAAGACTAAATGTCAACCACATAGTCTAAATTGTCCCTTTCACACATACATTCTTTATTTGTAAACTACCGGTAAATAAGCGTTAACATTAAAAAAAATTGTTCATTAATAATTAATTAATAATTACTGACCGTTATGCCATTCCAAACCTGTAAGACCTTCATTCACAGGGTTCATACAGATTCTGTAAAATGAATTTCCAGGACTTTCAAGGTCTTTTCAAGCACTACCTTTTGGGATGTCAAGGACTTCAATCAACACCTATCAAATTCGACTGTAACCGAACGTGACACGCTGTTTGAATGCTGAATGGAGAATTACTGTCAGTCATTCTCCATTCAGCATTCAAACAATAAAAACAGTTATTTAACAATAACACAGAATAGTATACGCAAAATATTGGATTTGGATCGGCCTCGTCTGATCGATAAGTTGATAACCTGATCAGGTGTTCTGTCAGTATCAGAGCCGTCAGCACCGACTTCGCCTCAGGAAACAAGTGAATTGGAAGTGAACTGAACGTTATGTCGCCCGAATATAAGGACATTAAGACAACTTTTCATTAAACAGTTTTTGTATTAATCACATATTATGCTGTGTTAAAAATGAATAAAAAATACAAATTCAATGACCTTTCCAAAACTTTCTGGGTCTTTTTATTTTTTCAAAACTTTTCCAGGCCTGGAATTTGCAATTTTCAAATTTCATAACTTTTCCAGGTTTTTTCAAAATGTACGAACCCTGCTGAATATTCAAGAACAAGTTTTTGCACTTCAGTTAATGTGTAGAAGATAATGTTTACAGAATTAAATGTGACATTTAATTAAAGTGAGTTGAGCAGTCTTATTTTGCTAATTTTTTGTGATGTCTTTGAATAATATGGGGAACATGAATCACAATATATTGCTTGTATCAAAATTTATATTGAGAATCGCAATAATATTGAATCGTGGCCCAAATATCGCAATACTATCAAATCGTCACATTGTTGCCAATTCCCACCCCTACATGTCATTCTTTCTTCAGTCGAAAAGAAATTAAGGTATTTGATGAAAACATTCCAGCATTTTTCTCCATATAATGGACTTCAATGGGAACCACACGGTTCAAGGTCCAAAAGACACTTTCAGTACAAACTGCGAACTGTTCAAAGGGCTTTAAACAATTCCAGGCGATGAGTAAGGGTCTTATCAAGCGAAACGATCGCTCATTTAAAAAAAAAAAAGTTTGTTTTATAAGCTCAAATGGTCGCCTTGCTCTGTACTGCGATGCACGTACGTGACTCTCCTGTTCGAACTCGTTCAAATAAATGAACAAATCAACCGCCTGTCAGGAGAGTTAAAAACTCCTAAAAGATATAGCCTACAAAGCATAAAAAAACATATGCTTGCTCGATTGATAATGCTTAAATATATCAAATAAAAATACAAAATCTCCTATGGGGCATTTTTTGCTCCCTTATATAATATTGAAATTTTTATGTCATTCTATTAGGCTATGTCACACAGTGAAAACATACACATACAAAAGAAATGTTAGCTAATGTTAGCTAGCGATGTTAGCTAAAACAACAATTATTACTATATTATTATTGAAAATACATATCACACACTCCAACCTAACAGTAAGACCTTGTAGCTTGAACTTAATTTTAGCTCTTTAAAATGTTCTCCCAACTTCATAACATCTTATCTTGCAATAACAGTTTTTATCAATTAGGGAGGCAGACATTATGAATTAAAACAAAAAACAACAATTAAATAAATTGTACCAGTCTAACTTACCAACTGTGACTTTTGTACTAGTTTATCGCCACATATTCCATATTTAATTTTCTGCTTCATGAACTTGTGCAGAATGTAGTAATGGTAAAACAACAACATTTTCTCTAAGAGGTAACCTAACATACTTCTCAACACTGCCATCAAACTCTGAGATGTGCAAGTCTTCAGAGAATTCCCTCACAACAAAAATTCCCAAATCACTTGAATTCATTGGATAGTCAAAGAAAGAGGTTCCATTCAATAGACCTAATGGTTTTTATACTGTACAAACTGTATTTTTTCACCCCTTACACTAACCCTACCCATCACACCAAACTTTCTGAATTTTTACATTCTTAAAAAAAACTTTAATTACTTTATAATTATACAAGATTTATTAAGGAGGATGTCCCTAAAGGGATTTTGTCAGGTTTTGGTCACTTCTGGGTACAAAATTGTCCCCAAAATATAGTTAATTCAGTACACACACACCCACACACAAACACACACGCACATGCACACGCGCACACACACACACACACACACACACACACACACACACACACACACACACACACACACACACACACACACACACACACACACACACACACACACACACACACACACACACAGGTGCGCGTCTCTCTCAACTGTAAACAAGCTCGACCTTGTTGCTGTCGATATATCATCAGTTGTTGTTTACATCAAGTTTACATTAAACCTGGATCATTTCATGTCAACAACATTTTAGATCTGGCTTATACATAATTTAGCTTTATTGCAGTTCACTTATAATCCTCTAATGTGACAAATTAATTCCTAATAAATAAATTAATAAATAAGTACAAATTTTCCATGTAGTCTCTGAATATGATTTCATTATATGTATATAAATGTATTATTCAGGAATTTTAAATATGATTAATTTAGTTGATCATTTTGATGATCACATTATAGGACATTTCTATCATCCATGATATTTCCTAACATAAACAATACTAGCAATACATATCAGAGTCTGGCATGTTTTATGGCACCAGTTATTTTATCACCGATCAGAAACAGTATAAAAAAAAAAGAGGTTTTTAGAACAAAAAATGAGAGATACAAACACACTCAACCAATATGGTCCTAGTGTAAAGCCGTTATACGCTTTCTGCCTTATCTGTCTTACTGTGAATGAAGCAGTTGTTTTATTTCTCATGATCTCATTTCATATTTATTAACAGAACATTAAATAAGACTGTGTGTACATAAAAGTCACTTTTGGTTTCTCAATCTGAAATCCCAGACTAGTCACAAATGGAGATCTAGAGATCTGTTGGAGTACAAATTCATTAGGTTAATGAGTGAGTCAGAGCATTGGTGCAAAATGCTTGTCAGAGTTATTGCTGGCTGGGTTTACGGCATATGGTAGAGCTTGACAAAGAACAAGAGTAATGTGGAAAACCTGTTGGGTGTTAAGAGACTGCCAACATTCTATATATTTACCCTGTAAAGCCATATGAAATATAAATATAAAAATAACTTTTTGAAATGGAGCAGTTTATTGAACATTTAAAATTCAATGCAATGCAATTATGATTGAGATTTAATAAAAATGAACAATGTTTTGTTGATAATTTAAAGGCTTTAGGAATTTGTGTATAAGGGTGTATCGAGGCTATATAGGGTTAATACTTTATCTTTAGTACATAATAAAATGTTTACATTTTATTTCATTAAATTAAATAAGGAATAACCACGACCCTCATTTAAAAAGGGGTTTGGAAAATGGATGGATGAATGACACAACACAATAAATAATCTTCCACCACCAGAACTGTGCAAAACCACCAGATGCTATTAATCTTCCCAAGTCTGACAAAATCTATTTCAAAATGCACCAGAATCTTGCAAAAGTTCATAATTCGAACACAGGAATCCGTTACAAGGGGGGCCGGGGCCCATGGAAACAGCCGCCACCCTTCACATCATTATGTAATCACCCCCCAACTGATGACTCATCACTCGCAGGAAACATTGAGCAGCAGAATTTCGAAGGTCTGTTCTAACTCTAACCAGCACGCACTGCTCAAAACTGCTGCTCTTTAATGACGCTTATGTGCAGTCTATGAAGATTCAATATATACCACTATATATATATATATATATATACATATATTTATATTTAGTTAACCACATTAGTTAACATGAACCAATAATAAACTGCACTTCTACAGCATAAATTAATCTTTGTTAATGTTAATTTCAACATTTACTAATACATTATTAAAATCAAGTTGTACTTTTAACATTAGTTAATGCACTGTGAACTAACGTGAACAAACAATGAACAGCTTTATTATTTTGTATTAACTAACGTTAACAATGATTAACAAATACAGTAAAGAAATGTATTGCTCATAATAAGTTCATGTTAGTTAATACATTAGCAAATGAAACCTTATTACCTCATCTTTATGAATAGGAAGTGGACCACAGATATTATCTATATAGAGATAAATAGATGATTTAACGTGTACTTACAGAGTTCTTACCTAATAAAGTACTGGTTAATATAAGGTAACTATGGGCTTAGGTTAGATTTACGTGTAGGTTCAAAGTTAGTACCTAGTTATTACCCAGTTATTGCAATTACTATAATAAGTACATATAGTTCGTACATGGGGAACAGGACTGTAATCTAAAAGCTTCTGTATGTGTGTGTTCGTGTGACCAAAAGGGGCATGGACACTCCGTGCTTGGCAAAAGTTCAGGAAACACTGAGTTGCTCCTGCACAGAGCCTCTTAAAAAAATGTTTTAAAAAAAAGACCTAGCAGAGGTACCACGCTCTGCCAAGACACTCCCATGAACAGAGGAATGGAAACTGAAACACGCTCTTTCAGTAAAAACAGGAGGGAGGAGACTTTTGTTTTTTTTCCCCCAGTATAACGGCGAGGATAACCTCTAACTGATGTCACGTTGCAACCGGATCAACAAGCTGTGTGTTTGGAGTTCTGAGGAACTGGACGGCAGGTCCCATCATCGGGAGCAGAGCCACTCCCCTTTCCTGAGCTGAGCTTGGAGGGGAAACCCACGCTTTAAAAGTTTCATTTCACTTCTTCGCTGGGCTCACACCAACCGGCTCACTCTTTACGGACATCTCCAACCTGAAAGCAACTGTGTGCCTCAGGATGACAAGCTCCAAATCTTCTCAGACTCGTAACATTGTGATCGCCATCCTGACCCTGTGGTCGATCATCTCGCTTATCATTATTGTGGTTTGGGCCACCTTGCCTGACATGAAAGGAGCCAGTCAGTGTCGCAAGGAGATGCAAGCCCTAATCGAGAGCCATGAAGGGGAAAGAGTCGTGTGGACCAAAAACCGAAAAGCCCTTGAAGAGCTGGTGAGACAGGGATGGAGAAACCAGACTGCCCTACAGAAGCAAATCGTCCAGTACAAGGAGCAAATACTGATTCTGAATAACTCTTTGAACGTCAGCCTCCAAGAAAATGTGAGTTCATCTTCTTGTTTTGGTTTACAAGCTGTTTCTTCTAGATTAAACCTCAGTGCGGTAACAGATTGCGAAGTTATAATGACACCCAGATATGTTTAACTCTGAAAAACAAACATGCCTTTAAATTTCATTTTTTAACATTTTATGAAACTGGTTTTGTTTTGCATAACAAGCCCCAACAGGAAGTTGTGAACAGTTTAGGTCAAGTTAAATCTGAACAGTTATGCAAATATCTAACAAATCAAACCAATGAGGGACCATGATATCAATCATAGCCCTTCCTGGGAAAACTTATCTGATAATGTTCACATTGTCTCTGGTGTTATTATGTTTCTTCCAAAAATATTTTCTTTTGTTTAAGGGTGTTGCATTGTATTAAAAGAGGTTTTGATTTTTTTGTGGCTACGTTTTGTCAAATGCCGTTTTTGACCTTTGGAGGTTGTGGCGTTCACTCACACACCCGTGAGATCTGACGGCCACACCTTTGTGTCTTAGTGCGAACCTCCACGGCCGAGCCTCACCCTGGTTATGGACTTGTGTTTAATTAACCTTTTGTTTCTCCACAGGTCATTCTGAATGGAAACATCACGATATTGGAGAGCAAGATTGAGGAATACAAACTCATCGAGGGAAACCTCACAACAGAAGTCAGCCTGCAGAAAGGTAGGAAAATTCAAGTCAGAGTTTTCCCTCTCATCAGAGGAGCCATGAAAGGAGCGCTCTCTCCCTCTGACGATATTCTTAGATGAATTTTCCCATGTAACCATAGAAACTCGCAAGAGACAACAAATAGGGACTTGTTTGTGACATGGAATTCTCTACAGTGGCTGTTATAATAACATGAAGCGGTGTCATTCCTATAAAACTCTTCTATTTTAGGTCAGATTACTTTTTATATATACACTGTAAACCCAAATAAGTTGGCAAAATAATTTGAGGTTATCAGTTACATCAAATTTTGTAACATTTAAGTAAACAGAACTTGGCAGATTTTTATTTTGTGCTGATACATTTTAATTGCTCTTAACTTGAAATATTTGAGTAAGCTTATTCAAACACAACTTAAAATTATCATGTTTTCTCATTTTATATATTTTTAGTCATGGAAACTTGGCTAGCTTTAACCAGCTAATTCAATTAAAACTTCATTGCTATTGGTAAGACAATGCTTTGATAACATAGAACTTGCTAAATAGAAACATTTAACTGTTCTCAAACCAACCTTGTCACCATTACCCTCCGAAAACCCAACATAACAGAAACTCTTCTAAACTAGCGTAATAAAACATAAAACTAATAAATCTCTCACTTAAAATTAATCTGGCACAACAAGCATTATATAACACTTAATTTTAGCATTTATTCTCCCTTTTTGAGTGTCAAGGCAAAGCATGCTGGGAAATAGAAATCCCAGCCCAGTTTCAGTTCAATTTAAGTTGATCTAAATTAAAAGAAACAAGTTCATAAAACTCAAATCAATGAAAAAATTCAACTTACATAAAATGTGTAAGTTTGTAAAAATTAAGTGTTATTATAACAGCCTTCTTTGTGAACTCAAAAGAAAAAGAAAGTTATAAATACTCTAAAGTTAATTAAATTAATTCATTAAAGTTAATTTGATGGAACTAATTTATATAATTTGAATTGGCTCTACCAATTAATTATTTTGAGCGTTAGGGTTTACAGAGTTAAAAATGAGCATTTATATATTATATTCACAGAAAACTTTGTCAAGCTCAATATAAGTAAATATTACACAACTGTTTCTAAGGCTTGGGGTCAGTAAGATAAAATTATCTTATGCTCGCCAAGACTGCATTTATTTGAAAATATTGTGAAATATTACAAATAACTTTTTCTACTTTAATATATTTTAAAATGTAATGCATTCCTGTGAGTGCAAAGCTGAATTTTCAGCAGCAGTCTAAATTATTCTAAACATGCTGATTTGCTGCCCAAGATACATTTCTAGTTATTATCAGTTAAATAATAATGAAAAAAGTTGTGCTACTTAATATTTTTGTGGAAACCGTGATATTTCCCACATTTGTTTGATTAATATAAACTTTAAAAGAACAGAATTTATTTGAAACAGATTTTTTTGTGAACATGTTAAAGTCTTTAATGTCACGTTTGATCAATTAAATGAATCATTGCTGAATAATTTTTTTTTTTTTTCAAACAAACAAACAAAACCATTACTGGCCCCAAATGTTTGAATGGTAGTGTACATGTATTCTACAAAACAATTGTGTCAGGATAACAGAATTTAAAGGATTTTGCTGCTCCTTCTATCATTATTTTGGTATATTATTGGTATATCATTATATCCGGCCTAAGCTGATTTGCTGGATTTATCCCAGCCTGGCCAGACTGATGTGTTGGGTGGTTTTTAGCTGGTCAGACTGGGAGACCAGTTGGCTGTTAACCAGTTAAAACCCCACTTGGCCTGACTGGGAGAACATCTAGCAGCTAAACCAGGGTGGGACTATCTACAACCAGAGTGACCAGGCTAGGAGACTGTCTTACACTAGTTAAGAACACCATAAACCAACTTAGACCATCCTAAGCTAGCTAAGATCAACTTGGACCATTACAATTTTGTTAAGACAAACCAACTAAGGTTGTTTTTCTCAGCAGGGAACAGTCCTGTTGATCCAAATTAATATCGAGGATTTCAAGAATATTGTTTAATTTTTAAAGGATTTCCTGGCCCACTAAACAACTGCAGGAAACGACTCCTGAATGCATGAGATATGAAAATAACAGGGAATACAAATGCTAGAGCGACTGCACTGACAGAAATTACCCTGCTCTGCCCTTTTATCCACTTGATAAAGCGCTTATCTGGAAAAAGTATGCTGGCATTGGAAAACCTTTTTACAAAACAGGATAGGTGTGATGTCTAGAAAAAGTTTCACACCAAGGCCATATTTTAACACCAGTGTCAAATTTGAGACAAAGCAGCAAGCGAACAACACCAGCCAGCTACAGTCCAAAATAGTGCTCTGACATCACCAAGGCCACTTTAAGAAACAAACTGATAAGTTACACCGTGCCTAGACATTGCCTTATAAGCCAATGGACTTATTTATTTTTTTCAAAGAATGTTTGGCATATTGTTTGAAGAGGAGTGCTAACATTGTGAGAGGCTACATACTATTGGCATTACATAAAAGATTTGAGTGCAAACAACGTAATTTGCAATGTCTGAAGCTAGTTTTTCCATTATCATTTCAGACCAGATTGAAGCCCTGGAGCACAATTTGACCCTGAAGGCCCAGGAGTTGGCATCTTGTGAGGCTTTGCACCTCGCTTCCAAACAGCTCCAAACTGCCGCAGAGAGACAGACACAGGGCTGCGAGACCACCAAGCAATATTTACAGAAGCAACTGTAAGTCATACAGCATCTCTTCCATCGCTTCGAACTCCATTTCATCACTCTTAGAAGTGTTCTTGTTTTATTAAAGCATGTTAAATGTCTGAATCAGAATATAAAGCATGCGGTGTGAAAATACCCTGGAAAAATCTTGCAATACCGCACATTTATTGGTGCTGATGAGATTAAACGGCCGCATTTTGTTGCTGAAATGTTTTTCTTTTTGTCATTTGATCACAGCACAAAGTGCAAAGACATGGACCAACATGAGCATGTATATCATGTTGAACTCACTGACAACGGAGCCCAAGGAATCACCACATGTAGTGTTACATTGGCCATGATTGTTTGCCTCAGTCTGCTTTTGGTACCATGTAAGTTTAATTGAGTCATATTCAGAATATTTCTGCTGTGTCTGTTGATAATGAAACCGCATCTTGTGTGTTAATGAGACTCTTGTTTATTCTCAGAGACGAGAGGAAGGCTGGATGATGGATTATTTGGTTACATGTTTTGGTGCAACACTGTTCTGAGCACACTGCTCAGGTGCACTTGAAACCCTGGACTTGAAGTACATTTAAATCTACATTTGGAATGCAAAGTGCCAATGCAAAATTGATGATAATTGATGTAGTCATTTATCATTTATCGTAGGTATTTGTGTTACAAAACTTTTGGTGTCAAGTAAAAAATTATTGGTTGACAACATGGAAAATGTATTTACCTTATTCAACAAATGTATGCTGTACTTCATTGGTGGTAACTTTTTTTTTGTTATTTTTATTACTGAAAAATATATGGATTTTACGGTCTAGATGGTTCAGATTTGTATTTATTTTTGTTTGGAGTAACCAGGCTTATATGCCAATGAGATATTGATGTTAAGAGCTTTTTGGAAATTTCATCACACTGTTTTACCACTGTCTGTTTTTTTTAAAGGAATTTATGAGGACTTTTTGAAAGCTATTTTTTGAATAAATTTACAATGTTGACTCTTTAATTGTGACTTGATAAAAGACAGCCTTTATTGTGAGTAACCTTCATCATTACCATGTCTGTCAACCTTTTTAACAGAAATCTGATGAAAGAGCTCCCAGAACATGTTTACTAGAGAGGGAGGGAAAAAACAAGAGACACACACACAGAAGGACGACTTTCAAACATATCATAAAAAAAACCCATCTACCTCCAAACTTAACCATTAAACTATGGTAACTTTGTATCAGACACCTGTCATTAAAATTAGAAATTGTCATTAAAAATAGAAATTAGAAATTAGACTTTTTTTCCCTGAAAGCTATACTTTTTGAATAATATAATTTATTTAATTGTGATATAAAGATAAATATATAAAGTGAGTAATATTTGACTGTTCATGCGATCTCAGCATGTTGGCCTCCTTATTCCTGATTTTAACATATTTCACAATGGTTTTAGTTTTCTATTTTTATAACTTGGAAAAAAAAATATATAGAAAGAATGCTATATACATGAGTTTTGCAATTAATTGAAATAATATGAATAAGGTAATTGTTACCCCTATGCATGCAAAAACATATTTAAACTTATTTGTTACTGGGTATTTAAAAAATCAATTTTAAGGCTTTTAAGACTTTTTTTAATACCTGCACAAATAAAAGTAATACTGTATTGGGGGGAGATCAGTGTTTACGGTAACATCCTAAACCATAAAACAACTGTAAAAATGATAATTTACTTTACAGTTCATATGGTACAAGTTGACAAACAAGTTTTATAAAAATAAATATGATTTATAAAAACCTCACATTTAAGCCATTTTTTAAAGAAATAAATATGATTTATAAAAACCTCACATTTAAGCCATTTTTTAAAGAAAAGGTATGAGTCAAAATTAGAAACTATTATACATTTTCATTTAAAATATGGCCATATCTAATATTCAAGATACCTTATCATTCTACATTTTTTGAAAGCACATTAGCTTCTTATCAATCCACCAGTTAACCTTAACAAAAAAACAACAACATAAAAAAAACAAAGTCGATCTTCGCATTGGTGTGAACAAAAAAAAGATGCTGAATGAAAATGCAAATTCAATCTCTAGCAGTAGATGGCACTTATGGAGCAGCAGAAATATATTGGTTTCTCCGGTTATCTCTCTAAACAAAGCAGCGAGATTGTAAGTTGTAATATTTTGAGAATAAACCAAAAGTCATTGTATTACGACGAGAATAAAGTTGTAATATTTTGAGAATGAAGTCAAAATTACAAGAAAAGTGTCTAAACATGTGATTCAAGTTCAATGTGATCATTTTTTTAAGAATCAATGGGATAAAAAAAAAAAGTAAATAATGTCCGAAGGGAAGGTCTGCAAAGTGCAAAACCCCAAACCCTTTAGCACATTTTATATTATGAAATAATGTTTTTTTTACAGTGTTCCTGAAGCCACGAACTTGGTTTTGCTAGCTCTATGCTCTACCAATAAAGCTACAGGTTATGTACAATATAACATATCTTGGTGGTCAGTAAATTCATCTGTGATAATCTCTCCTCTTGACAGCAACAGAGCAGATTATACACTGAAAAAAAATAACCTGTTGGATTAACATAAAAAAAATATGTACATCGGTTGCACATAATAAAGTTAGGTTTATACAACATGATTTATATATATTAAATCTACATAATTTATGTTTGTTAAATAAACATGATTTATATATGTTAATGCTACATATTTTATGTTTGTTAAATAAACATGATTTATATATGTTAATGATACATGATTTATGTTTGTTAAAAAAACATGATTTATATATGTTAAAGCTACATAATTTGTGCTTGTTAAACAAACATGATTTTAGTGTTTTTCCATTGATATATGCTGTGGTTTCAATTAAACTAACCTTATTAGTTAAATGTGATTAAAGTCAGCTTTATCTAAGTACATTAACTAAATTACTGTACAGTTTAAAAAGCAGTAGGACAAGCAAACACATTTCTTGAATCAAATCGTTGTATTCTTTAAGTTACAATACAATTGTCTCACAGTAAGTTCTACAGAAGCAAGTTTTTCTGTGTTAAAAATAGTTTAAATTCCATGAACAATGACAGCATATCAGTTATACTCATTTCATTTTAAGTAAAAGACAAGACACAGTCAAAAGATGTTGTGGAAAAGGTGAACAGTAATGACCATTCAGATACAGTAAAAAAACAACAGAACAGTAATGAGTATCAAGTAGTCCAAAGCTTCCCTTGACATTTTTGTTTTAGATTTTTAAAAGCATAAGACAAGTTGATTTTTTTAACAGTACAACAAATTTTCCACAGTAAGTGCTGAAGTAGTAAGCCTTCTCTGCTTGTTAAAAATTGCTTAAACTCCATGAACAAATGTCAATGAACAATGAAAGCATATCAGTTTTACTCACATCACTCTACTTCTCACATCACTCTACTTCTCACACCACTCTACTACTCACATCACTCTACTTCTCACATCACTCTACTTCTCACATCACTCTACTACTCACATCACTCTACTTCTCACATCACTCTACTACTCACATCACTCTACTTCTCACATCACTCTACTTCTCACATCACTCTACTTCTCACATCACTCTACTACTCACATCACTCTACTACTCACATCACTCTACTACTCACATCACTCTACTACTCACATCACTCTACTTCTCACATCACTCTACTACTCACATCACTCTACTACTCACATCACTCTACTTCTCACATCACTCTACTACTCACATCACTCTACTTCTCACATCACTCTACTACTCACATCACTCTACTTCTCACATCACTCTACTTCACATCACTCTACTTCTCACATCACTCTACTACTCACATCACTCTACTACTCACATCACTCTACTACTCACATCACTCTACTTCTCACATCACTCTACTACTCACATCACTCTACTACTCACATCACTCTACTTCTCACATCACTCTACTTCTCACATCACTCTACTACTCACATCACTCTACTTCTCACATCACTCTACTACTCACATCACTCTACTACTCACATCACTCTACTTCTCACATCACTCTACTACTCACATCACTCTACTTCTCACATCACTCTACTTCTCACATCACTCTACTACTCACATCACTCTACTTCTCACATCACTCTACTACTCACATCACTCTACTTCTCACATCACTCTACTTCTCACATCACTCTACTACTCACATCACTCTACTTCTCACATCACTCTACTACTCACATCACTCTACTTCTCACATCACTCTACTACTCACATCACTCTACTACTCACATCACTCTACTACTCACATCACTCTACTTCTCACATCACTCTACTTCTCACATCACTCTACTACTCACATCACTCTACTTCTCACATCACTCTACTACTCACATCACTCTACTTCTCACATCACTCTACTTCTCACATCACTCTACTACTCACATCACTCTACTTCTCACATCACTCTACTACTCACATCACTCTACTACTCACATCACTCTACTACTCACATCACTCTACTACTCACATCACTCTACTACTCACATCACTCTACTTCTCACATCACTCTACTTCTCACATCACTCTACTACTCACATCACTCTACTTCTCACATCACTCTACTACTCACATCACTCTACTTCTCACATCACTCTACTTCTCACATCACTCTACTACTCACATCACTCTACTTCTCACATCACTCTACTACTCACATCACTCTACTTCTCACATCACTCTACTACTCACATCACTCTACTACTCACATCACTCTACTTCTCACATCACTCTACTTCACATCACTCTACTTCTCACATCACTCTACTTCTCACATCACTCTACTACTCACATCACTCTACTTCTCACATCACTCTACTACTCACATCACTCTACTTCTCACATCACTCTACTTCTCACATCACTATTCATATCACTATACTACTCATATCACTATACTCATATCACTATACTACTCATATCACTATACTCTGAGAAGGTGAACAGTAATGACGACTAATGGACTAATTAACGGACTAATTAACGTATTAAGTAGTCCAAAAGCTTCCCCTGGCGTTTTTGTTTAGCTTTCATTTCTGGGTGGAGTGTCCTTTTAACCAATAGCTTTAACCAAAAAAACTATACACATGTTAAAACAACCACAAAAGAAAAAAAAACAGTGGTCAACCTGCTCGTATCAAACAGAGTTAACTTTTGAATAAAGCAAGTTCATTGTGAGTGTGTGAACTAAAAAAGAAATGGTCCTTATTCCAAGAGGTAGGAAACCTTGTGTCCGCCTGCCATACCATGGAAACAGCTCACTCATAGTGTTTCTGAGAACTTGAGCTTTCTTGGATAGAGTGCAGCCTTCCAGATCCATGACTATCTTCTGCAGTACCTCAAAGGTACTTTTCATTTCAGGTGGGTAGTTGAGATTTAAGGCATACATTAGACCAAAAAGCATTGCCGTAGCTAATGCAAAGTTATCCAACCCTTGCAAGATGTTCTGGCCTTCAAGGAAAATCCCAATGTCGTCAGATCTGTCATGGCATTTGAGAACGTAGATTCCCACTGTGGTCTCCTCTGTGGAATTTTGAATGAAGGCTTCGTCACCAGCCTGGAGAATGCACAGACAAAATGAGATTCTACAGAACATCAGGCACTGCTCTGGGAATATTATAACAAATGTAATTTCAATCATTTAATGATGTAGATATCATGAAACATGTGAACTTGTATATAATGAGAAAACAACACGACCAAGATAAACAGATGACTGATTACTGTTAGACCTCAGTTCTAGGATTGTGGATGGTAGTCCTACAATTTTCGAGCCAACATATCCAATTGTGCAGTGGTCGGCAACCTTATGGCAAGCAGAGGGATAATCACAGAATGGTTTGTAGTATCTGTGCTCTAGCACAGGTTAAACTATCACTTTATTAGTATTTGTTGCACCTAACTTAATAAAACATGCTATGTGACGGTGGAATGATTACCTCAAAATATATGTCCATTTCAAGGGACTTTATTTAAATGAAATACATACACCACTTCAGCTATTAACACGGGCCAATGGTTATCCCTCCTTAGCATGCATGCCATAGGTTGAAAACCCCTTCAACAACAAAAGCTACAATTTATTAAATTGTATATTTTGGCAAATGTCTTAATTACAGCTGCACGATTAATCGTTATTTTATATATTAAAATAAATATAAAGTATATATATATATATATATATACAGGTATAACTCGAAAATTTTGAATATTGTGCAAAAGTTCATGTATTTCAGTAATTCAAATTAAAAGGTGAAAGTTAACTAATATATTTAGTATATATAACTATATACATATGCATGATTATACTTTTCAGAGGGCCGAAATTTCTGTATTGAAAATCCTTTTTTTTTTTTTTTTAGCATTTATTAATTAGAAAATAATTACTATTTTTCGTTTTTTCATAAAAAGCAACAACAGTGGCTTTATGTAAACAAACAAGCATTTAAAGGGTTACAATTCTGAACATTAATAAATGTCTGGTCATTATGATTAGAGCTGATGCTGGTTAAAAAATGATGTCAGTGAAATTGGAAAAAATATATAAATCTATAATATTTTTATGACGGTTTTTGGACATGGACATTTTTGTCCATAATAAACCTGTGTAACTTTTTTTTTTATTGATGCACAAGGGTTAATGAAATCAGTCTTTTGAAGGTTAATAATCACATTAGGCAGTATCGCGATTTATATTTTTTCATCCCCAAAATATAAGATGCCTTAAAATGATCGTTTGTTATACCATTTAAGGTAGCCTTTTGTGGCCTATTGAAGACTTTATTACATTTAAGAAAACCGATCCACAGTGACTTTTTTATTCGTGCTCAAAAATACATTTTACAGTTCGCACACATCTATTTTTAGTCGCAAATGCGAGTGAAATGGTTGCGCTGTCGAGCCATTACTTGGATAGACTAAATGATAATTCCGATAGCACGTGAAGATCATTAGCATTAGAGAGCCAAGCATGTCACTGCAACTGGAGCTAGAGGCGTCAGTTGCCATAGAAACCGTTTCGGCTGTACAGAGTCGCACAGTATAATTGGCTGGGCTTTTATTTTTACATTTTACTTTATTTCAGTTAAGACCATGTAAGACTGGTGCGGATTTGAAATATGTCAGTAAAATTTGAGTGTGGCAAACATTTTATGAGATTTCAGGATTTTCCAATCAGGGAAATTAAGTCGATTAACGTTAGACATTAAGTTCTGCAACATCCCCTCCCCCACCCACGTTCACTCTCTGACAGGATTTTCCCATTCGTTGGAGGCTGCAGAGTAAAATTACTGTCTTTGAAAGAGAATTTGCAATAAACACAGAATAACAAGTAACTTTATGTTCTTTGTGATCAAATTAAAAAAGGTATAACGTTAACGTTACAGTTCAGCCAGACGCCATTTTAACATTCTGTAAGTAACGTTAACTTTATATATCCCCTCCTCCACCCAAAATTCATTGGCGCCACTCACTCCCTAACGCGAATTAGTTGTCATACACAGAACAAATACGAATAAATATGTCTTAATGACTGTACACAATTTGAAAAACGTTAATGCAAGTCATGATATTAAACGGGATACTATTACCGTTAACTAACTTAACGTTACCTACATTTGAACTAGGCCTAACTTTTGCCTATCCCTCAAATCAGTAAGGTAACTTGAATTAAAAACGTTTCCTCAGTGAAAATAAGTTCAAAAGGACTACCAACTGTTACTCAATGCCATTTTAGTTCAAGATGTTAATTACCTTCAGACTGTAGCTTTCCACCAAGATAACTTGCAGCTTCCACTTCCAAAGCGAGAGAGAAAATGGCGGACGAGCGAGTGTCGAGGAGAGCCGTTAACTGAATTTCGTTTGCGTGTTCCCGTGGGGGCGGATTTTCCAGAGAAAACACAACTAATGTATTTCATTTCAACATGATTCATTTTAAAAGGTTGAACATCCTTCAACATTAAATGAATGGCACAAGACTAAAATATGTTTAGATGAGAAACATAAAATAATCATGTAGGAAATACGAAATGCATTTAGGCAAATTCAACAATCTCCCCATTGCCATTTTTTCAGTGTAGTACACAAGAGCGCAACCACACAGACGCTCAGGATGGTCTGGCCCTGCCATGATAAGCCTAAATAAAATATCAGAACACATTTGCTATTGACAGGTATATTCACACCTCATTGTGTTTACTTCACACAAAAGCAGATAAAGATTTCTACAGGGCCCCTAAGGGACATGGTGGTGGCAAAAATTTGGGATGGAAAAAAAAAACAAAAAAACAATTTCACATCTTTTGCGTTCTGCCTTCGTGACACCTGATTCATTCATGCAGTACCGGGTTATGGCATTCGGGTTACGAAATGCCCTGGCCACTTTTCAAAGATTAGTAAATACTGTACTTGTTGGCGTTTCGAACTGCAGTGCCTACTTAGACGACGTGGTGGTGTATTCGACTAGTTGGTCTGAACATTTATCCTTGTTGCGGACAGTGTTCCAACGCCTTGAAAAAGCTTCATTGACCTTGAATTTGGCCAAATGTGAATTTGGCAAGGCCACTGTCAGATATTTGGGAAAGCAGGTAGGTCAAGGTCAAGTTCGTCCGGTGGAAGCAAAAATTCTAGCCATTCTTGAGTTTCCCGCACCTTCGACCAGACGTGAATTGCGGCGCTTTCTCGGGATGGCAGGGTATTACAGAACTTTCTGTAAGAATTTCTCCACTGTGGCTTAGTCCTTTAAAGACTTTTAGCTGGTCTTTGGAAAGTCAACAAGCTTTCGAGAATATTCAGGCATTGTTGTGTAGTGCGCCGGTATTGTCCGCGCCCAATTTCACAGTGCCGTTCAAGCTTGAGGTTGACGCGAGTGCGTATGGAACAGGTGCAGTGCTTCTTCAGGAGAGTGCATATGGAGTGGAACATCCCATTTGTTACTTTTCCAAGAAATTCAATAAGCACCAAATCAACTATTCAACCATTGAGAAGGAGGCGTTAGCTTTGCTGTTGGCACTCCAGAATTTCGAAGTGCATGTTGGATCTACGGCATATCCAGTGATTGTTTACACCGATCATAATCCGCTAACCTTTTTGTGCCGAATGTATAACCAGAATCAAAGGTTAATGAGGTGGGCTTTAATTGTCCAAAATTACAACATCGAAATCCGGCATAAGAGAGGCTCGGAGAACGTAGTAGCCGATGCGCTTTCAAGAGTTTGAGGCGTTAATCAGGGTGTATGTATATTGTCCATTGTCTGAGTTTTTTGTTTGTTTTATCTGTCTTTCTCTCCTGGTGGAATTTGTGACAAACATAATGTTGTATCATGTTTGTTTTTTTTAGGGTGGGGATGTTACGTGCTCCGAGGATATGTTGTTCTTTTGTTATTGTTTTTGCTTTTGCTTTCTCTGCTATCATCTCTCAGGGCGGTGCTGTTGGCTGTCCGTCATCATTGCGACGCGCACCGGATTGGGCGTCCTTGCTATAAGAGACTAACGTGGACCGAGAGGGAGAGAGAGAAGGAGGGAATTGTTTGTTTTCGTTTCGGGTCACGCCGTGATGTCTGCGTGTCTTGTTTTCTTTTCGTGTTGTTATCTAAAGTTTGTGTTTTGAGTTAACGGTTTGTTAAACGTTATTTTTGGATTACGTTGGAAACTTGAGTCTTTATGTTTTTCTTTGTTTTTTTTGTATTGCTTTACAACCGGCCAGGGAGTAGTAATCAGGCAAGCATGTCACGTGACTTCCATTCATGCAACACCTAGGGAGGCACGCTGTTAATACATCAGGTAAGGAGCGGGTGCTACTTTAGTATGTTTTGAGTTTTTATGTAGAGTAGTTTAGCGAGGGCGTGTTGAACGCCGTCGATTTTGTTTTGTTTCTTTCTTTGATGCTGCAGTTTAGTGGGAATGGGAAAGTAGTTAGAATGTGGGTTTTGTTTTGATTATTTCTTTGCTTTAAGCCCCGTTCAGATTCCTACTCCCTGGGTACGGTATTTGGATTCGTTTTGTCTTTCTCTCCTTTTTGCACGTGGTTGCAGTGAATAAATATATTCTTTTTTTCGACGTAAACCTCCTTTTGTCTTCTTGTCTTGTTGATCCAGCATCTTAATTCCGTTAACAGGAATAAGTAATCCGGGAATATAAAAATTACTTTATGTTGTGTCCCCTCTTTCCCTGAGCCGTTTTAGGGACGTAACATTTGCGTTCCCCAAGAAACTTTGCATTACCTTGCAAAAGTTTAGCGTTCCCTCACAAAACTTGGTTCTATCGCAAAACTTTTGTGTTCTCTTGCAAAGATATTTGCGTTCCCTCGCAAAACTTTTGCTGAAACAATTTTACTAAATTGGTCTCTGTGGAAGTTGTCCTTGGTGGGGATTGAACCTGGGTCTCTGGAGCTCTAAGTGTGAGTGGTTACTCACTGAGCTAACTAGAGAAACAAGATACAAAATACAAATAAACTAAGAAAGTCGAGCTTCCATAAAACAGTGAAAACAAAAAGACACGAGGGTCCAAAATATTCAACAAGAGATACACTTAACTCGAAGACAGGCAGCAGGATACACGGGATAAATGGCTCGAGACTGAACACAGTGGCAGGGAACAAACAGACTTATAAAGGGTCAAACATGTGGGAAATGGTTAGGGGTTATGGCGCCTCCTTCAGGAGTGGAGAGTCTAGCGTTGATATGCGTTGAGGGAGCATGCTATGGAGAGCTCAAGGAGAGCAACCCCTACTGGCCAGGATGAAAATAGCACTCTAGAGACAAGACCATTACAGGAGCCCATCCCCTAAGAACGGCTCCTGACGTTCCCCAGATGGTCTCCTCGGACTTGGTGAAACTGAGATAAGAGCCAGATCCAAGATATCCCGAGCTGGAACCCAGATTCGCTCCTCCGGGCCATAACCCTCTCAGTCTACCAAGTATTGCACCCTTCCGCGTATCCAGCAGCCTGGCTGTCCATCAATCATGCGGGGAGCTGGGGCAGACTTCCTGGCTGGAGACAAAGTGGAACAAACAACTGGTTTTAATCGAGAAACATGGAAAGTTGGGTGAAACTTCATAGACCTGGGCAGAATGAGTCGAAAGGAAACCGGGTTAATCTTTCTGAGGATCTTAAAGAGCAACATGCAGGTTGGACACCCCTATATAGCATAGTGTATGTTGATGATAAAACAACTAGATTTTCAGAACTGGAGTAATAAATAACTATGTCATTAACGATATTTTGAGATAAATTGTGATAAAATAACTTCCTATAAAGCACTAACCGGAAGTGACGATGGGCGAGGGAGTCTAGTCAAGTTCAAGCTCAGGTTACAATGGATGTGAATGAAGAAACTGAGTTCTCCCAGATGTTGACGAGCATGCCTATGATGGCCCACAGGCCTATAATTATGAGCCTCCTAGGCGAGATAGAGGCCAGGGGGAGATCAAGGGGAGGAACAATGGGCAGAGGAGAGAAGTAGAGTTGTGGTGTCAAGAAAACCAGTGGCGAATAGGGCAAGTGACTTGGTGAGTTAATGTAAGTTAGCACCGTGGCTAACGCTGGTTCATCTACTGTAGGGCTAGTACCTTGGTGTTATGCAATAAATCTGCTTTAGCAAACATACATTCGGCCTTGTTCTTGATTAAACATCCATTTAGTTTGTCTTAATTGAAGCCAGCAACGTTTTGTCTTCTCATATTCTACAACCTAAGATTTAAACGCTGACAGTGATTATGCAGTGCATCCAAGCTGGTTAGCATTATCTACATTGACCTAACGTTAGCTACATTGACTAATGACCATGCCATAACAACATAAATAAATAATGACAATACCTATAATTCTCCGGAGTGAAATGTGCGCCACAAACGACTGAGTGTGTGGTGACAGACGTGGCAGTGAAGTCTGCTCTCTTCACCTGCACAAAACGCACCCAAGAACGAAAAGCCTTGTTTTTCCTAGAAGGAAAATGATGGACACGATATCCTGACAGGCTGGAATTCGCGCAACCAGCACAAACAGAATAATTTACCATTATGACTTCTCTAAAACTCGATCTAAAACTTTCTCTGTCTCTCACTACTGCTCTAACTACATCTACATCCACAATGAGAGAGCTGAACGCAAGATCTTATTTGCCTCGCCCTACGTCATATGACGCGTTGCTATAGCGGGAAAGGCGTATTCCAGAGCCTAGCACATTTTCATCAAAATTTTTACATCAAATGAGATTTCATTAGTAATTTCTACATATGTGTTTTTAAAAGACCTCTTCAGACAATATCAAGTATTAATTCAGTTATAAATTCAACCTGCACGTTGCTCTTTAAAGGGGCTGATGTGTCGTGGAGCCAGCTTACGGGATTCCACCCATAGGGGAAGATCTCAAGTAGAGAGCCACACTCTTTGTCCTGGTTGAAACGTGGGTCCTGCCCTCCGGCGTTTGTTAGCCTGCCTCTGTTGTAGTCAAGCCGCCATAACTAGAGGAGCACGGGCCCTCTGCCAGAACGTCGACACCGGCGCACTAGCTGTGTGGCGGCTGGGACATCAACCTCTGGCTCCTGTCCGGGAAATAGAGGGGGGGACCATACAGACACTCAAAGGGGGACAGGGTCAGAAACCATATCCTGGGGAAAACCATGAAATCTCAAAACATGTTTCATCATTATTTCTGCAGTCTGGTTTCAGATAGAGCTGTCACTTTTGTGAAAAAATCCTGTTCGATTTTTGAGACATAAAGTGTCCATTGAATCGATTGTAAAATCGATTTTCCATGTCTAAAGACGTTTCCATTTTCAAAACCAAATATAGGCAAATCCACGGACAACTAACCGGCATTCGGACGAACGTAAAGAGTGCGCTTGAGACGCGCACAAGTCAGCAATATTTCTGATGATTTATTGGCGTGAGGTTTCGTGCACAATGAAAAACAGGAGGTCAATATTCAGGCCAAACGCGGGTAAAAAATAACTTTGGCGGGAAACGCTGTCAAATCACGAGCCAATTTGGGGTGTTTCTGTTTACAAATTTTTCTGGGGGAGTTCGTGTAGCCAAATCTGCGCGGATTTAGCTCAAATATGCAACTCGTGAGTCATCATGATATTTTAAATACAGCGTATTGCGCAGAATCTGCGCATTTCTGGCTTACTTGAACACACACGTCACTACGCAACAAATAACGGCGCACTTGTTCACTTGCATTGAAGTAATAGCGAATATTAAAAAGCATTTGGTTAACAGAAAAAGACATTGTTATTTTCCAACATCCTACATGTTCTGTGTCCTGTATTGATCTGTCCACCTAAAACAAATTTTTGGTAAAAAAAAAAAAGAAAAAGAAAAAAAGAAAAAAAAAAGGTTGCTAAAATCGATTCCCTGTTTTCGTTTTCGAAACTTGTGTTGATTGGTCCAATCGATTGTGCAATCGATTTTCGAACGTAAAGTGACAGCCCTAGTTTCAGATCGCATCACAGCACAGAGACAGCGCTCATAAAGATAATAAACGATATTCGCTTAAATACTGATTAAGGCAAATGATCAGTGCTGGTACTACTCGACCTCAGTGCTGCATTTAACACTGTCGATCACAACATACCTTTTGACAGGCTGGAAAACTGGGTGGGGCTTTCTGGGATAGGCCTAAAATGGTTCAGATCATACTTATAAGGGAGAGGTTATTATGTGAGTTTAGGAGACCATAAGTCTGAGTGGACATCCATGACATGCAGAGTCCCTCAAGGCTCAATTCTTGCGCCACTCCTATTCAACCTGGATATGCTCCCACTGAGCCAAATAATGAAAAAGAACCAAATCTCTTACCACAGCTATGCAGACGACACACAGATCTACTTAGCCCTATCTCCTAACGATTACAGCCCCATTGACTACCTGCGCCAATGCATTGATGAAGTCAACAGTTGGATGTGCCAAAACTTTCTTCAGTTAAACAAAGACAAAACTGAAGTCATTGCATTTGGAAACAAAGATGAAGTTCTCAAGGTGAACGCATACCTTCAGTCTAGGGGTCAAACAACTAAAAATCAAGTCAGGAATCTTGGTGTGTCTCTAGAGTCAAACCTTAGCTTCAGTAATCATATCAAAGCAATAACTAAATCAGCATACTATCATCTGAAAAATATTGCAAGAATTAGATGCTTTGTTTTCAGTCAAGACTTAGAGAAACCTGTGCATGCTTTCATCACCAGCAGGGTGGATTATTGCAATGGACTCCTCACTGGCCTTCCTAAAAAGACCATTAGACAGTTGCAGCTCATACAGAACGCTGCTGCCAGGATTCTGAGCAGAAGCAGAAAATTATAAACACATCAGACCAGTCCTCAGGTCTTTACACTGGCTCCCAGTTACATTTAGGATTGATTTTAAAGTATTATTACTGGTATATAAATCATTTAACCCTCTATTGCATGAAATATTAATTAGACGCAGTAAAAAAATGTTTTGCATGTTTTATTACTTAAAATGAGCTAAATAACAGATATATAAAAAAATCTAAAAAATAGTTTAAAGGGGAGTCGTTGGTAAATTGTTGTCGTATATGGCAATAATATGCAATCGTGGAAAGTACCATAAAATCCATTTTTTTTTCAAAAAACTCATTTTATTTAAAACAAGACTCAACAAATCCATCTCATACTTAGTGAAATGTTTAAACAAACATATATACAGTAAAAACATTATATAATTTCAACAATTATCTGAAATGTCTGGTAATAATAACCAGGAACCTGGAACCTGTCTCACTGAAATACACTGTATTCGTTCGTTTCATTTCATTCAGTCAGTCATTTTTTGCTGTTTTATTTCATTTCATTCTCTTCATGCCTTGTGAAAGTCAAAAAAGCAGTTCCTCTCTGCAGTGAAGCAGAGGAAAACTGCAAGCTTGGAGCACTTGCTTCTCACAATGCCCTTGCATCCGGGCCAGTGGTCTGTGTGGTCTCTGCGGACAGGATCTGGTGGGACAAAGCTTTGGAGCCCTCTTTTATTTTTCCCCACCACAACAGCTTGTGAAGGTCTCCTCTTCCTCTTGTTTCTCACCTTGCTCTCCATGCACAAGCATGAGGCCACTTGGATTTTGAAGTCCAACAGTGCGAGATGGGCAATCTCTGGCATCTGGGACTGGCAGTCTCTTCTGTAAAGCAGCCCCGCATTTACCAGGGTCATGTCAAGCATGTGGAATACAATGCAGTGGTACCATTTCTTGGACCGGATCTTGGTGCGATAGAGGGCGATTAAAGAATCCAAAAGATCCACTCCCCCCATGCTCTTGTTGTAGACTGCTACCACATTGAGGCGTGACACACGGACCACCTCTTTTTTTTTTTTGTCCCATCTTAGGACTTGTGAGTTGGGGTTTGCTGCTACAAATGTGCTAAGGAGGGTCACAGGACGGTTGTCAAACCATTTGACAGCCCAGAGGTTCACACCACTGCTCTAGCGGAACGGCTATTTCTGCCCTATTCTCTTTCCCTCTCCCATAGAAGTAGCTTGGATGCATCATTTATGGAGAAAATGGGACAATATGTCACAGATAACCTACAAAATAGCTTTTTACAAAATATAAAACATTATAATGTTTTTAGCTTTAAAATATAAGCAAAAGTTGTAAACATAGTTTCAGAGTAGTTTCATGCTATGTAAGTTAATGGGACTCCATTAGGTTGAATGCACCAGGACGTTTCCATATTTGCATGTAGTTGCCATATGGCAACAAATGTATTATAGCATATTACAAAAAAATTATGAAATCAAAACTGAATTTAATGTTTAAAAATTAAAGTTTACTTACACCAGATAGTGATTTCATTTTTTTTTTATTTGATGAAAACTTTCCAAAATTCGGAATAAAAGGCTATCTTGGGGAGCCCCAGACAGTGATGTTTCCATGTCAATGTCCATGAGCAAAAAGGACTGTCAAACAGGATATCCTGGTCATGTGACCTCATAAATTATATTTCCTTAAAAGTAAAAGCCCCCTTTTCACAACTAACTGTAGAAACTGTAGATTTTATATCACAGCTTTTTAGATGTTTTGTGAGCGAACGCAAAGATTCTCAAAGGAGCACAAAAGTTTTGCGAAAAATAATTTTCGCTCTTATCTCATAATTTTTCGATCACCATGTCCCTTTGGGGCAGGGTTCCACAAATCTGGTCCTGAGGGCCACTGCCCTGCAGAGTTTAGTTCCATCCCTAATCAAACACACCTGAGCAGGAAAGGTCTTCAGAGTTACTATAAAATTGCAGATAAGTGAGTTAGTTTATAGTTTGAGCTAAACTCTGCAGGAAAGTGTCCCGCAGGGCTGGATTAGAGGAATCCTTCTTTAGGGGTCTGTATATTGGCTGATATAAGATTTTTTTTTTAATTTATAAAGTATATACAGTATATATTGTCCAATTATCACAGAGACGAACTCCGTGATTCCCTCCTCTGGCCATCAGAGGGCTCCCTCACTGGAACATTGACTTTTCACTCTCACACTACATTTCCCATCAGCCCCGTACCTGGCACTGATTACCTTGCTCAGCTGCAGCTCATTCTTGGACATAAATAAACTGTCTCTCAACCACTCTTCCTTGTGAAGTCTTGTATTACCACGCTTTGCATTTCTGAGTATTGCCTCCCTGTATGTTCCCTGTTTGTTCGACTATCTGCTTTGTTACTTATCTATGATTGTTCTCCGCCTGCCCTGATCTCCTGCCTGCTTTTCGACCATGACTGTGTCTGTCCTATGTTGCTATGTTTACTGGTATCTGACCATTGCCTGTTTGACCACGATTTTAATAAAAGCTTGCTTATGGATCCCACTTTGAGTGATGCCCGTTACACCGATATTTCAAAGTGCAATTTCCCAAAATTTTACATTTAGCTGTCATCTAACGAATACTTAAAGATAATCTTGAAAACACCAATAATTTAGTGTTTTATTTCAAGAATTTATTTAGACAAAATAGTATGAAATTTTAATATTGGCCATTTATTGGTCATAACATAGTTATCAGCTTAGTGATAACAGACAGAACCTTATCGCCACATTCTTAGTCTGAACGTATTGAAATTCAAAATGTCCGTTTTACAGTTTAGTTCTCTCAAGGTTTTTCTTAGGTTTTTCAAACTTTCGTAACATGAGTAATTTGTTTTAACACTTTAAGACCCCTTTCACCATAACCCCACACCTTTCACTTGCTCCCTGCTGTAAGCGCACACACTCAGACATTTATTCACAGTACATGACAACCCAAGCTAACACACTCACAGTTCACACTTGCAGCACACTTACTGCTCAGATGTTTCACAGCAGGAATGATGATCTCCAGTGGAGGTGAACTTCCAACCTTGTTATAATGGAAAGTTGCAATAATGGAAATCCTGGCCTCTGAATGTTATTGAGCTTTTATAAGTTCGATCCAAAGTTAGCTTTTCCTTTCTCTTGGATTTTTCACAAAGCCAAACATTGATATTCAGCTTGTACTCTACGCCCCCGACAGACTCTTCAAAATTCATTCATCTTACACCAACAAACAGAAACATTTCTGATGTCCACTGTTCTTCTTATACTTACATCCCAGGTGAGATTAATATGCCTGGTCCCATTCGCCCATTTTTTTTCTACCCAGCATATTACAAGTGGGCGGCGGATTTCTGCAGAAAGGTGTTTCATCTGTTAACCAAATATTTTCAGATGCTTTCACTGATTACAAAAATTCATTGACAGATACTGAAATCGAACCTAAGGGAACATCCACCACTGGGCTCCAGTCACTCTAGAGAGTTTGTAGTGAATCTTTACATAGACGTGTCTGCAGTTTGGCCTGCCGTCTCAGTTGGATCTGGTAGATTGCCTCTTTCTGTAGATGTAGCCTGTAGGAATCTAAAGACATATTCATCTCAGTCAGTTGTTATGTTTTGGACACTAATCAGTTAAAGGGGTTATACATAATCATAATTTTTTTCCCACACCAATAACAATGTATTTAGTATAACTAAAAGTAATTTCGCTTTTCATTACTATATTTTCCAACATTTCTATGACCATTAGAGCCGTTGTTTGCTGCTGTACCAAAATGTATTTGTCAAATTGTTAAAGACTCAAAGGATCAGAGACTGCAGAGTAGAACACAAACTTTCCCACATTTGACTGTTTATCTTTTTAGCTGGAATAGCGTACAGTGCTGCCATATTATTCTTAATACCACTATTTAGTGTGCACATAGTATGCACATTTTCTGCCTGAATAGAATATCTCTATGACCTATTACGCACTGTATATGCCAAAATTTGCAGTATATACAGTACAACAGTGTATAATCCAATGTATTCCTTAATCCAATGCACTTGACTTGACCTTTAGTTGAATTATTAGAAAATAAGCTCTACTATAAAAAAGTCTTTGCTTATAATACTGTATCAAAAATACAGTAGAAACAGTAATATTGTGAAATACTTTTACAATTGAAACTTAGAAAATTAGTCTAATATTGCTTCAAAATTCAAATAGTCAAGGATGCATTCAATCGATCAAAAGTGACAGTAAAGACATTTACAATGTTATAAAAAATATCGGTATACACTTTAGTTAGGGGTCCAATTCTCACTATTAAATATTTGCTTATTAGCATGCATATTACAAGGATATTGGCTGTTTATTAGAACTTATAAAGCATATTAATGCTTTATTCTACATCCCTTAAGCCTACCCAATACCTAAATGTGACAACTACCTTGCTAAATATTAATAAGCGGTGATTAGGAAAAATGAATACGCAAAAGTTGTATAGTTTTTTAATAGTGAGAATTGGATCCTAATAAAAAAAAGTGTGACCAAAATTTTTATTTCAAATATATGTTGTTCTTTTAAATTATCTACTCATCAAGGAATACTGAAAAAAAAATCACGATTTTCACAAAAATATTAAGCAGCAAAAATGATAATAACATAGATAATAATAAACATTAAATACAATCACCAATAACAATTGATAATAATTGCACTAAATCAGCATATTATAATGATTTCTGAAGGATCATGTGACACTGAAGACTGGAGTAATGATGCTGAAAATTCAGCTTTTCCATCACAGGAATAAATTAAATTTTTAAATATATTAAAAAAGAAAAGTTATGTTTCACGATATTACTGTTTTACTGTATGTTTGATGAAATGCAGGCTTGTTAAGAGCAAGAGTCTAGTGCTGAGTCAAGACAAGTCCTGAGTCAAGTCTCGAGTCAAGACAGGCAAGTCCAAGTCAAATTGCATGTCCTCTCACCCTTAAGCTTTAAGCTATAAGTCCTATAAGCAAGTCAAGTGCTCTTACTAAATTGTTTGCTAGTAGGCTACTTATTTGTATTTAAATGTCTGAAACATTAAATTAATATTATGTGGTTGACTTAGTGCCAGCCAAAGCGCGAAAGCAGTGCTAATCATACAAATGTGATCATCATACCTTTCAGTGGCCAGGTTATATAGAGTCTGGGAAACTACATCATTGCGCATTGGATTCTGGGTAGTCACCACTATGTTTTATGACACCTTCAGGAGCTTACAATGATATCAAATACAAATCACTAGAGAAAAAAAACGACTGTTTACGTTAATACTTTTTAAGTAATTAAAATTAGCCTACACTCTGATCTTTGGTTTGAGAAGGTAGGCCATAAAGACATTCCAAGTCCAGGGCTCAAGACCGATTTAAGTCTCGAGTTATTGGTGTCAAAGTCTAAGTCAAGTCTCAAGTCTTCTTTGAATATGTCGAGTCGAGTTGCAAGTCATCAAATTTGAGACTCGGATCCAAGTAAAGTCACAAACATTTGACTACATACAAAGTTATCTATTTACATTTCAATAACTATTTTACTTTTTAAATCAGATGGATGTAATAGTCAGGTAAAAACAACACCAAAAAAGAACAGTTCTTTTCATTTGTTTATATCCCGTGGTTTTATAGTTTGGAGGTTTAGTCAAATGGTGTCTGGGTCACAGCTCTGATAAGTTAGGCTACACCATCACAATCTTCTGAAATCTATATCGCTACTTCCGTAAAGTATATCAAGCTAATCTCAATATCATCTTCCTCTGCGGTGATGTAGCCTATATGTGCCGTTCGCACTGATAACATCAGCAAACATACCTTCAGTCAGACTGACAGAAACAACAAGCAACAGCACAGCCACTCTCATCCCCATCGCTTCTTGTGTTTGGAAAGGTCCTCACTCATAAGACATGGCGAATACACAGGCAGTTCAATATGTACCCAGAGTTCACCTTAACAGTTTTTGGGTTGGAAATCATCTACTATATGAGTTAGTCTTTATCTACTCATGTGTCTTTCTGGGTCAGAATGAGTGAGAACTATAGGCTACTCATCACCACAAACCACAACACGAGAGCAGCAGGGGAAGCTCATCTAAATAGGTTTGGTTTCCTGCTACACTTTTTGCCTTCACTTTAAAAAACGTGAACACGTGAGACGGAGATGCTATGAAATCATAAACCTAATTGTAGCCTACATCTATTGAGATCGCTTTCCAACAATCATCATTAACTCGACGTGTGTGGCTTTTAGTAAAGTGGTAGCCTACTTGAAGTAATTAGATGTAATTGCATTTTTATATTTGTAGCATGCTCCATTTCCCTTAACACACAAATCCTTGAAAACTTTTCATGAACTCAAATACTTAACTATTTAAATACTTTACACACTTGAGCTAGACAACGGCAAAAATGCACTTTCACTGTTCACTCACGACTTTTAGGGCTTTGCCTTTGATAAAACAGCAATACCCAGAGTCCCTTACTTCGGAAATGACGTTGAACAGACCCGTCCCTCGTTGCTTTGCAAAATAATCGCGCTTTGTCTACTCCAACATGTCTGCGCCCGCGGAGATAGTTCTGTCCGCAGATTCAGCGGGTCAGCTGTTTAACTGTGCAGTTTTCGACCCTAATTCCGGGGCAGAGTTCTTGACCTATCGCGGGGGTAACACCTCATCCAGGTCTTTAACAGTCTTGAACGGAGAATACATATTAGGAGCTCAACTCTGCAAGAACTTCATAAACGTGTGGGAGATCCAGAGAAAGGTGGGTAATGTTAGAGCTGATGCATAACTGGTGTTATACTTAATAAATAAGTAATAAAAGTAGAATTGTTCAGAAGAAGTGTTCTTCAGTGTAATTTTAAAAAGAGTTGTTTGTGTAACAGACAGTGTGAACGGCTGACATCTCAAACCGGGTTGCCAACCCAGCCAATAGCGTATCAAAACTAGACCAATCACAGCCAAAATTAGCCCAATGACGTTCTGCTAAAACAGGCACAATGACGCCAAAATTCTAGATAATGAAAATTATCTATTCCAATTTCGATACCACAGCTAAAACTGATAGCCTAACTATAGTATACATTTAAACATTATTAAATGGTTCAAAACGAACAAATAATCAAATTAGCAATGGCACAAATAAATTCACATGCAATAAACAGAACTTTTCAGGTGGTCTAAGTAGTTTTCAGGTACGCTATAGAAATTGAATAAAGTAATCAAATGTAAAATAACACTGCATAGTATTCACTGTATAAATTAAATACAGATGAATCCTTAATGAACTTACAAAAGTTTTTTAGTCAAGAGCAGTGATACATTTTTTCTATGTGTTTTGTTGTTTGATACATGTTGAACTTGGGTACGACAAGTATGTAGACTGTGTGATGATGACACCTATTAAATCGTAGGCTACCTTGCAAGTTCCTGTATAGGAGAATAAAACGTCTACAGCATGCGCTTGTGGTAAAAGCGAAAGAGGAGAATATGGACGGTGTCATCATGGCTAGGGAATAGAGGCCAACTTGGCATGCCAATTTTGCTTGAGGTAGAAGCTTTAAGTTTTAACACCATGTCGCGTTGATCAATACGGCCTTTCATGTTGCATTTTTATTGGCTAGTCAGTAGATGTAGCAGCAAACACACTGTGAGATGATCATGCTAAATTTCTATCAGAAAATTATCACAGGCTATCTTTGGTGGCAACGGAAGAATTGGTTTGACAACGGAAAATGCAGGAAACTTACATCCTCTTAAGCTCCTAAATCTAAACTCCTAAGCTAGGTCTGCATGACCTGTCAAATGCTATACAGTTGCAAAGATAGATACAAAAAAAAGAAAGATAGACGAGGTATAGTTTTGACACCTTTAAACAAGCACTTTCAAATACAGTATCTCTCCTCTTACAAACACTGTTTCTTGGAAAGTACCTGGTACCATGAATTACTAATTCTGAGAAACATTATCTTCCAGACAGTAGTTTGAATGCGTCCAATATCTAACAAAACAAAAGAAACTAAGATATCTCTTTTAATCTATATGAAGATTTGAGTACAACAACATGCATATTCTTGGAGAATACCACACGTGAAAATCAATCAAACAGAATGAAAGATAAACCTAAATGAGTAACAATTATGAGTAAATACGTGCATATGCTGTATGATGGAAGTTAATATATGAAGTATGGATATCTGAATACATGAATTCACAGATAAAATTAATAAGAAACAATTCATAAATTATTAAAATGGATAGGAACAATATGAATTAAGAAAATCATCACAAACATTGACCGTTTGGATACACCACCATGCATTTTCTGAGCTTATTAAAATAAATGACATGAAATGCTTCGTACTTTTTAAAAACTTTGTTACATGTAGAATCTAATTGAAAACAAAAAAGGTTATTGAAATTGTGAAAAAATGTGAACTAAAGTATAAACTAACTAAAGTATAAACTTGTCCATTTTTTAATAAGCATTATTGACACATATCAGATCATGATATAATTAGTAGCCTAAATATTAAATAAATTGTCGTAGAACAACAGTGCATTAGGTTGTCATTGCCACCAGAGATTAATGAAGTCGCTGTTTATAGATGTTGGTGTTGTGACCCTGGTTTCACCCTTTTTTAATTACAAGAAGTACTTATGTTTGACATGTTGCTAATGTGTAAAGTTGGGGTAGATTATATTTCCCCAAATCCCTAACCTGAGACAAATCTTTCTGACTCAACTCCTAGAGTGTTTACATCCAATCCACCAAGCATGAGAACAAGAAATTTGACAGCCAGATGTAGACATGTTTACTGTTTTGGTTTTAATAAATGAACACTGGACACAAACTTCATTCTTTCGCCCTCACCATCTCCCTGCTGTTGTGTAGTTAAAACTGAACCCGTCAGACCATTCAAAAATATGAACAATAGAAAACTTGTACCAGCCAGAAATATGTGCTCTCAAAAAAGGCATCTTCCACGGCTGTGACTTTGAATCTTTGACAATCCATGATGATGGTCATTAGTCATTACTTGTTAATTTCATATTGAACATAATTGCAACAACTCTTCTAAATGCCAAAAACAAAGCTGTTCTGCTCTGAATAACGTTTTGATTGTGCACATCATTACCTTTCAGGACCAGCTTCAGCAGAAGATTGTGTGTCCTGGGATTGTTACGTGTCTCTGTGCATCTCCTAATGGCCTCTATGTACTGGCAGGCATTGCTGAAGCTATATACCTGTGGGAGGTGAGGAGATTTGTTTTGGTTATCAAAGAATATTACATCATTTTACTTTGTTTGGACATGATTCTCATTCAGTTGATTTATTAAAAAATACATTCAAAATTTGACTTAAAATTCACTAAATATTTTTGAACAAATGTCAGGGTGGTGCAACTGATATCATAATAAAACTGTGATTGTGTGTCAAGGTCACTAAGTCTTTTAAAATATCAAATATTAAGACATGTTACTTCAGGTTGTAAAGTCTCACATGGTGTCAAAAAAAAAATAGTTTACCTTGAAAATATAAAAACCTTTTTGGAAATAATGATTAAGATGTGTGCACTCACATATATTAAAGACTTAAGGAAAATATGGACTTTTTACTTGATGGTTACTCCACATGACATTTGTAGCTAAAATAAATTTCTGTTAAAAATGGCATAAAAGTTTTTTTTTTAAACCATATGAAACCAACATAAATGCAAATTTCTTTACATTTATAGAATATATTTCTATGAACTTAGCACATTTAGTACTTGGTCTTTTAACCTAGATTTTTCCTATTCTTCATTGTGGACACTCTTATTTGTCATTGAGTCTTGTGACAAGTGACTTACAGTTGTCTCTGCATATTAAGTTGGCACAAGAGTCATATTTTATCATCACCTTTAACATGTAATATTTTCTAATAGGTGTCAACAGGAAATTTGCTGGCTATTTTGAGTCGCCACTATCAGGACCTGAGCTGCATCCATTTCACTGATGACAGCAGTCATTTTGTTTCAGGAGGAAAAGACAATCTTGCTCTCATATGGAATCTCTCCAGGTGTGTAAAAAGCTTCTAATAATTTCTCTTTTGTTTACTATGTTAATTGTGGATATGAGTGAAGTCTTGACCTCAATAAGAGACACTAAATCTACAGAGGTTTCCTCAGTTATAAGTTACACATGCACATTGCAGGAGGTCATATTGATATAGGGCTTTTGTTTTTTTCCGTCTTGAGTAATGAACTTTCAAATATTTGGCAGACTGGTTGAAAAGGGGAGAAGTCTAATTAATACGTGTATTTATAATTCTCTCATAATACACCAGCCCTTGAAGCGATCATAAATTTAGTTAAAGACTCAGTTTTAGAGGTGACATTGTTAAATTGCTGCTTGTCTTCTCATATTCAGTGTTTGGCAGGAGCGTGTTGTGGAACTCCATCCGAATCTCTGGAATATTGAGAGATGAGACTAGAATATTAATACGCCACAATGAATGGAACACAAACTAAGTGGTTTCAGAAAAGTGAAATCAATAATTTAGTAGCTTTCTCCGTAAATTAAAGGCTTGAAAAGACTTCAAAATATTTCTCATATAATTAGATGGAAGATAAAAATAGAACATTGTATTAATATTATTACATTTTAAGTGTTTATATTTTAGACCTGTCTGGATGGTCTTCGTGGGAATTTGCGTAAATGCGTCACTCGCCCATGGGTGTCTCATCATATCTTATGATTATTCCGGCTACTTTGATGCGTGTATGGTTGTGAGAGTGCCATAGGTTAGTTGTCACAAAGAGTGAGAAAGTTGACAGGAGCAGCTAAATCTGGAACCTCCAGGGAATCACCCATTGTAAAAAAAATCATTGGTCTGTCTGGGACTAAGACAGACGAAATCCAGAAGAACTGTGGCAACGTCTCCAAGATGCTTGAAGAAACCTTCCTGCAAAGCTACCTGAAAAACTATGCTCAAGTATATCTAGAACAAAAGCGGTTTTACACACCAAATATTTCACACCAAATATGGATTTGATTTAGTTAATAGAAGTTAATTGATTAATAAAATCTATTTATGACATTATTTTTGAAAGCATCCAAAAAATACCAACGTGCCTAATACTTTAGCACAGTACTGTATATATTTGCACAGTATTTTTATATATATATATATATGTGTATACGTATACACACACACACAAATATATTTAAATATATTTAAATATATTTTTGAAATTTTTTTGCGATAATTTTTTACTAGTGGGTGCAGGACACTATAGTTAATTTTTGTAAGCGAGGATAGCAAAATAAAGTGAACTGTGACATATTATACCCAAAAAGTTTTCATACAGTGGACTACCAGTAAAATGTATACAAATTTGGGACCAAAAATTATTTAGACACTTTGACCTGACCATGTTTTGCTTGAGTGCTTTTTCTTTAGTTGCTAATGCGACCTTTTTACACCACAGACTGAACAAAATGAAGCATTGCTTGGTAATTGGTTGAACTAAACTTGTAATTCGTGTGTGTGGTTCATGTATACCCATAGACTGTAAAAAAGAATGGACGTAGTGTGCGTGACACCACCCGTAGGTTTCTGAAGACCGTTTTTGAAGCCTAAAGTGGGCGTAGCCGACCGTCGCCATCTTGGCAGCGCATCACTCCCGGATAACCGAAAATGAGCAGCAGACAAACGGCTAATGATGACTTATTTTTTTTACAGTCTATGCTTATGACCACAGCAGTGAGAATCCACCTGTCACTCAAAAGTGGACACACCCTTAATTATGCAGTAATGTAAGGCTTAATATAATTTAAACGTATGAGTTATAAAAAAATTCACCCCACTCACAGTTGTCATGAAGGGCAAAATTAGCTATATAGACCAAAACAACTTTTGACACCAGGCTGTAAACATTTTTTTCTGCTGTAAAGTTGGGCATTTTAACATGGGGGAGATACAGATTTGACTCACTTTTGCTGCCAGTCGAATTGCATAATTCACTTCTGTGTTGGTTTCAAGAGAGAGACGGGGAGGTTGCACTTGGGTGTACCCTATGTTGTGGGGACACAATTTCCCCACGAAGATGGGAATATCTAAAATCCTTGTCCTTCTTGGGAAATATTTTGGCCCCCATTAGGACAACAGCTTATAAATCATACTACAAGTTTTTTGAAAATGTAAAAATACAGTACGTATTCTGTGAGGGTTATGTTTAGGGGTAGGGTTAGGGGATACAGTTTCTACAGTATAAAAATCATTATGTCTATGGAATGTCCCATAAAACATGAAAACTAACGTGTTAGTGAGAGTATATGTATGTTTGAATTCGAGAATGTAATTCTGGTCAGGTTAGTCTGTAATATTTAAAAGTGGAGATACCACTGTTAGTATATGAGCCATGTCTTCCTTTACACTACCATTAATCAGAAAATGAGTGCTTTGGCCAGTTGTTCACACTTACTATTTCCCTGTAGATGAATGATATCAGTTAAGCTGTATTTTAGACTTGCTGGTTTATTTTAATGGCTTCTAGTCACACCATACTTTAAATGTCACTGTTTGAATGAAAAACTTCTGGGAAGTTATTCTGTCCTACGGTGTGACACGGTATATTCCATCTTTAATATTTATCAAATCAAAAAATAATTATTTTGCAATTCATTACCTAATATTCCTTTAGAAAAGTGAATATTTGTACTTTAAAAAATTGTCATAATTCAGGAGTAGCAATTAAAATGAATTAGTGAAGTCAAGAACTGGTCAATATATGCAATTGTTTACCCAAAATCTTTATCATTTCTTTTCTCGACTTTAATACAGTAATGAAAATCAGACACAATAAATCCTGTCTAGAGAAAGAATTTTTTGAAACATAGTAATCATTTACATTTCCACGTTATAAATATTAATAACATCACTTAAAGACAGAACAAATTCTTCTTACAAAAAGAAGTGAGCCAGAAGTGACCCCCCCCCCCCAAAAAAAATCTGCTTCCACGTTACGGCCAGTAGATGGCACCATGGTTTCAATGTATTACAACAGGTGCAGATGGTAAAATAAATCTAGATTAACAACCATACATCTCCACTTTGTTGCAAAATTGCTTTGAGAAAATCTCAAGCAGAGTAATGCTAAAAAACATATGAAAAAACGACTTTCAACCAGCTAAAACCTGCAGCTCTTCTTCCTGTAGCCTCAGGTGTTTATTTTCACTTCTTTCAGATGTTGTGGCGATTCAACTTCCAGGCTGTCTGTGTTCAGCCAATCTGTCCATCTCTATTATACTGTGCTGCTATTGTTATTGATCTGAAAACACAAACAAAAAAAAACATACTTTTGAAAGCTGAAGAGTTGAGACTGATAAGCAAAGTCATTCACCTCATTCAAAGCTCCCTGAGCATTATCACTTATGAGGAATGCACAAAGACTTGCAGTTTTAGGCTTCTTGCTGTATTTTTCTGACATAACTGCTGATTTTGAACTGAATGTTGAAGGAGAAGCCCTGCGATTTCTTGCAATGACAGACACTCAGGAATCCTAAATGAAGGTCCAGAGCACATCATGTTTGTTTGACGGCATTAGCTAAGGTAAACCAGGCCCATGGGCTGCAATATATGAAAGAAGAAGGGAAACGAGATCCGCACAGCCATCAAACCAGGATGAATAATTCAGCGTCTGTCTCTGAGTTTTGAAAGGAGATGACGTGCATCTATTATTCTTGATCGGTATCACTCGATAGAATATCTCTCAGCCATCACTATAATCAACATTCCCTGACCCTCACATGCTGCTGAGAGGTCCAGAAGTGTGAGTTCACTGCGTCCTGTTTGAGCTGCCTATCTAGATGGCATTTTAGGGCCCACAAATGCATAGAACGTTTTTGAACGTGCCTATGATGATTAAAAACTCATTTATTTCTAGAGATAGTACAAAAAAAGCAATCCATATGCACAGTGACCTGAATATACCTTTTCTATGATGAGCATGTTTTTATTTCTAAATTGCAGTTCACTTATTTTAAAGGGGTATCAACTCAAAAATGAAGGGTGATACAACTGCCCTGATATCATAATGAGGATTATTAAAAGAGAATTCTTAATATCTCAATATCATTAACCCTATTACCTGGAAAAAGCTTCTCCCACTCATTGGCAGTGGTTCAGCTGGCACATGCTCCTCTGGAACTGCAAGACTTCATTGGGATCACGTTTTGTTGTTTGCCTGATGCATTCATGTTTATCCTTAGCAACACACTAGGCTCTTATTGATTCATTAAGACAACCGCTTAATTGTGTTTGCCGTAAACGTCAGCCCTGTTCCGCACTCAGGTTTCTGCTGTAAGTTGAACCGTGCCGTCTGTGTTGACTGTGACCTTGCTGCTGAGCGAACAACGGCAAACACAGCGCAGCATGAAGAATGAAGCGCTGTGAAGAACGAGGGGAATCTAAAGTGTGAGAGGGGACACAGGCTCACCGACAGATGCAGGACAGAGCGACAGACCTCTTACATCTTTGTTTTCATTTTTATTTATTTATATTATCTCATTGTTTTTGCTTCTATTGCCCATGCATATTTTATACATAGCATAAAGGCTATGTAATTATATAAATATTTTTTTCATAAACTTTGTCATCTATACAAAATGAAGTTTTATGTAACAAAGTTCAGGAGGAACACGTTCAGGTAATCAACCAATCAGTGCACGAGGAAGCCGGTATAAATATAGCCTTCCCTCACCTCTGTCCCATGACAGTTTCACAGCGTCCCTCCACCAGCCCATGTCCTCACTCTCGGCTGGTTTCTACCTCAGTAATGGGGGGAGTACTCTAGGTTCGGGCCAAATTCCGAGCTCGGAGCCCTCTCCCGACAGCACGCCAAATACTCATAAATTACTACATCTGATTTCATGTGTGTGTGAACTTGTGAAATATCACAATATACACATTTTTATGGAAAATGTTCAGTTTAGAAAGTGAGTCAGATAGTTGGTTCAGTAACTGATCTGATATAGTGAGATCATAATAGTAAAGGTATTCTTCAGTCTGTTTCAAACTGAGTCTATTTGAACTCTTTCTTTATAACAAAAATGTTACATTATAGATCTGATTACTAGCTTGTTTCAAATTTTCAAAGAAATGTAAATATAGTATTTCTTACAAACATAAAAATGCATTATAAAACTGATCATTGCTCTTTATCATCTCACAAAGTTCTTTATGATGTCAATGTTTGTTATGTTATAATGGCCTTTAATGGTGGCATATTGTCCTTCATTGTGACATTTTGTCCTTTAAGTCACTGTGCCAATATGATTTATATGTATATATATATGTATATATACAGGTATATCAAGGGTGAGCTCTATTTTGTATATATTTTTTTAGAAACTGGGATGTTGATATATATTAACCTATATTCTAAATGTTTATTTACATTTGGATTTATTTATTTAAATTAAGTTAGATGTTTTTTAATATAATAAAATAATTTTAAGTCATCCTGACCTCCATTAGTGAGTTGAACCACTTCATTTTACGCGTTTCGCTCTGTCTCGCGCACAATTGAGAGTGCGAGTTTTTCTTAGAGAGTGTGGAAAGACCCGTTCGGCCTAGTGGACTGTCACTCTGTGGATAGTAGGCATTGACCCTCACTCATGAATATAAAACTCATTCAGTTTAGATCAGAAATGAACCACACTCTCACATAAAAACGCAGATGTGTATCACAGATGTTGTTTAAGACAGGTCGGCCCCTGAGCTTACCCAGCGGTGCTTCGTCATGCAGTGGTGTTGACAGAATGGGGTTTAATTCTGTCTCATCTCACTTTATCTGTCCCTGTGTTTCCATCTGGATCTCCTTCTCTTATCTCCATCTCTCTGATACAATCAATCATCTTTTTCAAACTAATCATTTGACCAGATACATTCAACAGTCATTAGCAGTTACATTCTAACAAGTTCAGTTTACTGAAAGAAATGTTTGCCTTATTTTTGCAAAGCATAAGTGAAATTAAGTAAATAGTATCAGTTAAATGTAAAGAAAGCAAACTCTTCCTGCATAATGGAGTATTAGACACTTATATAAATAATATATCAATACTGAGAAGAATACAAGAAACAAAAATCAGAATTTGAAAAAAAAAAAAAAAATCCAACACAAAACTCATTGGAAAAATGTTTTGCAAAACTCAAAACATACAAATACAGCAGTTTCCATCTGAAATGAACATTTGAGGTAGTAAAACAGCAACAATTTGTATTCCTTTTCACAAAAAATTAGTATGAAGGGGGCAAATGATCAATTAATAAAGACGACTTTTTATGCAAGTCCTTGCACAATACCATGTTATGCCCTCAAAATGCCTCATTTGTAAACTAATACAATTTGGCATTTGCATCACATAACCAGATCCATATGTGTGGATTTTCTGAAGTTGTAAACTTGCTCAGTATAGCTGAGTAGACAGGGCTCGAGCATTTCACTCGCATTTACGACTAAAAATAGATGTGTGCGAACTCTAAAATGTATTTAGGTGCACATGTGCAAATACAATTTTTTTTAAAGCCTAAATTAAATATGTTCATCATATAAAGAGATCAAGGCTCTTTTGAACATTTGGAGTAAATCGCTCAATTCATATGGATTCGTTTTAAGATCTCTTTATGAACTTTTTGAAGCACCAAAGTGGTAGTTGTGTAACTGTCAATGGAGGCACAGAAAGCTTGCAGATTTCATCAAAAAGATCTTCATTTGTGTTCTGAAGATGAATGAAGGTCTTACGGATTTGGAAGACATGAGCGAGAGTAATAAATGACAGAATAATCATTTTTGGGTGAACTGTCCCTTTAAATACTGTTTTACAGCAGAAAAAAACCAAATGTTCTTTTTGCATTCAAATGAATTAAATAATTTTGCTTATAAATGTCTCTATCGTATCCTTTTATTACAGAAAAACACATTTTTAAGTACATTTCCATTGCTCCTCTAAAGATCTCACTGTGCTCCTAAATCTTTCAATGCTCCTGAGAAATGTTAGCGTCAAACCCTGCAGTAGCTCACTTCCGATCACTGTTAGGGAGTAACTAGTAACATGCAATGGCATTATTTCATTTAATTACAAAATAAATGTTACTGTAATCCGTTACAGTTAGTGAGAAAAAATCTGTGATTAAATTATCTGCTTATGAAAAAGTTAACGATTACAAAGGTGGTTACATTCCATATACACAGAAAATGTATCGTTTTTTAATGTAAAGGTTGGTAAACGTGTCAGATCTAATATTATTTCATGTTATGATTTTAAATCTGTATTTAACCTCAGAACGATCTCAAAATAAAAAGAGCTGATAAAGTCTGATTTTGTGGTGGCTGTGTTTCAAAATTATATCATTATCTTAATTCAAGTGATGAAGGATTTTGAAAGTCTGACAGTAATCAGTGTTGAATACTGTAAGGTTAACTCTGCCTGGTTTACTTTTTTGTGTGAAAACTGTTTGAAAATGATTAACAGTTGAAAACATTCGTCAGAAATTTAGAAAAGTAATCAAAAAGTGATTTAAACTGATGAAATGTAATCAGTTACATTACTTTATTAAAGTAACTGAAATAGTTACACTACTTATTACATGTTAAATAGGGAAACTTGTAATCTGTAACCTATTACATTTTCAAAGTAGCCTTCCCAACACTGGTTATAAAACTAGTACTTGCAAGGTCACACCACAAGCTTGCGAGGCCATTGATGTTTGTATAGAGAGTTTGAATATCAATCTTATTACACTTGCACCCAGTATATTATATTTTAATATTTCACATTCATCAATTTAATTAACTCATCACACACATAATGTGATAGGATTGATGACACTCATAATTAATTATTGTTATCCTGAGCATGTCATTTATAATAAAGACTTCATAATGGCGAGTTAATAAAAGATGGTGTATTGTGTTTCAGTGTTGTTCAGCTGGATTCGTCCCGCACACCAGAACCTCGTCACATTCTTTCCCGCCACTCCCTCCCCATCACTGACATCCACTGTGGCCTGATGGGACCACAAGCCCGTGTTGCCACTGCGTCCCTGGACCAAACCGTTAAGGTGAGTTTTGTTCGGTCTCTCCTCTTATGACCATAAAGGATGTAAATCGCATACATCATGATATCTGACATTAATGTTTATATTATAGTAATTTTTAATCCTATAACAGGGTCCTTAAAAAGTTGTAAAATGTCCTACATTCAGTTTTTTTAAATTTAAGATCACAAAATGTCTTAAAGGGGTCATATAATACCATTTTTGTACAAGTTAATAGGAATCTTTAGGGTCTAAATGAAAACTTTTTAATATACTTTTATTAAAAATTCTCATTTAGTATTGTAAGAAAACACTAATTTTACCTGTTCAAAAACAGCTCTGTTTGCAGCACACCGTTTCAGTGCATATGCCTTTAAATGATAATGAGCTTTGCTCACTCCGCCCCTCTGTTCTTTGGGGCGTTTTGACACAACGCACGTGGAGTGTTGCCTTGACATTTGCAGGATGTAAACAGTATTTTGCCGGTATTGTGTTACCATTCATCTTCATGCAGTTATAACTGTTTTTTGACATTACTTCTTAATCAGTAACAGACAAGTAAACCAGGTGTAACTTAGTGTTACCACGTTAACTTTAACTGTAACTCCTGCGTACACAGTTTTTAATTACACATTAACCATAATGCGTTGTTCATTATAAACGTGGGATTACGAATTATATTGAGAACGTCATGACGTTACACAGAAAACATGCCGTAATATACCCTGAGAGTAAACATTAGCTGCATTCATCGTGAAGGGTGCAAGCGAAAGATTAATATTTAAAGGTTAATAAAACTTTACACTCACTTCTTCTGGAGGTGCAGCAGGAACACGAATAGTTGGTACCGATTCTTTTTTCAGGAGCAGCTTCTTGGAAAAAACAGATTTACACTGACCCTCGTTTATAAAGCAGTCTGGTGAGAAATGATTAGCGCGAACATAAAAGTATTTACGTTGATCGTTGGGAATATTCCCTTCAAAAATAAAACTCAGCCACTGCGCTTTCAGCGGTTTGAATTTAGGAACATTAAAATGACTGCCGTGCTCCTTAATACACCCAAGAACAGAACACCACAATCGCTTAGACGCCATTCTGCTCCAGTGTATCAACAATGGCGGACTACGATGACAACTCGCTCAGGGCGGGTCTGTGTTGAAACGCTGCTGTCAATTACCTATCGTGGAAGGGGCGTCCGACCTAGTGACGTCACAAGATCGAACGGCTCATTTTGAGGCAGGGGAAAACATATAAGGAGATTAAAACAAAAACACAAGATGGATTTTTCTCATTATATGACGATTGTGTACACGCACTGCCAACACACATTTCAGTACAATCAAGTACCTGGCCAAAAAATACTTGTATAAGAAAAAGTAAAAAAGTACAACTTTAAATTGAACTTAAGAATAGAAGTAACCTTGCAAAAATAAAAATAAGAGAGGAGTTTCTTGTTGAAGCACTTCAAATCATTTTCTGAGTGCAAAATAGAATATACCTAATGTTAATAATGTTCATTTAAATTCTAATTGTTTGTATATTAAATGTATATAATTTATATAATTTAATAAATAAACATTTAATAGTGACCATGCAAGAATTGATATAAAAATTCATATTTTGTTGAAGAAAACTCGCTGATTTTTTTGTCATTTGCAATGTATATAGTTACCACTGGATTTTGATGTTAAAAAAAAATAAGTGAAACCTCGAAACACCACTGCAAAAATGTAACTTTTCAGGTCGAAGTAAAATTTTCAGGAGTAAAAAGTACTGTTTTTTTTTTTAATATATAATTAATTAGTAGTACAAGTATTCAAATTAATAATTAAAACTTGTAATAATCAAATATATAAACACAGCCTAATACGATTATTAAATATCAAAAAGTAATCATTTAAATAAATGTGAGCACTGCATGTTCAAAATCAAAACTCATCATGGTATTTTTTTTTTGTAGATTAGTGTTAGTGCATATTTTATCACTCTCAATCTTTTCAATCTTTTAATCTTTTAGAATGAACTGGGAGTAGTAAGACATATATATTTCAAAATAAGAGTCCCAGTGTATTTCAAGCTGATTTATAATTAAAGGTCCTGCATTTATTTATTCTTTCTTTCTTTTCTGGTTGTTATTGGTATTTTGGTTACATAATAACATGTATCTGGAATTTAAACAAACTCTTTTAGCTTCTTTCTGAGCCGCCATGTCACAGGAAAGACTAAGAACACATATAATATAACATAATATAATAAATATAAATATATATTTGACATTGTTTGGTAAAACCTGTAAAAACTGTTTCAATAAAATAACAGAATATAATATATAATGGAATATAATAGGGGTATTCCGTGTCAACTCAACCTAGAAGTTGTAATTTTCTAGTGAAAGGAATGCATAAATGAAGTATTTAAAAAATGAAATGTCATGGATTTATTTATTGAGTAATGCAATATTTTGTAGTGGGTGTCCAATTGAAAAATTTAACCTGAGATTATAAGAATAATTGTCGAGGTTTTTAGCCTGACGTCGTCATACTCATATTCTAGTCAGAATGTGAGTCTGATACTGCTCCACTAGGCTGTGATTATGGGGCGTTTCAACCAAACCAGGAAAGAAAATGCCTCTGCACTCAATTGGATAGACCTACAACCAATCAGAGCAATGGAATAAATGATGTATGTTGAGGATTCCGGACTTCTGAAAAGGAGCTGGCAACGACCGCTGGTTATGTCCACCTTTTCTTTCACGCCGAGTTGCATCGCCGTGATACCCATTCCGGTTGCTTCTTTCACTTGGTCCTCAATGAGTGCGACCAAAGGAGAAACAACAATGACAATAGGGTTTTCATTGCACCCCATCTTCTTAGCGACCATCGGGGCCAGCTGATAAATTAACTTTTGCCGAATCCCGTAGGAAGGACGGCAAAAACATCTTTCCGATCGACAAATGCCTTGATCGCAGGTTCTCTGTTGAACCCAAGCGCTCTTTGGTGACGTGGATGATTACGTTACTGTTGATCATCTGTCCATCATCGTATAAAGCCCGCCCTGGCAATTTGTTTGGTCCGAACAGCTTTGGTTCGGGCATATTTGCTTCACAACGGATCAAGTCCAGACCGAACTTCCCATCCTCAAATGTTGTGGGCGGGGCTAAGTTCGGCTGGCATCCAGGCTACGGGGTTTGTGGAACGACTTTATAATGATATCTGCACAGATAGATCTTTCAGTAAAATTGTCAATGTAGCTCCATTTACAAATTGTTGAATTTGACCCATTTTCAATGTTTGAAAACTAAGTTTCTGAAATTTGTTTGATTTGACACTAAATGGCCAAAAAAGAAAAATAATGCACTACAAATATTTCCATTTCCTGTGTTGAAATAGTGACTCTGTCAAAGAAACACTGACTGATCCGCATGCGAATCATTTTGTTTTTTTCCGGGAAAGCCTTAATTTAATGGCGTAGCAAAGGTTTCTAAATCTAATTCAATGTTCTGTTTTTTTTGGCTACCGTATATATCATAGATTTCATAGATCAATAAATAAATAAAATGTCGGCAGCACTGTAACATAGTTGTAAATGTTTAAAAAATCTGTTTGTGTCTATTTTTGTCCAAATAACATTTACTGTAAATGTCAGACCACTTTTTAAAATGCATCTCCACATCCTTAGAGTCTGCATGTGCCACGCACTCATCTTTGTGCTTTTCTAATGCCATCTACCAAGATTTTTTTTTTATATGGGAAGCTTTCAGTTTTCACTTGAGAAGCATTAATATTTATGAATTCATATTTCTCTGTCGTACGCACCTAACGCGGTCTCACTTGTAATCCAATTTATATCTTATTTAACTTGCTAAACTCATGATGACATCAATAAATCGGGTCATGAATGGGGTACTTGGCTTAATGATGTGCTGTCTTTTCTTCCTTGTTTTATGTGGGAAGATGCTCTTATACTAATGTTTGCAGTGATGAGACCTTGGATTGTCATTCAGGGGAAGTTTGCATCCTTCTGTTGATGTGCACTTTTTACAGACCTTGTTAGGAATTTACAGCAATCCTGTCTACAAGCTAAAACACTTTAAAAGGTGTAATTTTGTTTTAAACGCACAATAATGCGTGCTTCACCTTCCTCAAGTTCGAAACTTTGCTGAAATGTAATTTTCCTGCTAATGAATATGACATAGGGTCAGTAAGTGTCTGGGCAAGAAGCAAACTGCATAAGCAGCAAGTAGTAGTAGTAGTAGTAGTCCCTGTGCTGCTGTTCACCACTCCTGGATGGCTTCAGGCGACATGCTTGATTTGACTGAGAAGACTGTGATGATCAATGCCAAAGAGAAGGATGTCCCTGAGGGAGGGCTGGAGCCCAGTGCGATGGACAGTATGGGCAAGAACATACTGTTCCACCTGCTCTATGAACAAAACTGTTGATTTCAGAGATCCATACAATATTAGATCGTTCACACCAGTTTAAACCTTTTCTATGGTCGACTGATAGTTAAAGGCTAATACATATACAAATGAAGTCAATTTAAAACATTACATAATTGCGGCAGATAAGTAAATAAATAGACATTACAAAAACTATTTTTCTAAAATATATTTGTTAATTTCATTAAAACGTAATCACTGGGCTACATTCTGTGCATATATAGCATATACACACATACTATATGTGTGTATTATACATGCATACACACATACATACATACATGCATACATACATACGTGTGTGTGTGTATATATATATATATACTGTATATATATACACACACACACACAGCACCTATAGAGAGAAATGCACCTTTCATTTGGATTACATAAGAGTATTTTTATCGATTAGGATTGTTTCATTTAAAAGTAGATTTCTACTAGATTTCCTATTTCTCATGTCTGTGAGGCAAGTAGCCTATATGCCGAGTTTCGGTTAATTTGTGACACACAATTCTTCTTGCAACTTTCTGCTCTTAAGTTTATTCCGTGCACTGTCAGGTGCTTCATCAGATTTGTCGTGTTGCCGGTCTTGGCAGCAATTATCTTGTCGAAAATATTGCACTCTTAGCATCAAGCCTGGTGAAATGTAGCTACACTTTTTATCTTTTCCACATCTTTTACATCTAGGGGGACGCATGCACACTACAGCCTCACGTGTGAGCCACGTCTCCGGGCGTAACCGGCGTAAACTAGTGTTTTTCTTTAATGCCTCGTTACAGCCAATCATGCTGCATGCTTATTGGCTCACTGATGTTAACGATATTATTCCCTTAGGTATCGAAATCTGGTACCGAACGACAAGAGATTTTTTGATACTCGCAATTTGGTCGGTGCCTAAAAAGTATCGAACTCGATACTTAACCCTAGTGTTGAGATCTATGGTATCCAGGGTAATGTCAGCATACCACCACATGCATCCATGACGAAATGCATCCAACAGAAGTAGCTGTTGATATCATATCAAGATTTTTTTCAGGAAAATCACGAATCACGATTTTATCATGAATAAAAAAAAATAAAAAAAATAATGTTGGTTTTACTATTTTGCAAGTGTCAGTCACTTGATTTGGCAGTACAGCCAAACTAATTTCCCTCTTTTAAAAATGTAGCCTTACAAGGTTACAAAACATAAAAGAAACTAGAATGAAAGACCATTTAGGCCAAAGTAAGGGTGTGCGTAGATGAAAATCTTTATTTCATCATTTTATCTTTATTAAAAATGCGAACAAATATTTTTTCACAGTAGTTGTATTTAACAGTAGTATTCAAGTAAGAAATTGAATAAACAAGTGTAAAAATAAAATGCTAAATAGACTCTGTGTATAAAATGGATATACACTGATTCTTATTAAATGTACTGAAGTTATTCAGTAAAGAGCAGTAAGTGATTTTCTCTTTGTCTTTTGTTTTTTGATGAACATTAATCGCATGCGGCACCATGTTAAGGCTGCTGTTACTTTAAGACCTCTTGCACAGATCTAATAAACAGACACGGTTGGGGAAAATTCCATCCGGTTTTCTCCAAAATGTTTCTGTGGATAGTGTGCAACTCGTATTGTTCTCTGATGATTCCACCTTCACTGTCTTTCCCACATCCGTAAGCGTTACGGTGTGGAGAAGCCCCAAAGAGGCTTCACACCCCGGGCTGATGCTGCCCAGAGTGAAGCACGGGGGTGGATCAGTGATGGTTTGGGCTTGATGGGCACTGCCAAGGACTACCGAACCATTCTGGAAGACCATGTGCGCCCAATGGTTCAAACATTTTACCCTGAAGAGGTTGCCGTGTTTCAGTATGTTAATGTACCAATACACAAAGCAAGACTTGTGACAGAAAGGTTTGATGAACATGAAGGTGAAGCTGAACATATCCCATGGCCTGCAGTCACCAGATCTAAATATGTTTGAGCCACTTTGAGGTATTTTGGAGGAGCAAGTCAAAAGACTTCCACCAGCATCACATATTGACCTGGCCACTGTTCTGGAAGAGGAATGGCTCAAAATACCTTTGGCCACTGTGAAGGACTTGTATCTGTCATTCCCAAGATGAACTGATGCTGTATTGGCTGCAAAAGGAGGCCCTACACCATACTAAAAAAGTATGATTTTTTTTTTATGCTTGAAAAAAGTCTCTCATGCTTGTCATCAAGGCTGCATTTATTTGATAAACAAATACAGTAAAACAGTAATATTGTGAAATTTTATTATAATTATAAGTCATTTTTTGTGTAATGTAATTTAATCCTGTGATGCAAAGCTGAATATTCAGCAGCCCGTCTCCACTCCGAAATAACCATATATGGAGCTTACAACGCCTCGTTTTATTATGCATATCCTCATCTGCATATCATTTGCATATGCATATTCATCCACGTGATACCGTGTTTAACGGTACAAGACATTAGAAAATATGAGATACGGACGTACCGTCACATTAAATTGCTAAAAATCATTTAGTAGCCTATCCTTGCCTTGTTTTTGAATAAATAAATAAAATAGTATAAAATACATTTCAGAGAAAGTTTCTCTCAATCTTTTCCATTGGCCAAATAGTATTTTTAAGTGATTTATATTTTTAATGGAAACCCGATAGGCCTTATTGTGCATTATTTGCACAAAAATATTTTCTCAGACAATCTGCTATTATCATGGTAAGCAATTCTCGCTGTAATTAAAACATTAAACCACAGCATGCCAGCGGAAAGGTGTTCTAAAGCATCGCATACACAACTATTTCTATTTATAAGAATATAAAAAATGTAACTTCTCAGTAATGTAGTTTGTGCTCAACTCTATTAATGGGTAATGGCATATTTAATCTAAATGTGTATATCAGATGTAAAAGATTATTTTATTTATTTAAACTGTTATTGTACACATGCACAGGATTTATGATTAGGACTCATAATGAAGATTTATGTTTTCCTTCATCTGTTTTCCTTCATCTGCCATCAGATATATATGCTACAATCAGCTTCATTAAACGGCCCAACGCGGTCGCTAGCACGGACATTTAAGAAGGGATGTGTGTTTTCTTCAAGTGATAGGTTAGAGTGAAATTATATTTGTATTATCTTGTTGTATATGTGTGATTTTCTAAAGGTGACCAAAGGCATTTAACTCCAGCTCACCATCGGTGTCGCTAAACTGCTCCGTCTCCAAAATGTTCGTACGCATGGGTCAGAGTTTGCGTGCAGGTGTGCACATTTTTCCGTCAAGTTTGTTTTTATAAATCACAACTTGTGCAGCAGAAGTGGCGTACGCCTCTTTCAGGACCTGTTTTGTGCGAACACAATGGTTATAAATGAGGTCCCAGAGTAGTTTCCATTACACCAAAGACAGATTCAAGTCGACTAAGTAGTAGTAACTGTCAATCCTCATTCTCTTGCATTTAGGTCCAAGAGAATAAGGATTGACAGAACCAGAGTCAGATGGTAATAGGTGTAATTATAGGTGTTCCTCAGTTTTCAGGATAAGACAAAAACACGTTTTGGAAAATGTATTCATGATGTACTCGCTTATTATATAAGTTTTGTAAATTTTGAATAAAAAAAAGTTACATACTGCAACTTTAATTTATTAATAGGGCTGTCGCGATAACCGCAATATTGTAGTACTACTGACAAGCCAACCGCAGAGGAATGCAAGTAACCGCAGGCAGAGGAATGCAAGTAACCGCAGGCAGAGGAATGCAAGTAACCGCAGCAACCGCGATATTCGCGTGTTTTCTTTTTTCATAAGGCTATCCTTCTTGTTTTGAACTTTCTGCATGTTTATTGAATGTTAATAATGAAAACAAGACTGTGTATCATGGTGATTTGTACAGAGGCTTAGATTTGCATTTAAGCCTAAACAGACTGTGAATGAGATATCGACTTAGCGCGTGCGATTATATTTGTGAAAAGGTTGCCGTGTCCAAGGAAAGCGAAACATTTGTCGTATCTTTCTTTTAACGTTTAAGGGTATTTACCATGAATGGTCGCGCTGGTCAGCATTCCACAGCACGAGGAAGCCGCGGGGAAAAAAAATCAGCGAGTCACGCATTGAACCAATGCCATTGGTCTCTATTAAGGGAAGCATCAGCTTCAGTGTTCCATGCGACGCATCGCTGGTCATCTGAGCCTTGAAAAGTGGAGCTCAAAGTTAAAAATAATTTACACCTTGTTTACATCTATCTTTTAATGAATCAGCGTTTTTGAACGTGTTCGTTGAATGAATGGTTAAATGACTCACTCTAAGACAGTCCGTTGCCGTAACAATGAAACTGCGCACTGAGTGACAGCCTTTCAATGCGCAGAGACGCTGTTTAGTTTCGGTTACATTGGAAATGTCCTCGTTTTTGTGCATGCTGACCACATCGTAACACTTATTTAGCAACAAATAAATATATTAAAAAAAAATGGCGATAAAACTGCAAATCGCGCTATTGAGCCACTCAAAATTACTGCTAGGGAAATTCCTTCACCGCGACAGCCCTATTTATTATGCACATTATTTACTCCGAATCAACCAATTAATCACTCTTTAACTTAAAAAATAATCATACATGGATGGTGGAACCCTCCCAGAGATTCTTATGATTAAATCCAGAGTATAAACTGCACTTTTTAGATCAAACTCAAGAATGTGAAACTCTAAATCTCAAGCATCAAAATATCAAAGGAAGTTAGCACCAACATCATCCCTCTGAGGTCAGCCAGAGATCGCCCTGTGGACTCACTGTAAGTGTTTCCTGTGTGATCATTGAACCTCAGCGATGAATAATTTCCAGTCCTTTATGCTGATACACTGTGAAGAAGTGGAGCAGTTATTTGATCCTTCACGCTTTAAGCCTGAAACTTCGGCTCTCAATGCTGATCTATTTTTCACGTCTAACGATATTCCAGTACAATTTTGGTTGAGACTTTATGCCTGTTTTCATTGACATTGCTTTGACAGGATTACGCCTAATCAAGCCCATTATAAAGAAGCCACAGGCATGACTGATCCACAGGCTACATGCTCTGAGGATCTGTCATGAACGACTGGCTCTGCTTAGTCTTTGTTTAAGCTCGAGGTGTGCCCGCGGCACCAGGGTACATAGGCCTTCAATGTCACACTGAGTGCACTCTCTCATTACCCACAATCCCCCATGGGGATTTTGCAGGACCGGTTACTGTCATTGCTGATCTCGAGTGAGGAGATATGGGAGAACGAGGTGTGTTTGGCTGTGGTAATAATAAAGGGGAGTTTACCAAAGGGTGGCTCACCCCTCTCTTTCTCTGGACCGTGACTGCCACGCCATCACAGGTGCAGGATGTGGAAGTATCAGCGAAAACCCCGGGATCGTTGTAGGAATGAATGTCCTGACAAAACATGATCGTGGCTCCCGTATAATCAGCCTCGTCTCACGCTGTTGAAAGCAATTTGAACGCTGGGGCTGCTGTCAGGGTCTCAGGACCTATCTATATCAGAATCGATCAACCCCCATACCGAAGGAGTCAGCGATTAAAGAAATTGTTTGTGTTGTCCGTGGGAATGCTGCTCGCACTGTTTAATTGGGCCAAGGCTGTGACACATTCTGCTCTCGGCTGTTTTGAGGGATGCTTGTGTCATGGGCTTCCTGTGCGGATACTCATGGCTGGTTTAAGGCTGATCATTATCGACTCCCAGATGGCTCTGAAGCCACATGCCTCGAATCACTTGTGTATTTTGACGTTGATGCATATTCGGCAGCCGTTGTCTTATTCTAGAGCTGGATGTGAACGTGAATCTTTTGGGGAAGACCATAGTTTATGTTATCTGTTTAATTTAAGTGACATTGTTATGAACCTATGCAACATTATGAATGTATAGGTGTGTAACAATATATTACGTCACAATATATCGCAATACAAAAATGCATCAATATGTATCGTGGATAGTGACAATCTGTATTGTAAATAGTTGTGAAATTTGTTCAATTTTATTGTCAGGACTACATTAAACTATTATATATAATGTTTAATTATGCATTGGGAGAATATTTGTCGGTCCTGATTAGGGCTGCACGATTAATCGCAATAAAACCGCACGTGATTTGGCAAAGGCTGCGATTATTTTATGCGCAGCTTTTCAGTGCAGTGCAGCTGACCGGTAGTAAATGCTGCTCCATTTGAACACCAGAGGGCGCTCTCATGCAGACACAATAAATATGCCCCACCGCAGAAGTACATAATCATTCCAGGAAATCCCTATCGCTGTAGCTGAATAAATAGAAGATTGAAATGCTTTGATTAAACATGACTTCTAAATACACGACTGCCTTATTCTGTGTAAGAAGCCACATCATCTCACAAATTATGCTCATCTGTCGTTATGAAGTGAGTTTGGAGTAAATGCATGTTATTAAATTGTCTTTTGTTGGACAAGAGGTTCATAAATGCTTATGTTTGGAAAGATGCGTGTTGCTTTCTCAAATACACGTTATAAGAGACTCAAACTCACAGTGCTTTCAGATGGAGCAGCGTCTACAGAGCCGTACATCAATAACGAGCTGCGCGTAAAAGATAATTGCAGCCTTTGCGATTTCAAAATCGCGATAAGCCATCTCGATTTAAGTGCGATTACATGTAAATTGCGATTAATCGTGCATTCCTAGTCCATGATAATGCCTTATGTTGTTACCAGTAAAAAGTGGCCTACATTATTTTAAATATATCTAGCCAGTGATAGAGAGCACACATGTTCATCTAAAATACTTCTGTATTTTCAGCTTCAGAAACATGAATATTTTTATTCTGGTGTCACTATTGTCCTGTGCATTGGGTTATCTACACTAAATCCAAGCCTATTCATTTCCATCCCCAATGTAATTAGCCTCGTGAGACCATCCTGATCTCGCGAGCTGTCAAGGTTTCACTCGCTGATCAGTCTGGATACTTTCCGTTAAAGAAAATTTGGGAACAGTTCACCAAACGAACGTCCAATCAGCGTTGGCTTTGAGGCGGGTTGAGGTGTGACGCAACGAGAAGCGCGACAGTTCAGTCTAAAGAACATGGCGGCTTCAGCGGATGAAACTAGCATCAGCGTGGCTATCGAGCAAGTTTTATCGGAATTACAGAGTATTTCTTCACTGAAAGAAGAGCAAAACACTGCTCTGGAGGCTTTTCTCAGAGGAAAATATGTTTTTGCTCTTCTCCCGACTTGTCTCGGCAAGAGTTTGCTTCGTTGATCTGATTGGTTGATTTGGCCCGTCTATCACCAACATAGGCCAATCAGCTAACCAGTATTTTCGCCCCTTACCAAAACTACTTCAATGGAAGGTTTCCAGATGGATATGCGGAGCAAATCCATCTGGCGGAGTCAGGTTACAATGTAATACCAAATTTAGCATTTTAATCAACAGCACATTTTTCTTAACCTTTTACTTTGTCTTGAAGTATCGCATTAATATTGTATCGTGAGTTCAGTATAGTGATATCTATCGAATAGTGAAATGAGAGTATCGTTACACCCTTATGAATGAAGAATGTATTCGTTTTTTTTTTTTACAATCACTTTCCATGTACAGTCACTGTAGTCAAGTTAAGTCATCTTTATTTAGATAGCGCTTTATACAGTACAGATTGTTTGAAAGCAGCTTTACAGTGATGAACAGGAGAATGATTCAATGATGCAAACATAATTCAATTCTGCTGTAAATCAGCTCTAGAAAGACAATTGTAAACAGTCATTATTCAGCTGAAATCAGTTCAGTGTTAAATCAGTACAGTAGTGTGTGAGTAATTGGCGCTGAGACAGTTGATGAGCATTGTAAATTCAACAACACAAGGCTGCAAGATGTTGAGGGGACTCAACTTGAACTTCATCATCATGTGCACTTAGTCCTGTTTGCATGCTTTACCATCCACCACTTTACTGAACGACATGGAAACCTTTCTGTTAACTGAACCAAAGAGTTTTTAAAGCTATGGTATACGTTTTTGAAAATCGGTCGAGAAAGCCTGAATTTTTAAAAACTCATCCCGCCCCTCCACACACACACACACACACACACACACACACACACACACACACACACACACACACACCCCTCCCCTCTGTTCACGCCAACGCAAGATTAGCAACACATGAAATGTTCTAAACTCCCCACCACCATTAGTATACTACTACTAGTATTGCTAAGGTTTTCAGTAATTGTTAAAAAGCTGTTTATGTAACACGTCACACCATTAAAGTATAAATAAATGTTTAACGTTACCTGCTCAACAAAAAGTCAGCCGTGTCAGCGTCAGTTTTCAGTCCAAGATCTCCCCGAAGCTTCCTCCAACGATCAATGGTGGACCCTATATTTATTCTACTTTGAGTCCGGCGTTCTTCACATTTTTTTTTAAATTTTTTATCTCTGCTCTTTCCACTACAGACTTTCTCTTTCTTCCAAACTTTACACTAGGGGCAAGCAGGGGCCGCTTGCTGCTGTCTTTTATTTTTGATCCATTTTTTTATCTGATGCTACTTAGCTAGCTACCATAGACTGTCAGCTGCTTTTTCGCGCAATTTCATGTCGCAGGTGGGGGGCGGGGTCAGGTACGGTGCGGTGGAGACGCGAGCGCCAGGCGGAGTTTCAAGTGGAGCTGGTGATTGGATGAGAGCAGTTGACCAATACATTGGTCAAATTCTCTGCGGCTGTACAGCCAATAGAGTGAATGGATTTTTTTTCATTCTTTTTTCTGTTCCTATTGTTAGGATTGTACTATATAACCATAACCAGCATCTAAACGAGGATATTAATATTGAACAATCTTTGAAATCGTACACCCTAGCTTTAAGATCCCGTTTAAATTATATTGAAATGCAGCCAAAATCTTGCTGGAATAGGTTCAAATGCAATAGTCCTTTATTTGATTTTGGGATAGTTTTCTTTTGCACTTGAAGTGGTCTTTCACCAACTTGACTTTCATTAGTGTTATTGGCCCTCATTTATCAAAAGTGCGTACACCAAATTTCCAGCGTACACCTGGCGTACAACCAAAACCACAGTGACTTTGAGATTTATCAATATGGACGTTGGCGTACGGCACGCTCAAATCCTACACCAGCTCAGGAGGTGGTGTACGCACGTTTTGAGTTAGTGCGGAAATGCGCATTTAAACAATTCCTAACACCACAAAACGCACTGACAAATTAAAAGATATGATATATTATGACCCACTGTAAAAAAACAACAACATAGTAATTATAAACTTCAGTGTTTATTTTTGTGCAACATGGACTTCAATTTTTAATTTGTGTGACTTTACCAAAGCATTTGATTTGTAGGCATATGTATTCCTTCAGTTGCGAGCCTGTGCGCTTTAACTGACGTTTCAGGGTTAGTTCCGGTAGGTGCACATGGACTGGGTTCAGTAATGAAAGGCTTTCAATGACCAAAAAATAATTTAGACTGACAAAATAATAAAAATGACATTCTTCTAAATAACAATAAGCGCCATTAATAGGCAAGGCAAGGCAAGTTTATTTATATAGCACATTTCATACACAATGGTAATTCAAAGTGCTTTACATAGAATAAATTAAAACAAAAGAAATCAGAAAAATTTAAATATTAAATAAAATACAGTACAAACAGTCGGACGAGCAGTGGCAGAGTGCTCATTCAGTAAATGCATAGGTAAACAGATGTGTTTTGAGTCTGGATTTGAACGTGACTACTGTAGGAGCACATCTGATCTCTTCTGGAAGCTGGTTCCAGCTACGGCTGGCATAGTAGCTAAAAGCACACTCACCATGCTTTGAGCGAACCCTTGGTATTTCTAGCTGATGTGATCCTAATGATCTGAGTGATCTGTTGGGTTTATATTCAGTGAGCATATCTGCAATATATTGAGGTCCTAGGCCATTGAATGATTTATATACCAGTAATAATACTTTAAAATCAATTCTATATGTAACTGGCAGCCAGTGTAAAGACCGGAGGACTGGTGTGATGTGTTCATATTTTCTGGTTCTGCTCAGAATCCTGGCAGCAGCGTTCTGTATGAGCTGCAACTGTCTAATGGTCTTTTTAGGAAGGCCAGCGAGGAGTCCATTACAATAATCCACCCTGCTGGTGATGAAAGCATGTACAAGTTTCTCTAAGTCTTGACTGGAAACAAAGCATCTAATTCTTGCAATATTTTTCAGATGATAGTATGCTGATTTAGTTATTGCTTTGAAATGATTACTGAAACTAAGGTTTGACTCTAGAGACACATCCAGATTCCTGACTTGATTTTTAGTTGTTTGACCCCTAGACTGAAGGTATATGTTCACCTTGAGAACTTCATCTTTGTTTCCAAACGCAATGACTTCAGTTTTGTCTTTGTTTAACTGAAGAAAGTTTTGGCACATCCAATTGTTTACTTCATCAATGCATTGGCAAAGGGAGTCAATGGGGCTGTAATCGTTAGGCGATAGGGCTAAGTAGAGCTGTGTGTCGTCTGCATAGCTGTGGTAAGAGATTTGGTTCTTTCTCATTATTTGGCTCATTGGGAGCATGTACAGGTTGAATAGGAGTGGCGCAAGAATTTAGCCTTGAGGGACTCCGCATGTCATGGATATCTACTCAGACCTATGCTCTCCTATACTAACATAATAACCTCTCCCTTCTAAGTATGACCTGAACCATTTTAGGACTATCCCAGAAAGCCCAGTTTTCCAGCCTGTCAAGAAGTATGTTGTGATCGATAGTGTTAAATGCAGCACTGAGGTCGAGTAGTACTAGAACTGATAATTTGCTTGTGTCAGTATTTAAGCGAATATCGTTTATTATCTTTATGAGCGCTGTCTCTGTGCTGTGATGCGGTCGGAAACCAGATTGAAAGTAGTCAAAGTATCCATTCGAGCTTAAGAATTTGTTCAGCTGATTGAAGACAACTTTTTCAATGATCTTGCCTATGAAAGGAAGATTTGAGATCGGTCTATAGTTGTTTAATATGGTCTTATCCAGATTGCTCTTTTTCAGGAGGGGCTGCAGCAAACTGAAGTTTTCAGGGAGTTCGGAAAACTCCCAGAGAGAAGTGAGGCATTTACCACTTCTAGGAGATCTGCTTTTAAGCTGTGTAACACAGTTTTGAAGAAAGATGTGGGAAGTGCGTCAAGGGCGCAGGTTGATGTTTTAAGGTGCTGTACGATTTCTTCCAAAATTTTGCCATCAATTTCTTTGAAATCAGACATAGTGACTACTTTCTCAGGCTGTTGTCTGATCTGTCTGACCCCAGTGTGGCTCAAGGATGTGCTGATCACCTTTCTGATATTATTGATTTTCTCAGAGAAGAAAGAAGCAAACTCACTGCACTTGCTGCCTGAGAGCATTTCACTGGGAATCTGGCTTGGGGGGTTTGTCAGTCTCTCTACAGTAGCAAAAATAGTGCGTGTGTTTATATTGCTGTTTATAATATTTGAGAAGAAAGTCTGTCTAGCTTTGCCTAGTTCCTTATTGAAAGCATGGATGCTGTCTTTGTAGATGTTATAATGGACTACAAGTTTTGTCTTCCGCCACATGCACTCTGCTTTTCTGCATTGTCTTCTCGTATTTTGCACTGCTGTGGAGTTTCTCCAAGGTGCTTTCTGTCTGCCATTCTTCTTCCTGACTTTCACAGGAGCAACATTGTACTGGCCTTATTAGATTTCTCTGGCATCTAACTATCCAGTAAGTTAAACAGTGACTCAAAAACCTCGCTGGACACCACAAGTCGTTTCTGAATTTTATGATTCAACTGTGAAACTGTAAAAATATACAAAAGATACAATCACTAAAAATGAAATTGGAAAATTACAGATTGACAATAACGTAAGGATAATTAAACTAAGAAAATATCCATCTTAATATCAAATAACCTTCTCAAATTTATTACACAATAAATTTAACACTGTGTACTTACAGACATTGCGTCTAACAGATGCAAAGAAAGGTGATGCTCAAAGATGTCACATAGCTACCACATTTTTCTGAACTATTGCAGTACTACTAGTACTTCCTGCTTCCTGAACTAAGAGGTTGTCTGTGACTGCTTTTCAAAATTAAAGTCCTCACTAGAAAAGACACTTTCAAAATAATAAACCTGAAAATCCTAAATAATTCCAGTCCTGCACACTCCCCGCCTGGGGTTTTTAGAATCCCAAATCAACTTATAACTTATCATTGGGTGACAGAAGAAGGACAAGATCAGAGACAGGACGTGACAGGATTTTCTGAATGCCATCCTTAGTCACTTTAACGTCAGCCTTCCTCACCAATCCATCTTTGCTTGGTGATGTTTTCACAACGATTGCCATTGGCCACTCATTTCTGTTGACTTGAATGTTCTTTACCAAGACAATATCCCCTTCTTTCAAATTAGTTTTTTTGTCTTGCCACTTTCGTCGGTGTTGCAAAGTACTAAGGTATTCTTTTTTCCATCTTGTCCAGAAGACATCTGCTAACCTTTGTACTTGTTTCCATTCTTCCTTAAGCAACTCATTATTCCCAAAGTCTCCAGGTGGGGGAGGTGTTGCACCTGTCTTTTGTGTCAAAAGAGTTGCAGGGGTGAGAATAAAGGGAAATTCTAAGTCAGAGGACACTGGGATTAAAGGCCGTGAATTCATCACTGCAGTAACTTCCGCCATGACCGTTGTCAAGACCTCATGTGTGAGACGGGAAGATTGGTCTTTAAGTAGCATGCAATCAAGAATTCGACGTGCAATCCCGATCATTCGCTCCCAGTGACCACCCATATGAGAGGCATGAGGTGGATTGAATATCCAAGTGCAATTGTGTTCTCTCAGATATTTCTGCACATTCTCTGAGCTGACACAGCAATCATCCATTTTGAGTTCACGAGAAGCTCCGACGAAATTTGTACCACGATCTGAATGCAGTTGTTTAACTGGCCCTCTGATTGCAAAGAATCTCCTTAAGGCATTGATGAAACTACTGGAGCTCATTGCTTCGATTACTTCAATGTGGACAGCTCTTGAGCACATACATGAAAACATAACTGCCCACCTCTTGGAATTAGCTTGACCTCCTCTGGTCTTACGGGCTGTCACTTCCCATGGTCCGAAAACATCAACACCCACATAGGTAAAGGGTGGAGCTACTGTCAACCGTTCCACTGGCAAATCAGACATCTGCTGATGCTCTGTCTTCCCTCGCAGCTTCTTGCAGATTACATACTTGTAAAGCAAACTGCGTATGCACTTCTTACCTCCTACAAGCCAAAAACCAGCAGCTCTGACAGCACCTTCTGTAAAGTGTCTGCCCTGATGTTTCACAGACTCATGATAATGTCGCACAATGAGTTTTGCCACATGATGTGTACCCGGGATGATAATAGGGTTAACTTCACAAGTTTCCAGACCTGACCTCACAATACGACCCCCTACTCGAAGTAAGCCATTGCTGTCAAGGACAGGAGATAGTTTCCTCAACACACTCTTATGAGGAAGGTTGTGAGATGCAGTGATGCTTTTAATCTCTGTTGGATAACTCTCCTTTTGAGCATTCTTCAACAAGAATTTTTGCCCTCTCCAGCTCTTCTTCAGAAGGACCTTTGCAGCAGACATGCCATCCTCTGCAACTATCATCTTGCGAGCCTTTGGAGAAAGAGCTGGCAATGTGAATCAGACGAGCTATTGCTCTGGTGAGTGTTAAAGTTGGAGAATCTGCTAAATCTCTCAGAATTCCATGTGACCTTGGGAACTTCAGTAAGGTTTGAAACCACATGTGGGCGTATTTCAGAATCTGAGGTTGGATCCACAAGCACAAATGACTGTTGTGATTCAGACTGAAGCTGAGAAATATGCAAGAAGTGTGGGCCTGTAAGCCATGAACTGGCACCTAGCGATGCTGCAGGTACAGATCTGGACCCGTGGTCTGCTGGGTTAAGCTCTGTGGGAACATACCGCCATTGTGCAGGCAAACTGGATTTATGTATACGTTGAATCCTCTTGTTCACGTATACATAGAACCTCCGTGTTTGATTACAAATGTAGCCTAGTACTACCTTGCTGTCAGTATAATACCAGATATGATCAAAGGTCATGTCCATCTCTTCCACAATCAACTCTGCAATCTCCACTGCTAATACAGCATCACACAACTCCAGTCTTGGGACAGTAATTTCTGGCTGTGGTGCTAATTTGGATTTCCCAAATAAGAAGTTAACAGCTGTGTGACCATGTTGATCTGTCACCTTCAGGTATCCTACAGCAGCTACGGCTTTGACAGAAGCATCAGCAAAAACACAAAGTTCTTTACACTGGACATCGTACAGAGGAATGGGAATACAAACACGTGGTATTTGCCGTTCTTTCAAATCTTGAAGAGATTCTTTTCCATTTTTTCCACTCTGCCTCCATGTCCTCTGGCAAAGGGGAATCCCAGCCCTCACCTTGTTTGGTAAGTTCCTTCAACAGTAACCTTCCTTGTATGGTGACAGGAGCAAGGAATCCAAGAGGGTCATACAAGCCATTCACGGTAGATAGGACTCCTCTCCGAGTGAAGGGCTTGTCATCATCCGAAACATGAAACATGAAAGAGTCTGTTGCAACATTCCAGGACACACCAAGACTACGTAGGATAGGAAGGCCATTAGAGAAAAGCTGCAGATCTTTAATGCCCTCAGCACGGTCTTCCAAAGGAAAGGCTTCAATCACATTTGACAGTTAGAGATAATCTTATGCAGTCTAAGGTTAGACACTGCAAGCATTTCTTTTGTACGTTTGAGAAGGTCGATCGCCTCTGCCTGTTTAGCGCATGATTTCAGCATGTCATCAACGTAGAACTCCTTCTCCACTAGCTTTCTGGTGTCACTGCCGAATCTCTCTTCATGTTCTTTGGCTGCTCTCCGTAGGCCATAGATAGCCACTGCTGGTGATGGGCTATTCCCGAAAACATGTACACGCATTCTGTGATCCACAATTTCGCCGTCAAGGTCATTGTTTCTGTACCACAGGAACCTAAGATAATCCCTATGATCCTCCCTAACCAGAAAACAATGGAACATGTGCTGTATGTCAGCAGTAATAGCCACAGGCTCTTTACGGAATCTCATCAGGACCCCGAGCAGGCTGTTATTCAAATCAGGGCCTGTGAGAAGTACATTGTTCAGTGAAACTCCCTCATATGGCGCACTTGAATCGAAGGCAACTCGAATTTTGCCAGGTTTCTTAGGGTGGTACACCCCAAACAGTGGCAAGTACCACACTTCCTGACCTTGCTGAAGAGGTGGTGCAATTTCTGCATGCTCATTTTTTTAACAAGTTATCCATAAAATCCAGGAAGTGCGCTTTCATCTGTGATCGTTTGTTCAGAGTGTGTCGCAGCGCGAGAAGACGTTTGAATGCATAGTCCTTGTTGTTGGGTAGACTTTGTCTGGGCTCACGAAAGGGTAGCGGAGCAACCCAACTATTGCAGCTGTCTTGAAAAAACTCTTTGTCCATGATCTGAAGAAACCTAGTGTCTTCCACAAATGGAGCAATCTTATGATCACTTGCAGTGTAGGAGAAAACTGAATGACCAACACTTTCACCATCAGGCACTATCAGAATGGAGTCCTCAGATGTGGACTTATCTTTCCATCAATGGACTCCACAATGAAATCAGAAATTCGTCTCCCCGCTGTCTCTAGAAGGCCTGCACATGTTTTCAGTGTGTAGGGCAATGGAGTTGTTTTGATGTTAAAGATGTCAAAGAAATCTTTTCTCACCAAAGAGCGGTTGCTTTGCTCATCTAGGATAGCATACATCCTCTTTGCTTTCTCTTTGTGTCCAGCTGGATAGATGGAAACTAGACACATTTTTGAACAAGACCGTGCACTCAGACCTTCTCCGCAGACTTCCGTGCACTCAGATGTAACCTCATGACTTTCTGATTTGTATTTCTCCCCGCCATATTCTGAGGTAGGGGTAGATGCCTGAAATTTCCAGGGGGCAGGGCCTGGATGAAGAGCCGAAGGATCACTACCGCACTCTTTGCACTGAAATTCTACGGTGCAGTTTTTTGCAAGATGGTCTGTAGAAGAACAGCAACGGTAACACACAGACTGCTCTTTCAGGAACTGGATTCTATCTTGTAGAGATTTCTCTCTGAACCCTCTGCATCTTCTCAAAGGATTAGGTTTTCCATGTATTGGACAGCTTTTGTTCGGGCTAACTGATCTCTTTTCCTGTTCAGATGGTATTTTAGTTGAAGGATAAATTTGAGTCTTGTGAACAGATATTGGCATTTGTCTTTGTCTCTCAAATCTTTCTCCTTTCTCGTATTTCACATGAGAAAACGTACTGAAACTCGGATCTGTACGTGCTTTTGCTTCTGAACGAACAAAATTTGTAAACACTGAGAAAGGTGGAAAAGCAACATGATGTTCTTGCTTATATTTGGATCCAAATGACATCCACTTTTCTTGAATGTTATACGTAAGTTTTTCCACAATAGGATTTACCCCCTTAGAAGTGTCCAAGTATGCCAGACCTGGTAAGTATCCTTCAAGCTTAGGAGCTTCTAGTTCTGAGAGAATGTCTCCTAAATCTCGAAGCTTTTGTGGGTCTTTGTTTGTCACTCTGGGGAAATCTTCAAGTTTGGCAAAAAGAGCATGTTCAATTGCTTCTGGAGAACCATATATTTCTTCAAGCCTCTGCCATGTCATTATCAGTGCAGCTGACGGATTTCTGATGTGAACCGCTTTCAGTCTTCGTGCATGTTCAGAAGATTCTCTACCCAGGTATTTAATTAAGAGATCAAGCTCTTCTGCTGGGGAAAGACCCAACCCAGAAATAGCACCTTGGAAAGATGATTTCCATGCCCAGTAATTAATGGGCTTGTCATCGAAGTAAGTAAGCCCTACTGTCACAAGTTGCGAACGAGCTAGATACCTTGCGAGGTCATAGGTAATGGACAAGGAATCTCCTTTATCAGGGGGTCTACTCTGCATTTGGTAGTGATAAGGAGGATACTGCATTTTTGTGACATTTTGATTCATGTCTGCTCTAAAGTCCATGTTTTGTGAACTAATCGGTACATTTTTGAAATCTGACTCACTTTTGATTGGAATTACTAAGTGAGAAGCTAGAAGTGGTTGTTGAATTTCTTTTCCTCCACTAGATGGCAGTGTACCACTACTGACTTTGGATTGTGTTTTCACATAATCCGCTGTTCTGATTCGACTGTCCTCGATGGGAACAGGAACTGATACTCTGCTGGCTGCGCTACATTCTGTTTCTAACAAAGCTTCCTCCAGTACCTGAGCTTCTACCAAAGCAGCATCCTTTTCTTTTTCCTCTTGCAAAGCCTCCAGAGTTGCTTGAAGTTGTGCCTGTTCAACTTTCAATTCTATTTCTCTTTTAGCATATGCTGCTCTGGCTTGCGGGCTTCCGCTTTTGCTCTTGCCTTGAAAACCGCTATGCTGGCGCTTGAGTGGCGACTGGATGCCCTTGAAGAACGACTGGATGCTTTTAAGGAATGTGCGCTGACAGAGTGCACATCTTCAGCTGTGCCTTTAAGATCTGCTGAGTCTGTCTGACCTTCTGCCATGTTTATATGCGACGTAATCGTATGCAGAAAAATCAGATTGATGTGATAGAGACTTTGGAATTTTTAAATCTTGATTCCACACAGTTCTTGAGCGACTTTCTCAGACTGTTGTATTGATGTCTTTTCACTGTACTGGCCTTATTAGATTTCTCTGGCATCTAACTATCCAGTAAGTTAAACAGTGACTCAAAAACCTCGCTGGACACCACAAGTCGTTTCTGAAGTTTATGATTCAACTGTGAAACTGTAAAAATATACAAAAGATACAATCACTAAAAATGAAATTGGAAAATTACAGATTGACAATAACGTAAGGATAATTAAACTGAGAAAATATCCATCTTAATATCAAATAACCTTCTCAAATTTATTACACAATAAATTTAACACTGTGTACTTACAGACATTGCGTCTAACAGATGCAAAGAAAGGTGATGCTCAAAGATGTCACATAGCTACCACATTTTTCTGAACTATTGCAGTACTACTAGTACTTCCTGCTTCCTGAACTAAGAGGTTGTCTGTGACTGCTTTTCAAAATAAAAGTCCTCACTAGAAAAGACACTTTCAAAATAATAAACCTGAAAATCCTAAATAATTTCAGTCCTGCACAAATATCATCAATTACAATCTTAACTTTTGAGTTAAAAGAATCAAGGAGAAAATCAACAGAGTCAGCAGATATGCTTGGTGTTAAAGATATAGCCTTCATAAATAGTACACTAGTGTTCTCATTTAAGTATCTCTTCTTGACAGACACAGATCTAGCTTCAATGGCAGGAGAGATCAATATATCAAAGAAAATACAAAAATGATCAGACAGTGCCATGTCCTTAATAACAATCGATGAAATGTTTAGACCCTTACTGATAAGTAAATCTAGAGTGTGTCCATGATTATGTGAGGGTCCATGTACATGCTGAGTCAGATCAAAAGTTTTTAAAACAGTTTTGATTTCTTTTGCCATATTGGTTTCTGCATTATCTATGTGAATGTTAAAATCTCCAGCAATAGCAAAACGGTCAAACTCTGAGGAAATTGTTGATAACAGTTCTGCAAAGTCTTCAGCAAAGGCTGGAGAGTATTTTGGAGGCCTGTAAACAATGATAAGTAAAATGCGTGGAGCACCTTTTAACACAATACCCAGATATTCGAAAGACGGGTAATTCCCAAATGATATTTGCTTACATTGATAGACAGCTTTAAAAAGAGCAGCTAAACCTCCACCTCTTCTGACAGCTCTGCAGACACTCATAAAAGTAAAGTTAGGAGGGGCTGTTTCATTGAGGACTGTTGCACTGCAGCTGTCTTCTACCCAAGTTTTATTTAGCAACATAAAATCCAGGTTGTATATGGTTATTAAGTGTTGACTAGAAGTGATTTTTAAGTGAGCGTATGTTTAAAAGTGCTAACTTAACAGTCTTACTTTTTGTCCCCACAGCAATCTTAGTTTGGCGTGTAATATGCACCAGATTAGATGGGTTTGCTGTACGGCTTTTGAAGGCCTTAGACTTTCCATCATGTAATTGAACAGCAATAGAGAAAGATAAAGATACAGGCACAATGGTATTCCCGCTTGTTCTGTAAACATTTGAGAAAGTTACTGTTATCATAGCGGGGACCCGACACATATCACTGAGAGCTGGTATCAGTTGTTTTTGGTTCATCTCGAGCCGATGGAGGAGGGTGTGTGCCCTGGCGCTGTGGCAGAGGCCGAAGAGCTCTCACAGGAGGAGGGGGAGGGCGAGCTGGGCCTGCAGGCTTTGGTGGTTGTGGGGCCTGCAGTTTTTTGGTTGGTATCTGGGGGCTTGCAGCAAAAGAGTGGGATAGTCTAGTTCCAGCATACACCAGTTGTTCCATTTTCTCTGAGAAGCACAGAAGTGGAGATGCTGGAGAGATGGAGAACGTGTCTGGTGAGAGGCTCTGTTGTTCTGGTGTTATTGGAGGCTGTAATATGCTGTCCTGGTTTCCCTCGCTGTTTTCCAGAAAGTCGTCCTTGGGTGCTGAATCTTGGAGCAGTGCTAGTATGTCACAGTCTGTCTGTGGTGAGCTCTGTGGGCAGGGCTCAGCTGAGATTGTGTCCGTGAGCAGAGGTTGTTGTGGCTGAGTGGTGTTATCATTGTCCTTGTGTAATGTGTCAACCGCATGCCCATTCAGGTGCTGAAGTGAAATCCTGTGGTCATTCATACTGTATCTAGGTGTGTGTGTGCCATTCAGGTTGAGTGGATTGGCACACATTGCAGAAGGATGACGGAGGGAGAAGTAGATATTGTCCTTTAGCACTCTTGAACCAAGTTTGTTTGGGTGGTGGCCATCCTGTTGAAACAGTTGCCTCTGACTCCAGAAAAGATTGAAGTTGTCAATGAAGTTCACTCCTTTTATATTGCAGGTTTTTTGCAGCCATGTATTAAGCCCAAACAACCGGGAAAACCTTTTTTTTCCTCTTGCTGGGAGTGGTCCACTGATGAATGTTTGAACTTTCAGTCTTTTAAGTGTTTCAAAAAGTTAATTGAAATCCTTCTTAAGGAGTTCCAACTGCTCTTTATGAATATCATTCTTCCCCACATGAATGATGAGTCGATTTGCAGTCTTATGTTTCATCAGAATGTTCCGAAGTTCTCTGTTTACATCAGAAGTTGTTGCTTGTGGAAGGCAGCATGTTGTTGTATCCCTGCTACTAATGTTTCTGATTATGGAGTCGCCCACTATCAGAGTCCTGGGTCCGGCTGCGCTTTGAGCTGAGTGCCGCTGTCTGCTCGACCTCAAGCGCCAGTTAGCATCAGTGTTAGCTACAGGCTGATTCAGTCTGTGTTCGATCACATTCATCAAATTTGGGGATTCCTCATTCATTAATACTTCAAATCTGTTCTCAAGATGTATAGGCGGTGGTAGGAGACCAGTGTTTGCAATCCTTGTCAGAGCCGTATCTGGGGTAGAGGATGCTACTGACGCAATATATGATGCTCGTGACAATCTGATGTCTCGAGTGCCTTTGGGTCTCGCTCCCTGTTTGTACCATCGATTTGTAAGTCGATCGGCTTGTTTCTCTACACTCAGTATAGCCTGTCGAGGAGCATGAGATTCATGGGACTCACCGGCTGTTTGCAGAGGGCGTCCATGACGAAGCTCTGTTGTGTGTCCCGTCTGGTTTGGTGGTCCCGCAATTAACTTTGTTTCAAGAACTGCAATCCTTTGTAGAAGTCTGTGGCAGTTAGAGCAGCAAGTAGATTCCAGAGGAGGCATTTTCTTATCCTTATGAATATAGGCAGTTGTGTTTTCTCTTCCCCGGAATGTAAGCTTTCAGTGGGAGGCTGGTCGAATAAAAGAATTCTGCTTTTTTTTTGTAGTAATCCAAGCGTTTGAGCACTGTGCTGATTTGCTGAAGTTAAAATTAGGTGATAAAAGGAGATAAAATATAAAAATATAAAAGCGATAGAGCAAAGCGCGGAGCAGTAAGCAAGAGCGTCCGAACAGCAGCTGAGCAGGAAGTGACTTTATAATAAAAATCATAATAAGAAGAATATTACAAATTGTCATGAAATAATTAATGTGAATGAATGGGTATTGTACACCCCAATACAAGTGACGTGATACAAAATTAAATGCTAATTGTTTCAAAACACATGCTGTAAAAAAATGCATTGTGATAGGTCATTTCGGCTCCATGTCGGAGAAGTTTCTATTCTTTGCCGTCTTCCGTGTGTCCATGGCGTAAAATGAGGGCCTGGCGGAAGCAGAGACTTGAATATATAGGGCCGTGTTATTCTAATGACGATCGTTTTCAGCCGCGGCATTTCTCAAGGGCAGGTATTGCGTACACCTTGATTCCAAAGGTATGCACAGCTTCATAAATCAGGCGGTGAGAGGAGTGTAAGCATAATCTTACGCCAACATATACGCCCGTTTCTACGCAAGAATGATAAATGAGGGCCATTGTGTACTTACCTGTAATGAAACTAAATGAAACTGACCCCTGGTTTCGCAGACAAGGCTTAAGACTAATCCTAGTCTAAAAAGCATATTTGAGCTTTTTTAACTGAAAGCAACTTGCACTGGCATAGCTTAAAATGTCAGTGCTATTTTTTTTGTCTCAAGATGCACACCAGTAATGTTTTTTTCTAATTCCTAATTTAACTAAGGCCTACTTCTGTCTTAATTAAAGCCCTTTCTGTGAAACTGTCTTATATGCTTATGTCCATCTATTTGTTTTATGGTTAACATAAAATAAAACAATTATTTATAAAATAAATAGTTAAATTTACTTAAACTAAACTAAAATGGAAAACAACGTTAAAAAATTGTGCAAAATAAAGTTTTCAAAGCTATAACAACTATCATGTCTGTCTCATTCTGCAGTTCCGAATTGACATACATCCTCTACAGCTCTTACTTGTTCGTACAACAACCTGAAGTCACTACATTTCTATCTACGAGATTGTGTGATGCTTGTTGATCAGGTTCAATGTCAAAGTCGTTTTGCTTTCTAGTCAAATATCTGAATCCTGCCCTGGCTTCCTTCTCCGTTCATGAATTTTATAAAGGTTTATATGAGGTCAGAAACTGATTTCAGTCAGCTCTTCAAGCTGCAGATCTGCTGGCCTTGAATGGACTTCATTTCTTCATTTTAATGAATAGTAGGTTGAGTGAGTCATTGCAGTATATTGCATTTTATATATAAATAAATACAACCTAAAGGTATGTGAAATGAAGAAGCTATATATGAAAAGTTTAGGAAATAGAACTGAAAATGCAGTCATGACAAAATTTAAAGGATTTTTTTTTTTTTTTTTTTAATGTGTCAACTAGTAAATGTGCTTTTTGCTTTATGGGCGTTTCTTCAAATATGGGCACTTTTTAATTAAACCCATTTTAGTGGAAAATGGTGCTTTTCAAGAGTGGAGATGCACAGACATCACTTATCAATGACAATAAATATGTACACTCCTGGGGAAAAAATGGGCCAAGCCAAAAAAATGATATATTTAGTTTGTTTACTATTTTAATCACAAATCACTGGTCAGGCAATTAGCAAGAATTGCAAAAATACTGTAGTAACTTTTCATTGAATAGCCTTCCCGTTCGTTTTCGTTAAATGTATTAAGCCGTATGGGTAAACTTGCAGACAGCTTTATACAGGAAGAAGAAACAGTGTTTCACAATGTTTACGGCTTCAAAATGTTTGAGTAGTTGAAAAATGTTTCCCACTAAGTTTAAGTTTATTGTGAGGCTGGATTATTGTCTTGTTAAAAAATAACATCTGATCATTCCACTTTAGATTACAACTTTTCAATTGCAGAAAACAAGCCATTCTACAATATTCACGTGGACTCCAAAGTAAATTGACTAAATTACTTTTTAAATGACTTTTCACAGTGAATTAGCTCATCAATACCAGCAGCTAAAAGGGTCCCCACTCCCCACACACTGGCACCTTCTCCTCCTTGCTTCACTGTCGTAGAGATGCATTTATTATTATATTTCTCTCCTGATTTTCAAAGACACCGCTCTGGAGCATCACCATGCAACTCGTGTTTCAATGTGATTAATCTCTCCACAAAACTCACAACCACTCTGAATCTAACTTCCCATATTCTGCCAAAATTTATTCTGTCATTGATGTTTTTCTGAGACAGCAATGGCTTTATAAGTAGTGCATTTGCTACTTTTACCCTAAATTTACTTAAATTGTTCTCATTTACTGATCAATAATTTGTGGGTACGACTATGGATGCTAACTAGTGGTCGACCGATATATCGGCCGATATTTTTTATATCGGCAACGCTCGATACGTTTTTCTGTTTTGCCGATGTGCTGGAAAACGGAATTTTTATTTTGACGCCACTGAGAACGGCAGCGCCTGAGCACACACTCCTCCAATTGTCCATATTCATTAGTTATGGTCTAGTTATGGCACGATCAATAAACTTTGAACCCTTTATTTCAAACTATGCTGCGCTATATTCAGTTGCCCACTGTTTCATATTTATGCAATTTTCACTGTGAGCTTTATGTAATATAAGTGGTACGTTTTTGTCTTTATTTGGAAAAAATATGATTCCCAGTGCACACAAACATACCAGATTACAGAATCAATAAGTTGTCTTCTAAAGTCTGTTTTAATTTAGAGATTAATTTTCAAATTATTTTAATTATAATTTATTAAATATTAATTCAAATAAATAAAAAGTAAATATATTTATACCATGGTCTGTCCGAATACTCGTTTCTGATTGGGTTTAAGGTGTTCTATATTTTCATTGAAACGCACACACACACACACACACACACACACACACATACACGTCACTCGCACACACGGAAATCGCGTTGCACACACACAGAAATAGGATCACAGAAAATAATCAATGCTGTCCCGTGACTTTTAGTAATGCAATAGCTTCACTACTGAATTGCTAGATTATAGTTCTCAGCAACAAGGGGTTACATTGCTATTTTGAAGTAATTTTAAACTCACAGCTTCGTTGTTTATAGAGAGAGACGCTGTCCAGACACAGGTACGCATATCTTATCTCTATTTGAGGTGCATGCGGCTCATGCGCAAAATGTGCAGCAGACACAAGGAAAATTTAAGCAAGTGCACCGTAGCTATGTATTCCAGGTGTATTAATGTCTTCAAGCCATGGAATAGATTAGGCAGGTTAGCCATTTATTTCGAGAAACAATTAATCAAGGGTCCAAAAAACCCTCCAAAGTGATTTTACTGAACATAAGAACTACTTGTAAATACACTGCACAATAAAAGAACAAAGAATAAACAAATAATAAGATCCTGGTGAGTGATGATCTACCAGCTCTGTTTCAGCTGTGTGCTTCTATTCTATGGCACATGGAAAATCGAGACGTGCCAATCTGAGCGATCAAACCAGTCCAAGCTCGGTCAGTGTAAAACAGTGTCCGATTGGTCTCGACACATCGTCCCTTCCCACTATACTCACCCACCATACCCGAGATCCTGGTTGAACTTTCAAATGCCATTGAAAAACAGTGTCATGATCACAACGCACTCTGATACCGGAAGTGCTATAGCTTTAGACAACCAGCATGTCATGTCCATCCGCAATCTACTTATTGTCTTATGTTGTGTGGGGCTCGTTCGAGACTTCACTAAATAAAGCTATGCAATCTACTATTGTTTACTAATATTTTGCGAAGTTACAAAACCAGAAAGTGTTGCGAAAGCATCTTGGATATACCATTTACGTTGACAGCACTTTTTCATACAAATACCTGATATAGTTTGGTGTCAACTGAAACAATTTATTGTAGAATTTTATTCTATTATTGTAGAATTCTATTATATAATAGAATAACAATTATTCTTGTTTTTGTTGTGCTATTTGAGACCTTTTCAATGATATATGACACGTTTATCATTACGTGCTATTGCATTATTTTCATATAAAGTAGTTATTTTTTCATGCTGTGAAAATAGAGCACTTCTTATGTAAGCAAATTTGAAAGCACTTGTTAAGCGATGGTCAGTTTCCCTATGTTCACTGTAGCCAAGCTTCTAAGCTTTAAATGACACCTAATTTGTGTTAGCAGTTGTTTTGTAAATTTGCATCCCTAGTTAGGCTAGACAAGTAAAAGCTTAGTGTTTAGCCATTTTTTTGGAACTCTCATCATGATATTTGTTGGCTCCAGTCACTCACTCCCATTTGTGTTCTGTCTCCTTTAGACAAAGTGGTCATCATCAGATTGCCATCAGTCAAGTTTTTTGATGTTTAATCCATCCCACTGTTGTTCATTGGTCATCTGAGCTCAATAGCATCAGCTACAGTGGATTACAGTCTGTCAGTCACCATAGATGAATTATTCTGTCAGTCGTTGCCGTGAGGGGATTCTGGGAGGTCACGTTGCACAAAGAGCTGGGCTTGTTAGCACAAGAGGGATGGAGAGGTGTCTCTGTGTCAAACTGCAGACTGATCACTTTTGGGTATTTAATGATGTGGTTTAAAACGTCTGACGTCTGCATGGATTGACAAACTAGAACAGAGTTCAGGCAGGAACTGCTCACATGATGCACTGCTTGACCTTTGACTAGAGCATTGGACAGTCTGATTTATTATGGCCAGTTAATTTTGTTGAACATTACTTGACCTTTGCCCTACATGTTTAGAAGTAATCTTTTATGCCAATGGTTTCTCATTAGGGCTCACACAGTTTTCAAGATTTGAATTATCTCTGGTGTAGGTCATAGACTGAATTATTGTCTGGACATATTAATTGGCTGATAATTGACCGTTCAGAAAATCAACATTGGACTATAAATCCCTGGAGTGACCAGCCTCATCAGCCCTGTGCCTCATCGACATGACAGCCATCGGCACTGATCCTCAACAATCTCACAATCTCGTCTCCATACCGGTGTGATGACTCTGACTTCCAACCTGATGGAACTGGATAATATTCTGAATGTTCTGATCCAATCTGACTTCTGACCTGTAATGCTGCCTGAATCATAATCATACACTGTTTGTTCGTTGGTCAGAGGAGAACTGGCCCCCGACTGAGCCTGGTTTCTCCTAAGGTTTTTTTTGTCCATTCTGTCACCTGATGGAGTTTTGGTTCCTTGCCACTGTCGCCTTGGCTTTTGGCTTGCTTAGTTGGGGACATTTAATACTCAACAATATTATTGATCTGCCTTACTTAAGCTGGACGATGCCGTAATTTTCTTCTAGAAACAAATGTTATTGTATTATTTTCATGTTATCCCTTTGAAGATGCTTTGATACAATCTGTATTGTAAAATGCGCTATATAAATAAAGGTGTCTTGACTTGACCATAATTATGCCAATAGGCAGATTAATTGAAGTTGTCATACTTGGTGTTTTGAATTTTTTTTAATAAACTTTTTAGTTTTCTATCTTCATTTTTATTTCAAGGTTTTCTTAAAATATTAGTTGTGCTCTTGTCATGTGTATCTCTCTCTCTCTCTCTCTCTCTCTCTGAAATATAAAATTATATTTTAAATATAATTTTAAATTAAACTATTACAATTATTGTTATTATAGATTTATACTTAGTGTATAGAATGTCAGCCACTCTGTCTGCTCTCTAGATATCTCAATGTTTTTCCTTAAGAATTTACATAAAATTATATTTTATTAAATTATATGGATTTTGTTCTGAATATCTTTTCTCAGTCAGTAAAAGTGACTATTTGAGAATGGGCAGTTTCCTTTCACTCTTGACATTTTATGACAGGGTCATGGGCATTGATCCTTTTCAGTCAAAATGATTGTACGGTCAGTTTGTCTTCTTTATGATCTGACATCAATCCAGCTGGAATCGTGCAAGGAAGGGTGTCGGAGCTCACTGTACAAGCTCACACACAGAATGTTCTTGCTCACTAAGTAGAAACTTTCACTTCAATTTTTTATTTCCATTGATTAAAGATCCTTTAAAAAGCAGCTGTACTTTAGAGAATAATGGTTGTTCTCTAGCTACTAGCTCTGCAAGAATAGATCTTTCACTTGGCCTAAAAGTTTGTGTTGTTGGCTCAGCAATCTCACTGCAGAGAACTTGAGCTTTCCAAAGCTGAGCTTCTGAGCTGTCTAATGTCCACTTCAGCACTTTCTCTGAGGCGATAACACTGCATTACCCCTGAACCAATTAGAGATCATCAGACTTTTTGGCAAAAGTGTTACCGTTATGCTGGAAGTTGGAATGGAAAGGTGTAGATGTTGGAGAGATGGAGATCTTTGTGGATTATATCATCTTGGGGGAAGCACAGTCCTGACATACACAGAGTGATGGTTAAGTCTTTGTCTTTTGTATTCACTCTTATCTGTGTCTCTTTATTCTTTTCTCTGTCTGCCTCTCTCATGATTAATTTCTAGATTGATCAATGCAAACATCAAAAACCTAATGATTTTAGGTAGTTGTTTTTATCCAGCTGAATCGCATTGAAAGTTCTGACGCAAAAGAACGGTTCGTTCACAAAGCAGATATCGTGACTTCTCTCATGAACTCTCACGAAGGTCAAGATTTTAATTGCTTTTCTTAAATTTTGGATCGTTTCTATCATAAAACTTAAGACATCAGAAGGTTGCATACAAGTTGTATGGACCATGCTTATCATACTTCTAGTCAAGTATGTAGAGACATACAAAGGAACAAAATGTTGTGCTTTACAGGGCTGATGTATATATAAAAACACATAACCTATATAAAAAAAGAGGTAATCTAACTGAAAATATAAACATACATATATTCTGATTCACATAATGTAACAACATGAAGTGCACACTGTATAAAAGAAACATTTAGTGCAAACTGAAGCAAAAGGACATTAAGGGCATAGGGACATTAGCATACATACTTAGTATACATAATGTGACCGAGACAGAGTCACATTATATTAAAATAGGCTACACATAGAAGTGACGTAAGTGCTTCAGACAATGTGATGTCCATGTAGATGTGTTTTCCAGGTGAGCCTGGATGGCAGTAAGGATTTGAAAGTGTCCAGTGCATAATGTACTAAGAGAGGAGAAAGTATTGGGACACCAATGATCTTTGCTGCAGTATTCACTGTCCACCGTAGGAGATTGTGTCTCTGCAGTCTCCATAAGAGACAGTGATTCAGTTGGTCAACAGAATCTCATTGGTGCCCCTGCAGAGTGTGTTGAGGATGGGTGGAGGGAGATTTTCTCTTTTCAGCCTGCAGAGTAAGTGGAGGCACTGCTTGGCCTTCTTGGATGTAGTGTAGAGGTTGTCAACAGAGATGGTCAAGATGTGCACCTCCAGGGATTTAGTGATGCTGACTCACGTTGATGATCAGTGGGAAGTGTTCAACAGAGTTTCTCCTGAAGTCAATCAGAACCTTGTGTTTCTTCCCTACATTGAGGGACATGTTATTTGCTCCATGCCATTGAACAAGTTTCGCCACTTCCTCTCTTTAGTGTCTCTTCATTGTTTCTGATGAGGCCTACCACAGTTGTGTCATCCAGAAACTTGATGATTAGAGCTGAACTTAGCAGTGCAGTTGTGGGTCAGAAGTTTGAAGAGCATCGGGCTGAGTACACAGACTTGTGGGGCACCTGTGCTCAGTACGGTAGTGCTAGAGGTGCTGTGGCCGACATGGACTGATTGAGGTCTTCTTATTAAGAAGTCCAGGGTCCAGTTAAAAAGGGAGGTATTGAGGCCTATCAAGTTCAGGTAATTGATGAACTGTTATGGAGGTAGGAGGATATTGCATTGTCAGTAGAATGGTTTGGACGGCAAGCAACCCGGAGCAGATAGAGTTTGCTATGGAGACTGCATTTGATGTGATGCATGACTAACCTCTCAAAGTACTTCATTATCAGGTTCAGTGCTATGGGAAGGAAGTCATTCAGGCAGGACATGGATGATTTCTTTAGTACCAGTGGTGGTGATGAAACGTGGGGATGACTGCCTGTGTCAGTGAGGTGTTAAAGATGTCTGTTAGGACATCTGTCTGCTGTTCTGCACAGTCTCGTAGTTCATGGCCAGGTATGTTGTCAGGACCCCCAGCTTTGCGTGGGTTAGTACTAGATAGGGTCTTCCTTGCGTCGATTGAAGACCGACAGATCACCTGGTCATTGGGAGGTGTGGCTCTTTTAATAATAATAATAATAATAATAATTCATTACATTTATATAGCACTTTTCTGGGTACTCAAAGCGCTTTACATTGAAGGGGGAATCTCCTCAACCACCACCAATGTGCAGCATCCACCTGGATGATACGACGGCAGCCATATTGCGCCAGAACGCCCACCACACACCAGCGTACTGGTGGAGAGGAGACAGTGATGAAGCCAATCAGTATATGGGGATGATTAGGAGGCTATGATGGACAGAGGCCAAGGGACAAATTTGGCCAGGATGCCGGGGTTACACCCCTACTCTTTTTCGAAGGACATCCTGGGATTTTTAATGACCACAGAGAGTCAGGACCTCGGTTTAACGTCTCATCCGAAGGACAATGCTCTTTGACAGTATAGGGTCCCCGGCACTATACTGGGGCGTTAGGACCCACACAGACCACAGGGTGAGCGCCCCCTGCTGGCCTCACTAACACCTCTTCCAGCAGCAACCTGGTTTTCTCAGGAAGTCTCCCATCCAGGTTCTGACCAGCCTCAACCCTCCTTAGCTTCAGTGGGCAACCAGTCTTGGGCTACAGGGTGATATGGCTGCTGGCTTTTCCGTGCAAGTCTGTCATTCTGCATTTCAACCCGTGCATAGAAGTGGTTGAGTGTATCTGGGAGGGATGTGTCATCACAGACCTGTGGCAGGGGCTTGTAGTCTGTAATGGTCTGAATGGCTTGCCACAGGCTCTGTGTGTGCTGTCGGTAAAGTGATTGATTTATTTGTATTTTTTATGTGTGTGCATACAACTGTTTTGCCGCTTTGATGCCATGTGACAGATTGGCTCTTGTTTCTTTGAGGACTGCTTTATCTCCTGATCTGAATGCAACATCTCAGGTCTTCAATAGTCCACGGACCTCTGCTGTAAGCCATGACTTCTGGTTGGCACATGTGGTGATGGTTTTGGTGAATCTCACATTATCAGTGCACTTCTTAATGTAGGCAGTGACTGTTTTAGTGTATTTTTGCAGGTTTGTGTGATTGTTATTTATGGCTGCCTCTTTGAATGTGTCCTGAAAACAGTCCTGGAGCATTGTGGTAGCATCCTCTGGCCATACTGTGATGTTTTTTTTTTTTTTTTTAAAAAGGGGGTTCGGCAACTTCAGAAAGTGTCTGCATGCTGGAATTAGCATTACATAGATGTGATTTGAGTACTCAAGGTGGGGGCAAGCGACAGCCCTGTATGTATTTTCCCAGCTGTGTAAACTAGGTACCTTGTTTCAAAGTTAACATATTGGTGATAGAGCTGACCTGTTCAGTGATAGAGAGTATCCTTAGAATCGGCACTCGGGGGAATATCCCTCACCTCATGTTGTTTGATTGTGACTCGACAGAATCAAATAAAGTCCAATTTTCATGATACCTTTATGGTTCCTTTGTTCCCAGTTACTAGAGTGACCAGTATCATATTAGAAAATGCGACCTTTTTATAGTCAACTTAATATAAAAAGCAATATTTTGGATTAAAAATAAATTATTTGTTAAAAAAAAAAGTATGTATATTAGGGGTGTGACGAGACGCTTATCTCACAAGACGAGACGAGACACGAGATTGGGTTCACGAGAACGAGACGAGACGAGATTTTTGCACAATTTTTCAGAAATCCTCAATGACAAAATTCATGACTGGAAAAATAGTATGCAGGTGCATTTTGCAATGTTTAACTTATAATCTTATAATGTAGACCTGAAATGACATGCATTGGGAGTATGAATTATCAAATGCATTGAAAGAAAACAATATACAAGCACTGTAAAAGGTTTTTATTGACTGGCTTTTCTCCTGTATGATTTCACATGAGTCTCTTCAGACCTTACTGTACATTTAAGAGCTTTCAGAACTTCTGATTGAGGCTATGTGTGACCTCCTAACTCAACTCCTTGAAGTCTTATTAAATGCAAACAATAAGTGCAAGTGCAACCATAATCAAAGTTAGCACACAGACTATAATTGTTTTGAAATTGCTGTTTTATTTTGCACCGGCAGTTATAGGGTTAATGCGGTGAGTTCGGTAAAGGCCGGGTAGAGAGAAACGAGGCTGGTGTGTTTGTCTCTACAGTTGTTCTTGCGTTCCGATTATAAGTTCAGAAACGGAGCCTCCCTTGTCTGTTGTCCTTAAGACATTACAGTAGCCTACTCTCTCAATATTCGAAGTGCAAACTGAGACCATAGCCGGAAATAAACAGTCCAGAGATGGGTATTGGCCATTGGGAGACAGACTATTGTATGTTCGCGGCCTAATTTGTACGCAATGCACATCAGGGAGCTTGTGTTTTACTTTCAATTTCTTGATCACGTACTCTGTGTATAGGGAGCAGCGGTGCTGAGCGTGCACTCTATAAAATAAGACATTTATCAGACGTTTAGTGTGTTGCGCAACGAATCCTCTGCCATCCTCACGCGATCAGTGAACTGTGATTCGTGCTTCACTGATTGCAACGGCAACTCGTGCTGGATGAGCAGAGCAGACTTTTACATTATTTTATAATGTTTTTTTTTTTTTTTTTAAATAGCAAAACGATAGTTTAGGCGAATGTGAGTGTAGCGGTGGAATATTCTATGGTAATCTCACCCTCACGCTCAGTCATGGTGATATCGCGAGACAGCTTTTCACTCGACGGGAAATCTCGTCATGTTTTAGTCTCGCGAGATCTCGTGGCACGAGATCTCGCCACACCCCTAATGTATATGCTTGACATTTTAGGAAACATAATAGGAACATAAAACAATTCTTAGAACTTGGCACATGTTTCAAAAAAGAACATTGTTTTCATGATCTTTGACAACCTTATTTTTATTGACCCGATGTCTTTCTCTCTCCTCATGTCATATAGGTTTGGGAAATTTCCTCTGGGGAGATGCTCCTGTCCGTCCTCTTCGACGTTGGCATCATGTCAGTGACCTTTGACCCCTGCGAGTATTTCCTATTCTGTGGAGGCAGTGACGGCAATATTTTTCAGGTGTCTCTATGCAGCACGGTAAGCACTTTAAACGCCAGCATTTCCTGATCGCTGGCATTTATTCTGAAAGCATATCCAATGAGACCTTTGTAATAGAGTTTTTGACACCATTGTGAAGTTGTTTATGAGACATTTAATTGGCCCATAGCACATTGACGAGCAGCCTGTTGGGGTTTCATAAGCAATAATGCACCCTGTCTTATCTGCATTAGATGGAGAAGATTAGTTATTTTTACTGGAGTCCTGCTTGCCAGCAATTAGATATAAATAATCTTCAAATCTTAATTTCTTTTATTTCAAATAGTCCTCAGAGTAAACTTAGTCAATTTCAATTTCTGGTGTTAAACATTTATATGCTGAGATATGCGATCCTCTGTTCTGATCCTTCAAATGTCTCATCAGCACTGCTGAGAACTACAGTGAGTGATTTTAAGTGTTTTTTTTTTTTCTTGAGCTGTCCATTTCAGTCCAGGTCAGGGCATCTTAGAGAAAGCGCTTTGTGCTGGAAGGCAAAAATGGATGTGAAACGAATATGTTTTCTCACATTCTCACCTCACTTCACCTTTACACCAGAGGACTCTTCTCAAAAGGAATTTAAGATGAAACGTATGCAGGTGTCATGCCCATTGTCAGTTTCACTTAAAGGAGAACTCCGGTCAATTTTAACATTGAACACGGTGAATCTGACTGCAGTAGATGTGAAAGATATGAATAAAAGTGAATTCAGCCAGCTAACATACCTGTACTTCCTGTTTTCGATCGAAGCCCACAGTAGTCGATTGTCGAGTTCGCGCAGGCGATCATTGGTAACTAAGCAACAGTGGAGACTCAGACTGTCAGCTGTCAGCCGATGACGGTGCTGTGTGGTGTTCTGAGAATATCAGCTCAAATGGATAGTTCATCCGAATCAGAAGTTGAACACACGGAGGAGGTTTTTGAGTTTGATGATCGTGGTTATCGATCGACAATCGTCTACTGTGGACTTCGACCGAAAACAGGAAGTAAAAACAGGTATGTTTGCTGGCTGAATTAACATTCATGAATTAACGTCACTTTTATTCATATCTTTCACATCTACTGCAGTCAGATTCACCGTGTTCACTCTGAATAAAACCACTCACATGGCTGTGCACTTGTAATGACACATCAAGGATGTTAAGAGGCTAAAAGCAGGTTCAAAAAGTCAACAGGGTGCAAATTTTAAAAAGAGGATAACACTGTGTGGGCAAAACCGATTTTTGTCGTCGTTCTCTGTACTGACAGCACTCCAAATTTACAAAAAAAAATTCTCCTTTAAAGCCCATTGTTGGGTCATTGGGAGTAGGTTATTCCCCAGCAGATGACTGACATTTAAATAATCAAATTTTAAATAATTTAAAATGCTTTAAATGCTGAATTAAGGCATCACATTATAATGTACTGTATGAAAAAAGGAGAAAAAATATATATATATATATATATATATATATATATAAATACTTTTTTTTTTAATTTCTGTAAATGACATTTAACAGAAATGACCATGCACAATTAAATATCCCATATTGTTCGATACTGACAAAAAAAAAAAAAAAAAACTCGGATAACCAATATGGTACCAATAAAATATATCGTACATCCTTTGATTTTTGCCTTGTGTACTTAACTGGATGAAATACTCCCTTAGATGAAAAAAGTGTAGATGGAAGAAAGAAATGTTTGGAGGAACCACTTGGCAGCATGATCCCATCCTTTCCTAGTCAGCACTTAATAAAAAGATTTATCTTACAGTGCTCGCCGTATGATAAAGTATTCCTGAGCTCATATTGAAAAGCCCAACAGGAGATGCTTGAGGTAGAATTTTTTTATGAATAAACAATTTTCCTCTTGAGGCAGTATTTTTGTTTCAAGTGTTTAAGTGTTTTTGATCTATATACATGTCTTTGTATGTGTGAGAGAAAGCATGTATTTCTGCATGTATTTCTTAACATCCTTTAACTGAGGTGAAACTGTGATTCATTCCCAATCTGTCCTGATACATTCATCATCATTGTTAAACTTTAATCAGGGCATTAATTAGCTGGTAATTACGTGCTTTTTCAGCCTCTCAGTTTTTCATTTTGTTCCCCGCGTCTGGAATCTCAGCCAGCCTTAGTAGTCTACAGGGTTTCCTGATTTATTTATTTTTTCATGTCTCTAAAACCTTTAAAGATGTTAAGTCTATTTATTGGTAGACTTGAATATCTTTGACTTCTAAAGCTGTTTTTTGCACTTTTAATAATTTCGTCTGCTGTCTTAAAGTTGGTTTCAAAGTGAGATTAATTGGTGGGATATGAGAAGTCGGGATGTCTATTGTCAATTTTTAATTTCAAGTCATATTACAACTTACATCGCAAATACAGATGTGAACTTGACTGTTTTTGTCTGAATGTGTAACTCGTTGTGGATGCGCTCTTTCCCATAACAACAAAGGTGAAACACGGGCAACTTAAGCACAAAGAATTTACAACATTCTATTACAATAATGGGTTACACTTTATTAGTGTCAGTGTTACATGTTACATGTAGAGTTACTATAGTAATAACATTAACACTTTAGTTTAGGATCCAATTCTCACTGTGAACTAGTTGCTTATTAGCATGCATATTACTAGGCTGTTTATTAATATTTGTAAAGCATATAATAATCCCTTATTCTGCATGACCATATTCTACATCCCTTAATCCTACCCAGTACCTAAATTTAACATCTCTCTTACTAACTAATAAGCAGTAATTAGGAATTTCAGGCAAAAGTTGTAGTTAATAGTTAGTTAATTGTGAGAATTGAACCCTAAACTAAAGTGTGACCGTAATAATTATAATTTTGGCATAAATATATGCAACTAACCCTAAACCAAACCAAATCCTAACCCTATAGTAGGTACATGTAGTTACTTAATATTACTCAGTACTTAAATGTATAATTCCAGTGTAACAAAGGTACCTTAAAATAAATTGTAACCCAATACTGTTCTTATTTCAATGTTATGTATATGGAAGTTTGCCGCTGCAAATCTTGCACTTGCCTGGAATCATTTTGATCATGAATATACAGTTATCACTGCACACTTTCAAATCCATAGTTTCACTGTATTTCACAATAAACTTATGAATATCCCTAATAAGCAGTCTTGGGAGTCTTTGAATCTGTCATCCTGACTTCATTCCAAAACATCGGCCTCAATCTTCTCGCTCTGATTGGGTTAGACGGTTTCCTTTGAACAAAATACAATCACTTGCCAGTAAAATTTGTGGAAAACAAAAAATTCCTCTCGTCAGGACTAGAGGATGTCTTATGGTGTATTAGATTTCATGTAAAAACAAAATTTACTTATTCAGTTGTAACCTTATATAGTTCTGTTAATCTTCTCTTCTCAGTCCAGCAGTTTCGTTGACCTCTTCACCGCTATCAAAGGTTAAAAAAGTGCTTCCTCAGCTCAGTTTCCTTACCCTTGTTTTTTAGATAGTCTTTAGTGATGAACAAGGGTTGAATTTGTCATATTTTGATAGAAAAAGGCTTTCTGACAGGAAAGCTTAGAGTTCCCTGCAAAAGACGAAAGACAGAGAGGGGAAATAAAGAGACGCACAGAGAAAAATACAGTGAGAGTGAGTGTGTTTCTGCTAGAGGTTTTTAAAATCTAATCCTGTCAAGGCTTTCTGCCTCAGAAAGACATCTGTTTAACTTAAACTCATGCTCTGAACATCCCTGCTGTATACAAACACTTGCTTAACTTGCTTTTAGAGTTTATTTTCCCCATCAAGACTAGATTAAAGGAACAGTTCAACATGAAAATCCTGTCATTATTTACTCACCCTCGTTGTTGTAACAAATGACTAAAACAGACCTTGAATAACACCAAAATCTCGATTCTTTCCTCAGCAATACTATGGTCGTGTTAAATATCACTGTAGTAAGATATGTCTGTGTTATGTAACATGCGTTGCCTTAATCAATAATGTTCATTAACTGGAACATTGAATGATAATATTTCAAACTGATTTCCGTCATTTAGACGGCCTATAAATATTGTATTTACTTACTTTAGAAACATTCCAGTAAACACTGCTTATACGGATTAGAAGTGAAGGGGAGACGATTACATTTGAAAGCATCTTGAAAACAAACCTGGAAAGAGACGTGAGGATTTGGGGAGGAAAACCAGAGATTCTTCGTGCATTCCAGTGAATTATTCATGGGATATATCATAATTAAATCAGGAGAGCAGAACACAAGTGCGCAGTATATGTTGTCTTTTTTTTAATACTGTTAGAGCAAAATGCAAAGGAAAAAAATAGAAAATAATCAGGAGGAAAATAATGCAGCGCCTAAAAACAACTCTTGCCTTAGATATTCTTGTTGTACCATGTCACAATAAAATACCAAGCATTGCATTCTCCTGACATCTGAAAATAGAACATGAATTACATTGTACAGCTCATTCGGTGATCTGAATGATCTGAAAAAGGTTGATAAATTATACATAATTACATGCAACTAACCCCAACCCTAATCCTAACCATTACCCAATAGTAAGTACTTGTAGTTAATTAATATTACTCAGTACATAAATAACGAAAAGTACAAAATTCAGCTTCGTCATAACAGGAATAAATTACATTTAAAAATATATTCAAATTGAAAACGGTAATTTAAAACTGTAATAATATTTCTCAATATTACAGTTTTTACTGTTTTTCTGATCAAATCAATGCAGCCTTGGTAAGCACAAGAGACGTCTTTTTAAACCAAAAAAATGACCGCAAACTTTTGAACGGTAGTGTTAGTTGATATATATGAACAACATCGGTTCTTAAGCACATGAACTCAAATCCTTGTGGTAGCTTGTAGCAATCTTTATTTATTATGTTTTATTGTACACAGTGGTCTCAAATGTGTTTTATTTTTTAATTGACTTTGAACACATCGTGAAAGTCAGTCATTTTAACCACAGCCCTCCTTTTTAATCATAAATCAAAAACTGCTATTCTTAAAACCTTTGATATATTCATGGCTTGAAATTGCCAATTCTCTTCTGGCTTTCAGGACTACAAACTGAACGGCTCTATTATTTGAATTACAACAAGGTCTCTCAAAACTATTTCCTCCTCCTAATCACATGGATTTTATTTCCGGACCAGTGCGACGTCTGTCTGTATTAATGTGCAAATCTGAATATGAAAGACTTGCTTTTCCTTCCAGAATGTCCAGAGATCTCCTCCTGGCTTTAATTCTTCCTGTCATGTATTATTGATGCTCCTTATTGCCAGTCTTTAAAGAGGTGATGTAATATTTGAGTCAGCAATGGTCTAGTCCAGGCCACCATACTTCTACAGCCTCTTCCTTGATTAATGCCATTAAGTGAATCGATCAGACCGTTTAGGAGACAGTCAAGGCTAAATCCCCTGGTACCTTATTGAGGCTGCAGGATGGAGCGTGATTTTGTGTATACCAGGCTAATTGACTCTTGTGGAAAAAATTCTTCACCAGTGCTCAAGTAAAAATTTTTTTTCTTTTCAGCTACTCCAGTTGGCATAAAAACATGTACATGATCAAGGAGTTTAAGATGAAGCGAGATCCGTAACTCGAACACTGACTGACTCCAAACCAGCAGGCTGTCGTTATTATCGACCCGTGTTAGCATATGGATTGTTTTCTCCACATTGAACATAAATGTTTCTTTTTCCCCTTTGCTCTTTTTCTCTCTTTCTTTCCTGCTTGGCAGAGTTTAAGCCGGGACAAAACCTTCCAGTCGGACAGCGACGGCAATCAGGTGTTCAAAGGACACGGGTGAGGTTTTCTGCTCTTTGGTGTGACCTCTGTGTCTGTCCTCCGTCATTACTTCAGATTTTTTTTTTTTTTTTGCCAGAGCACAAAGTTCAATCAATGAAAGGAAGAAAGGTGAATGTTTCTGGCTTCTACTCATTTTGGATTAAATTTCTTCTTTCTGTCCTTTGTGCTAAGGCTCTGCCTGTAAGACGGTGCAGGCAGGAGGTGTAATAACAGCCTCCATTTACTGTGTGTTTTTCAGGTTACACACAGCGAGAATTGCAGAATTGGCATCTGCTGGTGGCAGAAAGGGTGTCATTTGGCTTTGTACTTTGTTACTTTAACAAACACACGTTCATTTATTTAAGAAAAAAAAACATTTTATTGTGGCTCTGACTGTCTATATTCTCTCTACCAGTGGTTCTCAACCTTATTTACTCCAAGGCTCCTCTCCGAATCAATATTGTTATTCACGAAAACATTTGTATTCTAGTTTTATTACTTTTCAACTCCATGTTATTATTTAAACAAACAAACAAAAAAAATCAATCATACTTTGCAAAAATGTCACTGCAGACATTCTTTACAACTTACAAGTACTTACTCTGCTCAGTTATACAGTAACTTAAAGGCACACTATGTAAGATTTTTGGACATCTGCACATTTTAGCGTGACCTTTTATTGTGGCCAGCCTAAGGCACACCTGTGCAATAATCATGCTGTCTAATCGGCATCTTGATATGCCACACCTGTGAGGTGGATGGATTATCTCAGCAAAGGAGAAGTGCTCACTAATACAGATTTAGACAGATTTGTGAACAATATTTGAGAGAAATAGGCCTTTTGTGCACATAGAAAGTCTTAGATCTTTGAGTTAAGCTCAAGAAAAATGGGGGCAAAAACAAAAGTGTTGCATTTATAATTTTGTTCAGTATATTATGTTTTATTAGACAGGTGAGCAACTGTTTGGATGCATTCATCGACAGAAAACTCAACACAGTTAGTCTTTTTGTTTAAATGTCATTTTCTTGATTTACCGCGAGTACCATATTTACCATTACTAATATCGATCTAGCTCGCTGCAGTGTGTAACAAGTCTCTCATATAGTAGCCGCCAAGCAAATGCACAGAGTAGCATTATAACAATTTTCAACACACTCAAATGTATCTAATATGATAAAACAGCGCCACGTTACCCCACATACGCATGACCGGAAGAAGCGGAAGCGGTCTGAGGCACAACGTTTTTTTTTTTTTATTATTTATTTATTTTTTTAACTTTAATAAATATTTATTTATTTAATATACATTACCGGTCATCCATGAATATGCATATGAATATTCTGCCCGAGTCCCATCATATTCTCCACCGGCTGTAGAGATGTTAAAGCGATCAGTGAGCCAAGAGCGCACATGCACGTTTTTTCCCCGCATCAATAATAACGGACTCACGCATGCCAAATGTATGACTTCTGTATGTCACTGAACAATCAACATCCATCATACAATATTAGCGACACTAGTTCTGTTTATCCAACTCATGAGAGACGGCTTGGGCTGCTCTGAAACAATCATAGAATATGTATGAGAGAGGTGGTGCTTTTAATTTTTTTTATTTACTGTATTAATAATACAATTAATTAACTATATTCATATATTTAAATTAATTGTAAGTTATCTCGCAGCCCCCTGGATGATCCCTAAGGCCCCCCGGTTGAAAACCACTGCTCTATACTACATTATTATTATTTTTCATATTTTGGTGTTTTTTTTAAATAAGATAATTATCCAAAACTTTTGACCAGTAGTGTATATATCTTACCGCATGATCTGAAATCATTCTAAAATGCTTATTTGGTGTTCAAGAAACATTTCTTATTATCAATGTTGAAAAAAAAATTCTGCTAACTATTTCTGTGGAAACCATGATACACTACCATTTAAAAGTTTGTTTGTATTTGAAAAAAAAAAATACTTTTAGTAAGAAAGGACACATTCAATTGATCTGAAGTGACAGTATAGAAATGTATGTTACAAACGTGATTTCAATTTCAAATAAATTAAAACATTTTTTGTTTGTTGGATTGGAACCTGCTTCTCCTATATGAGCACCATGTCATGCATTTATGTTAACCACCACACTATGATTGCATTTTTTAAACACAATGTATTATGTAGGCAGACTTGCAGAGCAGGTAAAACCAAATCTGCACTTAGAATTGTTCACTTTAATAGTCTTTCTCCTCCTGGACAGAAATCTGGTGACATGTCTGTCTGTGTCAATGGACGGCACACTCCTGCTGTCCGGCTCCAATGACGAGACTGTCAGGATGTGGGACGTTCAGAGCAACCAGTGCATATGGTCCATCAACCACAAGGGTAAGCGACAAGCACTCTATCTCTCTCTCTTTCTCTCAGCTTGATTTCCTTGTGTACAGACAATATCTGCTCCTATGTACAATCACCCCTTAACCATCCCAGCATCCTTCAGTGCTCAGCCAGGCTTGCTGACTCTTCTTTCCTCCCTGGCAGCTTGACCAGTCTTCTTCTAGCCCGCTCCAAGCTGACGTGCCATTAGACACCTGCGTCTTCTTCAGTCTAAGTGTCTGATCTCTCTGGCAGTAGCGCAGGAATGATGAGATTCTGCAGTGATAGTGACACAGCGTGCTCTGTTGTGGTTCTGATCCATGAATACGTTCTGTCAGCACCGCTCGGGTTTGACAGTAGTTCACCCTCCACAGAAGACAAAACAACCTGGTTTTTCCTGGGTTAGATTTTTCTCTCTCTTCTTTCTCAGTTATGGAAACAGTGCAAAAAACAGGATATGGAAGAATTCTAGGACACTTGTGTAACCAATTTAGGCGATTTTTTTAAATTCAACTTGAATTCACAATTTGATCCTGCTAACTTTCTTAACTCATGTATTATTGTTCACAGTTTACCAGTGCACATTATTTATTCCAAAATGAAAAACTAACTTCTTTCCCTAAGATGATGTTTCTTATCTACTGATATTTGGCTAATGCCCAGTAGACCAGTGTTTCCCAGCCCTGTTCCTGGAGATGCTACACATTTTCGATCGCTTCCTAATCAATCGCATCTGATGCATCAGCCTGTTAGCAGAGACTCCAAGACCAGACATAGATGGGTCAGATAAGGGAGACATCCAAAATCTGCACTGTTGGTAAGCCTCCAGGAAATAGGTATTTAGGCTTTTTTAATAGGTCAGTGACATCTAAAAGTATACAAGATTAATGATAAGACAATTTTCTTTTCTCTTTGATTTCTTTATGATATCTGGACAGTTGTATCACCCTGACTTTGACTTTATGCCCCCAAAACGTCAGTTATTTTTTAATTCAGAACAAGATATTCACCATAGAGCAGGTGAATTAATTGAATGTGTGAATTGCCTTTTTAATATATATTAGTGCTCTCAAACGATTAAAATATTTAATCGCGATTAATCACATTAATGTCATAGTTAACTCGCGATTAATCACACATTTTTATCTATTCTAAATGTCTCTTGATTTCTTTCTCTCATTTTAATGCTCTTATCAACATGGAAAAGTGGATCGGCTTGCTTTCTGCAAATGTTTTTTATTGAAAACAACATTGACAATACTGTGTTCAAATTCACACTAAAACATTCTCACTTGGAGCAAATAATCTCTCACTCAATGTATCACTGTCCATCAATAAAAGCGTGAAATAAATACTGACGAGGTCCTGATATTGACGAGGGGTGGAAAATGTGCATCAGATGTGTGTGTGTTTGGCCATCAAGTGGTATTTCAGATTGAACGTCCTGGGATGATGATAGCTTAGTTCACAACGACAAAACACACAAATCCCTTTGGTCTTGTCAATGGGACCATTTGGCAACTTTTTAAAAGTAAACTTTCAATTCAGAGTCTTATTGACATCCATTTCGGCATCTCGCGCTCATCATCCACTCAAAACGTAACGTTAACCTACTATTTGGCCGGCTCGCAAACCCAAACAAGTGTGTGGTTTCCGGTCTAGCTAGATCAATGCTTTCAAACAGGACGTGGAATGCGTGGCGCTACGCCAGTTTTCAAAATTTTTTGGATGCCGTGCTGGTAATCATCACAGTGGCAAAAGTTGAACTATTTTGAATTTTGACTGCGGTGTGCACGCCGCTGCTCTTGCGCTTTGGTCGACGAAGCAACAAAACATCCTCTCGCGGCGCAAGCCCTTAAAATGGGTTTGCGCTAACGCTGTTAATAACGCGTTTAACTGACAGCCCTAATTTATATATGAATAAGTGTTTTTAAATGAACAAATATGGAGAAAAATATTTATCATGTCATTTAACCTTATGCTCATGTTATATTCAATGTTTTAAGACACCAAAACTTGGGCACTGGCAAAACAAACAGAAATCCCACTCTACAGTTGTTTTTATTGCTTAATACCCAGGTCACTAAGAAATATCATTTTCCGAAAAGTTAAATGTGTTGCAAAAGCTATTTCATGTTGACTAAATTCTTTTATTTTCCTTTGAATTTAATTTTTGACTTAAATAACTGGATAATTGTGTGAATCTGTATTCCTGATACTATATCAATAACAACCCTTCAGTACTCCAAATATCCTTCAGCCTTTGAATGAGTCAGTGTGAAGACCTTGGCAGTTCTGATGGACTACTGAATTCTCTCTCATTTTTCTCCCGTGAGGTAAAATCACTAATTAACTCGCTTCACTCTTTCAACATACAGATGAGCTTTGGTCGTCCTGGGTTACGTGCAGGAGGATGAAAGAATTTTTCCATTAATTTCATTCCGGGAGACTCCAGAGAAACTAACATTGCCAGATTACATTGCATGGCCACCAGTCCTCAACACGTTGTGTTATTTCCGGTTTTAATGCACGGATCATTAATTTTCATGGACTATTCCGATATCGGTGTTAAGCAAATGTATTTGTTTCCGCCACAGTTGAGTAAAATAATATAATACTGTAAGTCATAATAATGAGACATTTTCTCAGAATTCTGACTTAGTATTTCATAATGAGAAATGTTCTCATAATTATGACTTAGTATCTCCTAATAATGAGACATTTTCTCATAATAATGAGAAACTTTCTTGTGATAATGACTTATTTTCTCACACTTCTACGCATGCGCAAAGCAGCGGAGCAGAAGGGAGTGGCACGCTAGCGACCAAATCTGTTAAAGAACGCTTCATCTGGAAATCTGTGTTCAAACATATTTTCAAGCAGTTTTGTTTTTCCATTAGGGTCCGTTCATACAGAACGCGCTGTTTCATTGCTTTTCTACGCCAACGCGCACTAGATGGACGTTGCACTCGCGTATGACAGGGCGTTCTAAAAACACGACGCTCAATTGAAAAGAAGTTCAGTTTATCTCACGTCTCAAGACCTGCGTTTTCCCCCATTCCACTGCCCACTTATGTGTGAATGTCCCCAAAGTCATAAAAGTCTTAAAGGTGATTTCTGTATTGATCTACTAAGTCATAATTACGAGAAAGTTTCTCATTATTATGACTTACAGAATACAATTTTTTTACTCAACTGTGGCGGAAACGGGCGTCCATAATAAAAGGCAAACTGGCCTTAAACCAAAAAAAAAAAAAACATTATTCTGTAGCCATTTGAAATGAGAGAAAATCACTTCATTTTAATCACGATCGAAGCATGCTCAAAATATGCTGCTCACATGTAGCATGAGCAAAAACAGAATGATCAGACCTTTTTGTAATTTGTGAAATTATGCTACACAAGACACCTGCACAAAACAAAAACAGCAGACGGACTGAATGAATATGCAAATTCCCTCTCTGACAATAGGTGGCGCTTATGGAACAGCAGCGGTTTCTTTGGGTACCGCTGTACATAAAGCAGCGCTACGCTTATAAACACTACTTTATACTTTTCTGAAGACCGTCAGTTCCTCAGAGATGCATTCATATAAACCTCCACCTCAATTCAATATTTATTTTTTTCTTCCTATATTTCGAGCATTGCGAAAAGTGAGCTTGCTGTGCCTGGTAAAGTATTTTCTCTGTTGGCATCTGTGTTTTCTTTTTTGCGTCGATTTTCAGCGTGTCCAGTCTCTGGCCTGTGTTAATGTCCTGTTTACAGATGTAATATTTCCACACAAATGGCATTTGTGTGCAGGTCCATAAAAGAGATCGGCCAAAATAAAACTAAAAACCAGGAGTTTCTGATTTATGGCCGGTGCATCTCTAATTTCCACTATTGATATTGAGTTTTTTTTAACACAATTGTTTCATGCTTTTCTTTACTTGATAACTTATTTTGGTTGAAGGAGAAAAATCTATCGCTGGAAAACTTGTAAGGTAATTTGTCAAATGTAGAGGTGAAGGGCAAGCGATATTGCAGTGAGAAAAATCAAGCTGATGAATTAGTCTTCATTCTAGCCATTGTTGCCCTGGTGGTCAATGAGGGCTAAAGGACCACAGATGTCAGATCCCTTTGAGCAGGCTAGAACATTTTAAAGGCCATTAAGTTATCTTGAAATGAAAAAATTAGCACCATTAGAGCCTCTAGTTCATTATCTGTCCTCTCAACTTAGAGAGAGAGAGAGAGAGAGAGAGAGAGAGAGAGAGAGAGAGAGAGAGAGAGAGAGAGAGAGAGAGAGAGAGAGAGAGAGAGAGAGAGAGAGAGAGAGAGAGAGAGAGAGAGAGAGAGAGAGAGAGAGAGAGAGAGAGAGAGAGAGAGAGAGAGAGAGAGAGAGAGAGAGAGAGAGAGAGAGAGAGAGAGAGAGAGAGAGAGAGAGAGAGAGAGAGAATTGCGTTGTGGGGTTACAGCAGATTTTGTGCGTACATTCTCAGATTTATGCAGGCTAAATTACCCCATTGACTTTGACGGCCTTTGATCAAATACCTGCTGTAATTAAACAGCTCTGAGAGGTTTAAAGGTTTTAGTTAATAACCAATGTGCTATGTGTCAGACTGACTCGCAGATTCTGAGATTTTTGTGTGGTTAAAAAAAGCTTTTCACTGAGAAATAGACAATATTTTGGTGGTTCAAGGGTTTTGTGCATTTTGTTTAGCCTGGGAAAACCCAGACAATTTCCGGGAAATTTAGATTTGCTCTGAAAGTTAGTCTGGCAAAGAGCTCATTCAAGCCAATTTCCAATCCGTTGAAATCGAGGCACAAATCAGAAACTTTGGGGCGGGCTTTACACGATGACGACAGCGCTGGGATTTTGAAGCAGATTTTGTAGCCTACATTACAACGATGGATGCCGCCGTCGCGTCTCTTTTAAGTGATTTGAACGTTCTCTTTTTGTTAAAAAACGAGCAAATAACAATATTTTTTATTGTATATTAAGAAACATAAGATGTTTCTCTGCCGCTCTGCATACTTCATCTCCTTCATCGCTCTGATTGGTTTTAGGTCCATCCGCGACGTCCGTTGGTGACGCCCCTCTGGAAATGATTTGTCTATGACGCTTTGCCAGACCATAACTCAGTTACAACTGAGAATGGTCTGGTTTTAACCAGGCTAAATTTTGTTATTAATCTACCCAAATCCTTACTTTGGGTGGGCCATGATGGTCGACTTATCGAGGAGTTGTCCAATCTAGTAGTTCTAGTAGTGAGTAGTCCAATCTAGCTGTTGTTGAACAGTGTCTTGTATAAGCATGTCCCATTGGAATCCAGCAACAGCTGTAAATGGTGCATTCGGCTTTTAACGGATAGCACCATTTATCAGTTATCCTATATATATATATATATATATATATATATATATATATATATATATATATATATATATATATATATATATATATATATATATATATATATATATATATATATTTATATATTTATTTATTTATTTGGTCTATTTGTACTATTGTATAAATTTGAAACAATTGGTGAAATTGGCACCACATATCAGTAAAAAAGGCAAAATATCTGCTATTGTGCATTAATTTGAAGCACTGTTTTTGGTGGCACCAAGTATAAGAAAAGTCTTAATATCACAAAAAAATTGTAATTATCATGTCTTGACCTAATGTGAATGAATTTGAAACCGTTTTAGCACCATTTATGGGTAAACCCAACATTTAAGAACCAACGTAAATTTGAAGCGTAAATACTCATAACAGATTATGCTACAAAAATGTAATATCGGTAACAAATAGTCGACAAATCGATTATCGTCTACCCTCTACTATGTACTAATTTGATGCACATAATGGGCAAACTTAATATTTAAGAACCTTTAACAATTACGAGGAATAGTGCTATTATAGATTTAAAAGATGCCACCATTCAGCATAAAAACAGTGTAAGAAATGAAAGGTGAAAAAAAAAAAGTATGTCAAACCAGTTTGAGCTTTATCTCGAGTAATTTAAATGAATTTGAAACACTTTAGTCTTACACACATCATGACCCTTTATTTGAGTTTGTGACAGAAATCCACTCTTCTGGTTCTGTTAGCGCCCAGGACAGGGTCCAAGCATGTCGACTGAACAAGGAGACGAGTCTCGAAATGGGTGCTGTGTACTCGCAGTAGCTGGACGAGGGGCAATGAATCTCCTCAAGGCTCTTGATCATGGAGGCAATTAAACCCAGTTTCACGCCTCATCCCTAGACGCAGATGATACCCCACTCCTCCTTTTATCTGTCTTCATTAAAGCCAGCAGGCGGCCTGTCAAACGACAGAACGAAAAGAGAGCGACCCAAACAAACGCCTTTTCAGAGCATTTCATGTTCAGAGGGCTGAAGGGCAAAATGTTCAGTTTACTTGATCAAAAATGGACAAAGATTTCTTTTTTTTGTAACATGCAGGAATGTTTTATTTTTCATTTAGTGTTCATTCTTGACCTTACTTTTGTGAATGTGGGATGTTATAGTGGTTATGGCGCAGGAGGTAATTGAAGGGGCTGCTGGTTCGAGACCTGCGAGGAGCGAGCCATGTGGCTCACTGTTGTGCCATTGAGCAAGGCACTTATCTGAGGTTTCTTTATGGGGCTTTTCCCTGTAATAAGTTATTTGAAACGTTCTATTGTGAAAATTGCTTCAACAGATTCCACTGGCCCTGGTTGTTTGATAAGTGAGACAGGGATAGTTTGCTTTTGCACCCAAAGTCTATTAACTGACTTTCTGATGCATATTGCTGAATACACTCTGGCTAGACCACGATTGGCTAATTTATATAATTCCTGAGAGTAAGAGTGCACAGTGCTTTTTTTCAGTCCTCCATGAAACAATGTTGTGTTTGCAAGCTACCATGTCGAGTCAAATGATTACTGGATTTGCCAAGCTTTTGCGTGCTTACTGGCTTCAAGGAGTTTTGATTTCTTGAAGAAGGCTACGACATTTAATTGCTCACTTGCTGTTAAGTTTTGCTGTTTCACAAAATGGTAACACATATTACTTTGATATTCTATCACTTACAGATGAGAATATTACAGCAACATTCTGTGTCCTGCCAATAAATTACTCTCAACCTCATTAAACAGTGCTAGCAATCTGTATAACAACTTGACACAACAATTCTAACACATGAAACTATTTGCTTATGATTTCATTTGAAGTATTTAGTGCTCTTATGCATTGGACAACCTGGGTAGTACACTTTTTTTTCTTCTTCTTCTGCATCTACTCAGATTAAATTGAATTTCGTTTTCTATTAATTGTATCTTAATTTTAATCAATGTTTCATCAACCAATTGCCTGGATTTAATAAATAAGAAGTAAATATAGCAGACGATAGATAATCACGAAACGGAGGCGCACGCGCGTGAACTGGAGCTCGTCCCATAAATGAACCGAAACTCAGCGTATAAGGTAGCCTACTTGCCTCACAGACATGTCTACTGTTAAACAGAACATTTCAAAACGAAAGAAAACAGACTGCAGACTGCTCTCTGCTTGTGTAATCCGTATGAAATGTGCATTTCTCTCTGGCGCGTCTACTGCGAAGATCCCGAGTCCGCATCGTCAACTTCATCTTTGCAGCCGACACTGACAAAGAAAACGCTTGTTTATTAATAAACAATTAAAATGTCTCCTTGCTATATTTTACATATTCATAATCATTACTTTCGCCGGTTCTTTTTGTGACAGATTTTAGGTGCTTTATTGGCAGCGCCACCCTTATGTTACATGAACGCGTCACCACCGCATCACCGCACCAACCAGAATAGTTTTGTAAGCAGGATTTGATGGCCGCATTCTTACACTTATAAAAGGCAATTCAATGTGGAAGTAATCCAAGTATTCAGAATACGTTACTCAGATTGAGTAATGTAACGGAATATGTTACAAATGAAGTTTTTGGGCATGTATTCTGTATTCTGTAACGAAATACGTTTTGAAAGTATCCTTCCCAACACTGAAAGACAAGTATATTGGCTGTTTAAAATACTATAATAGGTCCGTGCGTCATGTCTTAAAGCAACAGCATCCTAATATACAGGTTGCCAAATAAGGAGATAATATTTAAAAAAAAAATTATATATCAGTTTTTCCCTATGGTATCGATGTCAAAATTGTGGCCAGTGAAAATGCCGAGTGGCTAATAACTTTGAAAAACCACTAGCCACAGTGGCTGGTGAGCAAAAAAGTTAATGTCAAGCCCTGGTTGCATGCAAACATCATGTGAATTTAGTTTTTTGTCATACTACACCACTTTGTTGTAAATAGTAGCTAGAAAAAACTATTTTGAAATGTCACACAAAAGTTTTAGTTAGTTACTCCCTGGGCATCGATTGATTAGTTCAAATGTTGTTGTGACATGCAGAAGAGGTCAGGTTTTTTGACCCCTGTGTTAATTACAAAGCACTAGCAATTAGCTACTACTCATCTAATCTCTTAATCCCATCTGACCCAAACACCAGAGCACTCTGAAAGAAAAGAGGGTTTAGAGAACATTCAGACAGAACAGCTTCATTCCCATCCCGCCTCCTGCTCTCTAGCTGTCTGCCTGCCACTGGATTATCAAATTTATTGGACATGGCCTCAAATTGAGTTCATGTTTCCTGACCTGCTGATATAATTCTAGTATGTATGTATGTATCTATATATATATATGACTCGCGCTGCCGCTTAAGCTGAGAAGATACAGTGATCTGTCACGTCACATTTAAGAGTGTCAAATTTGTGATAAAATGGACAGAATTTGAAAGCTGAGACTTTGTTTCTTATCAGAAATAACGAAGCACAAAAAGCTCTTAGCTATTGTTGGATGGGAGGCGCGCTACAAATAATGTTTTGTGTAGGGAAAAACGTGGACTTGGCAACCCTATAACGTCACTATTTTTTAAACTTTTAATGCTTTGTCACGTTAACTTCGACAGCCCTACATTCAATACAAGAGAGATTTTCGGTTTCACTTCATTTGGATGGTCCCTTTAACACATTCTGTTGACTATAAGTAACGTTGCACCTACATGTCTACTAACTCTCATTAGAGTGTTAGTAGAGTAATAGTAGACTGGTAGGGTTAGAATAAGTTGACATGTAGTTGCATAGTTACTTATAGTCAGTAGACTGTCTGTTGGAGGACCATCACAATAAAGAGTTATCAGATATTAAGCAGACAGTACACTAATACTCTAATGAGAGTTAGTTGACATGTAGTTGCAAAGTTACTTATAGTCACCAGAATGTTCAAAAGGGACCATCAAAATAAAGTGTTACCAGATTTTCTTCACACAAAGTATGAGTTGCAGTCTGACATGTTTTTCCTACTCCCTTTTGATTGACAGAATATAATCTGCCCTGATCATTGGTTTTTAAAGTGAAACGAGTGAAAATAATTGATTTTATCTTATTTTTACTGAGATCTGTTAGTCTATTCTGTTTTCAGTTGAAACAAAACTTCACTAGACATTCCTCCCATTATTATGCCTCCCATCCAGTAATCGCAATAAGCTTTGTTACTTTTATGGGGAAGGCAGAGGCAAATACACAAGTTGCACAGATATCAACATAAATAAACACATAATATTCAATAAAAATAAGCATGACTATGACTTATAATGGCATATTTTTATGAATGAAGGCCAGTATCACTGATACTAATACAGATACTGAAGTCTCAATGAACTAACATTTCATCAACACTTCAATGAAATAACAAATAATATTTATTAGGCTTCAAAAAATAAAAACTTTTAATTTAAGTGAACTTAAAAACAATCCTCACATAAACCCATTATAATAAATGTCATATTTACCTGTGCCCTTCCTACCTGTCTAACAGGTAGGAAATATACAGAAATTGAATTAAGCTATCAAACAGTTTGCACTGCATAAATTATATATAGTTTAATTCTTATTAAAGCTACAAAAGTTCTCAAGTCAAGAGCAGTGAGTGATTTTTCTATGCTCCTTTTGCTCTTTGATTAACATTAATGACAGACAGCATTAGTGGCTGCTGTCACTTTAAGACCTGCCGCTGCTGACAGAGACATTGATCTCACACGCATCTCATTTTCTCACAACTCTTTACGTTCATTTGACATTTTGGCATAATTGCGTGTGTTATTGTTAGTTCAAGCCGAAATAACTTGATTCTGGCGCTCGTCTTTCTGTGCTTAGTGTGAGTCAGGGTCAGGGGTTTGGGCCATACAAATTACGGGAGTTTCCCAGGAGAAATAACAAAACTGGATGGGTGAGCAATACGGGAGAATCCAGGGGAAAACGGGAGTGTTGACAGGTATGCCGGCTACCCACTGGCCCCATCACATAAATAAATTGAATTAAATAGTTATTGTTTTTGTTCTTTTTGAAGGTTATGACACCAACATTTTAGATACCAGTGAAATTTCACTTTTCAGGTACAGACAGTAAATAAAGTAATATCATGTAAAATAACACTGCATAGTCTTCACTGTATAAATTAAATTTAGATTAATCTTTATTAAAGTTGAAAACAGTAAGTGATTTTTCTTTGTCTTTTGTTGTTTGATTAACATTAATAGACAAAAGCTGAAATATTAAGAGCGAATGCACGGATCTAATATACTGATACACATGCGTTGTCTTTCTTGACTCTTTACGCTCACTTGATAACTGACTTTATTTTTGTTTATTGGGATACTCGCCTTTTTTTTGTCATCTCAAGAGTGCTTCGGATGTGTGTGCTCAGAAAAGTTTTCGCACAGTGCTCCAGTACCGAATTGAGTTCTTTCATGTCGTCTTGTGCTTAAATATTTAAATTGGCAATGCTTAGAAACGCATGCAAAAACTGGCACGATCAGGTAAGTGACAATTCCATCAACTGTCCTTTCCCGAGCGTCGTTCAAACTGGCCCAGTCTTTTATTGTCACTTTTGTTATTCCTTTGGTGCTATTTCCCTACTTCTAACATGATATTTGCTATTGGAAAAGGGCTGCTATACTAATAGAAATGCAGTTTGAAAAGTACCATTTAAAACCAGGTTGAGTCCAAAGTAAGAGTACAGAAAAAGCTTAAAGCCTTTGGGAGGGAGACCTTTTGGACATTTTGCAGAATTACAGCCACAAATTTTACATCCATTACACCTCATACCCTCTAGGGTGTCATCATGCCAGGATACTCTGCAGTGAGCTGGCAGAGCGTGCATGTTACCCATCTCCTTGCGCCTCTCCGTCACTCCCAAACCCCGCGTTATGTGACCCGGGAAGCCTGCACGCAGGATTTATGACCGCGTGTCGGAGTAGCCTGCACCATTAGTGAAAATCTAGGAGTAGAGCCAGTATCCCGTGAATCAATTACCTTGATTGAGTGGGAGATAATTATCCAGGCCTGATTGCCCAGAACAAAGAACAATACTTGCGCCTAAGTACGCAGCACACAAACTATATTTCATGATTCAGTGAAGTTTAATTCAAGAGTGTTTATTGCTCCAAAATGAAGTGAGTCTTTGTCATTCTAACTGACAAAGAAATTAAGTGACTGATTTGGAACAAATTATGCTGCTCAGGTGAAGTTTAGCGTTAGCATGCTGATAACATTATACTGATGCATTGTACACACACATTGGGTAAAAGATTATTTTAAGTTAGATTTTATGGTAACACTTTTTAGTAAGGTAACTTGTTGGCATTAGTTAATGCATTTTAAAACATTAAATAATGAGCAGTATGTTTTTTTACAGCATGTATTCATGTTTGTTAATGTTTAAGAAATGTTTATGTTAGTTCATAGTGCATTAACTAATGTTAACAGAAAGTTTTGTTTTTAAATGTAGTATTAGTAAATGTTAAAATTAACTAAGATTAATTAATGCTGTAGAAGTATTCTTCATTGTTAGTTCATTGTGCATTAACTACTGTGAACATTTTTGTTTATTTACCATAAATTTTTCGTACATTTACCAGATTGACTTTTCCTGTGAATGTACAAATGTGGTTCAGAGACCTTTCTTTGAGTATGATTTAAAAAGTGCATCTGCTGTGCGATTGAGTTAACGTGGGATTTGAGAGGCCTGCAGTGACATAATTGGCTGTTGACTCCAGAGGAGAAGGCAGGCGATTTGGAATGTGTCGTAAGCGGAAACCCCCTTGGTGGCTTATATAAGCTAATGCCACTGTGTTGCCTGTCCGGACCGACACGTGCTTGTCCTGTATCAATGGTCAAAAACTCTTCAGGGCCAGCAATATTGCCAGAAACTCGAGGCAGTTGATGTGCCACTGCAGTCAAGGTCCTGTCCAAAATCCCGATGCTGTTTGACCGTTGCACATGGCAGCCCTGCCAGTCTTGGACACGTCTGTTTTGACAACAACATGCCTGGACACTTGTTCTAGGGAAACCCCTGCCTGTAGAAATGCAAGGTCTGTCCAAGTGCTGAAAAAGCTGGCTTGATGGCCACGCGATTTGTGCCATGTCTCATATTCATCAACCTGAGCGACATAACTGCGGCAGAGGATGCCATATACACCAGGATCCTCTGAAATTTTTTCAGTGGAACCGTTGTTTTTTTCCATGAATGTCTTCAGGGAGACACACTGTCATAGCGACTGAATCCAACTCTATTCCAAGAAAAGAGATGCTCTGCATTGGGTAGAGCTTGTCTGAGCACCAGGTCCCTGTGTATACACAACAAATCTTGAGAGTGAGCTAGAGAGATCAGCTAGTTGAGACTGTGAATGGCCACTACCCTTAACTTGCCATGGGCAGCCTTTGCGACATCGAGTGCAATGTCAATGCCTTCAGATTGCCCTGAGTGCTAGCCGCCACAGCCTTGTGCATTGCAAGGACTGGAACGAGGATCAAATGCGATAAATCCTTTTACTAGAAAAGACAGTCACGATTGCAGCATTGCCATGGTCACGTTCTCGCAGTGAGGGCATGGACCACCCACAAACGCTGTCTCCGCATCGGTGCGACCCAAACACTTGAGACAAAGATCATGGCTTAGGACGAGAGATATCTAACTACACCCAGAAACACACAGACGGAAAAGCATCTTTTAAAAGTTGCTCTCCGTCTTGCTCTTTCAAATCGCTGAAATGCCCTGGTGAAGCTCTCTTTGCACTTATCCATGTGAGGCTTGGAGAGAGACCACTGTGCTGCGCCGTAACACCAGCAATCTGTAACATGGTTTTGGGGTTTTGTTTAAGTTTCATAAAGTTTCAGTGATCCTTCTCAAACAATGCAAATGGAATGAGCTTATAGAAGACTCTTCACTCGGCTCCGAAGAACAAATCTGAATGAGTGATGCCAGCTCCTTTTATACCTGTGTGTTCAGGGGAGTGGCATGTGCCAATTCCCCTCGCTAATTTACATTGACTTTTTCTCCTAGTATCAGAGGTGATTAGGCCTCCCAAATATGTATTTGTTCTCTTTTCCACCATCTTGGAATTTTTTATCTCTTTTATCTATTTTTGTCTATGAATTCTTAGATAAAAGTAAAACAAATCCCAAATAAAATGAGATAAAAAAAAAAAAGATCTGTAAAAATAGGTTTAAAAATATTTATAAACTTGACTAAATTTGTGTTAAGCGTGCATTTATTCTATTTGGAACAGAGCTACTTTCTCTCATGAAAGTTCATGATTATTCATTAGCTATTTGTTCTTCAAATACTTTTTTTGTCTTAGCTGATTACATTTATTAGCACAACAAAAACAACCTTTGTGCCAGACTGATCGAAGCATATTAGGTAGATGTGCATATATGTGCTTAATTTTCATTTTCTCTGTCTCTTATCCATCTCTTTTCAATTTCTACCGCACAAACAAACAAAAACATCCTGATTTGGATGCATTATTCAACTCCCTTGTCAAAAACAAAGAAAAAAAACAAACACAAATTGGCACATTTATCTTGATTCTTCAGATCTAGCGGCCATAAGCAGTTTTGTGGAGGTTGCATACTTTTCACTGGTCGCCTTCTGATGGAGTTTAAAATAATATAAAAGCGTTCATGCTTTTATAGTAGTGATATATTTCTCTCTCATTTTGCTGAATAGTAACCTTTGAAGAATAATTGAAATGTCACTTCCAGTCTGGTACTTTCCCCAAGACAGGCATTTATGGCATTACGTGTAAAGTAGCCATGCCACATTTTGTTCAGCCAACCTGCTTCCAGGTGTTTTTCTTAAAAGGCATTTCACGCTGTATTCGAGCAATTGGGATTGTGCAGACTGCACAGCTGAATGGCTAGTAACATAACGCAATGCATTATTACAAGGCCATCAACAGACGTTGCCATCATGGTTTCAGTGGTGTGTATAATTCACAAAATGCTTCATAAATGGGTCTGAGGTAAGACACATGTTCAGACTCCTGCTGCGATGCTGCTCATTATGCTGCCGCCTCATTGTCTTAAAGTAAAGCTGAAAATTCTGAATGATTCGTCCACAAAACACTCAACTCAATGATTGATCCAGTTTATAGAGAACAAGATTATCAGTTAATATGGTATAAATCAAATAAGTCCTATATTTATACCATATGACTTTATTATCATATTATACCATATTATTTATACCATTATACTAGTCATATATTTATACCATATTCACTGATAATCTTTTTCTCTATTGAGGGATTAATTGGATTAATCAGTGAGTTTAAGTGGTTTGTTGTTGTTGACAAATTATTATAAACATCTTAATCTAGTAAGATCATTTTATGTAGTGTTTTTGCATTATTATCATTAACGTAATATTGATTGAAGCCATTTTTGTTAACTGAAATCATTTTAATTTTAGTTTTGGGTAAATGTGACATTTGTAAAAGTTTAAAAAAAGCCTCTAGATAACCGTTTTTACATTTTTTAAATTTCAGTTAGTGCATTAACATTGGTAACTAAAATAGTAAATAAATAAAACTAAAATAAAAAGTAAATAAACTTAAATCTGGAACACTCTTAAAAAAACTAACAATAACATTAAAATCTAATAAAAATTAAACAAAATTGAAAATTTAAATAAAAAATAAAATAATTACAATAAACCTAGGTCTTTTCTAAAATGTAGGTTCATTGTTTGGAAAAGTGCGACTGGTACTCTACATTCTTCAAAAATGTGTTATGTTCCACAAAGCTATTTAGGGTCTATTTACACCTGGACTCTTCATGCGTTTTCTGTGATTGGATAGCTGTTCCTGAAAAGACCAGGTGTAAATACCCTCCGAAGTGCTTTCAAGACGGATTTAAATCCAATCACTCAAACCACTTTTGGTTGTTGAAGCCACATATGTAAATTTTACTCCTCCCAAAATAGTTTAAAAATAAATAAATGTGTCAGAGCGTGTTACAGTATACCATATATGACAGCTTTACTGCAAGATGCAGTGCCACAGATATGGCCCTCCGCAGAAGAGTATCTGGACCTCTTCATCAAGCATCAAACTTAACACACAATCATCTTCATTACTAGTGCTGATGCTGCTCTCTCTCCTATTGCAGTCTAAATATATATAAAATGTGGTTGACATGAATTTGCTCATAGCGCGGGAATTAAAAACTATATTCGTTTTGCGGGTATAAATCCGATCAGTAAAAAGGCATGAAGTGACCAGGTGTAAACAGGCCCATAGGTTTGGAACAACATGAGGCTGAGTAAATGAAGACATAAATCCTTTAGCTCTGACTGCTTTGATGTCTCTCTCTTGATGTGGTTTGGAATTGGTAAAATGTGCTTGGGAAAAAAAATATGATCAGAATATCGAGTGTGCAAAGTAGATATGATGTCCAGTGAAGGAGGTGCGCGGTGGTTGAATCTGAGAAGCCGCAAGGACGTGTATCGAAGCGCCATGGTCAGATCCGTAGATGACAAGAGCCACAGAGAGGCCAGCAGGAAGGTCATAAACAATAGCCGCATAGCTGACAGGCTGCTCCGGAGTGCAGGCCGGCTGTAATCCACTGCTCGAGCAGAACACAGCGGGGGCTAGCTTGTTGGTGGTCACAACAGTCACAAACGTTACAGGCAGCAGATGCAGTGACCAGGCAAAGACATAGTCCAGATCTTGAGGCAGGAACAGATACCACCGGTACCAGACAGAGTCAGTAGGTAAAACCGTTTAGTAGCAAACAAACTTTTTCGTCCGGGGTGAGAAGCGGCAGCCAAAACGCGCCAGCGTCCTCTCACATACCAGAATGTCACTTACGCAACAGATCCAATATGCAGTGGTCCTGCCGATTGACTGTCCTGCACAGTTCATCTCCAGCCCATTTTCAAGTGATCCTAAAGACCTTAATTGGTTGCTTCAGGTGTGTGTGATTAGGGTTGGAGATGAACTGTGCAGGACAGTCGATCGGCAGGAGCAGGATTGGGCACCCCTGATGCGGTTCATTTTTTTAAATTAGAATTTTTTGGAATTGTTCCAAAGTATGATGTGAGGAGTTCCCTCACCGTTTCCATGTGTTGAGTGCTGTGAATTTACTACAGGTCTTAAAACCTTCATTAACATTCATGTTATGCCTCCGGCGATCTCTACCACAAAATAATGTATCAGCCAGGATCACCCTGTGCTTGGTTAAAAACGTCTTCTCCATGTATGTTATCTTTAAGCCTTGATCCAGAAGAGTGATATTAAACCTAATTCAGCATGACACACGATGTTGGATGCACCAAACAATCTTTTTCATCTCTAGTATTGTTTTTTTAATAAATTTTTAATCCAATGATAATTGAACCTGCCAGCAAAATCTCTAGCTGAAAATCGTTCATTTCGTCTTTAGATCATGATTTGTCTCTCACGCAAATTTGATTGTACTCCGTGCCAAACACATACATACTGTAATCTTTCTTTCATTGTGTGTGCGATTAAACCCGCGTTTGCTTTTATTTTTTGTAATAAATATCAGTGTTTTTTTTTCTTTCTTTTTTTTCTTGGTTTTTGCATTTGTTTTTTTGTACAGTCACTCAGAAAAGCTTTTTGGAGGTCATCACATTTTCCCCTTATGATCACTCAACCACACAAGAGATGCGAACTAAATATAAATCAAAGTCTCAAACAAATGAATAATTCAAATTTGAAGGGAATCAATAATTTCCCAAATCCCATCTGAACAAAATATTCTTGTGTTTCTGCTAGTCTGAAAAACCAAACAATCATGGAGCTTCACTGATTCCAGTACGTTCAAAATATGCCAAGCCTTTTCACAGGGGTCTTTCAAAGGGGATTTACTTGATAAAAAAATGTTTGTCATCATTAAATTTGAGATGACAACTGTCATTACATCAAACTCACAGCATATGTGCATCATCTTTGGAATTTCTGTCAACTAGTGAAATTCATTTGTTATGTACTTTCTAGGAGACTGACATGGAATTTGCCCCCACAGATTTTCATCCAGTTTGAATTCCATTATTCATAGTAATCATATAATTTGTCTAGTTCTTATTATATAACTAATCTGTAGTGACAAAAATTCATTGACACTTTATATATGTGCTATACTGAAATATTTTTTTTAAATACATTTGTGTGTGTGTGTATTATATACTGATAATATTATTTGTAATTAAAATATAGTTCTTCTATATAGTCAAATATATTTAAAAAAAATATTTAAAATATCAAATTATTATTGTCATTATTGGGCTGTGCGATTTAATTGTATTTCGATTTTGGCTCCCAACGATTGTGAAAACAACATAATCGAGGAACGATTGTGTCGCTGCCGCATTCCACCCAGCGCACTTTCCTTTCGTTCCTCCCTAAGCCAAACTTAAAATCCAAATCTGCCGAATAAGTGAGTGATGTAAAATGCAGTCTACAGTTGGTTATGCCTTAAGTGAATGTAAACACTGAAAGTGCGCGCGTGTAACAGCATGGGTCAGTGCGTTAGCTTTTAAAGTGACAGCAGCCTAATAAACCTACTACCGTCATCATTGTTAATCAAACAACAAAAGATAAAATCATTCACTACTCTTGAATGAATAAACTGTAGTTTTAATAAGGCCTAGTCTATATTTAATGTATTCCGCTGTTATTTTACATTTGATTACTTTACTCAATTTCTGTTGCAGGTTATTACATCTGAATACCATTGTTATAGTCTACATCTTCCTGAAAAACCTAAAGCACTATTTATTATATCACCCACATATAATCGTGTTAAATAATCATGATGTTAATATTGAGCAAAATAATCGTGATTATGATTTTTGCCATAATCGAGCAGCCCTATGTCAGCATAATAATTTCAGTGTAGCATGCACTGTAACACATTCTAACTTAAGTAAATCCATTCCACATAATATCCCAAAAGCAAGATTTCATCTGGATGTAGTTACTGGAAACATTAGTTACACAAGCATGATGTTGGTATCATAGGCCTGAAAGAGGGCTTATGTAAAACGTGGGCTCTGCATCCTCTCTGGTCCAGGTTGAATTGATGAAAAGACGCGTATAATTTAATTGCATTTGAAGAGGAACGGCTTGTTTCTCCCGCCAAATCCGCACTGCCGGGAGACCAGCGCGTCCTCCGGGCGTCTGCCGCTGCATCACTGCTTACCTGTTTTATCATAATTGTTTTGGCATCGTTCAGAAACAGGGATTAATGTACACACAGTTCACTGAGCCACTGCTTTACAAAAAGCCTATTTATCACCGTCTTTTGTGGAAAACACAGGGAGCTTTGGAAGCTCAGATTGTGAAAGTGCCTTTGTGTTAATGTGACTGGCCTCAATAAATCAACAATTCTAAATCGAAAGGCTTGAGAGAAAATAGAGGGGGACAAGTGACTTTTTTGAATGGCTTCAAAACAAAAATGAAGGCAGCCTGGAGTTGATCTCCATATCGTTTTTGTTTTTTATGCTTACAGCAGAACCCTGCTTTTAATTAGACCACATGGGCACACACTCGTGCATTTTATTTCTTTAATTATTATCATAGTTTATTATCTTATTTTAATCTAATGATGTCTTGAAACTTTTGCCAGGGGAAATGAAAACCCCTTAACAAACAATTCCAGTCTGGCGAGATACTTCCCGTGTGGCCAGTTTTAACTTTTGATGTCATCAGCGTCTGGAATATCTCAGACCGTGTGAGTGATGGAGCTCATTTTTTTTATTTTTCTATAAAACGCCAACACAGTTTATGAGTCTAATCTAATCTGCCAACAGACTGTTCTGTGTGATAGATCTTCTCACTCTGTGTCTTTCTGTGAAATTATTCAATGATTAATCTTTAGAGAATATCAGGCTGACAGGACAAAATTGTGCTGTTGAAAACAGTTACTTCACAGCGTCTTTGAAGTGTGGATACTTACCTTAATTCTGTTTGCTGGGGTTTCATCTGTTTTTGATGGAAAATCACTGGCATTTTCTGGGCTGTTATGGAAATGTTTGAGCTCTTGATGGTGCATGTCTGATCTTATGCTGGCATGATTCCGTTTTTTGATTTTTAATAATTTTAGACTGATATATTGGTCCAAAATGTGTTGCCGACTTTAATGCAGCATTTAAATAAAGCATGTTCTGTATACATCTTATTTTCCCTAAATTGACTCCAAAAGGCCATATTGTAAATCTGGGATTCACAATCTAATGTAGACCTGCGAGTTCTGGAAGTAATTTTAGGATTTGGCTCTAAAATGCTTCTATTTTTGCTTCTATTTTGGATTTTTGGACTTTAAAACACAGTTAAAACATTAATATTGTGATATATTATTACAATTAAAAAAATAACTAGTAATCTTAAGTGTCACATGATCCTTCAGACATTATTCTGATATGCTGATTTGGTGCTAAAAAACATTTCTTATCATTGTCAATGTTGAAAATAGTTTTGAAATTTATTTGAATCTTTATAACATTGTAATTGCCTTTACTGACATTTTTGATCAATCTAATGTGTGCTTGCTGAATAAATGGATTTATTTTCAATGTATTTTAACAATTTTTGAAATGCAGTGTATCTTTTTTTTATTTTTTATATTTAAATATTTTATTTTTATTTACTAATCAAATGAGTGAATATGTGACACTGGTGATATGAATGAATTTGTACAGAGGGTCAGATGTTCTTGCTTCCATTGAAGCATTGATGCTACTTAGATCATTCTCAAATCATGCTGGAGAACATGATCATCTGGTTTACACTAGCTTTGGTTTGAATCCTTCAATCTGCTTTGGAGGGATGTTTAGTACACAAGCTAATGCAGTTCAGTTGAGTCTGCCACAGTTCTCACTGGTGCAGATGATTTGTGTTTAGCTCCTGTAAGGAGGACAGTAGACAGCAGATGCCAGAAGCTCAGTTGGACCTGGTTGTTGTTAATTAATCTCAGGTGAACCGCAGGAATATTGTTTCATTCCTGAGAGTGTGTAGACACTGCGTCAACTCGATAAAAACCTAAATAAACGTTCTCCTGCCACTTTGTCTTGTTCAGTATGAAAGAGGTTTCAGACAGACAGATGGTTTCAGTGATTTGGTGCTAGTTTGTTCTACACTGACAGTAATGGGCAAATAAAAATGTCCGACATTGTAAGCGGGAGGTAAAGAGCGCTGTGGTGTTTCAGAGTGCTGGAGTTGTAAAAGATTATCTGCCAGTTTTATCTCCTCAGTTTACAATCCAAGTAGGGGGGAGAACTGATGTGGAAAAAAAAAAAAAAAAAAAAAAATCATGAAATTCATAACTTACATTTTCTGGATCTGGATAGTCAGTCAACTTGTCGGCCAAAAACACACACACACACACACACACACACACACACACACACACACACACACACACACACACACACACACACACACACCCACCTTGTCTTTGTCCTGTTGTCACTTTACTTTTTTTAAATGTAAACAAGCTCTTTGCTGTTGCATTGTACACATACTGTATACACTGTGCATTCTGAAGTTTTAATGATGACAAAATGAACCTGAACAAGAAAAAACGGTCTGTGCTTAATTTCACAAGTGTGCGATTAATCGCACAAAAGGGTGTGGTTTATCGCGATTACATTTTTTTTTAAAATATAAGATCATAAATATCAATAATAATCTTTGTCAATGTATTTTTTTTATTTGAACTGTTTGAATTTGGGTCAGTAAGTTTTTTGTTTTTTTTGTGACAATTTTAAAATAACTGTTTTCTATTTAAATGCATTTTAAAATGTAATTTATTCCTGTTATGGCAAGGCTGAATTTTCGGCAGATTCCTTGTAAATTATTCTATGATGATTTTGAGCTAAAAAAAAAAAAACATTTCCTTTTATTGCTGCTTTATGTTTGTTTGTTTTTTGGTGAATACCATGATATATTTTTTGAGGAGCAGCAGTTCACCGAAACAAAAACAGCATTTTTTGGGGGAATAGAAATCTTTTGTAATGTGATAACGTTATTGTAATATATATTAGGACTGGGAAAAAAATCGATTTGGTAGGTCAAATCGATTCATATTTTAAAAATATCGATTTTTTTAGATATTTTTTTCTCCCCCTCTTCAGTATAGCATACATACATTTTGCATTCGCCAAATCTTCCTTCAGGGTTTCCGTAGCACTCTCCCTGCGGCACAACCCTCTGCCCCTTGCTTTAAGCGCCCCATCGGAGAGGGTCGAATCGGATTGAATCGTAAATCGAGTTTTTTTTTTTTTTAAATCGCCCAGCTCAAATATAAATGTATTATTTAAAAAAAATATTACTTTAGAAGTTTCTATAATTAATTTTTTTTGTGATAAAAAAGAATACATGTAGCCTTCTTTTACAACCTTTGATAGTGTTGTGAAAGAGCTAAACCAATATCTCTGCATCTCTTACATGTGGTCACACAATGTTCTTGCATATTTCATTGTTTTCAGGGCTAACTGAGAAAATGTTTGTATTGGTGTTAAAATGGATCATTTTTATTTGAGAATTTCAGTTCACAAACCTTTACTAAACTGTTACAGTTTTCAGAGAGAACTGATCTTTGTTCCACCTTGTCTCCTCAACAGGTCCTGTGACCAATGCTGCTATCATACCAGCACCTGCCAACATGTTCCTTTCTGACAGTCGTCCAGCCGTCCCACTGCCACGGTTCAGCCGCCACCTGAACCCGTCCGAGCAGGGTGACGGCACGGGCACCGGAGGCATGTGTCTGAGACTGGGAGCCAACACACAGGTAACATCTGGGGATCTTATGTAATCAAAAAATAAGATTAGGTCCACTGAGACTATTTATGAGATGCCAGAATTGCTCATTTAGAGCAATGTTATTACATTTACTTATCAATTCGGATTCAGTATGCAGCAACTTGATCTACCCTGATAAATGCAAAAGGTCACTAGCAAAAGTTTACCCAGAGGTCATTTACAAATAACAGTCTTAAAGATTCTGTAACAAAAAAAAACATTTTTATTAATATTTATTCCTATAGTAGGATATTATATTATATATTATCTTTTTACAGACAGTATTTCTTGATATTGATTTATTTTTTAATTGTTTAAGTGTTCTTTATTTTGTTATTTTTTTTAATTGGCATTTGACAAGTTTACTTAAATGCACATAATGCACAAGTAAATTCTGTGATAATCTGGTTTGAAATAAGGTATTTTTTCTTGCACTTTTCTTCACTAAATGAACACAATCAAGATGTATAAATTATTTGCAGCAGTATTTACCTATATATTGTTTTGAGTCGAATCACTGAAGCAGTTTGAAAATGAACAAATTATTTATTTTTGCTGCTTGAAGTTTAAAACAGAGACATCTATCTTAGAGACGGTATGGAATAAAAACTCACATTTTGTAAATGCCGGTTATTAATCTTATTGTGGATTATTCAACGATGCGTATGTTTCATTTGTCAAAGCCTCAAAATTCGAATGAAACGTGTGCCTAATGTATGCCAGACTTTTCCAATCATTTAGTCTGCTAAACCCTGCTCCTTTCATACAATCGACTGCAAGTCACAAGTGTAAGGAAGTGGATGTTCTTTTTCTTTAGATCAGGTGTTTTAGTTTCACAGACACTCGTATACTGTAAGATGTAACAGCTGCGTGTGGGTGAAATGATTGGGTCAAAGATTGCACATATGGATTGGTCTCCTCACCACCAGCAGTTTTCAAACACGATGAATGTTTACAGCTGTTAGCACCTGAACGTAATTCCTCCCGTGTCAAAATCAATTATAGACACATAAATGAAATGCTAATACAAAGTCTTAAATTTGCCCACCACCTGCTCTGTGGCTCCAACCTTTGCTGTTTTTAATCGTTCCTTCTTTCTGCATATCTGGTGTTTTCCTCTTCCTCCCCTCCCCCTCAGCTTGTTTACTTGTTTACCAGCTTGTTTACAGAATCTTCCAGCCTCTGGGAGAGCACATCCTATCTGGAAAACACGGTTCTTTCACCTCTGCACAGCGAGAGGGAACCTAAAACAAATGTTTTGATAAGTGCATTAATACTTCTACCATGACCCAAAATAACACGTTCCTACTGCGATCCAGAGGCTGCGCTCAACATCACACATTCAGTGTGACTGGCATGCCACACAGTGTGTAAATTAAAGCTGCTCTGAGAAAATTAATTTCTCTTTCGGAATTGTTTCCGTTATTCACTCGGAAGGCGAAGCAATGACCCCGGTGTGTGTGTGTGTGTGTGTGGGGGGGGGGGGGGGGGGGGGACACGTATTGCAGAACACGCTGCAAAACTAAACTGAATTAAACCATGTGACCCTCTAAATAATCGTGACCTGTGGGGTGTGGGTGTCTGTTAACAGCCTGGCTGACTAAATTCTGATGGAGGTCAAGCAGAATGTTTTCATCAGATCAGTTGAGCTTTAGGTCTGCTCCGCTATGTGCTAATGGAGTTAAGCTTGAGGATCAATGGGTTATTGTTACCCTTAACTTTTCATAAATATAGGAAATCTATTATTTGGACCTGAATTAGGCAGATCATGGTGGTGGGCTAAAGGCTGTTGTTGGGGGTTCTGCAGAGGTTGTCCGCTTGGCTTTCATAGCGAATTCTGAGGCTTTTGGTTGCACTTGAACTCAGTTGTAATTCACTTCCTTTTATGTGATTGGATGTTTCTTGGGCACCTTTGGCCCCTGGACATTTAGAAAACACACTTGTCACACTGACACTGATAAGTTTATTTAATTTGTCCACTAAAAATGAACCACCAGAGTGTCATTTCCACCATCTCAAATTATGTTTTGTGTTTAGTAGCATTGTTGGTAATGGAATTACATTTTGAACATATTTCCAATAAAATGGTCTGCAAGGGCAAGGCTGATTTCACATTTTATCCTACATACACACAAATAACTATTTTATACTTTTTAATAAAACTACAGCTTTGTTGGAAATGATGCAGGAATATTAACCTTGACATTTCTTGATTTTTTTTTTATTGATTAATCTTGTTTTAACCACGTATATTAACCACTTTTATTGCAAATGTGCAAATTGTTTGTTGTGATGGAAAGTATGCCACAGTTGTGGGACCAAATTCATAATTTCCACACAATAAATATTGGAATAGTTTATTTCACTCTTTAATTTATATTTTAATTCATGATGACATGGCAATTTTAATGTGATTACATACTGTATAACAAAGAAATACTTTTTTCCATATACTGTTGTTTAAAGTTTAAGATCTTTTAATGTTTTTAAAGTCTCTTATGCTCACTCAGGCTGCATTTATTTGATCAAAAATACAGTAAAAACAGTACATTTGTGAAAAAATATTACAATATAAAATAACTATTTCCTATTTTAATATATTTTAAAATCTAATTTATTTTGCAATTTAACAGATGAATTTTCTGCCATTACTCCAGTCTTCAGTCACATGATCATTTATTAGTCATGCTAATATGCTGATTTGATGCTCTTGAATCATTTCTTATTATTATCAATGTAGAAAATAGTTGTACTGCTAATATTTTTGTGAAAACCTTATTTTTGTGCATTTTACAGTAGCATTTATTTGAAATAGAAATATTTAGTAAAATTGTAAATGTCTTTACTCTCACTTTTAATCAATTTAATGCAAGTATACGTAAAAAAAAAAAAAAAAAAAAAAAAAAAAATATATATATATATATATATATATATATATATATATATATATATATATATATATATATATATATATATATATATTAGTGAGGAAAATAAGTATTTGAACACCCTGCTATTTTGCAAGTTCTCCCACTTAGAAATCATGGAGGGGTCTGAAATTGTCATGGTTGGTGCATGTCCACTGTGAGAGACATAATCTAAAAAATAAAAATAAAAAAAACCCAGAAATCACAATGTATGTGATTTAAATAACTATTTATTTGTATGATACAGCTGCAAATAAGTATTTGAACACCTGAGAAAATCAATGTTAATATTTGGTACAGTAGCCTTTGTTGGCAATTACAGAGGTCAAACGTTTCCTGTAGTTTTTCACCAGGTTTGCACGCACTGCAGGAGGGATTTTGGCCCACTCCTCCACAGATTTCTGGGCTGTCGCTGAGAAACACGGAGTTTGAGCTCCCTCCAAAGATTCTCTATTGGGTTTATGTCTGGAGACTGGCTAGGCCACGCCAGAACCTTGATATGCTTCTTACAGAGCCACTCTTTGGTTATCCTGGCTGTGTGCTTTGGGTCATTGTCATGTTGGATGACCCAGCCTCGACCCATCTTCAATGCTCTAACTGAGGGAAGGAGGTTGTTCCCCAAAATCTCGCAATACATGGCCCAGTCATCCTCTCCTTAATACAGTGCAGTCACCCTGTCCCATGTGCAGAAAAACACCCCCAAAGAATGATGCTACCACCCCCATGCTTCACAGTAGGGATGGTGTTCTTGGGATGGTACTCCTCATTATTCTTCCTCCAAACACAGCGAGTGGAATTATGACCAAAAAGTTCTATTTTGGTCTCATCTGACCACATGACTTTCTCCCATGACTCCTCTGGATCATCCAAATGGTCTTTGGCAAACTTAAGACGGGATTTGACATGTGCTGGTTTAAGCAGGGGAACCTTCCGTGCCATGCATGATTTCAAACCATGACGTCTTAGTGTATTACCAACAGTAACCTTGGGAACGGTGGTCCCAGCTCTTTTCAGGTCATTGACCAGCTACTCCCGTGTAGTTCTGGGCTGATTTCTCACCTTTCTTAGGATCATTGAGACCCCACGAGGTGAGATCTTGCATGGAGCCCCAGTCCGAGGGAGATTGACAGTCATGTTTAGCTTCTTCCATTTTCTAATGATTGCTCCAACAGTGGACTTTTTTTTCACCAAGCTGCTTGGCAATTTCCCCGTAGCCCTTTCCAGCCTTGTGGAGGTGTACAATTTTGTCTCTAGTGTCTTTGGACAGCTCTTTGGTCTTGGCCATGTTAGTAGTTGGATTCTTACTGATTGTATGGGGGTGGACAGGTGTCTTTATGCAGCTAACGACCTCAAACAGGTGCATCTAATTTAGGATAATATATGGAGTGGAGGTGGACATTTTAAAGGCAGACTAACAGGTCATTGAGGGTCAGAATTCTAGCTGATAGACAGGTGTTCAAATACTTATTTGCAGCTGTATCATACAAATAAATAGTTAAAAAAATCATATATTGTGATTTCTGGATTTTTTTTTTTTTTTTTTTGATTATGTCTGTCACAGTGGACATGCACCTACAATGACAATTTCAGACCCCTCCATGATTTCTAAGTGGGAGAACTTGCAAAATAGGGTGTTCAAATACTTATTTTCCTCACTGTATATGTATATATATATATATATATATATATATATATAATTTTTTTTATTTTTTTAAAAATCTTACTGACCCCATAAGTTTGAGCATTGTAAACGATAAAAAAAAAAAATCAAACTAACCTCCACATTGAGAAATGATGTACCATTTCAATGTTAGGAGTACAATATTTCAAATTTGTGAGCGTTGTGGGAATCCATTGAGAGTAGAATCAAAATACAGTGCTGGACACCAGCACCAGCTTTACTCATCTTCCTGTGAAATCAGCAGACTCACTGTATCCATCGAGGAATAGTAAATTTCCACAGACGTGCACTGATGGGCTATAAATTAGCAGAGTTAGATGGCAGAATCTGGGAAGGGCTGTTAAAAAGAGATTGACCTTGCCAAGATTTTCATTGTCAGCCTTAATAATCTCGTTGGACCCTTGGAACAACGTCATGCTCTCCACAAACCCCCTGCCACTTACTCACTGTCAGTAGTGATCAGCCTTCTTGAGACAGCCATGATTAGACCCTGTTTGTAACTGACCCTCACTGTTGGCACCGCCTCTTCAGGACACTTGCGTCATGGGAAATGCCTACACACAAATACCTTATTGGCACACTCAATCATTGGTGTAGCTTAACATACTATTGTGATGATGTTTAAAGTGTTTCGCTTTGTCTTTTCACTCTCTCAGGAGCCGGAGGGGACGTATTTGGAGAAAGCAGACGAGCTCTACTCTCTGATGTGTGCCGTCACAGACAAGGTAAGCAGGGAAGCGTACCATTCAGTCATTGCTGTGAGCTGAATTTAAGCAAGGCTTTCAAGGCGGAGACAGTTTATAGCCTGTTGGCTTTGATTCTTGTAACGATCCGCATGAAGAGAGAGGAGACAGAGCAATCGTCACAAGTACTGTGTTGAATAGTGCTTGGCTTTGCAGAGTAATCAACCCATAATTGCCATTTTAAGATGGCTAATCATTTTGCCAATCCTGGGTAATTAACTGAACTTTTTTTTCTTAATGATTTTTTTTATAAAACATTGCTTAAATTAAATGTTTAGCAATTTAAATTTGTTAATTTAATTTAGCTCCTATTTAATTAGCTATAATAAGGGGTCTTTTTTTAAGGCAGCCATTCACTGTGGCTGAATCCGAAATCGTCCCCTATACCCTCAAATAGGTCGCTTTTTGTAGGGACAAATAGGGACATTTGTAGTGGTGTCCGAAACCATAGTGGTAAACAAAACGTTTAAAGTGGTTGTGGCAAATTTCACTTAAATGTATATAAATAACTCTTAAACAGAATGAGATATTTCCACCAAACTTGGCTCACATATGTATGGGTTCAATCTGAGGTCACAAGTTGGTGAGCAGGCCCCGATCATATACTGTAACGTAGAGTTGTCAAAAAGCACCGAAGTCGGTACTGAAATTTTTTAATTGTGACACGTTGAGCAGAAAGTGTGTCATTGATGTATATTTACAACATGTTTTTGAAGCGCTGATCAAGCGCTGATCATTTTTTTTTATTTCAGTACCGACTTGGTACCATTGTTTTTGACAACTCTACTGTAATGCCAGCCAAAGGATGCCAGAAAGTGAAACAGATGCTGCATTCATTGTTAAATATGTTTAATGTGTTAAACAGAAATCATTCATTGCAGAAACGTGCGATATCGCTCTATCAGCACGACTGATTCGTCCGTAGGCAAACACAGCCATGATATAGAGCCATATCTCATGGCTACGAGTGTGATATTGGATTTATACAACAGTTCGACGACACAAGTTTGTAAATTAATAAGAAACGACAACGGAGTGTCTTTAAAACCCCTCTTTTGTGCAGAACTGCTTCCTTCTGCCACTGATTTAAATCTCAGGTTGACACTTTAACAGTTTAACTATCCTCCGTTATTAATTCTAAAACGTCACTTTAGAACTAGCAACAAAGATATGCTGAGTTGCTTCATTGAAGCTTATTCTTCAGGTCAATCTTATATTCATAATCATTTTGAATGGTAGCTGAGGAAAGCGATATATTTTGTCTTTTTCCTTTTAACAATCTAGGGGATATATAAATATAAAAGTATTTGCTGACATCTAATGTTGTAATAATGTAGCTTAAATTTGAAATCACAATCAATAACAGACCCTTTCCCAGTATTTATTAATGTTATTTGCATAAAATAATATTTATTGAAAAATAATTAAATAAACATGAACATTATGTCAAGTCAAGTCACCTTTATTTATATAGCGCTTTTTACAATACAGATTGTTTCAAAGCAGCTTAACAGAGATAACAGGAAAATAATGTTGTAATAATATTGTTAAATATAAAATTGAATGTCCCCAACTAAGCAAGCCAAAGGCGAAAAAGGCGACATAAATTTGATATAAAAAGTATAAGAAATTTGTACAATAGAAAATGAACAAGCAAAAGTACAAAAGCAGCGTTAGTTAATAGTACAGGATTACAGTTAAAAAATAAAGTTCTGAAATTTAACTTTGCTCTTAGCCCAATTGACTCGCTCTGGAACAAGTAATAGATTAATAAGACCTAAGATTGTCTATTTGATATGCACAAAATTAATTATACCTTGTGTTTAAACACTATCTACATAAGAGCCAGTGGCAAATTCCTGGAGGACTAGCCAAGATAAAGCTTCTCTCTGTGGGTACGTGAGCGCTGAACGGCCGCTGGTGGTCTGGAGCTCAATCTCTCAAAACCTCTAAATGTTTATAAGTTGCTTATTTGAGGTCTAAATAACTACATTCTCACTTAAAAAAAACTCTACATTCTGCGACACAATAACAACAACAGTCTTTGTAAAATGATGGTGTTTGCTCGTCCGCCATGACACTCGCTTTGAGAGAAATGCTGCAAAGCGGAGTGATACAAATGGTGAAACTGTTCCCGTGGTGAAGAAAAGGCTCTCAGCCAATTAGAATCGAGAACCAGAACGAACTGTTGTATATAATGTAATGCAATGTAAAATGAATGAATAATGACTTGAAATTAACTCATTATGTGAGAAGGAACTGCAGAGATTTAGGAATGGGTTTCATGCGTCAACAGTCAATTAAACCAAAAATATTTGACCGCAGCATGCTGTGATTTACAGAGGTGATCGATTCAATACTATAAGCTTTTATATAGAGCTTCTCGCTCACTTCCTTCTACAGGAAATGAGCCACTTGCACACCCCTGTCAGAGTCTACTCTGATTTACACTACTGATAGAGCAGCTCCACTGGGCCGCTCTTATCCGAGGGTTCGGACTCTCTCCGTGGGATGTTGGAAGTGTAGTCACAAGCTATTTGAGAGCCAGCGGAGGAGAGCACGATCAGACTGGGCTTGAAGCTGAACTGATTAACACATAAAGGCTAAGAGTTCATTTTTTATTGATCTCAGGGCAAGCCTTTAGAGTAGAGGTGGGGTCTTTGGTACCTCATTCTACTAAAAATGCGAGACTGAATTGCTGTCAACTTGTTTTTTTTATACCTCCCCTTAATTAGAAGAGGGTGTCGGCATGCTTTCGGCCTATTGAACGTCAGTAGTTTAGGGAATTAGTTACAGGGAGCTGCAAGCAAAGCACAGGCTGTGTTCCTCATGTCCAACTCTGTCCAAAAACATTATTTCAGGCTCTTTAAAATGTCAAAGTACAGTGAATCCAGATGGTCCCCACAGTCCCATCCATCTGGAGGGACTGAGGGGTGTTTTGGGGTTTGTTGCCATTATCCGTCTATGAACACGTTCAGGTAGCCATAGAGGTTGTTTCCTCATCCTCATGGATCTCCTGACGCTTTTTAACTGAGTCCGGCTCTGGCAGGACCATTAAGTGGATTAGTTTCACTCGCTCAAAAGGGAGTTGGATCCCGCCGGCAAGCTCAGAGCCCGCTCTTTATTCAGGAGATGTATGTAAATAAATAAATAACTGGAGAGATTTTTTTTTTTTTTTTTTTTTTTTTTTTTTAACCTCCCACTTAATCTGGGTGAAATGTGCATCGCTGTCACTCGGCCCTCGCCTGCACGGGGGAATCAAGCACAAAGGGAATGTCAATATTTTCTCCGCTAGATTAGGGATGTTCTAAAACGGGATTTGATGACCTCAGCGAAAATCTATGATGGAACTTGAATCCTAAGCCCAGGTGCAGGGTTTTTATTTTTGACATGAAAAAAAGCTCACCTCCTCATTTACACAGTTCATCTTCTGGCTTGTAAATGCTTGCGATTTAGCTCTTTTAGATTAAAGGAATGTTTCGGGTTCAATATAAGTTTTTTTTATAATTGACGCAATTGATATCTGTGACATTTCGTCGATAACCACCAAAAAAAAAAAACTCTTCACCTAGATATAAAAAAAAAAAACACAAATTGGTTTATGGTAATGCACTCACAGTTGAAGAACTATTATTATATTCAATAATATTATATACAGTAGTGGCCAAAAGTAATGTCAGACTAAGCAAAATCGGCTGCTTCTAACTTTTTATTATTTATTAAATATTTTGTATGCATATTGTGAAGTTGTGCCTGGAGTGAAAAACTAATGTACGTGTTCCACTTTTCAGTTGTATCATTTGTCATGATGCAATAAAACATACCAAATTGTGAAGACGTCATTGTGTTCATACTAAGATTGCACTTATTATTCCCAGCCTATAACTCAGTAATCGCTAGGTAGACCTGCCACATAGTGATTTAGCTATATTATTAGATGCTAGTTTGTGTTTTTTTTTGTGAAAATGGCCAGATGGATGGAGCTGTCCTCTGCAACCAAGGAGAATATTTAAAAAAAAAAAAAGACAAAAATGACTAAATATGGTCAATCTGTTTTAGATATTGCTCAAGTGCTGGATGTGAATGGTCGTAATGTCCACATAATTATTTGGAAGCACCGACAGACCTCTACCATGCAGAATGTAAAGTGCTGTCAAGGAACATTAGTCAGCATTTTGACAGGAGGATGAAAATCACCTGAATGTTGGGACACCTCAAAACAGCTTCTAGACCTGGATGAGACCTCCAATTTCACCCTGAACTTTAAGCAAAAAAAACCCAGAAGTCTCGATTGAGAGGTTGTTTTAGAACATGAGGACTGGAGTGTGGAAGATTGGAGCCGTGTTCTGCAGTTCAATATGTAAGGGATAATGTACATTCAGCCGGTTGTTATCGTAGAATAAGCCCAGACAGGGTGTTTGGGACCTTGAAGTGAAGCATCACCCTGAAGGGGTTTATTCTGCGATAACAACCTGCTGGATTTATTATCCTGCTTATTACACAGCTACTTGCCACATACGAAAATAATCAGACATGAATTTGGCACTTGAAATGGACCAATAATTGGGAATCCTGCTGAACACAATGTAGACAAGTATGGAAGATCTGTTTGGAGACCAAATGTGTATTTTCCAACATGATTATGATCCCGAACACACCACACAATGATGAGTTGTGGTTATTGCAGTCACCAACACAACATATTGCCTAATTTTGCTCTCAAATTCTGCCCTAAAATGATGCTTGGGTGATATTTTACAGTCAAACTTGCCTATCACCCACCGTGATAACATCAATTTGTCTGCTGAGTGTGTTATGGGAGACATTTGCACAATAATATGTTTGTTTAAACCTATTCATTCTGAAGATTAGTGCCTCACATACAAATTAATGTCTGCCCTAACAGTCGCTAACAAAATAATCTATAAAAGTCCTTCTGTAATTGTGAACAGATGGAAAGGTCATGTACAAGTCATGAAAAGTCATTGTTAAAAAAGGTATTGGAATTCTGTGTCAGTTAAAAAGATATGTCATGATAACTGTTTTTCTCTCTCTCTCTCTCTCTCTCTCTCTCTCTCTCTCTCTCTCTCTCTCTCTCTCTCTCTCTCTCTCTCTCTCTCTCTCTCTCTCTCTCTCTCTCTCTCTCTCTCTCTCTCTCTCTCTCTCTCTCTCTCTCTCTCTCTCTCTCTGTGTGGTGCTGCCAGAGCATGTTTGGTGATGGGGAGAACACTAAGGTACGAGTGGCTGAACTAGAGGAGGAGATGAGGACCCTGAAGAAGATCAATAAAGATCTGTATGAGTTCTCCTCTCAGCTCCTGACCGAACCCAACTAGAAGAGCTTTCAGCTGCAGAGGTCCTCCAACAGAACAACCGTGCCAGTTTGAGAACAACAGGATGGGAAAATGCATTTACAAAATTGTAACTCTTTGCAATGGACTGAAAAATGCCGACCGTTCTTCCCTGCCTTATTTTTATGTCCTAAGGGCAAAATTTGTTTTTCTCAACACAAGATCACGGACCGGAATTATATTTGTAGTGTGTTTGTTTGATGACTTTTTTTTTTTTTTTTTGCATTATTGTACGCCTATAAAAGACTCTGAACTTGAAATGTTTACTGTTTATGCTGTTTTGACCTGTACACTTTATTAAAAAAAAAAAAGTTCAGTCACAAAAACTCATTCACCCATCTGACCATTTTTCAGCCTCTTTGTTAGGTTTCTAAATACTGTCCATTCCGATCATCACTTAAAGGTACAATATGTACGAATTTTGTAATAATTTATCCAAAAATCACTTGCACAGTGTGATGTATTTTCTGCAGTTGTGTACTTACAATATCCCAAAAGTCTCCACAGATTTTTTATTTCAGAGAAATTCCAATTTTAAATAAGTGGCCGTCCCTGAAAAAAATGTTGCCTGTCAATGACGCAATATCCGCGCTATCCTCGGTTTCCGCTCGAACTGCCATAGCTATGACGTAACCATGGCGACAGACGAGGACAACTAGGTGCGTACGTTCCGTGCGTAACGTTTAGCGGCACGCAGATCTTGTTTCGTTCAAACATAGACCATGGCAATCAGACTTTGGGACAAATAAGGAGAACTAAAATAAGGTTCATCAGCGTGGCGTTTTTGAGATGCCGAGAGCTCCACGTCCGCGACTAACTTGGACTTGACAGAGCTTCACGAGTCACGACTTGACAGCTTTATTAGACAGGTGAGCAAATGTAGGCTACATAAAACAAATTAATGATATATAACGTTAGCTCAACATGATGAAATGTTAGAAATAGAAAATGGTCAGTATGTTATTCTAATGTTGATCTAGCTTAACGTTACTGCTAGTTTCGTATAGCAAACGACCTAACACGTAGAATAACATAAAAACTTTCAACACACATTTAAATGCCGTTTGGTGTGATAGTGTAACGTTAGACCAAGTGAAGCAGCGCTGCGTTACTTCACAAGTTTAATTCGTCTCATAAACTGACCTGTGTGAGTAATCCAGCACTTGCGGGTAGATCGGTAGAATTAAATGTCCTTATTCCTTTACATCCGGGAATGTTTGCACTCATCCATAAACATTATTAGATCCTTCAGCTTGACAGCAAGTCCCATCATTCAGCGCTCATCAGTGCGTCATAAACATACGCCTTTGTTATTGGTTGGAAACTGCGCCCTCTAGTGGTGAAAAATATTACATATTGTGCCTTTAAGGCACAGACCTTAAAATAAAATAAAGTATGAATAATCTATGTAGATATATATTTTTTTAATTTTAATAAAGACATTTTGGGAATTTCTTTAAAAATTCTGATAGTAAATTTCTATTTATTTTTTAATTTCTTTTAAGTGCTACTTTCGTTCTATCCCTTCACCACACAGCAAATGATATACTTATAATTTGATAGATATTTAACATTCAGTTTTGGTGTTCTTTGTTTAACTCAAAAATCACACATTAATTTATAATTATATCATAACATTTCTCTTATTTTTAAACGGGAAAATGTCAAAGCACAACAGGGTTGAACAGAAAGACAAATGAAGAATTTCTAAAATAGTTTTTATTTATTTATTATTATTTAGTTACTAACCTTGTGTGCTATTGTGGTCAAGTCAAGTCATTTATATAGCGCTTTTAACAATATAGATGGTTTCAAAGCAGCTTTACAGTGATATAGGAAATTAAAGTAACAGATTGTTTTGGTTTTACAGCAGCTCTAGAATAAAGTTATTGTCCAGCTAAAGTTAGTTTTGATCGATTCACTTCTGTTGCAAAGATCATTAGTTATTAACTTAGGGGCCACTAACACGACACCGTTCTAACAGAAAACCCTTAACGCGCTCCGGTCCGCTCATTCGCACAACAACAGTGCCTGGTGGCTCGAGAACGCAAACCTTGAAATAGGTTCCAAGGTGCAAAGCCTTGAGAAAAAAAAAAAAAGTATATATATATATTTATATTGTAGTTCAACCCCATCACAGTAAGTTTGGAAAATATATGCTTATAATTTGATTGATAACTGCAGTGTCACTTAGTTTTGGTTTGTTTTTTTTTAAATATGAATTACACATTTATATAATATCCAATAACATTTCTCTTATTATTAAAGGGGAAAATGTCAGCGCATAACAGGGTTGAACAAAGACAAATTAAGAATTTTCTAACAAATTGCAAGTTTATATATATATATATATATATATATATATATATATATATATATATATATATTAATTGTTGTTACTAATTGTTAAGTGCTACTTTAACTCACATTATATGAAGAATATATTTTTTACAAAATGCATGAAGCATGTAAAAAAATTATATATATATATACATACACACACACACACACACATATATATATAATAAATATATAATCAAAGTATATAACCAATTTGAATTTAATGACGATGAATGGGAGCATACAAATTGTCCAATATATTTATTTTATTTTAATTTGTATTATTATTTATAAGTATAAGTATTTATTGTTTTTATTTTATTAGATTAGATTATTTTTTTATAATATTTTATTTTATTATATTTATTTGTATTTACTTTTTCCTGCACCAAAAGAATGTATGAAATAATGTGAACAAGTTTAGTAGTATCCTGCTAATTTTATCAGTATTAAGTGATGGAAGCACATTCTATGAAAAATCAATCCCCATAGACTTCATCATCAGAAAACCCAATCTGTCATCTTTTTTATCGTCCCACCTGTTACCAAACATGGGTGATTCCCGGTTAAGTGTGCCCAGCTGTACACCCAGCAGCTGTCAGCAAGGTTATTGTCCTGTAATTTGAAGTTGACCAGATTAGCCGTATTCATACAGCCTCACACCATATACTTGCTTAAATGACGCTTTCCATCTCACTCCCTGCTTCCCTTCTGCTTTCCAGTGCAATCTAAAACTTTATAAACACCTTTCCCCTGCACAGCGGCTTATTTTCATTCCTTCTTACAGGAGAGTAAAGCTGCCCTCGCTGTGACCCTCACAGACGTCTCCCAGGATTTAACATTCTGGAAACATCCACAGAATCTTAATAGCCTTTAAAAACTCAAATAAATGAATCAACCAAAAAAAATAAATAAATCATCATCAGTATTCCACAGGCATACTGTTGCAAATGCAGAGAATGCTTGATTTCTATCTAGTTAACTCATTTAGACCATGTGATGCAGATAAGACCCATCTGAGTATCATCTTAGGATGGAGAGAGAGAGAGAGGGAATCACTGATAACAATTACAACTACCTCTCAGCACTTTCTCTTTGAAGATTGTTCTACTTCAGCTGTTCCTGCTCATGAGAGGGAGAAACAGTTCCTTACCCACTCACACACACACACACACTCACACACTCCAATCATCGTATGGAAACTCATTCCCTCACCTTGACAGAGTCATTCTGTACCCCTCAGCTGTGGGAAGCATTGTAAGCTAGCTGATCGAGACTGGGATCATGGAGGAACAGCTTCTTAAGAGCTTATTGTGTTTCACTGGCTGAAAGGGAAAGGTGCTTTGAGAGTGAGACTTGAAACACCTGGTCCCATTGCTGTATGGGTGGGGTTTTTTGACCTGTTGACTACACCTTTTTTTTACCCTCTCCCAAGCTTTATTTGTCCGCTCACAATCTCCAAAATATATATCAGGAGAACTTTTTCCAAAATGTAATGACCATTTCTACCGCATCAAGTGATGCACTTATTAAAAATGCTGAAACCCGTTGTGATGCGTAATATTTTTGTTGAAAACATAATACATTTAATCAGGACTTAATCAGGAATTAACAAAAGTACAGAATTTTTGGAAATATATATTTTTTGTAACTATTATGTCTACACTTTTGATCAATGTAATACATTTAAATCCTTTACAAATGTGATATTATAAAGTTTTAAGGAAAATTTACCCTTTTTTCAAATATTACAAATTTCTTTAAGATTTTGTAAGCATATTGCGGTGCTTGGAACCAATTGTTTTATAACGCAATGTAACGCCAAATTGTGCAGACATATTTTTTGGCAAGGCTGACATACAAAGAAATGATCACATGCAAAAACAAGCAAGAAGTACGTACTTAGCTCAATGTAACATGTACAATGGTACTGCTTAGAAAGTATATTTAGTCGTACTCCTGTATAGTTACTGAATTGGTGGCATTGTGCATGTGGGTTGTCTTCATGAAAATGAAAATAAAGGGATAAAAAAAACAAGCAAGAACCAACTAAATATTAATAACTGAATTATGTTGTAGCCAATGTATTTTTTTTTCCATTGTGCTTTTTGTTTTTCTGTGTATTTGTACCAAGTTTAGTGTTTTGCTCTTTCTCATGTTTGAAATAATACAAAATAAAAATATAAAATATTGTCCTCATATTTTGATGGTTTAATCAAACTTGTAGGATCTATATATAAATAATTACAAATCTACTAAAATGTAAAAATAATTTATCAGCATTTATTTATATAAAAACAATTTACAAGTGATATTTGCCATGAATTGTTTTTCTCACATTATGTCTCATATCAAGCATGCACTTCACTGATCTTGTCTTTTTGGAAACCAAGTACACATGGTGATTTTCAGTGGCAGCATATCCTATGATATCCCACAATCCTTTGTGTGTGAATTGGCTTGTTGAAAAATGTAATTGGCATTTTATAGAGCAGTTTAAAGCAGCATTTATCAATTTCTATAAATGTACATTTTACATTCTCCTTGAATATTCAGTTGGTTGACTTTAAACTCCCTTGATTTTTCCCTAGATCATCAGATGTGATGTTTTGATAGCTTGAAATGTGCTCTGGGACACTCTGAGTCTATTAAATGGATATTTCACCCAAAAATGAAAGGTCTGACATCAATTACTATAACCTGCAAGCCATTCTAAGCATGACTTTCTTATTCTTTAGAACACAAAAAAGATATGTTGAAGATATGTTGAAAAATATTGACGCCCATTTTGACCCCATTCACTTGTTAGGTAAAAACAGTTGTGACATCCTTATTGTTGTCTTTGACATGTCTGTTTTTAGTGGCTTTATACATGAGCCAGTGATTATTGAACTTATTCGAAATTAAAATAGCAGTATGCAAGGAAACTCAAAGTCTTGATTACAATATCGCTCAAACATTAAAGCACTCAAATCTGTGTTGACTTCTGTGGCGCTCCATGCAGCTGCAATTTAGATTGTTTTTGTCATCAGCGCTGCAGAATATAGCCTACTTAAAAGTCTCCACTGGTTTCTGCATGCTGACCAAATCAAATGTTTTCTGAATGTCCTATGCAAATATAGCCCTCGAATTTCAACATGTTCTCAAGAAGGATGTGAATAATTGAAATGGCCTCTGTTAAACTGCTAATGTTGCAATGAGATGACCCATCTGGGCTGCTGGGAAATTTGTCACAGCAGCATATGAAGGCAATGCGAAAACAGCCAGCGCTTGTGTTTACCACTGAGAGCTGTTTCCCTTTCAAGCAGAGCTCTCATTCCAATGCCAGCGCGTCTTCTTATTTAACTTTGCTTATTTAATGTCAAGAGATTTAGCGGATTAACTGCCATGTGTTCAGCTGAATTCTGTCTTGTGCTCTTTCTTTGAAACACTAAATGTCATGTAGTCTCAAAATCCATATATCCATGTTTTCTGGGAAACAAATGAGCAAAAAAGGTAATGGATCCAATGTCCTTTTTACTTAGCTTACTTTTAAATGTCAATAGCTAAGTGCTGGGTCATCAATATGCAGCAAATAATTACAGGTTATCAATGAATATGGGCATTTATTCTTTCATTTTTAAGCCTTGCTAAAACATTTTTTCATAGCCTCACATTTTGATACATCAAATATAATTAGAAATGTGGGACTAATCATGCTTGCTGCTTTCATTGCTCTTCACTTTACTAGTTCTGCAAGTGCTTTTCCTAATTGATTTTCTTCAAATAAGTTTAAAGCCTTGAACAAAACCATCAAATCCTTCCAAATAATCATAACACTGCAACATTTGATTCAAAGAAAAAGAAAAGAATACAAAGGTATACAAAGATTTAATATCCTTTAAAAGAGAATGACCTACTATTCCCATAAAACATTGCATATAAATATAAGACCTATGGTCAATGGAACAGAGTAGGATCAGTTTCCTCATCAGGTCAATGGTGTTCTCCCATCACCACAGAACCTAATCCACCATGTCATGGTATGTGTTCAACACCTGCAACATTAAGGCACATTTTGACAGGATGTAAGGTGGCTCTTAGCCAAGGACGGTTTACTTGGTGCCATGACCAGGTGCTGCGATGTTTGATCTTAGCTTTGGAAGACAAGCGTAACATGACCAATAAGTTGCCGTCTGTTCTATCAAAACATTATACACAAAAGACAGGAAAGCAACCACTAAGAAAAGGTGTTAAAAAGGACAACTGGAAGCTGCTAGAAACTGGAAAATGCTGGCAGATGTTGATCAACGACTTATTTTTCCACCTGAGATTGCCACCACTAACCTTCGACCAGATATTGTCTTGTGGTCTGGATCAGCACGCCTTGTTCACCTGATGGAGTTAACAGTGCCATGGGAGGATGCTGTAGATGAGGCGTATGAGAGGAAGAAACTGCGGTATGCTCATCTGGCCACTGAAGCAGAACAGCGAGGATGGAGAGTCTGGGTTTATCCAGTGGGAGTGGGTTGTCGATTTGTGACATTCTACAACCCGGTTTCTCAGAGAAGTCGGATTCAGTGGCCAAGAGTTGCGTCGCACAGTGAAGAACTGTGAACTGGCTGTGGTAGAGACGGAAAGATACTGACTGGGGATCTCAAGCACAATAAAAGAGAGAAATGCTGATGTTAAGATAAGAAAACTGGGATGAGTTGAGTGGGGGGCGGAGGGGGGTGATGCTGGGACGCCAGAATCAAGTCGAGCCCTCTTGACTAGTCGGCTAGTCGACGAAACACTGAGGATGAAAGGTGCTCACTTGAAGACCCCAGAGATGTACCCTACTTAGCTCAATCCAGACGTTTGTCATGCTGATGCGCTGGGGAGGCCACACTGTGGTCGATCCCCGGAGCCAGCATGGCAGCCGTTGTGTGTCCTGGTGCGCCAGGGAGAAAATAAGCTGATCCCTAGTGCCAGCATTACACTTCAGCCATTAACACCAGACAGAAGGATATCTATCATCATATGTAAGGAAACGTAAATGGATGGAGACACATATGGATCACAGTAGTTTATTTTAAAGCTACGTCTTAGTTGGTGCTTATCTTGGCGAGAGCCGAGTTCAAATCAGCATGATGTTTTAACATCTACTCTAGTGTAATGGAAATCATTATATATATACTGTATATCAGTGGCAAAAAACAATTGCTATAAGTCAATGGATTAAAGTAACTGTCCATGAACAGTTTAGGCTTATGAAAGGTGTTTAGTTTGAGAGACCCTGCAATTGGCCCTGTTTTTCTTTAATTTGCCAATAAGTGGAGGTACTTATTAATGTTCATCGATTCTGGACAATATTCCTTAGGATGCATCATAAAGTACAGTCAGCAGCAGAGGAGCACCCGCATACTGTCTTGTCAGTCCCTGGTCTTTTTTTTTTTTTCTCCATTCATTTATAGGGATATTTCAGGGGAGTATTTTATCACAGAATTATTTCTGACTCTAAATTTAATTAAAGTCCCCCTGTGGTGTTTTTAATATGCATTAAGACAAACCATGTGCAAATTCATAAGTCAACACCTTTGTTGAGTATTTTCTCCTTAAAACTGCAGTGAACCACAGACAGTCTAAAAAATGCGGTTTGAAATCGCTGGTGTTTCTGATGTAACAAACTTCCTTTTAACCAATCATGGATCTCTGAGCTGGTGTGAGTGAGTGGAGGCGGGGCTAATTTGCATATTCATAGAACCTTCAAGGGTGTAGTTATATTCAAGCTATTTTAAGCCATGAAGATGTTTTTAAGGAAAACAAAAAACAAAGATGAGTTTTAAGGGATACAATTATTGACTACAGGCTGACTTAAAAAAAAAAAAAAACGTACATATAGTGGATAATGCATAGCTGGTGTGGACCAAACTTCCCATGAGGCTTGGCTAATGGTCACGTGATGCATCTGAGCCTCTTGTTGTTAAAACTAAAGGCTTTTGGAGAGCTGTAAACTCACAGATACCATCAAATAGCAGATCTAAAACTTGATGGTCTCTTTTATAAGAGGATCCAGGTATTGCATACAGGAGTCAGGGTCATGCTTGCACTTGAACAATCTCTCATTGTTGTCAGTGAATATACAGCAAATCCAAAGAACCCAGAGAAAAAGTTTCCACAAAAATATTAAGCATCACAATTTTTTTTCAACACTGATAATAATGAGACATGTTTCTTGAGGACCAAATCAGAGCCTTAGAATGATTTCTGAAGGGAAATGTGACTGAAAGTCAGCATGGCAATCATACGAATAAAACGGTATATATATATATATATATATATATATATAAAGAGAGAGAGAGAGAGAGAGAGAGAGAGAGAGAGAGAGAGAGAGAGAGAGAGAGAGAGAGAGAGAGAGAGCTTTGGATGGGCAATAAATTAAAAGAATATAATTGTATGTGGAATGAGCTGTGTTCTCCATGTGTGTGTACACTGGAGGAATTTCAATGCATGGTAATTTTACTCTGTCATTCAGATGGTTGGGCAAAGCAGTGGTGTGTGAATATAATAAAGGGGTTAATCAGAATTCTCTAGAGCTCACAAAAGTAACAAATCCACCTACTTCGCTCGGTTCAGTTTCATACAGCGTGGCCTGACCGTGATGAGAATTCCACAGCCTGAATCCTTACGGTGACATTTAAGAGGCCGGTGAAGAGAGTGAGTGTGGTTTTGTTGCTGATCAGATTTATCTCTTTTTTTTTTTAATGCATGTCAAAGCACAGGAAGTGAGTGGAAGATTTTTTTATGTGAATGTTTTAAGTGTACTTGTAGTTTTTTTGTTCATGACATTTCCAAAAGACCACACATTTGGCTATAAACATTTCTGTAGATAAATATTTTATTCAATGGGTCATGTAATATGTTTTTCTGTACTTGTAGTTGCTGGGACGGTGCACTCCTGCATGAGCCAGACTGAATGAAATTACAGAAATACTGCACCTTTCATCAAACCAATGATAGACTCCATATACTTAAATATTGTGTTTATGAACTGAAGTCTTTCCTACAAAGCAAAGATAAGCAGAATGAATTAGAGAAATGAAAATCTAAAGAGTGCCGTAGTGTTATATAAAAAGGAAGATGAAAGTAGAAAGAGCCCAAAATAAAGCAAGTGAAAATTAGATGCCCACTTTAATATTTGGATCTAGATGTCTTAAGCCTTAAACTGGACAAAAATGCATCGCATGCACTAAACCGTTAACGTTGACAGCACTACTAAATACTGAACCAAGAAAACAAATGCTTTGAATTAATGTTTTTTTTTTCTTTTTTTTTTTTTACTTTCTGCAACAACTGCATTTATTTTTCAGAGGCTAACTTATTTGTGCTAACTTTGTTTCCCTGCGAGTGTCCAGGTGTCTAGACCTTTTTGGTCTCATGGTTTTTGTCTTTTTAGTCTACCATGTAATGAGGCAGAGAATTAGGAAGGAAAGACTTGGCATCAAGTTTGCATTACCGAGATCTGCCTCAAGCACCTCTGGCCCTGATCCAGTTTCACTGAGCACTAAAATCCAATGTTTAGGTGATTGGATGGAAACTCCAGAGTGAGAGAGGGAAACTTTATTTTTTAAGGGTAAAAGGTTTTGGTGTCTAAATGAAGCGTATTCCCAGAGGACGAGAAATATTGTGTCTCACAATTGCTTTTTAATAAATGGCCGAAGGGAGCAGGCACAGTGAACTTATAAATCAGCTACTGCATCATCACAAACAAGATGACTTTTCTGAAATTACCTCAACGATAAGGAGATATTAGAGTTCTGATCATGGAAAGACACATTCAAGATTGGTTAATAAAATTGGACATGACTACAGTAAACAACTCTGAGGATTGTAATATGTGACATATAAGCAGCATCACAAGCCAAAGTGGTGCTGTTTGTAAATATCAGTCAAAATAAAAATACCAGTATAGTTATGATTGGAACCAGCAGGTAATTGGATGTTTCTGTTATTTCTATAACAGCACGATTGATGTTCAATAAACAAAAAGTTTATATTGAGTAACTCACATTTTAGACAATAGGAAGGCCGCATAACTTTTTCCCGTCACATTTTTCTTCCTGAATGATGGAGCAGTTTTGAAAGAATACATTAAAGTATGATGATTTACAAATGGTTTATTCATGCACATCATTATTTAAAAATGTTTAAGTGACTTCGTTATCTTGAATCAAAATAATTAATAATCATAATAAGTGAATGATTGAATTACTCACGAACGAAGAGTCACTTGTTTCATTGCTAAATGATTCAGCGTTTGAATAAATTATTCAATGACTTCACCAACTGGCGCAACGCTGCTGCCTGGAGAAAGTCATCAAAAGATTCTTTAAGCGATTTTTTTTATCAAATGGTAAATCAAAAACTATTGTATTCCTTGAAAAAAAAAATCACTAAAATAACTGTCTTTAAAATCACACCGATAACTTGGTTTAGCCAATCAGAAGCAGAGGTGTAAAGAGAGTACTGTACCTTACAGTGAGTGAAATTGACTCCATTTCAAGTTACAAATCACCAATTCCAATATGACTTAAGTAAAAGTATTACGCCCGGTTTCACAGACAAGGCTTAAGCCTGGGACCAGACTAAAATATGTGAGCTGTTGTAACTGAAAGCAACTTTCACTGACACGTCTTAAAATACGTCAGTGCCATTGTTTTGTCTCAAGATTCTCACCAGTAATGTTATTTTTCCCCAAAGGCACATTTATAAAAGCTTTAAAGGCCTAACCCTGGATTAATATAAGCCCTGTCTGTGAAACCAGGCCTTAGAGTTTCTGATTTTAACAATACTTAATTATTTTACTCGAACTGAATGTAGACTCAAAGATGCTCTAGTCCTCAACATTGTGCAAATAACATCTAATCATGTAATCAATAAAAAAGTAACTGTAGTCTGATTACAATTATTTTAGTATGTAATATAATCTAATTACAAAGACTGAATTTTTGGAATCTGATTATGTAATACAGATTACATGTAATCAGTTACTACCCAGCCCTGTGTTTGATAACCACAAATTACCCGTATTTGTTAAATATGTTTGTCTTTGTTTCCAGTAACTCAATTTGTTTTGATATTTTGTCTAATACAATCACATTCATGTTTTTCTTTTAGTTCTCTGAACACATTTCATTGCATTTTCAGGAGCAACCCATATGCTGATACTGAATAACTCAGATTGTAGGTTATAGAATATTCATGATTGCTTGCCAAATTCTCAAGGCACTTAAATACCTGAGGTGGTTAAACCATCTGACAGCTTGTTTATTAAGGATGGAAGAATCTGTCAGATGCACAGTGAATGAGAATTTTTTAAACAGAGAGAGAAAGAAACATTCACTGTTATCTGAATCTGAGAGGATAATGAATAGGCTACGAGCGACACTCATCTGGCATAGGCGATTCAGCAAAAGCAATGTGTTTTCTTCTTACAGAGATATATGACAATATTGACATCCGTTACTGTATTTTGTACATTATTAATGATAAATTGACCTTGACATTTCACATTTTGATAGGATACCAGTGATAAATGATAAATGATTTAAAGGGTATTTCTCTGTCAACTTATTAAAAACCATCATCTTCATCCTCCCCAAAGAAAGCTTGGGTAATTTAAACACTGTGGCATTTGTGGAAAATCCCCTTTATTTCCATAAGCTTTGAAGATATATGATTCTCCTTGCTTTAGTCACCTGGCTTGGAGAGTGTGCAAAGCACCTCCTTCATCCCCTGTTACATTTCACGCTCATGTGGAACCACGGACGTCTCAGGAATGTTGAAACGGCACCATGACATTTAAAAAAGCTGACCGCCTTACTGCGTTGTCACGATTCTCTGACAGAAAACAGAGGGATAAAACAAAGTTCTTCTTCATCTCAAAAAGGGAACTCATGAAATGGGGTCTTCTTACAAAGGTGACTGACCATCCAACCTTTAGATTCTGGTAATTTATTTCTGTCACCTACAGATGATGATTTTTTTGTAATCCTAAATTCAAATAAAAATGTTTTCACCGCAATGCCATAGATTAATCATTTTGCTTGACTCAAAGAACTTTTCAGTTAACAGTTTATTAATTTTTGTAAAAAATGTTTTAATTATCTCAAGAACCTCTTTCTGTTACAGAATCACAGACTCAAAACAGGTGGTTAGTGGAGAAACTTCCACAACTTTCACAGCAATGGGAAATGCAGGTAAGCAAGTATAGTTATTGCAGAGTTAGTGAAGAGAATGGGTGATGGGTTTACTGTCTTTGCAGGTGGTGAAGAAGATCGTTGGTGTGGTAATCTTGAGGGACACTTGAGGGAGAGGAGGAGAGGGGGGAGCGGGGAGGAGAGTAGGGGAGAGGAGAGGACAGGAGTGGAGGGGAGAGGAGGGGAGAGGGGAGGAGAGGGGAGGGGGGGAGAGTAGGGGAGAGGAGAGGACCGGAGTGGAGGTGAGAGGAGGGGAGAGGGGAAGAGAGGGGAGGGGTAGATGAGAGGAGAGTAGGGGAGAGGAGGGGAGAGGAGAGGACAGGAGTGGAGGGGAGAGGAGGGGAGAGGGGAGGAGAGGGGAGGGGGGAGAGTAGGGGAGAGGAGAGGACCGGAGTGGAGGTGAGAGGAGGGGAGAGGGGAGGATAGAGGGGGGAGAGGAGAGGAGCGGGCAGGAGATGAGAGGAGATGAGAGGGAGAGGAGGGGAGGAGAGGAGAGAAGAGGAGGGGAGAGGGGAGAGGAGGGGAGGAGAGGAGAGAAGAGGACAGGTGTGGATGTGAGAGGAGAGGGGAGGATAGAGGGGGAGAGAAGAGGAGAGGACAGAAGAGTAGGGGAGGAGAGGAGAGGATTTAAGAGTAGGGGAGGAAAGGAGAGGAGATGAGATGAGGGGAGAGGGGAGGGGAGAGGATAGAAGAGTAGGGGAGAGGAGAGGACATGAGTGGATGTGAGAGAAGATGGGAGCATAGAGGGGGAGCATAGAGGAGAGGAGAGGGGGAGAGGAGAGGAGGGGAGATGAGCGGAGAGGGGAGAGGAGAGGAGGTGAGATGAGAGAGGGGAGGGGTGAGGGGAGGAGAGGAGAGGAGAGGGGGAGATAAGAGGAGAGGAGAGGAGGGGATATGAGAGAGGGGAGGGGAGAGTGAAGGAGAGGAGAGGGGGAGATAAGAGGAGAGGAGAGGGGGAGATAAGAGGAGAGGAGGGAGGGAAGGGGAGAGGAGGGGAGGGGGGAGGAGGGGAGAGGAGAGGAGGGGAGGAGAGGAGGGGAGGAGGGGAGGGGAGGGGAGAGGGGATGGAGAGATAAGAGGAGAGGAGACGAGAGGGGATGGGGAGATAAGAGGAGAGGAGAGGGGAGGGGAGGAGAGGAGAGGCGATGGGGAGATAAGGGAGAGGAGAGGGGATGGGGAGATAAGAGGAGAGGAGAGGAGAGGGGATGGGGAGATAAGAGGAGAGGGGATGGGGAGATAAGAGGAGAGGGGATGGGGAGATAAGGGGAGAGGAGAGGAGAGGGAATGGGGAGATAAGATAAGAGGAGAGGAGTGGAGAGGAGAGGAGAGGGGATGGGGAGATAAGAGGAGAGGAGAGGGGATGGGGAGATAAGGGAATGGGGGTGGGGAGATAAGAGGAGAGGGGATGGGGAGATAAGGGGAGAGGAGAGGAGAGGGAATGGGGAGATAAGATAAGAGGAGAGGAGTGGAGAGGAGAGGAGAGGGGATGGGGAGATAACAGGAGAGGAGAGGGGATGGGGAGATAAGATAAGAGGAGAGGAGAGGAGAGGAGAGGAGAGGGGATGGGGAGATAAGAGGAGAGGGTAAGGTAGGGTAGAGGAGAGGAGAGGACAGGGTTAGCTTTAGTCACTGTTAGTCACCAGGGACTGTCACAATCCTCAGTCACCAGACCAGTCACCTCACACTACATTTCCCAAAATTCCTGTCTCACACGCACACACTTCACAATCATTCACACCTGCCATCAATCACCTTCATCAGCTCCACTGTATTTAAGACTGCTTCACACACTCATCATGGTCTCGTTGTTCAACACTGAACTTCTACCTGACCACTTGCTTGTGGATTACTTGCCTGTGCATCGAACTGTCCTGTCCTTCGTCTTCTTCAGTCTTCCGTGAGTCATCATCATCTTCAGCCCACCAGCCACTTCTCTTCACTACCTGCCAAAGATAAGGCTTATCATTCACATGCCAGTATTGTCATCACGATCTGCAATCCAGAGACTCACCTGCTAATTTTCTGTGTCAATAAACTCAATAAACAAATAAACTAATAAACTTAAAATAAAGATTTTACCTGTGTTTGCAATCTTCTGTTCCATGACACAATCAACATGCCGAAATTTTTATTATCAAGATATCTAGAGAGGATGATAGATAAATAAAGTTGACTTGGCTAAAATGTCAGGTTGTGGTATGACTTCCAAAAATGTATGAACAATTATTTTTATGATGTAAGGGATAATGTACATCCAGCCCGGTTATTATCGCAGAATAAACCCAGACAGTTTGATCAGGACCTTGGTCTGGAGGGGTCTTGCAGGAGGGGTCTTGTAGTCATTCCACTCATTACATGGGATTTCGCCACATAAATAATTATGGGGATAAGAGATATTGATTTGAAATGTAACTTTTTTTAAATCTTACCTGTTGGTTACCCTACAATCCATTACAGTGTACAAAACAATATATATATATAATAATGTAAGGGATTTTTTAGTGTCTAATTATGTGAATGCAAAAGCACATGTGAAAAGACTATTAATAAGTAGAATGGCCAGCAGAAGGCAGTAGAAGACCACTTATTGGCTCACCTTCATTTTGAACTACTTGGTTTCACCAGTATTCTGCACTAAAGCAAACCAGGGACTAGTTCGTAAAAGTAGGTTTTGGACAAAATTCGACATAGAAGAAAATGTTTCTTGCCTAAATCGAAATCGGATATACATTTAGTCCGTCCTGAGCCGTTGCTGTAGCGCCACCTATGGGCCAATCGGGATCATAGTCTGATAGGTTCTCCCCAAATTGAGGCCTACCATCTGGCAAATTTTCAACGCTCCAGCACTTACGCTTTGGTCTGCACGATGCACTTTACAAATCCTCACAATTACAATAGGTTTTTTAGCACTGTGTGCTTGAACACCTAATAATAATTCATTACATTTAAATAGCGCTTTTCTCTGCACTAAAAGAACTTTACATATGGAAGGGGGAATCTCCTCAACCATCAATGTGCAGCATCCACCTGGATGATGCGACGGCAGCCATACTGCGCCAGAACGCCCACCACACACCAGCTTACTGGTGGAGAGGAGACAGTGATGAAGCCAATCAGTATATGGGGATGATTAGGAGGCCATGATAGACAGAGGCCAAGGGGCAAATTTGGCCAGGATGCCGGGGTTACACCCCTACTCTTTTGAAGAACATCCTGGGATTTTTTTGTGACCACAGAGAGTCAGGACCCTGGTTTAACGTCTCATCCGAAGGACGGATGATTATAGGTATATGACTTGACTAGGTATAAAGGTATATGTTTTTACTGTTATCAGGGAATAACATACTCCTGGATGGCGTGATTGACCAATGAGAATCCAGTATTCCACAGAGTCCAGTAATAACTATTATTGATTCATAAGATTTTTAAGTACTTTTTGACTTGAAAATATCATTAAAAAAAGGCAGCGGCTATTTGCACTAGTTGAAAATAGCATTTTCATTGCACTGTGCACGTAGTTGTTAGATATTTATACTTAGCACAAAGAGTGGTAGATACTATTTGCACTTCAATGTATTGTAGTATATTGTAAAACAGTATGTAATAATAATAATTATACTTCAGGGTTGTTGAATGCTTGAATCTGATTGGTTGACAAACATACTAAAATGTGCAATTATTTTCAGGTTAAATAATTCAGGCTACTAAAGTAGTTCCAAGCAGGTCTTGACCACATTACATGTCCATATCACTTCGCCAAATTATATTTCAAAGGTCCTTACAGCCTACAACAGCAAAATAACCAAAACTAGGGTGACCAGACATTCCCCGGGACAGCTCTATTGTTAGTGTCCCAAATTATTATAAAAAAATCATGTTTTGTCCCATAAATTGTCTTTGAAGGTGATCATAGATACAAGTAGTAGTCTTCTGTCATGCAAGAATAGCCTAATCAAAGGTAGCCAATCTCATCATAGTATATTTTAGAGAACAAAACTACCCTCCAATCTCAATTAGTTATCGATTAACTTGCAGTTAGTGAACGCAGGAGAGTGCGTGGAGGAGATCAAGTCAAAAAGTATCGTCAAGCCTGTTGAGGTGGTTCGGGCATCTGGCAAGGATGCCCCTTAGGCGTCTCCCTAGGGAGGTGTTCCAGGCACGGCCAGCCGGGAGGAGGCCTCAGGGAAGACTGAGGAGGACTAGGTGGAGAGATTATATCTGCACATTGGCCTAGGAACGCCTCGGGATCCCCCAGTTAGAGCTAGTTAATGTGGCTCGGGAAAGGGATGTTTGGGGTCTCCTGCTGGAGCTGCTGCCCCCGCGACCCAACCTGGATAAGCGGTTGAAGATGGATGGACCCATTATAAAACCGCTTAGGGAAATCTCGAAGGAACCAGCGGAGGAAGGAATTACTCTTCTGGGTTCTGACATCATACCTGCACAACTCTATTTGCAATTGGTGTAAATAAACACCTCATTTAAAAAATTAAAAATATTCAATGTGCAAGGAAAATATATTATTACTTTTTACATGATGGTCATTCAGTTTAAACTTTTCTTAACAATAGAGTAAAAGTTTTTCGTAACAATCTGAAACTAAAATAAATTCAAAGAGTAAATTTCTTAGAACTTGATGTTTTTTTTTAAAGTAAAGATTTTCCTTTCTATTTCCGACACTTATTTTTAATCAACCCTATTTACACATTTCATCCGCACTCTTGTTTCACCTTCTGAAAGTTACATTGTTAAGGTCAAACATAACACTCATTTCTTTTAGGAATTAACACACCCTCCTGAGCCTCTTGAGACTGCTTGTGTTCTCTGCTTAGTATCAAATGTTTGTGAAATTGACAATGCACAAGGGCACACACTACAGCCAGGGAGTTATCTGTTAGGTTCAGACATTACTTAAACAATGAAAAAGTCTGCATATTTTCCCTGGCTCTTTTTTTTTCATCTTGGAGAGATAAAGTCTTTCGTTTAATTGGTGTTGTCCTTTGTTGCCTTTTGTATCACAGTCTCCCTGTTAATCTCATCTCATTTCCTCCCAGTTGAAAGGACAGTGGACGTTCACCTATTATCAGAACACCTTTAGAGACAAGGATACCTCCCTGCTGTGTGTTACCCAGCTCAGATCAGTTGATCACGCACACTGATCAATATACGGCCTCGAGGAAATTGGCTGGGGTAGTTGTGCTACAGAAAAACGTTCAGCTGCATGACAGCTGCGACTGAGGGGTTCCTAATGAGGCTGAGTGTTCGTGCAAGCTGGGTGATGTTGCAAACCAACCCAATTATATACTTCAGGGTGGCCTTATTGAAAAGGAAAAAAAAGCTGTAATAGCTATGAGTTTGTGCATTATCACTATCCAGGAGTTTCTCATGTTCTTGAAGCTCACATCAAGTTTTGTTCAACCAAAACATGTACCCAGGGGAGCAATTGGGGGTTAGGTGTCTTGCTCAAGGGCACATCAGTCATTTCCTGCTGGTACTGAGAATTGAACCTGCAGGTTACCAGTCTGACTCTCTAACCATTAGGCCAAGCCCGCATAGTCATTTTTCTTTTATTTTGTAGACCTTGTAGACCTAATGCTTTATGCTTTCTTGTTGATTAAAGAAGGATAAGGATTTTTTTTTTAAATCAAAAGCCTGTTATTATGAATTTATCTCTTCAGTTATGAGGGTGTTTTATGTTTCCTGAATAAATGAATCAGCAGTCTTATTTTAATGTTCTGTGAGAAATGCAATATGCTAATTGTAGCATTTCATAGTGCTGACAAGTATTAACTGCATTGCATAGTGATTACATACCTTCAACTACACGGCCTTTGCATAAAGTTTCAAATAAAGCCGACGAGGGAGTGACAGTAAATTTGCTTAAACTTCCTATGACTGATTTAATCCATATTTCATACTTTTTCCTTTCTGTGGGAAAGTTATAGAATCTTAATAGTGGATTTTTTTCTTACTGTTAGAGAATAATATTCCTCTACCAGCTGTATTTACCCTGCTATTGTTTACTTCAGCGCATCAAACTCAGAAATATGAAGGGTCCACTTCAAACAATTGAGCATATTTGCTGACTGTTTTTTTTTGTACTTTCAATCCAACGATTATATTCTGAGATTTCATTCACAACACCTAAGGAATAACCAGCATAGATGTATGAACAGTGACTTTTTGTTGTCACTGCTTAAGATCACAATTCAGCTTTTAGTGCTTAATATTATAATTAAGGGGAATTCAACATTAGTCTCACATTCCATGCTATTCTAGTTCTAAATAGCGTATAAAAGAGAGTATGATTGGACGAGGCTTCAGTCCACTTCCATCAGATTCCATTTTACCGCATGACTGGCCCGTATCGAATCTCTGATACATGGGTCCAAAACAGTGACCTACTTACCATCACCTGCCTTCTGTGATCTCTCTCTTCTATTTTTCATCTTCATTTAAGCGCTTCTATCCCTCCATCTTGTTTTTTTTTATAACTGCAGATTTGATGATTTGATGTTGTAATGAATGTTGTAATACACTAAATGTTGTAATATTTGCAAAAAAATTACATGAATTAATCATATTTGAGCACACTTGCATGTGGAAATGCATTGAGGCTTTTACACCTATAGGGAATAAGGGCAATTTTAAAAGTGGGCGGAGACATATTTACCCAATGCTTTGATAATTTATTATTTCTACTCACCCTCTTTTTGTTCCAGGTCATTTCTAACCATTTTTTTTGCAGAAATTTTAACAGATCTATAGCCTATGCCATACTTCCACAGTGATCAAAGAATGACCACAATATGCCAAGCTCCAAAATGTCCAGCATTAAATTAGCAGCTTTGGTTCTTGTATGAGAAGCCATTAGTTTGAAGACTGATATTTGAGAGCTGCAGCAGAGGGGAAAGCTTTCAGTTTAATGATGAATCAAATGTTTATTTTGGTCTGAACTATTCCTTTAAGTCATGGCATTGCCATCTTTAAGTGTGTGTGCACTCTTTTTTCATAAAAAAAATACTTTTTGTTAAATAAGTTATTGTTTATAATCAGTTTCATGGTTATCAAGTCATGTAACTGCCTCTCTAAAACCGCAAACAACATGAGGATTGAAGTGTAAAAACATTACTTTGGGCAAAAAGAGGTGTTAATAACAGAGTCGTTCTCTCGCGCGCTGTTCTCCTAATGACACATTACGCCTCTCCAGCGCTTCTTTGGGTGTGAACGCAACGACATCCCCGCCTTTCGAGAAACCTCCACCTCTCCTGAGCAGAGTATCACATTCACACAGTTAACTTCATAGATCACTCCTCATACACCATCCTGCAAAAAAAAAAAAAAGGACGTTAAAGAAAAGACCAGACAACAAGGCGAGCAATGCTATCTTCTGACAATGCCTCATCACCACCTTTGAGAGTGAAGCAGGATGAATTTCATCTTCTACATATTCTTGGCATACTTTTATTTGGGATCGCAAATATTCCTTCTCCATACCCTGCTCGTCCAGCCCGCTCATTCTCACCCGCAGCCCTGCCACATTCTAGCGCGGATAGGACACACCGTGCGCCTGGGTGCCCTCCTGCCTCCCCGTCAGTCGGTCCGGGTGCGGGCGGCTCTCCACCGCGCCCTCAGCGATCTCGCCGAAAGCGGCAACAACTTTCTTCCGTACAACTTGAGCCTGGACGTGGTGGCTCGGGAAGCACCGAGCGGAGACCCCGAGTCGCTCTTCAGGTGTGTGTGTCAGGATATAGTGGTCCAGGGGGTCTCGGCTGTGCTCGCCTTCCCTCAGACCCAGGAGGAAATAGTACAAATGGAATTTATGTCCTCTTTTTTGGAAATTCCTTTTATAAGCATCATTGAGCACGGAGAACCCCTCAAAACTCAGGTAACGCGTTTCATTTAAGCAACAAAGCTGTTCCTCTTTTTAAGCATGTGATGATTTGTTGACTTTAACGCGTAGGGCTACTTTCAACTTTCATCTGTGATGCGTTTTATGCGGAAACCTTACACACACTCGACTTTCATGCATCTGTTGACTGGTTTCAAAAGCACGTGAATCTGTGTGAGTTATGTGGCGTTTGGAGGCAAGGGCTAATTAAGGCTTGAATGCCACCTAATTAAAGCTTGACCCCTACCAAAAATATTCAAATCAAAACACCCTGTAGGTATGTTTTATCTTCTTTTCTTTTATCTTTCTTTTTCTGTAACTTAACACATGCACTTCAACACTTATTTCAAAGTACGTTTCAGTAATCAAAAAAGTAGTCAGAATGCGCTAATTGTACGCAATAAAAGGAGGTAACCATAGCAACAGTTCGCAGCTCGAGCATTACTATTGGACAGTGCCATGCACGGGCATTATAACTTTATTGAAGATGTTCACAAAATAATAAATTAAAAACTGCGTTAGTGTTTTATTTATAGCGTTTTTTAGGTAGTTGTCTAAAGTTGTTACAGCCTAGTTGGTAACAAATAGTGGACAATTCAATACATAAAAAAAATAGTAAAAAAAGTAAAATTCCTCAAGGACATGTGTAAGTATATATATAAAGATATAAGATTTAAATCATTGTAGGCCTAATAAACATATTCTTGTCATGATCTTGAACAAAAGGCTAGTAATGGCTAAATGACCTTTGTAATTCATTACCCTGTTGCTGTCAACCCTGTTATGTTTTTGAAGGCATAACTTAATCTCAACATGTGTTCAAATGTTTAAATTTAGCGTGATATGGCACAATGCAGATGACTGACAATGTCCTTGACAATGCAAATGTCACCTTGGATCATCTATCTACTTAACAAAATAATAGTTCAAATATTAATAATACAAATCTAGATGATATCCGTAGAGCAGTTAGATAGACAACACACAAGACTCATTTCCAAATATTCCAGTTTTATTATAGCTAATCTCCAAATCAAGGTGATTGTAAAACAGTTTAATTAAGACCAACTAATTAACCACCATGCCCTCAATTTATGTGCTACCCGAAATGGCTCATACGATTCAGAGTTTTTTTCTTCTTCTCACTCTCTTTGATGTCAACGGAGATTCGTTTTTGTGGAGATTTTGGCTTCGCTCTGAGATGGCAGCTTCACGTGGACTAGCTGATCTTTCCCTCAGGTCACAACAGATCTCTTCAGCTTGTGTGCTAGGTTTGTGTTCGGACTGTTATGATGCACCTGCTCTATATGAGAAAATATTTCTCTGACAGGTGTGTTCTCTCAAGCAGAAATATATGCCACATTGCATTACACTCAGTCAGGTATGTCATACCTGAGACGGTTTCCGAGACATCAGTGTCAAATGAAATGTTCTGCTAAAATGCTGGAGTTAATGATATGGCCTAGAATACATTAGGTGCATAATGACATTTGCATGAAGCAGCTGCACTGTATGAATTTGATTGTATTTCTCTCATTTGTTCATTGTCATGTTTGATTCTGAATTCTTGGCATACATAATGATATATTATGAAGTTCCTTTGAATATATTGAATATTTTGCACCTGTCTGCAGAAAGAAGCTTCACGTGCTGGTGCATTTGGCATGCGCCACTGGCTGAAAAGTGCTTACATCACAAGGTACTTTAAGAAATTAAAAGAGGGCAAAAATACTGTAAATCTTACAGGCAGCTTGGGAAACGCATACATTTGTCTTGTTTAATATCCATCCATTAAAATAACTTCAGGGGCTTTTTAACCATACAAATATGTGGTCCAATGAAAATCTGCACATCAAGTCTTTCCTTTTAAATAGAAAGACTTTGAGCTCACCATGGACACTGTCTTAGATTAAAGCAGGAACTACTGCATTAACACGGTGCAGTCCACTGTTAAATGATTATTACACGCTTGAGTCATGATGCTGACATCGGACAACCGTCACAGATAGATCAGACAATGACAGAGGCTGTAAACCTCCTATGTCTATGTCCTTCTGGGATCTGCCAATCAGTGTAAAAGCTCACGACGCTCTGCTCTAGTGTGCGACATCGCTCTGGCAAAAATAAAGGCAGAGTGAAAATAGGGCTTGTGAACTGGCTGCTGCTGTAATGCTTATGGGACGCTCTGGAGCTCCGAGCCGCTTGGATCCTGCTTCACTTGATCTGCTAATCTTGCTGGCTGAGGAGAAACGTGTGTTCTTCAGCAGACTGGCTTTTGCCTTGTGTTTTGTTCATCAATTGTTAGAACAGGGCGCACTGGGCAGTGATGCAGTTGAAGTTTTTTTTCTATCTCATTTTTTATTCCTCACAGTTTGATTTGTGAAGGATATTGCAAACTTTAATGCTTTAACTCTCATGTTCTCGTGGTAGAGGTCCTTAAGACCCCAAGGGCCTTTTTAATTGACCCCAAACAGAAACAATGTTACTATAGTAGTGGATGACAATGGCTTTTCTAACTGAGTGCATGCCTACTTTGTAATAATACAACAGACCCCTCAAAAAACAAGCTTCAGTTATCTCAGCCTACTGGGTTTCAATTAGATCAGACAAGTAGGCCTATATTTAAAAAAATATATATATGGAAAAATAAGAAGTTAATCAGTGGTAGATTCAGCATTGCAATACAGTATTGTTTATTGTAATAAATAGTGATTTGTATACCTCTAAAAATGTGTTGTAACCACCAAGTAAAAAAGTAAAAACATGTTTTCCCTTACACCTTGCATACATTTGAGTGACTACATCTTGATTATTATTTTCAAATATAGTTTAGAACATATTTTTTTATATTATTATTATTATTATTTTTTACAAATATTATGAATAACAATAATTCATAAATATCATTAAACATTTGGAAAGTCACACCACATGACAATCTACAACCGGAACTAACACTGGCTTGTCATGAAAAGGTCAAATGATCTCTTAAGACATTTATTGACCTTGATGAAGTTGTGTTATGCTTCCATCAGCTCACTTTCTGATTTGTTATTGTTTCATTCCATGTGACAAGCGAGTGTGTCAGTATTTCTGATCTTGCTGTAAATAACTTGTTGAATATCTATAATTTGTGATTGGTGCGGTCCCGGGGGTACTTCCGAGCACATTCAATCACTCCTCACACCACAGAAAAATCTGTTAAGATAATCTGAGAACCATCAAGATAATTGAGACTTCACTTAGGATTGTCGGAAAGTGAAAAATGGGCCCAAAATCGATTTTTGCCTGATTACCCCTCCCAACATTCAGAGAAAAGAATCACGTCCAGGGCATCAGTCGGTTCTGATGTTCGGCCCACGTTATCTGGTAATGTGAGGAAATTTTTGATGAAATCCTAAACCTCCCGATCTGCTATAACCACCCCGACAATATTAAAAAGGTTTGATATTTAGGATTTTAAATCGGGATGATTACGACAAGGATTGCGTCAGTAGTTCTACCAGAAAGACTCGGGAGGCAAAATGACGTAACAAAGCATTCATTTATTAACAGCCCAGCAAGCAAGTACTGTGTTATAAAGTTCTTTGGCATAGGCCCTGTCCGCAGCTCACAACCCGAGGGTAACAGAATCTGCATGTCCTGCCTCAAGACGAAGGCAGGGGCGCAGCTGACCCCCTGGGAGGTATGGGCAGGGACCATCCTGGTGGTGTGTGTGGGGGGGGGGGGGGGGGGGGGGGTGGAAGTGAATGTTGGCGTCAGCATCTGCAAACTCAGACATGTGTAAGTACCGATCTTTTATACTACAAGTCAGGGGTGCGGCCAGGGATTTTGGGCCCCATGAAAAAATATGAGGTAAGGCCCCTACTACTGCACCCGTTCAATTAATAAAATCGATCTCTGGGGCCCCTAAAAATGTGTGGGCCCTTAGAATCGTCCTAACTTTTCCCCCCTTAGCGGCGCCCCTGCTACAAGTATTAGAACACCATTGGTTAGATGTGAAGGTAATAAGTGACATAACAATTGAGTCTTCCTGGCAGAACTTACACTAAAGCTTTAATTTTCACAATAGCCAATGAGAGACAAGTCTACAAGGAGACAATGGCAACCGCAAATGGCAACTGCAAAACAACAAGCAGCTGTACAGGTCCAGTGGACAACGGAAATGGAGGAGCGACTGATTGAAATGTGGCAACAGATGTTTTTTTACGCTTCATAGAATACAGCAAGTTGCCGCGACACAGTGTCCATTTTGTTTACATCTGCTTCCCCGTGAGATCACGTGAGCTGCTAAATGGCATGATAATCTTAAGAATATCTTGTAGTGTGTGATGCTCCTTGATTTCTTGTAGTGTGTGCTGGTTTGAGATTTGAAAGAAGAAAATCTGTGAAGATTCCCCTTATGTGCGTGGTGCAAATTAGATTTCACAATCGGTTAAGATTTAAAAACTCCTGTAGTCTGAGCTCGGCTTTATCGACCAAGGCTGTGGCACATCAAGCCAACGTTAAAGAACTAGTGGCAATGAAAGCTGATTGTGTTTTTGCCTCACATCGGCTGCATCTCAGCCAAAAAGCTGCACTTGAACACACCGCAAAGACTACAGGCGACTGTCAGCTTGTGTGTGCATTCTGAGTCTGCGTGTAATGAAACAACTGTCTATATCAGTGGGTATCAATAATCTATATTTGTCATTCAAAAAGGGCAACCAAAAATAGGACGGCAGATATACAAACAGTAAACAAAGCAGAGCTTGCTTATCATTTTTAAAATCAATCATGCTGATTACTTTCTTCATTCCAGGCGGCTCATGTTATTATGAAAATGTGAAGTTCACGACGTCATTTCGGGAGGAGTGAACCAATCTAATCTTTCAATTAACTGCCGGAGCACATAAGCAGCCGCTCACCTTGCTCTTGCATCAGCCATTTTGGCATCCCTCCACCTCCCACAAACATAATTTAGGCATCTTGCTACCATACTCATCATCCAAGCATTAGTAGTCCCACTGGGGGATATATCTAAGCTTGAGTTGAAGCTGCTTCCTTGAGCCCCTCCATTGCGGACAGCAAGCCAAATACGTGTAACCTTATTAGCTTAAAGATTATATGGGCAAACAAACTTGTGAAATTCATGAAATCTAATTCTCAGGTAAGGTATTATAACAACCTTTTGTCTGTGCTGTCTTGACTTCTTTGCTCACTTTCACTTTTATTCTCGCCACTGACTGGGGTGCGTTTCCCAAAGCCACATTCTGTCATTACTAATATAATTCAACAGAATCTGCGACCATAGTTCAACGATTCAACAAGCTGATTCTGGTAAACTCCTGCCGACCGAAGCCCAAATAGAGTCAACGTGTGGAACACTCCGCAAAAACTAACCCGACAGATGCTCGCCGACCGCTTTTGATAAAAAATATAGTAAATATAGTAAAAACTTGTAAGTGATCCACTGAAGGCAAGTTTGAAGAGAACCCAAGTGCAGTTTATTTATAAACATAACAAGATCAAAACATAAAACAAAAGCATGGCGTGCCATGAACATGAACATGAACATGAACATGAACCTTACCAATAGTGGTTACAGGGAAACAAAACTTGACAAAGACACATGGCAACCATGAGGGCATAAATACACACAAGACTAATGATGAGACAAGGGACATCTGTGAACAATGAAACAATGACAACATGACACATCAGACAAGCGAACACATGGCAGGATCACATGACTAACAGGGAATCACATGACAAGACACAGGAACATGACATGAACAAACCCACAACGTGACAAAATTGTAATAGTGTGAAATATTATTACAATTTAAATGTAATTTCTATTGCCAGCAGCCATATCACCCTGTAGCCCAAGGCTGGTATATATATATATATATATATATATATATATATATATATATATATATATATATATATATATATATATATATATAAAACCAAATATATATATATATATACTGCTTGGCTTCATCACTCTGTCTCCAGTCCTCTCCACCAATAAGATGGTGTGTGTTGGGCGTTCTGGTGCAATATGGCTGCCGTCGCACCAGGTGGATGCTTCACATTGGTGGTGGTTGAGGAGATTCCCCCCCTTTTATGTAAAAGTGTTGAGTGCTGAGAAAAGCTCTATATAAGTATAACAAATTATTATTGTATTTTAATAGGTCTATATTTAAAAATGTAATTTATTCCTGTGATGGCACAGCTGAATTTTCAGCAGTCATTACTCCATTTTTCAGTTTCACATGATCCTTCAGAGATCTTTCTAATATGCTGATTTGCTGTTCAAAAATCATTCCTTATTTTTAGCAATGTTGAAAACTTAATAATATTTGCTTAATGTTCACGTGTGGAAACCATGATACATTTTTTTGAACATTATAAATGTTTTTGTCCCTTTCAGACCTGTTTTCCCACTGAGCAAATTTTCTATGCACTTGATATTTGCTCTTCTCCAATGTATAAATGAGTCTAAAAAACAAGATTTGCGCCAACTCGTTTTTTATTCAAGTTCATGTCCACTACAACTAAATCAGGACTAAACCAACATAAAATTCATCATACTTTAACCATACAGTATACGAACTGGAGTTTTAAACACAGTATGTAAACTAGTATTGAAGATTTTGAAAAGAACACATACTGTAACAAACGGTAATGCAATAAGAATATAGAAAAAAAAGTATGATAGAATAGTCTCAACAATCGTGTTTGATTCTTTTTGTTGGCATCAGTGAGTGTGTGTGTGTGTGTGTGTGTGTGTGTGTGTGTGTGTGTTTACTCATTTCACATTTACCGTTGCTGTTTCTCATTAAAACTAATGAAAACTGGAATGGCAGTTTAAGGTCACAACATTGAAGACATAAAAATCACATTATTAATAATTAATAATAAAACATTAACATTAGAATTTGTTTTGAAATGATTGCACAAATTTTACAACCTGGCACTCAAATATGTTATGAGGTTCCTGCTGATATCGTTCAAGATATCGTCCGGTGGAAGTATTCTATAAAGACTGCCATAAGAGCTTCCACTGACTGTTGCAGAGCTCATAAAAGTGTCGCTTTATTTTATCACAGTTTATCACTGCACCATATCACTGCACCATACATTTTATCACAAATGAGAGAATTGTTAAACTGGCAGTTGTTAAATGGCAGTACTCAATTGTGTTTGATTAGAACCTGTCTATGCACATCAGCAAATATTTTTAAGTTGAAGCCCAATCCTTAATGTTTGTATGAAAGGTCCCATGTATAGTTTGCTTAACAGGAAATGTGAGATTTTAAAGGGCACCCTTGGGCAAAACTCAAGACTATTACTTGCTCAATGAATTTAAAGGTTATAAAACCTTTCCAGGTCCCTTCTAAAACAGCATAAAATCGAAGCAGAAATTGTAAAGTATTCCAAGTCATTTAATAAGAAAACGTTTTGAAGGAGTTTTGGTTGTTAAAGAAACTTAAATTGACAGAATCAGTTTCTTTTGAAGACACACATTGCCAGTAAGCGCAAGCATTGTGCTTTGTCTTTTGCTGATTGTTGGTTAAACATAAAAAATCAGCAATTTATACAATCTAGTGGTCATATATTATTATAAAATAGGTTTTATGCTAACAGCAAAATTGCAAGGTGAACATTAAGTACATACACTAGTGGTGGATACAATGGTATCTTGTCCCAGGAGCTTAAAGTCGCAGGCTCCTGCTGTTCTCACATCTTGTTGAAACAATTCACAATTGTTTGATGAGAAAAATCCATAAAAACCACTACTATTGAACTTAATATTCAAATGTCCGGTTTCACAGACAAGGCTTAAGTTGGTCCTAGACTAAAATGCATGTTTGAGCTGTCTTAACTGAAAGCAAGTATCTTTAAATACATCAGTACCATTGTTTTGTCTCAAGATTCACACCCTAATGTTATTTTTCAACGTTTATAAATTATTAAATTAAATGTTTATTAAATGTCCTAATTTAACTAAGCCCACTCCTTGCTTAATCCAAGCCCTGTCTGTGAAACCAGGCCAACGTGTTTCAAACTATGTTGTTTTGTCTTTGTCTCTGCATTTACTAAACTTCCCCATTCCAAATAATAACCTCAATGGATAGCCTGGTAACTTGGTGGATAAAAATCAGGGCTGTTAATACAAATCAATCCCAGGCAGAGGTGAATCCCATGAGCTACCTACAGTAACTACTGTAATTACTGAGATCACAATCTTTCCATTATTGTGACCTTGAACAAAGCCCTTAACTTGGTGCTTGTCCAGAGGGACTGACCCTGTGATCGCTGTACTGTGGAGCCTTTCAGATAAAAGTAATGTTGCTCATCATTATGTTACGATAATGGGTAATGCTGTTCCCTTTCGTGGTCACTCCGAGTTATGTCGGATGTCGGATGACGACGAATGGGGTTTCGCTTAGAAAGCCTATCAACTTCGAGTATTAAAAAACGAGCCAATGGCAAAGAAATGCCATGGGTCTGCGGAATTTGCATGACGTAACTCCGCCCCACCTCGTGGGTATAAAAGGAGGACGTCGGCAACATGCAGTTATGTTTTCGCTTCGGAGCCAAGAGTATCTCTTCACTCCACAAGCCATCTCTGTCATCTCTGTGTGCTTCACAAACGAGTTCCTCTGGTGTTGGTGTGACGGCGATCTCCAGCGAGCGTGCGCTTCCTGCTTATCTGTGCAGTGGTTTGCCAGTGAGTGCGTGTCTCCCCGGGCGCTTCAACACTCAGAGTGTTTCTCTCACAAAAGAGCTTGCACGCGGCACATCTTTTTAAAGATGCCTCGCCCGTGCACTTCTGGTTGCGGCAGATTAGTATCTGACTCTGATGGGCACGGGCGCTGTCTAGTATGTTCGGGCTTGGATCATGCTAGAGCAGCGCTCGTGGATGACTCATGTTCTCTCTGTGGGAACATGACCATCGCGTCACTTAGGTCGAGACTCAATGAACTCGCAAGAGTGAGAGTCCCCTCATCCACACCCCGATCTAGTGCTCCCTCGCGGGGTGCTACTTCGGCTGGTGGCCAGGGTGACCCGAGGGTTACGGTCTGGAACAAGGCGCCGACTATGTGTCCGCGACCCCAGCCCCCCTCTTCAGTGACGGTGCCCGCTAGTGAACCTCCGATTCGGCCCGTGAGTTTCGGTTGAAGCTACAGAGGATGATGCTATGTCTGTAGCAGCATCACAAGGTGGGTCCAAATCTTCTAGAAGTGAGGACTCTGCACAGCTGCCACCTTCCGGTGTGCATACGGTTGTGCCTGAGTCTGATCCGGAGATGACGGCCATGCTTTCCCGGGCAGCCACGAGCATCGGTCTAGAGTGGAGGCCTCCACCCTGTCCTGAGCGCTCGCGGCTGGACGATTGGTTCTTGGGTAAGGCCGCCGACCCGCGTCCACGGCAAACCCCAATACCTTTTTTCCCGGACGTGCATGATGAGATCTCGAAGTCCTGGAAGACCCCCCTGTCTTCTCGGGACCGCTCGTTGGTCTCATCCGCCTTTCCTCCCCTCCATGGGGCAGCTGCCCTTGGGTACACTGGGCTTCCCCCGGTTGAACGCTCTGTTGCGATGCAACTATGTCCTCAGAGTGATTCTTCTCGTGGTGAGCCTAAGCACCCTTCCAAAGCCTGTAGATTTTCGTCTACTTTGGTGGCGAAGTCTTACAGAGTGGCGGGACAGGCAGATGCTTCTCCGCATGCGATGGCCACTCTGCAGGTCTACCAGGCCCAGATGCTCAGAGACATGCACGAGGGCAGGACAGACCCAGGGCTCTTCGATGAGCTGCGCGCCGCAACCGACCTTGCCCTCCGGGCGTCGAAGGTAGCCGCGCACTCCCTGGGCCTGGTGATGTCCACTTCGGTGGTCCAGGAGAGACATCTCTGGCTGAACCTGGCCGACATGCGGGATACCGAGCGGACTCGTCTGCTCGATGCACCCCTGTCCCAGGCCGGCCTCTTCGGGGGAGCAGTCGAGGACTTTGCCCTACAGTTCTCGACTGCACAGAAACAGACTGAGGCCATTAAACACATTCTGCCCTGCCGACCCGCTGCTGCCTCCACATCGGCCGGGCAGACGTCTCAGCCTGTTTCCCGCCGAGGGCGCCCTCCTAAAGCTCCCGCCCCTCCCGCTCGGCCAAAGCAGCAGCCTTCACCCAGGCCCAGTCGTGGAGGAAGCCGTAGAAAGGTGCCACAGCCCTTTCCAGCCCCGCCCCCGCCAAGCGCCGGGTTAGGCGGCGCTCCTGAGACGGGCTGCTCAGGGATGACGGTTGTTTCTCAGGAGATGGTAGCAGGACCACTCCTTCCCCCGGTGGAGGGCCGGGGGAGAATCTTTTGTTCTCCACTCCCCGCTGCTCACCCACGGGTGGGCAGCACCCTAATGTGGTTAAAGAAAGAAACAATCCTCTCTTCCCTGAGCTCACAGAGTTCTCGGACGACACAGAGCGCCGCCCCCAAGCCGTGCTCTCCTCGTTCCCCTCTGTCCCAGAGTCGGTTGACACAGTGTGCCGTCCTCGGACCGCTTCGCCCTTGTCCCGCTCTGTCGCCAGACCCCTGGCAGAGCAGGCCCCCACGGGACGACCTTCTTGGTCCTTCCCTGGGCCCCTCTACCAGGGCGCAGTTGTTAACTGTGCCCCCACACCGGGCCGCTATGCCGTCCACGTCTGGGCCAGTTACTCCACTTCGCTGCCCCTCCGGGGGGACGCCTGTGGTTCGCATGACCCCGCTGGTTCAGTTCCTGGGAGCCTGGCTAGAGCTTCCTCATCTGTCCCGCTGGGTCGCCCGAACCATCAGGCTCGGCTATGCGATTCAGTTCGCACGGTCTCCTCCCCGCTACAGGGGAGTCCGCTCCACTCTGGTCGGTGGCAATGCCCCCATCATGAGAGCAGAGATTGCCACCCTGCTGGAGAAGGGTGCAATCGAGACTGTCCCTCCAGCCGAGATGAGGTCCAGCTTCTACAGCCCCTACTTCATTGTCCCCAAGAAAACCGGTGGGTTACGACCGATCCTAGACTTGCGCATGCTGAACCGCTCCCTTCACAGGATGCCGTTCAAGATGCTCACCGCCAAACGCATTTTCGAATGTGTACGGCCCCAGGATTGGTATGCAGCGATCGACCTGAAGGACGCCTACTTTCATGTCTCCATTCTTCCTCGACACAGACCGTTCCTCCGGTTTGCTTTCGAGGGGCAGGCATACCAGTACGCGGTTCTCCCTTTCGGGCTAGCCCTGTCTTGCGTCTTCACGAAGGTCGTCGAGGCAGCCCTTGTTCCCCTTCTGGTTCACGGGGTTCGCATCCTGAACTATCTTGACGACTGGCTTATCCTAGCTCACTCTCGAGACCAGGTTTGCGAACACAGGGACCTTGTCAACTGGGAGAAGAGCAAACTTTGCCCCGTGCAGAGGTTGTCTTGTCTCGGTATGGACATCGACTCGGTCGCCATGTCCGCGCAGCTTACGAGCGAGCGGGCACAGTCACTGCTGACTAGTCAATTTCAGGGCAAGAGTGCGGTTCCACTGAAATATTTTCAGAGGCTCCTGGGGCATATGGCATCTGCAGCCGCGGTAACGCCGCTCGGATTGCTTCATATGAGACCGCTTCAGTTTTGGCTACGCGACCAAGTCCCGAGGTGGACATTGCAACAAGGCACGCTCCGAGTATCAGTTACTCCGACCTGCCCGTCAGACCTTCACCCCGTGGTCGAACCTCAGTTTTCTCAGGGCAGGTGTCCCCCTGGAACGAGTTTCCCGGCATGTTGTTGTCTCAACAGATGCCTCCACCACGGGCTGGGGCCCCATGTGCAATGGACATGCTGCCGCGGGCTCCTGGACAGGACCCCAGCGCCTATGGCATGTCAATTGCCTCGAGTTGGTGGCAGTACGCCTTGCCCTGCACCGCTTTCGAGCGTTGCTCAAGGGTCAACATGTACTAGTCCGATCAGACAATACCGCCACTGTAGCGTACATCAACGATCAAGGTGGTCTACGCTCCCGGCGTTTGTCGCAACTCGCTCGCCACCTCCTCTTATGGAGTCAGAAGCATCTGAGGTCGCTTCGAGCCATTTATATTCCCGGAGCCCTGAACTGTGCAGCCGACGAGCTCTCACGGCTTCAGCCCCTCCCTGAAGAATGGCGACTCCATCCCCAGTCGGTTCAGCTGATTTCGGAGCAGTTTGGGGATGCACAGATAGATCTGTTTGCCTCTCACGACTCGACCTCAGTGGAGCTTAAGTTCCTGTCAATGAAGACAGCGCTCCTGGTTGCATTGGCGTCTGTCAAGAGGGTAGGGGACCTGCAAGCATTCTCCGTTGACGAAGCGTGCCTGGAATTCGGGCCGGCTTACTCTCACATGATCCTGAGACCCTGGCCTGGATATGTGCCCAAGATTCCTACCACTCCCTTCCGGGACCAGTTGGTGAACCTTCAAGCGCTGCCCTTGGAGGAGGCAGACCCAGCCTTGGCACTGCTCTGTCCAGTACGCGCTCTCCGCGCCTCTGTAGACAGAACGCAGTGTTTCAGGACCTCAGACCAGCTCTTTGTCTGTTATGGTGGGAAGCTGAAGGGAAAGGCTCTCTCCAAGCAGAGGTTGTCCCACTGGATAGTGGACACCATTGCTTTGGCATACCAGCAGCAAGGTCGACCGTGCCCCCTTGGTGTGACTGCCCACTCCACCCGGAGTGTGGCATCCTCTTGGGCTCTAGCGCATGGCGCCTCGCTAACAGACATCTGCAGAGCTGCAGGCTGGGCGGCACCTAACACATTCGCCAGATTCTACAATCTCCGAGTGGAGCCAGTGTCCTCTCATGTACTCGCTTCAACTAGCTAGTACTGGACCCGCTCAGGTGTCTTGGCTTGCTCGCCATTCCACTCCACGGACTGGATACGTGCGATATTCTCCTCAGGTGAGCTTCTCCGGAAGCCCTGAGTTCCTCCAGCACCCCTGATGCTAGCGCCAGTGTCTATTGCCTGTGCGTCGGCTAGGTGCCTCCCGTGTGCATGGTCCCTCTCCGGAGCTACCCCCACACGTGTATTTCCACTGTAAGCCTCTCTGAGCATGTGTCTTTCCCTTGGCAAGCCACCTTGCCACCCCTGGGGTTGAAATATTCCACCTGCGGCTGGACACACCAGTATTCTTCATATGCATCCTTCGGGTCATATGTGTATTTCTAAATGTTGCCGGCGTCCTCCTTTTATACCCACGAGGTGGGGCGGAGTTACGTCATGCAAATTCCGTAGACCCATGGCATTTCTTTGCCATTGGCTCGTTTTTTGCTACTCGAAGTTGATAGGCTTTCTAAGCAAAACCCCATTCGTCGTCATCCGACGTAACGTCTCCGTTCCCTACTCAGGGAAGGAGGGTTACATACGTAACCGAGACGTTCTGTAATTCTAGAGAGAAAAACAAATCTTTATCTGCCATTAGTTTTTAAAATAGAAACAACTCCACTTTGATTAATCAGAGATAATCAGTAGATTATTATTTACGCAAATGCCCAATACATTTTTTCCCCACTTTTTATTTTAACCCCACACCCAAAAATAATATATTCTAAGATTTGCTAATCAACACTTCATGTTGATAAAAAAGTCTTATGTTATCTTATTTTATTATCATTTAATATGTTATTACATGTAAAACCACCATCAGCTCTCATTCTGTTCATCATGTGTCACTCTGGAGTTTTTATATATTTTTTATTTTTATTTATAATTTTAAGCTTATATATTTGACCATGATATTTCACACAACAGTATAAAAACAAATTCGGGGATGTTTTTTCCCCAATAATTTCCCCTTCAACACCAAAACAAAAACACAAGTGATTCAGTATAATTAGTTTTTATATTTTAGCAATATCCTGTAGCATCAGTTCATTCTTAATTATAGTTGAATGCTATTTTGCAAATATGTATTTTTTTAACATGACAGTACACAACTACACATTATTTTAAAATTCCTTTGTGTTTTTTCCCTCCCATATCTCAAGACTAAGTTTCTTCTTACGCGTTTTATACACTGCCAAGATTAAAAAAAAAAAAAAAATCTGTTTGGATTTAAATAAGAGTCTATGATTGGATAATTATTCCAGTGATTGTTATGTTTCTAGCATGTTGTTTGGCAATGGTTCTTCTAAGCTTAATTGATGGAGTGTGCAGCTTTTCATTTCCTAAACAACCATGTAGGAAGACACATCATGGCCATATTCCAGGATGACAATGTCAAGATTCATCAGACTCAAATTGTGAAAGAATGGTTGTAAGGGAGCATGAAGAATCATTTTCACTCATGAAGTGGCTCTGAGTCCAGTCCTTAAATTCATTGGGAGTCTTTGGGATGTGCTGGAGGAGACTTTACAGAGTGCTGGACTCTTGCATTGTCAATATAAGATCTTGAACAAAAATGCATCCACCTCTTGATGGAAATAACATCACAATATTTATTTCCATCAATAGGTGCATCAATTTTTGGTCAAGATCTTGTATAGACAATGTAAGAGTCAAGCATTCTATAAAGTCTACTCAGCTGATGATTTGATGTAATTTTACACGTTACTTGTTCTTAACATAAATATAATTTTTTACTTACAAGCATTTGGCTTTCATTTAACTTTTTGGCCTTCAAGTATTTTAAGACTGTTCATAAGCTTTAGAGTTTTTTTTTCATAATGTTTAAATTGTTCAAGTGAGAGCAGAAAAAGTTTGCTCTGTTTGCTCTGAAAGCAAAACATCACCAAGCTTTAATGCTTCTCAGTTGTAACTGAATTATCTTTTTTAAATGACTGTCCAAGTTTCAGGAGTCATTTTAGTCAGAGATCAGAATATCACTAAAATCGATATGAGAGTAATCAAAATTCCAGGAGCCAGTTATTAGGTAGGATGATACGGTGTGTTGAAGAGAGTGTGCTCCTTTACTTGATGTTAATGCGGGGTATACACACTCCACGACATCAGCACTCAGTGAACAAACCATACCTGTATCTCAGCACTGCAGTCAGAGAACCAGCAAGAACTACGTCAATCCTTCAGAGATCATCTACTGCCAAAGACGTTCACACTCTTTTAAGTATGTTTACGTCCAGCCTCCCTCATCCACAGCTTTACTTGAACCTTGTCAAGAAATTGATCAAAGAGGTCTAAAATACCTGGAGAGAGCTATCCGTTAGCATTCTTATTCAGGCAAGGGAGTAGCCCACATGATCTACATGCCATGTGACTGATCACAATGGAGGAAAATGGTGTGATGGCTCGTTGATGGCACCATGAGAACACACAGAGTTCTTCACTAGCAGTGTATTAGAACTCTAGCTCCAAGCTAATGTGTGAGCTGGGATGCGAAAAGGCAGCAGAGAGGGAAAAGGAAAGTCTATTTCATGCTTTTAAAACCCTGGAAAATTGTACACTGGTGAAATATGTGATATAATGAATTTTTGATTTATGTGGTTTTATGTCGTCACAATAATACATGGCTAATGAATGGCTATGGAGAAGCAGAGATGGCTATGGAGAAGCAGAGAACAGCAGAAGACAAAAAACTTGGAATGTATGAGTCATAAGGACCAGGGTTTTTCAAACTTTGAAAGTTTTTAAAGACGCACTATGCAAGATTTTTACTGTTTGTAAACGCAACATTTAAACTTGGCTCTTCCCCGTGGGCGGAACACTGCTAGAAACATACGCCCTCTCCCCTGATACGATATCAGTTGCACACGCAGCCCAACCGACTCAAGAAACTACTTGCGGGAAGATGAGCAGTGAGCCATTTCGCAAATATTGTGTTTATCATGCATATATAGCATTTTTTTCATGTATATGAAAGAACAGTTACACCAACAATCCTATCTCATGAAATGCGTCTCTATAGCACGCATTGTATTTAATGTGCAATTTACAAGCAAAAATTCATTTTTATGTGCAGTCTAGCTTGCTAATAAACAATGATTACTTTTCATCATAAAAAAAATAATTGCAATGCTGTTGAGTTAAATATAGAAGTCAAGGCAATAAACCTTATTCACAGCAGCGCCATCTTTTAGGCTGTAAGGGATAGACATACATCTCTTCAGTGGGTGGTACTAAAATTTTATGGTTTCTGGATTGTTCTGCTGACGAAACACTGCAAAAATAGTAGATGAGTTTACCTGTTAGGTATGAGAAAGTTTACTTCCCCTGCAAACTCTGTAGTCCCGTTTAGCCACCATTTTCAAGACAAGAAAAATCCACAATAAAACAACAACAAAATCACAAGGGGGTATTACTTATGTATTTTATGTTGTAGAATAAAATGTGAAAATATCTTACAGTTGTAGCTTTTAGTGTTGTTTATATGTCTATGTGGTGTTTTTATAATATGTCAACACTATTGCTAGTATTTTCTCCTTAAAACTGCATTGAACCAAAGACAGTTCCAAAAACACGTTTTGAAATCGCTGGTGTTTCTGACATCACAAACTACCTTGTAAACAATCAGATCAACATGTGATTGTCAACGAGTGGATCTCTGAGCTGCTGTGAGTGAGTGGAGGCGGGGCTGATTTGCATATTTTTAGAACCAGGTATACTAAATGAGGCAAGGGTGTAGAGTTACATTCAAGCTATTTTAAGGCATGACCAAAACATTTTTTAAGGAAAAAACATTTAAATATGTAATTTTGGTGATCAAAGTTGAGCTTTAAGGGATCAAATTATTGACTACAGTGGGACTTTAACCACAGACTTTATTTCAGGTATTTAACCAAAAACTAAAAAACGTCAGGACGATGGAACCGGAACTCATTTCTGGGTTTTGGCCTAAAAAAATCCATAATTCCTTCAGCACTATATATTTTTTGTTTGAGCCCCATTTATGTTGTGAGAGGAAATTAAATAAGCCGCATACTATTCACACAAGATGTGTTAACAGAGTTAAATAGTTACCTTTTATATTGTCACTGTACTTGGACAAATCAACTTATTAAAATATTTAATTTGATATATATTTTGTGTATAATAAGCCTATGGAGACAATTTGTCTTATTAAAATTTATTTGTTTTAACATTATTTGCCAAATAATGTTCCAAAAGTGCTTTATAGTCGTCAAAGAAAAACAAAACTGAAGAAAATAGTTCAGAAAGATTTAAAGATTTTCCACCCTAGCCCTAGCCCACAGTATGGACGGTAGTGTGTGTGTGTATCTCCAATAAGATGGGGAGGTTTTTATTGTCATTTATTATTCTGTTTTTGATGTTTATTATTATTGATTTTTATTGATGCACCAACTGGTTGGTACTTGTAATTTCGTTGTACAGGTTACAATGACAATAAAGGCAAACTTAACTTAAGACTACAGGTTGCCCACTGAAGCTAAGCAGGGCTGAGCCTGGTCAGTACCTGGATGGGAGACCTCCTGAGAAAACCAGGTTGCTGCTGGTAGAGGTGTTAGTGAGGCCAGCAGGGGGCGCTCACCCTGTGGTCTGTGTGGCTCCTATCGCCCCAGTGTAATAGTGACGGGGACACTATACTGTCAAAGAGGACCATCCTTCGAATGAGACGTTAAACCGAGGTCCTGACTCTCTGTGGTCATTAAAAATCCCATGGTTTTCTTCTTAAAGAGTAGGGGTGTAACCCCGGTGTCCTGGCCACATTCCCTCCCATTGGCCCTTGCCAATCATGGCCTCCTAATAATCCCCATCCATTGAATTGGCTATATCACTCTCTCTCCTCTCTCCACTTGTATCTGGGTGTACAGTAGTACATATGAAAGGGCTATATAAATGCCTCATTCATTCATTCACCAACAATGTGATGTGAGTAATACAGATTTTTGATTTCTTGTTAAATACTAATGTTGTAGATGCAATGAACTAAATAAAAAAATGACGATTCATCTCGTGATTTACAAGTCCTCTGTTACAATTTGAAACACTGATAATAACAAATTAGTGTATTTTATGATAATAACAAATGAGTGTATTTTGTTAACTTTTACAGCCATAAAACATATTTTGTAAAATCATACTATATCAGTCAGATCATAATTTAAAAATTGGATTGAACAAACTAGATGGTGCTTCCATGGTCTTCATGGTGTGTGTGAGTGTGTGTGTGTGTTTATTATTATTATTTTTTTTTTTTTTTAGCTTGACAGCTACTGGCCACTGTCCATATTTGTAGTATGGACATTAAATATCTGCTTTGAAAAAAAAAACATTGTTTGGAATAATACTAATGAGTAAATGGTGATAGAAATACAGATTTAACATTAGCAAACTGAGACAGGCTTCTGTTACGGTTCTAGACTTACAAGACTGGCCTTCGAATTACAGCATGTGCCCTTGACATTCCCACACCGTTGCAGTTGTGTAATTCCCCTCTACCTTATGCTCTGTCTACTGTCTGGATCTGTGGCGACGGCTTGCTGTGTCAGAGCGAGGCAGACTTGATGAGCAGTGACTTGATAAGTAAAAAATTGAAGGAGTCCCAGAAAAGGAGGCTGTAGAGGCATAGAGAGATAAGTTATAACAGTGCACAGGTGTGAGACAGTGATAGGCAGCCTTGCCTCCTGGGTACAAGACTTCTCCGGGAGATTTTCACCCATGATGTTTGGATGTGACAGTGTGGCCTCTGTGGGAATGTTCTGGCCTGTGCTAATGCTATACTGGCAATGTGAGAGAACCCAAAGGGCCAGTTTAACAGCGATATCCTTTAACTCCCATAGCACATGTGCAAATTAGCATGAATCTTTGTCAGAACATATGCTTGTTAAATGTTTGGCTTATCAAAAGAACCATTCCCTCTTGGCTGAACAAAAGCAGACGACTGAGAAATTCAGATTTCATCTTGCACATTTAACCATCAACAACTTGGATTTATTCCGGCTTTAATTCAAGTTAACGTTGACATGAAATGAAAATTCAGCTAATCTATATTGCAAATTCATGTTATGTATCTTGTTGTGAACAAATCATCCATGTATGTTTTTTTTTTTTTGGAGCTCGTAATGTTTAATCAAAATTGTATAAGTCTATCTTCCAGTGAAACAACAGAGGTGGCATATGCCAACGAATCGTTTAGTCAGCTTTAAGTCGCCCCTGTCTTGCAATTGACTGTAAGCTTGCGTTAATTTTTGAGTTCAACACCTACATCTCAAAATCCAATCAACAACAATAAATGCTGTTGTAGCATCGTGTACCTTTCAGAACGCCCTTACCTTTCGGCTTGCCTATTACACCGACATGCAGCTATTGCTGTGTCAATTTTTGTTTCGGAAATGTGAAGCTTATTATTTAATTTAATTTAAATATTCTATATTTTATTTTATTTTAATATATTAATTTATTACTATATTTACGAATTACGAATTTAATTATTAAAATGTTCCTTGAGTTTCACAAAAAACCTAAATATATATGCAGAAAAATGATTATAGTCAACCTTCATTCTGATCCTCTTTCTAAAATGATCCGTTTTTAATGGGCGGCTCCTTTAAGGCTTGTCAGTAAATGGCCACTGTAATGATTGGCTAATGGCATTGCATTGGAAACAGTATCAACGCTCACTCGCTATTGCACGTGAAGAAGTGTTTTGAAAACATCCACATAAAACCATAATTTACAGACAATGCATTATGAAATTGTTTACTTTCGGTTTGCAATGCAGCTCCTGTCAGATCCAATACAGTTGACTTTTTTCAACAATTTCTTTATAAACTCTCCATTAAACTGTGCATCACTTACAAAACAATCTGCAGTCAAATTCTCAAAACAAACATATAATCCTCTGACGTAATCCATGCAAATTAACCACTCCCTTTCTTCTGATGCTGTGATCCTTCTAAAATCTGTACTGAGACACAAAAGAGCTGTTTAAACTGGACACGTCAAAGTAAACGTTCTTTCACTCTTCCATTTGTCCTGTTATCGACAGACTCAAATTAGTGGAGTATGTCAGAAACTGAGCGCGCATCTGTATACTGTATCTAGACACCACTTCTGATTATAATGGTACTGTTTGCTATTGACGCAACGCAACACTCACATCCAGTGTAGGCAAATGTCAAGCAACTGAATGCCAGTGGGCAGAGCATATGGTGCGATGATTCGTCGATGTCTTGCTCTGGAAGCAGTCATGTGCAAATGTATTTGCCCATGTGATGTCACAGATCCTGCAATATCAAAATGAGCTATTCTTAGAGCTTGATTAAATAAATGCTTTGTTTTGTAATGAGGAGGACATTTTAAGAAATGAAATTTGCAGGATGTTTTAATGGAATGTTTTAAATGAATGCCAAAAAAATCAAGGTAAAAGTGTAAATGATGACAATTAAGCTAAACCTTTACTGATTTTGGAATATTCCTTTAAGATCCTCTTTCATTTTGTGTTGTTTTGAGACATTTGTCAATTGGTTACCTGCTCAATGCTGACTTGATATTTCTTGGGGTTTAAATTGGTTCCACTTCTGGCATCAAAGTGGCTCGTAATGACCAGGATATATTACCCACGTACTAAATGAGAGAACAAAAGTAATTTGGCCGCTTACCCACTGCTGTCTACAAGCTTGATACTTAGTCTTGATAATGTCCTTAAAAGACCCAAGAGCAAGAGAAGCATTTATCTACCACAATGCTTCTTTTTGCTCAGATTAAGCGCTAGCATCAATTTGAAGTGTCTTGTCACGAGAGATAAAATGTTTATCAATTACAGCTGTTCTTTAAGTGAAGCAGTGATTTACAATACAAGGTATGAATTGACGTCACTTTTCCGCCAGAACACACACCCTTAAGCCGGACTGAGTGGCAAAAGAGCTGCTGCATGACTGGATTTAATAGGGGAAACTGTGAAAATGTGAGTAAAACAAACGATTTTCAGTTGAAACTAAAGGTTGGACTCGATCCAGTGTTCCATACAACTTACCAACGATCCAGTGATCCATGGATATAAACATGCAGCCAGGAATCGTGTTTCCTGACATTTATATGTGATTTCGTCGCCGGGTAGATACATAAAGCAAATTTTCTTGTGAACGTTATATAAAAATACAATATAAGTAGGTCTAAATCCTGGTCATTACTTACAGATCCTTCTCAAAAAAATTGCATATTGTGATAAAGTTCATTATTTTCCATAATGTAATGATAATTAAACTTTCATATATTTTAGATTCATTGCACACCAACTGAAATATTTCAGGTGTTTTATTGTTTTAATACTGATGATTTTGGCATACAGCTCATGAAAACCCCAAATTCCTATCTCAAAAAATTAGCATATCATGAAAAGGTTCTCTAAACGAGCTATTAACCTAATCATATGAATCAACTAATTAACTCTAAACACCTGCAAAAGATTCCTGAGGCTTTTAAAAACTCCCAGCCTGTTTCATTACTCAAAACCGCAATCATGGGTAAGACTGCCGACCTGACTGCTGTCCAGAAGGCCATCATTGACAACCTCAAGCAAGAGGGTAAGACACAGAAACACATTTCTGAACAAATAGGCTGTCCCCAGAGTGCTGTATCAAGGCACCTCAGTGGGAAGTCTGTGGGAAGGAAAAAGTGTGGCAAAAAACGCTGCACAACGAGAAGAGGTGACCGGACCCTGAGGAAGATTGTGGAGGACCGATTCCAGACCATGGTATTACTGTGCTCAATTGGCCTGCCAACTGTCCTGACCTGAACCCCATAGAGAATCTGTGGCATATTGTGAAGAGAAAGTTGAGAGACTGCCAGTGTTGATCTTAGTGTGTTTGTACCTGCTGATCCTTTGCATTCTGCTGTTTTTGGGGAATTTAAATTTGTTTTTTTTTGTCTCAGTTCTGTCTGTTACGGATGCTTTTAAACATGCCGTGGTTAGACCCCTACTTAAAAAACCCAATTTTGATCCTAATGTGTTGTCTAATTTTAGACCAGTTTCACATCTGCCCTTTCTTCGAAGTCGTTGGAAAAAGTTGTTTTTAATCAGTTACAAGCCTTTCAACAACAGAACTTTCAGAAATTTCAATCTGGTTTTAGATCACGTCATAGCACTGAGACGGCACTGCTAAGGGTTCACAATGATATAGCCTTGTCTGTAGATTCAGGGGATCCTACTGTATTAGTGCTTCTGGACCTAACAGCAGCTTTTGATACAGTGGACCATTCAGTCCTTCGCGCACGCCTTGAGCATTGTGTAGGCATTCAAGGCTCCGCACTTAAATGGTTTAGCTCCTATTTGACAAATAGGAGTTTCTCTGTCACAATGGGTGATTTCTCCTCATCGTCTGCTCCTCTCTATTGTGGTGTGCCCCAGGGTTCAATTATTGGCCCCATCCTGTTCTCTTTGTATATGTTGCCACTAGGGGCTATAATAAACGAGCATAATCTGTAATTTCATTGCTATGCAGTTGATCTGCAAATTTATCTGCCTATGAAATCTAATGACAGTATTGCATTAAACCGTTTGCAAAATGGCATTGATCATATTAAGTTGTGGCTTTCTCTGAACTTTTTTAATTTGAACGAAGATAAAACTGAATGCATTATCTTCAATACAAAATGCATGTCAATTAATCCAGCTTTAAGTCTGGGAGCTTTGACTTAGTGCACCAAGCAAACTGTCAGAAATTTGGGCGTGACTTTCGATTGCGGCATGAAATTTGATAAACAGATTAGCAATGTGGTTAAAACAAGCTTCTTCCAACTTCGTCTTCTGACTAAAGTTAAAGAAAACAAGGGATGAGTATATTGTATTGAACTCGCAATGCTAAAATTAAACTGCTATTTAAGTGTTTGATAAACCAGTGGCATTTTATAGTTAAAATTTTTTAAGGGGGTCCTTGGCAGGTGCATACCTTTGCCTGGTGTCCATCCCTGCTGTTACATCGGTCAGTGAAAAGTGGCTTGTTGAAATGCTCGTCACAAGCATCCGTCATTGGCCCCTTTATCCTGACAGTCTATTACAGCAACTGGGTCAGAGCTGCCCCAGTTTAGCACAGCCTCTGTCAAGACCCCTGGCAGACAACTGCCGAAGTCACGCAAGCGACCCAGACTTTGACGCATCAGAACAGAAAATGGCGGTCACGACCCAAACATTAGGAGCACAACATGACAAAGAGTTGGATAATATCAGAGCGCCGTGTTGGGAGACAAGGCTTTGGCAGGCTCCTCTGCCCTGCTGGAATCCAATGAGCCTGTCGCCTGCCAAAAGATGGTTTGCAGTGTGATTGAAAAAACAAAGGATTAGTTTTAAAGGAGGGCAAAAATGCAGAGCCCATCTCATGCTTCAACCTGCCAAAGCCTACTCAGCTGAACTCATTCATAGAGAGAGCAGAAAAGTAGATGAATAAGAAAGAGAATCAATGAGTAATAGAGTGGATGAACAGAGAAGAAGAAGAGTACATGAATGGGGGGGGGGGGGATTTGAAAAGGCAGAACAGAGGAACTGAAAATGACAAAAAGGAAAACTCATGGGAATTAAAATATTCAAAGCAGGGTTAGCTTGTCGTTACAGATTAAGGATTAGTATGCAGTTTTGATCCTAAAAAAGGGGAGTCTCACACAAACACCGATTATCAAATCATTTTATAAAAATAATTATTAGTCTGTGCAATGAAAGCCACCTGGATTCAATATTGTTTTGGAGTTCACTGATTTTCATTGTATGGACAGAAATAGTTACTTTTGTGTGAAAGAAATTCATATTAATTTGGAACGACATGATGGTGAGAAAAGCGTGATCCTGTAGAATATTCCTTTTTAGGTGAATTATAACATATAACATATAAATATATTAAGTATTTATTTGTTGGATGGGTCACTTACTTTTATTATAATTGTTACTCAATTATTAAAACTCAAGAAACTCCTAGCCTATCCAAGTATAGAGGGTATACGCGTAACGTCACCGTCAGCTGGAGTGACTGCCGTTACGCCCACTGAGTGGCAAAAAGACTTAGTGGCAGCATTGGTTTTCAGCGTGAATGCTGCTGCTGCAAAAAAAAAAACTAAAATCTAAAACAGTTAGGAGCTTTGAAATTGATTGTACAAATAGATTTGACAAGAAATCTGAAGTATATTTTTACAGACTGCTGAAAGCTCAGACAAGTACTCAGGGGCTAGCCCATTCACAGCTGTAAAAACAAACAATAAAATTATAAAATCAATCCTAAACCGCACCGGAAGCCAGTGTAGAGTAAATAGAACTGGAGTGATGTGTGCACTTCTAGGTGTACTTGTTAAAAAGCGAGCAGCAGCATTTTGTACAAGTTGAAGACGGGAAAGAGATATTTGATTCAGACCAACATAAAGAGCATTGCAATAATCAAGCCTTGAACTAATAAAGGCTCGTAAAGCCTTTTCTAAATCGTGCCTTTTAAGAAAATGCTTAAAATAAAGTTAAGGTGAGACGCTTAAGGTGCGGTCCAGCATTTTTTTTTTGGGGGCGATATCAAGTCATTTAAATAATCCGCATAATGAAGAGTTTTGAGTTAATGTGAAACGTTTAACATGATTATTATTCAAGTTGGTTATATAAATTCATCACTTTGATCAACAGAAAGCTTGACCAAACCAAGCGGTTTGAAATTGACTGAGCTGATTCATACATCGCTACACTATTGACATTGGACCTTTTTTCTTTTGCCCGTAACATCTTGCAGAAATGACCCCAACTTTATATAGAGCATTTCTAAAGGGACATGGTGATGGGAAAAATCTGAGATGGGAAAGAAAATGGATTTCTGTTTGTTTGTAGTCCCTTGTAGTTTTTCATGTTGATTAGTTCCCTGATTTTCCCCCTTGTGTTTCGCTTGTTCCTGGTCTGTCGATGTTTACCGTGGATGTCTTCTTTAGATGGTGCTTGTTTCAGTTCCCTGTGTTCCCTGGTTTCCGGTTCTTGTGTTTATTGTTTTGTTGAACGTTGTTGTACGGTACGTTTCTGCCTGTCATCAATTCAGCTTCCTTGTGTGACTGAAATGCAACCCCAACATTTTTTCCCCCCACACATCACAATGTCCTTTTAGTGGCTCTACACACTTACATTAGAAGCCCATTTTGGGATGGTTTGAGTACATAAATGTAAATAAAAGCTATAAATCATAATTCTTACTGTCCTTTCTGGCTTTTAGATTTTATTCAGTTTAATTTTAATAGCAAAAAAGTTGTAAAATTGAATCTTACTTTAGAAAAAATAATGTACACAGGTTAATAAGTAATTTTTAATTACTAAAATAATTCAATTTTTTTTAAATATTTTGTTCATATCTTCCGGTTATGATTTTGAAGCAGTGAGTATACGGATTGCCACTAGTGCTGCACTAGTGTTAGTGCTTCTCTGTAACTTACAAATTTTTGCTTTCTTTTAAAGGAAAAAGTCAAATGATTTTTTTTTTGTGGTTATCAACATTACACCGTTCATTACACAAGTTCAGCTGTCAATTAAGTTTGGGTTAGGTTTTAGGGTTAGGGTTAAATTGACAGCAAAAAAAACAACAACAACAACTACAAACAAATTACATGGTGCAAGCTGGGGAGAGAAGGCTCTGGGAAAACCCTGATTATTTTCTTTTGGGCTATGGTATAGTGTGGTGTGTACTGTTTAATGTGATATATAACTTCTAATTTAGAAGATGGAGCCATTCAGTGATGAGATGTTTATTGAGCGTTGCGCTCTGTGGCGCTATAACAGTTTTTTCTTTATTGCTTTATAACCGTTTATTATGGTTTTTAATGAAAGGTTCATGGCAATGAGTATTTTTTAGCTCTCCTGACCAGACCACAGGCTTTATTCAAAGAATATTTATCTGGGATCTTCTCCTTCTCATTGCCAAGCTAATTAGGTAAACACCTAAATAAAACGAGCAGATTCACCAGCAAATCCATTAGATATTACACAAAACAAAAATACATTGGTTAGACTGAGTAATCAGAAAATATTTGGCGATTATTGGCATCCTCTGATGAACATGCCAGCTTGGATGATTAACATAAGAATGATTAAACTTGATTAAAAAGATCATGTTTTCCGATTCCAAGCCCAAAGTAACAGGGAAGAGACTATTATAGACCATGGGGTCCACCATGGGGGACATGTCCATCTTGCAATATACAGATCAGTGGTCAATAAATATGGTGTGGTTGTCAGTGACAGACGCACTGTAAATAACACATTTTGTTTTGTAATGTTTCATACAGTGCACAGATAATCCATTACATTCATCCTTTCAATATATATTTGTTATTGTTCAATATATTATACAATATTATACCATTATTTTTAAAGGGGGAAATAGCAGTAAAATTGGATTGAACAGCAATTCAAATTGCTAGTGCAAATTGTGAGCGTTTTTCTTTGAGAATGCTCCGCTCTCGGTTTGGCGTCTGGTTTGGCGGCTCAGGTCCCGCTCGTGCTAAAAAAAAAAAAAAAGCAGATCGGTAAAGTTGGGGTTCCCAGATGGAGCTCGCCGAACGCCTTGAGAGGGGTGTAATCCTCTCAGATGATTCGGCGGCTGAGTTGCAGGTGGATGATGAAAGTTTTTCTATAAAAAAAAGAGAACTTAGTCTGGCAGCGAGTGCTCTTCTGGACGAACAGGGTGACTATGAGTAGTCAGCCTCCTGAGTCTGGTCAGGCGGTCGTAGGCCTCTCATGAGGCCTCCAAGTTAGATCAGGCCTCCTCAGTGTTTTGAAACACAAACGCTGGGTAGATCTGTGGATCGAACAGAGAAACTCCCCTCACTAGCAAGGGTTGTAAGCACTATGCTGAGTTATATTCTCCAGGATACCCCGTTTCTGAGATCTGGGCCGAGTGGTTCACTGTCAGCTTCGCAGTCCCTCGGGTTGGATGCCTTACCTAAAGGCAAGTGTCGAGAGGCTCTGTCTTCGGACAGACAGGAAGTTGGCCAGACTGAAGTGTTCAATGTAAGTGACGCCAGGTCAGGCTTTCCTGGTGGCATTTCGGGTGAGTATGTTCACCTGAATAGTGAGTGGCTGGGTCTCCTTCGGGTTCCCTTGCCACATACCCTAGAAGGGACCCCTTCTAAATTTGAAGCTGTGGTCTTAAGCCCTTGAGCAGGCCTATGTAGGCCTTTCATTAAACAATGTTTATGGAGGTTTTCCTGTGGAACGTATAGCTTGGGCTATGACCATAGGGAATGCTGTCACTGACAGCCCAGTGTGACCTGAGGGTAAGTGGTTCTGGCATTTCATTTGAAATGGGTATATACTCCCCTTAGCATGGTGGCGTAGGTATATCGTACCCCTTAGCGTCAATCGAAGCAGTGCAAGTTCCCGTTCGAAAGGGAACTTCTAGGTTACGACTTTAACCTCTGTTCCCTGATAACAGGGAACAAGACACTGCGTCTTTTCGCCATGCTGCCTACCAAACAGTCCCTTCAGACGAAAAGGTGATTATCATGTTTGCAAGGCGCCCTTATATACTTCCAGGTCGCATGTTAATGATTCATGGGCTATCACCGGTCAATAAGATTGCCGTGATTTGATTGTGATTTCAGACACCTGTCACGTCTGAGGCGTTCCCCTTAGCGTCAATCGACACAGTGTCTTGTTCCCTGTTCTCAGGGAACAGAGGTTACAGTTGTAATCTAGATGTTTTTCCTTAAATTGAAAGCATGCACCATTCAAAAGTTTAGGGTGTGTACATTTTTTGGTTTGTTTGTTTGTGGGGTTGTTCGTTTTTGAAAGACTTCTTTTATGCTCAACAAACATGCTTGGTTGATTACAAATACAGTAAAACAGTAACAAAATGTAATTTATTCCTGTGATGGAAAGCTAATTTTTTAGCAGTCATTTATCTAGTCTTCAGTGTCACATCATGATTCTTCAGAAGTCATTCTAATATGCTTATTTGTTGCTTCAGAAACATTTTCGTATTATTATCAATGTTAAAAACAGTGTATTTTTGTGAAAAACATTTTTAAAAAAAGATTCTTCAGTGACTACAAAGTTCAAAAGAACGGCATTTATATGTGAAATAGATTTTTTTTGTATCAAATGTAGAAGTCTTTACTATCACTTTGATCAATTTAATGTGACATAACAGTAGTGTATTGTATATGTGTATATGTATATGTATATATACAGGTCCTTCTCAAAAAATTAGCATATTGTGATAAAGTTCATTATTTTCCATAATGTAATGATAAAAATTAAACTTTCATATGTTTTCGATTCATTGCACACCAACTGAAATATTTCAGGTGTTTTATTGTTTTAATACTGATGATTTTGGCATACAGCTCATGAAAACCCAAAATTCCTGTCTCAAAAAAAATGTGCATATCATGAAAAGGTTCTCTAAACGAGCTATTAACCTAATCATCTGAATCAACTAATTAACCTTAAACACCTGCAAAAGATTCCTGAGGCTTTTAAAAACTCCCAGCCTGTTTCATTACTCAAAACCGCAATCATGGGTAAGACTGCCGACCTGACTGCTGTCCAGGAGGCCATCATTGACACCCTCAAGCAAGAGGGTAAGACACAGAAACACATTTCTGAACAAATAGGCTGCTCCCAGAGTGCTGTATCAAGGCACCTCAGTGGGAAGTCTGTGGGAAGGAAAAAGTGTGGCAAAAAACGCTGCACAACGAGAAGAGGTGACCGGACCCTGAGGAAGATTGTGGAGGACCGATTCCAGACCTTGGGGGACCTGCGGAAGCAGTGGACTGAGTCTGGAGTAGAAACATCCAGAGCCACCGTGCACAGGCGTGTGCAGGAAATGGGCTACAGGTGCCGCATTCCCCAGGTCAAGCCACTTTTGAACCAGAAACAGCGGCAGAAGCGCCTGACCTGGGCTACAGAGAAGCAGCACTGGACTGTTGCTCAGTGGTCCAAAGTACTTTTTTCGGATGAAAGCAAATTTTTCATGTCATTCGGAAATCAAGGTGCCAGAGTCTGGAGGAAGATTGGGGAGAAGGAAATGCCAAAATGCCTGAAGTCCAGTGTCAAGTACCCACAGTCAGTGATGGTCTGGTGTGCCATGTCAGCTGCTGGTGTTGGTCCACTGTGTTTTATCAAGGGCAGGGTCAATGCAGCTAGCTATCAGGAGATTTTGGAGCACTTCATGCTTCCACCTGCTGAAAAGGTTTATGGAGATGAAGATTTCATTTTTCAGCACGACCTGGCACCTGCTCACAGTGCCAAAACCACTGGTAAATGGTTTACTGACCATGGTATTACTGTGCTCAATTGGCCTGCCAACTCTCCTGACCTGAACCCCATAGAGAATCTGTGGGATATTGTGAAGAGAAAGTTGAGAGACGCAAGACCCAACACTCTGGATGAGCTTAAGGCCGCTATCGAAGCATCCTGGGCCTCCATAACACCTCAGCAGTGCCACAGGCTGATTGCCTCCATGCCACGCCGCATTGAAGCAGTCATTTCTGCAAAAGGATTCCCGACCAAGTACTGAGTGCATAACTGAATATAATTATTTGAAGGTTGACTTTTTTTGTATTAAAAAGACTTCTTTTATTGGTCGGATGAAATATGCTAATTTTTTGAGATAGAATTTTGGGTTCCCTTTCGTTGTCACTCCGAGTTACGTCGGATGACGACGAATGGGGTTTTGCTTAGAACACCTATCGACTTCGAGTATACAAAAACGAGCCAATGGCAAAGAAATGCCATGGGTCTGCGGAATTTGCATGACGTAACTCCGCCCCACCTCGTGGGTATATAAGGAGGACGCCGGCAACATGCAGTTATGTTTTCGCTTCGGAGCCAAGAGTATCTCTTCACTCCACAGCCATTTATGACTTCACTCTACGAGACGAGCCATTCTCTCCGGTGTTGGTGTGATGGCGATCTGCAGCGAGTTAACATTGCCTGCTGATCTGTGCAGTGATCTGCCAGTGAGTGTGTTCTCCCCGCTCGCTTCAACATCGCGGAGTTTTTTTCTCCTCTCACAAAAGAGCTCGCACGCGGCACGTCTTTTTAAAGACGGCTCGCCCGTGCATTTAAAAAAAAAAAAAAGTGGCGGCAGATTGGTATCGGACTCTGATGGGCGCTGTCTAGTGTGTAGGGCTTTTATCATGCTGTGGGTGATTCATGTTCTCTCTGGGAACATGATCATCGCGTCATTTAGGTAGAGACTCAATGAACTCGCAAGAGTGAGAGTCCCCTCATCCACACCCCGATCTAGCGCTCCCCCGAGGGGTGCTACTTCGGCTGGTGGCCAGGGTGATCTGAGGGTTATAGTCTGGAACAAGGCGCCGACTATCTGTCCGCGACCCCAGCCCCCTCCTGTGTGACGGTGCCCACTAGTGAACCTCCGATTCCCGCGAGTCGACCTTCGGGTGGCCCGCGAGTTTCGGTTGAAGCTACAGAGGAAGATGCTATGTCTGTAGTAACATCATAAGGTGGGCTTGGTTCTTTTGGAAGCGACGACTCGTCACAGCTGCCACCTTCTGGTGTGTTATGCTGTGCCTGAGTCTGATCCAGAGATGACGGCCATGCTTTCCTGGGACGATTGTTTTTTGGGTAAGGCCGCCGACCCGCGTCCACGGCAAACCCCAATATCTTTCTTCCTGGATGTGCATGATGAGACCTCGATGTCCTGGAAGACCCCCGTGTCTTCTCAGGACCGCTCGTTGGTCTCATCCGCCTTTCCCCCCTCACGGGGCCGCTGCCCATGGGTACACTGGGGCCCCCCCGGTTGAACGCTCTGTTGCGATGCTACTGTGTCCTCAGAGTGCTCCCGGCGCTATCCTAAGCACCCGTCCGAAGCCTGTAGTTCTTTTTTGTCTACACTAATCTGTGGCGAAATCCTATAGTGCCACAGGACAGGCAGCCGCCTCACTGCATCCCATGACCGTTCTGTGGTCTACCTGGCCCAGATGCTCATGGTTATGCATGAGGGCGGGACTGACTCGAGGCTCTTTAATGACATACCTAAAAGCGCGCCGCCACTGACCTTGCTCTCCGAGCGACGAAGGTGGCCGTGCGCTCTCCGAGTCAGGTGATGTTTTACCACTCTGGGGCTGACCGGTCTGTTGTGCTGGATGTCGGCAGACTCGTCTGCTCGACACCCCCACATCCCAGGTCGGCCTCTTCGGCGGTGCGGTTGAGTTCTTCTGCCCAATAGTTCTTAACCGCCCGGGAGCAGATTGTGGTTGTTCTGCCGACGGCCCCGCCGTCCGCTCAGGTCCCTCAGTCTGCCAACCGCCGAGGGCGCCCTCCCACGGTTCCAACCCCGCCCGTTCACCCGGGCTGGCTTGGAAGACCGTGGGGGGATGCCTCAGCCCTCTCCAGCCCCGCCCCCCGCTAACCGCCGGGTTAAGCGGCGCTTTTGAGATGGGCTGCTCAGAGATGGGACTCAGTTCTTTCCAGGAGTTGGTAGCAGGGCCACTCCTTTCCCCGGTGGAGGGCTGGGGAAGAATCCTTATTCAGAAAGAACTGACTCTCTCGTCTCTGAGCACACAGAGTTCTCGGACGACACAGAGCGCCGCCCACAAGCCGTGCTCTCCTCGTCCCCCTCTGTCCCAGAGTTGGTTGACACGGCGTGCCGTCCACGGACCGCTTCGTCCCCGTCCCACTCTGTCGCCGCCAGACCCCTGACAGAGCAGGCCCCCGTGGAACGCTGGTCCTTCCCTGGCCTCCTCTGTTAACTGCGCCCCCACACCGGATCGCTATGCCGTCCACGTCCGGGCCAGTTACTCCGCATCGCTGCCCCTCCGGGGGGACGCCTGTGGTCCGCATGACCCCGCTGGTTCAGTTCTTGGGAGCCTGGCTAGAGCTTCCCCAACTGTCCCGCTGGTTCGCCCGCACCATCAGGTTCGGCTATGCGATTCAGTTCGCACGGTCTCCTCCCCGCTACAGGGGAGTCCGCTCCACTTTGGTCGGTGGCAATGCCCCCATCATGCGAGTAGAGATTGCCACCCTGCTACCCTTCACAAAGGTCGTCGAGGCAGCCCTTGTTCCCCTTCGGGTTCACGGGGTTCGCATCCTGAACTATCTCGACGACTGGCTATCCTAGCTCACTCTCGAGACCAGGTTTGCGAACACAGGGACCTTGTGCTCCGGCACCTAGCTCGTCTGGGCCTTCGGGTCAACTGGGAGAAGAGCAAACTTTGCCCCGTGCAGAGGATCTCTTTTCTCGGTATGGACATCGACTCGGTCGCCATGTCCGCGCAGCTTACGAGCAAGCGCGCGCAGTCACTGCTGACTTGTCTGAGACAAATACAGGGCAAGAGTGCGGTTCCACTGAAACATTTTCAGAGGCTCCTGGGGCATATGGCATCTGCAGCCGCGGTGACGCCGCTCAGATTGCTTCATATGAGACCGCTTCAGCTTTGGCTTCGCGACCGAGTCCCGAGGTGGGCATGGCAACAAGGCACGCACCGAGTACCAGTTACTCCGACCTGCCGTCAGACCTTCACCCCGTGGTTGAACCTCAGTTTTCTCAGGGCTGGTGTCCCCCTGGAACGAGTGTCTCGGCATGTTGTTGTCTCAACAGATGCCTCCACCACGGGCTGGGGCGCCATGTGCAATGGACATGCTGCCGCGGGCTCCTGGACAGGACCCCAGCGCCTATGGCATGTCAATTGCCTCGAGTTGCTGGCAGTACGCCTTGCCCTGCACCGCTTCCGAGCGCTGATCATGGGTCAACACGTACTAGTCCGATCAGACAATACCGCCACAGTAGCGTACATCAACCATCAAGGTGGTCTACGCTCCCGCCGTATGTCGCAACTCGCCCGCCACCTCCTCTTATGGAGTCAGAGGCATCTGAGGTCCCTTCGTGCCATTTACATTCCCGGAGCCCTGAACCGTGCTGCCGACGAGCTGTCACGGCTTCAGCCCCTCCCTGGAGAATGGTAACTCCATCCTCAGTCTGTCCAGCTGATTTGGGACCAGTTCGGGGACGCACAGATAGATCTGTTTGCCTCCCACGACTCGACCCATTGCGCCCAGTATTATTCTCTGACCGAGGGCACGCTCGGCACGGATGCTCTGGTGCACAGCTGGCCGCGGGGCCGCAAATATGCGTTTCCCCCAGTGAGCCTTCTTGCGCAGGTCTTGCGCAAGGTCAGGGAGGACGAGGAGCAGGTCCTTCTGGTTGCGCCGTACTGGCCCACCCGGACTTGGTTCTCCAAACTAGTGCTCCTCGCGACAGCACCTCCTTGGCCAATTCCTCTGAGAAAGGACCTCCTTTCTCAGGGACGGGGCACCCTGTGGCACCCTCGTCCCGATCTCTGGAACCTCCACGTGTGGCTCCTGGACGGGACGAGGCAGGTTTGAGTACCCTACCACCTACGGTGGTGGCTACCATCACTTCCGCTAGAGCGTCGTCCACTAGGCACGCCTAAGCGTTGAAGTGGAACCTCTTCGTCAACTGGTGCTCTTCTCGCCGAGAAGACCCCCGGAGGTGTTCGATCAGTTTCGTGCTTTCCTTCCTTCAAGATGGGTTGGAGTGAAGGCTGTCTCCCTCCACCCTCAAAGTTTATGTTGCCGCTATTGCCGCTCACCACGACTTAGTGGAAGGTAAGTCCATAGGGAAGCACGACCTGATCGTCAGGTTCCTGAGGGGGGCGAGGAGGCTGAATCCTCCTCGTTCTCCTCTTGTTCCCTCTTGGGACCTCTCAGTGGTCTTAAGTGCCCTGCAGAGTGCTCCCTTTGAGCCTCTGCAATCAGTGGAGCTTAAGTTCCTGTCAATGAAGACAGCGCTCCTGGTTGCATTGGCCTCTCTCAAGAGGGTCGGGGATCTGCACGCATTCTCCGTTGACGAAGCGTGCCTGGAATTCGGGCCGGCTTACTCTCACGTGATCCTGAGACCCCGGCTTGGATATGTGCCCAAGGTTCCTACCACTCCCTTCCGGGACCAGGTGGTGAACCTGCAAGCGCTGCCCTCGGAGGAGGCAGACCCAGCCTTGGCACTGCTCTGTCCAGTACGCGCTCTCCGCGCCTATGTAGACAGGACGCAGTGTTTCAGGACCTCAGACCAGCTCTTTGTCTGTTATGGTGGGAAGCTGAAGGGAAAGGCTCTCTCCAAGCAGAGGTTGTCCCACTGGATAGTGGACACCATTGCTTTGGCATACCAGCAGCAAGGTCGACCGTGCCCCCTTGGTGTGACTGCCCACTCCACCCGGAGTGTGGCATCCTCTTGGGCTCTAGCGCATGGCGCCTCGCTAGCAGACATCTGCAGAGCTGCAGGCTGGGCGACACCGAACACATTCGCCAGATTCTATAATCTCCGAGTGGAGCCAGTGTCCTCTCATGTACTCGCTTCAACTAGCTAGTACCGGACCCGCTCAGGTGTCTTCGCTTGCTCGCCATTCCACTCCACAGACTGGATACGTGCGATATTCTGCTCAGGTGAGCTTCTCCGCAAGCCCTGAGTTCCTCCAGCATCCCTGATGCTAGCGCCAGTGTCTATTGCCTGGGCGTCGGCTAGGTGCTTCCCGTGTGCATGGTCCCTCCCCGGAGCTACCCCCACACGTGTATTTCCACTGTAAGCCTCTCTGAGCATGTGTGTTTCCCTCGGCAAGCCACCTTGCCACCCCTGAGGTTGAAATATTCCACCTGCGGCTGGACACCTCAGACTTTCTCCATATGTTTCCTTCGGGTCATATGTGTATTTTCAAATGCCCCCCCCCCCCCCCCCCCCCCCGCTGGGTTGGTGATAATTGCATATTTCCTCTAAAGCTATGGGATATGCTTCCCAGTGTACCTTGGTATTCCAGTGTTAAATAGGAGTCCTTCGTCCTAAATCTCCCGAGGGCTCAGATTTACGCAGGGCACTGGAAGACAGCTGTGAAGGTGGCGTGATTAGACTGGTAACCCCATTCGTCGTCATCCGACGTAACGCGGAGTGACAACGAAAGGGAACGTCTCGGTTACGTATGTAACCCTCGTTCCCTGAGTAGGGAACGGAGACGTTACGTCTTCCTGCCACTTCCGCTGTACCGCGGGGATCACCTGACTTCAGTCTTGGCTCCTCAGCGAAGAAACATAACTGCATGTTGCCGGCGTCCTCCTTATATACCCACGAGGTGGGGCGGAGTTACGTCATGCAAATTCCGCAGACCCATGGCATTTCTTTGCCATTGGCTCGTTTTTGTATACTCGAAGTCGATAGGTGTTCTAAGCGAAACCCCATTCGTCGTCATCCGACGTAACGTCTCCGTTCCCTACTCAGGGAACGAGGGTTACATACGTAACCGAGACGTTTTCATGAGCTGTATGCCAAAATCATCAGTATTAAAACAATAAAAGACCTGAAACATTTCAGTTGGTGTGTAATGAATCTAAAATATATGAAAGTTTAATTTTTATCATTACATTATGGAAAATAATGAACTTTATCACAATATGCTAATTTTTTGAGAAGGACATACATATATTCAAATAAAAGTAATATTTAACTAGAATTCTATGTAATAACCGGGTCTATTCTAGCGATCCTATTCTACAAGCCCTCTTTAAGCTCTTTGGAAAGACCACAGTAGCATGGCCAAATGAGATAGGTCGAGGGAAACACAGATTCTGCCATGTTGCAGCAGCTCTGGATCAGACAGCGATTACTCAAAGGCCCAACAGCAATGATAATGAAAGCACATCAGAGCCAGCAGTCCTCTGGTACCACATCTATATCCTTAGAGTCCACATAATGATGGTGAACACAGACTCGTCTCATTTAAACAGGGTTTATTATTAACACACAGCGAGACATGAAAGCTGAAGCCAAGGAAATCCAGATCTTCCAATAAATAGCTCCTAATTTGCTCTTGAGTTCTCTTTATTAGACTAGTGCGACTGACTTCTCACTGACCCTCCTGCTGCTAACAACCCCTGAAACAGTCATGCACCCCTGCCTGACTGTTATAGACTTTCTTCATATGAAGGCGGTCTGTGCCTTATTATAGAACTCCTCGATAAAGATATTGAAACCTTTAGCACAAATGATAAAATGATCTCTCAAACAGTTAGTTCTGCCACGGGAAGAAAGCATTCAGCTAAGAAGAAATAAATGTGAATGACCTCAAATCCTTTTTGACCTTGCTTGACCTATATTAAGAAAGTATCCAATTTTTTTTTTAAGTACATAGAAAATAAATAAATTAATAACTTTTTTCATGAATTATTTCATACTGAGGTAGAATCTCTTGTGTCAACAGACTGAATCATCTGGCAATGGAAACACTTCTCTGGTTTACTTTTGTCTTGGATACGTTTGTGATGCACAGTGATCTCTCCGTCTTATGCGAGAACTATTAAATACAGTATGTTAGATAAACTATTATCTAACCTACCTTAATGCATGAAAATTACTGAAATTATTGTACAAGACACTTTTATTTTATCCTCTGTTGTTTTATTGAATAATTAGCATGGATGTACGCTACTGTTCAAAAGTTTGGGGTCGGTAGGTTTAAAAAAATAATAATTATATGCTCGCCAAGGCTGCATTTATTTGATCATTAAAAAAGGAAGGTAAAAACAGTCATAATGTGAAATATTACTACCATTTAAAATATCTGTTTTCAAGTTTATACTCAAAACTGATGTGCTGATTCTCAGTGAAATTGGCAAACTCTTCGCAGCTTCCTCACATTTCATCTGTTGCTTTAGTACATTTCTCAAATCATCCTCAACATTTGCAAAATCCTAAAAGTATTTATATCAATGAACATGTCAGTGCAATCAAGACAAGACTACAGTATACTGTATATACATACACAGTAAATATGTATACGTGTGTATGTGTATTTGTGTGATTTATGAATCTGTGTAAAGTGTATTAAGTATATGTAAAAATGTAAGTGTAATGTGCTACTGTAGGTGTAAAATGCTACCGCAATATGAAGCATTACAGTAAGTATACAGTAATAGAGCACAGTGCACATTGTTTAAATACATACCTGTTCTTTCTACAAAATGCTTGAATGATTGAGGAAACATTGTTCTCCCAACATTCGACTGCACCTTTCGACCCACCTCAGCCAATAAGGTCATGATTGGGAACATGATCTACAAAAGTGGTCCTTGTTTCATCAGAAACACACTTCTGTTTTGCTTCCACACATCCTTACTCATCTTCTTCTTCCCGACTTGCTTGTCCATTGAATGCATGTTATTTCTTCATTGTGACACAATTCAAGGCCCTACTAGTGATGACAGCAAATGTAATATATCGGAGCCTCATGGATTCTGGCAGATTCTTTCACTAATCAGTGAACTTTTTATTCTCCACAAGCCAGAATCATCATTCACCTCTTTGAACTGAACTTTGATTAAGACAAACTTTACATCAGATTTTGACATGGTTCTTTCTCATTCCACTGTGGTAGAGGGCTTGCGTCTGTCACAATTGATTCCCCTTTTGTCTAATGAAGCGTTGGGCTGCAGGAGTTGATCTTTGGTCTCATCAATCACAGTGTCAGTACAGTGACATGATCTGTGCACACTCTTCGTGGAGACTACAGAACCACGGCAAAGAACGACACCAGCATCACAGAAATGTCAGGGTGAAAAAAGGCCTCATTAGTTACAAAACAAGTAGAAACAAAACAGGAAATAACATCACAAAGTCAAGTAAATTATTGACCTTAATGAGGGCCACCAGGGGTCAATAAGGTCAATAATTTATTTTAGTTACATATAAAACAAAAAGTTATATTATATTATATTATATTACATTAAACAATGAAGTAAAATATTGCAATAGTAATATTTCTTATTTTTGTTTAAAAAATTTATTAAATAATAATAATATAGGTAATACATTAATAATGATACAATAATAATAACAATTATTACTATTATTTTAATATTACAGTTTTTCTCAATCGATTTTACGCATTTCTCTAAATAAATGTGGTTGCTCTCAAAGCAATTAACACAGCAAACTAACCACACTCTTATGTTGGCGAAACATTTCAATATTCACTGCATAAGGAAGCACTGCATTTTATTCTAGGAATGCATTTATCATAAATGTCTTATGTTTTCTTCTCTTGCTCTTTTCACTAATACCATTGCCTTCCACTCTACCATCTCTTCTCCCTTTACTCCTCTTTCTATATTATTCTCAGCTATTCTTCTCCTAAATCCTCAACTCTTCTTGTTCCATCTCCTCTAACAATACCATTCACTTCTTTCTCCTCATCTCTTTCTGCCTCTTCCACTGTTCCTCTCCCTCTTAATATTACAATTCCTCTATCCTCTCCAAAACATCTAACTCTTACACCTCTTCCTTTTCCCATTCTTTCTCTTCTCCTTTTATAGTTTTTGTAATTGAGATAGCTGGGTAAACATTAAGACATTTGTATTTCCTGTGTTGTGTATATTATTAACTCAGCAGATATTTATTTGTGGTTAATTGAGAACATTCCAAGTGCAACTGAGAATGTAACAATTAACAGTTTTGTTTGTTTTGTTTGGAAAAATGGTGCACAAATAATTGTGATTTTTGTAAAACAAATAAAAAGAGCTGAAATTGTATTTTCCTGATATATTAAAGTTTTGGCTGGCTGTATGAACTACTGTGAAAACATTTGAGAATTTTATGCACAGTGTTTTGAGAAAATGATGCATGTGATTTGTAATTTGGATGAACTGAAGGAAAATGTTCAACCTGTTTAGGACAAAGTGTTCAGATTACTGTGTTAACTGTTTTTGGGAACAGTGACCTGAGTTTGGAGAAATATGTCAAATCAATTAAGAGATACTGTAATATGTAGTCATATTAATATAATCACAAATGATTTGGGTGAAATTGTGCAGACTAACAAACAAGCACAACAATCCTTGAGCTTTTTTTTATTTTAAATAACAGTGTCACATAGTCACATATACAGTAACATTTTATAATAAAAGTGACAAATTGCCTCCAAATTATGCCACCAGGTGGGTGGCATTGTAATCCCATCCATCACTGAGAAGCCTGAAAGGAGCCTTGGCAACATCTTTGATTGCAGCCTCAGGGATGCAATGACCATCCAAGCCACCATCAGGGAGCTTTAATCTTGGCTCACCACAGTCAATAAGTCTGGCCTACCAGGATTTAAGGCCTGGATATAACAACGTGGCATTTTACCTCGAGTGTTCTGGCCTCTGCTGTTGTATGAGGTAACCTTGTCAAGAGTGGAGACCATGGAGAAGAAGGTCAATGGCTACCTCCGCAGGTGGCTGGGACTTCCATGCAGTGTGAGCAGTGCAGCACTCTATGGAAAGAGAAACAAGCTCCAGCTCCCGTTGAGCAGTTTCTGAAAGGAGTTCAAGGGCTCTCACATCAGAGGTGCACAACTCTATCGGGACTCCAAGGACTTGAGAGTTGCATCAGCAGGGATCACAGGTAGGAAGGAGAGAGCACAGGAAGGCCTGAAGATTGCGGAGACACAGGGCTTTGGTTGGCACGATAGCTACAGGCATAACCCTCTTATAACAAGGCCCACGATAGGGACCGCAGCCAGCTAGTCCTGGAGGAGGTGCAGGCTGGTGCTGAAGAGGAAAGGACCTGAAGGATGGTGGGTTATGCGGCAGCAGAGAGCATGGACGAAGTGGGAGGGGACACTGGAGAAGAAGATCTCTTGGACCGAGATCTGTCAGGCAGATGCTTTGATGTCCTTCCTAGCCCAGATAATCTCCACATCTGGCGTAGGAATGACTCTCCCGCATGTCCTTTGTGCCCTGGGAGGGGTTCCCTAGAGCACATCTTAAGCAGCTGCCCAACAGACCTGAGGCTGGCATGATCAGGTGCTAAAGTCCATTGCAGCGTACATCTCCAAAGCCATGGCCAACCATAAGCCCGGCTGCTTCACATTTGTCAGGGCCGGGGAGCAGCCACATTCACAGCCCAAGCTGGCAACCGTGCTGTTCACCTTGGCTTCAGACTGGGAGCTTCAAGTCGATCTGGGGAGGCAAGCTCAAGTTCTCGGGCAACATCGTGGCAGCTGCTTTGAGGCCAGACGTGGTGTTAACATCAGCCAGTTCGAAGCAGGTGCTCCTAATAGAGCCCACGGTTCCCTGGGTGGACCATATCCAAGAGGCGAATGAGTGGAAGTGGTCCAAGTATCAGGAGCTGGTGGAGGAGTGCAGAAGGGCAGGCTGGAAGGCATTCTGCGAGCCAATCGATGTGGGGTGTAGAGGTTTCACTGGCCGTGTAAGGTCTACATGCTCCTCTGCATTACTGGGGTTGCCATCAAGTCCGCCATGGAGGCTGCAGAAAGGGCCTCCAGATGGCTGTGGCTTAAGAGGAGCGATCCGTGGGGCAGTGCTGCTGGGACACAAGCCAGGGTCTGATCAACCCTGGCTGGATAACCTGGGTGAGGGTGTATGATGTTGAAAGGCCTGTAAGTATGTTTTACTATTTGTTAAAGTGTTTGCTATTAACTGTTCAAATGCAGAGTTTTGTGCAGTGTAAAGCAACGCATATTGTTTGTCTTTCTTACGATAAAAATGGCAGAGACAGATATATGTTTACAAACATAGCACTTGCCCATTGTGCTTTCACACTGGTGGCATTTGTCACGTGCAGCTGAACCGCGGCTTGTGTACTGTAAATACAGAAGAGTATCAGGTTCCGATCGATCGGCTTGGTCATCTGCATTTTCAGAATCTGACACGGGCTTGGACTGATATGGTATAACTGACAACATTATTAACTGTCTTTGGAAGCCGAAGCTTGCGATTATGGTAAGGGGCGTTACATTTCCGACATACGCTTGAGGAGTTCGGCCAATCACAACCCACTGGGTCAGCTGGCCAATCAGAGCATACTCCGCTACTCGGAAGGAGGGGTTTTGTAGAAATCTACGCATTTTAGAAAGACATAGAAGCATAGAGGATCTACAATAATGTACAGTATGGGAAAAAAATATTTATTTTTTGAACATTAAAGAATGTTAACATATTCTATTACACCCAATACACAAAAAAGTTATTTGAAAATACATCATATGACACCTTTAAAGTATCAGATTTTTATGGCAAAGCAAGATTAGTTCAGGTTGTAAAATGTAATGTGGTGTGACGACACCCCAACAACTTAATGATATTTATGAATGAATAATTAATATTTGTAAAATTATTTTAATATTAAAGTTTTTTTAATTTACATTTTTGAAACACGTTTTAATTTAGACTTTTTTTTGTTATTTTCATTGACCCATTTTTTACGTTTTGTCAGCTGAAAATCAAAGCTTTTTATATATGTTGGTAACTGATAAAAAAAAAAAAAAACATTATAGATCAAATAAGCCTGCCAAATAAGATGTGACTTTGGCATGCTGGGATATTTAAAGTATATGTTCTCCTGTCCAAACTGTCATCTCCTGCAGTGTAAAACTGCTCCTCCACTACACATTTAAATGATAAAGTTTCACTAAACTTCTGTGGTCATTACCCTTCACCTTGAATTAGCAGCATCACTGACAGACGCCGTTATAGCGTAAGATTGTTTTTTGGGAAGCTGGCTCTTGCGTGCTCTTTATCTTTCCAGGTCATTGGGTCAAATATTAGTTTGTTAATAATTTGCTCTGACTGGCCTGTAAACCGTGGTTGCTGTTTTCACCTGTTTAATCATTAATGTCTAGAAAGTGGGTTAATTAAATATGCGATTGAGCAGTGTTGACAGGAACTGTATTTTCATTCATTATATTTGGGGAAAAAATATCAAACAATTTGATCTCTTGTCTTAGTTTGGTGAAAATCAAGTTTTTAATGTTGTTTACTGTATATATTTATGTGATGTTTTTAAAGTGCAGTCTCAAAAACGCGTTTTTAAATCACCCCTGTTTCCTGCTGTCACGAACATGTAACCAATCCCGTCAATGCGTGGGACGGGGTTTTTCTCCACGGACTTTCTATGGTATTCAAAGCGTTTCTAAGGATGTTGATTTTTAGAAGGCAGCTGTCTAGATGGTGAGTGTTTTGTGTAATAAGGTTTGTGTAATATTAGCAACACATTATTAGCTGTTTGATAACATAATCAAGCCAAAGGCTAATCATATAAATTACGGTTATGTGTAAACCAATATTTCCACTTGTCATAGCATTTACTGCAGTTGACCGAGTGGATCCGGTAGTACAAGCTGATGTGATTGAGTAGGGGCAGGGACTAATTTGCATATTCATGGTTCCACGTATGCTTACTGAAGTAAGGTTGCAGAGTTACGTTCAAACTATTTTAAGGCATAAAGAAATTATTTTCACAAAGAAAAAAAACATTTTTTTTATTTTGATAATCAAAGATGAGTTTTAATAATGGTTGAAATGATTGACTGCAGGGGGACTTTAAATTGTGGCCACTGTTTTACTAAGTTAAAATGAAGGAATTAATTAATACCACATAGTCTTGATTTAACAAATTGAGGGAACAAATTCTTAATTTGTGGCCACGACATATATTTTTTCTTCCATATGTCATGTGCTGGGCTCTGTAGATATCTGAGTGGGTGAGCTCTGTAGTGTATGTTCCTTATCGAGAGTACTCGCGCTGCGTCGATGACGCTTTAGGAACGCATCTGTGTGATTGCGTCTGAAGCCCATGTGTCAACTAGCCCAATGGCAAGACAAAATGTCAGGGTTGGGTCTTATTTATTGTTGTATATATATATATCTGTCCCGTGCAGTATAGAAAAAAGGGAAAGAATGGTGAATAAGTAGACATTCAAGCTGTGTGCTTCTCCCTGCCCTCGTTTCCTTACGGGTGGGGATACACATGACTTGTGTGCTATGTGTTTGGGAGCAGAGCATGTTCAGTCAGCCTTCGAGGGGCTGACTGTGAGCATTGTGTGAAGTTGCCTCTTCGCACGCTCCGCTCCCGTCTGTCACTCTTCGAGGAGAGTGTTGAGAATCGCGTTCCCTACGGTCCCTGCCCAGCTGTTGCCGAGGCACCAAGGAAGCTGAGATTTTGGGGTTTGCAAATGGATCTCTTGGAGAGGTTAAAGATGGGCGCCGCCTTTCTCTCCCTTTACCCGGGGGATCCATTACTCTCGCTGGGATCGGAAGCTTGTGATGCGTCTTCTTCCGCCCGGGGAGAGAGCCTGGTGCTTCAGCTATCCAGCTATGAGAAGGTGGATGTGTTGAGTATCGAGGCGGGGGAAGAGGATTCGCCACCTATTTCCCCAGCATACTAGGAGCTGGTGGAGGTTGTTACTCGTGCTGTGTCTAAATTAAACATCAATTGGCCAGCCGAGAAACAGGGTGCTCGTCCTAAAAGCAAACTGGATGAGCGCTTTTTGTCACCAAATACACCACATCCACCATGGGGCCTTCCATTTTTTCTTGATCTCCATAATGAGTTTTTGAGATCGTGGAATAAGCCATACTCATCCCATCTTTTCAGCACCCAAATGCACGTTTATTTTGATATAATGGGGTTGAAAGAGTATGGTTATGGGGCGATGGCTAGGGTTGAACAGATGTTTGTAAGCTATCTGTCCCCTAGCTCAGAATCGTCCCTGAAGGCCTGACACTGCTCACTAAGCCACTAGGAACATCATCAGCACTAGTTGGTAAAGTGTACATAGCGGCAGGTCAGGCTGGCGTATGTCTGCACACCATGTCAATTCTGCAGGCACACCAGGCTGATCTGCTGAGGGACCTGGATGATGGCGAGGGGGGAGGGCCCGACGCGGTTCAAGAACACAACAAATTTGTCTCTCAGGGCCACCAAGGAGACCGCTAGACCAATTGGGCGGTCTGTGGCAGCCCTGGTGGGCGCAGAGAGACAGATCTGGCTCAATCTCTTAGAAATGAAGGAGAACGTTTTTTGCTTGATGCTCCACTATCACCTCCTCAGGAGGCCTAAAACAGGCAGAAGCATTTAAGTGGTACCTCCCTCGCCATCCCCAACCCTCTGGGGCTGCTGGCCTTGAGCAGCCCCAGCCATCGAGCCCCTCGTAAATGGCCAACAAAAGGAGAGTCTCAGCCAAAGCCCCCTAAGCAGAAGCCGGATCTGAGGGCCGTTCTTCTCGCGAAGAAGGCTTCGGCCAAAAAGAAGTCCTGATGCCACCGGTGTCAGATTTCTGAGGGCCCCCCTCCGGGGTGAGACCAGTGTACACCTCAGTATACGGTGCCCGCGCCACTTCGGTGCCTTCAGGAAGCTATTCTGCCGACCTCGCCACCCTTGGTGCCCTCTGACTAGGGTCAAAAAGCAGTCAATATTTGTGGCACTTTGAGGCTAAGGCCTGAAATTCGTACCAGGGTTCCTGCTTAGGACCTGGCCATTGTTGTAGAAGGCTTATCTGGGGCTCCCTTCGCGCCCCTTGATACGGTTCCGGAAAGGTTTCTGACCTAGCCATATCTTCTAAAAGAGAGTCGGAGATCTTCAGGACCTTTCGGTATCCCCCATGTGCCTTGAAGGGATGCCGAAAACATACCGCGACCTATCATTTTGCAAGCCTTTTGCCCTCCTCCTTTCAATGATCAGGACCAGGAAAAGCTGAACCTTGTGTGTCCAGAAAGAGCGCTGGATACTTATGTCCACAGAGCTGCCCTGTGAAGGAAAACAGATCAGCTGTTTGTCTGTTTTGGATAGCCTAAAAAGGGGCTCTCTGCATCAAAACAGATAGTCAGCAAGTGGATAGTTGAGGCTATTTCTCTTGCTTATGAGGTCTCTGGTCAGCCATCACCTTTGGCTGTCAGAGTTTACTCTGCTAGGAGTATGGCGACCTCCAAGGCCTTCATTTCAGGTGTCTCCCTTCAAGATGTTTGTGATGCGGTGGGCTGGTCCTTTCCGCTCACATTTGTAAGGTTCTACAAACTGGTCCTGGACGCTGCCCCAGGTTCACAGGTGCTCATGTCTTAGTTGTGCTCACAGTTTTCACACAGACAGGCACTTGTAAGCTTTTGGGCATTATCATTCCAAAAGCGTCATTGACGCAGCACGAGTTCCTTCGAAAGGGATCATCTCAGGTTACGACTGTATACATAGTTCCCTGAGAAGGGAATGAGACACTACGTCACCCTGCCATACTTCCTTCATCCCTGTGATTGACTTGCTTCGGCTAATTGAAGCTAACACCGATCATTCTTTGCTCCGATCGTGCTTTTATGCTTTCCTGGTCATGATGTGCTTCAGACGTAATTATGCAGATGCATTCCCCAAGCATCATTGACGCAGCTTCTCATTCCCTTCTCAGGTAACTACGGTTAGAGTCGTAACCTGAGATGTTTTTCTGTCCATTGCCACCAGTTTTACCCATTCAAGGGAGGAATATAGTTGCTACCTCCTTGTGAAACGTTATCCACTGCTGTAATTTCTGGACAGTTTTGATTTGGATAAATGAAAATGTTACATACTATTTGATCTCATATTTTGTTATATTTGTTTATTTATTGTTTTCTTTTGTACTGTCAATTATTTTCTTAATTTTTTTATTTTAAATGAAATAACAAAAATATTATATTAATATTAAAATAAATGAATTACATATATGTATATTATATATTTATATATAGTCAAGTCAAGTCAACTCACCTTTATTTATATAGCGCTTTTTACAATACAGATTGTATCAAAGCAGCTTCACAGTGATACCATGAAATTAATACAACAAAGTTTGTTTCTAGAATAAAATTGCATCATCGCCCACCTTAAGTAAGGCAGATCAATAATATTGTTGAATATTAAATGTCCCCAACTAAGCAAGCCAAAAGTCAAGGCGACAGTGGTAAGGAACCAAAACTCCATCAGGTGACAGAATGGAGAAAAAAAACCTTAGGAGAAACCAGGCTCAGTCGGGGGCCAGTTCTCCTCTGGCCTCATGAACAGTGTGTGATTATGATTCAGGCGTCAGAAGTCAGATTGGATCAGAACATTCAGAATATTTATACAGTTGCATCTGGTTGGATAAATATATATAAAAATTATATTCATATAATGAAATAAGTATTATATTAATACATTGAATATAAACATTGAATACAGATTTATAGATTTAACTGTTTTATCAGTATTTAATTAATCTCATTGGAATGCATTTTGGGATTGTTTTTACCCCAAGTTAGAAGACAGCATAATATTGCCATTATCATGTCTTAAAATGCTAGATGTCTAAATAGGTATATAGCTAAATAAATTTGCATGCAATTTTTGAATGTATATGGAATGATTTTTAGGTTTGTTTTTCAAGTGTGCTCTTTTGGTCTTGGTGTTTTTTTATTTTTTTGTTTAACAACTAAAAATGCTTAAAAAATGTTTCCTCTTCACTTCATGTCATCCTGACTGAGATATCCAGAACACTTATCATAATCCATAACAACACACAAACAAACACACACACCTCGTCTATAATCCAGCAAAACTCTTTATTCTTCTCTGCTGTGTTTGCGGCTTTCTGTGGATCCAGTATTTGCGTTCAGGGCTTTAAGCCTCTATTTCTTTTTCTCGCCCTTCTGTCCTTGAACCCCTCTGTTCAACGTCTGTGGGAATATCAAAGGATTTACACTTCAGCATAGTCATTCTTATTAAAAAAAGAAGAGGGAGAAAAAGGTGTGGAATCTTCCATTAAATCTCTTTTATCTCCCAGAATGGCAGTGCTGGCAGTGAGGGATGAGTGTGCCCAATCCGAGAAAGATACATTTAAGAAAAGAGAGAAAGAAAAAAGTCCTTGTCTCAATCTGTCCATGTGTCCTGCTCACTCTGCAGGGGGGGGGGTCAGTCTCAGCTGAGGTGTTTTTGAGAAAGGAAGAAAGATGTGCCTCAAATGACTCATCTTAATTTGTGAAGCACTCCAGCCTTTGATTGTGTGATGTGGACAGACGTGCATAAGACCTCAATGAGATTTTAAATAGTTGTGTTTGGTCAAGAGTGTATTAATGCATCTTAGGTCACAGCCAGAATATAGAGTGTCACATGTTTGGTTGCTGTGTGATGAGAATGAATTTGAAGTTACAGAAGGAAAATGCAACAAAGGAAATACTTTTCAAGAATGGTAGGAAAATGTCTGCTGAGTGCTTAAACATAATATAGAAGGTTAAGGTGGCTCTTCATTTTTCTTATTATTTATTTTTCTCTGAGGTCAACTTATAGTAAAGAAAAAAAAAACAGTATTTTTGGTGACACTTTACAATAAGGTTTCATTTGTTAACAATGGTTAGCTACGTTATAGTTAACATGAATTAACTATGTAAAAATACCTTTTACATTGGTTAGATAAACTTTTTTATCTGACTGTATCTGAACTAACATTGTATAATCTAACATTAACAAAGGTAATTAAATACCTTTAAAAAGATATTGCTTATTGTTAGTTCATGTTAAAGCTGCAGTTCGCAGTTTTTCCTCTTTGTCGCCATCTCTGTTCGAAATCTGCAATTGCACTTATTCGCGGAATTACCAATTTTATGTGAGTTGTGCCTCGGCACAGCGCGGATGAATCCAATGTTTTGAGGAGAATGTGAGGCTGTCAGTCGCCGGGCTTGTGTGGATACTGAATCACAGATTATACTTTTTGGATGTATGACCAACATAATAATTTTTACCGGAAAATGTCATCTGAACAAGTAACATCCACTTTTGTTCTGCACCAACTAAGGGAAAAAAGCATTGCAGTAAATCGCGCTGATTAAATCTAACGATTGCTTATCATATCATCTAAAACCGTGCAAATTATACTTAGTTCTCAAATTGTAATGTTAACAACATCAGCATTGCGTGACTACATTTAATGCTCTTCCGTTATTATCCTTGTTTTCGCATGGGCCCGGATGCAGTCTCTTTTCTTCTGTAGCCACTCCGAAGTCCAAAGTCTTTTGCATTTTACAATCGGGTGAGTCTCAAGTTGTCACTGGTGATTGTCGTTTGAACCTTTCTGGATCCGCCATCAAATTGATAAGTATAATTATATCGAGTGCTGTGAGAAAAGGCTATAAATCTCCACCTCCAACATCCTCACACTCAACATAGCCTACTAGCCGAGACTCCTTCTTTGTGTGTACAGAAGTGACGTAATGACGCAAAGACATGCTTGAATTTCCTGCGGAAATCCACCAGTACCACTGGATTTAAAAACATTATTACAAGCTTACCGTTTTGAATCGAGCTAAGGCAAGAAGATAGTTTTGAACACTGGCTGGATATGCACTTGCTCAAAAATTTATTTTGGATCATTTTTAACCCAAAAAAGCTACTTTAATTCAGTTTCAGTTTAATTAATGCATTATCTAATGTTAACAAATTAGATTTTATTGTAAAGTGTTGCCATCTTTTTCCATCCTCTCGCAGACAATTAGATTGAAACTATTTTGGCGATATATCGGTTGACTACTATCTTTAAAGGTATAGTTCACACAAAAAATAAAAATTCTGTCATCACTTACTCACCCTCAAGTTGCTCCAAACCTGTATTAATTTCTTTCTTCTGCTGAACACAAAAGAAGATATTTTGAAGAATATGGGTAACCAAACAGTTGATTTTATACTATGGAAGTCAATGGGGTCCATCAACTGTTTGGTTTTCATATAGGTTTGGAACAACTTAAAGGTGAATAAATGATGACAGAAATTTCAGTGAATTCCTTTAAGAAATGACTCCTTCACTTCCTTCACAAAGCAATCTGCAATGAAAAGTACTGCACAGACGGTTAAGATCAATCTAAATGCACAAAGTTCGTGTTTAAATTAAGCATCACTTTCTCATTCGTAACATTGGGATTCTATGGAAGAAACATGTCATTTAGTTTGAACTCAATAGAGCCAGTACAGTATTGTCTGTTCGATTTGTCATTTAGGTTTTACCTTGATTGCAAGTGGTGCAGTGAATCACCACAGGTTATTTTTTTGAATGTCATTTAATCTCATAAATTATTAATTGCTAATTTTTCACAGCATGACAGCAAATTCTGTGACAAATTACACCATTATGAGATGAAATGAAAGTTTTGGTTCATGCGCTGTAGATAGAGCATTTTCCCCTTCATTCGGTTTTCCAGAAAATGGACTCTGTCAGGTACTTGTACCTTTTAATTAAAGTCATATCAATCAAATATCTTTACTGGTATAAGTACAAAAACAATTTCACAAGTATTTTATGTCATTTTTCATTAGTCCCATTTTTATTAGTTTTGCTACTGTACCTTTAGGATGAGTATATGTAACTGACATTCGTTTTGATGGGTTTGTTTCTTCAACATACAGGAATGTTTAAGTAATATTCAAGTTCCGGGTTTCTTGTCAGACATACAGTATACTGTATGAAAATCTAGTTTTAAAAACGTTGCTTTTTTCATGACCCTAATATCACCTGAGCCTGATGGATTTTGGCTGGACATTGATATTTGTTGATAGATTGGCTTTCAGTAGCTTTTTATAATTATGAATAGTTTAAAGTGTAGTAATGCCCCACTGGTGAAGTCTTCCATGAATTGTTTGAGCCAGATTAAAAGGTGTAATTTTCATGATGATGGCTCTGTGGCCCTGTGACGAATGTTCTCTTAATGATGGTTTCTCAGAGCCGTGGAACAGACACACTAATCTAAGCGTGTTTTGATTCGGCAGCTGCAGCAGACACAGGGCAGATAGCATTCACCACTGATCCGCTTTTCTGACTGGAACGGCAGCCGCTAATGAACTTGCCTTTGTTTGGTGGAACAGGGAAACGGCCAACTTCACCGACAGGTTTATTTTGGAATTGTGGACACTTATAGCAGTTCCTCTCAACTAGGTTTGCTTCAGCACCAAATTTTATATTGGACATCAAGTGACATCCCAACAGCATACCAGACTTGTTTTTCCATACAAAAGAAAGGTCAAGTCACCTTTATTTATATAGCGCTTATGCAGATGGTTTCAAAGCAGCTCTAAAAAAAAAACAATAGTGTTATTCTTTAGCTGAAGTCAGATCAGTGTTGGTTCAGTTCTGTTCAATAATTGTGTAAAGTTCAACATTAATGAAATTAGTTCAAAACAGCTATAAAGCAACTCTGGAGAAAACTGTGATGTCATCATCCAGCTCAGTTCAGTTCTCATCCAATAGTGTCAGTACAGTCAAATCAATAATATATTTTTTTTATTATTTAAGATAAATATCAATCAAACATTGAAATCAATATTATCATTTTAATGTTACCAAATTGCATAACGGAACTAAAGCTTTGGCTGGAGGCAAATTACCTTAAATTTAACTTCAAACTTAACTGAGGTGATACTGATTGGTTCTCAATCTGTTGTGTTTGAACTCTGGACAACTGATAGATCTGGAGGGTGACCTGATTATGCCCTCTACGACAGTTTAAAATCTTCTTCTCGATTCCACTCTTTCATTTTATGCTCACATTGGTAGAGTGGTAAAGTGAAAACTGTTAATTTATTTATTAATTTAATTAGCAGTAGTAAATACATTAATGGAATAAATGCAAATTGTGAGTTCTTCATTCATTGTCACTGTAATTAACAAGTCAAGTCACCTTCATTTATATTGCGCTTTTTACAATGCAGATTGTTTCAAAGCAACTTTACAGTGATAATAGGAAATTAATGCAACAAAGTTTTGGCTGTACAGCAGCTCCGGAAGAAAGTACTGTAAGTACTCTTAAGTACTGTGAGCTTAAGTACCTTTTTGATTGATTCATTTCTGTAGTAAAAATTATTATCAACTTAGGGGCTGCTTACATGACACAGTTTTTTTTTCTAAACACAGAAAACTTTTAATGAGTTCTGGACGTTCATTTACATGACAAATGCATTTTGGTGGCCTGAGAATGCCAACCAAAAATTAGGTTTTGTGAAAACGACACCATTATCATCTCCATGCAACTTCAAAAATGTGAATCTGTGAAAACGGTCAAGGCATGCACATGTGTATTATGTGTTTAGTCTATAGGTGAGCGTGTTTGAATATGAATGTGCGCGGGCTCGTGTTCTTTCTTTACAAGCTGTCTGGCATACATAATGCAACATTTTTAGTCGTTTCCGTGAATCCGTCTGAACGGGAATAATTTTGATAACATTTTTATCTGTACAGAGAAAAAAACTTTGTTGTTCAAAAAAACTGTCATGTTGATGAGGCCTTCGCAAGGGGATAGTCTAGTTGACACGGTCTCTGTTGACACTTCAGGGGCTGCGTTGTGGTCGTGTCCTTCATCTGATCCGGATACGGCCCTACAACTAATACTAGTGTAGATGCCATTCTTCATATGATGTAACAAGTACACCAGTGTGTTATAAGAAGTGATTCCAGATGTCCGGACCTAATTTAGGTAGCCTAACAATCATTTTACATTATTTGAATTATATAAATTGATAATGTGTTAAATGTGTTATGTTTATACCAGGTTAAAGAGATGTGTTTTTAGTGCAGTGTTGACAGAACAGGGCTAATATGGTCATACTTCCTGCTTCTAGTAAGAACTCTAACTCCTGCATTTTGGACTAGCTGGAGTTTGTTTATTAAGCATACAGGGCAACCACCCAGTAGTAGAGCATTACAATAATCTAGCCGTGAGGTCATGAACGCATGAACTAACTGATGCTAGAAACATGGCTTGCAAATTAAAGATTGGTATCAAAGAGCACACCCAGGTTCCTAACTGACGACAAACACTTGAGTGTTGAGTTTAACATTTGCTGGTAACCGCCTCCTTCTTTCCTGATCTTGAACTTTGTTACAGTTACGTTTGATCCCTTTAATTCAGATGATTTTATTTAATTCTAGTGAAATAGCCGCACGTTCTGAATTACTACTCATGCAGGCCACTTTATTTGACAAATTAAAATTAAAATACTCTGAAATGTTATAATGTTACATAATATTTGGGATACTATCCTACAGTACATAAGCCCAAAAAAATAAATAAAAATAACATTGTTATAGTGGTTTTTGGATATTTTTATCCAAAATCTTACGTGTTGTGCCTTTAAGATCTTCTAGTACAGAATTTTTAATGACTTTTAATTTTATTTAGATCACTATAAGTGCCAGGTCTTTTAGTGTTGTGGCTCCCAGGTTGTGGAATACTCTACCCCAAGACGTTAAGCATCCTCTCTTCTTTTTTTCCCAAAACCTCTTAAAAACACATTTATTCTCTGAATATTACTCTTCAGCTCTTGGTCTGTGGATTGTACTTTGTTTTGGATGTTTGTAATTTGTCTGTATTCCTCTAATATTTGTAAAGCAACCCTTGGCTTTGGAAAGGCGCTATTAAATAAATAAACTAAATAATTGTTTAAACCATGAACAGTATTTGTAAATGTTATTCTGTTTATTGTTGAAATATGTGGAATGATAGAAAATAAATAACTAATAATAAAAATATTCATTTGTCTATTCTTATAAATGTATTTCTACCAGAAAGACTCGGGGAATAAAATTACGTAACAAGCATTAATTTATTGACAGCCCAGTAAGCAATTATTTGTAAAGTTCTTTGGCGTAGGCCCCGTCCATAGATCGTAATCCGAGGGTAGCGGATCAGCATCTCCTGCCTGAAGACGAAGGCAGGGGCGCAGCCGACCCCCCTGGGGAAGTATAGACGGGACCATCCTGGTGGTGGTGGGGAGGGTGGAGGTTGTTGTAGCGTCAGCATCTGCGAACTCAAACATGTGTAAGTACCGATCTTTTATACAACAAAAATAAGGGCGTGATTGGATAACTTGAAGGTAACGAGTGACGCAGTAATTGAGTCTTCCTGGCAGAACTTATGCTAAAGCTTTCATTTATCATTATTTTCTTAGTTTATTATTATTAGTGTGTTGGCATTCCTTGCTATGATATATTTCAGAGTATGTGCAGCTGTTGGGTGTTTGAGCCCATAGTGGGACTGTAAAATATGACAGGCTAAATACAGAGAACAACCTGCAAACCCTCACCAGTCTGCAACAGATCAATCGTTTTCTCTCTGCCTTTGTCTCAGTCTCTGCTGGTCTCTCAAACTCTCTTCCTTTGCTCGTTGTCTTTCTATATGCATTTCCTAACTGTGATTTGAGTTGCCAGTGCCAGTAATCCACATCCTCTGGGATTTAGGTTCCTCTAAAATCTCACTCAGCTATGTACCATGTAAAGTCTCACCATCCACACTATAGAATGTATCCATTGTTCCAGAGCCAACGGTAACTCTGATCCAATAAGAGAAAAGTGGCGCTTTACTCAAAGCTAAAACTAATGCTTTGCAGTCTGCATGGTATGTTCTGTCCTCAATTTCTATCCTCATTTATATTCTCTCTTGCAATTTCAAGTTATTTAAAGGGGATATATCAAGCTAAATCCACTTTTTTAGCCCTTAAATGCATTTTGTTGTATATTTGGAGTGTTTATAAGTGCAGAAAAGTTGAAATTAGTCTCTTCAGGTGCTTCGTTGATATCTTTATATTCTGTTTTGGTCATATTTTGCAACCTGTTCCAATTTTTCTATTTTCTATGAGTTTTTTATTTAACAATTACGTCACAGTATTTGCAGTGGAACTGCCAAATAAGACTCCCGGCCCAACACTTCGAGCAATCCGCCATTTTTATTTCTCGCTTTGATTTTGTTGTCCAAGCTCAAGGATGCAGAAGTTATGAGAGGGTAAGTCAAAATGTTCGGTCGTTGGATGTAGTAACCCACACGCTTCATTACACCGCCTCCCAGCATCAGAACCTCTTCGAAGTGCCTGGTTGAGTTTTATTTTTCACGGAAATGTACCCACATCTGTGGGTAAAGTCATTTTTGTGTGCGCGAAGCACTTCAAGGATAACTAACGTTACTTCAGCAACCTCTGCCAGAATAAAGAAGGATTTGGCTTCAATAGACTTTGTCTGATTGAGGGATCAATTCCTTCTATCTTTGAAGACGACGAACAGAGCACTTCGGTAAGCTGTAAATAACGTTAATAAAAATAAAGTACTTTCCTTTCTTAAAACAGATGGTGGTCATGGTTTAGCGGTACCTTTGTCTTTCTTTTTTTTTTTAGTACGCGTCTGTAGCAGTATTACTGTTGTTGAGTTTCATCATGACAATGGTCATTTAGCTGCTGTGTTTTCTGATGCTTTTCTAAACGCAGCATATTATCATTACAGATTTTTAAATACAGTAACACACCATTGCGATCCATCCATATGAAGAAGTTGTTCTGCAGGTTCGTCTTCATTTTCATCTCGCTCCGGGTCCGACTCTGGCTCAAACATGTAAGGTTTGATGGACAAGTCTTCCGTTGTTGCCATTTCGTTAATAGCGTGTGAATAAAAAGTTTCTGTGCCGCTAGATAATCGTATAGACAGTAAAAGAAATGGACACAGCGGCCCCATTGATTTCAACGGAGAAGACTGAAGCCCGATTATTGCACTTGCAGTCTGATGACTGAGCGACTGCACAGGCTCAAACTGACCATGACGACAGTCTGACAGTTGTAAATCTTCTAGTAGCTGTGGCAAGTCAAATCTGAATCACCTAGTTCCTCAAAAACGGTGTTGAATACTTTGTCCCGTTGCTTTTATGGACTCTCTATCTATGGGCTTCTCCCTTGACTTTATGCCTCAATTTCCCCCCAATTGCCTCATAGACAGTAAAAGATTGCCTGCGAGCTTCTCCTCCTGTCTCTAAGGTAATGTCTCTATTGTGCGACAGAAAGTCACGTGGTTATGACGCAATCATTAGACTATTTTTTACAAAAACGGCTTCTACGGGGCCATAACGTAAGATACAAAGTAATGGAGCCTTTTATACATTGTCGTGTTTCTTCAGAAATAAATAATGGACAAATGAATTCTTTGGACGCCTCAGATGTAAAGTTATTCGCTGTCAAAGTGACGCCAAAATGAATGGGAGTCAATGGAATGCTAACAGCAGGTGAAGTTCTGTGACAATGGTGGCTCCCTCGAGAATTCAACTTCCGGCTGATGGATTACCCCCTTGGATAATCGTATCTCTGCTATCAAACTACAAAAATGGCCGAACGGGGTGGAGTTGAACCGAGTGTCACCTCTGCAACCTGGAGAGGGGGCGGGATATGAAATGTCTCATTTGCATTTAAAGAGACCGCACCAAAACGAGTTGCTCTCAGATGCACATCAGAAAAGGGGTAGAAAAGGGGCCTGTGGAGCTATAATAATGAGGAATGCAGACCCAAGCATTGCAGTTCCGCTTTATATGGACCACAAATGTATGATTTATATGTAAAAAGGAACGATTTAAAAGCATGATATGTCCCCTTTAAATTAAACTAGGAAATAATTGCTTACTTCAGCCCTGCCCTGTGTATTTGTCACAAATACATTTACAAATAAATAAATTAGAATAATAACATTAATAATATTTTTTGCTATATTTTGATTAGTCACTTTTCAAATATACAGGTCCTTCTCAAAAAATTAGCATATTGTGATAAAGTTAATTATTTTCCATAATGTAATGATAAAAATTAAACTTTCATATATTTAAGATTCATTGCACACCAACTGAAATATTTCAGGTCTTTTATTGTTTTAATACTGATGATTTTGGCATACAGCTCATGAAAACCCCAAATTCCTGTCTCAAAAAAAATAGCATATTTCATCTGACCAATAAAAGAAGTGTTTTTAATAAATAAAAAAAAGTCAACCTTCAAATAATTATGTTCAGTTATGCACTCAATACTTGGTCGGGAATCCTTTTGCAGAAATGACTGCTTCAATGCGGCGTGGCATGGAGGCAATCGGCGTGTGGCACTGCTGAGGTGTTATGGAGGCCCAGGATGCTTCGATAGCGGCCTTAAGCTCATCCAGAGTGTTGGTTCTTGCGTCTCTCGACTTTCTCTTCGCAATATCCCACAGATTCTCTATGGGGTTCAGGTCAGGAGAGATGGCAGGCCAATTGAGCACAGTAATACCATGGTCAGTAAACCATTTACCAGTGGTTTTGGCACTGTGAGCAGGTGCCAGGTCGTGCTGAAAAATGAAATCGTCATCTCCATAATGCTTTTCAGCAGATGGAAGCATGAAGTGCTCCAAAATTTCCTGATAGCTAGCTGCATTGACCCTACCCTTGATAAAACACAGTGGACCAACACCAGCAGCTGACATGGCACCCCAGACCATCACTGACTGTGGGTACTTGACACTGGACTTCAGGCATTTTGGCATTTCCTTCTTCCCAGTCTTCCTCCAGACTCTGGCACCTTGATTTCCGAATGACATACAACCGCTGAGCAACAGTCCAGTGCTGCTTCTCTGTAGCCCAGGTCAGGCGCTTCTGCCGCTGTTTCTGGTTCAAAAGTGGCTTGACCTGGGGAATGCGGCACCTGTAGCCCATTTCCTGCACACGCCTGTGCACGGTGGCTCTGGATGTTTCTACTCCAGACTCAGTCCACTCCTTCCGCAGGTCCCCAAGGTCTGGAACCGGTCCTTCTCCACAATCTTCCTCATGGTCCGGTCACCTCTTCTTGTTTTGCAGCGTTTTTTGCCACACTTTTTTCCCACAGACTTCCCACTGAGGTGCCTTGATACAGCACTCTGGGAACAGCCTATTTGTTCAGAAATTTCTTTCGGTGTCTTACCCTCTTGCTTGAGAGTGTCAATGATGGCCTTCTGGACAGCAGTCTTACCCATGATTGCGGTTTTGAGTAATGAAACAGGCTGGGAGTTTTTAAAAGCCTCAGGAATCTTTTGCAGGTGTTTAGAGTTAATTAGTTGATTCAGATAATTAGGTTAATAGCTCGTTTAGAGAACCTTTTCATGATATGCTAATTTTTTGAGACAGGAATTTGGGGTTTTCATGAGCTGTATGCCAAAATCATCAGTATTAAAAGAATAAAACACCTGAAATATTTCAGTTGGTGTGCAATGAATCTAAAACATATGAAAGTTTAATTTTTATAATTACATTATAGAAAATAATGAACTTTATCACAATATGCAAATTTTTTTAGAAGGACCTGTATCATGCAACAAATGACAGAACAAATGAAAAAACAGGAGACAGTATATGTTATGGTACAAATCACTGTCAAACACAATAATCACGTTTTTTTAATATCTGCTTTACTTTTACATTAACAATGTGTCTTCCAGAAAAAGCATAATAGAACATGTTCCCTGATATTTTTATGGGCGTTTGAACTCAAATAATGAATGAAACTGTGATGTAACAGGAAGAGATGTGATGCAACCATCCAGGAATTACATATGTAGCACATCACCAGAAATGCATTTCTTTTGAAAAGTAGAGTAGCAGGGTGTTGCCTGTGGCGAGAGAATGCATAATCTCCCAGATGATAGCAGACTGAACGTGGGGACCATAGATTTAGGATCCAGCGTGGGACATGGAAGTAGGAAGAACTGAACTAATAGGATCTGAGCTCAAGGCAAAGTTAATGACATCTATAGTCCAACATACCTTTTCACCAGGAGAGACTGCAGGGCTTGTTCAGTCCATGCCCTTACGAAAAATAAGTTTATTCAAGTTTGCTATTAGTATACTTTTTTTAAACTAAAAGTGTATTACAGGTTCACTTTTTATTTACTTCTTAGAAATATATTTCATGTACTTCTCTGAAATATACTTAAAATTGCACTTTAGTATATACTTGACTTATACTGATAGAAAGGTCCAAGTATATTTGGACTATACATGTACTCAATATTTTGATTGAGATATACTTAAAAGTATAATTAAGTATTCTACGTACACTTGGCTTGTAGTTGTGTTTACTCTTTTGATTGAGTAGCCTATTAAATACTTTTTTCACTAACAAAGGCTTGCATTCTGTCTCATAAACTTGCATTGTTTGAAAACATTGATTTATAAAGAAAACAGATATGCCCCTAATTCTGAGTATCTGAATTTTGTGTAGGCTAGTTCACTGGTAGCGTACAAAGAAATTTACTTCAAATCTACTTTACTCTTTCCCCGCCACTGAATTAATTTTCCAATGCTATCTCACGACCAATTCATACAAATTAATTTTTTTATTTTGCCGCTGGCCGCCGTCTCGAACGGCTATATAAGAAAACTGGCCTTACAATTCACTCCATGCTTTACACCGAACACACTCAGATGTATAGGGATGCCGTCAATGCTGCCCGCTCAAACTATTATTCATCACTCATAACCTCCTCTATATCCAGGCCTAAAACCCTGTTCAGGACCTTGGACAAACTCATTAAACCCCCTGTCACTGCCTGTCCTAAGACTCCTGAGCAGTGCCAGGCTTTCTAACACTTCTTTGGTGACAAAATTAACCAAATCTACCAATGCTTCGACCCAAATGCTATCTCTCTCTCTTCTTCTCCTTCCTCTCTAGGCCTTCAGCTTTCCCATTTCACTGCTATAGACTCCCTCACTATCACTGACATTATAAATAAGTCTAACTCCTCATCGTGTCAGCTTGATCCTGCCCCCACCCCTCTACTTAAAACTTGCATCACATCCTTATCTGAACCCATTGCATTTATTGTAAACACCTGCCTCAACTCTGGTGTTGTGCCTGGTGCCCTTAAGACTGCTGCAGTCACACCCATTCTCAAAAAAATGGACTACGACCTCACATCACCATGTAACTACCGCCCTATTTCCAACCTCCCCTTCCTGACCAAGGTATTGGAAAGAGTGGTGGCCTCACAACTACACACCTTTCTTAATCACAATGACTTGTATGAGCCTTTTCAATCTGGTTTCCGTTCTTGTCACAGTACAGAGACTGCCCTTCTGCGCATCGTTAACGACCTTCTACTGTCTGCTGACTCTGGTTCACTTAACATTCTCATACTCCTTGACCTTAGTGCTGCCTTCGATACCATCAACCACAATGTTCTAATCACCTGTCTGTCTGCTATTGGTGTTTCTGGTACAGCCCTCATTTGGTTCCAGTCTTGCCTCTTCAACAGAAAGTTTGTGACGCTTGGTCCTCATCAGTCTTCCAAGTCCCCTGTCACCCGTGGTGTCCCCCAGGGTTCGGTACTTGGGCCCCTCCTCTTTCTCATATACATCCTCCCTATTGGCCCGATCATACGCAGCCATGGTCACTGTTATGCAGATGATATCCAACTCTATTTGACCACTCATTCTCCCTCTGATTCACCACCGTGCTCCCTCACTGACTGCCTCTCTGACCTAAAATTATGGATGCAAAACAATTTTCTTAAACTCAATACAGTTAAAACTGAAATTCTGCTGATTGGCCCTAAAAGCATCCTTTCTAAATCTCCCTGTCTCACTCTCAATATTGATGGTTCATCTATCCACCCTGCCCCTGTTGTCAAAAACCTTGGCATTTTGCTTGACTCCACCCTTAGCTTTGATCCTCATATCAAATCACTCACTAAGACTGCCTTCTTTTACCTCCGCAACATTGCTCGCCTCAAACCCTTCCTCTCTGTTAGTGATGCACACACTTTCGTTAACTGCTTCATTATGTCCCGTCTAGACTACTGCAACTGAATTTTCCTTGGTCTCCCTGTGAAATCACTTCAAAGGTTACAATATATTCAAAACCCGGCAGCCAGGCTCCTCACCCATACCAGACGATCAGCACACATCACCCCCATTCTCTACCAACTCCACTGGCTACCAGTTCCGTCCCGGATCAAATACAAAGTACTACTACTCACCTTCAAAGCACTCCATAACCTTGCTCCCCCCTACATCCGCGACCTCCTGATCCCGTACACTCCATCCCGCTCACTCAGATCCTCTGACCAAAATCTCTTGAATATCCCCCGCTCCAGACTTTCCACCCTGGGTGGCAGATCCTGTCAGTGCCTTGGCCCCCAAACTCTGGAACAGCCTCCCTCAATCTCTTCGTGACTGTCCTTCACTTTCCCTCTTTAAAGCTCATCTCAAGACCTTTTTGTTTAATGATCATTTTTCCACACCAAACTCATAGCTTCACACAGATTACTTGACCTTGTTGTATTGTTTTGGTTGTTGCTGTTGTGTATACTTGCCTTTCCACTATGTAAAGCGACCTTGGGTTTGAGAAAGGTGCTATATAAAATAAACTTATTATTATTATAATTATTGTTTAAAATGTTGCTTTTTTAAATGAAACTCACCCACATTCAAGTGTTGATAAAAAAGGATGCATGAAGCTAGACTAAAAACGTTTTAAAATGGAAAGAGTTAAAGTACAGTTAAAGGTATATTTCAAGTACAAAAAATGAATACTTATATAGGAATATAGTTGTAAACTGAAAGGGGTAAAATAATATAGGCCTATAAATAGTAAACTATAAGTATAATGTTATGGTGACTTAAAGAAAACTTACAAGCATACTTGCAGTATAAAACTACTAAAGTAGTTTACTGAGAGCACACTTCAAAGAGTAATTATTTTTTAATTTATGAAATTACTCTAAGTATTCAAATAGCAAACTACTAAAATAATTTCCCTTGTAGTACAGATGCAGTACAAATGAGAAACGTATTTGTGAACTAGTTGTGCACTTAAAGTTTACTACTGTTACTCTTATAGTATACTTAAACGTATACTTTTAAATACTTAAAAGTGGGCCAATTTAGTCCCAAGCTAAATTGAAATAGTACACTTACAAGTTTACTACTAGTACATTGATATAAGTATATTACCACATTAAGTATACTAAATATACTTCAAGTATACTTCATAAAATGATCTTGAAGTAGGCTATACTTCTTTTTTGTACAGGTGTAACAATGTTAGATGTTGTGGGAAGAAGGAGGCGGAATATAAACATTCAACAGACTTATATAATAAAATAAACAAATACAAAACGAAAGTAAAAGACAGCAGGCCCTCACGGACAACTGCTGTCACATAAAATAAAACTTATCCCTGATAATCAGACAAAAGTTGTTCTGCTGTGTCCAAAGTCTATATTGTATAATAGGGAGCTCAAGCAGTTGAATCCACTCACAGCTGTATTTGCCTCCTGTAATGTGTGTTTGTCTTTTATTGCCAACCGAAAGCAGATGCTAAACAGGTAATTGAAAGGAATGTCTGATCAAATGATGAAGAACTGACTGTCTTTACGGTTTATGGCAGAGGTCCTCAAATAGCGGATCACCATCCGGTTCCGGACCCTTGCTTGGTTCCCCCACCAGACATAATGTCAATATTAGCACCATTTTACCATTTTACCATTTCTACAGTTTAAAGTGAGCAGCGCATCAAAATAAGCAGTACACACTACGAGTGATCAGGGTTGTCTATGGTAATTATCTTTTGGTGATATTCTGATATTTTTGTCTAGAGCCAAACGCTCTTCATTCAAGCTATTTCTTCTGTGATCAGAATGAGAAACAAAGTTGGATGTTTTTTTTAACTCTCTCTGGTGTTTTGAGCACAAAATATAATAATCACAAATGATCATTTAGATGTGTAGGCCTATATGTGGCGCAATGACATGATACGATTAATTTCCGCCTTATCATACAAATTGTAGACTTATTGAAAGGCATTTAAAGGCCAATTTACACACCTAACTCCAACAACTGACTGTCGTGTTCACACAGAGAGTGTCGAGCCTTGCAAAAAGCAGTGAATCACTGAATCAGCAATAATGAACCGTGGCGAGCAGGATGAGGCCGAGGGACGTGAGAGAACGGCGCGTGATTGTTAATGAATGACACCTGCGAGACGCACCGGTCTCGTAACTCTCACGGAGGAGCAGAGGCAAAAAGGAGGACATCGACTGTGAAGATCGAGAGAGGACAGGCCTGTGTTTTATTTGTTTTATTTTTTGTAGCCAGCAGTCGTCCGCGAGGGGCTACTGGCGGTTCCTTTTGTTTTTGTATTTGTTTTATTTGTTTATTAAAAATGATTGAACGTTCGCCGGTTCCCGCCTCCTCCTTCCCTGAACCACCTAAACCTTCCCTAAACCTCGTTTCGTTAAACCATTTTAAGATTGCACATATATTGTACAATCACACACACATACAACTGTGTGTCAAGGTCAATAAGTCTCTTTAAATAACATAATTTGTTTAGTTTGTAAATGATCATGTAGCCTACCGTGATCCTGAATGATATTTAGAAATGAATACTTTATGATATTTAGTTTTAAAAAAGATTATTATAATACTTATAACAAGGTTATTATTATTTCTTATATATTTTCCTTAATGTTATTATTGTCCTTAAAGCTGCAGTCCGTAACTTTTTTGGGTTAAAAAATTTCAAAATAATTTTTTGAGCAAGTACATAACTAGCCAGTATTCAAAACTATCTGCTTGCCGTAGCTAGATTCTAAACGGTAAGCTTGTAATAGTGTTTTTAAATCCAGTGGTACTGGTGGATTTCCGCGGGAAATTCGAGCATGTCTTTGCGTCATTACGTCACATCTGTACACATAAAGAAGGAGTCTTGGCTAGTAGGCTATATTGCATGTGAGGATGTTGGAGGTGGAGATTTATAGCCTTTTCTCACAGCACTCGATATAATTGAACTTTTCAATTTGATGGCAGATCCAGAAAGGTTCTAACGACAATCACCAGTGACAACTGGAGATTCACCCGATTGTAAAATGCAAAAGGCTTCGGAGTGGCTACAGCAGAAAAGAGACTGCAACCGGGCCCATGCGAAAACAAGGATCGTAAGGTGGCGTGAACTCCATGTTTTGAAGGGGTTCAAAATGAACGCAGAGACGGCTATTTTTCTGCTGGACAGGTCAGACATTTCAATGGTTGTAGCACACTTGTTCGCTTAATTCATACAGTTACGGAGTACTGAACTACAGGTAGCCCTAATACACATTAAATGTAGTCATGCAATGCTGATGTTGTGATCATTAACAATTTAAAAACAAAGTATAATTTGCACGGTTTGACGTGATATAAGCGACCGTTAGATTTAATCAATGAGATTTACTGCAATGCTTTTTTCCCAGTTGGTCAGAACAAAATTGGATGTTACTTACTTGTTCAGATGACATTTTCCAGTGGAAATGCTTATGTTGGTCATACTTTCAAAAAGTAGAATCTATGATTCCGAATGACAGAATCCACACCAGACTGACAGCACATTCTCCTCAAAACATTGTGTTCATCCGCTCTGTGCCGTGTCGAGGCACAACCCACGTAAAGTTGATAATTCCGTGAATAACTGCAATTGCAGATTTCGAACAGAGATGGCGACAAAGAGGAAAAGCTACGGACTGCAGCTTTAATCTTAATTTACATTCTCTCTTTTATCTCAATTTAAACTGTTTAGAGGTAAGAAGATTTTGATTTGAAGTTAAAAGTGATATTACATTTTTTCCCCATATGCCTATTGTCACATTCTGTTATTTTAATGTAGGCTACTTTTAGTTTGTTTTTCATCGTTTCCTGTTTCCTTTTTTCCCAGTTTTCCTACTCATATTTTTTTACCATGGTTTTTGATTAGTTACTCACACCTTTTTCCTTTTAGTTCATTACCCCGTGTATATATTGCCCTTAGTTCATTCAGTTCATTGTCTGGTGTTTGTGTTGTGTTGGCACACTGTTATGAGTGTTTTTGCTCTTTGAATTATCTTCTTGTTGGATTATTGTCTTGCTTTTTATGTTAAAATCCTGCAGTTAGATCCGCCTTGCCTTGCCATGCCATCTTTTTGCCTGGCCCCACTGTGACACCTATATGCAGGGCCTAAAATTAACACTGCGAGTAAAAAACGGTTTTGGCGCATATATGAAATGGTGTCAGTCGGCAGTTGGCCAGTAACATTTTTATGAATTCTAACAGTGCAATGTTGTGAGAACAAGAACATGAACCAACTTGAGCAAACATGAACAATGCACTGGACAGATGACGCGCCAGCACTGCATCGTCACAAAAGTTTAAGCTTTGCCAATTTAAATATTCCAGTGCAAGAAGATGCAAAAGGGAACTCAATTCCTTACTAACACGCTGTGTGGGAATGCAAAAATGGTGTAATGGCTGGTAAAATATATTTTCACTGGCCATTGGCAGGTGCGGAAAAAAGTTTTAGGCTCTGCCTATATATTATAAATATTATTAACAATATATATTACTGTATAATTCTTGATTATTTTTTTCTCTATTTACAAAATGATGTAAAACCAACATGAATACAATGTTTTAAACTATAGATTATTCCTTTTCTCTATTGTGATCACTTGTATTTGTCATTGACTCTTCAAGTATTTCCAATGGTTTATCTTATGTCATATTCACAAGACACATATTTATTGGCACTTTAATTGAACTGTCTTTAGTTCTGTCTGAAATCACTGGTACTGCAATAAACATTGTCTGACTAACTGACAGAAAATTATTTAAACTAAGCATAAATAGTCATTTAGCCCCAATAACTGTGAGAACCACGAAGAACTTAGAGTTTCCTTTCAGTCGCTCACGTTCGACATAACGTCGACAGCACTGCACTGTCTGTATGTGTGTAGGTTCAGGTGGGTGTTAAATACTGAGTGTGTATCCTCGTACACCGCGGCTATCCCTGTTTGCCTCAGCACTGAAAGAGTTTTTTTCTCATTTTTGTTTTCACTAAAAGAGCAACACAAGCGTGACCCTACATCCTTTTCAGGATGGCATTCCGCTTGTGCGTTTCTGGATGCGGTCATTCCCTGGCACCAGCAGTCGGCCACAATAGCTGCATCTCGTGTTTTGGCATTCAGCACGCTGAAGCAGCTTTTGTGAATAGTTCATGTTCCTATTGCGGGAATATGACTATGATAGCGCTAAGATGGAGAATCGCTTACCTCAAGGGAAGTGCAGTCCCCTCGCCTATGCGCCGATCTAGCGACTATTCTGGACCTCAGAATAGACCTACTTCTGTGCATGACAGGGGGGATCTGAGGATTACCGTGACTTGAGGGCTTCCCCTGCCGAGGCAATTTTTGTGGGTCCCTCACGCCTCACAAGCGCTACCGCCATTGGAGCCTCCAAAGGAGCATGCTGGTCCTTCTCATGGACGACCAGTCGTCTCCTTTGGGGCTCCGCCTGACTATCAGATGTCTATTGCAGCATCGGAGGGGGAGCTTCAGTCCTCTGGAAATGAGGATTCGGCTGCATTGCCCCCTTCAGGGAATGTAGCGCTCCCCGAGTCCAATCTAGAATGGGGCTATGCTTTTCCTTGCTGCTGAGAAGGTCGGGCTTGCGTGGAACCCTCCACCACGTCCCGATCCTTCCCGGTTGGATGATTGGTTTCTCGAGGTGGGCCGTGCTGGTTCGAAGCGCGCCGCCCCAGTATCATTATTTTGGAAGTGCATGAGGAGCTCACTAGGACGTGGAAGGCACTGTATTGTGCCAGAAGCCGTCCTAGTGGCTCCTCCCTCCTCACTGCCCTCGACGGCGGAGCGGCAAAGGGGTATGTGGATGTCCCACCGGTGACACTTGTGATCAGCGTGCCGTTGTGATGCAGCTGTCTCCAGCATCCGCTTCCTCCTGGCGGGGCATGGCGCTTCTGCAGGTCCACCAGGCCCAGGCGCTCATGGACATGAACAAGGGTGGCAAATGACCTCGCCCTCCGGGTGACGAAAGGAACCGCACGTTCCGTCGGTCAGGCGATGTCCACCTTGGTGGTCCAGGGAGTGCCACCTTTGGCTCAACCTGACTGACATGAGGGACACCGATAAGTATGGGTTCCTGGATGCCCCGCTCTCCCAGGTTGGGTTATTTGGCGACGCGGTCGAGAGCTTCGCCCAACAGTTCTCGGCTGCCCAGAAGCAGACGGAGGCCATCCAACACATCCTGCCCTGGCGGACCGCTGCTGCTCCCACCCGTCTGCTGGCTGCAGACCCTCCGTCTGCACGTCGCCGAGGTCGATGGTGAAAGCGCCGCTTCTCCCCCCAGTGGAGGGCCGGACGGAGAATCTTTTGTTTCCTTTTGTTCTGGCCCGGGGGCCAGTGGTACCCACATTTTCAATAAAAACATTTTCTGATGCATATGGCTTGTCACCCTCAAGCCCCACTTTCATCGCCAGCGAGCAGTGGTGGCTGTGTCCCGGATGCATTGACGCCTCCGCACACTCACTCTGCCCTTCGATGGAAGCAGGTATGTGTTGCACCACACAAGAAAGGTGGTGGGTTACGGCCAAAATTGGACCTACGTGTCCTGAACCGATCCCTTCACAGGCTGCCATTCAAGATGCAAATGCATCCGCCCCAAGATTGGTTTGCAGTGATCGACCTGAAGGACGCGTACTTTCATGTCTCGATTCTGCCTCGACACAGACCGTTTCTTCTCTTTGCGTTCGAGGGACAGGAATCAGTACAAAGTCTTACCCTTCGGGCTTGGCCTGTCGCCCCGTCTTCACCAAAGTCGCGGAGGTGGCCATTGCTCCCATGTGCGAGCATGGTGTTTGCATTTTCAACTACATCGACGACTGGCTTATCCTGGCCCAGTCGAGAGAGCAGTTGTGCGAACACAGGGACATGGTGCTCACTCACCTCAGCCATCTAGGGCTTCGGGTCAACATATGGCATCTGCAGCCGCGGTAATGCCGCTCAGATTTCTTCATATGAGGCCGCTCCAACACTGGCTCCACAATCGAGTCCCAAGATGGGCGAGGCAGAGCAGCTCGTGCCGGGTCCAAGTGACCCCGTACTGTCTCCAAACTGTGTCCAGGCATTCTGTGGTCACCACGGATGCCTCTCCCACCGGCTGGGGGGCCACATACAATGGCATGCAGCTTCAGGTCTTTGGACGGGGCCTCAACTGCATTGGCACATCAACTGCCTCGAGTTGTTAGCACTACATCTTGAGCTGGGCCGCTTCAAAACGCCGCTACTACAGCACTGCTAAATTTCTCCCAAATGTGATTCTTGTATCATAATAGTAGAATAATTACCCCTTGGTTCTATAATACTTACAGTATACATTTTTTTTTAATTCTCCTGGTTGTTACCCCTTTATTCCCCAAACTTTACAAATTATTCCCTTATACTTACATGCAAGTACATATAGGTACACTATAATTACCGAATGTTACGATGTAAATTCGTCTTAATTATGCAGAACTTTCCGGGCTGTAATCTAAAGCGTTACCCAGACTTTAAACGCAAACCTGTGATAAACGCTAATGGCGTTCACATGCGCATTAAGAATTGATTCTATAGTTAAGTGCGTTTCAATATATGTGTGCAGGTTTGTAATACCCTACAAACCATGCCTAAACAAACTACTTGTCTTGCCTATAAATTTGATACAGAATTTTATTTTATTTTATCACTTCGGGTTAGGTACGCAAACTGAATTTCCCCACAACGCTTTATCTGTAGAGTGGTAAAGGGATCCTCCATAGGGAGAGGCTAGTTGGTACTTCGAAGTACTTCAGCACTGCATTGTCATCGGGTCCAGACGAAGGTCCTAGTCAGATCTGGATACGGCCTGGATACGGCAGGCTGCGGGAAAACCTCGGGATAAACAAAGACACTAAAATTAGTGTAGATGCCACTCTTATAATGTAATGAGTACATCAGGATTTAAGGGAAGTGTTCCCAGTTCCGGCTGACATAATCTATGCAGCCTAACACAGAAGTTGATAATGTATTATGTGAATGCTAGGTCAAAAAGATGTGTCTTGAATCTAGCTTTGAACTGACAGAGTGTGTCTGCTTTCCGGACAATGTTAGGAAGACTGTTCCAAAGTTTTGGTTCTAAATAGGAAAAGGATCTACCGCCAGCAGTCGATTTTGATATTCTTGGCATTATTAAGTGGCCGGAATTTTGAGATCGCAATAGACGTGAAGGACTATAATGCGTTAAGAGCTCGCTCAAGTACTGTAGAGCTAAACCATTTAGTGCTTTGTAAGTAATCAGCAATATTTTAAAATTTATACAATGTTTAATAGGGAGCCAATGCAGTATTGACAGAACCGGGCTAATATGGTCATACTTCCTGGTTCTGGTAAGAACTCGAGCTGCTGCATTTTGAACTAGCTGTAATTTGTTTATTAAGTGTGCAGGACAACCACCCAGTAGAGAATTAAAATAATTTAGTTTTGATGTCATGAACGCATTAACTAATTGTTCTGCATTTGTCAATGAGAGCATATGGTTTAATTTAGATATATTTTTAAGATGGAAAAATGCGGTTTTACAGATACTAGACACGTGACTTTCAAAAGAAAGTCAGCGGAGTTAAAAATTCTGTCCTGTAAAACAGTACTCCTGGTTGCAGTGGCCTCCATCGAGAGGGTAGGGGAACTGCATTTTTGGTCGACGAATCGTGCCTGGAATTCGGCCCGGCTAACTTTCACGTGATCCTGAGACACCGGCCCGGATACGTGCCCAAGGTTCCTACCACTCCCTTCCGGGACCAGGTGGTGAACCCGCAAGCGCTGGCACCTGGACTACGCCTGGATGTGGACAGAACGCAAAGCCTCAGGACTTCAGATCAGGTCTTTGTCTGTTACGGAGGCCAGCAGAAGGGAAAGGCTGTCTCCAAGCAGAGGATGGCCCACTGCATAGTGGATGCCATTACCTTGGCTTACGAAGCCCAAGGCGTGCCTTGCCCACCCGGGTTGAGAGCCCACTCCACTCGGAGTGTCGCTTCTTCTTGGGTGCCAGCACACTATATAACAAAATATTTTCCCTCTCCCCTGGTGGGGCACGCTTTCCCAGTGTTATCCAAGAGTTGCACTGTGTGGGTTATAATGGAACAGCAGTTCGAACTCCCTCTACGTAGGCCTTCCGCCCCAGCCAGTTGGGCGTCTGAGAGTCTTGCGTAGGGCGCTGGATGTGGCAGCAACGGTGGCGTTTTCCATGGAATCCCAATTACGTCGTCACGTCGATGTTACGTCGAACATTAGTGACTGAAAGGGAACGTCTCGGTTACTAATGTAACCCACATTCCCTTAAGGAGGGAACAGAAGACGTAATGTCCCGTCGCCATGCTTGCTGACCATCGCTGTACGGCCGTCACTATCTCGGCTCCTCAGCGAAAAACAATGAGTGCGTGCGCCCGCTTCCTATTTATACCCGCACTGCAGGGCGGAGCGCGTGGCGTGATTCACACACGTCAACGTTCATTGGCTCGTTCTGTAGATACTCGAAGATGATAGGGCTCCCTGAAGTGATCCCAATTACGTCGTCACGTCGAAGTTACGTGTCCCATTTTCTCCTTCAGGGAACGAGGGTTTCATTAGTAACCGAGACGTTACCCACTCTGAGACTTACAGTATAGCATCCAAAATATGCGCTCTTCTCCAACCTTAAGAGCTTGTCCTTTATGTTAATCTCTTGCGCAGTCATTGGTTTATGTGTCTAGTTAGATTCTTGGATGGAAAGTCAAATTGTGTCCCTGACTAAAGAGATTTTCTCGCACTAATGCATGAGGCAAATATCCATCAGTTCAGTGAAATGCATTATTCTATTTGCCCTTCAAATTTTGAACTCTTCTCCTAGATCACACTGACAAGATTGTTATGCTTTGTTTTGCCAGATAAGAAATCATTAGATAAAATGAATCATCTGTACCACATTTGGCTCCAGTTCTCATTGTTTATCCACTTGTCAGTGTTTATTCCAGTTGTTGTAGAAGTCAGATTTGAAGCCTCATTCTCATAGATGCAATAAAAAAACATTTTTATTTTAGTTATATTAATTAAATGATTATTATTATTATTAGTATTATTATTAATAAATAAAATTGTATCATGTATGTTTTAATTACTATTTTAAATTATACTATTATTTTTATTTACTTTTAGTCTTTATGTGTAACAATGTATTGGATAAGAGCATAGAACTGATGCTGAGCTTTGCTGCTGGGTGTAATGCATTACAGTAATTACATTACTGTATCTGTAACGAGTGTAATAGAGGGGGCTACTCTTTTTTTCAGTAATCGTGTAGCAATTACTGTTCTGTCATTACTGGCATCACATATTAGCCATCATTTTGTTTCCATCTACCCTGTTGTTAAAAGTAATTTATATCACGGTCTCATTCTGTTTTGGTTTTGTTTTCATTTGTTTCCCTTTGCCTATTTCACATTAATTCCTATGTTTCTAAATTATAGTTATACCTGTTTCTGTTCTTGTTAATTAGCTCCCCATGGTTTTATATATCCATATAGGCTGAAATCGCATACTCTCTTGAGTACTTATTTTGAATAGAATTACTTCGTGACAGATAAAAAAGTATGTTCTATATAGTATGAATGCTTGTAGTATGAATATAATCCAGACATACGACATCCGCCATATTGGCATCATGTGACCTACTAGCATCAGTTGTGTCGCTTCACTGCCATTCATAAATCCTTTCCCCTGGCTATCCTAATGGATAGTAAAGTGTCCATCGTATGCACACTTCAGAGTCTCGCCGGAAGTAGGTGATCCGGGTACCTTTTGCCTACACTTTTATGAGTGCTGTGAAATTTATTTCATCATATACTGTTTTTCGCCTACTATATAGTAGGGAAGTATGCGATTTTGGATATAGCCTTAGTTTCTTCACTTCAATGTTCCATGGCTGTGTTTAGAGAAGTGGTTGTCGGTTCCTTGCCACTGTTGCCTTTGGCTTGCTCAGTTGGGGATATTCAAATTAATTAACCAAGCATTAATACCATTGATCAGCCCTACCAAACGTGGATGTTTTTCCAAGAAACAAGCATTGTTGTGTTATTTGATTGATACTGTGAAGCTGCTTTGATGCAATTTGTATTGTGAAAGGCGCTATATAAATACACTTGACTTGACTTGTGTTACTTCGCTCTCCTGCACATTCTCTTTTATCAGATTATTATTAAAAGTCTGTTGATTTAGTATTTCTCGTCCTTGTCTGTTCATAATAGCCAACAAGCGTGACAATCTTTGTGCAATCTGATGTCATTTTGTTCTTCTGTCTGTGTTTCCATTTTAATACAACTTCCATTCTTCCACATTCTTCCATGTTTATACAAAAGATGTCTATTTAACTTTACTTGTATTCTCCCTCAAGATGGACATCAATGACTGAGTCTCATTTTCTCAACAGATGAATTACTCCACTACTGCAGAGCTTCACCAGAGTAAAACTGACACTTCAGAAATTCATCTTCTATTTAGTAAGGATGGAGAGGTGTTCTTTATTATACTCTTTGTATTTTTAACATTTTCAGTAGGACATCTGCGCCAATGGCAGGTGGTTGGTCACAAACAATCTGTCAGGGACCAAATAACGCTGTGATGCTGGAGATACCGAGGGAGTTATGGGGGGACAGATCCACCGTCTCTGCGGCAGGCTGTCTCATTCTTTTCTGTGACTTTAGATGAGCTCTGGTGGTGTGTTAACTTTTTTTATTTTGTGATTTGCTTCTTTTTACTTAACATAGAGTAGAGAATGGCAGGTAATTATTGAGGAGAAACAGGGTGAATAAGGAAATGTTGTAGGCCTCTCAAACCAGCTCAGTGTTGCAGAAGCATATGTGACAGGGACATAAGAATGATCTGAAAGTGTGTGTGGGCAATTGTGCTGGAGGAAGTTTCAGAGTGGACTGGGGACAAAAATTGGTCGGTTATGATGTCACTGCATGGAGGAGCCTGTGGACATGTATATTAATTAGGTTCTTGTAAAAGGAATTAAAAACATAATAAAAAAAATGAAAAAATGAATATTAATTAGCTGAGATTATACTGATTCGGAATTTAGTAGGTTTAGTAGACTTGGATCTTCAAAGCAAAAAGGTAAATACCTGTTAGGGTAACCTGTTTTGAACAATAGCAGGTGCTAAAATCATTGCATAATTTAGCCTGAATAAGGAGTGTTTTTAATGTGTGCCAGAAGAGATGGATATTTTAATATCAGGCGACTAACATTGGTAGAGTGAGCTAAAAGTGCTGGCACCCTTGGGCGGTGGTGGGGCGTCTGGGCTAGGCACATTATAAATCGTATAAATTTTGCTCATGAATATTAATTAGGTGATGCAACACTGACCTAATCCTGATTTGCTGAAAGATATAACTAGGCTCTAGCCCAATACAATTACTGCTTTCACATTACTTTAGTCAAGTCAAGTGAAGTCATCTTCATTTATATAGCGCTTTTAACAATGTAGATTGTTTCAAAGCAGCTTTACAGAGATAAACATATAGTTTAAGGTAACAGATTGTTTTGGCTTTATAACGGTTCTTGAATAATGTTATTTTCCAGCTAAAGTTAGTTTTGATTGATTCACTTCCGTTGAAATTATAATTTTTTATTAAATTAGGGGCTGCAAAGACGACACCGTTCTCTCTAAACAGACTTTAAACGTGAACCTGTGATAAACGCTGATGGCGTTCACATGCGCATTAAGAATTGATTCTATAGTTATGTGCATTTGAATATACAGTCCTTCTCCAAAAATTTGCATATTGTGATGAAGTTCATTATTTGCTATAATGTAATGATACAAATTAAACTTTCATATATTTTAGATTCATTGCACACCAGCTGAAGTATTTCAGGTGTTTTATTGTTTTTAATACTGATGATTTTGGCATACAGCTCATGAAAACCCCAAATTCCTGTCTCAAAAAATTAGCATATCATGAAAAGGTTCTCTAAACGAGCTATTAACCTAATCATCTGAATCAACTAATTAACTCTAAACACCTGCAAAAGATTCCTGAGGCTTTTAAAAACTCCCAGCCTGTTTCATTACTCAAAACCGCAATCATGGGTAAGACTGCCGACCTGACTGTTGTCCACAAGGTCATCATTGACACCCTCATGCAAGAGGATAAGACACAGAAAGAAATTTCTGAACAAATAGGCTGTTCCCAGAGTGCTGTATCAAGGCACCTCAGTGGGAAGTCTGTGGGAAGGAAAAAGTGTGGCAAAAAAACGCTGCACAACGAGAAGAGGTGACCGGACCCTGAGGAAGATTGTGGAGAAGGACCGATTCCAGACCTTGGGGCACCTCCGGAAGCAGCGGACTGAGTCTGGAGTAGAAACATCCAGAGCCACCGTGCACAGGCGTGTGCAGGAAATGGGCTACAGGTGCCGCATTCCCCAGGTCAAGCCACTTCTGAACCAGAAACAGCGGCAGAAGCGCCTGACCTGGGCTACAGAGAAGCAGCACTGGACTGTTGCTCAGTGGTTGCATGTCATTCGGAAATCAAGGTGCCAGAGTCTGGAGGAAGATTGGGGAGAAGGAAATGCCAAAATGCCTGAAGTCCAATGTCAAGTACCCACAGTCAGTGATGGTCTGGGGTGCCATGTCAGCTGCTGGTGTTGGTCCACTGTGTTTTATCAAGGGCAGGATCAATGCAGCTATCAGGAGATTTTGGAGCACTTCATGCTTCCACCTGCTGAAAAGCTTTATGGAGACACCTGCTCACAGTGCCAAAACCACTGGTAAATGGTTTACTGACCATGGTATTACTGTGCACAATTGGCCTGCCAACTCTCCTGACCTTAACCCCATAGAGAATCTGTGGGATATTGTGAAGAGAAAGTTGAGAGACGCAAGACCCAACACTCTGGATGAGCTTAAGGCCGCTCTCGAAGCATCCTGGGCCTCCATAACACCTCAGCAGTGCCACAGGCTGATTGCCTGACTCAAGTATTGAGTGCGTAACTAAACATAATTATTTGAAGGTTGACTTTTTTTTGTATTAAAAACACTTCTTTTATTGGTTGGATGAAATATGCTAATTTTTTTGAGACAGGAATTTGGGGTTTTCATGAGCTGTATGCCAAAATCATCAGTATTAAAACAATAAAAGACCTGACATATTTCAGTTGGTGTGCAATGAATCTAAAATATATGAAAGTTAAATTTTATCATTACATTATGGAAAATAATGAACTTTATCACAATATGCTAATTTTTTGAGAAGGACCTGTATGTGCGAAGGTTTGTAATTCCCTACAAATCAAGCCTAAACAAACTACTTGTCTTACCTATAAATTTTATACAGAATGTTATTTAATTTTAAATACATTTTTAGTCCTCTGTTGATGGCAAAATATTATTTTAATTTGAAAAAAAATTGTAATGTCATATTTTTTTAATTATTTGTTTATATAATTTATGTATTTATACAAATATAAAATAATTGAATATCCCCAAAATTATTATTTTTAATTGTATTATATATTTATAAAGATTATAATAGAGATTGAGATTATAAAGAATATAGAACTAGAATATATTATATATTGTGTTGGGAGGAGGGTTATAGGTTGTAGATTTTTTAGCGGCTAAGGTTCACTAAAATCCGTGGAGAAAAGATTGACAAGATGGTGTATGCAGTCTGAGTAAGCTTACCTATTGTAGAAAATTTACAAAGACAGAGTTCAGACACTGAAAACTGTAGGTGATATTTTTTCTTTCTGAAACATCAGAAAACTCTAGGTTCATCTTTCTTGCACTTTGATGTAGAAGCTTGCCACGTAAAATAAAAGTGTGATTATTTTTTCACTCTTTCTGTGTTTTTACACCATTGCATTGCACAAAGTCAAGTTGTCAGTCTTGACCATTTAGTAATTATTTTCTTAAAATGAAATAAAGCACTTGCACAAACAGGAACATGAGCATCTCAGTCAGTAGAGAACAGAAAGAGAAGCACCTTGATCAATTCTTCATTCCTGACTCCAGTAACACTGTCTCACGGATGCACTCAGCTGAGCCTGAACTGAGCAGAGATCAAAGGAATTCAATCAGTGGCGGTCAGGCCCGTGGGATGCGCTAGCTCCAGAGTCATCGTAGCAATCATTAGAAATCTCTGGAGATCAGGTGCCCTCTGCCTCCTGTCACCCTGAATCCTCACTGCACACTTTAAGTATCATGAACTAAGAATGAAATCCACATGGAACGTCTCCACTGTCCGTTAGGCATGGGAGGGCTTTCACTTGTGAACATTTGGGCTGTAGGGAGGAAGGTATACAGTTTATCTTCCAAAAACGTTTCTGTTATATTAATTTATTACTTATCATTTAGCATCGATTTTATTTAAAAACATATTTTTTTGTCCCTATAATGAAAGTGCAACATTTGAATTTGATGCTTGGCGAGTGTTGATTTTGGACCCTGGGCATTTATGACATAAAAGATGCTTGCAGACATTCTTTTTAATACACAGAGTCAACAAATTACTTTTACAGTACATAGTAAGAGTATAAGCTCTTAAAAATAAAGGTTCCAATAGGAGGCTTTTACAGTAATGAGTTCATAAAAGAACCACTTCTTCTTGGTGTGAAGAACATTCAATTAATCTAAAGAAACCTTTCCCACTAAAAAAGTACCTTTTTGCCATACTGAACATAGGTATTTAAAAGTAAACATAATAATAGCCTGATAGAACATCTAATCTTACCTTTTAATATTCATATCCCATTGTGCATGAAACATTTTTTTTTTTTTTAATTCTCAGATGTCACTGCTTTGGTTTTCGGGACCCATTATCCTCTTTGATGACTATTTTGACTTTTTAGAATTTTTTGTCTTTTACAAACTCTTTCTACTACTGTTACCCAGATAGAAATATATATAACTATTTTGCAGCAGGTCTTTTGATTTGACTGATTTTGCATTCATCTGAATGACAAGGTACAGTATAAAGCAGTCTTTATAAATAAATTGGTTGTCAAAGATAACTCCTACTTCCTGGCTGTCCTTGAATGTATTATGTGTTTGTGAGGCTAACTGAATGGTGATGTTGAGCTGAGTTGATTTGGTTGGGAGGATAAGCTTTTGTGTTTTCTGCTGTAATTAAATGTAACATAAAAACACCTTCTTACTAAGCAGTTAAGCTTGACTTTTTCAACTGTTTTGTACTTACTTCACTCAAGAATCTTGTGTTCCAGATATTGTGTTTCAAATAATGTATTTTCATGACATAGTACTCAATAAGCTCAAGACTGAAAATATTTGATCCAAGTGTATTTGCTGATTAAACTTTTCTACCTCTTGGGGTTGCATTCTTATAATCTTGATGATGCATTGAGAAGTCTGAATTGGCAGAGAGGAACTCGTTTACATTTACATTCACATTCACATTTATGTTACTAGTAAACACTTACAAAGAAAACTTAATCAAAACTACTTAGTCTTTGCATAGCTTTGACTGAATGGCAAAAAGTCTGTTTCACACTGCAGCGTATTCTGGCCAAGAACACACTTAGACAGGAAGAGTCAATCTGGCTGATATTTAAAGAGACAAACCACAGTTGATTTTGTATGCATACATATAATACATATGCACATGTATTGACTCTATACTCTGCTCCGTGAAGGAAACCTTCTGCAATATATCATCCTTTTGATAATCAATATACAAAAACGTCTTGTCCATACAAGTGGCTGCTTTCAGCATGTTATGAATTTTAAAACAGTTTTATTGAAGTTTAGAGACATTTATGCTTTCACTTCCTAGGGATACGGGACAAGAAGAAATGTTCCTCTTATACAGAGATGGCATTACCCGTAATGCTTCATAAATGTTGATTAGCTGCCATTATGATGCCAGTACTTTGCATTGTGATGGCAGCCTGCAGTATTAAAATATTCCTCTTTCTCTGTCCATTACCGTAGTAATCTTATATTCACTGAATTGCAAGCAGGTTTGACTGACGCAGCGTAAATCCATGTATATAAAAATCCTTTAGTTGTTTTTGCTGCCCCTTTTGAGCTGAATTGGATGTGAAATAGTTGCGTAATTTGGCTCTTGAAAGTATCTATGTGGACATTAGTGATTTCAAACATTTATAATAAAGAACCTCAGGGAACTGCTCCGGTTCTGGCTGAATATATCACTTTTTATGTGAGAAAGGGGATAGAGCAACTGAGCAGAAAGCAGAATGAGTTTTGATAACCTCAGATGTGTTTTTAGCGTATAATATATCAATTATCATTATTGAGACCAGCACCCTATTCATTTCAGAAAACAAATGTCTTCCCGAGCAGCTATGAATTGAAAGTGAACATCCTGTCATCTCTTATGTTTATATTTATCCATCAAAACTCTAATGCACTGAATATGTTCCTTAGCAGTGTATTGTTATTTTACTCAATGAGATCACAAACATCATCTTACTATACATTACTGCTGCATTTAGCTAGCCACAACAATGATACTCTAACAGTCACCAGCTGGATTGCCCTTGAGAGCCACCAGAGGGCAAGCCACCAGTGTGAACACAGCAGCAACTGAATGTTAGGGCCGTTACATAGTCAACGCATCGGTGTGCATACGTGTCCGCAAGGCTACGCATCGCTACGCTTCGGCCGCCATTATGCGTCTATGCGTAGTCAAATGTGTCGTCCTAGTTTTTGATACGCGACGCACCGATGCACACAATTCTATGCGTTGTCGGTGGGGGCGACATTGCAAGTATTGTACATTGATTCAAGTATATTATTATGTTTACAGAAGAAGATTTGAATACAATGGCGGGCGAAGAGGAAAAGTTATGCGAGCTTATTCTCCATCAGGTGACTTAATGGAGAGAAAAAAAACCTTGAGAGAATCCAGGCTCAGTCGGGGGCCAGTTCTCCTCTGGCGTTTATGAACTAGAGGCCGGATTTACAGTAACTGTAATTTGATACAGAATTTTGTTTTATTTGATCACTTCGGAGTGGGTACGCGAACCGGAATCACAACGTTTTATCTGTAGAGTAGGGATCCTCCATAGGGATCCTCCATAGGGAGAGGCTAGTTGGCACTTTAGCACTGCATTGTCATCGGGTCCAGGCAAAGCTCCTAGCCAGATCTGGATACGACCTGGATCCGGCAGGCTGCGGGAAAACCTCGGGATAAAACAAAGACACTAAAATTAGCGTAGATGCCATTCTTCTTATGATGTAACGAGTACATCAGGATTTAAGGGAAGTGTTCCCAGTTCCGGCTGACCTAATCTATGCAGCCTAACATTGAATTATAGAAGTCTTTAATGTATTATGTGTATGCTAGGTCAAAGAGATGTGTTTTTAGTCTAGCTTTGAACTGACAGAGTGTGTCTGCTTCCCGGACAATGGTAGGAAGACTGTTCCAAAGTTTTGGTGCTAAATAGGAGTGGGCACTATGCTTCATATGCACTATGAAGGTGCATACTTCATAGTGGGCACAGAAACTACTTTGTTTAATACTGTTGAGAACAGTGCTTATATGCAGGGGTGCGTACTTTTTAGTGGGCACACAACGTACATTTATTACATCTCCAGCACGAGCTGGAGGGCGAACTGCTACTGTAGGAACAGTTTTCATGTGTAGCGGCGCACACTTTATAGTGGGCGCACGATCCGCATTCATGTCATCTCCAGTGTTGGCTGGAGTAAGAACAGACACTGTGGTGGCAGTGTTTATGTGTAGAGGTGCGTACTTCATAGTGGGCACACAAGCTACGTTGTTTAATACTGTGTGTTGTGAATTTGGCTCTTTTCTTTTCTTTAATTTTTTGATCTAGTGCACTACATTACCCATACACCCCCTGGTCAAGGTCTATAAGTAGATCTCAATTCCTTCCTTTGTTTCTTTTGCATTGGTGAGGTGTGGGTGTTTGAACGGACACCCAACCATGTCCTTTGAGTCTTTTCCTTAGGATGCGTTAAGTAAGTTTGTTTTGCCAATTGTATTGTTTGAATTTGTTTATTTGGATTGTTTTTATTGAGTATATATATATATATATATATATATATATATATATATATATATATACACACATATATATATATGTGTTGTTATGTTTATTGATGAATTATATGAGTTTGATTTCCTTTATTGTATTTTTTGTAGTGACTTAAAACCATCTTGTACATCCTGTTCATCCTTTCCATCCATTAACATCTGTCCATTTGCATCATGTGAATCAGTTCCATGTGAATCTATGATCTTCATGTCATGTGAATTACCCAAGATTTAATCATCCTGAACTTAAAATAAAAGAGAGCAAAGGACTGGTATTTGTCCATGTGTTTTAATCAGACACGCCATCAAGTTTGGATATATTTAACATCTGATATCCAACAAATGGTCCTTCGTGCTGAAGTAGCTGATTGTTATTAATGGAAAGATGTTTGTACGTCCAGTTGCTAAGTTGATTCCATTACCTGAAATAGATTAGTAATAGCAAATACTGTGAGAACAGTGCTTACATGCAGGGGTGCGCACTTTATAGTGGGCACACAACCTACAGGGTTCGTAAGGGTGCTTGAAATCCTTGAAATGCTTGAATTTTGATGTTTTGTTTTCAAGGTTTGAAAAGTGCTTACATTTTGGATAAAATCCTTGAAATAACTTGAAATTGTAACTGTTTCTTTCACAACGAATACCTATCTGACTAAATATTTCGTTATTAAATGGAGAAATAAATCGTTTGCTGCGGCCGAGCGCGATTGTTCCCGGCACCCCCGCAGCGTTGCTCTAGTTTCACACTCAACTTGTGCGTTTGTGTGCATCTTACGTCATCACAAACGTGCACGATATAGAAAACAGAACGCGGGTCAATATATTGTTTTTTCATTAATTTTGTGCTATTATGCGCAGCTGAGTGAACAACACAGGTTTGCTGTGTCGCATTTGGCTTTCTGCTGATTGCAAACGTAGGAGACAGTGGATTTCCATTAATCTGTTGCACTGAGGCCACGCGGTATGTTTGTGCGAATACACTGCAGACTCACTCTTGCTCATATCCATGGTAAATCATCAACGCTATCATGCCTTACATGTGTCTTATTTAACTAAATACAAAATTATCAGCTAAAACGCATGCACAGGTCACTTTACTAAGTGCGCACCCGAGTCCGTGATGCTTTCACATTCACTCGAACCGCGGCACGGTACGAGTGCAGTCAAACTCAGAGCACCTCCTCCAGGCAGTCTCGGGTTTGGTACCTCAGTGCGCACCCGGGTCCGCATGACAGCGTTCACATTAGCTATATTTCATGTGAATTGTGCCCCGTTCCGAAATAAACTGCCAGTGTGAAGGCTCCCTAGACTTTTCAAGTAATCCAACTGAAGTAGCCTACTATTCACGTTAGCGCCTATTTGTTTACGCTAGTAACTGCTAGCTAGGAATTCGCAGGCCAAGTGACTGAGGGTGCTTTCACACTGGCAGTTTAGTTGGGTAACTAACTAACGTTAGCCCAGTGCATAACAACTATCGTTGAATGCTGAACAGAAATCATGTCAGATAGAGTGTCATACAAGTAGCCTACTGCAAGGTTGAGGATGGCCTTATGCAATATTTACACTGCTCTATTCCAGTAGATAAATGTGTATGTCTTGACAATGACAATTGATATAGGCTATTTATCAGACAGGTGCCTGTGCACTGTCAGAGTCTTCTGGGTTAAAATGGAATCACAGGTTGTTGTTGTTACACTGTCTCAGATTTTGTTCAAACCTCGTCGATATCAAGAATGTGTCCCAAACCCAAGGCCTGTAAAATATTTCTGTTCAAATCCTGTGCCCTCATATTTTCAGCTCTTGAAATTGCTTCAGTTTTACAGCCTGAAAATCACATTATCTGGGAAGCAATATTTGGACATTAATTTAATGAAAAGTATTATTCATAGGCAGCCCAAACTTTGTAGGGTGGAAGACAAACATGTTTGTACGGCATAACCTAGATTTGGAAAAAAGTATGAAAAGACTGACATTAAGGGTAGCATCAACTTAATGCAAAATCTAAGAGGGTGCAGCAACGCTTTCCTGGATTATGTCTGATTTGACACGGAATGACCCAGCTGCATGTCATTTGGCTAAAATCCTCCCACTCAGTGCTACTAGACAGTGATACATTTTGAACAATAAAACCTGTGTTTTGCTTCAATATCTGATCCTCCTATTACGAAACACAATTTTGGCTGTTTATAGCATTATCTCTTTTAATGTGAAAAAAAAACACTAAATAATAATTTTGACTACGTATTGGTATGTAATTTGCGGTGGTGAAGCTGCTGGAAAAAGCTTTAAAATGGACCTTGAAAGTGCTTGAAAAGTGCTTGAATTTGACCTGGGAAAAGGTGTACGAACCCTGAACCTACATTTATTTCATTCGCAGCTTGAGCTGGAGGGAGACTTGATACTGTGGGAACAGTGCTTGTATGTAGGGGTGCGCACTTCATAGTGGGCACCCAACTACGTTGTTTAATACTGTGGGAACCGTGCTTATATCCAGGGGTGCGTACTTTATAGTGGGCACACAACCTACATTTATTACACTCGCAGCATGAGCTAGAGGGAGACTTGATACTGTGGGAACAGTGCTTGTATGTAGGGGTGCGTACTTTATAGTGGGCACATGACCTAAATGTTACATTAATACCATTGATCAGCCCTACCAAACGTGGATGTTTTTTTTCCACTAAGAAACAAACATTGTTATGTTATTTGATTGATATTGTGAAGCTGCTTTGATGCAATTTATATTGTGAAAAGCGCTATATAAATACACTTGACTTGACTTGACTTCTCCAGCGCGAGCTGGAGGGGAAACAGACAGAAAAGTGCTCTATTTTTGTCGCCGTAAAAACGGCATTTGCTTGCAGGTGTGCATGTTTTACAACAGACCCATTTACTGCAATGTTGTTATTTTCAGCCGCCTGAAAAGAGGTGACTGGGAAATATGCGAGGAGCTGTTTGGAGATTAGTCCGGTCTCAACGGAACAAAAGTCTCTCTATGTAGAATGAGAGCCATGCGGGGGCAGGGCCGGTGTGGGCTCACCTGTTTTTGAATGCTCATTGACACTTTAACCTTGCCGTTGAAACCGGGAGGGCGCGAGGGGCGGGTCGCTTTCTATACGTAAGGAAGCTGGCCATGAGCGCAGTTGTGACTGTGAGTGAATGCAGTTTTAGCGTGGCTGTATCCCAGGCAAGGTAAGGCATTCATAGAGTCATGTAGACAGCACTTACATGACGCGCAAACGGACGTTAAAAAGTGCTGTACACATTTTGGGTTCATTACAATAAATTTCACCTGCTGTCAGAGCCGGGATTCCAATACGGATTCTCTGGCGTGGAAGTCGTGGATTCCACCACTGAGCCACTCTGTGATCCACTCCCTGAAAGCCTCCAGTTCAGGTCCAGACTCGTCCATTGAACGGAGAAGTTTGGCCTGAAAAACCTGGAGGACAGCCATTGTGTGAAGGGCCGAAGCAGCTTGTCCAGCGGAGGCGTAAGCTCGGCCAGCTGAAGAGAGCTGGGATCTGAAGCGGCACGACAAATCTTTTGTAGCACACGTAGAAGCTCTGCATCCAAGCTGGTTCTCACATGGCCTGGAACTGAGCCCGCCCACTCGTCACACTCAGATGCAGCGATGGAAAAGCTGTCATCTTTTTCGTCATTCTCGTCCGCTGCCCCAAAGGAGACGAGACCGGCCGCTTGCATAGAGGGGCACTGGTCCGTCTATGTAAACAGGACCGGCGAGGGAATTTCTCTTGGAGAGAGCGAGGCACACGGAGACTGATCCGGCGTGTGCACAATCGTATCCGCCCGCTCTGGCACCCTTTGTGCGCAACGCTTATTCTTGCGTGGCTCCAGCTAAGGGGGAGGGGGAAAATGCGGGGTCGTCCTCAGCGAAAACAGCCAGTCGAGCCCGGAGGGTGGGGAGATCCAATTCGTCACACTCAGGGAAGCCTCCTTTAGCGAGTGCAGCTTCCTAGACAGGCCTAGACAGGAAGTGCAGAGGATGTGACAATCTCCTCCGAACAAAGGGCCTCTGCACGAGGCACACGAAGAGCGAGGCATTTGAAACAATGATTTAGGAAATATGCTCTTTTAGAAGAGTGTGACACAACGGTGAACACACTAGAATTGCTTTTAGAAAAAGGATATGGTGTGCCGGATGGCACAGCAGGTCAGCGAGCTGAAGGCGGCGTCGAGTTTTTCTTTTTCTCAGAATTGACTAGATGATTTTCTCAGAACTCACAATTCTGACCTTATAACACACAATTGGGAGATAAGTCAGAATTGCATGATATATAGTCAAAATTGTGTGTAATAAAGTCAGAATTGAGAGATATAAACACAATTCTGAGGGAAAAAGTCGCAATTATATTTCAAAATGTTTTATTCTGTGGTGGAAACAAGCTAACATAGTATACCTAGCACTCGCTTACGTGATGTTTTTAACAAACTCAAACTACATGATTTATAATGGAAGTTACGTGAGACATGTTAACATGTCCCTCACATGGGTCTGAAAAGCTTCTGATGAGAGTCAAATGAATGGTTAAGATGATGTACTTATGAAACAAATTAATTTATTAGGAATTAAGTTCACTAAAGGATTTAACAAAATAAATCAGAGAGGCTAACAACCACAAGACGAGCGATAAGACTAGCGAGAATAAAAACTTTCCTTCTTTCTTCACGTCCCTTCCAGACTTTTATACAGAGATTGTAAGTCAGGATTGGTTCGTCGAGGAGTCCCGAATGATTGACATAACGAATGATCAATGAATCAACCTGAGAGTCGTTAAATGCTGAGTGAAAATACAACGCTCAGATCAAAACATACACCAACAAAGAAATGTTGTTAGTTATGCTATTTAAGATTCATATGGACAAAAACACAACATATATTAGTGAAGATCAATGCTTGTATTTTCAGAAGAGATCAATCAGTTCCAACAGTAGTGAATGTTTTATTGAGAAAAGCTGCCTCCTGTTCCATACATGCTGTGAGGCCAGTGCTACATGCTTTATTCATACAGTACATGGGAGAATGTTCTTGAAACATGCTTTTCAGATGTACATGACAGCAGTGAAATGTATTCTGACAGAATTAGACAGCTGGCAGTAAAGTTCCTCCCAGGAGATTATCCTGAAACCTAAGCTCTTTGAAACAATAATATGCTATAATATTTATAATATATAAAGTGGTCTCCAAAAGTTAAGAAACGCCCTAGGCAAACTGGGGTTTTGGACAATACCTGCATAAATCTTTAGTATATTTTTGTAAACTTACAATACAGAAAACGTTAAGCCTAACCTGTTTTGCTGGTCTTAGCTAGTCCACTGGCCATCTTAGCCTGGCTGGGAGACCATCTTAAACGAGTTTAAAAAAAAAAGCAAACCATTTTTAGGCTGGTTTAAACAGTTTTTTTCTTTTTATCATGTAATTACTAGAGATATTTATAAAATATCTCTAGACTGTTCTTTTTGTCTGTTGTGTAATAACAGTAATTTACAATCAATCTATGAAGCTATAAAGTTATATACAATATTATAGCTTTCTTTTGAGGAAAACAAAAGATGATATTTTGAAGAATGTTTTAATCTATAACATGAAAATTAATGGAGCCCAAAACACTGAACCTGTTAAGAACTGCTCCGAGACATGAAGATGAAGATCCAAATGCAGCTTTATTCAAGAATAGTTGTATAGGCAGGGTCAAGAATCAGCAGACAGGACAATGGAGAATACGCAGAGGGAATCCAAGAAACAGGCAGAGGTCAGGGCAGGCAGCAATAATCAGAGTCCAAGAACAATCCAAAGTCAAAAACAGAAAAACAAACACGCAAAGATGCTCAGAAATGCAGACACAAGTACAACAAGACTTCGCAATAAGTGAATGTGAACACCAGGTATTTATGGTGTGAACTAAACAAGATAATGAGAAACAGGTGAATGAGATGAGTGCTGATGAGTCCGGGCAGTGAGTTATGGGAAATGTAGTTTGTGAGTGAAACATGATCGTCTGGTGTGGAGTGTCCTCTGGTGTCTCTCAAGGGCACTCCAGCTGGTGACCTTTACAGAACCCAATTGACTTTATTATATGGTCAAAAAAATTCATTTGAGCTAATAGATTCTTATCATGACCAGAAAGACTTTAAACAACTGTATGGGGTTTATTCTGCATGCATATATGCACACACTGCACGGGATCTCATAAGATGTGTGTGTGTTTCTGAGGATGATAATGCTGATGAGTCTCAAGCCCCCGGTGACTAAACTCAACAGCTGCAGGGACTTGGAGTGAGTTGATTTGAGTCCCATCAATTCAGCTGCATGTGCAGAGACTGCATTAGACACTTCAGTGATTTTTTCCTCATCACCCAGAGACAGGTGTTTGGTTTCTGTGCTTCAATCATAAAGCGATTTTATATGTATGTTATGTGCATTAAATTAGTACATGTGAGCGTTTTGGGTAATTTCATTGAATCAGTGTACTATGATTATATAATTCCTTTGTGTAACTGGCATAATAAAGCACTTTGCAGAAGCTTTGATCAGGGTAAAATAATTTGAAAGGCTATTTTGTAACACATTTTATTTTATGATTACTCCATGTACACTTACTGTAATAATATTTGAAATAGTATCTCTTGCGTTTAGAGGCAAAGCTTACTGTTATTATTGGTTTAGTCACTGACACAACTTACCCTGTCAAATCACGTTTTAGCCCAATAATTTTCATGGTTTTATATTGACAAATACCAGATTACATTATTTACCCTGAACTGCTCTATACAGTATGTCTCCATTCTCTATGCATGTTTTACATTTTACTGTATTCCCAGTAAACCCTCTAAACTCTTCATGAAGGTCCTCCTGGCCTTGGATCTGATCTTTGGTTCAATAAACCTAATTGAAATGCATTGCATCATCTATTGCACTGATTTCATAACCTTGATTATCTCCATTTGTATTGAGAAACTTGGAAAGTGGTTCTTCATGACTCTCTGATGTCTGGACTATGGAGAGCCGCCACATTAACTCGTCAGACAGGTCAAGGAATAAACATTGGCCTTTAGAATCAGATTGTCAATCAAGATGAGTTAATCCCAAGATGCACATCCCGAGAGTGTGCAATAATCTGTGTTAAACGGTATATAAGTTGATGAAGAGCTGTGAGCAGTTTTTTTCTGTATTAAAACTGCTGGTGTAGCACTGTCTGTCAAGAGCATGGCAGAGAGAGGAAATTTATTGTGGCCTTTGGTTTTACAGTAGAAAATCAATATAGCAACTAGCAATATTGTGGAAGAACATGCAGGAACTCTGGCCAAGAATACAAGATGGCAGGAGATGTTCATGTGAGTGGCATACTGAGGTGGAAGGAGCCCAGAGGAAATAAAATAAAAAAGAGATCTCTTTAACATCTGAAATATTTCTTCTAGACAAAAATGAGGTTACTTCAACATCAAATGGAGACTTTTGCTTGAGTCTCCAGCTTCTCACACTTGTCTCCGGAGCCAAAAACTCTAACACTCTCACAACGGTCTTGTTTAAAGTTTTAGAAGAGATCTCATAATCATCACACACTGTGCTCAGATTTTTCTCTTAAGCTAGAGACTCTGCTGGACTCACATTTGTCTCCTCTAAATATTCTGAAGAGACCTCAACAACATCACTCACTGTGCTCACATTTTTCTCCTTAGCTGGACACTGCTGGTCTCACATTTGTCTCCTTTTAAGATTTAGAAGAGATCTCATCATCATCACACACTGTGCACAGATTTTTTTTCCTCAGCCAGAGAATCTGCTGGTTTACATTTGTCTCCTCTAAATATTTAGAAGAGATCTCAACAACATCTGTTCCTGCACTTGCGCGTGCCTTACGAGGACTTCCAAGGACTTCCAAAGATACATAACAGCTAAGTGTATGCACTATGCAAGCACTATATTCAGGATTTACCCTATTATACTTTATCGACACAACGGCTACAAAAGAATACCATAATTCCTCCGTTCAATTAGGCCTAAGACATAGATAGTCACGCAGATCTATAACAACCCAGCCACAACACATAATTGGGAATAACATGCCTTACCACTGAACGAGGAGTGCAGTGCCGCCCAGCAACGGCTCAGGACCTTGTTCAAACTTCTGCCGCACAACAGAGCACCATTTACATAGTTTTATATTAAATTTACATTTATTTGTCTCAAAACGACGTTAATGTATATACTGACTTCACCCTGTGCTGCTATATACATTTAGTTTTACATTCATTTACAGAAATCAGCTGCTTGAATGAAAATCGGATGATTGCTGATGTTATCGGATTTTCAGGTGATATTCTCAATCATTCAGTTAACGGACGCTCTGAGGTAAAGTGTTCAGGCTGCAGACTCAGCAACGATGTTATTTAATTGTAAAGTATACAATCATATCGCAGTACAGACATTATCTTAATTCCATAATGTCCTTAAACATAACAATGTTGCTGGCCATAAACTGAGAAAGTGCACGTCCGGTGTGCGATATTATGAAGGTATATTTGGTGCAATACAACTGAACGCCTGTGACAGTGAAATGTGCAGTTGTAGAGAATAGCCACACATGTGTATTAAGTAAATTTGAAGTCACAGAGAGAAATGTTTTAAGAGTTGCAAACTTGTAGACTTTTTTTTCTCTTCCACAAACACAACACAATAAAACAGTTACACCTTCTCAAATTCTCCATTGCAGGTGGACAAATCCAATTCTACAAATCATGAATTAAGAAACTCGTATGCTCACATTTATATATATAGAATATCCAAGGTAAACATTTCTAGTAATTGTGCAGTTAATTCTCATACTGTATTTTCAGAAGTTTTGGAATATGTATCCTCTCCCCAAATTTGTCACTAATAAAACACAATACAAATAATTTAATGAGAAGGCGTATATTGACATATTAAGATTTTGTTTACATCTACCTTGTAAATATATTTTTTGCTATTTTATTAAAAAGGTTACAATTACAACAACAATTACAATTTTAACAATATTTCAAGTGTAATCTTTCTTTGTAAAAAGTATACATTTGATCATATGTATTACAAAGTTAAGGATTCATTAGTTTGAATATTGGAACAAACACTATAAAACATATTTTGTGATAATTCAATATACCTACATTATTTTTTGACAAAACATGCCATACTATATATTTAACATATGAGCAGAAATTGGTCAACAAAAGCTTATTTTATGTGGCAGTAGTCTTTTTTACAGTAAAAACTATCCAAAAACTATCCAAAACTAATCGACGAAATCTTGTCTAAACATTCATATTTAGTCTGTAACATATCTTGTTTATGATATATTACCATATAATTGTTAATTTACAGTTTGTTGCTCATACAAAGACTTTTTCTTCAACATTTCAGTCTATTTTTACTCATCTCAGTATGCTATAGCAATATAGTTTGGTAAAGGCTAAACTAGCAGATGTTCATCTAAAAATAACATGTTTACTAATGTAGGCAGTGGCGGTTCTACATTGAATTACACCATGGGCGAGACCCCCTTAAAAAAGAGAATCCAGTTATTTAACTATTGCTATATTAATCTAACTATCAGGGAGGAACCATTAGCTCATTGGTTACTGCCTCGAATTCTATGCATGGCACACTTTTAGTTATGACTTGTTAAACTATACTTTGTCACGAAATAGAGTTTTTAAAAGTGAAAGTGGCCTGAGAGCTACTTATGTAACACAATACTTAAATCTCATTAAATGTCACATAACTCTCATATTAACAACTATCCAAACTGTTTTAGACAGCCTATATGCCTTTAAATGTCAGAGAAAGGAACAGAATCAGAGATTTTTTTTAATAGAAAATTATACTTTGCATATTATAGGCTACTGTAAAAACACATAATTATAGTTGATTTTTGTTGATCATAACTGATGAAATGGTATGAAAATTTCATGAATATAGTGACCAAAATGATCACGGTTATCACAGAATCTTGTTCAAAAAGTAGGCCTACTAATACACAATGAAATCAATACACCAAGTTTACACCAGAAAATAACATAAAATTAGCATCAATAGGCGCTTTTTGTTTACATAAACAATAAAATAATAACATTAAAGATGATGGCCAGATTAGTGTCTTTTATGTTATCTACTAACATGTACACTTTCAAATAAAGTTTTGACAAAAAAGGTTTTATAAAAAGATAAACCTCACATATTTTAGCCTTTAAATCATTTTTATAAAAAGAAGAGTCAAAAAAGATAAATTACTGACATTTACAATGCACATTAGCGTATCTTTTATTATTTATAGTAAAATTCGGTCCGATTTTCTCGTGGCGTCTGTCGTTGCTATGCAACCATGCACCGCGCTCTCGACACAACGACGAAGTTTTAGTAGCTAATGGATTTCCACCACAGAAAAACGCTTGCTGTAGCTCTGCTACAAGATTTATTTACGGAGAAGAGAAAAACACCCACGTGTTTGGGTGCACCCCCATACTGAAAAGTTTAAATGTTTTCATCTCACTGCCCCTGGAAAAAATGAGCGCGTCGCTTCAATTATTAGCGCGCTTCCCGTGCGCCTACATTTGAAATAACGAACTCCAGCATGCAAAACTAAAAAGACGCGATATGTGAACGCCCCCTTGGTGATCTACCTCCAATCAGGAGACCCCCTTGACATAGCTTCTGTGCACGAGTGCCATTGCCAATAACTGAATTGAAATATTTTCAATTCAAAAAGCCTGTGGTTTCTCCATATGCATCCCGTACTCAGGTCATAATTGTATTTTAAGTCCTCCCTTCGTAGGCACTGTTACATATTCCATCTGGGATATGCTACCCAGTGTACCTTGGTATTCTTACGTTTGCCTGGCCCTTCACTAGTGCTAGCCTCATGATAAGGAGCTGGGGCTTGCGCAGGACACTGGAAGACAGCCGCAGTGGCGAGATTAGATTGGGACACCCATTTCGTCAGTCACTGACGTAACTCGTAGTAACTGACTGAAAGGGAACGTCTCTGTTACGTATGTAACCCTCATTCCCTGAAGGAGGGAACGGAGACGTTACGTCCGCATGCCACTTCCGCTGTACCGCTGAAGTGGCCGTGGCGCCCAGTCTCGGCTCCTCAGCAGGTAAAATAATGCGAGATTGCACTTGCGGCTCCTTTTATACCCACGAGATGGGGAGTGGAGTTTGTGATGCAAATTTTGCAGACCCATGGTATTTTCATACCATTGGCTCGTTTTCTAATAATTTGAAGGTTATAGGGCTCTCTAGCGAAACCCCCATTTCGTCAGTCACTGACATAACGTATCCGTTCCCTCCTTCAGGGAACAAGGGTTCCCTTTCGTTGTCACTCCGAGTTACGTCGGATGACGACGAATGGGGTTTCGCTTAGAAAGCCTATCAGCTTCGAGTATTACAAAACGAGCCAATGGCAAAGAAATGCCATGGGTCTGCGGAATTTGCATAACGTAACTCCGCCCCACCTCGTGGGTATAAAAGGAGGACGCTGGCAACATGCAGTTATGTTTTCGCTTCGGAGCCAAGAAGTCCTCTTCACTCCTAAAGCCATCTCTGAATTCGTCAGCTTTTTACAAACGAGTTCCTCTGGTGTTGGTGTTTGTGGGCGATTCCAGCGAGCGCGCGCTTCCTGCTGATCTGTGCAGTGATTTTGCCAGAGAGTGCGTGTCTCCCCGGCCGCCTCGACATCAGAGTGTTTCTCTCTCACTAAAAGAGCTTGCACGCGGCACGTCTTTTTAAAGATGCCTCGCCCGTGCACTTCTGGTTGCGGCAGATATGTGTCTGACTCTGATGGGCACGAGCGCTGCTTGGTGTGTTTGGGCATGGATCACGCTAGAGCAGCGCTCGTGGATGAGTCATGTTCTCTCTGCGGGAACATGACCATCGCGTCACTAAGGTCGAGACTCAGTGAACTCGCAAGAGTGAGAGTCCCCTCATCCACACCCCGATCTAGTGCTCCCCCGAGGAGTACTACTTCGGCTGGTGGCCAGGGTGACCTGAGGGTAACGGTCTGGAACCAGGCGCCGACTATGTGTCCGCGACCCCAGCCCCCCTCTTCAGTGACGGTGCCCGCTAGTGAGCCTCCGATTCTCGCGGGACCTTCGGGTGCCCCGCGGGTTTCGGTTGAAGCTACAGAGGAAGATGCCATGTCTGTAGCAGCATCACAAGGTGGGCTTGATTCTTCCGGAAGTGAAGATTCAGCGCAGCTGCCACCTTCCGGTGTGCATACGGCTGTGCCTGATTCGGATCCGGAAATGACGGCCATGCTTTCCCGGGCAGCCGCGAGCATTGGTTTAGAGTGGAGGCCTCCACCCTGTCCCGAGCGCTCGCGGCTGGACGATTGGTTTTTGGGTAAGGCTGCCGACCCCCGTGGTCCACGGCAAACCCCAATACCATTCTTCCCGGACGTGCATGATGAGATCTCGAAGTCCTGGAAGACCCCCCTGTCTTCCCGGGACCGCTCGCTGATCCCATCCGCCTTTCCTCCCCTCGATGAGGCGGCCGCCCGTGGGTACACTGGGCTTCCCCCGGTTGAACGCTCTGTTGCGATGCAACTGTGTCCTCAGAGTGCTTCTTCTCGGGGCGAGCCTAAGCACCCATCCAAGGCCTGTAGATTTTCGTCTACCCTGGTGGCGAAGTCTTACAGAGCGGCGGGACAGGCGGCTACCTCTCTGCATGCTATGGCCACTCTGCAGGTCTACCAGGCCCAGATGCTCAGAAACATGCACGAGGGCAGGGCAGACCCAGGGCTCTTCAATGAGCTGCGTGCCGCAACCGACCTCGCTCTCCGGGCGACGAAGGTAGCCTCACGCTCCCTGGGTCTGGTGATGTCCACCGCGGTGGTCCAGGAGAGACACCTGTGGCTGAACCTGGCCGACATGCGGGATTCCGAGCGGACTCGTCTGCTCGATGCGCCCCTGTCCCAGGCCGGCCTCTTCGGCGGCGCAGTTGAAGATTTTGCCCAACAGTTTTCAACTGCACAGAAGCAGACTGAGGCCATTAAACATATTCTGCCCCGCCGACCCGCTGCTGCCTCGTCGTCGGTCGGGCAGACGCCTCAGCCTGCTTCCCGCCGAGGGCGCCCTCCTAAAGCTCCCGCCCCTCCCGCTAAGCCCAAGCAGCAGCTTCCACCCGGGCCGACGCGCGGAGGAAGCCGCAGGAAGGCGCCCCAGCCCTCTCCAGCCCCGCCCCCCGCCAAGCGCCGGGTCAAGCGGCGCTCCTGAGACGGGCTGCTCAGGGATGATGTTTGTTTCGCAGGAGATGGTAGCAGGGCCACTCCTTCCCCCGGTGGAGGGCCGGGGGAGAATCCTTTGTTCTCCACTCCCCGCTGCTCACCCACGGGTGGGCAGCACCCTAATGTGGTTAAAGACAGAAACAAACCTCTCATCCCTGAGCACACAGAGTTCTCGGACGACCCAGAGCGCCGCCCACCAGCCGTGCTCTCCTCGTCCCCCTCTGTCCCAGAGTCGGTTGACACGGCGTGCCGCCCACGGGCCGTTTCGTCCCTGTCCCACTCTGTCGCCAGACCCCTGGCAGAGCAGGCCCCCGTGGAACGCTGGTCCTTCCCTGGCCTCCTCTGTCAGGGTGCGGAGCTTAACTGCGCCCCCACACCGGATCGCTATGCCGTCCACGTCCGGGCCAGTTACTCCGCTTCGCTGCCCCTCCGGGGGGACGCCGGTGGTCCGCATGACCCCGCTGGTACAGTTCCTGGAAGCCTGGTTAGAGCTTCCCCAACTGTCCCGCTGGGTCGCCCGCACCATCCGGTTCGGCTATGCGATTCAGTTCGCACGGTCTCCTCCCCGATACAGGGGAGTCCGCTCCACTTTGGTCGGTGGCAACGCCCCGATCATGCGAGCAGAGATTGCCACTCTGCTGGCGAAGGGTGCAATCGAGACTGTCCCTCCAGCCGAGATGAGGTCCGGCTTCTACAGCCCTTACTTCATTGTCCCCAAGAAAACCGGTGGGTTACGACCGATCCTGGACCTGCGAGTATTGAATCGCTCCCTTTACAGGATGCCGTTCAAAATGCTCACCGCCAAACGCATTTTCGAGTGTGTGCGGCCCCAGGATTGGTTTGCAGCGATCGACCTGAAGGACGCCTACTTTCATGTCTCCATTCTCCCTCGTCACAGACCGTTCCTCCGGTTTGCTTTCGAGGGACAGGCATATCAGTACGCGGTTCTCCCGTTCGGGCTGGCCCTGTCCCCTCGCGTCTTCACGAAGGTCGTCGAGGCAGCCCTTGTTCCCCTTCGGGTTCACGGGGTTCGCATCCTGAACTATCTCGACGACTGGCTGATTATAGCTCACTCTCGAGACCAGGTTTGCGAACACAGGGACCTTGTGCTCCGGCACTTAGCCCGTCTGGGCCTTCGGGTCAACTGGGAGAAGAGCAAACTTTGCCCCGTGCAGAGGATCTCTTTTCTCGGTATGGACATCGACTCGGTCGCCATGTCCGCGCAGCTTACGAGCGAGCGCGCGCAGTCACTGCTGACTTGTCTGAGACAAATACAGGGCAAGAAAGCGGTTCCACTGAAACATTTTCAGAGGCTCCTGGGGCATATGGCATCTGCAGCCGCGGTCACGCCGCTCGGATTGCTTCATATGAGACCGCTTCAGCTTTGGCTTCGCGACCGAGTCCCGAGGTGGGCATGGCAACAAGGCAAGCTCCGAGTTCCAGTGACTTCGAGCTGCCGTCAGACCTTCACCCCGTGGTTGAACCTCAGTTTTCTCAGGGCTGGTGTCCCCCTGGAACGAGCGTCGAGGCATGTTGTTGTGTCAACAGATGCCTCCACCACGGGCTGGGGCGCCATGTGCAATGGTCATGCTGCCGCAGGCTCCTGGACAGGACCCCGCCGCCTATGGCATGTGAATTGCCTCGAGTTGCTGGCAGTACGCCTTGCTCTGCACCGCTTCCGAGCGCTGCTCATGGGTCAACACGTACTAGTCCGATCAGACAATACCGCCACAGTAGCGTACATCAACCATCAAGGTGGTCTACGCTCCCGCCGTATGTCGCAACTCGCTCGCCACCTCCTCCTATGGAGTCAGAAGCATCTGAGGTCCCTTCGTGCTATTCACATTCCCGGAGCCCTGAACCGTGCTGCCGACGAGCTGTCACGGCTTCAGCCCCTCCCTGGAGAATGGCGACTCCATCCCCAGTCGGTCCAGCTGATTTGGGACCAGTTTGGCGACGCACAGATAGATCTGTTTGCCTCCCGCGACTCATCCCATTGCGCCCAGTTTTATTCTCTGACCGAGGGCACGCTCGGCACGGATGCACTGGCGCACAGCTGGCCGCGGGGCCGCAAGTATGCGTTTCCCCCAGTGAGCCTTCTTGCGCAGCTCCTGCGCAAGGTCAGGGAGGACGAGGAGCAAGTCCTTCTGGTTGCGCCGTACTGGCCCACCCGGACTTGGTTCTCCGAACTAGTGCTCCTCGCGACAGCCCCTCCTTGGCCAATTCCTCTGAGGAAGGACCTCCTTTCTCAGGGACGGGGCATTCTATGGCACCCTCGTCCCGATCTGTGGAACCTCCACGTGTGGCTCCTCGACGGGACGAGACAGGTTTGAGTACCCTACCACCTGCGGTGGTGGCTACCATCACTTCCGCTAGAGCGTCGTCCACGAGACATGCCTACGCGTTGAAGTGGAACCTATTCGTCAATTGGTGCTCTTCTCGCCGAGAAGATCCCCGGAGTTGTTCGATCAGTCTCGTGCTTTCCTTCCTTCAAGATGGGTTGGAGCGAAGGCTGTCTCCCTCCACCCTCAAAGTTTATGTTGCCGCTATCGCCGCTCACCACGACTTAGTGGAAGGTAAGTCCATAGGGAAGCACGACCTGATCGTCAGGTTCCTGAGGGGGGCGAGGAGACTGAATCCTCCTCGCTCTCCTCTCGTTCCCTCTTGGGACCTCTCAGTGGTTCTAAGTGCCCTGCGGAGTGCTCCCTTTGAGCCTTTGCAATCAGTGGAGCTTAAGTTCCTGTCAATGAAGACAGCGCTCCTGATTGCATTGGCTTCTCTCAAGAGGGTCGGGGACCTGCACGCATTCTCCGTTGACGAAGCGTGCCTAGAGTTCGGGCCGGCCGGTTCTCACGTGATCCTGAGACCCCGGCCTGGATATGTGCCCAAGGTTCCTACCACTCCCTTCCGGGACCAGGTGGTGAACCTGCAAGCGCTGCCCTCGGAGGAGGCAGACCCAGCCTTGGCACTGCTCTGTCCAGTACGCGCTCTCCGCGCTTATGTAGACAGGACGCAGTGTTTCAGGACCTCAGACCAGCTCTTTGTCTGTTATGGTGGGAAGCTGAAGGGAAAGGCTCTCTCAAAGCAGAGGTTGTCTCACTGGATCGTGGACACCATTGCTTTGGCTTACCAGCAGCAAGGTCGACCGTGCCCCCTTGGTGTGACCGCCCACTCCACCCGGAGTGTGGCATCCTCCTGGGCGCTGGCGCATGGCGCCTCGCTGGCAGACATCTGCAGAGCTGCAGGCTGGGCGACACCTAACACATTCGCCAGATTCTATAATCTCCGAGTGGAGCCAGTGTCCTCTCGTGTTCTCGCTTCAAACAGCTAGTTCCGGACCCGCTCAGGTGTCTTCGCTTGCTCGCCATTCCACTCCGCGGACTGGATACGTGCGATATTCTGCTCAGGTGAGCTTCTCCGAAAGCCCTGAGTTCCTCCAGCACCCCTGATGCTAGCGCCAGTGTCTATTGCCTGGGCGTCGGCTAGGTGCCTCCGTGTGCATGGTACCTCCCATGAGCTACCCCCACGCGTGTATTTCCACTGTAAGCCTCTTTGAGCATGTGTCTTTCCCTCGGCAAGCCACCTTGCCACCCCTGAGGTTGAAATATTCCACCTGCGGCTGGACACCTCAGAGTTTCTCCATATGTTACTATCAGGTCATATGTGTATTTTCAAATGCCCCCCCCACTGGGTTGGTGATAATTGCATATTTCCCCTTAAAAGCTTGGGATGTGCTTCCCAGTGTACCTTGGTATTCCTGTGTTAAATAGGAGTCCTTCGTCCTAAGATCTCGAGGGCTCAGATTTTTCGCAGGGCGCTGGAAGACAGCTGTGAAGGTGGCGTGATTTGACTGGTAACCCCATTCGTCGTCATCCGACGTAACTCGGAGTGACAACGAAAGGGAACGTCTCGGTTACGTATGTAACCCTCGTTCCCTGAGTAGGGAACGGAGACGTTACGTCTTCCTGCCACTTCCGCTGTTCGCGGGGATCGCCCGAGTTCAGTCTTGGCTCCTCAGCGATAAAACATAACTGCATGTTGCCAGCGTCCTCCTTTTATACCCACGAGGTGGGGCGGAGTTACGTTATGCAAATTCCGCAGACCCATGGCATTTCTTTGCCATTGGCTCGTTTTGTAATACTCGAAGCTGATAGGCTTTCTAAGCGAAACCCCATTCGTCGTCATCCGACGTAACGTCTCCGTTCCCTACTCAGGGAACGAGGGTTACATACGTAACCGAGACGTTACATACGTAACCGAGATGATTGCTCACATTTGTCTCCTCTAAAGTTTCAGTCAAGATCTCAACAGCATCACACACTATGCTCATATTTTTCTCCTCAGCTAGAAAAACTGGAGTGCTCATATTCGTCTCTTTAAAAGTTTAGAAGAGACCTCAATAATATTACACAATATGCTCAGATTTTTCTCCTAAACTAAGTGGTCTCATATTTGTCTCCTACAAAGTTTCAGACAATATCTCAACAAAATCATACATAGGCTCAGATGCATAGGCTTCAAATGCACCAAAGTAAAAAACAATCCAAAAATTTTGAGTTTAAGCCTCTAGTAAGAGTGAGTTATGCAGAAATAAAAGTTCATTTTAATTGCTGACACACAATAAGAGAACAGAGCTGTACAGTTTATGTGCAAAGGCCACTTAATTTGTTCTTGGAAAAAGTAATGTACCTGATGCCTTTATCAAAGCTAACTTACAGAGGTCTTACAACAGGAACAGGAACCCGGAGCTTACTTTGCTGAAAGGCACATTAAATGTCTTATGACTCAACCCTTGACCAATTTGATTCTTAATATATATTATATGGTTGCAATCTTTGAGTTTATACTGAGACATTTGATTTGTAAAGTTGTTGAGATCTCTTCGAAACTTTAGAGACAAATGTGAGACCACCAAAGTATCTCGGTAAAGAGAAAAATATGAGCACTGTGAGTGATGTTGCTGAGATCTCTGATCATGACATCATGAAATCATGACCTATATTTACATGCATGCAAAATGGGTTGTACAAGACAAAATTTTCGATGCTAAACAAACAAACAAAAGGTTATGCAACAACAATGAAGTACTGGTACTAGTGTTACTTTTGATAAAAATAAAATATTTATCTCATACTAAACATCTTACACTTTTCTAATCCCTCTTTAGTGTGTTTGGAAAATGTGCTGCATATACAGGGCATTGAAGATAAATTTAAACTAGTAACCATTAATATTCTGAAATGTATTATGGTATTTAAATTATAGTTTCGGTATTTACAATATTAAGAAAATAAAAAGAAATAATTTAACATGTTTCTCCTAAAATAAAATTTTAGGAGACATCTGAAGACAAAACTCATACCTGAATGAGACATATAAGAGAATCACCACTTAGTATGCTGAGCTTAGAGAAATCTCTGTCAGAGCCATATCCCTGTGGGCAGTACATCGAGATCGAGACATACCTCAGACAGCACAAGTTCAAGTCACAGCTAAAGATACTTTCCTGCTTCTGTTCCATTCCCACTTTTCCCATTGTTTCCTGTCTCTCCACCTACTGCCCTGTCCATTAAACGTGAAAACCCCGAATGGCATAAAATGATAATAATAAAAAAGAGCAACCTCTGCAAGAAAATAAAAAGATCTTCCATGCTTCTCACAGCCGTTCTCATTGTGGACTCCTTTCTCTCAGAAGTTTCTCAGAACATTTAATTTTTCAGGGTAAATTGCCATTTAATGAATAACTTTGGACCTTGGTGACCCAGAAGAACATTTTATTGCTCAGAGGATTCTCTTTCTAAACTCTGGTGTGGATGTATTCTATATGAGCTATAAAGTCATAATAACAATAAATAAAGTTGCAATTATGAGAAATAAAGATAAACAGTAACCATTGTGATATCTAAAGTCGCAGTTCTGAGAAAGTCATGGACAGCAGAGCTATCACCATATAGCACAAGACTGGTTACTCACTGAAGCTAAGCAGGGTTCAACCTGGTGAGTACCTGAATGGGAGACCTGTGATGGGGACACTATATTATAACAAGCACCATCCTTTGGTTGGAATGTTAAACTGAGGTCTAACTAAACTAAACTTGCCCATTGGTCTCTGTCCATCATCATGGCCTCCTAATCCTCTCCATATACTGTATATACTGATTGGCTTCATCACTCAATCTCCTCTCCACCAATAAGCTGGTGTGTGGTGAACGTTCTGGCACAATATGGCTGCTGGCGCATCAGGTGATTGAGGAGATTCCCCCTTCCAAAGTTAATTACTTTCGCCCGGTTCCACAGACAAGGCTTAGATTAAGCCAGGACTGGGCCTTAGTTAAAATAGGACATTTAAGTAGCTTTAATTAAAAAAAAAAACATTCAAAAAAACATTACTGGTGTGCTTCTTGAGAGAAAATAACAGCACTGACATATTTTAAGATATCGATAACAGCTCAAACATGAATTTTAGTCTGGGACTAGGTTTAAGCCTTGTCTGTGAAACCAGGGGTTTGGGTGCAGAGAAAAGCGCTATATAAATGTAACAAATGATCATTAATTATTATTAAATAAAGTTGCTATTGTGAGAAATGAAGATTAAGAGTCATAACCGTGAGATCTATTATGTGAAATAGACTGGCAATTATAGGAAATAAAGATAAAAAAAAGTCACAACTGGGATATTCAAAGTCTAGATTAATAAAGATAAAAACTCACGATTGTGAGACCTAAAGTTGAAATCACAAGAAATAGAGTTGCAATTGCAAGAAATAAAGATTAAAAACTCACAATTGGGAGACCTAAAGTCTAGATAATAAAAAAGTATTTTTAAATCTAAAGTCACAATTACGAGAAGTTGCAATTAAGTCACATTAAGAACTAATAATTCGATGACCATATTGTCTTTCTGTCCTTGTTCTGTTTTCAGAATCGCTTCCACTTGCAGATGACAACTCGTATGCCCCCTTCGGTACTGGTGGAGCTGCTTCTAGATGTTCTGCAGCGCAGTGGCTGGGAAGAGAGTATGGCAGTGCTTTGCCAAGGCTGGGAGGACGCTGGTCTTCTGGATCTCCTGGAACTCCAAAGCCGCTCTGGCTGGGGACCCTCACACTGGCAACTTCGATCTGCCCTGAACCTCTCCCACAGCATACCTCACATTGCAAACATTTCTGACTTCCTCTCTGAACATTTTAATCAGGACCATCCTCCTCCTGCCTCGGTCCTGCTTTTTGGGGCCGACCCGGAGTGTGCCTCTTCTGTTCTGCGCAGTGCGCATGACCTGGGGTTGACATTGCCCACTGTACATTGGATTATGGGACATCCTTTAAGCCCAGACACCCTTCATTCTATTGGCCTGCCTTTAGGTCTGCTGGCCTATGGAGAGGTCGACCGCAAACCACTGGACCTCTACATTCATGATGCCCTGCAATTGGTCAACCGAGCTGTTAGTGCAGCAACGGTCGTACGGCCTGATCTAGCCCTCATCCAAAATATGGTAAACTGTTTTGACAAACCCAACAAACACGAGCTCCCCTCATCAGGACAGTATATTGCCAGGTAAATCCATATTCTCCTTAAATCCATAAATCCATGTAACCTGTTAAAAAGGTGTGTTGTCTTTTGGGTGCAGGTCCCAAACAAACTTCTTAAATATCTAGCAGCTAACCAGTTTCATCACAGTTGAGTTCCAAAAATATCCCATAAAGTATATTGTCATGCCATAAAGTGTATGATACATTTAACATTTGATGAATTTTCATTTTCCATTTGAAGGTAAATTGCTTTTCAAATGCACCTGATATGCTTTTACTAGTGTTTGCATGTTTAGCCCCTTCCACTGCATAGACAAAGCTGTGACCGTTTAATTCATAAACTTTATGTACTGTACTCCAAAGTATCCATAAAGTATCCAACTTTGTAGTCTCAGTTGAAGTTTCAGTTGAAGACTTGGTATAGAATAGTGTGTGAAATGGGATGCACCTTGCAGTTGCACCTCGCACCAGCGAGACTAGTCCACCAGCTACTGTAGACTAGCATCAAAGTAGCACCATCTTAGATCCCAATATAATTTAATCTATTTATTATTTATTCTTGAGAAGAGTTGCCATACATCTTGTAAGTATGATGTTCCATGCTTTATGCATATGGGGACCCGTTTGTAAAGCGGCTGAAAATAACAGCAACATTTTGTCACATTTAGCTTCAAACAATGTTAAAAAAACTGGTATGAATTTTTGACGGTCACTTTTTAACACATTTACAACAATATTTATCAGCTTAGAGATATTTTAAATAGTTAAATCTAAATGTTAAATGTTAAATCTAAATGTTAAATCTAAATCTAAATGTTAAATCTAAATCTAAATGTTACATCTAAATCTAAATCTAAATGTTAAATCTAAATCTAAATGTTAAATCTAAATCTAAATGTTACATCTAAATCTAAATCTAAATGTTAAATCTAAATATTAAATCTAAATCTAAATGTTAAATCTAAATATTAAATCTAAATCTAAATATTAAATCTAAATGTTAAATCTAAATCTAAATGTTACATCTAAATGTTAAATCTAAATCTAAATGTTAAATATAAATATTAAATCTAAATCTAAATGTTGAATCTAAATGTTTCGGGTGAAACTAAATATTGAACTAATATGCAAATTCAAAATGCCGGTAACCGGAAGTGCCAAAATAAAATCTTGAGGAGGTCAGTGTGTTTATAGTGACAAATAACGAATAAAAACCATCTCATCCAGGGAAATGGACTCTTGGACATTGATTATCGTGATAATAACACCCCATATATGCATACATTGTAGAATGCTTTTTGAAACATGCTTGTCAAAATGTACATTTCAAAAGCCATAGCAAATGTACCCCCACAGAAAGCTCTTCAGTTTCTTCCAACAGAGCACCCTAAACTCACAAGATAAAAAATTAATTATATTTCGTGAAATGGTGTGTTCCAATACAGTCTGTTTAGCTTTTGTATTGATTTAGAACCAGGATGTATGCATCAGTGTACAGCACAGCAGTATTCCAGGGGACCTTCTTATTTTTACTATTAAATTAGAAGTGATTTAATTCTTCAAAGAAGCCACATCAAAGTGGCAAATATAAAATCAGTTTTTAATGTAGCATATAGCTGAAACTAAATAATTACAGAAACAATTAAGGCCCTGATATACTTTAAGCTAAACCGAAGAATGAACTGGTGTGGCATTATTTCGAACACAATTGGGCAAAAACAAAGTGCTAAAGTGTTATTCTGTTAAAGCTGCCGTCGGCAATTTTTTTTTTTTTATCATATTCAGTGAAATCAACACTATAATCTGACAGAACAACATAAATAAAGTGGTTTTAGAAAAAAAAACGAACTTCTAACTCCACCTGGAGCGTGTTATTTGTTTTGCAAAAATCCACCGCTCCCGGTTCATTGTGTCCAATCAGCGCGGGGGGTGTGAGATCTGACTGTCAATCAGAGGTCGTGCACACGCCACCCCTTGCACACGTTACAATCACATGCACAAGCCTGAAGTTCGCGCAGTAACGAAGAGTGATGGCGGAAAAGATTCCAATTCCTCAGTTAACCTCAAGAGCTAGGAGGTCAAAAACAACACAGGAAAAGAGAACACTTGCTGAAAAGAAAGAAGTAAAGAAAGAAAGCGACCGTGCCCGTAATAAAACCAGGATCAACATCGGATCTGCATTTGAAAGGTGGAGAGATTTACGTGATTTAATTGGGTTCAAGCTGGATGCAGAGCTTGGAACATTTCTTCTCGACAGGTAATTGTGCTTTATCAACCAGTTACTTTATTTCTTAGTGTTATGTTAGTAATCTAAGTATGTTTGCCCAAATGTGTTGGCATGGATAGCTAACGTTAGCACTTGTTGGGCAGGTTCAAGGTGCAAACGCACTGACGAGATCACAAACTCGGTGGGAGGGTATTCGATGATAGTGGGGGAGGGGCACGAGAGTTGTAAACATTCAAAATTTTGCCTAAGTCAACTCAATCTGCCAGACTTGCCGACTGCAGCTTTAAATAACAGACTGGAGAGGAAATAATAGCAGATTTGTCTCATTTTATATAAACACTAAAAACTGAGATTAAAATGAAACTTCAGGAGGAAATGTACTTTTGCTATGGTTAAATAAATATTCAGTGATATCTTCCAAAGATTTTTTTTACATTTTGGTTACATTTTTTTCTCTATATATTTTTGAAATGGCAACTAGTAAATATACTTAGTTTTGTCATGCTGGCATGTGTGGAAACTTATAAACCATGTGTGTTATAACTAGCCCTGCGATAGGTTGTGCTCCACAGACACCTATTTATGTGTTAAATTAACTGCTTTTATAAAAATAGATTTAGAACATAAATAATTGGATTGACAAATTCGATTCTTCAAAAAAGTCATCAATAATGATCAACAGGAATAAAATTGCCACATTTTACACTTTATTACATGTAACATATTTTTAGACAATAAATGGCTTTGATGTTTTATTCTGAACACTCATCAGTAGAACATCCTACCATCTGGATGAGATGTTCCAGACAGCTAGTGTCATGCTTAAGGACAGGCGCACGGCCACTTTCTCTTGCTGCGGCAAATTACTGGTGTTTGCCCAGACACTCAGCTGGAATGCAGACATGCTTTAGAGCTTTAAGCTTTATTTATGACTTCCCCTCAGTTGCCTTTCCCTGAGGAGGGATCACTCTTATCAAAAGCTCTGGCACACGCCTACCATGCAGGCCCGTCATTTTGTGTGGATCATGCCAGCACTCTGCCACACACCACTATATCTCTCTCACAACAAAACAGAAGTGAAATGTGGCTGTGTGGGAAGCCTGGGTCTCTCATCACAACATGATAAGGCTGAAAATCTGCCAAACCGGACCCAAACATGCTGCATAATACCGGACGATTGCGAGGGCATAGCTGCAGGAATGTGATACATAGCTCAGCAGCTCGTGCAAGACTTTGGCCACAGTAAATAACTTACATTTTTTTATCATTTTTAATTTTGCATTTGCATGCATTTTTACATTGAGGAGTTAAGTGAGTGAGAAGATAGTTATTAGTCAAACTGTGGTATTATCCCGCATATGACAGTACCCGAGTCCAGTGGATGACTATTGTAAAATAAAAATTCTGTTCTTTTTAAGGAGTTTTACGTTACTGTGAAATACTGATTAGATCGAAAAATCATCCTTATATTTTGCTAGATTGCCATATTGCTCGATACCCATTATATACAAAGCATTGGGTAGTAGATTAAAACTAATATTCATGTGTAATGTTGACATTTCTTATTAATTCTAGTGAATCTGTTCAGATTGTTTATGTTAATGAACCAATTCTAGAAATATTTCACAGGCTTTGCTTCACAGAAGTTCTGTGCTGCATTTTAGGTTTTCTTTTATAGTAAATATTTATTTAAATGGTGCTGTTTATTAATATGATCAAATAACAGAGGTAGGTTAATCGTAGTGAGCAACCTTTTGTTAGTAGCTTTGCCATTTTTCCAAAAAAAGTAGCTTGACTTTAGATTCACTACTTTAAATTGATTCACAAGTTCACACTTACAAATAATCGGATAGAGGGCATATAGCATGCTGTCCGAGGGGAGGGCTCCGAGCTCAGAATTTCGCCTAAGCCTAGAGGGATAGGAAGCAGCCGAGAGTTACGAGTCGGGGGGGGGGGGGGGGGGGGGGGGGGGGGGCGGAGAGATGCAGAAAATTGTCGAGGAACATAGGTGAGCCAGCTACGTATATATATATATATAGGCCTCCTCTTGTGCTGAATGGATAGATCATTTGAACGTGTTAATAAAACATAATTTAGCAGCATTTTCTAAGTAGCCTCACCTACAATGCAAGCTTGGATTAATAGAAGTAATATTTCTCTATCAGTTCTAATATCTTTTCCCATCTTACTTTAGCCCCTCTCTTTTCAATATATAAAAGAACAGAAAACTAAGAGCAGAGACAAAGAGAGCTTTTGAGAACATAACAACATGTTCTCTTAATTGAGCTGAAACACACATGCTGTAAATTAGACTTTAGATACACACTGTCAGTCATTGGCAGACTAAGACAGGCCATTTGCTTTCTGTGGCAGGTAGAACTATGGATAACTGTTTGGAGCCAAATTATATATTAAGTTTTTCTCCTCAGTTTTTCATTAACCAGCATTTGTCAAATGTCATATCTATTATTTATGATTCCAGACATTAATCTTCAAGCCCAATGTCAAAGCATTTCCTTAAGTGACCCGACTTGTGCACCAGAGCAGCAGCCCTGCCGACTGAGCAGCTGTAATTCTGAAGAGTGGGAGGGGGTTTCACAATCAAATATATTGCTCTGGGAAAGCAACACCTGTAGTTTATGGTGTGACGGATGCCAGACCATGTCAGTCATCCAGCTAGGCAATCCCTCTCCCAGGCCTTCCTCCCTCTGCCACAGTTATATTTACTGTCTGTTGTAAAGCAAGCTTAACCTGTGTACGATCCTGTTACTTACTCCCACATGTCTAGTTGTGAACCAGATCCCCCTGAGTAATTTTTCAGGCCTGATTAGCTTGGGCCCATAAGCTCATTAGCTCATTAGCTCATGCTGTATCATAGCTACATCATAAGCATTTTTGTTTACTCATGGCCATTCAAATTACAATTCAGGCTTGAAAGGTTCCCATCAGCAAAGAGGGTAGCTTTCAGGTTACATACTTCCAGAAGGTTCTGCTCCAGCCGAGCAACTCGGCATAAATAGGAATGCTAACAAATAGGGTTCTCCAAATAATATAGGCCTCTTCCAAACATTATTTGACACTTCTATTCTTTCCCCTTCAGGTTCCTCTCTAATACGTCCTTTGTAGGGTTGACTGGCCCTGTCAGCGTTCAACGCAACCTTTCTCGTGTACAGACCTCTCAGAGGGTCCACATTTGGAGTCTGCGACGTGATGCCATCGGTCAGCCCACGTGGGTGACTGTAGGCAGCTGGGAAGGTGGTAGGTTGGATGTAGAGGAGCAGGGATTGTGGCAGGGCTCGTCCCCTCGGCAGCGCACGGAGGGCCAGTTGGGCAGGGAAGGTCGTAGATGGCGGGCTGGCTTTCCTGTGTTGGGGAGTCGTGTACGTGTGGTCACTCTGGTTGAGCACCCGTTCGTGTTCACTCGAGAGGTAGATGAGGATGGGAACTGTCCTGCTGGGCAATACTGCCTGGATGCAGGGACAAATAGCTCGGTAACCCTGGACCACTTGTATTCTGAGCGGGCTCAAGGCAACAGCAGCTCCTTGCCACCGGATTACAGCAAGTGTTGCTATGGATACTGTATTGATCTACTGGAGAAGCTGGCAGAAGACATGAACTTCGAGTTTGACCTGTACATAGTTGGGGATGGAAAATATGGTGCACTCAAGGGTGGGCAGTGGACGGGGTTGGTGGGCGACCTGCTGAGCGGGGTGGCAGATATGGCTGTTACCAGCTTCAGCATCAACTCGGCTCGCAGTAAAGTGATTGACTTTACTAGTCCATTTTTTTCCACAAGTTTGGGAATACTGGTGCGCAGTAAAGACACGGCTGCACCTATTGGAGCATTCATGTGGCCATTGCACTGGTCCATGTGGATGGGCATCTTTGTAGCACTGCATATTACAGCGCTCTTCCTCACCCTCTACGAATGGAAGAGTCCCTTTGGCATGACGCCTCATGGACGTAACCGTGTGAAGGTCTTCTCCTATTCCTCAGCCCTCAACCTCTGCTACGCCATCCTCTTTGGCCGAACAGTCTCTAGTAAGACGCCCAAGTGTTGGACTGGACGTTTCCTGATGAACCTGTGGGCCATATTTTGCTTGCTGGTTTTGTCCAGTTACACAGCAAACCTGGCTGCAGTCATGGTTGGGGAAAAGACCTTTGAAGAGCTCTCTGGAATACATGATGCCAAGGTAAGATCTTTTGAGACACTTCGGTATATACTAGAGATGCACGATTCTGGATTTTTTTAGATTCATGCTTTATTTGTTTAAACAAATAACATGTAATTTACTAGAGGTTCTGACAAATGTTAATTGCTTCAGTATATTTAGAAAATACAATTAATATGATTTTTTCTTGTGTGTGTGGTTTGGCTGAATGCTTCAATGACTTGTGCATAACGAGTTGCTTGTTTCATTACTGGGTGAATCAGGGTTTTTGAACCAATCTCATGAATGACTGATTCAATGAAAATGCATTTTTTAACAGTCATTTGTCGCCACCTTCTGGTGTAATGATGTAATCAATATGATCTTCATTTGAAGCATCAAGTTCGCTACCGTAGACATCAGTGTTTATATCCGAACTATAAACTTTTATCCCGGTACTTCAATGATAATGTGAATTATTGTAACAAAGACATATTGATACTGTGTGGTTGAAAATCATTTTTGTGAAGCTATTTCATACCTACAGCTTCTGCAAACTTAACTGCTCTCTTTGGGTCAGCGGTAAAGCCAAAGCAGATTTGAATATTCGATGTGAGCGTACTTAGACACAGCCACACACATTGTTATTTAGAAATAAGATTGTGTGGGTGTTTGAATCGAGATCACACATTTTTAACAATTAATCGTGCAGCTCTAGTGCATACTATATTTATAACCTCCATAAAACAATGTTGCTATAATTTAGCCTATATTAGAAGAGGTCATGTCATAGTTTTTTTTTACAACAAGGTCCTCTACCTTAAAGGTGCAGTATGTAAAATTGACAGCTAGTAGTTTAAATGGGTACTACAGTCCAAATTCAAAATATTGGAGAGAGTTGTTACCCCCACCAGACTCAACGCTCATGCGGTTGCCAGTTTGAGGAAAAGCAACAGGATTGAGCGCAAGTTGATTTATCGATGTTTTAATATGCTCCCGTTCATGGATATTTTTAGATGGATGCTGAGGCTTTTTAGTCCAGTAGAATCTTCGATCTCCGACCCAGTTTGTTTGGTCTCCATGGCTGCAATACACTGTGTTTTCGCCAACTGGCAACCTGGGTTGCCGAAATACTTTAGGGTAATTGGCAACATGCCGTATCGCACAGACCAAAACAAAAACACACATTCTGACATGGAATGCACATTTCAAAGTAGAATGTTTGAAATCTCTGTTGCATTGTTTTTCAAAGAAATGAGTATGTGAACTTAGCATGTTTCCTAAATATCTGCAAACACATTATGGTATTTGTATGCTTTAGTACAGTGAAAAAATTAAATACAGCACCTTTCAAGACTCTAGTGTAAACACAACGTCTATCCTGAAGTCTAGTCCTACAGTACTTCTGCCTTATTACTTAACAGTGCCTGGCATTTCAAATTGCTGAAAAACTATTGAGTGTTGACATTTATGGGTGGTTTCAGTTTAAAAAAAAATTTTTTTTGGACTAGTAAGAAATGTTTGGGTTCTGAAACATACTCTATGCTTACATAATACATAAAACTGTTATACTCTATATATTAAAGTTATCAAAGAGCATACCTATATCAGTAGAGCATGGTGCTAACAAGGCTAATGTCATGGAATTGTAATGTCATGGCTAATTGCCTGGGAATGCAAATGGATACTTTGAATGCAATTTAAATCACTGTCTGCCAAATTAATTGATTTAATGTAAATAAAGTAAATTTGCATTTATCATGATATCACCCTGTAGAGCAAGCTAAAACAGTGCACTATAATCTAAGACTTAGCTGTTTTTCCTTGTCCTTGGCCTCAGCTTCATCACCCATCTCAGGGATTCCGATTTGGCACTGTTCGGGAAAGCAGTGCAGAGGATTACATGAAAAAGAGTTTTCCTGAGATGCACGAGTATATGCGGAAATTCAATGAGCCCACCACACCTGAAGGGGTCGCCACTCTCAAGTAAGAGACCAATTCATCCAACAGAATACACTCAGCTAGCAGGTGGCTGTAAGTGCTCCTGGTTTAGTTATACTGCCAAACACTATTAGTACAAGGAGAAATTTACAATACATGGAGAGAAAAAAAACTGCATGGTTATCAATAATTCAAACAGCAGTTGCACACTGTTCATTACAATGGAAATGCTGAATCTCAAGTCTTTTCTATATCAATCCTCCCTAGTGACTCACTGGTTGACAATACTAAGTGTCAATATCTCAGCCAAATGATTTCAATTTTTTGAAAAATGCTGTCATTAAAATGAGGTGTTTGCCTGAAGCATTTTTTTCTCTCAGCATATTTGAGTCTAAGTTCTGAGATTCCCTCTCACTGCTGCTCGCCAGGCGAGCGGTTTGTTGTTTCCTGCCAGCTGCAGTGACACAGTCTGTCACACACATACCAAATTCTGAAAAGTGCTTTTGTTTGTTTATTTATTTAAATATTGATACATTTTTGGGCTATATAAAAAAAATAGAGGACAACTATGATAGAAAAAAGGAGAATTAAAAAAATCTTATGTGATTTTATATAAAGCCTAATTAACAAGTTTGAAAGCAAACCACATAACTGGATTTTTTTTCTAGCCTAGTTTGCACTCAAACTAGAGTTGAATTTAGAAGGAGCAGCAGAAATATTAACATTTTGAGAGTCAGCGCATCTCACTTCCTTCCATAATTCCTTAGTAAAGGTTTGAGTCTGTATGACAGATGGCAGAATTAAGCCTGAAATCATGGCATAGAAGTTGCTTCATTTAATATTTGGATGTATCATTCGGAATGTAATTGGAAGAAAAACTTAAAAGAGACAAACGTCTTCAAAAGAATCAAAGATCCATGAAGTATTTAAATTGGCTGAAAACACTTTAATCCTTTTTTTTCATTTTGAGAAGAGGATCAGAGGTATCAGTGACCATTATGTATCGCAATGAACCAGCAAAGCAATACATTTCAGAAATATTTGCTTTTCAAATGTATGCCACGGTATGTCTGTTTTTGCACTTTGGTGTTTATATGCAGTTTTATTTATACTCTATTAAGAAAAATTCATATTTAAAATAATATAGTGATGGTCAAATGATAATAGTTTTCATTTGTCAATAATTATTTTGATTTGCCAGATTGGGATTACACTGATAAAATGTGTGGGAAAAGAAATGTTATTATCATCCAAAAGTGCTACTAAATATGTTTCATTTCAAATTTGCTGCTGACTGAACTTTTTGATAAATTACATATTTTTCTTAATCATTAAATTAAATGGACTGCTGCCCTTAAGGTGTCACAATCCATTAAAGGTCCTTTTCGGGCTCTATTCAGCTTGCATGTGGTTTAGCGTAGCTGTTGATTTATGGCCGCCACTGCAGTTTATGAACATTTAGCTTAGACAAATGATGTCTGTGTTCCATTTGCACCGGAATCATACTGTGCATGTTTAATGAGAGTGTGTGCTTGCCTGTGTGTGTAGTTTTGTAGCCCCCCCTCTTTTTATGTTGTGAAGGACAGATCCACCTCAACTTGATGCTTTTATCATGGACAAAGCCCTGCTGGACTATGAGGTGTCCATTGATGCCGACTGCAAGCTGCTGACAGTTGGTAAACCCTTTGCTATTGAAGGTAAGCAGAATGTACTATCAAACTATTTTACTGGACACATTGGGCAGTTTAGTGTGTAACATTAAAGACATAGTTCACCCTACTCACCTTCATGTTGTTCCAAACCTTTCTTTCTCAGTGTTGCTTTGGACCCTATTGACGTTCAACTGTAAAAAAAAAAGAAAAGAAAAGCTACAGTTACAACATTCTTCAAAATAACTTTTAAAATATTAATTTGAGGTGGCCAGATTAAGGGTTGCCGTGGGTTTTAAATGGCTTAAATTGAATACGAAAAAAGTTTATACATTAATTATAATTTCAAAAGGTCTTAAATTTGGGACAGAAAAACAGGAAAAGTGAAATTGCCTAAAGTGATTGATTATTAAACTTCAAAAGGCTATGATTAAATTAAATGGGAACGCTGCACGTTTAAAAGTAAATATACATGACGCTGTTGCTCGTTCTACAGGCTCATGGTTTCAGAGCAGTTTACAATCAATGAATGGCGCAGATTTGTGCCAGGCAATTGCCGACTGCTTATGATCTACTGTTGATGAATTATGACATTGTTTACATTATGGTGTTTATCACCAGCAAACTTGTCGCCATTAAGCGCAACTGCTTTGTATACAGGGGTTACCAGGGTATCATTTGTATTTCTTCTGTTCCATATGCGCCACCTCTCGGCAGATAGTGAATTTGCATTTTCATTCAGCCAGTCTGCTGCTTAAAGGGTGCAAATATGCAAGATTTTTTCCAAAAAAGCAAAGTATTGGCTCATACAAAAATGATCCCTCTCAGTCATTAGGCCTACTTATGATCCACTAGAAGTGTGTTGTGGTGTTTGCGTCAACAAAGACATTGGCTGCATCCGAAATAGCATACTTCCCTACTATATAAACAGACTATGTGACAAAAGAAGTATGTCCGAATTCACAGTAGGCCTAGTGATAAAAGATTAAGCAAAAAATACCTGGATGACCTATTACTTCCAGCGAGATTCTGAGTGCGCATACGGTGGACACTTTACTATCCCATTAGCCATGGGAGAGGATTTGTGAATGGAAGTGACGCAACTAATGCTGGTAGGTCACATGATAAAGACGACAAGGCTAATGCATAGACTGTAAAAAATATGTACGTAGTGTCCGTGACATCACCTGTAGGTTTCTGAAGAGCATTTTTAAAGCCAAAAGTGGGCGGAGCCGGCCATTGCCGCGCGTTACTCTCTTGGCCGCGCGTTACTCTCGGATAACCAAAAATGGGGAAAGAGGCGGGATTAGCTGAGGTGACGTGATGGCTAACAGAAAGCAGACAAACAGCTAGTAGTGACAGCAGCGGCAATCCACCTGTCACTCAAGTGGCCACACCCTTAATTATGCAGAACTTTAAGGCTTAATATAAATTAAACGAATGAAAAAATACCCCCCCCCCCCCTCACAATTGTCATGAAAGGAAAAATTAGCTATATGGACTAAAATCGCTTTTTGTACCAGGCTGTAAACATATTTTGTTAATGTTTTTGTTTTATTAACATGGCGGGTATATCGACTCTTTTGCAACTGGTCTCTAGCGGCCAGTCGATGAATTGCAGTTGAAGTCACTTCCGTGTTGGATTCAAGGAAGAGACCGGAAGGTTGCCGCTTGGGCTAATGTAGAACATCCGGATTGCATTCATAATACACATATTTGTACTATATAGAAGGTTCCTCTTTTTAGTAGTTGTGAAGTAATTACTTGTTCAAAAGTACCTACCCAAGAGAGTATGAGATAGATGCTGATATTGTCCTCTGCCTGTATTTTCTTATTTTATAATTCTATTGCTGTGCTTGGAACGTTTTTGGGCTGCAACCTTTGGCAAGTGTCGTCTGTGCTATTCGCTAATGTTGCTATTGCCTTATTGACTACTGTCTGTAACTCGACAGATTACTAGGCATTGTAATTACGTTTTAATGATGACGCGTAATTATTGTTTATTATAGCGAGCTAGACTGAAGATGGGTAAACAACTCACTCGCAAATTACAGTCAGTCATCAAATGATTAGCCTAACTGTTCGTTGCACACAGAAATGCCACTTATGCATGTTAAACACAATATTTGAAACAATATTTGCAAAACACTTCATCACTTCTTCCCACAGTTAGTCCACTCTCGAGGCGCTGTCTCATGTGATGATGCAGGTTCTACTGCGTGTATTCTGTCTACTGATATGATGCCAGGAGTAGAGGGGCCAGATATATATGTTTACAATGTTTACAAAAGTAACTGAAAATCCGGTAACACTTTATTTTGATGGTCCCTTTTGAACATTCTGGTGACTATAAGTAACTTTGCAACTACATGTCAACTAACTCTCATTAGAGTATTAGTGTACTGTCTGCTTAATATCTGATAACTCTTTATTGTGATGGTCCTCCAACAGACAGTTTACTGACTATAAGTAACTATGTAACTACATCTCAACTTATTTACAGTGTGTGAGCGCGCGCATGTATACACACAATTTTGTCTCATCCCTTTTCTTAAAAAAAAAAAAACGGTTTAACGGCTGAAATGCGGGGTTTAGTATTTTGTCGAAAAAAGTATTACTGTACGTTTTGTTGTTTAGGATGTTACCATTAATTTGTTTTATTTGTGGTCTTATAAAGCCTTCAATTTAATTTAATACAGACCCTCGTGGTCATGGTCCCCATGTTGAAATCAAATGATCAGACAGCGCAATTTACTAAAATGCAAATATTTTTTGCTGAATAAAACAGAATGCAGAATGACAGTTGAAATACACTTAGCTTAAGATAAACTAAAGATACAGTACAACACTAATATAGTATTAATATACTAATATAAACTGTCATATATACTAAAACTTTTCAGCAGTATTTAAGACAATGTTACCTCCAAAATCCACTGGCATACAGATTCTACTCACTTTGTCATGGTTACACCAAGAAAAATTAAATGAATAATTCTACAATAAATACACCTGCAAAAAAAATCTGTTGAAAATGAAGCTTTTGCATGATGCTGCATCCATGATAGATATCAGTTCATATACAGTAAGTTCCCTTTCGAGAACGGTCACTTCGTATTGCGTAGCTATACGCAGTGGGGAAACTCCTTTTCCTCAAAATTCTAAAGCTTAAAATGTGTGCACAGCACAGTGTGTGTCTTTTGCTCACTCATTGGCTGTGCTGCGGCAACTGCACATCCAATGGCGCGGGCGCCTCCAACGTGTGCGCCAATGAGCAAGCATTACGTCATACACGTCAGAGCCCGCCAAAGCCCATAATAAAGAGTCCTCTGAAAGCTTTCGTCGTCAAATCCAGACACTACAGTTAGAGTGTGCAGCACTACAGCGGATTTTGCCTTCATCTGAGAAGCCATCTTCCCCTGTCCCTGCTCTGCTGTCGCTATCCGGCGACCTACGTTTTAATCCTTAGCATTTATCTTGCTTTTAGGAATGCGAGCGTTGTTCAAAATGCCTCGCTCTTCCTGTGCCATGTGCGGCTCTCTTCTGCACGAGCCGGCCACGTCCCCGCGTGCTTCGCTTTCTCCTACCCAGACACCGTCTCCGGTCCTGTTCGAGGGAGACCAGCAGCCCCCCGGCCCCGCGACGACAGCCTCTCCATTGCTTCTTCTGATGAGGGTTGGTCGGGCTCAGCTGACCTCGCCATCGCTTCTCAGTCGGGCGCCAGAGCCGCAGCTACCAGAACTAACTCTGGCGCGGAGATGCTGAGGATACTCACGAAAGCCGTCGCGGACCTCTGGCTCGAGTGGGCCTCGCCCGAGGAGCCTCCTTGAAGTCGGTTGGACGGCTGGTTCCTGCCGGGGCGCCAGCAGGCCCCTCGTCATATGACCGCTCCTTTCTTCCCTAAGGTACACGAGGAGCTGTCGAAAACGTGGCGCGCGCCTTACTCTGCACGCACGGGATCCAGGATCCTTAGTTTCCGCAACACTCTGTTACCAACACTGTTAGGCGGCCCGTCCCAAAACATGTCTCAAACCCTAGCCACACGAGCCCCGGCCTGGCAAGCCATCCCCGGTGTGTCGAGTTGTGTTATAAACACAATAAAGCGAGGCTACTCGCTCCAATTCGCTCGCAGACCCCCAAAGTTTCAGGCTGTTGTAGAGACTTCGGTGAGAAGCAACCTGGGTCACGTGCTTCGCTCTGAAATACACAATCTATTAATTTATCGCAAAAGGGGCGATAGAGCCTATTCCCCCCGTGCTACAGCACTCAGGGATTTACAGCTGTTATTTTCTAGTTCTGAAAAAAGACGGCGGTATCAGACCCATTTTAGATCGGAGACATTTGAACAAGGCTCTCATGAGATGGCCATTCAAAATGTTGACTATCAAACAAACCCGGCAGTTCGCCAGACCGTGGTTTCCGGAGCTGGTTCAGAAGATGGACAAAGTCCCCTGTCCTGTACTGTCCCATTGAGGAAAGATCTCCTCACGCAGGCGGAAGGGACGGTATGGCATCCACGACCCGATTTATGGGCTCTCCATGTGTGGCCTCTCAATGGGTAACCAGGGACCTTCCTAAAAAGGTCCTAAGCACAATCAATGAGGCAAGGGCCCCTTCTACTAGAAGCTTGTATGCTTCTAAATCAGGGACGTGCACAGGGGGGTTGCTCAGGTTGCCCGGGCAACTGCCCATATGCCCCTCTCGACTCACGTTGCCCTTCCAAGGGGGAATAAATAAATCGTACAATGATGCAGAATTTCACGTAGGCCTAGATATAAAAAAAAAAAAAAAAAAAAAAAAAAAAAAAAAAATCGCAAAGCCTCATTCACTTCCATTCGGGCACCGAAAGTGAAAGTCAGTATGGGAAGCTAGCGCAAACTCTGTTTACGTGACTGCAGTGCTGCACGCGACCGGTGTAGCTATAAATCATGCGTAGTTGCCCAGTTACCATACGTACCATCAGAACTGAATGTACGGAAAGCCAAAAGGTTAAAAAAAGGATTGTATTTTTTCCCGAAATCTACGTTTTTTTTATTTATTTTATTATTAGAAGCGAGTTTTTCCCCATCTGATGATGATTCCCATGATTTATTTTCCACGTTTTTTTTAATAAATAAATAATAATAATTAGAAAAAAGAATAAACAATAATATGAGGAACTCTTTTTCTCATGTAGCCTATTTTGATGACATTTAACATATACATTTTGTATTCTGTTTACAAAGTTGTATATCATAAACCTGTCATCTCTGACGTTTTGCAATCTTTATAAATAATAATAAGACCATAATATGAGGCATTGAGTTTGGACATAAACACGGTCAGATAAGGCAATTTGTACGGGCAAAATTCAACTGAATATATGGATTTTCATGACTCATGTTTTTCTGTGTTATTATTAGTAGTAGTTAAGGTGATTAGTGATTTTAATAAAGACCCTGTTATTCTCAGTTCTTCATATAGCCTGTGAGTTTTTTTTTGGGGGGGGGGGGGGGGGGGGCTTTTTTTACATGCCGTGACCTTTTTTTTCACATCACATGCCCTTTTTTTCAGGTCAGAGCAACTGCCCCTCAAAATTCCTGTGCACGTCCCTGTTCCAAATTATAGTTATAGTTATAGTCCTTCACGTCTTTTGCGATTTCAAAATTCGGGCCAGTTGACAATACCTAGAATATCAAAATCGACTGCTGGCGGTAGATTCTTTTCCTATTTAGCACCAAAACTTTGGAACAGTCCGTTACCATTGTCCGGGAAGCAGACACACTCTGTCAGTTCAAAGCTAGACTAAAAACACATCTCTTTGACCTAGCATACACATAATATATTATAGACTTCTATAATTCAATGTTAGGCTGCATAGATTAGGTCAGCCAGAACTGGGAACACTTCCCTTAAATCCTGATGTACTCGTTACATCATAAGAAGAATGGCATCTACGCTAATTTTAGTGTCTTTGTTTATCCCGAGGTTTTCCCGCAGCCTACCGGATCCAGGCCGTATCCAGATCTGACTAGGAGCTTTGCCTGGACCCGATGACAACGCAGTGCTGAAGTGCCAACTAGCCTCTCCCTATGGAGGATCCCTTTCCCACTCTACAGATAAAACGTTGTGATTCCGGTTCGCGTACCCACTCCGAAGTGATAAAATAAAACAAAATTCTGTATCAAATTACAGTTACTGTAAATCCGGCCTCTAGTTCATAAACGCCAGAGGAGAACTGGCCCCCGACTGAGCCTGGGTTCTCCCAAGGTTCTTTTTTTCTCTCCATTAAGTCACCTGATGGAGTTTTAGGACACCAGTAGGTCACTTGATGGAGTTTTTCGGTTCCTTGCCACTGTTGCCTTTGGCTTACTCAGTTGGGGATATTCAAATTAATTAACCAAGCATTAATACGATAGATCAGCCTTACCAAACGTGGATGTTTTTTCCACTAAGAAACAAACATTGTTATGTTATTTGATTGATACTGTGAAGCTGCTTTGATGCAATTTATATTGTGAAAAGCGCTATATAAATACACTTGACTTGACTAAATGGTCAGTGTTTTCCAGCTGGTGTCTGGACAAACGTTTTGAACCCACGTCATGCGAGGTACCAGTGGTGCTCTCCTTCCTACAGGAGCTTCTAGATGCGGGCAGGACCCCGTCTACGATCAAAGTGTACGTGGCAGCCATCGCAGCTTATCATGCTCCGGTGACTGGCCCATCGTTAGGAAGAAATGACTTGGTAGTACGGTTTCCTGAAAGTAGCCAGGAGGATGAACCCCCTCCAGTCCTCCATCTGTTCCATCTTAGGACCTCTCCACGGTCCTTCAGCCCTGAATGGTCCACCGTTTGAACCGCTCCAGTCGGTTGATCTCAAACAACTCTCGCTAAAGACTACTCTCCTGCTGGCTCTGGCATCTATCAAGCGAGTGGGAGATTTGGAGGCGCTCTCTGTGATCCCCTCCTGTTTGGAGTTTAATGTCGGCGACTCAAAGGTCGTTCTCAAAACCAGACACGGCTATGTGCTTAAAGTGCTTTCGACACCGTTTAGAGCAGAGGTGATCACTTTATTGGCTCTTCCCCCTTCCACAGAGGATGGGGAGGCTAATCTACTCTGTCCTGTCAGAGCACTGAGAATATATCTGGAGCGTTCTGCGTCTTTTAGACATTCAGAACAGCTCTTTGTCTGCTTTGGTGGTCAGTTCAAAGGGTCTCCTGTCACAGAGAATATCCAGATGGATAGTAGATGCTATTTCTCTAGCATATACCTCAGTGGGTCAGGTTTGCCCTATTGGGACTAGAGGCATGGCCTTTTCTTGGGCTTGGTCTTCTGGGTTTCCCATTCAGGATATTTGTGTGGCGGCCGGCTGGTCCTCGCCTTCTACCTTTGTGAAATTCTACAACATGGAGGTACCTTTCCTGCAGACTAGGGTCCTTTCTGTATGATTTAGACCCGACTTGTCCGGTGTTATCTAAATATTATGTCAATGTCATAAGCACACATTAATTTAATTATAAAACCCGTCTCTAGCCAGTTATGATATCCCTTTTATATAAAAGACCCGACGGTGTCTGGTCTTATTAAATATATTAGGTTGAATATGGATGTATGGGCATTACATTTATATACAGGTCCTTCTCAAAAAAATTAGCATATTGTGATAAAGTTCATTATTTTCCATAATGTAATGATAAAATTTAACTTTCATATATTTTAGATTCATTGCACACCAACTGAAATATGTCAGGTCTTTTATTGTTTTAATACTGATGATTTTGGCATACAGCTCATGAAAACCCAAAATTCTTGTCTCAAAAAATTAGCATATTTCATCCAACTAATAAAAGAAGTGTTTTTAATACAATAAAAAGTCAACCTTCAAATAATTATGTTCAGTTATGCACTCAATACTTGGTCGGGAATCCTTTTGCCGAAATGACTGTTTCAATGCGGCGTGGCATGGAGGCAATCAGCCTGTGGCACTGCTGAGGTGTTATGGAGGCCCAGGATGCTTCGATAGCGGCCTTAAGCTCATCCAGAGTGTTGGGTCTTGCGTCTCTCAACTTTCTCTTCACAATATCCCACAGATTCTCTATGGGGTTCAGGTCAGGAGAGTTGGCAGGCCAATTGAGCACAGTAATACCATGGTCAGTAAACCATTTACCAGTGGTTTTGGCACTGTAAGCAGGTGCCAGGTCGTGCTGAAAAATGAAATCTTCATCTCCATAAAGCTTTTCAGCAGGTGGAAGCATGAAGTGCTCCAAAATCTCCTGATAGCTAGCTGCATTGATCCTGCCCTTGATAAAACACAGTGGACCAACACCAAGCAGCTGACATGGCACCCCAGACCATCACTGACTGTGGGTACTTGACATTGGACTTCAGGCATTTTGGCATTTTCTTCTCCCCAGTCTTCCTCCAGACTCTGGCACCTTGATTTCCGAATGACATGCAACCACTGAGCAACAGTCCAGTGCTGCTTCTCTGTAGCCCAGGTCAGGCGCTTCTGCCGCTGTTTCTGGTTCAAAAGTGGCTTGACCTGGGGAATGCGGCACCTGTAGCCCATTTCCTGCACACGCCTGCGCACGGTGGCTCTGAATGTTTCTACTCCAGACTCAGTCCACTGCTTCCGCAGGTGCCCCAAGGTCTGGAATCGGTCATTCTCCACAATCTTCCTCAGGGTCCGGTCACCTCTTCTCGTTGTGCAGCGTTTTTTGCCACACTTTTTCCTTCCCACAGACTTCCCACTGAGGTGCCTTGATACAGCACTCTGGGAACAGCCTATTTGTTCAGAAATGTCTTTGTGTCTTACCCTCTTTCTTTAGGGTGTCAATGATGGCCTTCTGGACAGCAGTCAGGTCGGCAGTCTTACCCATGATTGCAGTTTTGAGTAATGAAACAGGCTGGGAGTTTTTAAAAGCCTCAGGAATCTTTTGCAGGTGTTTAGAGTTAATAAGTTGATTCAGATGATTAGGTAAATAGCTCGTTTAGAGAACCTTTTCATGATATGCTAATTTTTTGAGACAGGAATTTTGGGTTTTCATGAGCTGTATGCCAAAATCATCAGTATTAAAACAATAAAACACCTGAAATATTTCAGTTGGTGTGCAATGAATCTAAAACATATGAAAGTTTAATTTTTATCATTCCATTATGGAAAATAATGAACTTTATGACAATATGCTATTTTTTTTAGAAGGACCTGTATGTGTATATTATGAAGCCCGACTGTGTCCGGTCTTTCCTGATATATATTGGTTTCTGGATGGTTCTGTGGGCTCAGAGTTCTCAAGCCGCAGTTCCAACCAGTTACTTGGTGTGGCGTTTTACATGGCTTCCCCACTGCGTATAGCTACACAATACGAAGTGACCATTCTCGAAAGGGAACGAGTATTGCGTAGCGGGCCGCACTGAGTTACATGGAAGTATGTCGCTTCAGTCGATGTAACCTGTTATAATGGCTATTTCGGGGACTATTATGGGCTCTGGCCACGCCCCCTTGGCGGGCTCTGACGTGTATGACGTAATGCTAGCTCATTGGCGCACACGTTGGAGGCGCCCGGGCCATTGGATGTGCAGTTGCCGCAGCACAGCCAATGTGTGAGACAGACACTCACTGTGCTAGCTGTGCAGCTGCAAAATGCGTTTTACATTTTAAGGTTCAGAGTTTTGAGGAAAAGGAGTTTCCCCACTGCGTATAGCTACGCAATACTCGTTTCCTAACTCTCAGGGAACCGAGGTTACGATACTAACCGAGTACATTCAATGCTGCTGTTACAATGATTAGCAAACGTAATGCACCATTTATAAATCATACGTTTCGATTTTTGATTTTTACATTAAACCATTCATATTTTATCAATATATATAAAGGCCAGAAAAAGATTATTTGGAATACTATATTATTTTTCCCTCTATTGTCAAAGTTAGGGGTTGTGAGATGAGGTGAGAACTCGAAGATGCAAAAAAAAAAAAATGGCTGTTTTTGACAACAAAAAAAGAAAAAAAAGTACTGCATGGGGGAGAACAAGACCAGCATCTGGAAAAGGTAGGATTGGACATGGAAACAGGATTAGGCAGGACACAAATGGTACATAAGACAACAAACTGGCACAGGACTGAAAGCACAAGGAGAATAAATAGGGAGAGCAAACAAAGCAGGTAATGAGGACAAGTGTTGCAAATGAACCAATACTCATTTAAACAAGATAAGTGGGGTTAGACAATAGACAGGAGAGAAAAAGAAACAAACATGACAAACCATGTGCCCAAACTTGACACAAACACGCCTGCGTGTCCACACAGCACAAGACATAAATGACATGAAAGCACACGGACGAAATAAACACAAACCGTGTGCTACACCGAACACAAAACACAAGTGGACAGAAGAGTGTACGGCCCGAGCGAACTCGAAACCACATGCTCACCAAAACAAGACAATAGCAGTGTCAGAGCTCTGTCACCAAACCAAGAATAAACAGACCGAAGTGACAGAACCCTGACATGGACATGACGAAATCTGCTATGTAATGTCATCCACTGAGCAAAATGAGTGTAATTATAAATCTGGACAGCCATCAGGAGGTAGATGCTGTGCTTGAGGGGAATAAAGAGAACAGACAAATTGGGCAGAAATATTCAAACTTTACATTTGCATATTTTAACAAAAAGGAGAATAAATAGGGAGAGCAAACAAAGCAGGTAATGAGGACAAGTGTTGCAAATGAACCAATAATCATATGACAAGATAAGTGGGGTTAGACAATAGACAGGAGAGAAAAAGAAACAAACATGACAAACCATGTGCCCAAACTTGACACAAACACGCCTGCGTGTCCACACAGCACAAGACATAAATGACATGAAAGCACACGACCGAAATAAACACAAACCGCGTGCTACACCGAACACAAAACACACGTGGACAGAAGAGTGTACGGCCCGAGCTAACTCGAAACCACCTGCTCACCAAAACAAGACAATAGGAGTGTCAGAGCTCTGTCACCAAACCAAGAATAAACAGACCGAAGTAACAGAACCCTGACATGGACATGACGAAATCTGCTATGTAATGTCATCCACTGAGCAAAATGAGTGTAATTATAAATCTGGACAGCCATCAGGAGGTAGATTCTGTGCTTGAGGGGAATAAAGAGAACAGACAAATTGGGCAGAAATATTCAAACTTTACATTTGCATATTTTAACAAATCCACAACTGACAAGGGAAGAAAAAAGTAAGCAGGCAACTTGGCACATATCTCTCCTGCTGTCATGCATTTTAGTGGAGAAGCCAATTTAAATGCAAACCTGGGTTGTTTTCCTGAGCTGCCTATACAGGAAGCACGGCTCTTTCTAGAAGGAGGCACTGAAAGGTGAGCTGTCGGAAAAAGAGAACGTTGGGTAAAATTGTGGTCCAGGTTGTAATTTTTTTATTTCCTCAGCTGGGTGTCTGGGCTAATTGAGCTCATGCCCTGCTCGAGTCGTGTTAATTAACATATGCCTGTTGTCTCAGGTCTTGTGTCTTTTCATTCTTACTCAGCACGTTTAATACCTTTGTAAACGTGCTGGACAATGTTATGCATGTTTTTATGGATTAATAAGCATGGTCTCATGCATCAGCCATAATTTAACTGAGAGGTCTTGCCCTTCAGTTCTGCCCTTAAATGGTGCAAAATTATTTGTCACAGTCGTGGAATTGCTAAGAATTTATGAATGCAGACAGGCACAGAATATAAATCATTTTCCCCCGGTTTCACAGATAAGGTTTAAGCTAGTCCCAGACAAAAATGCATGTTTGAGCTGTTTTAACTGAAAGCAACTTGCACTGACCGGTACCACTGTTTTGTCTCAAAATGCACACCATTAATGTTTTTTCTAGTCTGTGAAACCGGGTCTTAATCTTAGATACACTGCAAAAAATATTTTTCTTAATCAGTATTATTGTCTGGTTTTCTAGTAAAAGTAAATAAACATACTAAAAACAAGATAAATTTATTTCATAGTCACAACTCATTAATATTTCATATAATACTCCTTTAATAGTTTGATAAATAAAATATCTTTTAAAGAGTATACTTCAATGTGAACACCATACACACTGTCTGCCATCTGCCCTGTACAATGAAAACCGGGATTCATCCGTGAAGAGAACACCTCTCCAAAGTGCCAGACGCCATTGAATGTGAGTATTTGCCGACTCAGGTCGGTTACGACGATGAACTGCAGTCAGGTCGAAACCCCGATGAGGACGATGAGCTTCCCTGAGACGGTTTGTGCAGAAATTCTTTGGTTATGCAAACCGATTGTTGTAGCAGCTGTCTGGGTGGCTGGTCTCAGATGATCTTAGAGGTGAAGATGCTGGATGTGGAGGTCCTGGGCTGGTGTGGTTACACGTGGTCTGCGGTTATGAGCCCGGTTGGATGTACTGCCAAATTCTCTGAAACACCTTTGGAGACGACTATGGTAGAGAAATTAACATTCAATTCACGGGCAACAGCTCTGGTGGACATTCCTGCATTCAGCTTGCCAATTGCACGCTCCCTCAAAATTTGCGACATCTGTGGCATTGTGCTGTGTGCTAAAACTGCACATTTTAGAGTGACCTTTTATTGTGGCCAGCCTAAGACACACCTGTGCAATAATCATAGTCTAATCAGTATCTTGATATGCCACACCTGTGAGGTGGATGGATTATCTCGGCAAAGGAGAAGTGCTCACTAAAACAGATTTAGACAGATTTGTGAACGATATTTGAGAGAAATAGGCCTTTTGTGTACATAGAAAAAGTCTTAGAACTTTGAGTTCAGCTCATGAAAAATGGGGTCAAAAACAAAAGAGTTGTGTTTATAATTTTGTTCAGAGTATAATTTCATAATTACTACTGTCTTTAAATAGGGTTAAAATGCACTGCTGAATGCAATGGAAAACTACTTTAGAACACTTGTATTCCTCGGTTAGACTAGTGAGAGGCACTGAGACAGTTTTTTTTTTTTGTGTATGAAGTGATGGTTCGCTCCATCTTCGCCACGGTTGTTAATGGGACTTCATACACAGAGAGTGGCCACATTGTCCAAGGGAGGAGTCCAAACTGTTGGTAACAGAGATTCAATTTCCCCATTTCTTGTTGATGTTGTCCAGGCCATTAAAAATCTCTTTTGCTTGGTTGTTGCACCTGCTCTTTGAACTTAAGGCTTGAGTTGTACCATCTGCCTAGGCTGCTCAGACACTGTGTTGGTATTGGGTCGTCCCCGATGCCTAACCTTGTGTCTCTAAGCACCCCTTTGACTATGGAGATGCTGCCAGATCATGCTTATATGCTCTAAGTGATGATTCGATCACATGGAACCTGAAAATATAGACACCAGCCACCATAGTCACATATTTGCTGGGAGCCAGAGCGCCTGACATCAAAGCAAATTTAAAAGTGCTGGGTAATGCTAATCGTAAATTCTCTAAGAACATTATTCATGTCGATATTCGACTCCGCCAGTCGGAGATCACCAAAATTAATATTAAAGAGGTGTGTGAACTCGCAAGTACGATGTCAGGCACTGTAATTTGCTCTGGCCCCCTTCCTGTTCGCAGGAGTGATGAGATAGTTAGCAGATTGGCCTCACTCAATGGTTGGTTGACTAAGTGGTGTCCGTTGAATAATATAGAATTCATAGACAATTGGAAACGTTTTTGGGGCAAGCCTGACCTGTTGAAAAGAGATGGTATTCATCCCTCCTGGGATGGTGCTGCTCTTCTCTCTAGTGATATGGCACATAGTCTTAGAGCTAAAACATGACAATCTGGGGCTCAGGTCAGGAAGCAGACAGACTGGCTAAACCGACCGCCTGCTAGCGGCCTCGCGTCACCAAGGTCAGATAAATCCCATCACATAGAGCCTCTTTCACCTAGATATCATCATATAGAGACTGTGTCTGTTCCCCGAATTTGGAAATCCAAAAAACGTCAGGTAAAACAATTAATTGATGTTCAACAAATAAAAAAACAGACATAATACAGATGAACAAATTATAAAGCTTGGGTTGCTGAATATTCGATCCCTTACTTCAAAATCGCTCATAGTTAATGATATGATTTCAGATTATAATCTAGATGTGCTGTGTTTGACAAAAACCTGGCTAAAACCAAACGATTACATTACTTTAAATGAGTCAACCCCACAAGATTACTGTTATTAACATGAACCTCGTCTAAAAGGCAAAGGGGGAGGTGTTGCTGTAATTTATAGTAATATTTTCAAAACCACTAAGAAATCTATTTTTAAATATACTTCTTTTGAAGTGTTGGTGCTTAATGTAAAAATATATAGTGTAAACGATAAATCACGTTTGAGAATTCTGCTGGCTACTGTATACAGGCCACCATAAAGATTTTATCAAAGAATTTGCGGACTTTCTGTCAGAATTAGTATTGGGTGCCGATAAAATACTAATTGTTGGTGACTTCAATATATATGTAGATAATGAAAAAGATGCATTGGGATTGGCACTTAAAGACATTGTAAACTCAATTGGAGTTAGACAACACGTGTCAGGACCCAGTCATTGTCGTAATCATACTCTAGATCTAATATTATCACATGGAATAGATGTTGATGCCGTTGAAATTCTGCAGCAGAGCAATGACATCTCAGATCATTATCTAGTCTCATGTAAATTACATTTAGCCATGGCTGCTGTCATAGATCGCTCCTCTGTGGCCCTCTCCGATCGCCAAAGGACGCTGTCACCTGAGTACTGAACTTAATTTCCCATCAGCCCCGTACCTACGTCTAATCACCGGCACAGGTGTACACTTTCCTCCTCCATATAAACTGTCTCTGAACTGCTACACATTGCGAAGTCTTGTTCTGCCCCGGCTAACATTTCCGAGCGTTATTTCTACTTTGATTGCATTCCTGTTTACTGACCCTTGCCTGTTCGCTGTTTCGTGTCTCTTGTCTGCTGCCTGCCTCGACCCTTGCCTGGTATTTTTTATGATTCTGGATTTACTATTATACCCCTGTCTGCTGATCTCTGTATTTTGCCTGTCTGACTACTCTTCAATAAATACTGCAAATGGATTCGAACGTCTGACTCTGCACCACAGCTGCAAAGCCGACTCCGTGTTATAAATATGTTAGACCTATAACTTCTGCCACTAAAGATTGCTTTATCAATAATCTTCCTAATCAGTTTCATCATCTCAGGATCCAGGATAGCTTAGAAGAACTTGATATTGCAACAGAAACTTTTAACTCTCTCTTTTCCAGCACTTTAGACGCAGTTGCTCCGTTGCGCTTAAAGAAGATTAAAGATAATAGTCCAACGCCGTGGTACAACGAGCACACTCAGGCCCTTAAGAGAGCAGCCAGAAAAATGGAGCGCAACTGGAAGAAAACCAAACTAGAGGTATTTCGGATTTCATGAAAAGAGAGCTCGATTGCTTACAGAGAGGCTTTAAAAGCTGCTAGATCTGCTTATTTTTCAACCCTATCAGAAGAAAATAAACATAATCCTAGATACCTATTTGAAACAGTGGCTAAACTAACGAAAAAGAAAGCTTCAAGCACAGAAGTTTCCGAGCAACAAGTAATGACTTTATGAACTTCTTCAGTTATAACTATGCAATCGTCTACTACAGTATCACATCAGGGAGTGCATTGTAGTCTCCCTGAGGAGAAATTTTATTCATTTGTTGCTATAGGAGGGGAAGAATTCTGCAAACTCGTTAATTCATCTAAATCGACAACTTGTATGTTAAACCCTATACCGACTAAGCTACTGAAAGAGATGCTTCCAGAGATCATAGATCCTCTTCTTAATATCATTAATTCGTCTTTGTCTCTAGGATATGTACCAAAAACCTTTAAGCTGGCTATGATAAAACCGCTTGTTAAAAAAACACAACTTGATCCTTCAGAATTAGTCAAATACAGGCCGATCTCAAATCTGCTTTTTCTTTCAAAGATATTAGAAAAAGCAGTATCCTCACAATTGTGTTCCTTTCTTGAAAGAAATGATATCTGCGAGGATTTTCAGTCAGGATTTAGACCGCACCATAGTACTGAGACAGCTCTCATTAGAGTTACAAATGATTTACTTTTATCATCCGATCGTGGTTGTATCTCTCCGCTTTCATTGCATTAATTTTGAGGGTCGGGGCTAATGTCTCATATGTCTAGGTCCGCCTATCAGATGCGAGCACTCCTACTGATGTGGCTATTGGCTGACTGTCTCTTCTGTGGCTGGTGTAACTTGGCTTATCTTCACTACTCTCATGGCGGGATTTAATACAGTTCCCGCAGCATAGCTATGCAATGTAGAGTTACCACTCTTGAAAGGGAATGTCTCCGGTTGCGATTCCCTGAAAGGTGGGAACGAGACATTGTGTTAGCCCCTGTTCGCTGGTCGATCAGCTGTGCAGCATATAGTCTTGATTCTGATGCAATTGTCGTGCCCATGCATTTTATACTGCCCACGAGCCTGTCGGTATTTGCATAATTCACGACAATTGTCCAGCGATTTCAACAAAAGTGGAGAAAGGAGGAGTTCCCACAGCGTAGCTACGCAATGTCTCGTTCCCACCTCTCAGGAAACCGAGGTTACGATAGTAACCGGAGACATTTTTTTCAGTTTTTTTCTGTCATTTGGCCAAAATCTCACATTATAATGAAGCGCTATTTTGTTTGTAACTCGAGGACAAATTCAAGAAGCTCTTCTCCGCTCCTCAAATACATAAAAGATTACCCTTTATGTGACCGCAAGGGGGCGCTCTCAAGCGCACAATTTTAATACATAAGCTAGACTAAGCTAGAAAAAACAAACAGCAGGCTATGTCCAATGAAGGAACAGAAATGGGACTGATGTTCTCAAACATATAACTTTATTAAACACCTGACAATAATATACTGGTTGGCAATCAGGGCAAGCAAATGTTCCCCGTAGGTAACAGTGGATGAAATTCTACAATAAAAAAAAAAAGTCTCATCATAGATGAGTTACGTTGTATAAAGTCGAATAAATAGATACTGTTCACATGCACACACTCCAACACTGCAAGAGACACTTCACACAAAATAGGCCATACACACACTAATATGGCGTTTCACACTAGTGAACACTGAAAAATAAGCACTGTCCCCACAGGAGATATTGCACAATGCCCATAGGCCGAATAAGGTGATATAATGATTGCCAAACAAACAAACAAAACAAACAAACAAAACATATAGGTTAGCTGGCTATCACTAGCAGGCCTCCACCCTAGGCCCACCTAGTTCCAGGTCCGCACAGAACGATGGTTGCAGATTTCCTACACATGCACTTACATCCAAAGAAATGAAAAAAAAAAACCCAGAATGATTAAACCCAGGAAAAACAGCGGCTAGTTGGACAGACGGAGGCAATCCTCCTGTAATCACAAGCTATAAATGGTTTATAATGCTATTTTTGGTAGACTATGACTAAAAAAAGGGATTAAATGAACTTGCGTTTTTGAAACCAGCCTAGATGAATTAGAGCTAAATGCACCGTACCAATGAAGTTTTACGGTGTGGATAACGAACAGCTGTGCACACTCTCGACAACGTTGCTTCTATTCATGCGAGCAAAGTTTCTGTAGACTCATAACTGCGTGTACCATTTACTGGTCACCATACGCACAGATGCCAGGCAGAGCTACAAACAAACAATGGGCCGTGCCAGGCCCTTCTCAATGGAAATGAGTTTAACGTTAAAGACAAATAGGCGTAACCTTCCAAAAAGACTCACGTTCTCCCGTTTGCACAGCTGATACTCCAAGAGGCTCACTCTTCAACTCACACTGCACTAATGTTCTCCTGTCCATGTCTCACAACACATTTAAAGGGACAATGCCACCTGATCCGTCACTTATGCCACCTAATCCAAATAATCAGTCCCTGTGGGCAGGCCTTCAAGCTACACTTCCCCTCTCAACCACCCTACCCGCTACATTTATATATAAAGTGTTACTTAAGTAAAGAAAATGCCGTACTTTGTAACCAGTTCTGTATTTACCGTAAAAAAGCAGAGACACTAAATTGGTTATGGCACTTCAATCAGGATGTTATGAGGTTTGACTGGCAGTTTGAGGAGGCAATGGATTTACAAGATTTGGTCACAAGCTCTATTTAATACTTCTCATTGGTTAAATATTGCAAAACCCACAGACAGACGTAAAGGGTGATCATAGTAATGATTTATGTTCAAAATTATGATTAATTTAAGTAATTGTCTCACATATTGTCTCACATAATTATTAATAATAATAATAATTAAAAAATATATTATTTCTCCTCAATATATTTGGTCATGGTAAACAGTGTAATTTCAGGTTCGCCGGATATATGCGGAAAATACCTAATCCAAGTTACACAGAACAGACCATTTCCAGAACTACCCAGATACTTGGCGCATACATACAGGTCCTTCTCAAAAAATTAGCATATTGTGATAAAGTTCATTATTTTACATAATGTAATGATAAAAATTAAACTTTCATATATTTTAGATTCATTGCACACCAACTGAAATATTTCAGGTCTTTTATTGTTTTAATACTGATGATTTTGGCATACAGCTCATGAAAACCCAAAATTCCTGTCTCAAAAAATTAGCATATTTCATCCGACCAATAAAAGAAGTGTTTTTAATACAAAAAAAGTCAACCTTCAAATAATTATGTTCAGTTATGCACTCAATACTTGGTCGGGAATCCTTTTGCAGAAATGACTGCTTCAATGTGGCGTGGCATGGAGGCAATCAGCCTGTGGCACTGCTGAGGTGTTATGGAGGCCCAGGATGCTTCGAGAGCGGCCTTAAGCTCATCCAGAGTGTTGGGTCTTGCGTCTCTCAACTTTCTCTTCACAATATCCCACAGATTCTCTATGGGGTTCAGGTCAGGAGAGTTGGCAGGCCAATTGAGCACAGTAATACCATGGTCAGTAAACCATTTACCAGTGGTTTGGGCACTGTGAGCAGGTGCCAGGTCGTGGTGAAAAATGAAACCTTCATCTCCATAAAGCTTTTCAGCAGGTGGAAGCATGAGGTGCTCCAAAATCTCCTGATAGCTAGCTGCATTGACCCTGCCCTTGATAAAACACAGTGGACCAACACCAGCAGCTGACATGGCACCCCAGACCATCACTGACTGTGGGTACTTGACACTGGACTTCAGGCATTTTGGCATTTCCTTCTCCCCAGTCTTCCTCCAGACTCTGGCACCTTGATTTCCGAATGACATGCAACCACTGAGCAACAGTCCAGTGCTGCTTCTCTGTAGTCCAGGTCAGGCGCTTCTGCCGCTGTTTCTGGTTCAAAAGTGGCTTGACCTGGGGAATGCGGCACCTGTAGCCCATTTCCTGCACACGCCTGTGCACGGTGGCTCTGGATGTTTCTACTCCAGACTCAGTCCACTGCTTCCGCAGGTCCCCGAAGGTCTGGAATCGGTCCTTCTCCACAATCTTCCTCAGGGTTCGGTCACCTCTTCTCGTTGTGCAGCGTTTTTTTGCCACACTTTTTCCTTCCCACAGACTTCCCACTGAGGTGCCTTGATACAGCACTCTGGGAACAGCCTATTTGTTCAGAAATTTCTTTGTGTCTTACCCTCTTGCTTGAGGGTGTCAATGATGGCCTTCTGGACAGCAGTCAGGTCGGCAGTCTTACCCATGATTGCGGTTTTGAGTAATGAAACAGGCTGGGAGTTTTTAAAAGCCTCAGGAATCTTTTGCAGGTGTTTAGAGTTAATTAGTTGATTCAGATGATTAGGTTAATAGCTCGTTTAGAGAAAGTTTTCATGATATGCTAATTTTTTGAGACAGGAATTTTGGGTTTTCATGAGCTGTATGCCAAAATCATCAGTATTAAAACAATAAAACACCTGAAATATTTCAGTTGGTGTGCAATGAATCTAAAATATATGAAAGTTGAATGTTTATCATTACATTATGGAAAATAATGAACTTTATCACAATATGCTAATTTTTTGAGAAGGACCTGTATACAGGAATCCATGAAATTTCATGGACATTCACAGCTGAAACACTAATGGCTGTCAGGTGTGAAGGCCTTTTATATGTTAATGACTGGCTTGCTGTGTTGGCAGGTGGAGGGAGGGGGGTGAGCCAGGGAAGTTTCACAAAACAGCCTCAAAATAGTCTAATATAGCTAAAGCTTTATCATTTTTAACAGAGCCATTAGAGAACATATCTATGTATGATTTATAATTTGAAGGTATCCTCTCTTCCCAACTTCATTCTTCTTTCCATATTATTTCACAGAAATTAAGACCTGGTCCTTTACTGTTGTAGAGGGACAATTGTGGTTTCTCTAGCAGTATTCCTACTAATATTAATGAATGCCCCCCATAAAGTCAACGCGTGTTATGACGCATATCTTTGGGCAATAACAGTGGAACTGTACAATAGCCATATTTAGTCAAAACTAGAAAAGAATATTTATATATGAATAATTATAAACTACATATAAATAAACAATCCTACATTCAAAATATACCTCCCCGGAGAAATATTTTGTGTAAAAAGTGTGTCAAACAGCTCTGGTCTCCCATATATCTAACTCTTCATAAATAATCCCCTCCCACCACACACAACCACAACCACACACACGCATACAGTGAGGAAAATAAGTATTTGAACACCCTGCTATTTTGCAAGTTCTCCCACTTAGAAATCATGGAGGGGTCTGAAATTGTCATCGTAGGTGCATGTCCACTGTGAGAGACATAATCTAAAAAAAAATCCAGAAATCACAATGTATGATTTTTTAACTATTTATTTGTATGATACAGCTGCAAATAAGTATTTGAACACCTGTCTATCAGCTACAATTCTGACCCTCAAAGACCTGTTAGTCTGCCTTGAAAATGTCCACCGCCACTCCATTTATTATCCTAAATTAGATGCACCTGTTTGAGGTCGTTAGCTGCATAAAGACACCTGTCCACCCCATACAATCAGTAAGAATCCAACTACTAACATGGCCAAGACCAAAGAGCTGTCCAAAGACGCTAGAGACAAAATTGTACACCTCCACAAGGCTGGAAAGGACTACGGGGAAATTGCCAAGCAGCTTGGTGAAAAAAGGTCCACTGGAAGAAGCTAAACATGACTGTCAATCTCCCTCGGACTGGGGCTCCATGCAAGATCTCACCTCGTGGGGTCTCAATGATCCTAAGAAAGGTGAGAAATCAGCCCAGAACTACACGGGAGGAGCTGGTCAATGACCTGAAAAGAGCCGGGACCACCGTTTCCAAGGTTAATGTTGGTAATACACTAAGACGTCATGGTTTGAAATCATGCATGGCACGGAAGGTTCCCCTGCTTAAACCAGCACATGTCAAGTCCCGTCTTAAGTTTGCCAATGACCATTTGGATGATCCAGAGGAGTCATGGGAGAAAGTCATGTGGTCAGATGAGAACAAAATAGAAATTTTTGGTCATAATTCCACTCGCCGTGTTTGGAGGAAGAAGAATGATGAGTAGAGCATTGAAGATGGGTCGAGGCTGGGTCTTTCAACATGACAATGACCCGAAGCACACAGCCAGGATAACCAAGGAGTGGCTCTGTAAGAAGCATATCAAGGTTCTGGCATGGCCTAGACCTAAACCCAATAGAGAATCTTTGGAGGGAGCTCAAACTCCGTGTTTCTCAGCGACAGCCCAGAAACCTGACTGATCTAGGAAAAGATCTGTGTGGAGGAGTGGGCCAAAATCCCTCCTGCAGTGTGCAAACCTGGTGAAAAACTACAGGAAATGTTTGACCTCTGTAATTGCAAACAAAGGCTAATGTACCAAATATTAACATTGATTTTCTCAGGTGTTCAAATACTTATTTGCAGCTGTATCATACAAATAAATAGTTAAAAAAATCATACATTGTGATTTCTGGATTTTTTTTGTTTTTAGATTATGTCTCTCACAGTGGACATGCACCTACGATGACAATTTCAGACCCCTCCATGATTTCTAAGTGGGAGAACTTGCAAAATAGCAGGGTGTTCAAATACTTATTTTCCTCACTGTACACCCCATGCCCTAAGCTGGTCTCCGGTCGGCGAGGAGTCATTTCAAACACACCAACAGTTTCAGACTGAAACACTGAAGAATCCACTTATCATGCACAAAAAAGGTAACACTGATTATCTATATTGTGTAAAAAAAAATATATTTAATGTCAAAACTATATTTTATTATTATACTGTATTTTTTCTCAGATTACGTTTCCTCTTTTTCACAGTATCCTACACATAAGACAACTCATCTTCTGAGATTATAAACAGTAACGTCTCGGTTACTAACGTAACCTCGGTTCCCTGAGAGGAGGGAATGAGTATTGCGTAAGTAGCTTACGCTATGGGAAAACTCATTTTCTCAAGAATATTGAAGCCATTTTTTTTAAAACGCAGTGTGACTGCATAGCACACACAGATGAACGGCGAGCTCGGTCATTGGCTGTGCTGCGGCAACTGCACGAACCTATGACAGGACGGGGCAAGATGGGCGTGGCAAAGGGCTATATATTGCGCCCATCAGTCGTCAGAGGCTTCAGGTTAAATCGACTGAAGCGAAACTTGACCAAAGCACAAGCACGAAACGTTACGCAATACTCGTTCCCTCTTCTCAGGGAACCGAGGTTACATTAGTAATCGAGACATTCCCTTTCGAGAGGTCTCTCCTATTGCGTAAGTAGCTTACGCTATGGGAACCCCATGTAAAACTCTGTGCGTGCCTAACTTCGGTCTAATATCAGCCTGAGGCAAGGCGCCTGAGCCGTCAAGAGTAAAGTATGAATCCCAATAAGCTGGTCAGAGACGGGCTTTATAAGAGAAGAAAAAGAGAGTGGCCTAATGAGGGACCACTCTTAGTAATAAGAATGTATATGTATGGTATACATAAAATACATATGAATTTTCAGTATGAAACCCCATAAGTTGGTCTGAGACGGACTTCATAAGGGAAGGAAAAAAGTAGCCTAATGAGGAACCACTCTAGTAATAGATGAATATATATGTTTAGAATTTTTTTGTTTATTTTTTGTTTATTTATTTGGATCCCCATTAGCTTCCACAATGTGGTTGCTAGTCTTCCTGGGGCCCATAAAAGTACTAAAACATATGTACAGTTAAAATGCACAAATATAACATGCATAAATATAACATTCGTATAACATTACCACATGTATACATTTATCCACATACACAATCATACTCATAAAGCATTTGACAATATCAGTACCTATGAACAGTCACAAATTAACTGATGTAATACTATTAATTGTAATCTGTTTTAGAGTCTTCTTAAAATTACATATGTTGGATATATGCCTTGTTTTTAAATCCAATTTATTCCAAGCAGATGACGATCTAACTAATACTGTTCTTGCCATACAATTGGACCTTGCAGATGGAACCACTAACACACCTGAGCTCACCTGACGCGTAACATGTCCGTGACAATACCCACTAAAAACCAACTTATCTACAAAAGATTTTGGATTGTTTTTTAAATAGAGCATTGTGCATATAACAGAGAAGACTTATATTAAGTTTGTCCTCCACCTTTAGCCAGGCCAAACAGGTGTGCATTTTATCCACACTAGAGCGAAAAGAGCAAACAAGTGCTACTCTTGCGGCTCTATTCTGAACGATTTGTAATTTTTTCAGATGTCCCTGTGCAGCACTGGACCAAATTACTGGGCAGTACCCCAGATGTGACAAAACTAAAGACTGAACAACTGTTTTGATAACTACTGGTGAACAATATACTGAACATCTCCTGGAAAAAGCAATGCCTTTAGCCATTTTAGACACAATGTGATCAATCTGATCAGCCCAGGAGAGCTGACTATCCAGCTTCACACCCAATAGTTTAGTCTGACTCACCTGCTCTACCACAGATGTGTCAACAATTAGATTTAAGTTGCAAGGCTTGCCAAGCATACTTTTAGTACCAAAGACTATACATTTAGTTTTATGTATATTAAGAGCTAATTTATTAAGTTTCACCCAATTTATAATGGCATTAAGTTCATTCTGCAAGGTGCAACTTATGTCATTTATTGTAGATGCTGCGTAAAACATTGTAGCATCGTCTGCATAAAGTACAACATCTGCTCTTGAAACAGCATGTGACATATCATTAACAAACACTGAAAACAACAATGGACCCAAACAACTGCCCTGAGGAACACCACATGACAACTGCTTACAATCAGAAAAGCTCCCATTGAAAAAAACCCGCTGACTTCTACCAGAGAGATAGCTGCGTATCAAGGACACAGACTGATGTGAAAAACCATAGCACTTAAGCTTAGACAGTAAAATGTCATGGTCAATAACATCAAAAGCTGCTGTAAAATCCAGTAGCACAGCACCCACAAGCTTTTTGTCATCCATAAAAGCTAACCACTGGTCTACCATTTGTACCAATGCAGTGTTAGTAGAGTGTCCTGGCTTATAAGCATGCTGTGAATCAGAGAGCAAATCATTTGATACAAAGTACTGCATCATTTGATTAAAAAGTAACTTTTCAAATAGAATACATAATATAATATATTAACCTTAGTTTGTGTAAAACAGGACCGGATACAATCGGGTCCACGTTTAATGATATATGTGTTTACACATGTCACACTGAAAGTACCCTGGAATGCAGGGTGGGGACCTGATAAATGTGGACATATCCTCGATAGGTATTCTACTTGACCAAGCCCAAGACGAGGCCATGCCTCTCGTGTAATCAGCTCTGATGCCTAAGGGGCAATGAAGGCTATCCAGCGCGATAATCTTTGCTTTGAGACAGCGAGACACTTTTTATGGCTACCAAAGCACACAAAAATACGTTAGAAAATACACACATGACCCTAAGGATGCATATGGAGAACACTGGGGTGTCCAGCCGCAGGTGGAATATTTCAACCCCAGGGGTGGCAGGGTGGCTTGCCAAGGGAAAGACACATGCTCAGAGAGGCTTACAGTGGAAATAAGCATGTGGGGGTAGCTCCGGAGAGGGACCATGCACACGGGAGGCACCTAGCTGACGCACAGGCAAAAGACACTGGCGCCAGCATCAGGAGTGCTGGAGGAACTCAGGGCTTGCGGAGAAGCTCACCTGAGGAAATATCGCACGTATCCAGTCCGTGGAGTGGAATGGCGAGCAAGCGAAGACACCTGAGCGGGTCCAATACTAGCTGGTTTAAGCGAGTACATGAGAGGACACTGGTTCCACTCGGAGATTGTAGAATCTGGCGAATGTGTTAGGTGTCGCCCAGCCTGCAGCTCTACAGATGTCTGTTAGCGAGGCACCATGCGCTAGAGCCCAAGAGGATGCCACACTCCGGGTGGAGTGGGCAGTCACACCAAGGAGGCAAGGTTGACCTTGCTGCTGGTATGCCAAAGCAATGGTGTCCACTATCCAGTGGGACAACCTCTGCTTGGAGAGAGTCTTTCCCTTCAGCTTCCCACCATAACAGACAAAGAGCTGGTCTGAGGTCCTGAAACACTGCGTTCTGTCTACACAGGCGCTGAGAGCTCGTACTGGACAGAGCAGTGCCAAGGCTGGGTCTGTCTCCTCCAGGGGCAGCGCTTGCAGGTTCACCACCTGGTCCCGGAAGGGAGTGGTGGGAACCTTGGGCACATATCCAGGCCGGGGTCTCAGGATCACATGAGAGTAAGCCTGCCTGAATTCCAGGCACGCTTCGTCAACGGAGAATGCTTGCAGGTCCCCTACCCTCTTGACAGAGGCCAGTGCAACCAGGAGCGCTGTCTTCATTGACAGGTTTTTAACTTAAGCTCCACTGATTGCAAAGGCTCAAAGGGAGCACTCTGCAGGGCAGTTAGAACCACCGCGAGGTCCCAAGAGGGAACGAGAGGAGAGCGAGGAGGATTCAGTCTCCTCTCGTGCTTCCCTAAGGACTGTCCTTCTACCAAGTCATGGTGTGCGGCGATAGCGGCAACATAAACTTTGAGGTTGGAGGGAGACTGCCTTCGCTCCAACCCATCTTGAAGGAAGGAAAGCACGACACCGACCGAACACCTCCGGGGGTCTTCTCGTCGAGAAGAGCACCAACTGACGAAGAGGTTCCACTTCAACGCATAGGCATGTCTTGTGGACGACGCACAGTGGAAGTGATGGTAGCCACCACCGCTGGTGGTGGGGTGCTCAAACCTGCCTCGTCCCGTCCAGGAGCCACACGGAGGTTCCAAAGATCGGGACAAGGGTGCCACAGAGTGCCCCGTCCCTGAGAAAGGAGGTCCTTCCTCAGAGGGATTGGCCAAGAAGGTGCTTTGGCGAGGAGCACCAGTTCGGAGAACCAGGTCCGGGTGGGCCAGTACGGCGCAACCAGAAGGACCTGCTCCTCGTCCTCCTTGACCTTGCGCAAGACCTGCGCTAGAAGGCTCACTGGGGGAAACGCATATTTGCGGCCCCGCGGCCAGCTGTGCGCCAGTGCATCCGTGCCGAGCGTACCCTCGGTCAGGGAAAAATACAGGTCGCAGTGGGTCGAGTCGTGAGAGGCAAACAGATCTATCTGTGCGTCCCCGGACTGGTCCCAAATCAGCTGAACCGACTGGGGATGGAGTCGCCATTCTCCAGGGAGGGGCTGAAGCCGTGAGAGCTTGTCGGCTGCACAGTTCAGGACTCCGGGAATATAAATGGCTCGAAACGACCTCAGATGCTTCTGACTCCATAAGAGGAGGTGGCGGGCGAGTTGCGACAAACGGCGGGAGCGTAGACCACCTTGATGGTTGATGTACGCTACAGGGGCGGTTTTATCTGACCGGACTAGTACGTGTTGACCCCTGAACAACGCCCGAAAGCGGTGGAGGGCAAGGCGTACTGCCATCAACTCGAGGCAATTGACATGCCATAGGCGCTGGGGTCCTGTCCAGGAGCCCGCGGCAGCATGTCCATTGCACATGGTGCCCCAGCCCGTGGTGGAGGCATCTGTTGAGACAACAACATGCCGGGAAACTCGTTCCAGGGGGACACCTGCCCTGAGAAAACTGAGGTTCGACCACGGGGTGAAGGTCTGACGGCAGGTCGGAGTAACTGATACTCGGAGCGTGCCTTGTTGCCATGCCCACCTCGGGACTCGGTCGCGAAGCCAAAGCTGAAGCGGTCTCATATGAAGCAATCCGAGCGGCGTTACCGCGGCTGCAGATGCCATATCCCCCAGGAGCCTCTGAAAATATTTCAGTGGAACCGCACTCTTGCCCTGGATCTGTCTCAGACAAGTCAGCAGTGACTGTGCGCCCTCGTCTCTTAAGCTGCGCGGACATTGTGACCGAGTCGATGTCCATACCGAGAAAAGAGATCCTCTGGACGGGGCAAAGTTTGCTCTTCTCCCAGTTGACCCGAAGGCCCAGACGAGTTAGGTGCCGGAGCACAAGGTCCCCGTGTTCACAAACCTGGTCTCGAGAGTGAGCTAGGATAAGCCAGTCGTCGAGATAGTTCAGGACGCGAACCCCGTGAACCCGAAGGGGAACAAGGGCTGCCTCGACGACCTTCGTGAAGACAGGGCTAGCCCGAAAGGGAGAACCGCGTACTGGTATGCCTGCCCCTCGAAAGCAAACCGGAGGAACGGTCTGTGTCGAGGAAGAATGGAGACATGAAAGTAGGCGTCCTTCAGGTCGATCGCTGCAAACCAATCCTGGGGCCGTACACATTCGAAAATGCGTTTGGCGGTGAGCATCTTGAACGGCATCCTGTGAAGGGAGCGGTTCAGCACGCGCAAGTCCAGAATCGGTCGTAACCCACCGGTTTTCTTGGGGACAATGAAGTAGGGGCTGTAGAAGCCGGACCTCATCTCGGCTGGAGGGACAGTCTCGATTGCACCCTTTGGCAGCAGGGTGACAATCTCTGCTCTCATGATGGGGGCATTGCCACCGACCAAAGTGGAGCGGACTCCCCTGTAACGGGGAGGAGACCGTGCGAACTGAATCGCATAGCCGAGCCTGATGGTTCGGGCGACCCAGTGGGACGGACGGGGAAGCTCTAGCCAGGCTCCCAGGAACTGAACCAGCGGGGTCATGCGAAACACAGGCGTCCCCGCGGAGGGGCAGCGAAGCGGAGTAACTGGCTCAGATGTGGATGGCATAGCGGCCCGGTGTGGGGGCACAGTTAACAACCACGCGCTGGCAGAGGGGGCCAGGGAAGGACCAGGAAGGTCGTCCCGGGGAGGCCTGCTCCGCCAGGGGTCTGGCGACAGAGGGTGACAAGGGCGAAGCGGTCCGTGGATGGCACGCCGTGTCAACCGACTCTGGAACAGAGGGGGACGAGGAGAGCACAGCTTGGGGGCGGCGCTCTGTGTCGCCTGAGAACTCTGTGAGCTCAGTGAAGAGAGGATTGTTTCTTTCTTTAACCACTTTAGGTTGCTGCCCACCCGTGGGTGAGCAGTGGGGAGCAGAGAACAAAAGATTCTCCCCCGGCCCTCCACCAGGGGAAGGAGTGGTCCTGCTACCATCTCCTGAGAAACGACCATCATCCCTGAGCAGCCCGTCTCAGGAGCGCCGCTTGGCCCGGTGCTTGGCGGGGGGCGGGGCTGGAGAGGGCTGTGGCGCCTTCTTACGGCTTCCTCCACGACTGGGCCTGGGTGGAGGCTGCTGCTTCGGCCGAGCGGGAGGGGCGGGAGCCGTAGGAAGGCGCCCTCGGCGGTTAACAGGCTGAGGCGTCTGCCCGACCGACGTGGAGGCAGCAGCGGGTCAGCGGGGCAGAATATGCTTGATGGCTTGAAAGTCCTCGACTGCTCCGCCGAAGAGGCGGGCCTGGGACAGGAGCGCATCAAGCAGACGAGTCCGCTCGGTATCCCGCATGTCAGCCAGGTTCAGCCAGAGATGTCTCTCCTGGACCACCGAAGTGGACATCACCAAACCCAGGGAGCGCGCGGCTACCTTCGTCGCCCGGAAGGCAAGGTCGGTTGCAGCGCGCAGCTCATCGAAGAGCCCTGGGTCTGTCCTGCCCTTGTGCATGTCTCTGATCATCTGGGCCTGGTAGACCTTCAGAGTGGCCATAGCATGCAGAGAAGCAGCTGCCTGTCCCGCCGCTCTGCAAGACTTCGCTACCAAGGTAGATGAAAATCTACAGGCTTTGGAAGGGTGCTTAGGCTCACCACGAGAGGAAGCACTCTGAGGACACAGTTGCATCGCAACAGAGCGTTCAACCGGGGGAAGCCCAGTGTACCCACAGACAGCTGCCCCATCGAGGGGAGGAAAGGCGGATGAGACCAGCTAGCGGTCCCGGGAAGACAGGGGGGTCTTCCAGGACTTTGAGATCTCATCATGCACATCTGGGAAGAAAGGTATTGGGGTTTGCCGTGGACGCGGGTCGGCGGCTTTACCCAAAAACCAATCATCCAGCCGCGAGCGCTCAGGACAGGGTGGAGGCCTCCACTCTAGTCCAATGCTCGCGGCTGCCCGGGAAAGCATGGCCGTCATCTTCAGATCAGACTCAGGCACAGCTGTATGCACACCGGAAGGTGGCAGCTGTGCTGAGCCCTCACTTCCAGAAGACTCAAACCCACCTTGTGATGCTGCTACAGACATAGTATCATCCTCTGTAGCTTCAACCGAAACACACGGGCCACCCGAAGGTAGACCCACGGGAATCGGCAATTCACTAGCGGGCACAGTCATTGAAGAGGGGGGCTGGGGTCGCGGACACATAGTCGGTGCCTTGTTCCAGACCGTCACCCTCAGGTCACCATGGCCACCAGCCGAAGTAGCACCCCGCGAGGGAGCACTAGATCGGGGTGTGGATGAGGGGACCCTCACTCTTGCGAGTTCATTGAGTCTCGACCTTAGTGACGCGATGGTCATATTCCCACAGAGAGAACATGAGTCATCCACGAGCGCTGCTCTAGCATGATCCATGCCCAAACATACTAGACAGCGCTCGTGCCCATCAGAGTCCGATACCAATCTGCCGCAACCAGAAGTGCACGGGCGAGGCATCTTTAAAAAGTCGTGCAAGCTCTTTTATGAGAGAAACAATCTGATTGTTGAAGCGCCCAGGAAGACACGCACTCTCTGGCAAACCACTGCACAGATAAGCAGGAAGCGCGCGCTCGCTGGAGATCGCCGTCAAGTCAACACCAGAGGAACTCGTTCGTGAAGCTGACAATTCAGAGATGGCTTGTGGAGAGAAGAATAAACTTGGTGACGAAGCGAAAACATAACTGCATGTTGCCTGCGTCCTCCTTTTATACCCACGAGGTGGGGCGGAATTACATCATGCAAATTCCGCAGACCCATGGCATTTCTTTGCCATTGGCTCGTTTTGTAATACTTGAAGTTGATAGGCTTTCTAAGCGAAAATCCATTCGTCGTCATCTGACGTAACTCGGAGTGACTACGAAAGGGAACTCTAAATACACTCGGAGAGCCCTGACGGGACAGAGTAAATTTGCATCACTTTCGTCCACTGGTGACAAAAGAGCCGCTAGGGAAATAACCTGTGCTCTGAAGGGAGTGGAGAGCACTTTAGGAATATACCCGTGTTTTGGCCTAAGGACGACTCTGCAGTTGTTAGGTCCAAGACAACTGGAACACGGCTTTTTAGCCAGCACTGGAGAGGGCGCATGTGCAGCAATCCAAGCTGGAGTACTGCTGATGCTGAGGCCATGAGACCCAGCATTTTCTGGAATCGTTTGAGGGGAGCGCAGGCGCCCGTTCTGAATGATACTGCTAAGCGCCTAATGGTGAGCGCGTGCTCTGAAGAGAGATGTGCCTTCATTCGAACAGAGTCTATTACTATACCCAGAAAGGAAATTTTCCGGCTGGGAAATAGCATGCTCTTTGAAAAGTTTTGAAACAAGAATGCCTTTAGACCCAGGCATTCTAGATGGCTGATGATCCAAGATCTGTGAATTATTGACTGATCCTCTGATTGTGCTAGGACTAGCCAATCATCAAGATAGTTCAGTATTCACACTCCCCGCTGTCTCAGGGGGGAAAGTGCTGCATTCATATATTTTGTGAATGTACGGGGAGCCAATGATAGGCCGAATGGTAGTACTGTGTACTGGTAAGCCTGCCCATCAAAAACGAATCTAAAAAATGGCCTGTGATGTGATGAGGCGTTATCAGGATATGCAAAATAAGCATCCTTCAGATCCACTGAGAGAAACCAATCCCCTGGGCGAATTTGCGCGAGGATATGTTTGGTTATTAACATTCCGAACAAGCAATTCATCAGCACTTTGTTCAAGTGTCTGAGATCTAGGATAGGTCGAAGACCACCATCCTTTTTCGGGACGAAAAAATAATGGCTGTAGAATCCCGCCTTGCTTTGTCAGGGGGGAACTATTTCGACAGCACCTTTCTCTAGTAATTTGAGCACCTCAGTGCGTAGAACATGAGAAACATCTTTTCTCACTTTCGTCCTGACCACGGCTGAAAAGCGTGGCGGTCTGCGAGCGAACTGTAGCGAGTAACCGTGTTTCATTGTGTTCAACACCCATTTTGTTATGTCAGGGATAGCTTCCCAGGCTTCTGCCCGCACCGTTATGGGTTGAATAGAGGCTGGGGGCGGGTCGCTGTGAGATAGGGACCCGACTGTTGAACTGCCTTGTATTAATCACGCTGAGTATACAGCGCTCAGAGGCGCGCGCTGAGCAGCGTGCACTCTCCTGGTTATCTTTCTGGCATGAGTCAGAGGGGAGACTGATGCGGGAACAGTTTTTGTATATAGATGTGTGCGCTGGAGTTTGAGCACAAAATCTACTTTTATTGTCTCTCTCGCAGCAGTTGAGGAGAGAGAGAGCATTGGGTTGATAACCTCTGAGTGTAGGGGTGTGTATTGCAAGACAGGCACGCGCACTACCTTTATAAAACTCCCGGCGTGAGCTGGGGGAGTGTTTATGACTGAAGCGACAGTGCTTATGTGCAGGGGTGTGTACATGGCAGTCGGCACATGCGCTACCATTATAAAACTTTCAGCCTGAGCTGGGGAAATATTAAAAACTGTTGGAACAGAGCTTGAGCGTAGGGGTGCGTACTTTGTAGTTGGCACGTAACCTACATATGACAGACAGAAAAGAGCCCCTTTTCTTTATTTGAGTCACCGTAAAACCGGCGTTTGTTTGCAGGTGAGCGTGCTTTGTAACAGTCCCATTGACTGCAACATTGAGATTTCTAGCCACCTGTCAGAAGAGTACTGGGAATGTGGAACAGCTTATATTTGCAGGGGAGCATATATTGCTGGGATTATATGGGAGGCAGGGTCAAAGTTGAGCCTGACCCACCCCGTCTTCGGACGCTGCCGAGTGAGTCGCGCGGGGGCGGGCCGGCGTGAGCTCGTTCACTTTGGTGAAAAGTTTCAGTGCAGCTGAGATTTGAACTCGGGTCTCTGGCGCTAAAGTCTCAGATTCCACCACTAAGCCACAGAAGGAGTGTGGATAAGCACAGGAGAATAAAGTCTGTCTCTGTAAAAGTGAGTCACGCGGGGGCAGGGCCGGTGTGGGCACATACGTTTAAATGCTCATAATACTCAAGCCCCGTCATTCGAATGGTAGGGCGTGAGGGGCGGGTTCACTTTCTGTACATAAGAAAGCTGGTCGCGAGCTCAGAGAAGAGCGCAGTATAATTTTTTTATCTGCCGACAGCCGGGTTTCTGGCACAAAAGCCTTAGATTTCACCACAGGGGGAAAATACATAAGCTTTCAGTTAGCGTGAGCAGATAAGAGAGCGTCATGTTTTAAGTCTGTCTCTATAAAGAGTGAGTCACGCGGGGGCTGGGCCGCCGTGGGCTCATATGTTTAAAACGCTCATAAATACTCGAGCCCCGCCATTTGAACGGGAGGGTGTGAGGGGCGGGTTCACTTTCTGTACGTAAGAAAGGTTCGCTGAAGGAGATTTTAATCGTAAGCCTCTGACGACTGATGGGCGCAATATATAGCCCTTGGCGCGCCTGAGCCGCCCCGTCATAGGTTCGTGCAGTTGCCGCAGCACAGCCAATGACCGAGCTCGCTATTCATCTGTGCATGCTACGTTTTAAAAAAATGGCTTCAATATTCTCGAGAAAAGGAGTTTTCCCATAGCATAAGCTTCTTACGCAATAGGAGAGACCTCTCGAAAGGGAACAGAAGTTCAGAAGGTTGTTGCAATCTTTTAATATACATTTTTGTTTTGTTTTACCTAGCCAATTAAATATTTTCTGTTGCTTAACATATTTTATGCCTTTCATGGTGAAACAATATAACTAAACAGCACTTAAACATTAAGAGCTAGTCTTTGTTGATAGCCTAATAGTTAGCACACTAACAGAGCAATTGTGCCTCCAGTGACCTGAGTTTGATTCCTATCTCGAGTTCCTTTGCTGATCCCATTCCCCTCTCTCCACCCCGCACTTTTCTGTCAATCGCTACACTGTCCTGTCTAATAAGCAAAAGAAGAAGAAAAAAAAACAGTATTTGCAAATTAGTGAGTTTTACTTTACAGTTACATGGTTACTACTGTAAATGAAAACAGAGAAAATATGGTTATTTCTTCTACAGTAAGTTACTTGGCCATTGCTGCCAGTTAATTACTGTGAATAATTTTACTGTAAGCTACTTGTCACTTGCTGCCAGTTAATTACAGTGAATTTCACAGTCAGTTTCTTACAGTGTATCCCAAAAGATGTATAATTAGGCTATGAGGAAGAAGTATTCATAGATACCGGAAAGGCCCAGCTGGCCCAACTCAATCACGGTTGTGGCAAAAAAAGCCAAAGAGAGACAACAATTCGTTTAGAAATTGACATGATGTAACTTTTTTTAAATAGGCTGTAGTGAATATTGTCAGGGGTTTCATTACTGTTATTTTGTAGTTGCTGGAGAAGAGGTCAACAGAGACAAATGGAGAAAGAGCACTGTGAAAGACAGAAATGGTAGAGCTCAATGTAAGAAGAGGAGGATGTTGTTGATGTGGATTCATGCAGGAGCTACAGTGAAGACTGAAGTCTGCTATGACACATCCTCTCATGTGTTATTTACTGCCTTTGTTTGAAATTTAAAAAAAAAAGTATGATTCTTTTGAACAGTAAATCAACATGAAAATCACCACAGTGGTAGACAGTGAGATGAAGAACAATAATCTGTTTGAGTTTGCAGAAAACAATTTTATTTCACATTTTTATGAATTTTTCAAATATTACTGTATTGCAATGTAAATGTTCATGACTTTGGCAGGCAATTATTAAATAATGAAACAGTAGAACAACATGAAAATCCCTACATTGGTAGTCAGTGAGATGTAAAACAAGAATCTGGTGGAGTTTGCAGAAAACAATTTGATATTTATTTTTTAATATATTTTTTAAAGGTCTGCCGACACCAAGCGCATAAACCTTTCGTCTACCACACAACCTCGTGTAGACGCGCAATTATTTTTAAGCGTAGATGGCGCGACCGCACTTTTCCGAAGCTGGTGACGCCGTCGTCTATAATTCAATTTCTGATATTTTAAAACCCGACACAGCACAAACGAAAATTTTTCCGGCACAAACCAGCACAAACGAAGCACAAACGAACGAGCCTAATTTGGGTGAATTTTGGATTATGTGGGGGGGCTAAGCGACCTCAGAATGACCTAAAAATATTCTTTTAATATCTAAAAAACCGAAACAGCACAAACGAAACTTTTTACAGCACAAACCAGCACAAACCGAGCACAAACGATTGAGCATAGTTTGACGACGTTTTGCGTTGGGTGGGGGGCCGACTTCACGCAGGTCAAATACCTCACCTGAATGGGTTTTGGGAGGGATATATTTTAAACAAAACCAATCAAATCATTCAACTTAAATGTTTTGGGAGGGGTATATTTTAAATGTAACCAATAAAGTCACTTTGCTGTTAGGGTTTTGGGTGGGATAAATTATATAGCTGTCTGGTTTAGGTGTGAAAATGTCCCCTGACAAAAACATTGATGGGATTACTTGCCATGACAACAAATGGCTGTAGCATTGTAGAATGCCTCAGCAACAAACATTCAAATTGGTATCATTATGGAAGTATTCAGACAGGTGGAATTTGAAGTACTTGTCAATACTTCCAAAAATCAGTGGAGTATGCAGGAGTTTACTAGTCCGAATACACCTCTTTGCATGCAGTGTGTTAATTAGATATTATTACAAAAATGCACTTTTTAAAAAGTGTGTTAAGAAACTTGTAAGAAAGTGAACTTTACATTTGAATTGCCTTATATTTCATTAATATTAAACTATCTGTACACTGTACATTGTACAAAAAAAATTATACACATACATATATATATATAAGCACACTTATTAAGTATTGATTTTAGATAAATATATCAATATTTGCCAATGGGAAATTACCTACAATAGAGAACAAGATGAATTTTGGGACTGACATGTTTTAGTCCATTTATTAAAAGGATTAATATGCAAAAATGTATAATAGTAAACTTTTTTTTTTTTTTTTTTTTTTTTTTTACAAAACCCTTAATGACTGTTTGAAAACATGTAAATACTGTTTGACTTCCTTTCTTCATTGTCAGTGACAAGCAGGTATCAGAAACGACTTGGTTACAATTGTAACCCCCGTTCCCTGAAGGAGGCAACAGAGATGTTACGATAGAACGACTGACGAATTAGGATCTCGCCTGAAAGTCGAGTGTAAACTAAACAAGCTCATGCACATTGTTTGCAAGATTTTCAATACCAGCAAAGACAGAAGAACAGGCTCTGCCCAGGGAAAGTCACAGGCTCGCCAACAGGGGAGCTGTACCATGGAAGCATACACATATGGGATTGCCTTAAAGAGAATAACAACATATGGGCACCTTGCCCAGCACAGGGACTGACCAACTGGACATACTTACGAGTGCTAGACCTGGTGACAGATGTCTCCACTGCATCTTACTGCTGAGGGTGCTGGAGGAACTCGGAGAACTAGTTCGCCAGATGAGGAACTCACCTGGGGAGTAGGATAAGCGCACATATCCGGTCCTTAGGAGGGGAATGGCGCTGCTACCGAGGCACCGAGCGGGTCCTCAGTGTTACTGGCTTCTGCTGGCCTCCATAGCAGACGAAGAGCGTATAACGTATTAGCGTTTAGGTGTCCAGAAAGGCAAACAGGTCTATCTGTGTGGCGTCGAGGCATCTTCAAATAAGCTGGACCATCTGGTGATGCAGTTGCCATCCCCCAGGAGCCTCTGAAATAATTTCAGTGGAACTGCCACCCTGTCCTTGAATGAATCCAGGCAGTTGAGCACTGACTGAGCACGCTCGTTCGTGAGACGTACTGTCATGTTGACCGAGTCCAGCTCCATTCCGAGCAAAGAGATCCTCTGCAGGGAGGAGTTTGTTTTTTTTCCCTGCCGGAGCACCAGGTCCCTGTGTTCGCACAACTGCTCTGGCGAGTGGGCCAGTATGAGCCAGTCGTTGAGATAGTTTAGATTACCAACGTCTCGACTGCAGCATCGAGATGGTCATGTTCCCACAATGGGTGCATGACTCATCCATGAAAGCCACCTCAGAGTCCTTTAAGCCCAGACAAGTAAGGCAGCGATTGTGACCGTCAGACTGAGCCAAAAACACATGGGTGGAATGACTTCTTTAAAAAGTGTCACACCCATACTTGCTCCTCTAGACAAATTCGCTCTTTTAAAGTGCTGAAGCATACAGGGAAATGGTCGCAGCACAACTTGCAAGACCTATATTTAAGTCTGCAATGTGCAGCAATGCCCTTTTAGAACTGCAGAAAGCAATATGAAATAATCTTGAAGCAACCACCGCCGTCACACCAACACTTGACTTAAGAGCTTCTTTCAACTCGTAGCACAATCGTTGATGATTGTAGAGCAGAACAGCAACAACCGCTTGGCTCCGAAGCGAAAACTTGAATGTGTGATTGCATGCGCTCTTCCTTATATACCCGCTTCATGGGGCGGGGTGCACGATGCAAATCGCGCACACCAATGTGCATTGACTCGCTTACTTTGAACTCAAAGGTGATTGGGCTCTCAGACGAGATCCCAATTCCAAGCTATTGTGCAGACGATATAAACTCACAATTTTTTTCTAACAATTGTAAGTTTATGTCTTGCCATTCTGAGGGGGGGAAAACTGAATTACGAGATGTAAAGTTGCAATTCTTTCTTTCTCGCTGTTGAACGTTTATATCTCATAATTCTCACTTTTTTGTGAGAAAAAAGTTGAATTGCGAGCAATATATGCAAGAATCTGAAAATCAAAGTCACAATTCAGAATCTCACAGTTTGAACTTTATAACTCACAGTTTTGAGTTAGGGCATATATCTCTTGTAAAACTGAATGTCAGAATTGTCTGAATTGCAAGTTAAATGTGAGATAAAAACTCGCAATTTCCTTTTTTTTTTGTATTCAGTGGTGGACACAAGCTTCCATAGACACAAGCAAACTTTATCAAAGTAATCATTTCCAAGCATTAATGTTTGAACCCCTGGCAGCCACGAGGGCCCTATATGCAACCACTTATGTCGCTTATTAGATAGAGCCGGCAATTCTTAATTACATGACGCAGTCCTCTTTCAACACCTGGTTTGTAAATGAATGGTTAAAGACTGAAATGCAGCTACAGCAGCGCAACTATTTTGTGAATTCACCCCTGTGTTTGTGTGTACATGTTGCAGCTTGGCAGTGATAAAATGTGTAGATGTCAACATTTGAATATATGTGATCTGTCAGCCACTGCGGGTCCAGTGGTGGGCCCTGTCGAGTGACAGATTTACTGCAGAGAGCTTGAGGGAAAACAGCCCACCGACTGGTTCTAGTATATTTGCTCATTTTTGTTGATATTTCCCTATATTTTGTTCTATCTGTAATTTCTCCATTTCCAGGCCTGACCCTCCCCTGGCCATCTGGGCTAAAATAGTATGTTCAATCAGATCCTTCTGGGCTGTGCAGGACTCCTGACGGTGCTAATTACCATATGCCTGTCATCCAATTTCTTATTTCAATTCGTCTCCCATGTGTGTGCTGATTGAATGAGATTCATGCCTGTCTTCCACTAAGAACACAGAGGTATCCATTACATATGAAAGATAGTACTCTTAAGCCCCAACCACATCATATCTCACCTGCGAGACGGCCCAGAATGACACACCCCTCCTGTCACTACATCATCTATGTGTCACGTTTTGGGTTTGTTTCTTGACACAATAACATACAATATAACAAATATACAATATAACAAACATGACACAATATAACATCGTGACTACATGAAAAGAGTGTTTACTATGAAAAACTGATTTGTGAGCTTTAGTGGACCTAGAGGTGTGAGAATAAACACAAAACACACGTGATCGTTGTCATGCGTTGAATCCGGCAAATCGTGGAACAGCTGTGACGTCATCAGAGCTTGTGCAGCCGCACTTGAGAAGCTGCGCTGGCTGAGTTCTCCGGCTACTCTCGAATCTCACGGTACTTTGATGGCATATGTCACAGTCACGTGGCGTCAGCGCTGTATCAAGTCGGACAAAATTTCTAACCGGCATGCACTGCTTCAAGTCAGCCACCAATCGGTCTGTGCAGAGCTGCATGAAGTCGAACAAGCCTATTGTCATGTTTCTGTGTCTTGTCATGTGATACCCTGTTTGTCATGTGATCCTGCCATGTGTCTTGTCATTGGTTAATCGTCTGATCATTGTTCACAGGTGTTCCTTGTCTTGTAATTAGTCTGTGTATTTAAGCCCTCATGTTTGCCCTGTGTCTTTTGTCTATTTAATGTTTCCTGTAATGTCGTGTAAGTTTATGTTCTTGTTTTGAGTTCCATTGCCTTTGTTTTTGTTTGATCACATTTTGGAATAAATTGCATTTGGGTTCTCACTACTACTTGCCTCCAGAGTATTAAATCATTACGATATGTAGGCAAATCATATGCTTGCTCTCAAATTTTTGTCCACATTTCCGACATCAGGTGTCTGATTTCTGACACAGCTTAAATCAATAGCGAAAATTTTAATTGTTTACTAGTAAGGACAGTATTCCAGTCCAAACTGTCATTTTTGATTTTGACATGAGGGGTGAGTAAATATATAAATTTTCTGGTGAACTGGCCCTTATAAATACTGAGATTTAATTTAGTTTTCCAAAATTTCTTTTTATTCATGAAGCCTAATTTGCATGTTTTATTAGCGGATTTAAATAATTCATGGCATTGAGAGAAAGTCAAATAATACCTACACTGTAAAATATAATTAGTTAGACTTACTTTAAAAAGCATGCAAACCGATTGCCTTAAAAAAAACTATTAAAGTGAAATAGGAATAGTATGTGGTACTGACAAATGCTTAGTTATTATAGTTCACTTACACAAGAGTAGTAGCTAAAAAAGAACTGTAGAGAGTACTTTATAATTTACTTTAAATAAAATATAATTGTTACAATTGTTGTGTTTTACATGCTGAATGTTGACGGCTGTGTGACTCAAGCATGATCAATTGCAAGATTGTCACAAATATAGAGGGATTATATACACCCAATAAAAACTTTCACAAGGTAATTAGGTGTTAGTAACAAAATTATTAAAGATCATTATTTGACATGAAATATAGTTATGACATGCATACATACATACATACATACATACATACATACATACATACATACATACATACATACATACATACATACATACATACATACATACATACATACATACATACATACCTCTTCATTTGAAATCAAATAAGTGATTTCTTGTTGCATAGCTGCATCAATGGGAAGTAAATTACAATAGTATAAATTAAGTCCCAAGTCCCCAACCAAAGGGATCACTAATCGCCATAATGGTGACTAAAAACATTTTAGGAAAATCAACATCAATTTATGAAGTCAGCTAATGTGATGTTCTCTAAAATTTTTCAGTTGTATTGACAATTCAACATTCAAGATGACTTTGGGAAATGAGGGAATGCAAACAGTGAAAAATAACTGGAGAAGTTGAGGAAATTAGTGAAAAGTCCATTAAGAATTTTCCCGCCTTAAAAACTGCACTCAATCCAATCAATTAATCTTAATTTGGGGTTACTGAGTAAAAAGCATAGTATGTGAATAGTACAGATTACTAGATTTTTACAATTAAGTTAAGACATTAAGTAAACTAGTTAGAATCACCGTTGGATTTTACAGAGTAGAGGTCAAGCCTTTGATCGGTTTTGCCGAGAGCTGTCTCTAGAGGCAAAATCACTGATACCTTGTGGAGTTTGTTTTGACACGGGAGACTACGAGCTGCTCAGAAATGGACTCTTCTGATACGGATTTAAAACAAAATTCGAACACTTTGTTTTGAATGTACACACACCGATGATGGCAAGCTACGACTCTGTGGCTGTTCAAAATCCTGCCGCGCCACTCACATTTTTCCATTAAATTGCGTAATATTTGTCCCCAAATCATTTTTTATGTGACTTCACCCTAGGCCGGAATATTGTGCGTTGTGCATTTTTCAGCAAAACGTTTGTTTTTCTGTGGCTCTATGGTGTTTATTATACAGTGATTTTTATTTATAAATTTATTTAATTTAAAAAGTATGCTACAGTATATTTTCATGGTTCAGTACTGTCTTTTATTTTTGTAATACCATTTTACATTTAACATTTTTGTAATATCGGACGACCTCTAATAATACCTTCCAGACTTTCATTGTTCCTCAATATGCTTTCATCAGCGATCTTGCATCCTTGCGTTCTCATACTTTGTCATCATCAACCGTTTAACAGAGGATGCATGAAGGTGTCTGGGTGTTTTCTTGATATCGAGGAAGCATCGAATGCAAAAATCCCGGAAGACGCTGCGGGGGGCGGTCGATGTACGTAAGCTTTGAACTTTGTGTTCTAACTTAAGAGGTTCCCGCTGCAAGCTCAAAATACGTGACAGCTCGTGAAAGTAAACATTTGTCTGTCTCTTTTGCTTAATTTTTAATAAAGTGATAAAGACCTTAAGAAAGCAGCAGTATTTTTATTGGCATATTAAAAAGAATCTTAACATTGACAAAGCATAGGTAACACATAGGCTACTCAATTTCATAAATACACACGGTAAAATAAAAAAAGATATAAACTTAAACTAAAAACTATAAACTAAACTTAAACTATAAACTAAAAAAAACAATGTCTATAATAATATGAAAGAAAAGTTTAATAGGTTGTGACATTTGTTTGTGAGGTAATGTTTATTGTGCTTTGGTCATTAATCGCTATTTGCTGAGATGGTCAGTTAAGCAGCAAGATTGCAGGACATCTCAATTCTCACAAAGATGCGTTCTGTGTCCTCGCGGCCTTCCGAGTTCGTTCTTTCAAGGTCGCCTCACAAGACCAGTCTCAACGAGAACATCGTTTCTTTGCGTTCTTGGAATTGAGAAACAGCCTTTGAAAGGCTTTTAATGAAAAAGTGTAGAGTAGCGTGCTGTGCTAACCTTGCTAAGCGTTATTCAGGTGTCATTTATTGACTCAACTTGTCAAAACATGAAATTTGTGATCATTAAACAGGCAGTTTAATGAACCTTTGTTGCATATTCTATTTGCTCTGAAAGTGTTTTGATTAATTGGATGAGCTAAGTGGTTTTGTTTCCTCTTCAGGTTATGGTATTGGACTGCCCCAGAACTCACCACTCGCCTCCAACATATCTGAATTCATCAGCCGTTACAAGTCAGATGGCTACATGGACATGCTGCATGACAAGTGGTACAAGGTTGTGCCGTGTGGAAAGAGAGTCTTTGCTGTTACCGAGGTGAGCAGGTTTCAGTCTAATTGAAAGTGAAAAGAAAAATGAACCAGGCTGCACATAGTGCAAGAAATCTTCAGAGGTGGCCCAAAACAGAACTGGGTCATTTGGTTTTATGATTAACAAATTAATAACTATATATTTGTATAATTCCTATATCAGTTAAATCCTTTTACCAGATTAGAAGCATGTAATGAATTCATGGTTGACGGTGTCACTTTCTGATCTCATAGCTGTTTGATGGTGTTATCCAAGCCATGTAAATGTAAATGTGTTGATTTAATTTTGTGGTTGAATGTTACATTTAGATTTCACCTAGATGTTTTTAGATACAGTTATATTGTTGGTAAATGGAGATTTTTAAGTGTGCAAATAAATGAGGCATAATATATAAAGAGAAATTAATGTATTTTTCAGAAGTGAAACTGCACATTATCTCACACATGGCTAAATAAATCTCAGATAAATAAATAAATAAATAAATAAATAAATAAATAAATGGAAAACAAATAAATAGGTTCAGATGACATACTGCTAAAACAATATCCAAAAATGATTTTTAATTCAGAAATTTAAAGGGTTCTTAAAATGAGAAATCAAATTCTTTTGACATATTAGATGTCTTTAAAACATCCTGTAAGTTTCAGAGATCAAAACATCCACCTCATAAAAAAAAATACATTTATGTCATGCTCTAGAAATAGCTTGTTTGGATATTGTACAGGATATTATACAGTGTTGGATATTGTAGTGCATATGACGTTATATTTAAAATCTGGGGGCAAAACGGGACAAAAAATGGTGACATCATCTTGCACTAATGGGTCTGTCCTAATTCCTCCAATCAGAAGAACTGTCATCCTCTAGAATAAGAATGTCCTTCCCACTAATTCCACCTGCCTTAGACTAAAGTAAATCATGGTTTACTGACATTAAAATATACCAGCTTCCTGTTTCAAAAAATAGATAATAAATCTGCGTTCAACGCCATTTCATGAGGTCTTTCTTAAAGCTCAGTCATAAAATATTTTTGCCAATCAATCAAACCTCCAAACCTGCCTGTCATGTACTACCAAATTACATTTTTCTTTAATTAATTACTTGATGCATTATCAAATCAAACAAAGCTCCTGAGATCATGGTGGTGACACCATCCTGTCATTCTTCATATCAAAAAGCCAAAAGAGAGTTCAAATGTTTATCATTTCCACAGAGCCCCTTTAAGTCTGACAAGCTGATGTGAGTAAGCGATGTTTTCTTTAGCGATCAGTGGCAGAGGGGCTTCAGTTCTTACATATTGATTTGGCTCAGTACCTTCACTAACTTATCTAGTGTCATTATCGCCGGTGCTGACAGAGGTGTGCGTTAGATCTGCTCGAAACCTCAGAAGATTTCAGAGTTAATGACACTATTGGAGCGTGCTGATCGGCTGACGACTGACATGCAGAGGAAGAAATAAAGGCCGAACTATCCCTCTCTTCTACAACAAAGATGTCTCGGTGCTGTCGAATGCTTTAAGCTTGGAGCAGGGCTTTTTTTTTTTTCCATCTCTTAATTTCAGGGGGGGGAAATTACCATTGCCTGAGCAGAAAAGATTATTCCTCATTTCCATTTCAAATCCCTGTGCTCTTATGGCATCAGAGGCTCACTGAAGAAGGATGAGAACATGAGGACAAAGCATTGTGGCTGGTTAAAACCTCCACAAGATACATTCGGTTTTGAATCGATCCGACAAGTGAACATGTTTGAGAGAGAGCTAATAGGATGTGTTAATTCCCAGAATGCTGCTTGATTGGCAGTACGTAGTGGCATCACAAGATTTACAGGATTGAATTTGTACTTGTGGATAAGTAAAATACACAGTGAACCTGACTTCACCTGCTTCTTTATTGGTTTTGAGAACACAAGGTACCCGAAAAAAAAAGAGAAGAGTTTGCTAGACCTATAGAGCAGATGAAAAGTTTCTCTGGCAAGACACAGGCCTCATTCCCTGCGGTCAAAACACATAGATGAAAGACTTGCAAGTTATTTCATGTAGTTTTCTTTTCTTTTCTGTAGTCTCTGTTTCAGTTGTGCAATATCTGCACCAAACAAAAGAGCAAAACTAGTGACTGTTTTCAAAAAGGTTTCCCAGAACACTCCTCCCGATTGACAAACATATAGCTCCGCCCCAAACTCACTCCATTGGCTGAGCCACTGTTGCTATGTCGGGCTGCTTAGGAAGCACAAACAAACAGAGGTTGTTTTGAGTCTTTGAGTGTTTCTCAAACAGAAGGCTGCATCCTACAAATGCTGCATATCTCGGTGGCCAGTCTGGCCACGTCATCAAATGTCGCTAAAGCCAACTCAATTTTAAGGATCATTGGTAGGCAGCCTTGATTTCGCGTCCTGTTTTGAAGGATGCATCGGATGTATCCTTCGTGGCTTTAAATCACCCACAATTCTTTGCACATATTCCAAATCGCGAAAATAAACAGACAGAAAATGAGTCGGTACTGAGCTTGTTATACTGAGTTTATTATAAAATTTAAGACAAAAATTATGTTTTCGGACATGACAGCATTGGTGTTATCTTTTGTTTTGCTGTAAATGGATCACTAACACTAAACTGGCAATAATGTAAGACACAGGGAGTTAATATAAATTTTGTAATACAAAGTATTTTTCCTAAATTAATTTTTAATAGTATTTTCGTGCCGTGACCGCAGGGGCGGGAACGTGTGTGACGTAGCCATATACACTTCCTAGACCGTCTCATTTCTAGCGTTTAATGCTGAGGACACTAGCCAACAAGCCTCAGAAGGACTGGACTAGGAAGGACGCACTCTTAAAGTGTTTACACATCCAGGGAAATAAACCTTTAGATAGTTCACTTAAAAGTTGACTCTGCAAAAAAAAAAAAAAAAAAAAAAAAAAAAAAGGATCACGTTTCCACAACAATATTAAGCAAAACTGTCTTCAACATTGATTAAAATAATACATGTTTGTTGATCAAATACATACAGCCTTGGTGAGCATAATAGATCTCTTTCATAAACATTAAAAAAAATCTTAACAACCTCCAACTTTTAAAAATGTATATTCTATTCTACTGATAAAGTTGCCTATTATCTAATTTAAAATTTAGTCATTTTTTAAAAGAAAATTATCTATTATCCATATATTTTTCTCCAATCAAATGCTCTTTAGAATAAGAATGTCCCGCCTCTAATGGTGTCTGCAACCGACTATCAAGTTTCACACAAAAAAAAGGAGGGATGAGCCCTTTAATATGTCTGACTAAACATTCAGGTACAAAAATATGTCAACGCAGGATAGAAAATGTTTTTAACTTAAAATAAATTACAAACTCTTCTGTACCTTTAAGTTTTAGCATGTCAGTCATCTTAACTTGATTTATGCAGTGTGAAAACTCTTTCTGCAGTTTAAAAAACAAAATGTATGATTAAAAACACAATTAGAGCTGTTTGATTTGATTGATTTTTGTGTCTAAGGTCTGTGGTTAGCTCTAACAATCTACAGGATCAGATCAGCCCTCCCCGTCTAATATTGATGTGGCTCCTGCTTTGGTTTAAAGATCATTTTTAATGTCAATTAGTTCAAGTTGGTATGTATCCTTTTCCATCAAAGGCACTGCGGGAAGGGAATGCTCTTCTCTCAGACTAATGAAATATCAGTCAGAATGATTATACTGCCCCCCTGTGTACAAGTACTGCATCACACCCATTTGGTCATTAAATCTGCAGTGTATCATTTCCTCTATGTTTGTTCACTCTATTTCCAGACGCTGCAGATGGGCATTCGTCACTTCTCAGGGTTGTTTTTGTTGCTTTGTGTGGGTGTGACCGGGGCCTTACTCACTCTGGTTGGAGAACATGCCTTTTATCGCCTGGTTCTGCCACATATCCGCCGCAAACAGAAGTTCAAATACTGGCTTCACACCAGTCAGGTGAGCCATGAGGCTAATTTAAAGGGACTGTTCACTCGAAAATAAACACTCTGACATGCTTTATTCACCCCTTCCAAACCAGTTTGACTTTGTTTCTCTCGTGGAATACAAAAATAGATGTTTCACAGAATGTCCAAGCTGCTCTTTCCATAACAATAAAAAAGTGAATGGAAACCACATCTGATAGTTAGACTAATGTTGTGGTATGTTTATGGTGCTTTTTGTCATGTTTGGAGTTTGCCATTTTGCTAAATATTTTCTTTTGTGTTCCATTAAACCCAACATGTTTTAATAGTGAGGGTGAGTAAATGGGCCCATAGTTGACAGAACTGTCCCTTTAATGCTCATGATGTTTCTTATTGACTGGACTGTTTTTTTGCTAGATTTGATTTAGCTGTTGCCAGTTTATTATTTCATCAAAATGTTTCCTTTCTTGCCTCCGCTGATAACTAAGACTACGAATGGCGCAGCTCTGTTATTCATGGGGCAAAGCTTTGACTCTGTAAATGAGCCGTTCTTGATCTCTCAGGGTCTTATAAGCAACTTTCTCTGAGGGATGGGAGGGATTACTGCCAAGCCAAGTCTGTAATTGCCATCTCTGGAATATTGATTTTTAAAATCAAAAGCATGATGTTGATCGCTCTCATTCATCTCATGCTGAGACAAATCCTTTTTCTTTCCTTTTCTCTTTTCTTTTTTTGCAGAAGATCCACAGAGCACTGAATATGACTTATGAGGATGTGAAACGGCAGCGGGCGAACACAGAGAAAAGGTTTTGACTTTTTTTTATTAATCAATTTTCCATTTTGATAACAGCAGGATTGTGCTTATCACAACTTGTTTCATAGCTCTCCACTTTAAAAATCAAAAAATGCTCTTGGGTTTATGTTTGTTTCATTGTTTTTTACTCAGAATGTTGCTGATTTTATTACAGCAAGCTGGATGACAATTCAGTGGAGCTCTTTTTAGGGTATCATGATATCATGAATATTTTGAATTAGCTTTTATTTTATTTTTTCAGCTTTAATTTTTATATAATTTTAAGTTTTAGTAATTTTATGTTCTTAATTAGTTGCATAGTTTATCATTTTTAAGCTTCATTTCATTTATGATAATTTGTAATAGTTTTAAGTTAACATCAGCAGTACAGTGTTGTTATTCTTATTACAGCAACCTGAGGATCATGGACAATGGTGTAGCTTTTTTTAAAGAGATAGTTCACCCAATAATGAAAATTCTATCATACTTCTTGAGTGTTATTCCACACTCATCCATAATTCTATGACTTTCTCTCTTCCGGAGTCACATATGGTAACTTTTTGATTCATGTTTTGTCTACTCTTTTCAGTATAATGAAAAGTGGATGGAGACTGGAGCTGTCAAGTTCTAAATGCACCATTAAAGTACCATAAAAGTAGTCCATGTGACTCCTAAAGAGTTTGAATATAGCACCCAAGTCATATAGATTACTTTTATGATACTTTATTGCTGTTTTTCTTGTTGTCATTTTGGAGCTTCAGAGCCCCAGTTCACTTTAACTTTCACTATACATAAAAGAGTGAGTTTGCAGGGTTATTACAAAAATTCAAGAATTTATGAAAGAATGTTAATTTCTGGGTGGTCTATATTAACAAAATCACATATCTTGCATCTCTCTTCCCAGTTGTAACATCCAGAAAGCCCAACCGCATCCGCCTCCTCCAGCTGCTCCCCTCGGATCCTTTGCCAGATGGAACAACGAAAGCACCAAGGCAGAAGAGGAGCCCAAAGACAACAAGAGAGTCCATTTTAACCTGGAAACTCTCAACACACGCCGACTCCTCAGCCGTGTCATCTCGGAGGGCGGTCAGGCCAGCTCATCATCCTCGTTGAGCTCTGGGACTGGGAGTTTATTGGCGAGAGTGTGTGAAAACGGAGGGCCCATTCAGCAGCCTACCTCCTCGGTGAGATCCTCGAGCCCCTCAAGAGACGGCGAGCTTGAAGAACTCCAGGTGAAGATCGAGGAAATCCGTGGGCATTTGAAAGCCGCTCTGGCTCGTAGGGCGGAGCTTCAGACTACACTAGCTAAAGAACGAGCGGCTGTCGCCACGGCGACCACAGCAGCTCCGCCCACAGTCACGGCCACCATTTGCCCCGCACTCACCAAAGAGCCAGCAGATTTAAAAAGGTGATGCTCACAATGTCTGAAATGAACAGTGGACATGTTTTTCTATCTTTCTCCTCCAAAAATAACTTTCATATACACCAGGACTCTTTTAAAATCACCATGCTGAGGGAACATTGATCCTTGGTACCGTTTTGCTAATGATAATGCTATAGGGCCTCATGTGGCTTATTTTCTAAAGCATCACTCCACAACTGCTGTTAAAGCTGGTGCTGCTGGCAGGTTGGGGATTTTTTTCGAATCATTCAGACCTTTGCAGGTGAAACCTGAAGAAACGTCATAAAGTTTAAAACACCAAGCAAGTCAATGCTTTTTTTTTCTCAGAGCTATGTTTATTCATATGCTAGAATGACCTTTCCCTCAGCCCATCTATGAATAAGAATCAGAAAAACACCTGAGGTTGCACCTGAGGTCTCATCATGGAGTCAAAGGTAGAACAGAACATTGACTTGGCTGCTTTGCCAATTATTTTATAGATTGGTTGTGTCTGATCTCAAAACTCCTATTGTTATTGACCTTTTTTTCCCCTCCATAAAGTCATATGGACATATGAATGGCCTGGTTGCCTATTTGAATTAAGTTTGATGTTAATTAAATAAATGTGATCTTGTCATAAATTTGAATATTACTTGAAAAATTCCAGCTCAGAGAGTTACTTGGATAATTTAAATAGTAAGGGCGATTTTTTGTTGTTACAGTCCTCATGATGAACCACAAAACTTTTGGTGGTTGCACAGGCTCATTATGCACATTGGGGGTGGGGGATACTGCATAATAAATCATAATTATACAATATTTACTGTTATAGTTCAGAAACACGTCAACCTGATGCACAGTCAGCATGTTTCTGATTTGTCTGATTTATCTGATTACAGTTATTTGACCAGTGAGGAAGGTACTGCCCATGAATAGGCCACAAAATTGTGAGTGTGTGTGTTTGTGTGTATACATATACTAAAAAGAATTATAAATGCAACACTTTTGTTTTTGTCCCCATTTTTCACGAGCAGAACTAAAAAAAATATATACTTTTTCTATGTAGACAAAAGGCCCATTTTTCTCAAAAATTGTTCACAAATCTGTCTAAATCTGTGTTAGTGAGCACTTCTCCTTTGCCGAGACAATCCATCCACCTCACAGGTGTGGCATATCAAGATGCTGGTTAGACAGCATGATAATTGCACAAGTGTGCCTTAGGCTGGCCACAATAAAAGGCCACTCTAAAATGTGCAGTTTAACTGTATTGGGAGGGTCCGAAAACCAGTCAGTATCTGGTGTGACCACCATTTGCTTCACGCAGTGCAACACATCTCCTTCCCATAGAATTAATCAGGTTGTTGATTGTGGCCTGTGGAATGTTGGTCCACTCCTCTTCAATGGCTGTGCGAAGTTGCTATTGGCAGGACCTGGAACACGCTGTCGTATACGCCGATCCAGAGCATCCCAAACATGCTTAATGAGTGACACGTCCGGAGAGTAAGTTGGCCATGCAAGAACTGTGATGTTTTCAGCTGCCAGGAATTGAGTACAGAATCTTGCAACATGGGGCCGTGAATTATCATGCTGCAATATGAGTTGATGGGCGTGGATAAATGGCACAACAATGGGCCTCAGGATCTCGTCACGGTATCTCTGTGCATTCAAAATGCCATCAATAAAATGCACCTGTGTTTGTTGTCAATAACATATGCCTGCCCATACCATAACCCCACCACCACCATGGGCCACTCGATCCACAACGTTGACATCAGCAAACCTCTCAACCACACAACGCCAAATACGCGATCTGCCCTGTACAGTGAAAACCGGGATTCATCCGTGAAGAGAACACCTCTCCAAAGTGGCAGACGCCATCGAATGTGAGCATTTACCCACTCAAGTCGTTACGACGACGAACTGCAGTCAGGTCGAGACCCCGGACAACGATCATGCAGATGAGCTTCCCTGAGACGGTTTCTGACAGTTTGTGCAGAAATTCTTTGGTTATGCAAACCGATTGTTGCAGCAGCTGTCCGGGGGGCTGGTCTCAGACGATCTTGGAGGTGAAGATGCTGGATGTGGAGGTCCCGGTTGGATGTACTGCCAAATTCTCTGAAACGCCTTTGGAGACAGATTATGGTAGAGAAATGAACATTCAATTCACGGGCAACAGCTCTGGTGGACATGCCTGCAGTCAGCATGCCAATTGTACGCTCCCTCAAAACTTCTGTGGCATTGTGCTGTGTGATAAAACCACACATTTTAGAGTGGCCTTTTATTGTGGCCAGCCTAAGGCACACCTGTGCAATAATCATGCTGTCTAATCAGCATCTTGATATGCCACACCTGTGAGGTGAACTCGGTGATTATCTCGGCAAAGGAGAAGTGCTCACTAACACAGATTTAGACAGATTTGTGAACAAATATTTCAGAAATAGGCCTTTTGTGTACATAGAAAAAGTCTTAGATCTTTGAGTTGCAACATTTAAAAATGGGGGCAAAAACAAAAGTATTGCGTTTATAATTTTGTTCAGTACATATATATATGTATATATATTTGATCACAACATCACAACATTTATTTCTATCAAGAGGCACACAATGCAAGAGTCAAGCACTCTGAAAAGTCTACTCCAGCACATTCCAAAGACTTAAAATGACACAGAGGTGCCAATTCTTCATGCTCCCTCACAACCATCCTTTCACAATTTGAGCCTGACGAATCTTGACATTATCATCCTCTGGAAAATGGCCATGATGTGTCTTCCTACATGGTTAAAGAAATTAAAATATTTACAAACACAAAAAACATATTGAAAACATTATTGAAAAACAGTTGAAAGTGAGAGGATGCATCTATATATAGATATCTGCACGGAAATTAAATTTTGTTAACTGATTTATTGCAAAAACGACATCCTATCACATTCCCACGCTTGAATTCACTGAGCTCCTCAAAACAACCCATTTTTTTCACAGATGTTTGTAAACGCAGTTTCAATGACTATAAGCTTGATTTAATACACCCTTGGCAATGGGTCTATTGAAAAACCTGAATTCGATAATGAAGAGGTGTGTCACAATACTTTTGTCCATTTAGTGCATATAGATATCACTTTAAAATGGAGGTAAAAGAGTTGCAAATTTAAAAGCTTAAATTAAAAATTAACTGAAATCAAATGTTGGTTTGTAAAATTAAAATAATAAATATGTACCTATTCATACAACATGCCTGAAAGATATAAAAAATACTCACAAACAAAAGGTTCAAAATGGAAATTAATTTTGTCTCTTTATGCAGTTTTTTTAAACATTACAGTTAAATACATTTGAATGACATGGAATCGAGTTTATCACAGAACTGAGAATTTTTCATTCCAGATTCTGTCTAGACATCCTACACAATCTAAGCACTACAATCATCCGCTTCCTCTGACAATGGCAAATAGGCACAGGAAAAAAAAAAAAATATATATATATTATAATGAGGAACTGATCATAAAACCATAAATCACTCTTTTTAGACCTGGAATCCTTTATGGATCTGAGCCTCACAAAATATTGCACAATTTGAATTAAAAAAAAAGAAAAAAAAGAAAAAGTCCAGAGCCTGGAAGCCTGCCATATTGTTGCATAGCCTTTAAATGACCTTCCCCCATCCACAGTCCTATGTCACAACACAAAAGATGTTTCTTTATTTGTTCTCTTAGTAAAGATTTTACACATGGTCATGTAGATCAACAAACTGGTCCTGCCATTGGACAGCCACGGATCTTCTCAAGTCAAACACATGGACAAACCACTACAAAAGCAGAATATGAAAAGACAATGGACTTCTGGATCAGTGACTTTAGCTGAAGGGCCGCAAAGCTGTGAATATAACAGTCTGACATTCACTACTTACGTCTGACATTCACTGCTTACGTCTGATTCTAAATAATATCAGTTAAAAGTAACGACAAGTTCATCTTGCTTCAGTTGTCCTGTCCCATGACTTTTTTTCTCTACTGGCTTTGAAGCCTCTGGTAAGGCTATCGACACCAATGTACTTCCTAAAGATGGAAATACAAGGTTAATGTTCGGTTTTAGAAGCATAAGGCAATAATCTATACACCCGCTTTCTCAAAGCCAGACTTGACCTGAAGAAAAACCAAAGACTCTGATGAGATCGTGCAAAAGACGAAAACGTCTGCCTAAACTAATCACAAGAACAAATGTCTCTTGATGAGGATTAGAAAACACAGAAATGACCCCATGACAGTTTTCAAAGAGGATCATGTTGAAGGAGGACTTATTCTGAGTATAAGGATTCTGTTGTCACCTGTCCACTTCTTTGACTGGCAGTCTAACCTATATATCAACATCAGAGCACTCTTACCATGAATAGCATCAAATTCAGTGGTCAAACTGCTCCATGCATATGCTAATAACATACCCGAACACACCGGCATGAGCTAGATAAGGAACATTTTGATGGCTTGCTGTAGTGAACAAAAGTAGTAGGGACCAAAACGTCATTCTAAATGAATTTTCACTGCTGTGCGTACATATTAACCTGCTGTTAATGTTATCATTAGAGGAATGAAAAGAGAGCCAAAATAACCCTCGGACAAGATGTGATGTGTATTTGGATTTAAAGCGGCCTGCTGACACCTGTAGCTCCATAATTAGGAGCCACAAAAAGTACCATAATTGAGCGATACATCACATTTCAAACTGAATACTCCCTGTATTAAAAGCGGCAATCATCTAAAAAAAAAAAAGAAAAAAAAAGAAAACATAATTCACATGTAATGTCTACAAATGATCACACCCTCACAACATGGCATCATTTTGACAATTCACTGCGTTTTTACTCTTAAGAATATGACTAGATGGCGGAAGTCTGCCTCTGCCCTCCTCATGTTCACGTTGGAGGTTTCCAGGATGTTATTAAATAATTAAATAAAGCTCCACCACAGCTTCTCCTCTTGATGCCTTCTGATTTAATTTACAGAGAGGGGTGGCGACTGCAGAGCGTGGATTCATTTTTTTCCGAATGGGGGACACAGAGTGCGCAACTCAAGCCGGGGTGGAGTGAGAGTCCGAGCTCTCGCTTTTGTTCTTTGCCTTGTCGTCCCAGTCCGTGGCACCCAAGCGCATTTCTGCAACTCTGCAGTCTGTGTGTGAAGTCATTGTGGAGGAAGTGGGATTCATTTCAGATTCCACCTGCCCACCTCCGCCACCAGGGGGCCCCAGACCCTGAGCGCAACCCCGGCTCTTTATGTCAACCGCAGGAGCATTGGCTGCGCTAATGTTTCCATCTTGGTTCTCTCCTGCTGTGCTAAGACTGTACAGCTCGGTTACACCTGCCCCGGACGACATTGGCTGCTGGATCCCTCCCGGCTCCAAAAGAGAGTCGCCCAGGTGTGTAACGGACAGAACGTCTGGGCCAATGGCAATCTCAGCCATCCAGTCGAGGTCGGAACTGGATGGGTCGATGGGCAGACCGGAATTTACCACCAATCCGTTGTGTGTTTCAAGCTGAGGTTGTTCCGGAGCGGCTTGCCGGTCCTGGCCGTTAACGTTCGCATTAGCGGCTGCGTTACCCTGGCCGGCGGGCGCAGCATTGCTGGTGTTGTTGTTAAGATTGTCCTGCAATGCAGTCTGGTTTCCTTGGCCCACTTGCTGGTTCTGAAGCAGCATCTCCTGGATCCTGATCTGTTGCAGGATGGCCGGCAGCTCATAGTGGTGGAAAAAATAGATCATTGAGTGCTGTGGAAGACGAAAACGAAAAAGCCCATGAGCTACAAACAATTTCATCCAAATCCACAGATTTCCCAATGACATTAAAAAAAAAAATAATCTGAAATACGATACCTGAATGAACAGCCAGGAAGTGACCAGAGCCAAACTGCTGTACTGGCCGTTAAAGCGGTAATGATACGCATAGAAGGCAAAGTGATACAGATAAAAAAACCTGCAAAACATCACAACAGATGCTTTAGATGAGGTTTTAAATGCTCAGCTTAAATGTTCGATATGAATAAATAGTGCTCATAAACCTCTTTTTATGCTTGGACAGTAGAGGCGTGGGCCCAGAAACAATATTCCGTACGTTGAGACTCTAACATCACCCTCTATCCGCTTGTAAAGTTAACAACATGATACTTCCTGGCATAAAGAATTTGGCCCCACTCTCTTCGATCAATGAACTTCTATTTCAAGGATTTAAAAAAAATAATTCTGATGTACATTAGTCAACATTTGAAGTGGATCAAAAAAGTTCATCAAAGTTGTCCTAAGACAAGAACGGGTATTGTTCAAAATTAAGGTATAACTCTGATGAAAGGTTTTGATCCACTTCAAATGTTGACTATTGTAGTTTATGCCAAATAACAATTCAGATAATTGTTATTATTAACAAGCTAACTTGTCTTACCTATCAGCTGCATACCCATGATGCTGTATAGATAGGCAGCTCACTAAGTCTTGGAACAGAGATACCACTTCAGTTCAGTTATTAATAGGCTGATCTGAGTTGAGTCAGCCTACAGTCGCCCTATCTCCGATAAACAACAAGCAACAGACCATTTCCAAAGGATAGTAGTACTGGAGATGTGTGGAGCATGGGGCGTATGTGAATGCTGTGGAGATAGTGGAAAGGCGGCTTAATTTCCCAATATCTTTGTTTACAAAACTAGGGCCCTATAATTTCTGCGATGGTGAAAACAAAGACAGAATTGCGTAATCCAGTCAAAAAAAGGAATTTACTGTCTAACGTGAAATGGAGTTAAGACAAATTTTGGATGCATGAAACAGTATGAAATCATGATTTACACTACTGTCTCAGAATATTAAAATGCAAAAAGACTTTAAATATAAGGTGTGCATGTCTCTATGTAAATTAATGGTGCAGTTTTGTCAACTACACATACTCAAGCATGTGTGATGCTTGTGGTGTTTTCAGTGTCTGCCGTCAACTATCATTACACTCCACATGAATTTCATCTCTAAAGTTGAGATGAATAGGTGATGAGGTGAAGAGTCACTTCACAAGCATTTCACCATTTAATTTCAGAAGAAAAAAAACTCAAAAGGTCTTTACCGACATCCCATCAAAATAAAATGACAAATAAACTGTTTTCAAAATTATTATGCAAGTGACATATCAGTAGAATTTCAGTGCAATGAACATTCAGATTTTAGTTTTTCAGAGAAAGTGTTGGTTTGTTTTATTTCTCTTATCTTTTTAGATAACTGGTATCAATCGCAGACAGGTCAGTTAAACAGTTTGCCAGGTCCTCTTAGGTAAATGGAAAACCTGCTTTGAGAGGTTGTTCCACATTATTAATCAAGTCACAGTTCTCATGCAACATGGGGAGAAAGAAAATTATTTCTGAAGATGAAAAGCATGAAATAGTGCAATGTCTTGCAAAAGGCATAAAAACTAATATTTTGTGAAATCAGAATAGAGATCATAGAACTATAAAAAGATTTGTGAGTGATTTAGAGCACAGCAGAACTCAGTCAGATCTGCCAAACAAATGAAACAAGTGTGTTAAAAGGGCAGCTATAATAAAAAAGCCACTGTTGAGCAGCAAACAGCTATTTGAAGCCGCTGGAGCCTCTGGAGTGGCTGGCCGTTGTGTTGCATTTCTGCCACCCCTAACCAAAGTGATCTTTCAGGAATTTATGAAATTCTTTTAAATGCTTATAAGTCTGAACCAGAATATCAAGATATTTTATTATTTCGCCTATGATGGTGAAAAGTAAAGGTAAAGTAGAAAAGCACCACCATGTTATATGTATAATACATATTTTTGAATATGACAAACAAATAACCCTTCTAGATTATTTTATCCCTTGAGGTAGCCCTCACGCACAAAAAGATTGGAGACCCCTGATCTAGACCATCCATTGTAGTACGGCATTAGTCAGTGATTAAAACCATTTTAAAATGAGTCTTCATACATTTCAAAACTAGGAATGGGCATTTTTCAAAATATATTGTATTCAAATATTTGGGCTCCTAAAAAAAACTAATATTTTGAATATACGCTTATTTAAATTAAAGGTTTATCGAGAAAAATATATATTTTTTTTAATCATTCCGGGTGTGTCACCATTTCTGAACAAGCTTATGATTAGCAAATATACACAAGCTTACATTATACCTTGAGATTTTCTTTTAGTTGAAAACATTAAACAATGTGTGTAAACAAAAAAAAAAACAGAACAAAGGCATTTAAGCAGAAGCAGAGCAAAAGGAAAATAAAGCTAATAAAGCAGACTGCGGCAGAACGTACATACAGTATACACTTGAGTCAGCATATGGTTATCGTGTTTATATTGTTTCACATGTTCATGTTGAGAAAAAAAGAAGAATATCCACATGATCGGGTGAAAGTTGGCTCCTCAGCCTGAAAACAATAAGGCCGGATACAGAGAAAATGCGCTCCGCGGCGCTGACAGACGTTGCAGGGACACAAAGATAACAGTGTGCTTTGTGTTTCCTGTCCTTAAACCCGTCTCCTCCGTCGAAACTTTAAGGAAGCATACGTCTCAAGATCATTTTGCAATCATATTATCTACTCGTGAATGCAGTGATGGACTGAGTCTTTCCTCATTCGACTGGTGTTTGGATTTCATGGCGGTGATATTTATGATAACTGTTTCCACACGACATGTTGATCCATTTGATCAAAAGTAATCATTTTGATCAATGCAATTCTATACCTTGCTTTGCCTAGAGGCAGATAATGACATTCTGTGATCAAATATAATACTTGTTAACAAGCTCCACAGCGCCACCCAGTGTATTCAGTTATAACTGAGTTTTAATTTGCGTATTTTACAGCATTTACGGACAGAAAAGCAGCATATGAAGCAAAATTTGAATAATAATTACAGATTGAATATTCGTGCACAACCCTATTCAAAACCCAATGTAAATGTTTCTATTTGTGAGCTTTGGTCAAGGGTGGCTGAAATGCAACTTTATACACAACTGCCAGCCTGCATGGAGGTTCTTGGGACTCCAGAATCACCAGTGGCTTCAAATACCCGTTTCCTGCTCAACAGTGTTTTTTTTAATAGCTGCCCTATTAATAGAATTAATTCGTTAGACAGAAACTTTCCTTAAGTCTTTATCTGACCGAGTTATGTGCTCTAAATCACTGACAAATCTTTGAACAGCTCGAAAATCTCTATTCAGTTTTCACAAAATATCAGTTGTTTTCATGCCTTTTACAAGACATTGAAACATTTCATGCTTTTCATCTTCAGAGAGATCTTTCTTCCATATTGCATGAGAACTGTGACTTGCTTAATAATGTGGAACAACCTCTTTAAGAAGGTCTTCCATTTACCCAAGCAGACCTGGGAAACTATTTAATGAACCTGCCTGAGATTGAGTCCAGTTATCTAAAAAGATATTAGAAATACAACAATTTATTTCAAAATCTAAAATCTGAATGTGTATTATAGTGCAATCACAGCGATATGCCACTTGCATTATAATTTAGAGCACAATGTATATTGCTATTGTACAGTAGAATGTTCCTCTCAAAGTAATTATATAATAACAAAATTAAGTTTAAGTAAACTTCATAGTCCCCAATTATTGTTAAAAAAAAGAATTGTATGAATTATGTTATTAAAGTTGTATGAACTCAATTGATTAGACATTATTTTTGATTAATAAAATTGAATTAAAAAAAAAAAAAATTGGGAAAAATAAAACTGAACTTTGTATTCATAGGGTCCTAAAAATGTGTTTTTTTTGTTTTGTTTAACTTTTAATAAATTGTTGTTAAATTGTATAAGTTTAATGATTTCAATTAATTAGACATGCTTTTTGGGCAAAAATAAAACAGAAGTTTATTCAAGTCTGAGTGAAACTAATCAAGCTGTAAAACGTCTGCAGCTTTCCTTAGCTCAAACAGTAGAGAATGGAGCTAGCATTGTCACGGCCCCTTGCCCAGGGAATGCATGAACTGATCAAATGTATATCTTCAATGCAATACAAGACGCTTCATATAAAAGCATCTGCCACATGCATAAATGTAAATGCAAAACGAATGTAAAACATCAGAAGAGTCTGAGCCATTGGCATTTACCTGTGTTGGTGAGGTAACATACCTAAGCCAGTGGCGCTTGCTTGTGTTGGTGTGACAGCAGATGGCATCATATTGGTCCGCCAACCAAACAATGAGGATGATGTAGAAGGCAGTGGTTGTGTCATTGAAAAACTCAGACATGATGGCCTCCATCCCTACAGACATGATCAAAAAGAGGCATTTAAGTTAAAACAACCTTCATAAAATGTTTTGATAAGAATCTATTATGTGATTATAGTATGAAGTCAATATATTAACAGATCAGGTACACAGACACAAACACATATGAAAAACATCTTTCCAAAACCCCAGCAGTGATCTCTACCTACCCACAAGAGCTAGGATAACAGTGAGAAGAGGGGCAGCAGGGAAGGCAATGGTCATATTCATCTCCAACATCTGGAGAAGGTCCACTGAGACAGAGGAAATCAGAGAGAAGTTCTTTTTTATGAACTTAATCTTGGAACATGATCATAGATGCTGATGCAGTGGTAAAGATCTGAGAGGCTGATGGGAGCCTACCTATAAAGACAAAAATCTGGTGGTGTGAGTACCGCAGCAGCATGGAAACGGACAGAGTCTGAAAGAGAAAAAAAAGACTTGTGGATGATGGAATTTAGCATTTGATTCAATGTCATATTACAATATTTAAGACTAATCTCTACATGGTCCAGGTGACTCAAAAGAATAGTTCTCACAAAAATGACAGGTCTGTCAGCATTTACCCACCAATATGACTTTCTTTATTTAATGAATCCTAAAAAAAGTACATTTTTGAAGAATATCCTGATCTTTTTTTTTTTAATTTTGAAAGTGAATTACAACACCGTACTATCAAGCTTCAAAAAGCATTAAACACATTTCAAGTTAAATGTTGTCCATGTGACTTGTGCAACATATGCTGAGCTTTCTGAAGTTATATGATAATGTGAGTCAAGTGAAAAACAGACCAAAATTTAGGTTATTTACTGTACTGCAAGTTCGTGAATTAATCATTCTCCAAACTCACTAATAATTGTCACAAGCTACTAACTTAGAGCAATCATATAACAGAAGATTCAGAATATTGCACGTGGGCCACTTTTGAGGATATCTTAGTGACCATTCATTGTAATTGGGTGGGGAAAAAAGTAACAAGAACGTTGATAAAATTTCACCTAATGTTCCACTTACAAAAAGTCATGAGAATGAACAAATTGAGGACTAATTACCTAAATGCAGAAACTGAACTAATATGATGACATCACACCTACAATCCAATCACTAACAAGCACTCTAGTCTGTAGTGCAAAGGCAGTAAAGTAAATGTACTCACAAAGATAACCATGATTACAAAGGCTGCTAGGTACGAGGTACGAGCCATCCACATACTGACAAAACGGTAGTGTTCTCCAGAGACCACATTTCTCAAGAACCCTAAAAACAAGCAAATCACATTCTCATGTCATATTTACACCATCATCATCATCATCATCATCAAAACAAATTTTTTTTGCCTTTGTTTTCCTCATTCTCTGCTAAAGCCTTCACACTGGACATCAGGATATCGTCATAACCCAGGCATTCGTCTAGGAGGAAGCGACTGAAACCATCTCCAAAGCACTGATCCTTCATGGGGTCTGCAGACATACCGAGAGAGATTCTGGTTACTACACAACAGTACTAACTGACACTATACATTTCTTTTAAAAAAAGTTAAATACAGGGGTTGCGACAATAAAACTGCAGAAGTTGGAATCAGCAGAGCAATAGCACAGCTGTACATATTGCAATCCACACATAATGGGAGACATATCAGAGTTCAGAAGAGGATAAAGTTTTGGCGTGTGTCTTGCTGGCTGATATGTAACATGGACAGATAGCCTTTGCGGTGTATTGAAAGCTATGTTATCCAGGGTAATGATGGCGTACCACCACATAGGACAAACCACATCCAACAGGAGTAACTGTTACTAGGTACTAACCCTGATTGTATCCAAAAAACAAAACCACAACTGCCTTACTCAGTGCAGAAGTAAATGCAGAACTCGACTCTCCTGTTGCAACCAAAACTGTTTGTCTGAAGCTCCAAAGAGACTATTCATGGTCGAGCTGCTATAGTCAAACCTTTGGTCAGTCGTGCCAATGCCAAATGTTAGTTTTATTGGTGCCAACAGTGCAAATCTGGGGCTGTGGACAATGTGAAACATGCATTGTTCTCTGATGAGTCCACTTTTACTTTCTTTCCCACATCCTTGAGAGTTATGGTGTGGAAGAGCCCCAATGAGGCTTCACACCTGGACCGCCCAAAGTGAAGCACGGGGGTGGATCAGTGATGGTTTGGGCTGCAATGGGCTGAGCAAGTCAGAAAACATTTTCCTGCACCAGCATCAGCGACCTGGCCACCGCTCTGGAAAAGGAATGGCTCAAAATACCTCTGGCCACTATGAAGGACTTGTATCTGTCATTCCCAAGAAAAATTATTGCTGTATTGGCCGCAAAAGGAGGCCCTACACCATACTAATAAATGATTGTGGTCTAAAACCAGGTGTTTCAGTTTCATTGTCCAACCCCTGTATGTTTGTCTTATTGGAACAGTTCACCAAAAAATTTAATTGTTATGGTATTTTTTTTACTAACTATCATATCATTGAAAACTTGTAGGACATTTCCATGAAAAACAAAATAACTTTCTGAAGAATATCCTGCAACCGTATTCAATACTATGAAATGCAATGAGGACTGAAGGTGTTAAAGGGGTAGTCACAAAAATTCGAGCATCATTTACTCACCCTCATGTTGTTCCAAACCTGTACGTCTTACTTTCTAAAGCGGAACACAATATGATGTTTTGAAGAATGCCCAGTTCTCATTGACTTCCATTGTGTGGACGAAAAATACAGTGAAGTCAATTGATAATATAAACGTGATTAGTCAACTAATCGCTTAAATGAACGACTACTATTCGACTAAATAAATCTTTGGTCGGGGACACCCCTAGAAATTTTTGAAGGGACTATACCTCAAACAGCATGTAGGTAAATAAACAACTACAATTTAAATTTTTTGGGTGACCATTAACAAGAATATTCTATTTTGTGGGAAAAGATGATTGTGGGTATGGACTGGAAGGTGTGATAAACTCACCCAGGGTCACCACCATAACAGGGATGTTGAGCCGCTGACGTGTGGCCTGGGACAGCCGAAGGAAACCATATTCCAGAGAATATTCCACAATATACTCTTCTTGGGGCCACACTGCACAAAAACAGACACTGATCAATGCTGACAACATTTCACTGAATTCAGAAGTTCTACCGTTAATCTAAAAATCTGTAGATCTAAGAACTTCTAAGAATCTAAAGAACTTCACACCAATGGTAGAATGTTATAAAGTTTCATATACACTGATTATATTGTCATCATTCTGTTCTAGTTACAGAAAAATATTTAATATGCAAAATAAAAATGTTTCATAAAAGTCCTTTTAAAGGGATAGTTCACCCCAAAACACTGTTGAACACAAAAGAAGATGGTTTGAAGAAAATGGGTAACCAAACATTTGTGGAGCACCATTGACTTACATGGTATTTTTTTTTCTTTAATAAGGAAGTCAATGGTGCCCACAACTGCTTGCTTACAAAAATCTTCAAAATATATTTCTTTGTGTTCAACAGAAAAAAGAAATTCAAACAGGTTTGGAACAACTCTGTGTATATTACACAAAATAACTCATTTGTACTGTGCTGAATTAGGGACACATATATTATATCTTACTACAGTAAATGGTGTGTGACGCAGCACATGTGGCCTTAGAAAAGGGTAAGGTCATTAAAGGAATGTGGGAATAGAAAGGAAATCTGACCAGGGGAAGCGAGGAGGGCTGCACTGGATG